>OX465190.1:16663789-17913789 GCA_949987655.1 Polymixis flavicincta | reverse complement strand
ACGAAAAGAAGATAAATTGTTAAAAGAAATTAAAAAGAATTTGACACAAGAAGAATTCCGGGAAAGAACTGGTTTGTTAATTGACATAGTAAAACAGGGATTTGGTACAACCAATGACGGTAACACGGCAAGAAGGTTTTTTGAAAATTATGAAGTATCTGCTGAAATAACGGGTATCCACCCTGTTTTAATCAAGAGATTTGCAGTCATTTTACAAACAATTTCATCTGGTCAACTTATTAATACCAACTTGTTTAGGGAATATTGTAAAGAAACAGCAATGCTGTATGTAAACTTATATCCATGGTATTACATGCCTTCAAGTGTCCATAAATTGTTGATACACGGTGCTGATATTTGTGAAAATTTCTCCTTTATTCCGATAGGCATGCTTTCCGAAGAAGCTTCCGAAGCGAGGAATAAAGATTTCCGGAATGTTAGAATGGCACATACAAGAAAAATCGGTAGAGTTTAGACTAATTTAGACATTATCCACAGCTTTCTAATTAGCTCAGATCCTTACATCAGCCATATCAAACCAAAGTTTGCTCGTTTACATAAACAGTTGTTTCCAGAGACTAGTGCTTTGATCTTGAACAATGAATTGCTTTCGTTGGAAAACGAGGAAATAGAGATTTCTCAAGAGAATATAGACCCAAATATTAATCTTTCACCATAATATTTTTTCAGAATCGTTTGTGAACATATTCAACTTTATGTTTGCAGCTTTATTTGTCTTCATTTTGATTGTTTTTTAAAACTGATGAAAATACTCCTTCAGAAAGGTCATAGCTTTTCAGTCATTAGTGAGCCCCCATAACCTCTTTTACAGAGAAGTCTCTTTTTATTTATTTGACATTACGCATACATTATAATTATGTGCTAAAGTAAGGCTATGATTAAAAAAAGCAAACAATTAACATTAAAAAAAAATGTTATTTTCTGTCACTATTATCTCGAAAGTACGCAGAGATAAGCAATAAGTTTCTTCGAGCCAAATACTCAGAATTATTAGTTTTCTAACATATGTGATTGCCATCTCGACATCGCTTAAAGTTTTTGAGAAATTGAGTAAAATGTAATCGCTCCCATACAAAAAAAAAGAAATATTTTTTTACAGAAAAGTATTTGAAGTAGGACAATAATATTTTTTTGCCTTATCTGTTATCATTATATCAACAATAAAAAAAAATATCAGCGGTCTACTATCAATGTCCACTTTTTTTTAATTTGGGACCAGTGTGCGCCGCACTATGGAAAATGGTAGAACAAGCGCATATCAAAAATGCTTTTTACGAATATCATAATTTGGCTAATATGGCTATTCGTTTAGGTTCTCTAATAGTCAAATTATAATATTCATTACGATTTTTTTTCTTAATACGCGAAATTATTATTTTTTTCTTAGATAGAAATACATAGAAGACAGAAGTGCCAAACTCAACTCTTTGCGTATACATGTTTCAATACCATATTGTGAAAAAAATACTTGGTACAGATATGCAGTATTATACATTTTTAGAAAGGTTATTTTATGCTTTTTGCGATACAGCTTAATGATTTTAAAAGTAAAGAAAAATATTTCAGTAATTACTTAAAAAGTGACATACCTTTTTTTTCACTTGTATTTTTTTTCGTCGAAGGTTTTCAGTATTACCCACGTTTGCCCAAGCGCTACTTCTTGTGTCGACTAGTAGTCTAACTATTCATAAATAGAATGCAAAAAAAATCAGCTGCGGATATTTGCGGTTTTAGAAGATATGAGAAAAAAACTGATAAAAGTCAGAACCCGAAAATTAGTATCTTTTGCGGTTTACCACTGACACCATTCACATGAACAATATAGAACTTTTTGGATATTTTCTTCATTATTTCGTGATAACAAAGGGACCTTATCAAATTTGCACTCGGTTTGCGTGGGAAATTACAAGATAATAATGATGTAGGTACCAATTCGATATTGTAAAATGAGTATTTAAAGGGAAGCAAAAACTATTCGAACCATCTACATCAGTGTAACTTCAAGTGAAGCAAATCTCATCTACGCCTATTATTTCTGCAGATTGTGAAGTGTTAAAATGTCTTCCTTCAGCTGTACCAAACGAGACTTCATAATCCCCTATATCGAGGGCGGCAAGACCATGGAATCATTATCCAAAGTTTTAGTGGAAAAGCTGAATGTTTCTGAAAACAACTTGTGTTTTATAATTAGTGACATACAAAGGCACATTCTTCCTATTTTCAACAAGCGCTGGGCCCTGGCATCTCGGAAAAAAGAAACATTTTTACAGAAGAATTTTACTTGGTTGGACTCAAGGTATTCGTTAAATTTACCGGATTCTGAACAATATTCTACGCCATCAACATCTGGCCAGCGAGGACGAGCATGCGTGGCTTATGGAGACTCCTCAGAATCTACCAAGAAGAGGAAAAACACTCTTCTACTCCAAGAATATGGCTTCGAGCATATAAAAAACGCCTATCTGCAGGGACTACGGGCTTTACGTGAGTACACAGAAGCTCATCTTGTCGAAGAATTAAGAACCGCTGACACTCAAAAGAAATTAGATATCTCAAGTAAGTGGAACGACTCAGACCAGATGAAGATTCTTTCCGATACGGAAGCATTGAGTGCTTTTATAGATTTAGATCTAACAAAAGCACAATATATGTACCTGAAAAACTTAACCAACGAACGAAAGTGTTGTATATTCCCGCCTTACTACAAAATACAAGAAATAAAAAGATCCTGGGGGCTTAGACAAAGTAACAATTTAAAAACGATAACGAAGTTAGAAAATACTAAAATGTATGGGATTGACGTAAGCCGCATTAAATCACGTGGTCAATCGACATCGTTATCGCAAGTTGGTAGACAAATGTCATAATTCGTAACGAAACTATAAAGTAACGAATTGTCATCGTGGTTATCCCATACAAATGCGTAGACAATCAGCGCTTTCAGTGTTCGCCTTCGACTCGATCGTGATCGCCAAAAAAGATAACGAAACGAAAGTTAAAACGTTGTAGTTATTGAAACAATATGGCCGGATTTCATTCAGCAGCAGATTTTTGACACTGAGTGATTACATACTCTTCATATTCCAAAGCATAGCTTGTACTGTGGGTGTCAGAGATTGATCATCATCATCATATCAAAAATCTCCAGTCTAGTAATAACAGAGAAGTGATTACAAGCCAACCTTCATTCATCAAGGTGTCCACTTGTCCAAAACCCTTCGAGAACATAGCTAGGATTGCTAGCCACTCTTCCATCACACCAGTCTTTCCAAAAATGTTCATAAGGTCCTTACTTTTTTCCACTTGTCTAGCATCAAAATGTTGGTAAGTTTAGCCCACAGTCGGTCTGACCTTACCCGACCTTGTGATCCAGCAAGAGGCCTCGCCAGGTCACCATGACTGTACAAACAAAGATTCAATATAAGTATTTCATCGTTAAGATCGCGTCATTGTTTACATTACATAGGTACTCATGAATAAAACTTGGAATAACTTACGCTTCCATATACTCAAGCAGCGTTGAAAATTGTTCGGGACTTGCTCGCACTCTTGATTCTATGTTTTATCACTAAAAATTAAAATACAGATTACTCCATCATCGTTTGAACATCAGTCACTTAAAAAATGAGTCTATTTTGAATATCATTAAGTTTTGGAGACGATCTAAAAGTAATAACACTCTATTCACTTACCACTGGCAAAATATTATTTTTATTATAATTTGAAAACGATTAAATGCAACACTCACTTAATCGGATCATTAAATTTTAAAAACAACAAAAAATTCGCGGGTTTGATCCGATTTGACACTTCTTGACTAACACTGACAGCAAAATTTTCGAAACCATAACCAATATTTTTGTTTCATAACGAATAAACAATTCGACACAACGATCGCAACAATAGTGTTACATTGGCTATGAAATGTTTATCGATATCTCAGAGACGATGACGAATTTAGATATCGTTTCGCTACGAAGCGATGTTACTTTGTCTAAGGACCCTGTTATCCACCATCTTCTACAATCGAAATCACGAATACTTATGCTAAAGTGATTAATATCCAAGATTTATTGGATCATACTGCTGCTAGAATTTTAAAAATCGATTCTGTTTTCCAAAAACAACATAGAACATTGATCCTTTATTCTAAATGGGGATGTGATGGTTCATCTGGTCAAAGCCAATACAAGCAAATACTTGCAGAAGAGTCGGAAACAATTTCAGATGCCAATTTGTTCATCACTTCATTAGTTCCCATCAGATTAGTTGATGTGCAATCGGGATCCGTTGTTTGGCAAAATCCGGTACCTTCATCTGTCCGTTTTTGCAGACCCATTTCTCTTGAGTTTTGTAAGGAAACTCCAGAAAAAACCAAGGCAGTTGTTGATGATATTAAAAAACAAATTAGGGCTGCACAAGCATCACTTATAAACAAAGATGGTGTTGTAGTAAATGTGAAGCATGAACTATTTCTAACGATGATCGATGGAAAGGTGGCTCAGGTCCTTACAGATACTCCATCTGGTTCCACATGCACGATATGTGGGGCTACTCCACGACTAATGAATGACCTATCGAAAGTAACTGCCAGACCCGAAAACGAAAACGCCTACCAATACGGATTGTCCACCTTACACGCCTGGATTCGCTGCATGGAAATGATATTGCATATTTTCTATAATCTTTCGTTTAAGACTTGGTCTGCTTCAACTGAGGAAAATAAGAGATTAAAAAAAGAAAAGAAAGAAGTTGTTCAAAAACGTTTCAGGGAGGAGTTGGGATTAATCGTCGACAAACCTCGGCAAGTTAGCGGGAATACGAACGATGGCAATACCGCACGAAGATTCTTCTATAATAGCACTTGCTCATCGGAAATAACAGGTGTAGATGAGGCATTGATTAAACGCCTATACATTATCTTGCAAGTTCTTTCTTCTGGAATGATGATCGACCCTGAAAAATTTGGGGAATATGCAATAGAAACTGCAAGAATCTATGTAAGTAATTACGATTGGTATTATATGCCATCCTCCGTTCATAAAATACTCATACACGGGGAAAACGTTATCAAACATTTTGCGGTGCTTCCTATTGGACAGCTATCGGAAGACGCACAAGAGTCTCGCAACAAAGACTACAGAAACATACGACTTCATCATGCCAGAAAATGTTCCCGATCTGCTACAAATGAAGATGTCTTTAAAACGCTTTTATACACGTCAGATCCATACATAACAAGTTTGAGAAAACCGTACGTAAGAAATGTGAAAGAACTTGAAGAAGAGGCACTAAGTCTTTTAAACGTGGCTCCTGAAAGTGAACCCACATTTACTGACCCTGATCCTGAAGTGGTATAAGTTAAAAATAATATTTATATTTAGTTATTACTTATATTTGTACCTAGCTACATCATTTCCTGAAGCCAGAGTATAGGATGTACCTATTAGTAATATGATTTTAATTTAGTATTTTTTTTTTCATATATATATATTTTGTTTACTTTGCTTGTTGTAATTAACCATGGTTTAATCTTTTTAGTCATTATAAACTTGTATTTCACTTGAAATAAATTTTTAACTATTTTTTTCGTGATTTTTTCCCATTTCTTTCATTCTATGCTAAAAAACATACATAGATATACAAGAAAACACTATAAACTATTAATAATATAACATTGTTCGAATCTCCGAACCTTACTGCATATTTGTGCCAAATTTCATTACGATACGACAAAAATTCATGAAGTTACAGATTTTTGATCCGATACCGACCTATATTTTCCATAGTGCGCCGCCGTCGTTGCCGACGTTTACGCCACATTCTCCCGATCAACATAATACGTGTGAAATTAATAGTGTCAGTCAATCAGTCAATATTCCAAAGCAGAACATTTCACTGAATTTCAATTATTGTTCAAATTTTACTATTAATTTCCAAGAGTAGTATATCTGTATAATTTCTTATTTGCTATTAAAAATAGTTTAATGAAAAATTTTGTTTCATTACTTATTGTACTGTTTTCTCGCAAATGTGTTGAAAAACATTGTATGACACACGTGCAGAAATTGGTATTTATAAATAACTATTATGGTACTAGTGCGGTAAGTTGTTTTTTACAAACGAGTACACGAATGTAAGCCCGAGACGAGGTCGAGGGCTTACCATAGTCACGAGTTTGTAAATACCAATTTCCGCACGTGTGTCATACAATGTTTTTCAACACATTTGCGAGAAAACAGTACAATATGTAATAAAACAAACTTATACATCATCAAATAGCGCTCTCCGATTTTGGCGGCAAGAGACCGTTTCCTGCAATTTGCGCCTCATTCAAAATATCAGGTGGAGTAGATTCCATATTAATATCAGATTCCTCGCTTGAACTCATTAAGTTTGTTTATAATATCAGTCCGAAACTCGCAACAAACTTTGACCTTTCTATTAAGAACATGGCGCGAATTTTCAAATGGCGCCACATGCACGTGGTGAAAATTAGAACTACATCTTTCATCTCATTTACTCTTTAGTATTAAAGTGAGACAAACGTATTGAGCAGAAGCGCTTCCAAGGAGTTTCGATCAGTCAGCTTATTTATTCTCGTAATGTGAAACTCCTTGGATGAAATTCTTATAATATTATATGGAAATAAAAAAAAAAACCGTAAAGAATACGCACGGTGCCATACAACGGGGTATGCGGTAAAATAGTATTTATTTTACCGCACGTTCCGTTGTATTGGTGCGTAATTTTTAACTTTCGAACAATGTATACAGGCTTCGTAAATGCATTTATTGAGCAACTGTGTTGAAAATAACTATTCCAATCATTGCAGGCGTTCAACAGGTTGAATATGACGTTGTCTCTTACCTGCAATTGAAATGTATCGCGAATGATACGGTATGTTGGAACTCGGCACTTCCTTCGCAAACACTCCTTTCGCCGTGAGCTGCGAAACGAACTCCTTCATGACGGCAGCAGGTCCTGAGATGGTGCTGGAGTCAGGCCCGTTATGACACGCCACGTCGATCTCAGGCGGACACATCTTCGATAACTACATATGAAAATAAATACCAACATGTTGAGAACGAACTGGGTGAAAACTTAAAAAAAGATATACATATTTTTAAGGTTTCTTGTAAGTACCCTAGGTTTTAATTGTTCATATGCCATATTAGGCATGATAAGGGTTATAACTCATGTTATAACTATAGGTTCTAAGAAGGTTCTAAAGATAAAGTCCTGTTACAGGCAAACAGACGGCGTAGTTTAGTAATTCCTTAACCTACACCCAGTAGAGTAGTAAAAGGAACAATATTGAACGATTAGATTTACTTGTTCATATCCCAGACCGACAGCAGCCATTGAACCATGTATGAAGGCAGTCTCCAGCGAAACTCGTCCTCGTTGGAAAGCGCACATCATCATTTGTTCCGCTGTTAAACATCCGTCGGCGTATGCACATCCCAGCTCACCAACACTGTGGCCTGTAAGAATTAATGCACCGATCAAGTCCACTACATAAATTATGAAGTTAAAACCAAAAAAATGTAAATTAATTAATTATCCCACAACTACTCACAAAGCAATAATGTTAGAGATACATAATTCAAAATTAACGTAAACAATTAGAACTCTTTTTAGCCGACTTCAAAAAAAGGAGGAGGTTAAATGTTCCACCGAACGTATTCTTTTTTAATGTATGTTCCCCGATTTCTCCCTCATTTGTGAACCGATTCTCAAAATTCTTTTTTTTATTTGAAAGAGTATACTACTGAGGTAGGCTCATTGGCACCAAATCAGGATCTGATGATGGAATCCCAGGGAAATCGAGGACAACCCTCAAAATTTGTAGGTATTAACAATGTTTTTCATATGTTTTCTAAAGCTATTGAGATATTTGCGTATGGTCATCATCATCTCATGACGCTGAGCTGATGAAGGAAGGTAGGCTCTTTAACGGTTAGGAGTTAGGTGGAGGTTCGGGCATAACTCCGTCATATTATTATATAGAGCGATTTTCAAATTTTTAGGACGTAGTTTATTCCGAAATGGTCACACTTAAACTTCATATAGATCTGATGATGCGTTTCGGAGACAGACAACGGAACTCATCGAAAAAAGACAGCAAATTAACCGCGATTGCTGCTATCGCTTCGACCCCAAGGATGATGAAATTTCGAATTGGTGTGGGGTAGGTACACACGGCTACTACACATCAAACTATGCATTTCCAGTATAAGCTGATCTCAAATTGCACCGATGGATTTCAGCGCGAGATCAGCGTAAACTGGAAATGCAATATTGATTTTTGATATTTCCGAGGATATTTACGTGTCCGATCATCTTCCTATGTGTATAGAGTGTAATTTAGAAGTGATGCAACCTAAACTGTTGTCTCGGACTACCTGCCGCAATTCTGTTGTATGGGGTTAAAGAACTAAGACAGAATCGCTCAATTACCATAATATCTGTAACAATAAACTACGTGACGTCGATTTCCCTCATGAGTTTGAGAGTTGCGGTAGTGGGTCTTGCAGTTTAGCTGAACATAAAGTTGTTCTGGATAATTTGTACAAACAGATTGTTGAAATTCTATGTGCGGCAGCCAGGCAGTCTAAAGTGACACGCGAGGGGGGACCGAGACGAGGTAAGCGCGTGTGTGGGTGGAATGAGCATGTTAGGGACGCACATCACGAGGCCAGATTAAGTTTCCAGGCCTGGGTACTTGACAACCGTCCCTCTTCAAGTCCAGTCTATGATAAAATGCGTGAGAAGCGAAACTTTTTTAAAAGCCGGCTGAAATATTGCCAAAACAATGGTGAGCAAATTATTGTGGATAGATTAGCCGAACAAAGAGCCAGTAAAAAGTTTAGTGAATTCTAGAAATCCACTAGTAAGTTGGATGGGAAACCCGGTGTCCCTGTAAGTGTGGGAGGCTTAAGTGATCCCCAGGGAATCGCAAATATGTTGTATGAACATTTTCAAGTACAATCCCCTCTCGGTCTCTCACTCGTGAAGGAAGATTCTCAGCCCAGCAGTCGTGGAGTGAAACCTCTGACGTGTTTCTCTGCCAAGCAAGTAAGTGCCATCATTAACGGTATGAGCCGAGGCAAATCTCCAGGACATGATGGGCTCAGTATCGAACACTTAAAGCACGCAGGTATGCATCTGCCGCGGGTCTTGTCTATGTTTTTTCACAATGTGTGTTAGTCACGCATACTTACCTGCTAATCTGATGAAAACTATCGTGACTCCCATTGTGAAAAACAAGACGGGCGATATCGCGGACAAGGGTAACTACCGTCCCATTTCCCTTGCGACAATAATTGCTAAGGTGTTGGACGGTGTGCTTGATACCTTATTAAATGATTACATACATCTTCATGATGCGCAGTTTGAGTTTCGCTCCGAACTTTCAACTGACAGCGCTAGTTCAGGTCTCAAGCATACTATTCAATACTATATAGATCGATAGACGCCAGTTTCCTTGATCTCTCCAGGGCCTTCGATCTGGTCTCGTATGATGTGCTCTGGAGAAAGATGGTATAAATAGGGGTATACCTGCGGATATATGTGGATTATTTCAGCACTGGTATGGTAATCAGGCCAATCATGTGAAGTGGGTCGGTACGCTCTCTGAACCGTATGGGTTGGAATGCGGGGTGAGGCAAGGAGATTTGACGTCTCCCGGACTCTTCAACCTCTACGTAGATGAGCTCTTATAGGGACTCAGCAGCATGCGTGTCGGCTGCAGTGTTTATGGGGTTAGCATTAACAACATCAGCTATGCTGACGACATGGTGCTGCTGGCTCCGTCTGCAGGGGCAATCAGAGAGTTGCTTAAGACTTGTGAAGTTTACGCTGCCGTACATGGATTAATTTATAATGTAAAAAATGTGAATACACGGTTTTTAAGGTTGGCGGAAAATGCCGTGAAGTGGGACCCGAGCTTCTAATAAACGGGTCGGTGATCAAAAGGGTATCCACTTTTAAATACCTGGGTCACTTTCTTTCCGACGACCTTAAGGACCATGTAGAAATAGAGAGGGAGCGCAGGCCACTCGCCGTCCGGTGCAATATGTTGGCCCGTACATTTTTTCGGTGTATGGACCAAGTAAAAATTACTGTTTTTAAGGCTCACTGCCAGAGTCTGTACACGAGTAATCTATGGGTCAATTACACCAAAAGATCTCTAGATGTCCTGCGCGTCCAGTATAATAATGGTTTCAGGATGTTGTTGAGACTTCCTCGCTATTGCAGTGCGTCGGAGATGTTTGCACAAGCTCGTACCGACGGTTTTCACGCGATTGTGCGCAAAAAAACCGTTTCGCTACTAAGTCGAGTGAAAGGCAGTCGCAACCTCATCCTGAGAACTCGAAGAGTTTCGGTTCTCCAATTGTAAAGCAGTTTGTGCAGAGGGTGGTTGGTACTAACACTAGATAATAAGTTTTTTTCATATTATGTTACTAACACTATGGATTTCTTTTCCGAAATAAAAATTAATTTAATTATATTATTATCATTTGCTTTCCTGGACCTAACTGAGTAAAACTATGACAAGGGCCTAAGCTAGTGTCCAGTACTGGGGTTATGTGCAGCAGTAATATTATAAGTAGACAAAACTAAAAGCTTTTTCGAAAAAAAAAAAAACCGACGTTTTTATTTTCACTTTTTAGTTATAGTACCCACTCCACACCAATTCATCATCCTTGGGGTCAAAACAATGCATATTTATGCGATAGCAGCAATCGCGGTTGATTTGCTGTCATTTTTTGAAAGAGTTCCGTTGTCTGTCTACGAAACGCATCATCAGATCTATGTGAAATTTAAATGGGACCATTTCGAAATAAACCCCTTTCTAAAAAAAGAATTTTGTAAATCGGTCTATAAATGACGGAGTTATGCCCGAATCTGCACCTAAATCCTAAGTTAAAGAGTTGTATCTCTATCCTTCAACAGCTCAGCGTCATGAGATCACGATGACCATACGCAAATGTCTCAACAGCTTTAGAAAACATAATTATGAAAAACATTGTTAACACCTGTAAGATTTGAGGGTTGCCCTCGATTTCCCTGGGATTGATTCCATCATCAGATCCTGACTTGGTGCCAATGGGACCACCTCAGCAGTATACTCTTTCAAATAAAAAAGAATTTTGAGAATCGGTCCACAAATGGGGGAGAAATGCAAGGGTTGCGTCTCAAGATGCACCTAAGCGGCAACCGCCTAAGGCTTCATCCGCAGATGCACCCAATAAACATAAACGTTCGGCTGCGTCCAAGGATGCGATGAGGAAGGCAACCGCAAGGGATGCGCCACAACAGGCTGCGTCCCGAGCAATCCCAACCTCATCTGCGTCCACGGATGCGCCCCCTAACACAATCCTGACCGAAAGGCCAAGCTCAGTTCTCGCTCAAGGCCTCGAGGAGTAACGCAAATGTAGATGCGCCCAAAACACGGGCTGCGTCAACGGCTGCGGTCTCTGAGAGGGACCTAACGAATCTGGCCAAAGCCCCACTGGCAGGACCATCAATCGCCAACAACTGGCAAACAATATCGCACAAAAATACGACCCTCAAGACCTCCGCCACGGCTTCGAAAGGCGAGGATGCCACCGGCGTTAAGCGCAAGCGCAGTGCGAAGCCAAGAGGAAGGAAAAAATTAATAAAGACCAGCACGACGCCGGCCAGGGCGCAGAAGCGTTTGCATCCCGACGATTCCATCACACCAACCGGGGTTAGTAAGAAGAGTAAGCCTGCTCGCTCCCGTACGGGTGACGGAACTTCGGTGAGTTACGCCGAAGCGGCCGCGGCGTTCAGAAACAACAAGCTGGGCGTTGCCGTCATGACCGAGCCCTTTACGTACATGACGCAGGAGAAAGCGGAGGGTAACCGGCAGTTGATTGAGAACCAACTCCGTGCTCTGCTGAAGGCAACTCCAGAACCAACCGACACAACTCAAAGCACCGCGATCCACTTCAGAGGCCGGGCCCACTTCGCCGAAGGCGTTCTCATGACATGGTGTGAGGACGACTTCACGCTGGCCTGGCTCAAGGGGATCATAACCAATATGTCGTCCCCGTTACCGGGTACGAGCCAAGCCAAGCCGAGCCGAGTTAAGCCGACATACCTAAGAAGGTACTGTGCATGCTGTATGTCCCCGAAAACAGCAAGGACACATCAGAATTGCACAGGATGTTGGCGAGACAAAACCCAAATCTCGAGATGAACACCTGGACTCTGACACAATATGAAAGGGTTAGACAGGAGCCCCCGGGAACCTGTCTCTTCTATCGTGTGCCGGAGTCCATGGTAAAAACCATAAAAGACCAGCAGCGGCGGGTTTACTACCTCATGGGTAGTATATACATCCGTTTCCTGGAGGAGAGTAGTTCCAAAGAGTATGCCGCCGTGCTATCAAAAGTAACAACCTCGACCGCGTCTCAGGAGGAGCTTGGTCCGTTGCTACCTAGACGTTCCCCGCCGCCTTCCGTGATGGGTAATGCTGGGGAGGCGGTGGATCTGGCGACTACTATGGCAGCGCTGGAGGTTTTATCAACTGCGGGATCAATACAAGATCCACTCTCGTCCATTCTACTTTCGGACGAGGACTGCTTTCCGCAAGGGGAGAGAAGTGAGGGCGAGGACAGCAGCCTCTGCTCCTCTCCTTTGCGGGACTAGGATCTTGCAAACCAACCTCCAGCACAGCCAATCTGCGTCGGCCACCTTGCGCAGAGTGCTGGAAAATCAACAAGATAAAACCATCGCCCTCATCAAAGAGCCGTGGATCAGGGGTGGCAGAATATGCGGTCTGGGTAACATCGGAGGTAAGTTGCTGCTAGACATCTCCGTAACCGATCCGCGCACCTGCATTTTCGTCCCAAAACATGTACCTAACCTTCTAATTAACGAATTCTGTTCGAGGGACCTGACAGCAATCAGGCTTTTCGGAACCGAGCAGGAACTCCCGGACATTGTACTGGCCTGATGAGGACGTGCCTCTGCCAGAGCTTGCCTCACTGGTTGAGTACTGTGAAAAGTAGAAACTGGAACTAATCATCGCGACAGACTCACTCACAGAGGTAATGCTTGATTCTATTCTTAGTAATAACCTTGTTTTACTCAACAAGGGCTCTGAACCTACCTTCATAAACGCGAGATCGCAAACAATAGCAATCATAGGTATTTCCAACTCCATACAGGACTGGCATGTGTCCAATGAGATATCATGCTCAGACCACAGATGGATCCGCTATACCATTAATTTTAAACTAACCAAACCACAGCCAAGAAGGGTTCCTCGCAACACAGACCAAGTCAAGTTTGTCAAATTAGTCGAGGCTGAAATAGGCAGATTACTCGCCCTTCCGGTTGAAATACCAGTAACCAACTTAGACGAACATGTAAACAACGTCACATCCATCCTCCTATCTAGCTATGAACAGTCGTGTCCCCTCACGGTACCAAGGCAGGGAGCTCGCCATTCCTGGTGGAGCTCTGAACTGGAAAGACATCGACGAAAGCTGAGAAGAATGTTCAACAGAGCTAGGAATACACGGTCGCCGATAGATTGGGACCACTATACAACAGCTCGCAAAATTTATAAAAAACTGATACGCCTCAGAGGAAAGAATAGCTGGAGGCGTTTCTGTACCAAAATTGAAAGTAACAACCAGGCAATGAGGGTCAAAACCTATCTTGCTCAAGAGACAGACCACTCAATAGGATGCCTGAAAAAACCAGATAATACGTACACAACAAACGACGCTGAGACAAGCGAACTCCTCCTAACCACCCACTTCCCAGGATGCCAGATTGCCACCCAGCAAAGTTGGGAACCACATAGGGAGAGAAGCACGAGCAGCTTAGATTGGAAAGTGGCGTTGGAAGTAATCGACAAAGACAAAATAACATGGGCAATCAACACCTTCTTACCTTTCAAGGCAGCAGGACTGGACGGTATATTCCCAGCTCTGCTCAGGTGGAGCCGTGATTTACTGGCTGATTACCTCGTCAAGGTGTTTCGAGCCTGCCTGGCCCACCGCTACATCCCCTTGAAATGGCGAGAAGTGAAAATAATCTTTATACCGAAGCCAGGTAGGGGCGACTACACCCAGCCCAAATCTTTTAGACCCATAAGCCTCTCCTCGTTCTTCTTGAAGACACTGGAGAGGCTGGGAGATAGAAAGATCAGATCGCAAATTTCGGTACAAAGACCTTTACATCCCAATCCACACGTCTACTGTGCAGGCAAATCAACTGAATCAGCACTCCATGGCGTAGTTTCACGCATAGGACATGCTCTCAAAGCCAAAAACCCAACCCTAGGCGCCTTCATTGATATAGAGGGCGCTTTCGACAAAACTAACTTCGCCAGCATCGAACAGGCACTTGCCACTCACGGTGTTGCGCGAACGCTCATAGAATGGTTCAATAACATGTTAAAATACCGTGCTATTCAGTTTACCGTGAACACCACCACACGAGGAATCGTGAGCAGAGGCTGCCCACAGGGTGGGGTGCTGTCACCACTACTGTGGAACTTAGTCGTTAATGAGCTCATCGTAGAGCTCAACGCCAGCAGTCTTTACTCGGTAGGTTACGCGGACGATATAGCAATTCTGATTTCGGGGAAATTTGAGGGCATCGTATGTGATCTCATGAGAAGGGCCTTCAAAATAATCGAGAGTTGGTGCGCGAAGCACGAACTATCGGTTAACCCCTCGAAAACAGAACTAATAATGTTCACCAACAAAAGAACTCTTGGACCCCACAGGCTTCCAAAACTTTTCAACACAGAACTAACACTTAAAGACGAAGTTAAGTACTTGGGGGTGATCCTTGACAGCAAACTGCTCTGGAACAAGCATTTTGACTACATACTTAATAAAAGCAATTTTGCACTCTACCAATGTAAAAAAATGTTAGGGAAAACATGGGGGCTTTCTCCGAAGATCACTCTGTCGTTATACAAATAGGTAATCAGGCCAATGTTGGCTTATGGCGCTCTGGTTTGGTGGACAAGGACCGAACTCTCGACCACCATTACCAGACTACAACGCTTCCAACGACTGGCCTGTTCAGCTACCACTGGCTGCATGAGAACCACCCCAATAGCAGCCATGGAGATAGCCCTTGAACTAACCCGCCTTGACCTGTATATACAGCAGGAGGCGGCGCTAGCTGCCATCAGGCTAATGCATCTAGGCATATGGGGCAAGAACCTTACCAGTCCACACGCTAAAATCCTGGACCGGGCGATTGAGTTCCAGCCTCTCATCGCTGCCCCGTGTGATAGAACACCAAACCAACCTATGTTCAACAAAAACTATATCATACAAACAGTAGAGGAAGAAAGGGATCAGTCAGGAGCCAATGAAGTGCGCATCTACACTGACGGCTCAAAAACACAAGACGGTTCAGGTGCTGGCGTACACTCCCTTGACCTCAACATCAACCTTCACATACCGCTAGGCACACACAGTTCGATCTTTCAATGTGAATGTGTTGCCTTAACACAAACCGCAACAGCAGTAAAGCACTTAGGCATCCGGAACTACGGCATTAAATTCCTACCCGAGAGCCTATCTGTTCTCAAAACTTTAGAAAACAAACAAACTAACAACAAACTAATTTTTGAGTGCCATCTAGTTAGCTTAGCTAGTTAGATTCAATTAAATCAAATCAAAATATTTTTATTTCATATAAACCTGCATGGGCACTTATGAAACGTCAGAAGCTAGGTGCACGGTTCCAAAATGTTGTTTCCTATGGAGAAGAGCCGGCAAGAAACTCCACGGTGTTACTCTTTTAAAAATGATTGGCTTTAACAATGTTTTCAGATATAAAATGTATGGGAGGACAGTGCAGGCCTGTAAATAAGTACCAGGTACTTAGACGAATCCAGAATAGAAAATCGTCTACAAATCTACAGTCTGTAAGGCCTACAACGTTCTCCCATTCACAATATGTAAAATAATCTACATAAATAAAATGAACCTAATTAAACATAGTGACATGATTAACATGACAATCACTAAAAAATAGTTGATATTAAAATTGATGTATAATGTCAAATAATGACGAGAATTTATATGTCAGCATTGTAAAAATAAAAAGAATAAAAAGAACATTGAGAGCAGTTAATAGACTTTCACATAGATATGCTGTTAATGAGGTACCAGGGAAGCCACATGTGCAGAAGGAATTAATGCCAAACTTCCCTGTCTTCAACGTAGTCTTTTAACTTATAATATGCTTTTTTGATAAGGATACGTTTGATGTGCGTTTTAAACTTTCCATCGCTAAGTTCTGTAACTGACTTTGGCAACTTGTTATAGAAGCGGATACTGTTTATTAGAAATGACTTGCTAGTTTTAGTCAATCTAAATTTTGGAATCACAATTTCATCTTTACTACGTGTATTCAGATTATGGAAATCGCATCGTTTTTTGAAAAGGCCTAAGTTTTTGCGAACGCACAAGATATTTTCTAGGATATAAAGAGACGGCAGAGTTAGAATATCAATTTCGCTGAATTTGTTTCTAACAGACTCGCGAGGCCCCATTTTATAGATTGCGCGGATTGCCCTCTTTTGTAAAATGAAAATTGAATCTACGTCAGCTGCCCATCCCCACAACAGAACGCCATAAGACATAATACTGTGAAAATAAGCAAAGTAAACTAACCTAGCTGTGGCTACATCCGTCAACTGCCTTATCTTTCTTACTGCTTAAGCAGCTGAGCTTAATCTACTTGAAAGAGCTCTAATGTGAGCACCCCATTGCAATTTTGAATCTAAAGTAATTCCCAAAAATACAGTTTCCGAAATAGCATCTAGTTTCTTCCCATCAAGTTTTAAGTTTAGACCTACTTGGGGTACATTTGGTAACGAGAACTTAAGACATTTAGTTTTGTTCGCATTGAGTAAAAGATTATTAGCGGCAAACCATTTCGAAAGAACAGCTAGATTATCATTGACATGTAAGACATCTGTATCTTTTCTATCTATTCTAAAAATAAGAGAAGTGTCATCAGCGAATAAAATTATATCCGACAAGTTAGCCATCAGGTAAGGAAGGTCATTAATATAAACTAGAAATAAAAAAGGGCTAAGAATTGAACCTTGAGGCACGCCCATCTTAACTAGAGACCCCGAGGACGTCGCCCCATTAACGTTTACTTTTTGCTGCCTGTTTGATAAATAGGAAAGTACAAGATCAGCAGCCTGTCCACGAATTCCATAGTGGTGTAATTTACAGATAAGTGTATTGTGGTCAACGCAGTCAAATGCTTTTGAGAGGTCACAGAAAATGCCAATCGCGTCCTGGGAATTCTCCCAGGATTCCAAAATGTGACTGATGAGTTTTACTCCTGCGTCAGTCGTCGACCGACCTTTCGTGAAACCAAACTGTCGACTATGTAAAATACCATTTGAGTTAAAGTGTGACAACATCTGGTCTAGCATGATTTTTTCATAAATTTTGCTCAATGCTGGAAGCACAGATATAGGTCTATAATTAGAGGGATCACTCTACCCGATTTGAAAATTGGTACTACTTTACTATGTTTAATTAAGTCAGGAAACGTACCGCTGTCTAAACATTGATTAAATATGCCTGTTAGGACAGGGGCAATTGTGTCAATGATATTTTCGAGAACCTTAACGGAAATCCCCCATAAGTCTTCAGTGTTTTTTATGTTAAGACTTTTAAATGCTGTTTTAATTGTGGCAATAGAAATGGGTTTGAATTCAAAACTTGGAATGTCCTTGCTGAAGTTTTCTTTAAGAAGAGATTCAGCTAATACAGATGATGAGGGGAGAGATTTCGTAACTTCTATTGGGATGTTGGTAAAGAAATTTTCTAGAGTCTCAGCAACTTGTAACTTATCTGAAATTATTTCATTATCAATTTTTAGAGCTAACTCATTCTGATCTCGCTGTTTTGTGTTTCCAGTTTCTTTGTTAATTACCTGCCACACAGCTTTTATTTTATTTTTAGAGATACTAATTTTGTTACTTATTAATTTAGATTTAGCGTGAGCGCAGACTCTTTTGAATATTTTAGAATATTTTCTTACATAATTATGAAGGGCCTGATCAGAAGTCAATGATTTTTCGTGATACAAATTATATATTATAAGATATCTCTGCTTTTTCTAATGCCAGTAGTGGCCCATTCGCTAAATTTTGGTTTAGTAGATATTGTAACTTTTTTTACAGGACATGCTTTATTGAATTCTTTGCATACTGTAGAAAAAAATGTGCCATAGTTTATATTGGGGTCTTGTGAATCAAAACTCGCTGTTGATAGATTGCTAAGAACATTATTATTAAAAGATTTCAGTTTATTTTTGGTCAGAGGTCTCAATTCAATGGTTTTATCTAGATGTAACTTTTTATCTAAGTCAAACGATACAAGCTGACCAGTATGGTCTGACCTGACGCCACTAACTAAAGATGAGTCCTTTATTTTGTAATTGGTAAATACATTGTCTATGCATGAAGCTGTGGTTGCTGTTATTCTAGTCGCTTCATTAAATATACATTTTAAATTGAATGATTTAAACAAAGAGATAAGCTTACTTTTTTCTGGTGAATTAACTAATAAATCAATATTTAGGTCACCACATACAAAAACTAATTTATTATCTTTGAACATTTTACCTAATATTTCTTCCATAATTATCAAAAATGATGACAAGTTCGTGGCTGGTGGTCTATACACAGACAAGAAAGTATGGCCCTCAACCTCTGCACATGCTATCTCACATAAGCGATCAACAGAGCAAGCGGTGATATCCTTTCTTTCCTTATATTTAAAACAACTATTACACAATATCAAAGTACCACCCTCCATCGAAGACCTATTGTACGCACTGGCAACTGAAAAATTATTTACATTAAACAACATCCTATCCGGTTTTAACCAAGTTTCAGTAAAACATAAGATATCATCATCATCTGCCTAGCCTTTTTCCAACTATGTCGGGGTCGGCTTCCAGTCTGACCGGATGCAGCTGAATATCAGTATTTTACATGGAGCGACTGCCTATCTGACCTCCACAACCCAGTTACTGGGTAATACGATACCCCTTGGTAAGACTGGTTGTCAGAGTTTCGGGCTTCTGACGACCCGTAACGACTGTCAAAGATCCACAAATGACAGCCGGGACCAACGGCTTAACGTGCTTTCCGAGGCACGGAGGTCTTGGTATGTAAAGATGGTCACCCATCCACGGACCAACCGCGGCAAGCGTAGCTTAACCTGGCCGATCGACCCGTGCAGCTATTGTTATGTAGCCACAAGCCCCTCTTTTTAATATATTATATAATCTGAATTTCGGAAATGGCTCCAACGATTTTCATGAAATTTAGTTTGCAAGGGGTTTCGGTGGCGATAAATTGATCTAGCTATATCAATATAATATCATGATAATTATCGTGTTTACATACAGGGTAAGTTCCTAAACAGTGCGGAAACTGTAACCATGAATTCAGCATAGGTATCATTCTAGAACCCCTAGCGCAGAAATTTATCGTAGATTATACAAAAAAAATGTAAATAAATATTCTAATATTGCAAACATTGTTGTTCAACCAAAATTCGCACCTTTTCTACACAATTAGCAATAATTCACAATTTACATTACATACAATAATGAAAAACACCATTTTGAAATCTGCTTTAAGCACATAATATTTTAAAATAATTGGTCACTTCTGTTTGGAAAAAAAAAATAAGCTACAGATGCTTATACTTTGTCAAAATGAATATTTTTCACAAATCTTTCCCCAGACAAACATACAAGTTGTTAAAAAAAAAAAAAAACTGTGTAAAAGCAGGCATCCTATTTATTACTTATCTATCAGCTCAGTTAACGTAAATTACTATAGCAATAAAAAACCGATAGAATTCTTCAATTTGTGGTCGTGGTGTACAAAAATGTAAAATAAGGTAGCAAAAACACGGTTTTTTTTTTTAAATCGTACTTTGGTACTACTTCTTTTTGGATTTTTTTTCTAAATGGCCATTAGTTTTACCATGACCCATTTTAAGGTCATCCATAAATAACCGGGCACCCTGTATACGATGGCAGCTCTCTAAAACATAAGATATCCATATGATATTTATCTATTAACATTTCCACGTCTAGGATTTTGCCAGAGAAGCGATTTATATTTTGGTGATACAGTAAAATACACTTATTATGCTTCTCTTTTGTCGTTATTATTAGATTATTTATTTCGGGATTTTACGTGAAAATCCTGAAAATTTGGTAGTTGCAAGTTTAGTTAAATATAGCTTTTACACATCTTAAATAAAGCTTATTTTCAACTTACTGATGATTTTTCCCGAATCCCGGGAAAAAAAAATTAGTCCTAAGAAAGTCTCTGTTCTTCGAATTTTAGGCAAATAGGCACTACCTATTCCTATCACTGGTCATCAGATATTAGCGTCATTAAAAATTAGTTCAAGGTTCCAATAAAATTTTTAAAAACATAAATTTTGAGGCTACAGCTAGAATGTTCATTTCTTTGAATTTTACTTGGAACTTCCAAGTAAAATTCAATTCTAGCTGTAGCCTCAAAATGTATATTTTAAATGGCTCGAACAGCCCTATTCTGTAAAGCAAAGATACTGTTAAGGTTCGCACAGGTTCCTCAGAGAAGAATCCCATATGACATAAGACTATGAAATTAACTAAAATAAACATCTCTGGCTGTATACACATCACATAGCTGTCGATTTTATTTTAACAGCACCTATAATGCTGTGTGTATAAACTTAAATAAATACCTATAATTCCATCAGGTTTCAAGCCCAGTTCATGAAGGACATCTGTAAGTCCAACTTGAATAGCAGCGATCCCCACAAAAGAGTGTAGGATATTGTCGAATATGTCTTTATCAGTAGACGTTATTATGTTAACGATGTCGATTCCTTTAGACTCCATCACTTTTTGACAACTGGAACAAAGTTTTCAGTTCAAAACCTGTATTAGTAACGTAATTATTTTTACAATTTAAAGTAAAAGAGCGTATGCAAAATTACTGAATTATAATTCCCCCATACTTAAGGCTTTAAAAACTTCCGAACAAACCACTGATGTTTTATAATTACCGTTGTATCGCAGCAGCAAAGGTTGGTATGCGCATGAGCTGCGCACCCATACCAGCCCACTGCGAGCCCATCCCGCTGTACACAAACCACAGCGGCCGCCGAGCGTAGTCGAAGTACTCAGCCTTCTCACACAAGGTCACAGTGTTTTGGTTCACATCCGTGTCTAGCAATTTATGAAAACATAATATTATTACGTTCTCCGATACAGTGATTTAGATTTGGAAGAAACAAGAATATGTATCATCATTATCATCATCATCATCATCATCATCATATCAGCCGAAAGACGTCCACTGCTGGACATAGGCCTCCCCCAGGCTCCTCCACTTCGACCGGTGCTTCCCATATCCAGCGGATACCCGCGGCCTTCACAAGGTCATCGGTCCACCTTGTGGGAGGCCTTCCCACTCTACGTCTTCCGGTACGCGGTCGCCACTCCAGAACCTTTCGGCCCCATCGGCCATCTGTTCTGCGAGCAATGTGCCCTGAGAATATGTATGATATAACATAATGTAATTTGTTGCTAACAGACAGTTGATGGGGCCGAAAAGTTCTGGAGTGGTGACCGCATCTCGGAAGCAACAAGACCGGTAACTTGGTGGAGGTAGCAGGATCCCGCTTGATGCAAGAAGCACAAAACCGGTCCTTGTGACAATGATTGGGGAGACCTATGTTCAGTAACGAGTTTCGACTTAATAATGATTATAGTCACTATAATATCAATTTGTCCATATCGCACACCTAGTATCGCATATCCCCTGCCTAAATGTCCAGAGATGTTGTTTGCATGGATGTTGTGCAACAGTGCTAATTCTTCAGCATCGATGGGTCTAGACTTGAGGTCCTCAAATATCTTAGTGATGGCAGACTGTTTTCGGCCTGATAATGTAACCAAGCGTGGAATAGAAGACTGGTAGCGGGAAAGGTCCTGGAACATTAAATAGTTGTTAAAGCGCGTCTGGGTAAAAAAATCTGTAGTCATTCGAGATTGAACGTGATAGTTCTCATCATTCAATAATCAACGTGTTACGTCCCAGTTAACAATGACATAACATTTCAATTTCATAACAAGTAAAAGTACCTTGGGTTTATAGTGTCCATGCAGCAGCACGTGTGAGTTGACGCCAGTGCTGGACATGCCGTTGACGGCAACGTAAGAACGGCGGAAGTGCTGGTGCTCAGTGACGACGCGCATGCACCCCTCGCGCAAAGCCACCACGTCCTGCCGCGGACTACCACAGTGCAGATTGGCGGCTATCTGACCGGTGTGGTAGCCAAGTATCACCTGTATGTTTGGTAATCATTATTAAATATTTCACCAAAATGATTGGTGTGGTACTGTAAAGTTTGTCTGCTCGAGACGACCTTACGTTGTGCAGGCTGGCTATAAATATTAACCCGAGTCACATTCGAATTGTGTAAGTGATTTAGAATAAGCCTTCGAATATATTTGTATAGGTTTTTTGTTTTCTAAAAGTCGGATTTGCATGGTAGGGTTGTGCTATATACACGAAAGCGTGGAATAATCAAAGGTCCATATTTAATGCACACTACAAAGGTGTCTTCATTGTACTTTCCCGTTACGGAGAACTTCTGGTTCTAGGTGTAGGCGCGGTATCGCTTCCTTGTGGAAAATTATGCCGATGGAGAGGCACAGTGACTACTGCGCAGTTTAAACGAAAAAACGCAGCGTGCACAAAGCATCATATTGTACGAAAAAAATACATATAAGGCGAAGCCTATCGTTTTTTTTTCTAAGGGTGAGAAATCATCACTTAACTTCTTCCACTCTGGGCGGAGCAGGAGGGCGTGTCAGACTTTTACTGACTAAAACCCACCCGTGTTCCTTCAGTTGCCTGTGTGCCAGGGGCCACGATATCTCTTTCGGACAACACGCACCCCTGACAGGCATCGGCCCTAGCGGACCCCATCAGTTGCTACTGACATTTCTTTGAGGCGCACGTGGAACAGAACGCGGACAGAAAGGTGCCTCATTATAACCAGCCTATAACGTTCCCACTGCTTGGACACAGGCCTCCTCTCTGTGAGAGGGAGTGGGCCGTAATCCACCACGAGGGCCCAGTGCGGTTTGGTGGATGTCACATTTCTTCGAATTTTTGGTTCTAGGACATGGCGGTTTCCTCGTGATGTTTTCCTTCACCGTTTTGAGAGCAGTGATGATGAAATAACTAACACAAAATAAAGCACCTGTCTGGGTTCTAACCTATGACCTACACCCCCCCGAGTGGGTTCCCGCATTGTCAATGTGGGAACCACGGTAACTTAACCATGGTCTCCCATCCACGGTGAAGCGAACAGGAACTCAAAGGTGGGGCCGCTCGTCAGGGCTTTTGGCTTCAAGCCGATGACGTAGCGGCCAAAAAGTAGGTTGCGGTGAGATCCACCGCAACTGAGGTGGGCCGCGATGTCGAATGGGAGGCATCGCGGCTGAGGGTTACGGGCTGCGGCAGAGGTGGAGTGCCGCTCTTTCCTTCCGTGGCCTGGACGGGGCCGCCACCGTTTTATGGCGGACGCGGAAGAGGAGTGTCGGTATGCGTTGGCCGCTCTCCCTATCCACTGCGACCGAAAGTGGTAGGCGGGATGGCGCTTTGTGTTCCACGCGCGCGGTCAGAGATGTCAGTAACGACCGGTGTGGTCCGCAAGAGCCAATGCCTGCCAGGGGTGCGGGTTGTTCGAAAGAGACACCGTCGCCCCTGCCACACAGGCAACGGAGGGAACACGGTTTTAGTCAGTAATCGTCTGACACGCCCTCCTGCTCTCTACCCAGAGCGGGTCATTTGATGATTTCCCAAACTCCAAAAAAAAAAAAACCTACGACCTACAGCTCGTATTTCGCGGCAATTACCACTGGGTCACCACTGCACTGCTGCTGGAAAGTGCCTATAGTGTAGATATTGATGCAAATTTATTTTCTAGCGGATTAAAGGACTTGCATGCCAGGCGCTGTGCTGTAAACACAATAGCGTGGAATAAACGAAGTTTCCATTTAAAACCCAAGGTGTTTTTATTGTTCAACGGGATTTAACAATAAGAACACATTAGTACAGATAACCCAACCTCTACCTCTACCTCATCTACCAACCCGCACTGGGCCCGCGTGGTGGATTACGGCCCACTCCCTCTCACGGAGAGGAGGCCTGTGTCCCAGTAGTGGGAACGTTATAGGCTGTATATGATGATGATGAGTACAGATAACCCAAGGTCATTTGTAATGAGATCCAATCTAGTTCTAGAAGGTACTTATAAGTAACTAACCTTAGTGATAGCAGTCATGCCGGATGCTGCCAGTGTCAGGCCAACGTTAGATGTCACGCTGCCGACTGGTAGGGGGTCTTGTCTATCTTTGCAGTAGACTTCTTCAATTGCTTCCAGCTCAGATTTGTCAGCATCCGGTACGCCTGCGCAAACCCCCGAAATTTAGAACAATAAATGTTACATTAAACTTTTAAACGTGATAACGGTGAAATCTATGGTTTCATAAATTGCGTGGTAATTCGTTTTGTATAAATAGCATAACCCGTATAGCTGAAGGATCCTCCCTTCCAGCAAGATAGCGATAACGATTACTCCGTTCGTCAAGTGATTATTTATATACGTTGGAAGTTGAGGAACAAAGTGTTCCCCCACTTCCAAACTTCTCTCACCTGTACCATATCCTTCTACGTATTCTACCTGCAGTGGCGTCACCTGCACTTCCTTGTAGAACTGTCTGATGAACCCAGCCGTAGTATGAGGGTTCCGAGAGTACCCGAATTTGGGACCCATTACATCACTCAATACAGAGATGAATTCAGTTTTGATATGTACTAGTTCCGCGTAGACTCTAAAAATACAACATTTTTTTTTGTATTTATTTGTACAGTTAGTTAATATGCAATTATTTTAATGTAATTGTTTACCTAATGTAAATAGTTATTTGCGTTAACTATTGTAAAAGTTATATAACTAATTTAAATATTGTTCTAGTATGCAATGTCTATGAATTTAAGTTTTACCTGTTCGCGTCTTTTGCTTTCTGCAAAACTACTACACTGATTGCGTCAGACAAACTAAAACCATCTGCGTCTTGTGCGAATGATTTTGTCTTTCCATCTAGTGATACAACAGCCGAAAGCCTGTAAAATAAAATAAATAATAATTGCTGGTTGGTAACTTCTACAAACCAAATCTCCACTTCTGTACGAAATAATTGGCGTACGTACAGAACACGAATGTTTAGATAGTTGTGAGACTGACCTTCCGTGATGTACAGATCCCTGTGGATGGAGATTTAAAGATGCACTTCCAACAATAGCTGAATCACATGCCCCGCGTTTGATGGCTGAACATGCCGCTTCTAGTGCAGCGGTAGAACTGCAGTCAGCTTCATCCACTGATAGTGACGGACCTTTTGTATTCAGCCAGTACGAGACGCGATTCGCGAACATTGCCTTACTCATTCTATAAAAAAATTTACTATGTATACCCACACCATCGTTAAAATCGAATGCAAACCTCTATGCAAAGTTTAGAGAAATAGGCAGATGTCATAAAATTACGTATAAATTTTTGAATTTTAGCTGGACTGTTAAATAATTGTAAAATATCTCAAGCTGTTCTATAATATAATGGCGATGTAACTGACCCTAATAGGCCTAGACCGGCTTTGGACTTTGAATCCGTAAAACCGTATTTTTCCGTGTCAGAAAGAGCTGATCCCATTATAACTGCAATTTTTTTTCCATATAGATGAGCCGGACTCAGACCTGAAACAAAAAAAAAATTATGTGTGCAACTGGGGTCCATATTGGCTCAACTAAAGTTCTTTACCCGAAATTGTTCTTCCTAACGATTTGTAATCCGAATGATCACTCTTCCTAAAATTTTTCATCCTAAAGTTTTCATTCATACTATTTGTAGTGCTACCGGCGATGTTCATAACACTCATGTTTCCGAAAATTGTAATTAATAATATCATTAATGTAAATATATTTAAACTCCTACTGTTTTTTATCATAACGCTTTTATCCCTAAACATAAAAGTGTTAAAAAAAATATATGTGGGAAGATGATATTTATAGTTTTAATTTGAGGGTTTGATTATTTATTATTTGGGGGTATGCTTTACATAACGTACTGTGTTGTGTCTATTGCTAAGTTCATGTCGGTGTATTATCATTATTACGTGCATGTTTGTGTTAATGCTTTATTAATATGGAGGAAAATTATTTAAAATCATTTAAAACCAGTCGCGGAGGATTAAAATTAGACGTACATGTATTTATATATGAAAAAAACCGAATAACAGTGGATAAACAATATTGGACGTGTGAATTAAGAAGCAACAAAAAGCATAAGTGTAAGGCAAGATCAATCACTACTTTCGATAAGGAAGTCAATAAGTATAAATTGCTGGAAGGTCCGCATCAAGAACATGAACCATGAACCAGATGCTTTAAAGGAAAAGGTTTGTTTTTAAACTATTTCTTGTGATTACAAAACGGTTCCCTATCCATTTGCATAAAAACTTTAGACATAATATAACATGGCATAATTTTGTTTATCCTAATTATATGTACGCATAACTTAATCAAATTCTAAAGCATAAATTTGTTTACGCATAATGATCATGACCATGCATGTAGCAGGCATGCAGCATGCAAGCAAGCATGCAGCATGCAACATGCAGCAGGCATGGTTTCTGTCACGGCTCCGGCGCTGTGGGGCTCCGGCGATCCCACGCGAGCTGCTCGTCGCAGATGTGTTTAACGCTCACCACCGTAGCTTCGGCTTGCTGGCCGGCCAGCCTCAGCCTCGGCAGCGGGCGTTAAAACCACCTGCTCCTCAGCTCGCGCGCCGCCTCGCCCCTCCGCGCCTTCGCGATTTTAAATAACACTCTAGGGGTAGGGCAAACAAGACTACGTGGAGTCGATTTTGCAACGATTCGTTTCTTGGGGGCACTATGAAAAAAATACTTAGAAAAATTTCGCGACCAATTTCGATGTAGCGCTCGCCGGCCGCTGCCGCGGCACCGCTCGCTTCGCTCGCTCGGCTCGCGCGTAGTTGGTCACGGTTCTAACCTAACCTATGGATATCTTTGCAGATACACACCGCTATAAATAAAATTAAAGAAGACGCTTTAATTAATAAAAACAAGAAACCAATTCATATAATTAGTGAGTGCGAAGCAAGCACTTCCTCAAGTGTACGTGCTAATATGCCAACAAACTTGAACTTGAGACAAGTAATATATCGTCAAAGAAACAAAAAAGAAAAAATTACAGATCCTGATACTATTAACTTTGAAATAAATCATAATATTCTACAATTGGACAACGATATGATGTTAATTGATGAAAAATGGCATGAAACAAAGAGAATAGTATTATATACAACTAAACAATTTCTTACTTTTTTATGTGCTTCCACTTATTTAATAATGGACGGAACATTTAAAGTCGCCCCTAAATTATTTCAGCAAGTTTACACAATATACGGCTGTATAAACACGAAAACGTTTCCTTTAGTTATAGCATTGTGTACAAATAAAGGCAAAAGCACATACGACAAATGGTTCTCATCTTTGATCGAGTATTGTCAATCTTTAAATTTGATTTTATCGCCAAAATACATATTAATGGATTTCGAAAAGGCGTCACAGTTAAGTGCCAAGTATAATTTTGAAAACGCAGTGTTAAAGGATTGTTATTTTCACTTGGGCCAAATTTTATATAGACAAGTCCAAAGTCGAGGTTTCCAAAAACTATATGGATCAAGCGAATCGTTTTCATCAGAAATCAAATGCATTTTAGCACTTGCATACCTACCAGCAGAAGAAATTCCCACATATTTTGACGAATGGCAGCAAAATATCTCTCCCGAAGCAAAAGTGATAGCAGAATGGTTTGGTGAAAATTTTATATGGGGTACCAGTTCTTCACCACCTAAATATGAACCATTCTTATGGAGCACGTATGTTTTAAACGAGGAAAACGTACCACGTACTCAAAATAGTGCTGAATCATGGCATAATCGTTTTCAACAGTTCGTAGATCAGCACCACGCAGGATTTTATTTGCTATCTAAGAAAATTACTCTAGAATTACAACATCAGGCTGCAGAAATCCAAAAACATCTTAACGGGGCTCCCCCTGCCGCCAAGAAAAGAAAATACAATGACAAATATAATAGAATTAAATATATATTGAATTTTAAAGCAAAATACACCAATAAAAGTGATTATTTGAAAGCTATAGCCGCTAATATTAAACTAATTTAATTGAAATGAGTTTAAGACAACATGTATTTAACTACTTGTACCATGGTACTATTATTGTTAAACGTTATATATGTTATGTGAAAATAAAGTTCGCAAAATTGTGTATAAAAATGTATATTATAATACTGATTATTATGAATAAAAATAAATCTAAACAAAAAAGATATGACTTTGAATAATAGTATAAAAGATGGTTATGTTGAGAAAATATAGGGAAACAAATAAAAGTATAATAGATGTTTATTGCTACTGACATTATGAAGTTGAATGCTTCGGAATTATGAACATTAGAGACAGAGTAGTTAGGAATTGTGATTGTTAGGATGAAAAATGTTAGGAAGAACATTTTCGGATTTCCAACTATCGGAGTTGAAAATTTAGGTGAACTTTGGCGCACCCATGCAACTGTAAGACACTTTCCCAGTATACTTAGTAGTTATAAAAGGAAAACTATTAGAGCTAAGTAGGTAAGTTAAATTAATGAGTTAATAGGTATAAGAATCAGGGTGTAAAGTTCACTCATCCTCTATAGATAGATAAGGAAGGATCATCCGATCAGTCGGAGACGGACTAGACGATGTGTCTGGTGGGAAACTGCCTGACAATTAATTTCGGAACTCTGCTTGCACGATGCAGGATTTTGCGTGACGTCACGTCACTGCGATGCGTAATTCGCATGTGCGCGATGTAGATGCCAAATTATACATATTCTTCCCTAAAACGAACCGTACGTGGTCTGACACGCACTTGGCTGGTTTTTATGGATTGCAAAGAAAGTGTTTGTTAAAACACATAAAAAGATTATTTGGAAGAAATTCGGAAATCCATTTTAAATAAGCAAGATCAACCTACCCGCATCGTAGATAGCCTGATAGGTCTGCTCGAGAATCTTGCGTGACATCGGATCCATTTTGTGCCCGAGGTGGTAGTGCACAGCGAAGAACTGGGCATCGAAGCGATCCACTTCGGGAGCTATACCATAGGCTTGCGCCAGCTCGGGATGCTTAAAATTCCATCTTAGGCCGTCCGATGTTACTGGGTTCTCCTGTTTGACAAATATAATTATGATACTTTAATATTTTTGGAATTTGTGGCATTCCAGTGACCATGCAATGCAATCATGCCCACCATGATTTGTAAAAGTGTGGTAAAGATTTGAAATGTATTCTGCTAGTTTAATTTTGCCTTTGGGAAGAACTAGTAATAAGTCAATCTGCCGAGCCTTTTTCAGAACTATGTATATAGTGGTTAGCTTCCAGTCTAACCCAGTCCAGTTAGACCAATGGATGCAGCTGAATACCAGTATTTTACAAAGATTTTAACAGTTTTTAACAGTTCAAAAATATGGATAATTTAATTTGGTATATTGCTCGGTACGTGAATGGGTGACCATCTTTACATAACGAAACCACTCCATGCCTCGGAAAGCACGGTATGCCGCTGGTCCCGGCTAATATTCGTGGATCTTTGACAGTGTTGACGAGTAATCAGAAGCCCGAAAGTCGTACTACTCGACTTAAGTGTTATCGTATTACCGCAGCTGGTTTGTGGAGGTCAGATAAGCAGTCACTCTATGTAAGATACTGTATTCAGCTGCAACCGGTTGGATTGGAAACTGGCAAATAGAGAGTCTACAATCATGTGCCGAATTCATGGTAACAGTTTGCGCGTTTATTCCCCTCTTCAAAAACGAGCTGTTCGAGCAATTTACCAACTAGGTGCTAGAGTTTCTCAAAGAGATTTTCAAAGATATTGGTATTCTCATGGTGGCATCGCAATTCATCTTCACTAAAATCTTAAACATTAGGCAAAATATACACTTATACACTAAAAACAGTTATATTCATAATATTGATACTAGAAATAAGGCAAACTACGTGCTCCCTTGAACCGTCTTCATAAGGTTCATAACTCATTTGTTGGGCTTGGTATAACCTTTTAGAACAAGCTTCTTTCTTCTTTGCTAGATTTCCATTTTAATGCATTTAAAGCTAAAGTAAAATCCAACCTTTCTTCTAAAGCATATTTTTCTTTCTATCAACGACTACATATACGATCAGAAAAGTTGGTCACTGTGATCAACTGATGAGATTTAGTAAGTAAGTAGAATTGACATGTAATAGGTGCTCATTTAGTAACTTATCGTTCACTGCATTAATTTTAGAAAGACGTAAATAAAAAATTTGAATGTAGGAGACTAGGAGGTTCAGAGGTTTTGTACAATATTTAGAAACGTTTTTGAACAGACTGGTAGAATACTAAATTTTGTTTTGTTTATCTTGCAATCAGTTTTAAAAACTATGAGCAGATGAGTTGTAGGAAGGTCTGGCAGGGAAGATTAAGAAACATGCGATATGAAACCTAATCTAAAAAGATAAAAAAAGAAAAATCTGTAACTTATGTGTTAGTGTTCCCACTAACTGGGAATGTTCCTGGGTACATGGGAATATTCCCGGGAACATTCCCGTTGGGAAGTTACTGGGAACGGGAATGTTCCCACGGCACATCACTACGTACGCTACCGTGTTAGTAGTTCGGGAGATAACTTTCGGGGCTATCGTGTGTCAATTTATTTATTGTTTTAATTTATGTATTGTATGTTTGTATTTTTATTTTCAAGTTAACATTACAGTATTCTATTTATTACTCAAGCTTTTGTATTTGATACCGAAAAAAAGTTTTGGTAGTGAAAAAAAACCACCTACCATTTTGTTGGCGCCCATATTGGATTTTCATTTTATTTTCATAGAGAACTCTACTATTTTACTAATCAAGCCCTTTCATTTGATACAGGGATGAAACGATACGAGTAAATACAAGTACATAGATACTCGAAACCTTTCTCCAATACCAAGTGCTTTTTGTATCGCTTTTTTGAAATTAAGTATCGAGTAGGTATTGGTCAAAAGTACTCATATCAGTATGCCAATGGCACTACCTATTTTATTTAAACATTGATAAAAAATTGCATAACTAAAATTAAAGTTTTTGAATGCATCCTAGTCTTAGTTTTGTGTACGGTCTATAGATGAAACCACCAACGAAGATTTTCATTTTTGGTGATATCAAAAACAACTCGCAGTTGGCCAAAAGCGGAGGCGTGCTTCCTCAAAAGCCGATGAAGTGTCAATTTATTTGGATAATCCAGTCTGCGCTTTAAAAGCCAACCCATTAGAGGAACAGGAGGATAAAAAAAAAAAAAAATATCTTCATTTATCAAGTAACATGACTCAATTTGTTAGTAACAATATTTCTTACCCCTATGTTCGTTTTGCTATTCTAATCACTGCCACACGCGTAACCACTAAGTCCGTATTCCCAAAGTTAAATAAACAAGCACGTATATATTTGAACGTAGTAGGTATCTCTGTACCTTGCAAAAGCTGTTTTCCAAAGCTGGCGTAAAAATCACTGCTTCCAGAAATCTCCTGACAAGCAAACATTTGGAAAAATTTATATTTTTGGGAAGCAATAAAACAACAGACTTTTTTTTGTAAATTCTTATAATTTTGTAATTACGAGTATCAATAAAGAATACTAAAACTTGTTACGGTTTTACTACAAATTTTCAAAAACGATTCGATACGAGTAAATATCAATACTTTTCAATTGATACCGAGTAAGTATCGATACTTGACCACCGATACAATATCGAGTAAAAGTATTGATACCTCAATGGTAACGTTTCATCCCTAATTTGATACCCATACTGAGGAAGTAAGTGATAAAATATGTAATCCGCCATTTTTTTGCGGCGACCTTCTTGGATTTACAGTGATACCGAATATGTTAAATTGTAATGTCATCAGAACTAAAGGTGTTACTAAATTTCAGACCAATCCGTCAACAGGAAGGAGGTCAAATTTTAATTACTCGATTTGACCCAAACAAATAAAACAGGGCCAACCTAAATAAAACTGTTTAAAGAACGATATTTTTGATAATTGTTAATTATTGTTTATAGTAATAATAACAATGTTGATGATAATGATGATCTAAAATAAATGAGTAAATATTGTTTACTTGAGACAGCCCTAGCTGTTCCATCAATGCCTACACGTTGTCGGCATTTACCACGAGATCAAAGGCGTCGTCCTACTGTATATTTTTAATACTGTGCTCTTAGCTTAGTATAAATAAATGGCTTTTGATTTGATTAATTTGATTTCCCGCCATCTTGTATACTCAAGAAAAAGCTAGGCAGATTCATAGATTGATTGCCTTAATTTCCGTGACTTTTATCGAAATCAAACGTACCTTGTTGTAAAGGATGTCGGAAAGTTGCATAACGTTATGGGACTGAGGGAAGAGCCCCGATATGCCAGAAATGACGATCTTCTCGCCATCTAGTGGTAGATCCTGCATAGCCGGATCAGTGACCAATATATTGTCTTCCTTAGTCGATACGTGTTCCTGAGGTGTGGGCGCCATCGTGGTGCACTGATGATTTTCTAGGAAAATTAAAATGAGGTTCTAACATAATATTACATTAAACCTGTATTTCACCGAATGGTTAGATGGAGAGGTATACCTATAACACGTGATAAAGTGCGAGCCTATTGCCGTGAACTGGCCAAAAATTCAGACTTCGATCTGCTACTGAGAAATACTTGATGGAAAATACCAATAACAGTTTGTGTGCTTTATTTTGTGAGGTTTGCAAATTAACTGCCTTGACAGTCTTCTTTCATATTTGAAAACTCACACATGAATACGTCTTTATTAAGGCACTTAAATAACACATGTCACCATGCTTGTATTTCCCGAAGGGTTGGCAGAGTGCTTACTAATGCCCGATTATTCATTTATCAGATATAGGGAAGAGATTTTTATTTGACAAGGGTATGTTGTCTGGCTAGTAATAAATAATAATAATACTAGTCCTTCAACAGTCGCAATATACAGCTATGGCGTTTTCTCATACCCAGAATGCACGAGCATTGATCACCACGCTTGAAAGACGGGTTGGTGACTTATATTAATTTTAATTTTAGTTTTCTATGTAAGTCATGTTCCTTCACCAATATTGGTAATGCCCAAGATAAACTCAAAAAGTATAAAAAGGCCACATGTACCAATACTGAAAAAGCCACATTGGTACTTAGACGGCATTAAACCCCAACAGCATGCATTGGGCCATCATAAAATTGAATTGTATTAGTAACTACTAAATAATGTGACACGATGGAGAAATGGATGAATTGGGGAGAAGATTGTGCCCTCGAGTGGAATAGGCTGTTTAGATAAATTTTATTAATGAAATTTCCATTTTTTGATGAAATTTAATTACTTACCTATTACTGTATAGAATCAAGTTCTTCCAACTTATCAGACAGCTGTGCTGCGCTGGGGAGTTTGTTGCGACACTTCTTCTTCCCAGCTAAAGCACTAGGAACTGTCGAAGGGTGGGCGTTTTTGAGGGACTGTCTTATGTAATTTTGACGTTCGAAAAGTACTGACTCTCAGCCTAGTTTGTATAAATGACTTTTGATTTTGATTTTGAGATAATTTTTTTGACAAAATAACTGAATAGAATAGAATAGAAAACATTTATTTGAAAAGGTTCTACTTACATGGGGAAGTTTACCTTACAACCGTAATGAAGGAATTCCTTATTACTTCTAAAACAATTCATTTTCACTGCAGTTTTATATACCAGTTGTTGAATGTTTAATAGATTTTTATTCAAAAAAGTTTTGTTGCAAACACAATGATTAATTTGCATTAGACATTGGCGAAGTGGGATAAATAGGTGAAATTCGAATAATTGAATTCTGAGGTACTTCCAATAATTTATTTATTATTAACGGTGACTTTGTATTACACCATAAATTATGCAAATTATTATAAAAACACAAAAAACATGGTTTTTGTTGTTTGGTTCATTATTTATCAACACACTTCCTTGTTAAAACTTACGGCCTGGCCACGGGGATCGGCGGTGCGAACGGCGGTGCGAACGGCGGTGCGGCAGGCGGGACGACAAATCGCGCGGCATCGTTTGCAGGCCACGGGGAGTCACATTCGCCGCCGCGACCAGTAAGGAAGTCCGACAGCGAAATGTTTTTATCAAAGTTATCTCGATATTGCTTGGAAAGTAATAGTTTTTAGTTCAAGATATAATATTTTGAAGAGATTGTGGAGTATAAAGTTGAATAGGAATCGAGGTATAGATGGAGAATTCCACAAGAAGTACGAGAAAATCTGGAAATTTTATTTTAATTTCTTCCCACAATCACTTCACTATATGTTTATATGTATGCTGTGGGTGGCCAGACTTCCAAATAGGTGGCCTTGCTAGTATTTCAGCAATAAAAGTCGCGGTGTACATTATTCGCGGCGAAAACAACTAAACTCGTTTGATCGCTGCCCTAGTCGCCGCGACTACCGCTTGACGCCGTGGCTCGCGCCTAACTGATTCATGTATTTGTTTCGCTCGCCGGCCGCGCCGCCGGTAGCCCGTGCCATTCGCTTGGTACATTTCGCCGGTCGCCCCGCCGCGCCGGTCGCCGCCCCGCGTGGCTTGATTAGTACATTTGTATGCGTTTGTTTCAGTCTCTAGACGCCTCGGCGGTCGCACCGCGCGAATTTTCGCTATGGCGAATGTCCCGTGGCCAGGCCGTCTTATTCTCGCATTTAGGTTCATAATTCGCCTTATTATTAAACACCCGTGTTTTTTACTTTACATCAGACTTGTTTTTCTGTCCATTTTGTTTTTCATCTCCGCAAAGAGTTTTACATAACGCTAAGGAACCTAGCAAAATGAAAAATAGTAAAAGAAAGAACGCTAAGCAAAAAAGAAATAATAGCGTAGCTTGGCGAAAGGACGCGACGGGGTGGGTCGGGGAAAAAATCACGCGGACGAAGTCATGGGCAAAGGTAATAACGTTATATTTATTTCATCATCATCATCAGCCTATAATGTTCCCACTACTGGGACACAGGCCTCCTCTCGGTGAGAGGGAGTGGGCCGTAATCCACCACGCGGGCCCAGTGCAGGTTGGTAGATGTCACATGTCTTCGAATTTTTGGTTCTAGGACATGCCGGTTTCCTCACGATGTTTTCCTTCACCGTTTTGAGAGCAATGGTGATGAAATAATTTACACAAAGTAAAGCGCCTGTCGAGGTTCGAACTCACGACCTACAACTCGTAAGTCGTGGCCGTTACCACTTGGCCACCACTGCTTTCTATATTTATACTGACAGCACTGACAGTGTTACTGAGATTTTAAAGATTAATTGTAATAAAATTATTTTGTGTGCTTTTCCATATTTTGAGAGAATAACTAGTAGAAAAAACAACGATATACATATACTTAATAATCATATGCAGTTCTTAGTAACTCACTACAGTGATAAACTTATATTTTTTGACACCAACAGTTTTGTTGTTAAGTTAAAATCGACAAGGAATACAGTGTATCTGCCCATTAGGTTTAGACTTAAAATAGCGAGGCTATTTAGCTTATATAAACCCATACATATGTATTATGTCGAAGTCTTGTTTGATTAATGTTAGTAGCGGTACTAACACTACTTTTGATTCGCCTAGTAGTTTAAACTTTTAGGTGCGACAACGGGTGAGCCGCATATGTTGAATGTAGTTCATCAAAATATGCAGGGTCTGTCCGGCAAAGAGCTTGAGTTAAGCTTATTTATGGAGAACTATGATGTACAGGTGTTATGTTTGACTGAACACTGGTTGAAGGAACATGAACTAGTGTTTATCAATGATAATAATTTTACTGTTCAAAGTGCATTTGTAAGAAAAACTGCTATTCGCGGTGGATCTTTAGTTCTTGTTTCACACAAGTTAAAATGTAAACAACATTTAGATTTAGCTAACTTTTGTATTGAGCGCACTATTGAGTTGTCTTGTGTTGAACTCGAGCGATATGTTATAATTTGCGTTTATCGACCCCCCTCTGGGGATTTCATTCGTTTCGAATCGGTAATGGAGGATTTACTCAATAAGTTAAAATCAAGTAATAAAAGTATAATTTTATGTGGAGATTTTAATACTAATATTTTAGATGTTACTCCATTATGTATTAGACTTCTCAATCTGTTTAGGTCTTTTAATTTAATAAACTTTTTTTTTTGAACCTACTAGGATCACGGCATCTTCGTCAACATGTCTTGATAATGTGTTTACTGATTGTGATGCCAAAAATAAATTAGTACTAACTGAATTAACGTCCGACCACTGTGGTTTACTAGCTAGCTTCCCCATGCCATTACTTAAAAAGCGACCGCGTACACTTGAATGTAGGCCTTATAAAGCTAGTCGTTGCAAAAGGTTTAAAAATAATATAGCTCATAGAATTACACCATCCATAACACAACACGAGAATCCGAATGAAATTTATGAAGCACTTTTTGATGTTGTGCAAAAAAGAAAAGAGTATCAATCTGCTTTCAAGACCAAAACCATTAACATTAATAGCACCTCCGCTGGCTTTAATCAATGGGCTACTCCGGGTATTTACAAAAGTAGAGCGAGACTATACGAATTATGGATTGAAAAAATACAGGTTTGATACTCCTTTCCTAGAGTATGTCAAAAACTATTCAAAATTATTTGAAAAGATTAGTGCTTTTGCAAAATCGAAATTTTTAAGTGACACAATTAAAAATTCTAACAATAAAGTTAAAACCACTTAACGATGAAACGGGCAAGTCGGTTAAACAAGACAATCAACTGGAGATTATGGTCGACGACAAATTAATTATTACAGAAGCTACAGTAGCGGAGGCATTTAATGAGTTTTTTGCAAACACACCTGTAACTACGACTCGCTCCTTAAATTCATCCCCGTCAAAAGCAGAATACCGTTTGCATAGTAGTGTGCCTAAATGTAGTGACCTATTCAGTTTCGAACATGTAACGTCTAGTGATGTAGTTAATGTTTTTAACACACTGAAGTCTAAAAACACTGGTGATTCCTGGGGCATTTCCATTAAACTTTTAAGTAATATTATAGATATTGTAGCCCCCTATCTAGCTGTCACTTTTAATAAATGTGTTGATTCAGGAACTTTTTCTGACCTCATGAAGAGTAGTAAAGTCATACCATTATTTAAATCAGGTAATAAAAATTAAATTCGTAATTTCAGGCCTATTTCTATCTTACCTGCATTTAGCAAAATATTTGAAAAGTTAATACTCAAGCAGTTGCTAAAACATATTAATTTAAATAGCCTCCTTCATAATGAGCAATATGGCTTTACAAAAGGTCGTTCGACTACTGATGCGGGTGTTGCTCCGTTGAAACACATATTTAACGCATGGGAGAACTTGCAAAATGCTATTGAAGTTTTTTGTGATCTCTCAAAAGCCTTTGATTGCGTGCACCATGAGACGCTTTTGTGTAAACTTCGTTATTACGGTGTCCATAACGATGCTCTAAACGTAATAAATTCTTATTTGCAAAATAGGGTTCAATGTGTAGAAATTAATGGTAAAAAATCTTCCTAGCTGCCAGTTCAGTTAGGTGTGCCTCAAGGCTCAATACTCGGCCCATTCTTGTTTTTAGTATATATTAAAGACTTACCGTTCTATTTAAAGGGTATTTGTGATGTTGTACTGTTTGCAGATGATACTTCTCTTATTTTTAAAGTAGAAAGGAATAGACAAGACTTTGACGACGTAAACAGTGCACTCTCAATGGTTACGGATTGGTTTACGGCAAATAACCTTGTTCTCAATGCCAAAAAAACTAAATGTGTCAAGTTCGCCTTACCGAATGTTAGAAATCTAGGTCCCAATATCGTCTTAGATAAAGAGGTGCTTGAAACCGTAGTCTTGGCAGTTTTTCTGGGCATAACAGTAGATGCCAAACTTGAGTGGGGATTACACATATAAACACTAGCAGGGAGGCTCAGTTCAGCCACCTACGCCGTCAGAAAAGTAAGACAATACACTGACGTCGATACAGCTCGATTAGTATACTTTAGTTATTTTCACAGCGTTATGTCCTACGGTATTCTGCTGTGGGGCAAAGCCGCTGATATTCAAAATATTTTTGTCCTTCAAAAACGTGCTGTGCGTACCAGCTACGCAATTTACCAGCTAGGTGGCAGATTTTCCTTGAAGGACTTTTTTAAAGATATTGGCATTCTCACAGTGGCATCACAATTCATATTAGCTAACATCTTATTTATTAGGCAACATGTATATGTTGCCTAATAAATAAGATGTTATGTGTGAATATCACTGTTTTTAGTGTACAAGTGTATACTTGTACACTAAAAACAGTGATATTCACACCGTTAACACTAGAAATAAGGACAAACTACGTGCTCCCTTTCACCGGCTTCATAGGTTCATAACTCATTTGTTGGGCTTGGTATAACTTTTGATAACAAGCTTCCCACTTCTTTGCTAGATTTGCCTTTTGATGCGTTTAAAGCTCAAGTAAAATCCATTCTTTGTTTAAAGGCTTACTATTCCATTAATGACTATTTAAATGACAAGAATAGTTGGTCACTGTGATTAACACAAGACAATGTTTATGTTCTTTCTCCAGAATTAGCGTACCTAGTGACAGGTTATATGGGTTTATATAATTATTTAGTTAGATACTTTTTTATTTTTTTTAAATTTTATTGACCGAGTGTTTTTTATTATCTATCTATTATGTCATTAGTTATTGACATATAGAGCTGAGATAACTTTTGATTTTGATTTTATATTTATCTATATTTATTTATTTACGAAAATCTTACCTACAACTACTATTACAGATCTGCGAACCAATGCGATAGTGTGGCCTTACATGCTAAATCCTTAATCTACATCCTATAAAATTACAAACTAGGTATATCCTAAAATAATATATAAACCGTGACATTTTAGTCGGCTTACAACGGTAGCCCACTTCATGTATCCAATGACTACAATACATATGTTTTTTTAATTTTGTGTATAATAAAAAAAAAAACACTAAGACGCATGACATAGTTTGAAACACCCTGATATGGAGATGGAATGATGGAATGTAATGCTATAGGTATCTTCTACCCTTTGAAACGTAAACATTACTAACAGGGTGTTTTATAATTCAAAAGCATTATTTATAACTTTGTACCTATTATCTTAATTAATGGTAACAATTTTTTCATCGCGCCTAGAGGTATTGTATGTCGGATACATTGAGTGGACCATATTTGTAACACGACTAAAATGTCACGGTGTATAATGCATCTTTTGCGAATTCACTCAAATTGCAACACAATACATCAACCCTCTCGTGAACCTCGTTCACCAAACGCATGGCTCTAGTGAGAGGAGTCCTCGCCAGTAAGCAGGTAAGTAATGCAAGTTCCGGCTGCAGGCACAGCAAGCAGGGGCGGGAGTCGCCGCCTCCACACGTACCAGTCAAGCACGCAAACTTTCAGGAGCCGCAGTAGTCCCGGGTTATGCGCCCCACCACGCAGTAGCTTCACTAGATACGCTGCAAGTGCAAAGTCCCGTCGCACCTTTAACGCATTGTACCCTACCATACCCAGTACAAATAGTGTAGGATACATTAATGGGTAAAATGGATGTACCCCATACAGCTTGATATACAAGTGTCTAGTGAACTTATTTTGAACACGTTCTAACATGACACTATATTTCGCCTCATGAGGAGCCCATATGACTGCACTATGTTCAAGGTGACTCTTGACTAGCGCATTAAACAACACCTTGAGTGTCGTGATGTTGGTAAACCCCTGAGCCTGCCTGAGTACGAAACCCAAGTTTCTGTATGCCTTCATACATATCTTATTGTTATGCTCACGGATTTGCGAGATTGAGTAACCATATAAACATCCAAACATACAAACTTTTACATCTCTGTGTCTCTACATAGTATACAACAAAGTCCCGTTTCGTGTTTGTACACTTAGAACTTTTTACTACGCAACGGATTTTAATGCGATTTTCATTAATAGACAGTGATTCAAGATGAATTTTGATATATGTATGTATAGTACACAAATCTCCGCTAAGAAGCCGCTAGCAAAAGCTAGTTTATAATATTATTAACTTTCGCCCGTGGCTTCGCCCGGGTGGAAGTTGAAAAGTATCTCTTTTCACTCTCAACGGTGTTAATTCTTTAAAAGTCGTTTGTTTCTTTTACATTATTTGACTTATAGGTTATTTATACCAATTTTCGAGTTAATTAAGATACGCAGTAAAATCATCCATTGTAAAATTAACTACCCTTTACACCCCTGTAGAAAGACCCCAGTATATGCATGCTATCTTGATTTATCGAAAGCGTTCGATCTTGTATCGTACGATATTCTATGGGGTAAATTAAGGGATGAAACTTGTCTACCTAAGGAAATTGTGCTATTATTTATGCATTGGTATACCAAGCAGAAGAATTATGTAAGATGGGCAGGCGCTGTCTCGAAGGAGTATGGGCTGGAATGCGGGGTGAGGCAGGGCGGTCTGACCTCTCCCACGCTCTTCAACCTGTACGTCAATGGATTGATCGATGAGCTCAGCGGCTCCGGCGTTGGGTGTCATATAGATGGAGTATGTGTGAATAACATCAGCTATGCTGACGATATGGTGCTGCTGAGCCCTTCGATTGGTGCATTACGGAGGCTCCTGAAAATTTGTGAGTCCTACGCGGTGACTCATGGGCTCAAATACAACACGAAAAAGAGTGAAATAATGATTTTCAGGCCGGACAAAAAGCGATACACATTCGTGCCGAAATTCACTTTATGTGGTACAGCTCTAAACAAAGTTGAGCAATTTAAATATCTGGGCCACTGGGTCACTGAGGACCTTAAGGACAGTGTGGATATTGAAAGGGAGCGCAGAGCGCTGTCTGTCCGATGTAACATGTTGGCCCGCAGGTTTTCACGGTATGCGAGGACTGTCAAAGTTGCGCTTTTTAAAGCATACTGTCAGTCCTTTTACACCTGCAGCCTGTGGGTTAACTATACACAGCGGACATTCAGCGATCTGCGCGTCCAATACAATAACGCGTTCCGGGTGCTGATGGGGCTGCCGCGCCACTGCAGCGCCTCCGCGATGTTCGCGGCGGCTGACACAGACGGCTTTGCGGCGATCATGCGCAAACGATGCGCTTCTATTATGCGCCGCACGCGCGACAGTCCCAACGCCATCCTGTGTGCGCTGGCGGACCGGTGGGACTCTCCGATGCTGGCTCGATGGATACGGATGCACGCAGTCGTATAGTTATTTGTCACCATCATTCGGGGAGTCCACCCGGACCCGCCACGCCACTATTAAAATTTTGTAATTGTTATTATTAGTACTAACACTAGTTTATAAGTTCACAATTATACTAACAAATTATGGATGTTATCATAAGGTGAATCCGAAATAAATGAATTTTATTTATTATTTATTTATTTACACGTTATTCTTTATATTTGGTTTTAGACATAAATATTGAGTTTCGAGTTCAGACCGCGCGTTAAAATTCTTCCATACAAACTTTGACACCCGCCAATCCCCCTTTAGGGGGTAGTTTAGAAAAACAATATATTACCAACTTTATAATTTACTTGGATAAGTATTTTTGCCAAGTTTCAAGTTTATTAACTCAAGGAATAAGATTGTTCATAAATACGAAATCCCCCCTTTTCACCCCCTTAAAGGTAGATTTTCCAAAAACCCCTTCTTAATGCTCCCCATTATAAAAGAAAGCCGTGTTTAAAATTTCACGTTCCTAGTCCTAGTAGTTTCGGCTGTGCGTTGATTTTTCAGTCAGTCAGTTTCTCCTTTTATATCTAAAGAATACCTACATAGGAGTCCGGGCACGGGTGTAAGATATCACCGAGCATTTGGCTACATTAAAATGAAGTTTGTTGCCGATGCTCCACTCGACCACTCGGTTGATGTCGTCCTGCAGGCGTTCACAATACGAATGATCCCTAAACTCGAGCAGCAATTTCAGGTCATCTGCAAACAATAAACAAGTCCCATGTCTGACGACCTCAGGTAAGTCATTTATCATTGTAATAAACTCAACAGGCCCTACATTGCTGCCCTGGCTCACGCCGGACCTAGTGTAATACGGGTGAGATTCACAGCCATTGTAGTCTACATTTGAAACCTTGTATTGAAAAAGTAACTACGTTAGTGACTTGAGTGCAAGGTCTTGTGACCCTGCAAATTCAATTCCAAAGACATGTGGAATTTTAACGAACGAAAACGAAGTCCTACCTTTTTTTTACACAGCGACGACAAAAGGAATTTAAATTGGCTGATTACGTAGTTGCTTCCTTGTATTTAATAAGTCGTTTTTGTTATTTTTCATACGTTTCGTTCGATGTGGGGATTACGATATTAGTCCAATTTTATTATCTACATTTAATACCGCATTATTAATTTGTTACAGATATGAATTGTTTTTAAGATGGGCAAGAAAATATGGGCAAAATTATACTCCTTTGGATATGCCGTAATCGGGTAAAAAAAATTTAGCCAACCCTTGCCCAGGAATACCTAATACGTTAGTGTGGCCTACCTGGAAATTTGCCGGGTGTTAGATTGACGATGAATAGGCGTACGGTATCGATCGGTAGTGAAAATGAGACTAATGATTTTATTTCTAATAAATAAAAAGAAAGTCCGTCCTGACTGACTGACTGACTCATCAACGCTCAGCCCAAACCCTTGGACCTAGAAAACTGAAATGTTGCGCTTAGGTTCACTTTATAATGTAAACAGGGAATAAGGATTTTTCGAAATGTGACCCCTAAGGGTGTTAAATACCTAGGGGATGAAAGATTCAGGCAGGCGAAGCCGCTGACAAATGCTAGTTTCAAATATTATTTTGGAAATAACTGACATTGGTGGAGCAAAACATCGCGAGAAAACCTGGACTTACACATAATTACATAATAAATCGCCACTCCGCCTTGAGAAAGTGTGGTGACGAAAGCTCATGGCATCTCTGTATGAGAAGAGGCCTTTGGTGCAGTGGGGCAATAATAGTTAGGTATTATTATAGCCCCTTGGCAGGAGGTAGTTGGAAAAATACCGTGTGGTTAAGTTCGTCATAGCCTGACAAACAGAACAAAGAGAAATCATGAATATTTCCAAAAGGAAATGGAAATTCTAATCAAAGAAAGATAATACATTTATTTGACTCAAGTTAAGGCACACACACTTAGTAATCAATCTGAATCACTTAACCATAGATCTCATGAGAAACTATCTCAGATAACAGTAAAAACATGACTAATGCGCAGTTTGAAGCTTTGTTACATACTATCATATGGGTAGGTTCTTTAAAATGTAATTCTCGTCTTTAAATATATTCAGTTGTCTCATGAATTAATAGGTCAGCGAAAAACTTTTAGCCTCTAATAAATTATTTTCATGCGACCATATATTGTAAAACAAGCTACTGTTAATATGACGCAGCAACGTGATAATTCTAAAGCAACTAAATTTGTAATATGTCTACGCATTGCCGTCACCTATATTTTTATACTTTAGCATAAGTTATTGATGAGTGAATCTACTATTATTGAACATAAAATTTAATTACCTTATTAGTATTGATAAATGATTTTATTTCTGTGAGTAGGTTTGTACAATCACTTTGACACGTCAATAATATTTTTTTAAACTAGATGAGGTCGGCGTTTCCTATTTGACTACTCTGAGAAGAAAGGCCAAAACAAACTCAGAGGTCACAGTCTCTTTTAATAACACAGACATAATCTTGGTCAGATCATGTGAAGACCATGTGGATTGGAATTATCAAATAATGGTCAGTGAAAGCTCTTCATGCTTTAATGTAGTCACCTAGGTATTTATAATGTCACCATAAGTATTTGATGACTTGACTTTTATACCTACCAAAACGAACGGGTGTGTAATATGTGGCATCATAACAGATAGAAAAATATCACTTGAAATAACGTTTTCATGATATCATTTTCATAATTATGCCTTATACCAATAACGTAATTTCGTGTGATCTAATGTGATACTTCATATATGTAACCTTCTTGTGCTCTAATAACATTTAGTACACCTAACGTTCATTTCATGTTATTTTCAATATATATTTGTCTTGTATATTTGTCTTTTCATAGAATATTCAGTTGACCGAATTCTCAAATTTACTCATTTCTTGACCATATTTTGTAATGAATAAGTAAATTTCAGGCAACATTATACTGTAGTAACCTCATCGAACTCAAACTCATCTAGATCGCCCTGAGGACACGCTGGAGCATACAACACCTCCTTCTGCGAAGCAGTGATGCTCGCGAAGAGGTAGGCGGCGCACGTTAGGGAAAGCCAATACATGCGAGACGCCCTGGTCGTCGGGAATCCCAGGCTGATTTGCCGGCCACCGTAAGCGCGGGCTTGCGGACGACACGTAATAGGTGGCTCGCCGGACAGCGAGCCACCCGTTACGTAAGGACTAAGTCCGATCGACGGCAAGTTGAATTCCACACGCGCTTCAAAGAGACCTCAGCACCAATTGAAGGGCCCGCAAGGGCCGATGCCTGCCAGGGGTACGGGTTGTTCCAAAGAGATACCGTGGCTCCTGGCACACAGGTAACTGAGGGAACACGGGTGGGTTTTAGTCAGTAAAAGTCTGACACGCCCTCCTGCTCCACCCAGAGCGGGAAAAGTTATTTGATGATTTGTCAGCCTCAAAAAATTATAAAATGTAACCCAAATGATTAGCCAGCAAGAGAGGGTATAGCCTAACCTAACACTAATGATTCATCAACAATAGAGGGGATTTGGCTGTCGGGACTGCAACCGCGGCACGCTCGCTTCGCTCACTCGCCTTCACACGTTAATGGCCAATGTTTTAACCTAACTGTGATGTTTATCGGTTACCCCCATTATGAAATCATTATCCTGTGGTATATTATAAGGTGTCACTTGTACGATCGTCAGTCGGAATATACGCTTGCTATTGACCACGTCTTTTCTTTACCGACCTAGTACGAACATTACAGTGGCGACGAGGATTGATCAGAACTTTCTAGAATTGTTATTGTGTCTTGTTGAAAGTGGATAAAATGTCGAACATCGGTAAAATAAGAGATTTTGACGTGACGTCAGGGAATTGGACCTTGTACGTGGAAAGGTTAGAGATGTATTTTAAGGTTAATAAGGTGGAGAAGAACATGTGGTTGGCGATTTTGATCACCGGCATGGGAGATCAAACGTACGAATTACTAAGCACTTTGTGCAGCCCAGGAAAACCGGCGGAACTAACCTACGAAAAAGCCGTAACAATGATAAAAAATCATCTACAACCAAAACCAGCTGTCATGGCGGAGCGGTTCCGGTTTCGTCAAAGAAGGCAGAAAGACGACGAAAATATTACGCAATATCTAACCGAGATTAAGAAACTGGCGAGAACCTGTGAATTTGGCGAAAAATTGGAAGAGAATCTTCGGGATCAGATAGTGTGCGGGGTGAAGAGTGACGTCATCAGACAAAGATTATTTGCGGAGGACGAATTGACATACTCCGGGGCAGTGAAATTGACTTGTAGCTTGGAAGCGGCGGAGCGAGATGCAGCCGTGGTTGAACAAAGAACAAGCGCGGAAGTACCAGCAACCGTACATGCGTTTGGGACAAGACGTGGGCATGATAAGCGCGGGGTCCGCGAGCGCGTGGCGCTTACACGGGCAAAGCCGCCGAGAAATGCGCAGCGTGCGGCGGACGCGGGCATACCACCGACGAGTGCCGCTATAAGAATTTTGTATGCAGAAAATGCAAGCAAAGGGGTCATTTGAGACGCGTGTGTCCTCGGTCAAGATCGAGCTCAGGAAGAGAAAAGAGGCGCGGGGTGAACCACGTCGAAGCAGCCGGGAGCGAGCAGCCGGGTGAACTAGGAGAATATTCTAGTTCGGACGAGCTAGGGGAAGAATTACATCAACTGTGTTTGAGCGGATATTCCCCGGTGAGCTTATCATTGTTTATTGATGACAACGTTATCAAGATGGAGATAGACACAGGCTCGGCAGTTTCATGTATAAGTAAAAAAACATATGATAGGTACTTTAGTTCTAGATCACTTGAGTCATTTGACTTAGTGCTAAAGTTTTATGATGGTAGCAATATCAAGCCATTAGGTGTAATAAGACCGAAAGTTCAGTACAAAGATAAAGTTAAATATTTAGAACTGTTTGTGATCGATGGAGGTACCACATCTCTACTAGGTCGGCAATGGTTATCCGAAATGGAAATAAAAATACCTCCATTTCAACAAGCAATTAATTATAGCAATATGTTAAAAACAAAAACTGATACTGCAAATGTGTTGTTGAATAGGTATAAAGAGTTGTTCAGTGGCGGATTGGGACGGTACACAGGCGGTAAAGCAACACTCAAGTTACGGGAGGGGGCGACCCCTGTATTCTGCCGGGCGCGGCCGCTGCCTTACGCTCTGAAGGGTCAAGTCGATGCGGAGCTGGATGCTATGCTGCGCGCGGGCATCATCGAGCCCGTCGAGTGTTCGGACTAGGCGACACCTTTAGTACCGGTACGTAAAGCTGACGGTGGACTCCGTATCTGTGCAGATTATAAAGTCACTTTAAATCCTGTCTTACTGGTCAATAGGTATCCACTACCAAAGATCGATGATCTATTGGTGAGTATAAATGGGGCTACGTTATTTTCGAAAATTGATTTATCGCAGGCTTATAATCAGATAGAATTGGACGATTCTAGGGAATTGACCGTAATCAATACGCATAGGGGTCTGTTTAAATATAATAGACTAGTGTTTGGGTTGGCTTCGAGCCCGGGCATCTTTCAGCGAATTATGTCAAACCTCTTTAGTGATATACCAGGTGTGGAAGTATTTCTGGATGATGTAATCATAAGTACGTCTGGGACGCAAAATAAGCATGTAGAAACTTTAGAAAAAGTGTTTCAAAGGTTACAAGATCATGGAATGAAACTTAAAACAAATAAATGTCTATTCATGGTTGATGAGGTCAAATATTTAGGGTATGTTATATCTAAAGAAGGTATTAAAGTAGATATGGACAAGGTTAATGCAATAGTGAAAATCCCACGGCCGAAAGATGTTACTGAGTTGCGTTCTTTCTTAGGATTAGTAAATTTTTATGCTAAATTTGTTAAGAATTTGAGTAGCAAATTGTCACCACTTTATGAGCTTTTAAAAAAAAATGTAAGTTGGAAGTGGAGTGAGCAGTGTGAGGAAGCGATGGAAATAGTTAAAAAAGTCTTAACAGGTGCGGAAGTGTTGGCTCATTATGACCCAGACAAGCCGTTAGTGTTGACGTGTGACGCCAGTGCACGTGGTATTGGCGGGGTACTCACACAGTCAAGTGCCGACGGCCGCGACCGGCCGGTGGTGTATGTTTCACGTGCATTGAATCACGCCGAGAAACATTATTCTCAGATAGATCGGGAAGCGTTAGCTATCGTATTCTGTTTGAAAAAATTGCATCAATTTGTATATGGCCGACGCTTTACCTTGCAGACTGATCATAAGCCATTAGTAAGCATATTTGGCCCAAAGCACGGCGTTCCGGCCATGGCGGCGAGTAGATTACAGCGTTGGGCGATTATTTTATCAGCTTATACGTATGATATCGAATACGTAAACACAAAACAAAACGGAGCGGACGGACTATCAAGGTTACCGGTTCCAGGCAGTAGCGATGAGTCATTACAGTCACTTCCCGAGCAAACATATTTGCATTTCGCACAAAACGCATTGTTAATGGATCATAATGTAATTAAGCAACAGACTATGAGAGATCCGATGTTAAGCAGAGTTCTAAGTTATATTCGAGATACCTGGCCTATGGATAATGAAATACGGGAACTGCAACCGTATTTTAACCGTCGTAAGGAACTGTACGAAGAGTTAGGCTGCGTTATGTGGGGGGCACAGGGTATTGATCCCGGAAAGCTGTCGAGCTAGGGTATTACGAGAGTTACATGAACCCCATATGGGCATTGTAAAGACGAAAGCGTCAGCTAGGAGCTATGTTTGGTGGCCGGGCATCGACGAGGCAGTGGAGAGGACGTGCCGAGAGTGCGCGGTGTGGGCGGGGGAGGCGGACTCGCCGCAGCGACATGCAATTACGCCGTGGCCTTGGCCCTCTAAACCATGGGTGAGGGTACATCTAGATTTTCTAGGTCCTATTTTTGGTAAAATATTTCTAGTCATGGTTGATGCAAGGACTAAATGGTTGGAAGTATTTCCCGTACCTAGTACCGCAGCTAGTTTTACCATTGAAAAACTCACAGAAGTATTTTCTAGATGGGGAGTACCCAGGCAAATAGTTTCGGATAATGGCCCCCCATTTACGAGTAAAGAGTTATCAGACTTCTTAGCAAATCATGGCGTAGAACATGTCTTTTCTGCTCCATACCACCCCGCATCAAATGGGGCTGCTGAAAATGCAGTGCGTACGGTAAAAAGAGCAATTAAAAAAGCGGTTAAACAAAAAGAAAATATAAATTTATTTTTGAGTACCTTTCTTTTACATTACCGTAATACGGAACATTGTTCAACTGGGGAAAGTCCAGCGACGCTAATGTTAGGTAGGAATTTGCGTACAAAATTAGATGCCTTAAGGCCTAACAGAGAAGAGAAAGTAAAAAGGGTTCAGGAGCGGCAACAAAGAGGAGGTACGGAACGTTCGTTACAGTTAGGGGAGGAAATATGGATAAGGCAGTATAGAGGCAATGAGAAATGGCTACCGGGGCAAATAGTAAAAATAATAGGTAATACTGACTATAGAGTTGTGGATGGATCAGGGAAGGAAACACATAGACATATTGACCAGTTAAGACAGCGACCGCGTAGTTCTTTGAATTGTCCAACCAGTAGGACAGAACGGAATTCTCTCGAAGCGGAGCGTCCCAAAGCGCCGGAGGTGATGCCGGCCCCAGTCAGCACAGAGGTCCCACAGGTGGAGTCGCGGACCCCTCGGAGCGTAGGGAAGTGTAGTCCAGACCAAACCACGAAGGTTGAGGTGTTACCGTCTACATCCGCGGCCAGCTCAGTTCCTCTTTCTAATGTCCCCAGTCCAGATCCGGGTATAAGAACTCCGATTTCCGAGAATCTTGTTCCGGTAGAAACTCGAACCCGTCCTATACGGGAGTGTCGTATAAAGACACCACCCGATTATTGTGATCGTAACTTGTAGTTAAGGGGAATAGTTAATCCCGAGTATCGTAACTTGTTTTACCCAAGGTACTCATTTGATGGGCTATTCGTAGTATTCTGTTCATGCTTATTTCTATTTGAGTTGTATTCTGTTAAATTGTTGAACTTAGCATTGTTTTGTTATTCTACTAAGTTGTTATTATTCTACTTAAGGATTTATGTAATAATTAGGGGTGAAAATTGTGATGTTTATCGGTTACCCCCATTATGAAATCATTATCCTGTGGTATATTATAAGGTGTCACTTGTACGATCGTCAGTCGGAATATACGCTTGCTATTGACCACGTCTTTTCTTTACCGACCTAGTACGAACATTACACTAACCTAACCCAAATTATTCACCAACAATAGAGCTGATCCTGCGTTCGACGACCGCTGCCGCGACATGAAAAAAGGATATGTTATATAAATTTAGTTGCTGAATAAAAAAGTTTGATGGTTAACTTTGTGGGTAGCATACCTTTTTTCTTCATAAATTATTTAATTTATTTATGAAGGAAAAAAGGCATGGTCAATCGTGGCATGTTCCGCCTTGGTGTTGAAGTCATAGTAACATCAGTAATAATTGTTTCAAAGTTAGAACCATTGAATCTTACATTAAACAAATGAAATAATGACACCGTCTGCACACGTTGTGCAGTCGAAAATCCAAGTGGAGTGTCATAGAGAGAGTCATAGTTTGGAAAACAGTTAGAGATATAATCAATTACCAGGTTTGGGTTCCAGGTTGCCGGATATTCAGGAAATATTTTCCCAGTTCTTTAATACTCCCTGATTTACAAAGAATCCAATAGGAACCCGGTGATCGTCACTTAACTGCCTGCCCAATCAAATCAAATCAAATCTAAATATTTTACTTCACATAAACCTGCATGGGCACTCTCTCACGTCTGAAGCTAGGTGCACGGTTCCACCACCTTCCATTCCATCGGCTCACTCCGTTCGCCTCGTCACTCTCGGTAGAGTAGAATGCCCCATAACATAAATGAAATCCTACACAATGCAGTAAAATACTGATTCGGCACCTATTCCACCCGGTGGAACGGAAAGTGGAGTATGAATTCACACATAAAGCAGTAAAATACTGGTTCGGCGCTGATTCCACTATTTTAGTTCTAAAACGAAATATTACCTCGTTACGTTTGCTAACTATATACTCACATCACTCCCGTTTTCTGTGATTAGCATTCTGTAAAAGTCTCACCGTGATTATCTGGGTGAAGTGAGCTTAAAGTGAGCATTATAGCAATATAGCAAGCTTTAGCATTAATTCCTAGTGTCCGATGGAAAGACCGCTCACGTCACCTAATTTCTCCGGTGAGATTTTAACCGAATAGATCGGTAGATATAGTTCAAAGTTCAACTGATTTTATCTTATCTTTTCACAGGTACAGACGCCAGCAGATCAAGCTACCCCAATCCGTCATATTTCTTTGATAGAATTTCGACTTTATACCATAAGTATAAGGTTCATGTTCAATTGAGAAAATTTTACAGTTTGGGATAGCTTGATGTGCTGGCGTCTGTACATACACACAATCTATTTCTATGACATCTAAATTTTAATTTAACTAATTCGAATAGACGACACTACCTGACACGTTAACAAAGAAGCGCGCTCGCTGTTTGAACTCATCATCATCACCATCATTTCAGCCGGAAGACGTCCACTGCTGGACATAGGCCTCCCCCAATTTGGGGGGGCTTGCCATAATCGCCACGCTTGGCAGGCGGATTGGCGATCGCAGTACGGTGGTAAAATACATAGAGAACGCTGCTGTTCATTCTCTAATAATTCCCTTGGTCGCCTCTTACGACACCCACGGAAGAGATGGGATGATGCTATTCTTTACGTCCGGCACCACACTGTTTGAACTGCTAGTTTAAAATTCAGGACAGATTGTCTCATCTCTCTTCACAAAGCAAGAAATAGCATGCACCTTCAGGCACACACACAATCTATTTCTATAACCCCAGATTGGGTATCAAGTACATACAAAGTTAAATTTAATTAATTTGAACAGACGGCACTACCTTACACGTTAACGTTAAATGTATTGAGTAGTTCTATCACGCTCTGCTGTCCGAGTCTTTGATTATGTAAAAGGTCCGAACATTCAGCTGGTTTCGTATTATTATACACTTGCCATCCTTCCGTCTAGCCTGCCCGTATAATCACCGTCAAAACGGAACACGGTGCATCGTTCAACGGTTAGCCGCTGTACCGTACTCATTCGTGAACCGCCTGACGATAAGCGTCTGGAAACGTATCAGGTAGCTGCCGCGTGTGTATAAATCGTCATTTACAATGTCAAAGACAGCAAAATGCATCATGCATTAATTTACTTATTCGAACTTTAATGTATTGTAAGACGATCGCTGTACATGTTGTAGCTCGTAATTAAAATTGGAGTTTGAGGGATGTGGCATAATCATCTTCATCCAACTGGGGCAGGGAGTGTTCCTTAAATATAAGAACGATACCAATTCACTTTGGTAGTTTTAGTAGTTTGATTATTTTACACCAGCTTTGAGTTTTTTTTTTTTTGTAGCGTGGGTAATCATCAAATGACTTCTCCCGCTCTAGGTGGAGCAGGAGGGCGTGTCAGACTTTTACTGACTAAAACCACACGTGTTCCCTCAGTTGCCTGTGTGCCAGGAGCGACGGTGTCTCTTTCGAACAACCCGCACCCCTGGCAGGCATTGGCCCTTGCGGACCCCACCAGTTGTTGATGACGTCTCTGACGGCGCGCGTGAAACACAACGCGCCATCCCGTCTACCACTTTTCGGCCGCAGGGGATAGGCCAACACTATACCGAAACTCCTCTTCCCCTGCGGCCCCACCGCGTCCGCCATCAAACGGTGGCGGCCCCGTCCAGGCCACACAAGGGAAGAGCGCTGCTCAGAAGCACCGGCACTCCTCCTCTGCCGCAGCCCGTAACCCTCAGCCGCGATGCCTCCCATTCAACATCGCGGCCCACCTCAGTTGCGGTGCACCTCATCGCAACCTACTTTTAGGCCGCTACGTAATCGGCTTGAAGGCAAATGCCCTGACGAGCGGCCCCACCTTTGGGTTCCTCTTCGCTTCACCGTGGCTGGGAGACCACGGTTACTGAGCCCCCCCGCAACGACAATGCGGAAACCCACTCGGGAGGGACCAACTTTGAGTTTAACTGCAACATAAAATTAACTAAGTTTTATCGTGAATTTGTTCACGTGGATTGTTCTGCACAAAAAAATATTATTAGGATTTTGCATCTTTATGTACATCCTGATAGCGGACTCGTGAAAATGGGATTTTATTTGTTTCACGAGTGTGATGTCATTCAAAGTTTTATATCACGTATTAAACAAACATACTTATAGGGTAGACTAAGTACTATTGATTGGACGTTACGAGTTATTGGACAGTTCAGTGATTATGTGTATGTCTATAATAAATACTATTGAACTTCAACGCTATCTATGGTGCCTTTTCTGTTCTGTAGTCAATAACAATCGTTAGTGATTCACCATCGTTTTGATAGATGGCAGTAATCATTATTTTGAAAGTATTTAGTGGCATTCGACGTTGGCGCCGTACGGTGACAATTGGCAGATATTGAAATTCGTAAGATAACCGATGTCGTTCGTAAGGCACAGTGTCGTTAGAACAAATCTCTGGTGTTTCTCCGATTGATGATAGGTAAGTTACAGTCTTATTTATAGTAATTCATACTGTTAGGAATTATTATTAAGTCATGATGTATTTAATTTTATAAGCGTTAGAAATAATTTTAGAAGTATATTTCTAAATATAATATTTCATAACATGTTTCTACTCACGGCTTACAAAATAGTTAAATGTATTTCCAAATTAGTTATTTGATTGATTTTAGTTTTCATTCTGGCAACACAAACTTGCTTGCCGCCATTGCGCGCTTCCGCAAAGCGGTGGAGTAGATTTTTTTGTGACAAGCCTTTGCTTGAACGGGAAAACGGGTTGAGTCAGTTTATGCTGCGAAAAGTAGTGTCAAATAGACAAGGGGAATAAGTCGTAGCTTACACTACAATAAGCCCGAAATTGCGGTACTTATAAGTGCTGTTTAATAAAAATTAAGGTAGGTATGTACACTGTCTTAATAACAAGTAATGAATGTCAACAACAAACGTTATTAACTTGTAATTTTACTTTATTTCCAACTAATTAAATTCCTGAGAGTTAATTTGGAGTTTCCTTTCATCTCAGAAGTGGGATAACCGGGTTTTTTGTCTGCAAACTACCCGTTTATCCCTGCCCATATTTTTTTTACTCGTTTGTTTTTATTTTATTTTAGATCCTTAATTAATTCTTGTTTTTTTATATATATATATTATTAGATCCATAATTGATTCTCGTTTTATTTTTATTTTGGCCATTTAATAAGAAGACATTTACGTTGATGGTGCTGCAATGTTTAAAAGTTTGCAATAAATTTCACGTTTCTTTTCTCAATAATTAGCATTGTGCCATAGTTTTTTTTGGGTGGGAAATCATCAAATAACTTCTCCCACTCTGGGTGGAGCAGGAGGGCGTGTCAGACTTTTACTGACTAAAACCCACCCGTGTTCCCTCAGTAGCCCGTATGTCAGGGGCTGTGGTATCTCTTTCGAACAAACCCGCACCCCTGACAGGCATGGGCCCTTGCGGGCCCCATCATTTTTTGTGCCGACATCTCTTTGAGGCGCGCGTGGAACACAACGCGCCGTCGACTTGGGCTTGATCCTTAGCGGACAGCGAGCTACCCATTACTCGCCGTCCTCAAGCTCATGCCTACGGTGGCCAGAAATCGGCATGGGATTCCCGACGCCCAGGTCGTCTCCGTATCCTGCGGCGGCTAGGGTCGCTAGGGCGCATAGACTGCCTCTCCCTCACGTGCGCCGCTTCCCTCTTCACGAGCATTACTGCTTCGCTACCTGAAGGAGGTGACGGCTACTCATGCACTCTCGCTCCGTACCATGGCCTGGACCAGGGCCGGACGCGATTAGATAATTTGATTGGGGTACCGCAATGGTTCTCTCCATTTGGGTGGTGTATTTTGCCTAAGCTAACCTTTGGGAATGCACCGCTGAGTGCACAAAGATCAACGTCTTACGTAGTCTTACGTCTTGGTAGTATGTTCACGAAGAGGGAGGTGGCGCACGTGAGGGAGAGGCAGTATATGCGCCCTCACGGCCTTAGTCGCCGCAGGAGACGCCCTCGGCATCAGTAATCCCAGGCTGATTCCCGGCCACCGTAGGCGCGGGCTTGCGAACGGCGAGTAATGGGTAGCCCGCTGTCCGGTAAGGACCAAGCCCGAGTCAACGGCGCGTCGTGTTCCACGCGTGCCTCAAAGAGATGTCAGCACCAACTGATGGGGTCCGAAAGGGCTGATACCTGTCAGAGGTGCGGTTTGTTCGTAATAGATACCGTCGCTCCTGGCACACAGACAACTGGAGAAACACGGGTGGGTTTTAGTCAGTAAAAGTCTGACACGCCCTCCTGTTCCACCCAGAGCAGGACAAGTGATTTGATGATTGTCCAGCCTCAAAAAAAGGGTTCCGTTCTACCTACTGTAGATTCAATATTTAACAGTACATTTAAAAAAGAACACCTTTCTTGAATGGGTCCCCTTTCATTATAACCCTATGTTTTTATATTATTAATTGGTATAAGGCAATATAAAAATGCACCCTGTGTAAATGGTAACTGTCTACCTATTATGATACAGCCTACTGACTGCTGGATGGCCAGTAGTTTATAGTACTCTTTGGACCAGACGGACAGCAGAGGAGCGAGTAATTGGGTTCCGTTGGCACCCTTTGGGTACAAAACCCGTTACTCTATACAATATAGTTCAAATTACGGTAAAAATTTCTTTCATTTGAATGTTAGTATATAGCTTTTTTGAACGTTGTTACAAATACGGCCCCCAAAATACCCATACATCATCAATTCCTAGTAGTTTTGCTGGGAACAAGAAATGGCGCAACAAACAAGTGCATATAAACCTACCTAAAGAAGTGACATTGCCAAATTCCTGTTTTTGTCATAGAATTCTAAATATTAATGATACTAGGAATATCTAGTTTCATTAAATAATGTATGTAAAATTCTATTGTGCTACATTGTAATGCAATCAAAAAACTATAAATACTTCGAAATGACGCACGGTCCCCTTGAGGCATATTTAATAAGTGACTGGCGACTTTCTACTTTATTAATGCATTTAAATAATAGACCGTATTTCACAGCTGGATTTAAGGCTGTGTTTCTAGTCAGATAAAGCGGAAGGTTGCTTTTTGAGCAAGCAAGTATGGCAGTCCAGTTGGTCCTCCAATTGACACCTTAGACCTAGATTTCCTATTCACTCCACAATTATACTTTACCCGTTGCACTTTTCCAAATTTTCACTGCGATTCAGGTACTGCCGAAAAACCTAGACAGCGCACACTTTTGAGTTTGATACAAAAACGTCACGCAATATTAAAAATAAAGATATCGATAAACCCTTCCCAAATTTATAATGCAACCTAAAATCTATATCTATATCTATATCTATACATATAATAAATCTGTAAAGGAACTTTTTCTGTACATTTAAAATATTTCGAAAATAATTGCTTGGGGTGGTAAGGGATAATCAACAGATGACATTTCTGACCCCTTATCAAATTTTTTGTCTGTAGCTCGGTTTTTCCGTTTCTATGTTGAATAGATCAAGTATCACGTCAAAAGAACGAAACTAATATGGTTATCTTTCATACTCAAATATTGTTTATAACTCAGAGTTTAAATTAGTCTTTGTTTCATCGCAATCGCTTCGGTCAACCTATCTAAATAATTTTTGATATAGGAAAATTAGAGCGGCTAGAGGAACATCTCCATAGAAATTCTTAATCTCTAGCGTCAGTAACGCCATCTAGGTTTGAATAGCAAACATGCAAAGACAACAACTTGATTTCGCGCGAAATTTGATAATGTTAAATTTAAATGCGTGTTTACAGCATTACTCGATTCAAATAATGGGAGTTTTGGGAGTAAAGAGTTTTAAATACTTATGTGCTAATTTTCATGATGTTAGTTTTCGAGGTGGGGAGGGGTTCAAGTGAGGTCGGATGGTGAAAATCAGGAAAAAAAATCCAAAATTGCGACCATAACTACTGGTGGATTTGAGTAAATAGATAGGTTTTCACACGGGCAACTGTAGTTATGTCGGTGCTCTTCCGAGCAACATCGCTTACAGAGAAGCATTTTCTTAGTTAAAACAAGTTTAAAAATGTATTTATTTATCCATTTGGCATCTCCAACAAAGGATACATTACCTACATAGGAACAATAGAAATCACAATAGTAAAATATTGACAATTTTAAAGTCGCTTCTTTAAATATTATTAAACATTTATTGGTCTACAAATAAATGTATGGCTGAACAAAAGAAACACTGAAACATTTTTGATTACAATTTACAATAAAAAGGCATCGCAACTGAGAGTCGCGGAGGATCGCTCTGTTACGTCCATTATCCTCGGGATCGGGCTCTCTCTCTTCCTGCTGCCTGCGTCAGCAGCGGGGAGAGAGGTGGGGGCGCGCTCGGTATGGCACTACGTAGCAACAACATCGTACTTACTATGTTCATAGAAAACCCGTGCTATACAATTAAATAGTTTTTTTTGCCTGGTTTGGTTTTTTTTTTCAACAGCGCTTTTAATGTGGATAATGACCGACGTTACGGGGCGAAGGTAATGTAACATTCGCAGCGAGCATGTCTTTACGCCGTGTGCTAAAATCAGTGTTGCTCGCTCGCATGTTTTGCCGTAGGTACTACTGACTGCACGAATACTTGCTTGGTAACATATTAGGTGCATTTTGACCCGTGACGCTGGTCAGTATCCACCTTTACAGCGTGATCTTTCTTCATCCTGATAACGCCATGGTCCCACGGGCCGTTAACTGACAAGTGGCGTCAGGTGTTACTGCACTGCTACCTGTCGAGGCCTATCGCAGTCCATGCAGAGCATTCCCACTGCTGTGGTTTTATTCAGTGGTCAACGTTTGATAAACAAAGCTAAAAGACACGCGCCTGTACGGGCCGAGATAGGCGCCCGCCCCCGCGTGGAATAATGCTTCAGCACACTCAACCAGACGCGCAGTCGATTTATTGAGTAAGTACAGTAAAAGCTCCTTATTCGTGCTTCCTTCATTCGCGTTTTCACTATTCGCGGATTAAAAAAATGCGACCCAATTCCTATATCCGCGGCTAAAGATTTATTTATTTGCGGGTCTAATCGATACATCGGTGCATACATATTAACAAATAACAAAAAGGATTCCAATAGGTATCTGTTACGTATTTAACGGGAGCGGGAGTAAAACACATGCAATCAAACCGCGAGTTAATGTCATACTGATTTATTGAAGTACGTTGAAGCGATCTCGCGCGCCGACACACGCACACGCGTGTCGTGCAGTAGGTACAATCGACAAACTTTAAGCATGCTCACTTAAGAAAATATTTCTGTGGCAGCGCATCTAGTGACAAACCACACCCCTTCCTGGTTTCGCCCAATTAGAAACAACATGTATTTGTGTGAGTGTATTCACACAAATCCATATTGTCTGTTGAATGCATGACGTATAGAGACGCAAACCAATGTCCATTTTTTTAGTCGCAATAAAGGTGTCGTCAACAAAGCACGCATTTCGTTCCCACAAAAATCCATACAAACAATTTTCAACCTTACTTCCATCAAAACATGGTCGAAATCGAGCCGGATTACAGTGCACCGTACTGAGCGTCGAGAACAAAAGACATTGCATTCCTTAGATAAGAAGCGAGCCCGGACCGTCATTAGCAGTGTTTGAGGGTTTTTTGTGCAAGTTATTTACAATATTATTACAAAAGGAATCTACGCATCGTAACATCACGTTATTTTGAAGAATATCACGTTTTTTTGTTGTTTACAAAAAATGTCTCAGAACAATTACTAGGAGTATTAGAAGAAGTAGCGAAGACATTACAAAAAACACAAATACGTAAACATAGTGTGTTAAAATTATAAATTTACGAGTATAATAAAACTTTTTAATTTCATTAGAATTGCCCGTGCTTAAATCTGTCATTATGACACTGTTTTAGATTTATTAATAATAATTTTACGATATGAGTGTAGATAAATACAAGTTGATGATAATTTCTTTGTATTTTTTTATATTAATTTCTGGGTGAATCTTTAAAATTTCCTTTTGAAATCTTGAAACACTCTATTAAAAATAAATAAGTTCAACTAAATTAAATTGCTTCTTTTCCACAACTACAAATCCTTAAAATTGTTCTTAAATGTTAACACATTTTGTACGATTTCACACGAAAATTGCAGACGACAGTTACGCTTTAAACAAAAATGTTTTACTAAAATGTTTTAATATACAGATACGGTTTAAATATCAACCATAAGAAATCTTTAATCCTGAACAGCTTATTATTAAATGAACACTAACTGAAAAATATATATTTCACTAATAGCTAATATTTCTTTTTTTCAATCCTTTCACTCTCACTGCGGTCACAGTGACAGTTTTATTTTTTCAGGAGCCCACAGGCCTGGCTTTTTGAAAATATTTCTGTTATATTTCAGAAATTAAGGAGTATTTCTTATTGAAAATTATAGTTCAGCTTAATTACTTGTTATGCTTCCGAATTTTAAAGTGGCCTATGAACTGAGTTATTGTTATATTTGTCAAAATATACTTGTCGTACGCAATGCGGGCAACGCGCTTGTCTCGTTGATTATAGCATGGTTTGTCAACCTTTTATTAAAAGACGGCCCACTCATAAACTCCAATCTTAACGTACTGCCTTTTGCAAGCCTTTTGTGAACCATCCAACGGTAAGCATCCTGCAAAGCATGCCCCGGACATTGGAAAGATACCTTGTTCGTGTAATCTCGTTTATTTATGATCAGTGGCGGCTGGTAGGTCATGGAACTGGTGGTGCACTTTACTAGTTCACTAAGTATTAGGGGTAATAAGTAAATAAATAGAATTTATTTATTTCAGATAGGTAAGTAATTTAAATCTAGACGAATAAAAAATAAACAATAGTATTCAATTCCACGTAAACTAAACTTCGCAGTGACAATAATGAGTCGGTCATTCATTATGGCCGGCATGCAAACTTTGCCAAACCTAGGGCCACAGAGTACTTTGTATTATACTCCTCGGGCGCTCTCGCTAATCGACGCGACGTTCGGTAATATTCGACAAACTTCGGTTCCCCGTGCGGCGCACGAGAATCGACAAATTACTCCATAACGCTCCATACAGTTATGTCAACTATCTTCTGTCTCACGCGCTAGGCGTTTTAGCTCGGATCTCATAGAAATGTATGAGCATTCACTGTAGATCTTCTGTACCGCGAAAATGAGTCTTAATAGTTTAGCAAAGAGCTTATATTGTTTCCTCAGTTTTGTTAATATTACGTAGACCACAAACCGTGGTCACAATGCGATTATTAAACATTGTGTGATTCTTTCTACATCTATTAAAATCTGGTAGTTCAGCGCAAGAGTGCACTAAAGGGACAGCCGCCTGTTTATAATAATAAATAATAATAATATTTATTTTATTTCGGAAAAGAAATCCATAGAGTGTTAGCAACATAATATGAAAACAACTTATTATCTAGTGTTAGTACCAATCAACCTCTGCACAAACTGCTGTTATGATTAAATAAAAAATCAAAGGTGTGATAAATAAATGGATAAAACGAATATTAGAACTATTCAAAGTATTCAAAATATACATACCTATAAGGAACACCTGCAAACATTCGAGATAGGTAACATGGTAATAAAATAGTAGGCATACCTTAAAATTCTTTGTAATATTTCGCGAACGTATTTTATGGTCCTTCAATAGAAGGGCCATAAAGTATGTTTTTAAGCCATTCTATTGTTAAACCGGATTTTCAGAAGTTCCCACTAAATAACAATGGTATAGATAATGAACGTATTATTATTGAAGTTGCAAGAGTTCCGACAACAGTAAACAAAAATCGCTGATAACATTGTATGAATTGCGCAAAGTATACCTATTTGTGTTATTCCAAACTTATTATAGAGCAATAAAATAAAAAGATAATAACACATGTTGCAAATTTCCAACAAAAAATATCTAACTTGCTTCGTTTTTGTATATTTTCAAGTTTATAACACATTGTAATGAAGATTTTTACTTTTCAATAGAACTGCGCAAGTAACAAGTCCCTCTTACGCCCGCGCCGCGCCGATAATACAGGTTTTTTTAAATGGCATTAATAAGTTGACCTTGAAAGGCTGTAACTTCTTAACCGGAATTTACAGAAATGACAATAATTATTAACATTTTATAACTTTATGCAGTGCCAGTCAACGTGCCTAGCGCGTCCGCTGTGTTTTGTATGGCGGCGGTATCGCATAACTATTGGACATCATGAAAATTGGGGAGGCAGTGAAAGTGTTCATATATAACAAAACTTATAGACCTGACGGAACATTATTATGTCGGAGAGAGGAAAATATTAAAGTTGATAGAATAGATATAAATTGTTGTTTGACATTTTTATTCCAAATTATTGATAAATAATCTATCTATACTAATAATAAAGAGGAAAGATTTGATTGTTTGTTTGTTTGCATTGAATTGGCTCCGAAACTACTGTACCGATTTGAAAATTTCTTTCACTGTTGGGAAGCTACACTATCTCCGGGTGACAAAGGCTATATTTTATCCCCATATTCGGACGGTAACGGGAACTACGCTGTTGAAATCGCGGAGCGCTGCTAGTAAGTAGCTGAATAAATAGAAAAACTAACAAAAAAAAAAAAAAACATTAAGCTAATCGATAAGATTCTCTTTACAATTACTGTTTGATCTGTTGTAATGTGTTATTGCTTGTGGTAAAAAAAAAGTGACACCGTCTCTCTGGTCTCGTGTCAAGCAAGGCATGAATTAGTTTTATTCTCCTCTGCTAATAAAAAACAAACCTAAAACCTATAAAAATAAAACACATTAAGAACCTAACAATTATTTCATTTAACTTAAAGCAATAGCAATAATACATTTTCTAAACCAAAAAGAAGATAAATATGAGTACGAAATTACTTCTTGTCAACAACAATAATTCATAAAGAGCTCATACCGGCCCTGCCTATTCAAAAATAATCTCACAAACTAGTGAATATAGCACGCGCCTGTGTGAGTGTCACACTTCTATACACCATTACTACGAACACTACTAAAATATGTTTCGTGCATTCTATTGGTCAAAACGCATGCATTGTGCGATCGAGTCGTGAGCCTTGCTACGCGATTATCGCCTTAAAGGTGAGCGTGCGGAAGAAGTCGCGATTGTACAATATACAACATTCCCTCCCCCATATACTTTAGAAAAATGGCTTATAATTAACAGGCAAAATACGTCGTTTGGATCTACGATTCTGTGGGTCAGGTTCTACAACATTCTGACCTCCTTCTTCTATGAGATGCGGTACAGACGGGTCGGAGTTCATTACCCTTGCATGATCTGGCATCGAGGGTGAATGTGTGGCTAATGGCTCAACACTCATCCCTTCCTCCTCTGCAAGATGTACCTCCTCGGCGGGTGCTGGACTTTGGACGCCTGTGGAGTCGCCGTTCTCACCAGTTAGGGCCGTGGATTCACACTGCGGCGACAAGCTACTGTCATCGGCTTCTATGTCCCAATGCCAATCCCTTTTGTTTTGAACGTCTTGGGCTTGAAAACGTCGAATCTGGTCTATGTGACGAATTACTTTTGAATTTAGTTCTGGAATATACACTGAATACATGACTTTCCCAATCTCTTCTTTGATTATTCCCTGTACCCAACAAAATTTACCGTCTCCACCAAATCGCTTTATCCAAACAAGGTCATCTATATTAAATTTTGGCCTTTCCCTTCCTCCCTTGTTCTTACTCTGTAAGGACTGATTTTTTCTTACGGTAAGTGAAAGATCCGTAGATGTCGGAACGACTTGCAGTGGATTAATTAAGTCCAAGCGTGAACGTAGAGGTCGACCATAAACTATTTCTGCTGGAGATCTACCTGTGGTACTATTTTTGGAGTTCCTATAATCAAATAAAAATTTTGCTATTTTCTCTTGTAGTGGTATTTTAGTGTTAGATTGCAATATGATACTTTTGAGACCTTTTTTAACTATTTTAACGAAGCTTTCGGCTTGCCCGTTACTTGCCGGGTGGTATACCGGTGCTAAAACATGTTGAATACCGTTTAAAATGCAAAAATTCTCAAACTCCCTAGACGTGAAAGAAGTACCATTATCCGACACCAACGTGTGTGGAATACCTACCCTAGACATAAAATCACATAATCTGCTTATAACAATTTTTGATCCATATGATGTTGTACCCACTGTGTAACATTCGACCCACTTAGAAAATGCATCTACTATAACTAAAAACATTTGGTTATGAAATGGTCCGAGAAAATCCAAATGAATTCTATAGAAGGCATGCGGCGGATAGGGCCACGGCGAGGGAGACGCGCGGTGTGGAGAGGGCCGCAGCTGCGCGCACACATTGCACGCTGCAGCCAAACGTTCAAGCGCCGCGTCGATTCCCGGAAACCAAAATTTTTCGCGTGCGACTGCCTTCATTTTTACTACACCTAAGTGCGAATCGTGTAGTTCTCCACACATTTTCTCTCTAAGCGAAAGCGGAATAACCACTTTATGACCACGCATTAAGCACCCATTTTCCAACGCCAATTGAAAACGACAGTCAAAATACGGTCGCAATTCGGAGTCGTTTACTTTACGCGGCCAGCCCTTCATAACGTAATTTTTTACTTTTTTGAAAATCTCGTCGCTGTCGGTCTCGCAACGTAACTCCTTTAGTGTAATAGGTAAACTTCCTTCAACAACAAAATTAACGAAAGCGGCGCGCTCCTCACAGTCGCGCTCTTCCCCCCGCACTTCGTCCTGCACTCGGTTCTCATCCAGTAACGTCGCTCGAGATAAATAATCTGCACTGTTATCACCGCTACGAATATACTCAATGGAATAATTGTATGCTGACAAAAATATTGCATAGCGTTGTAGTCTATTCGCGGATACTTCAGTGATGCCACGATGTGGACCGAAAATCGTTATCAGCGGTTTGTGATCCGTACGTAATATGAACGGTGTGACACGACCATATAAATACTGGTGAAATCTTCTTACCCCGTATATTATGGCCGTAGCCTCTTTCTGTAACTGAGAATAATTTTTTTCCGCTGCCGTGAGCGTCCTTGAAGCAAATGCGATCGGCCTCTCACGATCGTCGGTGCGTGATAACTGAGAAAGAATAGCGCCTAAACCCTGTGGCGAAGCATCTACGGTCAGTATCAGTTTTGCGGCAGGATCGAAATGAGCTAGCAACTGATCGGAAGCAAGCAGTTTTTTAATTTGTTCAAATGCCTCGTCGTGAACTGGGGTCCATTCCCGTTTTTTATTTTTATGAAGTAATTCATATAATGAGCTTAGTATCGACGAAGCGTTTGGCACGAAGCTTCTATAATAGTTAATCAACCCTAAAAATGATTGTAACTGTGAAACAGTCGTCGGTTTTGGAGCTTTTAATCTGGCCTGAACTTTATCTGGCGATTTCCGTATGCCATTTTTATCGATAATATGACCCAGGTAGCAAATTTCGTTTTTTAAATATTCGCATTTATCCTGCTGAACTGTTAACCCTGCCTCTTCAAGGCGTTTTAAAACGTTAGTTAACCTGTTTATATGTTCCTTTAAATTACTCCCTGTTACTAAAATGTCATCTAAGAAAATAATAACCCCGTCTAATCCTGCGAGCACACATTCCATAGCACGTTGGAACACGGCAGGCGCACTCGCCAGCCCAAACACTAATCTTATATATTTGAAAAGGCCGCGGTGCGTGTTGATGCATGTTAGGGCCTGTGAGTCTTCCGTGAGTAAAAATTGGTTATAAGCTCTAGAAAGGTCAAGTTTGGTGAACTGTTCACCACCGTGTAATTTAGAGAATAATTCATCAATAGTTGGTATTGGGTATTTTTCAACCATCAATTGCTTATTAATAGTTACTGAATAATCTGCACAGATCCTGACACCACCGTCTTTTTTCAATACCGGGACTATGGGAGAGGCGCATTCCGAATATTCTACAGGTTCTAATATCCCGAGATCTACAAGGCGATTCAGTTCCACATCAATTTTTTCCCTCAACGCGAAAGCAACTGGCCTTGCTTTAAAAAACAACAACTTTGTGTCGGGTTTTAATTTTAACGATACCTTATTTTTGTTGAAGCAACCTAATTTACTAGAAAATAGTTTTGGAAATTGCGAAATAATTTTAGTTATTTCATGATTCTGTCGTTTATCTATATAATTAACAGGCGCCGCCGCCGCCGGGGCGAGCTCTAAGTTAAATGTTTGTAAGAACTCACGGCCTAGGAGCGGCGGGCCGCCGCCGCGTGCTACGTAGAACTTTAACAGATGTGAGCTATTTACATACGTCACGGACAATGGGATGAAACCTAAAATTATAATTTGACTTCCCGTATAACTAAATAATTTTTTATCGGTTTCGGACAATGGCACTTCCTTGAAAAAAGAATAGTATGTATGATCTGAAATGACGTTAACGGCTGAACCACTGTCTATTTCAAACTCCAAAAATACACAGTTTACAAATACAAACTCCGACATTGGCCTACCCTTCACGCATTTAATGTTAAGTACATGTGACTTACCATCGTCTCCGACATCCGCAATATCTTTCGTGACGTAATTTACTTTCGAGTTAGCCGCACACATTCTACTTAAATAACCCTTATGGCTACACTTTTTGCACTTGTAACTTTTATAACGGCACTGGCTGGACTTATGATTGGTATATCCGCACACACTGCACTTTTCGTTCTTGGAGATACTGAACACGCCGTCGGGAGCCGCGTTGACGGCAGCGGCGGCAGCCATGATGTTGCCGCCCGCGCCGTTCGATGTTTGGATGGCCGTTGCTGCTTTGCGCGACGCGCACACGTTCTCAGCCAACTCCACAGCCTTGACCAGCGTCAGTTCCTGCAGATCCTTCGCGAACAATTTCTCGCGCTCGGGACCCGCTGCCATTCCCATCACAAATTTGTCGATAAGGGCCTCTTCCAGATTTTTGAACCCGCAGTGTGCCGCCAATCCCCTAATCCTTGCTGCCCACTGAGTATGACTTTCACCTTGGCGCTGTGTAGCTGAGTAGAATTTATACCTCTCCGCGAAACCAAGTCGTTTCGGGGTAAGATGGCAGTCCAACAACTTGATGATTTTGTCATAATCTATCTCCTCAATTTTCTGCGGCAGCGCCAGGTCACTCGCTAGCTTGTAGGTGGACTCGCTCAATGCACTTAGCAATATTGCTTTCCGTTTGACCTTGGGTTTGTCCGACTCATCATTTACGTCGTTCGCAACAAACCACTGCGTGAGTCGTGATTTATACGTATCCCACTCGCTTGTGAGGTGGTCGAAGTTGGTTATAGCACCAAAAACTCCACTAGCAAACATTTTCCTTGTCTTTGATCCTCGTCGCCACTGTTACGTATTTAACGGGAGCGGGAGTAAAACACATGCAATCAAACCGCGAGTTAATGTCATACTGATTTATTGAAGTACGTTGAAGCGATCTCGTGCGCCCGACACACGCACACGCGTGTCGTACGCGCAGTAGGTACAATATACAACAGTATCCAACCCAATATCCTTTGTAAACGCGTTGTCAGATGGACTATAAAAAAGTGAAATAGACCTTATTACAACTCCGCTTAAAGTACATTGTCAAATGATATCGCCGCTGTATTGGTTCGGCATTTGACATCTACAATAGCTGCCTTCGCCGCGGTCGGTGTTTTTAACCGACTTCAAAAAGAAGGAGGTTATCAATTCGACATGTTTATATTTTTAATGTATGTTCAGGCATAACTCCGTCGTATATAGACGGATTTGCAAAATTCTTTTTTTTTTCGAAAGGGGTTTACTCCGAAATGGTCCCATTGAAATTTCATATAGACAGGGCCCGATCTAGCTATTTAGCCGCTCCGGGCAAAAATAACATTCGCCGCCCTTTGCACTAACACCATATAAGTCATGAGCTTCTACCAAAGATGGTATGACCATAATTATGTGATATTCTTTTAACTATATAATATTCACATACGTTAGTCTACTACGGCTTCTGAACAAGTATACAAAAATTCATGAGAGTAGGTATGTTTGTAAGTATACATTTTGCCGCCGCTCATTTTTGCCGCTCTGAGCATTTGCCCGGCTTGTCCCCCCTTAGATTGGGCCCTGCATATAGATCTGATGATGCGTTTCGGAAACAGACAACGGAACTCTTCAAAAAATTACAGCAAATCAACCGCGAATGTTGCTATCGCATAAATAAGTATGCATTGTTTTGACCCAAAGGATGATGAAATTTCGAATTGGTGTATGGTAGGTAACAAAAAAGTGAAAAATAAAAACTTTTTTCAAAAAAATAACAACCGACTTCCAAAAAACACTACAAAGTGCAAAATAGCTTTAATTTCGGAAGGCGGTGACAAATAATTAAAATACACATCCAACGTCACCGACTTCCGAAATTAAAGTTATTTTGCACTTTGCAGTGTTTTTTGGAAGTCGGTTGGTATTTTTTTGAAAAAAGTTTTTTGAGAATGTAAACAAACATAATGAAACCAACCTCATCACCATAAAGTATATTTATATATCATCATCATCATCATTTCAGCTGAAAGACGTCCACTGCTGGACATAGGCCTCCCCCACATTTATAAATGCTGCGACATAATAGACATTCCATCCTTTGGTACGAGCCGCTTTGCGTGTTTTACCTATTGTTTCATCTTTCCATTCATTGCAAAATGTTAAAAAAATTTTTTTACTTAAAAACGATTTTCGACGCGAAAAAATCTGTTTAACGCATAGAAATGCTTGATCGTTTACGCCTTGGAGAGTCGCTTGCATCCATATCACGCTCATACAATTAATCAATATGGTCAAAAACTTCAAATAAATTGTTTTTTTTTTTGTCACCTAGGAACGTATCCCCTATAATCCCATATAAATTACCATTCCATAGTCACGGTTTCTGTATTCGCGGTAGGTATTTTACGGAATGTATACCTCGCGAATAAAGAGCTTTTACTGTACCTACGGCAGGTGCACATTTATTATAAAATGAGCCTCGACCAGGCGCTTTGATCTATATTTATTCTTAAAAATCTGAGTGAGACTTCGTCGCAATATCATTATAACCCCTAAAGACGCCTGCAGGCCTAGACAAAACACCTTTCTGTTAACGTTCACGCTAAACTCTACGCCAGAATATATGGGAATGACATTACCTGCGGACAGGACACGTCGTGTCCTTTCCGCAGGTAATGTCATTCCCATACATTTTGGCGTACCGTTTGGCGTGAACGCCAAGAGTAATGTGTTTTGTCTCTAGGCTCTGGACTGCATTCGAAAGCTGTGGTAGATTCCTACCAGGATAGATCGGAAGATCGGAGGAGTGGTACCTACACCGTCAAAGCGACACATTATTGTTTTCCGACATGCACGCGAACGAAGTCGCGGGCACAGCTAGTTACTAATAAAAATAACAAAACCATGGTCACCGAGATGACCAGTCACCACAAGCAGCACTTGTTCACGAGCATAACGCAAGGATCAGCCATCGCCCTCCTCGCCATATTTGAGGGAAGGAGGCAACCCGACTGCCGAGGCTACTGAGCATGACGAACTTGCTGCTGATTTCTGAGGCAAGAATAATATGAACTATTGTCAAGGTCGCTAACTAACAGCATGTTGCAATACATCTAATTAAATAAAACATTTGAATGAGTAGATTATATCAACAATAAATTAAAATGTAATTCGTAAAAAATAAAAATAAATTATTTACACAGTCGGAGAGGTTTCGGTATGTAAAGATGGTCACCCATCCACGTACCGAGTAATTTACCAACTTAAATTATCCATACTTTTGAACTGTCAAATAGGCAGTCGGGCTTTGTTAAATAATGGAATTCAGCTGCATCCATTGGACAAACTGGACTGGGTTAGACTGGAAACTAACCACTACATAGTTGAGAATTGCTAGGAAGATTGACTTATGACTAGTTCTTCCCAAAGGCAAAATTAAATTAGCGGTATACAACATTTCAAATGTTTACCACACTTTTACAAATCGTGTCCACCACCAGAGGAATGTCACCAATTCCAAGAATATTAAATATTTTAATTTTGTTCGTCAAACAGGAGAACCCAGTAACATCGGAGGGTCTAAGATGGAACTTCAAGCATCCCGAGCTGGCACAAGCCTCTGGTATGGCTCCTGAGTTGGATCGCTTCGATGCCCAGTTCTTCGCTGTGCACTACCACCTCGGGAACAAAATGGATCCGATGTCACGCAAGATACTTGAACAGACCTATCAGGCTATTTACGATGCAGGTAGGTAGGAAACAAAGAGCCAACACATTTTTACGATTTTCTCGAATACCTCCCAAAATAACAGTCAGGTTTTTATTTCGGTACCACGCACGTTTGTTTTAGGGATGAATATGTATCAGCAGTAGTTCGCATAACACTGACGTCACGTAAATTCCTGCATCGTGCAAGCAAAGTTTACCGCGCACCTAGCAGATATTCAACGTTCCGACATTAATTGTCAGGCAGTTGCTCACCAGACACGACATTCGTCTGGTCGGAGGATCCTTGTCCTACGACATTGACTTAAATGATAATCTAAAACTCATTACCAAGAATAACATTTTATCAAGTGACAATTTCTAAATGCTTAAATTCAAGCGAACATGCAGCATGCAGCGTGCAAGCAAGCATGCTTTCTGTCACGGCTCCAGCGCTGCGGGGCTCTGGCGGTCCCACGCGAGCTTATTATAAACATTTATTTCAGACCAGGGTCCATAAAACTTGTTAGTAAACAAAATACTTATGAAACTAATGTTAGTACAAACTTATTCAAACAAAAACAACAAATTATACAATGACATGAAGCCCCATGCATCTTTGCAGCATAGAGGACTCCCCCCGATCTGCAAATACACCCAGCATAGAATTGGAACTACCACGAACGCGAGTGAGTAGGGAGGCACATCTTTTCCTTATGACAGCGGCAAATCCATCAACCCGCGCCTCAGCAAACATCCCCGACGCACTGCAACGCCATGGCAGCCCCAACAGCACCCTGAGTGCATTGTTGTATTGGACACGCAGGTCGCTGTATGCCCGCTGCGAATAACTGACCCACAGGCTGCAGGTGTAAAAAGATTGGCAATATGCTTTTAACAGTGTGATCTTAACTGCATTCGTACACCGTGCAAACCTGCGGGCCACCATGTTACAACGGACAGCCAGCGACCTGCGTTCCCTTTCTATATCCATATTATCACTTAAATCATCGGTGACCCAGTGACCCAAATATTTAAATTTAGAAACCCTGCACAGTGGAGTGCCATAAAGTGACACATTCGGAAATGCGGGGTAAGAAAAACCACTTGCTTTGAAGAGCATAAGTTCACTCTTCCTACATTATACTTGAGCCCATGAGCCACCGCATAGGACTCACAAATAGACACTAGCCGCCTCATGGCACTAATTGATGGACTCAGCAAAACCATGTCGTCCGCGTAACTAATGTTATTGGTACACACTCCGTCAATATGACATCCGACCATGGTGCTGCTGAGCTCAGCAATCAGCCGGTTTATGTACAGGTTGAACAGGCGAGGTGAGCTTAAACCCCCCTGCGTCACTCCGCATTTCAACCGATACTCACTCGACAGAGAACCGTTCCATCTCACACAATTGCATTGATTGCTATACCAAAACTTAAATTATAATAATAATATAATATTTTATTTATTTCAGATCAAAATCCATATGTTGTTAGTTAAAGTCTTAATCTAATGTTAGTAAAATTCTATTTAGAAAATTGAAACGACTGACACCTACGTGTGCAGCCGTATCCAGTGAGCCAGCATGGGGCTGTCCCACCTATCACACAATACACTCAGGATGCTGTGGGAGCTAGCACGTATCCTACCGAGAATAGAAGCGCACCGTTTCCGCATAATGGCATGAAAACCATCAACTCTGGCTTCGGTGAACATCCCGGAAGCACTACAAAAGCGTGGTAGACCCAACAGCATCCTGAATACATTATTATATTGGACACGCAGGGCGTTGTATGCCCTCAGCGTATACCTGACCCACAGACTGCATGTGTAAAAAGACTGGCAGTATGCTCTGAAAAGGGTTAATTTGACTTGCGTCGTACAACGTGCAAATCTGCGGATCAGCATATTACCTCGGACAGCCATCGCCCTGCGTTCCCTTTCTATGTCCTGGTCATCATTCAGGTCATGAGTGACCCAGTGACCCAGGTACTTAAATTTTGTTACTCTGGATAACGGAGTATCATTTATGGTCACATCCGGCACGTTAGTGTAACATTTGGTGCCAGCCTTGAATACCAATAATAATTTTTTTGGATTGTACCTGAGTCCATGAGTGATCGCGTAATTTTCGCAGATCTTAACAAGACGCCTGAGTGCGCTTATTGATGGACTCAGCAGCACCATGTCGTCAGCATAACTTATATTGTTAATGCAAACTCCGTCAATGTGACAGCCTATACGGGTGCTGCTGAGTTCAACAATCAGCTGATTAATGTAGAGGTTAAAGAGACGAGGTGAGGTTATAATATAATTATAATATAATATATAATATAATTATGGACGTAACTTCAGTAGGTAAAGACGTTTCTTGTTGAGGAAGGAAGGCAGAGACTCAGAGTCTCCCTCTGCATACCGCCCCATTTGCCTGCTCGACGAGGTTTCCAAACTATTCGAAAGAATAGTTGCCGAAAGGCTCGTCGAGCATCTATCGCGTGTTGGTCCCGACCTTGCCGATTCGCAGTATGGCTTCCGGAAGCAGCGTTCTACTGTAGATGCAATTTTACGCGTCCGCTATCTGTCGGAACAGGTGATTTCCCGGGGTGGGGTGGTGCTGGCGGTAAGTTTAGATATCGTCAACGCCTTTAACTCTCTACCTTGGGATGCGATTAGGGCGGCCCTAGTACATCACAGAGTGCCTTCTTACCTACAGTGCATCATCGGGGCCTACCTCCGCAACCGGCACATTCGCTATATGGGTCGAGACGGTAGCATGCAACGCAGAGAAGTCACGTGTGGGGTTCCGCAGGGGTCAGTTTTAGGTCCTTTCTTGTGGAACCTTGCAAACGATGTGGTCCTGCGTGTTGACCTCCCCGCTGGCGTAAATGTCGTTTGCTATGCAGATGACACCATGGTGTTGGCCGGCGGGGACACCTTCGAAGAGACCATCCAGCTTGCTGAGCTCGGAGTGGAAAAAGTTGTGGCGTCGATCCACAGGCTAGGTTTAGAGATCGCGCCTCATAAAACTGAGGCGATTTGGTTCCACAAACTACCGAGGAGCAGAGAGCCACCCAGCACATTGGTCAGAGTAGGAAATGCGCAAGTCCATGTGGGTCGATACATTAAGTATCTCGGCCTAACCCTGGACGGTCGGTGGGGCTTCGAAGAGCACTTTGATCGCCTGGTTCCCCGAGTCGGGAAAGCAGTGGGTGCTTTGCACAGACTATTGCCCAATCTTGGTGGTCCTCGAGAAGAAGTTCGCCGCCTCTATGCGGGTGTAGTGCGATCGATGGTCCTTTATGGGGCACCTGTTTGGTCAAACAGACTGTTAGGCGTCCGGCGCTGCAGGACTAAAATCAACAGCCTGCAACGAAAAATGGCTATCCGTATCGCACGAGGATACCGAACTGTATCCTTTGAGGCGGCAACTCTCCTTGCACGCTTTCCGCCACTGGACATCTTGGCGGATATGGACGCGAGGGTGTATAACCGAATTCGTGCCATCCGCCAAAGTGGCAATGGCGTTCCAGGTATCGTTGTTGTTCGGCTGAGGCGGGAGGAACGGCGACACGCGCTCGAGCGGTGGCATGAGCGGCTACAACAGCCGCAATATTCATGCAAGCGTGTTGTCGAAGCCGTCCTGCCGCACTTTGAAACCTGGCTGAAAAGAGAAGAGCGCATCCCTTATAGGCTCACTCAGGTGCTGACCGGGCACGGTTGCTTTGGTGAGTACCTGAATAGGATTGGGCGAGAGGCCACGGCAAATTGCCACCACTGCGGAGGCGACTTGGATTCTGCACAGCACACCTTGGAGGAGTGCTCGGCGTGGGCTTCTGAAAGACAGGTCCTGGTCGCCAAGATCGGACGAGATTTGTCTCTACCAGCTGTAGTTGGATCTATGCTGGCGGAGCCAGATAACTGGAGGGAAATGGCCTCCTTCTGTGAGACTGTGATGGTCCAGAAGGAGGCAGCCGAGCGGGGTCGCGAAAGGGCTGATCCCGCTCGGAGAAGAAGGCGTCGGAGAGGCAACCGCCTCGACGCCTATGACGCCGAAATCCCGCCTGCTTAACTAAAGGCAGGGGGTAATATGGGGTCGCGGGCGCCCAGAGTGGGGACTCTGACCGTCCACTGAGTAACCTTAGGGAAGAGAGCGCACAGTGGTTACGTGCTGCCTTGCACAGAGCTAGATTTGGAGGAGACCCCTTTACAGTTTCCCCAGAGTTGTGCCCTAACAGGCGTTGCACAGAGGGTGTTCCGGTTTGGTCTTCTGAGAGGTAACGGCACCCCTTCCACGTGTAGACGATGACCACCGGGGTGGTTTTAGTGAGGTAAAAATCCCACACTCCCCGGTCTTTTCCCCAAAGACTGGGTGCCTTTTGAAGGTATCCCCCCGAAAACAAAAAGATAAAGACGTTTCAGATAGCAACTTATCCCACAATACGTCATAACTGACAAGATCGAATGCCTTCGAAAGGTCCAGAAAACAGGCAAAGACAGGCGTTTTTCTATCCTTGTAGTACTGCACAGTATGCTTTAGACACAATATAGCGCTTTCAGTGGACAGCCCCGGCCTAAAGCCAAACTGAGCGTCGTGTATTTGCAGATGCTTTGCCAATTGTTTGTCAAGCAGAATATCCAGTACCTTGGCTGAAACAGTTGCCAAGGATATAGGTCTGTAATTGGAGACATCAGAGGCATTTCCAGTTTTATTTTTAATCACAGGGACCACAACTGTAAACATGAAGCTATCTGGTAAATAACAGTGACTGACACACAAATTAAGAATCATAGCAAGTACACGCGGCAAGTGCACCCCGGCGAATTTCAGATGTTCGATACTGAGGCCATCGTGACCTGGTGACTTACCTCTCTTCATTGATTTTACCACCGAAGCAACTTCCTTAGGAGTAAATCGAACGTCAATGTCCCCAGAACTGGCCTCAGCATCGACAACCCGAGTCGCCCTAACAAGTGGTGATTATCGCCGCAGTTGGTATTCACGCTCACTATCTCAGCTTCGGCTTGCTGGGCGGCGAAGCGGCGAGTTGCGTTAAAACCACCTGCTCCTCAGCTCGCAGGCCGCCTCGCTCCTCCGCGCCTACGCGGGCTTAATTTACACTCTAGGGGTAGGGCAGATAAAACTACGTGGAGTCGGTTTTACAGTGATTCGTTTCTGTCACTAACTTATTAAAATACCATGGAGAAATACACGAAACAAACAATATTCGTTAAAAAATATTTCTAATGTTTGATAAGTTTGCTAAACAAAAAAATGTGATTAAAAATTCATTGAATTGTGTTTCTGTGAAATATGATTCATTCAAGTAAATATAGTCTTTGAAACATTATTATTCGAAATAAAATACAAGGACCAAATATTTTATGAAACATTTTCTGGGAAACGAAATTCTCTGAAATTTCTGTCTGTTAAACAAGGGGACACCATTTACGCCACATATAATTTCGCCAACGGACACCTGAATCGAAAAATGAAAAAACTAAATGCCTGTAGATACCCCCAACATATCTAACGACACTCCACATTGTGGCATAGAGTAGAAAAATAAACATCCTCACTTTACACTTGCAGGGGAGGTACCAAAGATTTTTAATATTCAAGCTTTTATTGCACAACTTTCTGGACGTGATTAATTTGCTAAATAACAGCTTTTTAGAAGGTACTAAGAGTGTCTGAGTCAAACCGAGGACAGACGGACTTGACGAAACTATTAGACGTTTCTGGTTTGGCTACATAACCCTAAAAAATCATACTTTTGTTTCAGGTTTGAGTCCGGCCCATCTTTATGGAAAAAAAGTTGCAGTTTTTATGGGATCATCTTTTTCTGACACGGAAACATATGGACACACAGATCCAAAGTCCAAAACCGGTCTAGGCGTATTAGGGTCAGTAACATCGTCATTACATTATAAAACAGCTTAAGTTTTATAACAATTACTTTCAATCCACCTAAAAAAAATAAAAAATAAAAATATAAAGATTCTAGTACCTTCAGTTGTACAAAAACCACTTATTTAAACACTATGCATCGTTACAACTAAGGGAAAGAGTGTTTTCGATGAACTCTGGCACCCAATATAAGATTTAACTTGTGTTTAGGGTGCCAGCGTTCTCGCCTATCATTGTACATATATCAGTAGTTGTAAGACAAGCATAATATAATTAATATTAAGAAAACTATTTATTAATAAATGCAACTATGATATGGCCTATCAGAGTACCTATGTATGGGGAATGTATATGTAATTGAGAACGAGCTAAATATGGTGAAAACTTGCGAATATGTTAGTCTGTACTGTGTATTGTGATTACAAACATAATTGTTACCTTATTAACTGAATTAGGTTAACCAATTGATAGGTGTAGTAAATCCTCAGTCTTAACATAATCCAATGTCAAAAGCCACTTTGTGACCTGGGTCTTGCATCCATTTAGGCACAAGGGAGCAATGTTGCACAGTTTATTTATTTTATTATAAATATGGTTAAAGAGAATATCATAATGATGTTGAGCTAGGGCCGTTCTACATCAACCTTGCCTGTATTGCACAGGCCTCCACCAGTGTCGGACGGGAATGGCTAGGTTCCGGGCCATTCCCGTAGCCCCCCAGTAAGGGGGGCATGCGGGGCCCGCCATCTAGGCGGGCATGCGCCGGGAGGGAAGTGGTAGCAAAGGTTAAGCCAGTTTCCCATGACCCCCCCATCACGGCGATGCGGGAATACTGAGTTTTTAGTGGGTATACTGTCACTCTGACAGGAGTCTCACATACCCCGTCTCACCCCCACGAGCGGGCATGCATAAAGCATTTTCTCAGTCAAAAACAAAAAAAAAAAAAAGGGCCGTTCTACATCCACTAGTTGTGCATACCTCGTAGTATCTACGTTTTAATGCAGCATTCGGCTTGTAAACCACATAGCGATGTTAACCACATAGCGATTAAAATGATACAGAATTTAATGACATCTGCCCATTTCACTAAACTTTGCATGGAGGTGGTGCATTTGATTTCTAAGTTGAATGGATTTTAAGTAGTTATTTTATCTTTAAAGAGCGAGTAAGACAATGTTCGCGAATCGCATCTCGTACTGGCTGGATACAAAGGGTCCATCATTAGCAATAGATGAAGCTGACTGCAGTTCCACCACTGCACTGGAAGCAGCATATTCAGCCATCAAACGTGGGGCATGTGATTCAGCGATTGTTGGAGGTGCATCTTTAAGTCTCCATCCGCAGGGATCTGTACACCACGGGAGGTCAGCCTCATAACTATCTATCATTTTGTGATCATAACGTGGACCAATTATGTCTTATGGTAGTGGAGATTTGTACTGTAGAAGTTACCTGCTAGCAAATATTATTTATTTAATTTTTCAGGCTTGCTGCTATAGTATCACAAGATGGCAAGACAAAATCTTTCGCACAAGACGCAGATGGTTATATTTTGTCTGACTCAGTCAGTGTAGTATTTTTGCAGAAAGCAAGAGACGCGAACAGGTAAAACTTAATTCATAGATAAAACATTGCATATTAAAACAATGTTAATACATTTAATGGTTTAGATAAATAACTTTTACAATAAAACCACACAACTTTATATTGGCTACATATTAAATTGTACCTACTAATAAACTGTACAAATAAAAACAAAAAGACACTTAGGCGTCGGAATACCTACTCGTCCGAATCGCTGTCACCCGAAAACGTGCCGAGAAGACGTTGCCACTCAGTTTATTTAATATATTGTTTTATTTTTAGAGTCTACGCGGAACTAGTACATGTCAAAAATGAATTCATCTCTGTATTGAGTGATGAATTGGGACCCAAATTTGGCTACTGTCGGAATCCTCAGACTACGGCTAGGTTCATTGGACAGTTCTACAAGGAAGTGCAGGTGGCGCCACAGCTGATAGAATATGTAGAAGGATATGGCACAGGTGAGAGAAGTTTGGAAGTAGGGGAACACTTTGTTCCTCAATCTCCAAACGTGTAACGTATAGAAATACGTGATGAACGGAGGAATCGTTGAATATCATCCATCTTGCTGGAAGGGAGGATTCTCCAGTTAGACGGGTGACGCTATCTGTACATAATAAGATAAAACGCAAATAACGAAACTATAAATTCCACCGTGATTACGTTAAAAAGTTCTAAGGAACATTTTTTGTTTTACCACATATCGGGGATTTCTGCAGGCGTACCGGAAGCTGACAAAGCTGAGCTGGAAGCAATTGAAGAAGTATACTGCAAAGATAGACAAGACCTCTTACTAGTCGGTAGCGTGACATCTAATATTGGCTTGACAGTGGCAGCATGTCACCTCCTTCAGCGAAGCAGTGATGCTCGCGAAGAGGGAGGCGGCGCACGTGAGGGAGAGGCAGCATATGCGCCCTCGCGACCCCAGCCGCCGCAGGATACGGAGACGCCCTGGGCGTCGGGAATCCCAGGCCGATTTCCGGCCACCGTAGGCATGGGCTTGCGGACGGCGAGTAATGGGTAGCCCGCTGTCCGGTAAGGACCAAGCCCAAGTCGACGGCGCGTTGTGTTACACGCGCGCCTCAAAGAGATGTCAGCACAAAAATGATGGGGCCCGCAAGGGCCGATGCCTGTCAGGGGTGCGGGTTCGTTTGAAAGAGATACCACAGCCCCTGGCATACGGGCTAATGAAGGAACACGGGTGGGTTTTAGTCAGTAAAAGTCTAACACGCCCTCCTGCTCCACCCAGAGCGGGAGAAGTTATTTGATGATTTCCCATCCAAAAAAAAAAAAAAAAAAACAGTGGCAGCATCTGGCATGACTGCTATCACTAAGGTTAGTAACCTAACTACTAGAACTAGATTGAAATGAGCTTGTCTAGGGAAGTAGAGCCCCATCATTTTTTGTGCTGACATCTCTTTGAGGTGCGCGTGGAACACAACGCGCCGTCGACTTGGGCTTGGTCCTTACCGGACAGCGAGCTACCCATTACTCGCCGTCCGCAAGCTCATGTCTACGGTGGCCGGAAATCGGCCTGAGATTCCCGACGCCCAGGGCGTCTCCGTATCCTGCGGCAGCTAGGGTCGCGAGGGCGCATAGACTGCCTCTCCCTCACGTGCGCCGCCTCCCTCTTCGCGAGCCTCACTGCTTCGCTGAAGGAGGTGACGGCTACCCATGCCCTCTCGCTCCGTACCATGGCCTGGACCAGGGCCGGACGCGAGAGATCGCCGCCGCCGATCGCCTCCACGAGGACACGGCGGTGCTCCACCCAAGCTGGGCAGACCGCCACCGTGTGCTCCACCGTGTCCTCAGGGCGATCTTCGTAGTAGAAACACCCGGGCGTTTCCTCCCGCCCTATCCGAAACAGGAAACCACCCGAAACAGCCGTGTCCGGTGAGGACCTGCGTCAGGCGGAAGGTGAGGACGCCATGCCGCCTCTCAAACCACTCCTCAAAGAGGGGACTTACCGCCGCAATCGTGGCGTGCCCAATCCCGTACAACGTCAGGTTGTCTTCAGCACTTTTACCTTTCAGGTCTTACTTGGCTACCATACCGGTCAGCTAGCCGCCAATCTGCACTGTAGTAGCCCGCGGCAAGACGTTGTGGCTCTGCGCGAGGGACGCATGCGCATCGTCACCGAGCACCAACGCTTCCGCCGTTCTTACGTCGCCGTCAACGGCATGTCAAGCACTGGCGTCAACTCACACGTGCTGCTGCATGGACACTATAAACCTAAGGTACTTTTACTCAGAAATGTTAGTTCACTACTGTGTTTAACACATTGATAATTGAATGATAAAAAATAACTCGTTCAATATCGAATGACAACAGATTTGCTTCCCAGACGCACCTTAACAACTATTTAATGTTCCAGAACCTTTCCCGCTACCAGTCTTCTATTCCACAGTCTTCTATTCCACGCTTGGTCACATTATCAGGCCGACAAAAGTCTGCCATCACTAAGATATTTGAGGACCTCAAGTCCAGACCCATCGATGCTGAAGAATTGGCACTGTTGCACAACATCCACGTAAACAACATCTCTGGACATTTAGGCAGGGGATATGCGATACTAGGTATGGACATATTGATTTTACACTATATTATCATTATCAGCCGATTTTTTTTTTCTGAATACACTTTTGCCTAAGCATTGTAACAAGGACTGGTCCTGTGCTTCTCGCATCTAGCGGATTACCGCGACCTCCACCAGGTAATCAGTCTGACTTTAAGGAAGTCTATTGTAACTTCCGAGATGTGGTCACCATACCAGGACTTTACGGCCTCATCGACTGTGTTGGGGGGTTTATATCCAGAATTATTTAAATAAAAAGCTTCCGATGATTTGAGAGTTGTATTCCGTGCAAAGACACGATGAAGAAGAAAAATTAACAAAAGTTGTACAAAGTGGTAGGTACTTATAAATTAAATTCTTAATATCTAAGCCTTCACGCAGTAAGACGTATTTGTACACATTTGCTCAAGAAACTTGAACAGGCGTTTAAGTGAAAACGTTAGTATTCTAAACATCCCCCCGGGCGTTGAGAGACGGTCTCTCAACCAGAATCCTCTGTGTGAGATAAAGGTAACGGGCATATCTTGCTGAAAGCGCGACGAACCACTCCACATGACGTCTTGATGTCAGCGACGCGACTGATGCCGTCCTGTCCGGGGAAAACTGCTGTGACTCGGCCCAATCGCCACTTCAAAGGAGGTAGTTTTTCATCCTTTATGAGCACAAGATTGTCTTTTTCCAATGGCTTAGTGCAGGATCGCCATTTCACACGCTGCTGTAGCTCTGAGATATATTCTTTGCTCCATCGGGACCAGAAGTGTTGACGGAGTTGCTCAATCCTCTCGTATCTGGTTAAATGAGTCACGGATCGGTTGTCGAGGTTAGGTGCAGGTAATGCTGTCAGTGGCCGTCCTATTAGAAAGTGTCCAGGCGTGAGCGGCGACAAATCGTTGGAATCTGATGAGAGTGGTGTGAGTGGGCGAGAATTGAGTAAGGCTTCTATTTGAACTAACACAGTGTTCAGCTCCTCAAATGTAAGATTACAATTTCCCAGTACTCTCTTTAAGTGATATTTAGTAGATTTAATACCGGCCTCCCAAAGACCTCCAAAGTGAGGAGCGTAAGGCGGGATAAAATGAAAGTTAATCTCTTCATTTGCTAAATCACTAGACAACGAATTGCAATTACCTTAGAACTTGCCAAGTTCGTGATATGCTCCAACAAACGAGGTCCCATTATCAGAGTAGATGTGTTTAGGTTTTCCTCTTCGCGAAACGAATCTACGGAGAACTGATAAAAAATTGTTGCTTGTTAAATCACCTGCCAACTCGATATGTACTGCCTTAGTTGTGAAACATATAAAAAGAACAACATAGACTTTAGTAAGACGACAACCACGTCCTTGTCTAGTGGCTGACATAATCGGTCCAGCATAATCCACACCTACTGTTTCAAAGGGGTATCCCCCGGGAACCAAACGCTGCTGTGGCAAATTACCCATGACAGGAGAGACTACCTGTCCTTTCATACGGCAACATAAAATACATTTATTGAAAATTGATTTAGCTAAACGTCTACCACCAATCGGCCAATATTTTTCTCTAATGGACGCTAGTAACAGTTGCGGCCCAGCATGCATAAGGTTTTTGTGCATAAATTCGAATAACAATTTTGTGACAATGTGAGTGGACTGTATTAATAAAGGGTGTTTTTTATCGTAACAAAATTGTGAATTTTCGAGTCGACCTCCAACACGCATTAATTGATTTTCGTCTAGAAAAACTTTGAACTTAATCAATGGACTCTTTTTTTGTAAATCTTTTATATTTAATAAAAGTGTATATTCTGAAAATGAGTCCCTTTGCGAGAGCCTTATGATAACATTTAATGACTGTTTTAAGTCATCAGTACTGAGAAATTGATTTTTGAATGATCCCTTCTTAGTATAACTAGTTATAAATCTCAGAACGTAAGCCACCGACCGTTTAAGAGTAGTGAAATTTGAAAATCTACTAAATTCTATAACTGGTCGTGGACTTTCGGTTGTAACAAGTAAAGAAACTTCGGAACGAATTTCAGGAAGTTTTGCCTTTGTTACTGTAGGATTACTAGGCCATTTCGAAATGTCGTATCTCAAAAATTCAGGGCCTAACCACCACAAATCTAGAGATTGCAAAAGACTTACATCTATTCCGCGTGATATATGGTCTGCTGGGTTTAAATTTGTAGGAACGTGCCTCCAGGAGCATGCAGCTGTCTTGTCCAATATCTCTGCGATACGGTTGCGAACAAACGGCTGTAATTTATTTGGTAACATCTTAAGCCAGCCTAATACAACCGTCGAGTCAGTCCAGAAGGTGGTACTTCTGACCTAAACTCTAAGCGCGTAAATCACCTTTTCGTAAAGACGAACACCAACCAAAGCCGCACAAAGCTCAAGTCTTGGTATAGTCATTGGTTTAATTGGAGCTACTCGGCTTTTGGCTGTAAGCAAACGTATTAGGACATTAGTATCATTACTTGTACTTCGAACATATATGCATGCTCCGTATGCAATTTGCGAGGCATCACTGAATATGTGCAGGTCTATATCTTTATACGAGTCACAAAGTACAATCCGTGGAATACTTAATGTATTTAATATTGGTAAGCCACGTATGATATTTGACCAAATTTTTGATATGTCAGATGGCACCTGATCGTCCCATCCCAATTTATGTACCCAAAGTTTTTGCATGATGGTTTTCATTACAATAATATAAGGAGCTAATAGACCTAGCGGATCAAAAATCTGAGAAATCGTAGAAAGTATCCCGCGCTTTGTCATTACATTAGTAATATTGGGATTAATTGAATAACATAACACATCGGGCTCAGTATGCCAGCTCAGACCTAAAGTTTTGCAAGGTTCTATTGAACCAATGTTCAAACTTAATGAAGAATGATCTGTATGATCTGACACTACTTGAGAATTATTTGATTTCCATTTATGTAACGGCATTCCAGCTGAAGCCAGTTCTGCGGTTACCTTATGACGTATATCAAGGACCTCTTGAATTGTATCCCCTCCCGAAAGCAGATCATCGACATAAAAATTATGTTTTATGATGACAGCAATTTTTTTGTCGGTGCAATCGAGGCCTACCTGTCTAAGACACCTAGTGGCAAGATACGGTGCGCTAGCAGTACCATACGTAACTGTATTTAACTGGTAGGCTACCATAGGCTTTGAGGGATCATCCCGCCATAGGATCTGCTGGAGCTGCCTGTCATCTTTTTTTTTTTTTTTTTTTTTTTTTTTGGGTGGGAAATCATCAAATAACTTCTCCCGCTCTGGGTGGAGCAGGAGGGCGTGTCAGACTTTTACTGACTAAAACCCACCCGTGTTCCTTCAGTAGCCCTTAAGCCAGGGGCTGTGGTGTCTCTTTCGAACAAACCCGCCCCCTGGCAGGCATCGACCCTTGCGGGTCCCATCACTATTTGTGCTGACATCTCTTTGAGGCGCGCGTGGAACACTATGCGCCGTCGACTTGGGCTTGGTCCTTACCGGACAGCGAGCTACCCATAACTCGCCGTCCGCAAGCCCATGCCTACGGTGGCCGGAAATCGGCCTGGGATTCCCGACGCCCAGGGCGTCTCCGTATCCTGCGGCGGCTGGGGTTGCGAGGGCGCATATGCTGCCTCTCCCTCACGTGCGCCGCCTCCCTCTTCGCGAGCATCACTGCTTCGCTGAAGGAGGTGACGGCTCCCCATGCCCTCTCGCTCCGTACCATGGCCTGGACCAGGGCCGGACGCGAGAGATCGCCGCCGCCGATCGCCTCCACGAGGACACGGCGGTGCTCCGCCCAAGCAGGGCAGACCGCCACCGTGTGCTCCACCGTGTCCTCAGGGCGATCTTCGCAGTGGAAACACCCGGGCGTTTCCTCCCGCCCTATCCGAAACAGGAACCTCCCGAAACAACCGTGTCCGGTGAGGACCTGCGTCAGGCGGAAGGTGAGGACGCCATGCCGCCTCTCAAACCACTCCTCAAAGAGGGGACTTACCGCCGCAATCGTGGCGTGCCCAGCACTGGGTTGCGACAATCGCTCTCTCCATTTCACCATGAGATCCCGCCGGAGCTCTGTCCGCTGTGCCGCGATTTCCCGCGGCAGCGGAGTTACGCTCCGGCGTTTGGCCTCCTCGCGCCACTCCCATATTTGCGCGAGGACCTTTGCCTCCAGATCCCATGGCGGTAATCCGGCAGATCCCATGGCGGTAATCCGGCACCATGGCGGTAATCCGGCAGTACTATTATCTGGCGGTACATTTTCTCCACATCTGCTGAGAGGACATATTTATATTTCCTAAACCGAAGAAGAATTGACACTAAGTCATCTTGTACAGTAGGTCCTATCATCTGTAAATGATTATATGATATTCCTGAGGTTGTGGGACTACTAGCATTGAACACCACTCTCAGTTTTGTAGTTAAACTACTTTCACGCACAACGCCATGGTGAGGTATAAAATATGCCACCTTCTGTGGATCAGGTAAACATTTAGACATATGTTTTAACTCAATATATTCCTTCATGAAATCACAATAACGTGCTTTAAATGATGGTTGACCCTTAAACCTGCGCTCTAATGAAAGCAGACAGTGCTTAGCTCTGTGTACAGAGTCACCTAAGTTATGGTGCGATTGTTTTAAAGGTATTCTCACACAGAAACGGCCGTCCTTGAGACGCGTTGTGTTTTGAATGAAATGCTCTTCACATATTTTCTCCTCTTGAGAATATACTGATGACTGATGGCTAACTTCCTCAAGCTGCCAAAAACGCATTAAAAGGTTTTGAATGTCATCAGTACTTGAGTTATCCACTAAAACATTACTTTTAGGATTATTAAACTTTGTCAAATTACAAAGTAGAGGAAGCGAACACGGAACTTGGCCACTATGTAGCATAGGGCCTGAAGCTATCCAACCAAGTCTAGTTTCATATAGCACCGGTTTGCCAGTACCGAGGTTTATTTTTTCTGTACCCAAGAGGTCCCAGAAAACATCAGCACCTATAATTAAGTCCACAGGAGATGGTGCATAAAAATGAGGATCAGCTAAACATAAATTACTCGGTATATTTAGTTCATTAAGATCCAACTGACGACAAGGCACTTCATCAGTAATAGAAGGTAAGATAAAACAGCAAATATTTTTAGAAAAGTTTTCGTTTAATGATTTTATTGGAACGCAACACATTTTACCTATTGGCGACTTGGAATTATTTATACCCATCAGGGACTCGCTGACTTTGATAGTCGGTAAATTTAATAAATTACAGAATTTTTCTGTTATAAGGCACGACGTACTGCCACTGTCAAGAATAGCACGACCGAGATGTTCGTAGTTATTTCCATCATAAACTTATAATAGTGAAGTGGCTAAAAGAACTTCTTTATTTTGAACATTCGTCGTGACTTGTGCCGACAATGTTACGTTATTGTTGGCCAGTGGTTCAGTAGCTTCACCGCTGTCATCACGGTCACCAATGTTAGTAGATGGCTTAATTGTTGTCTTAGCTTTGACTTCTGTAACATGAACAAGTGTGTTGTGCTTGCGCTTACACACTTTGCAACCACTTGATTTACAATGATTGGCATAGTGGCCTGTGCGGAAACAATTAAAACATATTTTATATTGTGGTAGTAACTCTAACCTCTGTTCATTACTAAGTCCTAAAAATTGTGAACAGCTACTGAGGTTATGTTCACCTCGACATTTCGGGCATGATTTCAATGAATTAGGGCCAGAATTAGGCCGACTATTTGACGTGCTGGTCACAGACACCATGGTTTTATGTTTATTGTTTGAATTTGAAGGATTATTATTTGAATTATTTTGTGACATTTCAATAGTTTCTAATAAATCTGAACGATTTCGCAAAAAACCAAGAAGTACATCTAATTTAATTGATTTTTCTTTATTTATATCACCTTTAAATTCTTCCCATTCGCGGAAAGTTTTAGAATCCAACTTATTTGTAACCATATGGATTAGGAGCGTATCCCAATGACCTGTTGGTTCTCCTAATGATTCTAATGAACGCAAGTTCTTGTTTACAGTATCAATTATACGTTTTAAAGTAATAGATGACTCTTTCCTAATTGTCTCAAGATTAAATAATGCCGTTACATGATTTTGTATTAAAAGCCGCTTATTGTCGAACCGTTCACACAATATTTTCCATGCGACAGAGTAGTTACTGGCAGAAAACTCTATAGATTGAATCACCACAGCAGCTGAACCCTCGAGAGAAGCCCTAAGGTAATGGAATTTGTTTACGTCATCTATTTCATCATTAGAATGTATCAAACTAGAGAACGTATCGTGGAACTCCAACCATTTTCATAGGAACCACAGAACTTTGGCAGTTGTATGGTAGGTAATTTAACAAGCCTACGATTACGCGTTCCTGATGAACAGATATCATTTTCCAAATGATCATCCTTAATTGGGTTTAAATTACGTGTAAGTAACTCTTGAGCCTTTGAAAAGATCTTGTAATATAACGATTCAAACTCGTTTCGCTCCGGTATTTGACTGTTGACGTCATCAACTAAACACTCCAATGTTAATTGAACCTCGTCAAATTGTACAAACAAATTTTCTATCTTACCCAAACGTAGTTGTAATTCGCACACCTGTGATGGATTCAACAAATCTTCCAAATCATTGACATGATTAGAGAACGCTGTCAAACGTCCCTTATAACTTGCCCTTCTTTTAATTAACTCCTTTTCAGTCATTTTGAGACACCGGTATTACACTGAAATATACAAAAGTCACAATTAAATAACGTACAAATGCCTCACAATAACAATGTCCTGCAGCTGAAATACAACAAGTTAAAGTACGATTTATAATAGTGATCTACCTAACATATTGTTTTACACCACCTTACACTAATAAAAACTCAAATGAAGAACTATGATAATGCCTAATGATATATTGATATAATCACTTTATAAACAATACACCTAAATAGTTTCTGCTTAGCTTAAACAGTGTAATTAGTAATCTGCAAATAAATAAATTATCTGGTCACAAAAATCTAAGTAAATTAAAGTAGGTAGTACTAACCTTAACAATTTTCGGAAACTTACGCGAAATATTACCATAAAACAAACCTAATTTAGAATACTGGGTATTATTAATAATATTGTCCACTGAACACTGTATTTAACCACATCCAGCTATCCAATATCTCCAAATATACCAAGATTTCCAAGTAAATGTTCACGTTGACCTTTGGACTTCGTGTACCGGGTAGCTTCAATAATCTTCAATATTATAATTCCAGTATAAATCCGTATTTTTCTTATTTCCACTGATTATTATTGAATCTTCATTAATATCCGGCTCGAAGGACCATGTTGGGGGGTTTATATCCAGAATTATTTAAATAAAAAGCTTCCGATGATTTGAGAGTTGTATTCCGTGCAAAGACACGATGAAGAAGAAAAATTAACAAAAGTTGTACAAAGTGGTAGGTACTTATAAATTAAATTCTTAATATCTAAGCCTTCACGCAGTAAGACGTATTTGTACACATTTGCTCAAGAAACTTGAACAGGCGTTTAAGTGAAAACGTTAGTATTCTAAACAGACTGTCTGTTATCTGTTAGCAACACTTACACTGTGTTATACGTATAGTTTATTTCTTCTAAACTGGAATCACTGTATACAAGGACCCAATGTTTTGTTTTCTTATCTTGCCAGACACGGATGGGAACCAAAAAACTGTGAGCTTGTGTGAGAAGGCTGAGTACTTCGACTACGCTCGACGGCCACTGTGGTTTGTGTATAGTGGGATGGGCTCCCAGTGGGCTGGTATGGGCGCGCAACTCATGCGCATACCAACCTTTGCTGCTGCTATACAACGGTATTTTGAAACATCAGCAGTTTAACCAGAGTTTTTCCTTCTTTTAGTTTAATCCTTAAGTTGCATGAGGAATTTTTGTATTATCTCTTTCTCTCTTAAATGGTTTAAACCTCAGAAACTTTACGTTGTTGAACTGAATACTTTGTTACAGTTGTCAAAAAGTGATGGAATCTGAAGGTCTCAACATTGTTGACATCATAACGTCAACTGACAAAGACATTTTCAACCATATCCTACACTCTTTCGTGGGGATCGCTGCTGTTCAAATCGGACTTACAGATGTCCTTCATGAACTGGGCTTGAAACCTGACGGAATTATAGGTATTTATTTAAGTGTATACACAATACACTCTCTCAGAGAGAAATTTAAGGAGATTAATATAATGACTGTGCCTTCACAGTATTGAAAATCTTTTATATGTCCATAAAAATATTAAATTGTTTAAAAATACAGAGATATCCATAGTATAAATACTAGGAACAAACACAAAAGAGATGGACAAAATGTACCCCAACGAGTACACACATTAATTTATTGCAGTTAAATTTAATAAAAAAATTAAGAATTTTGAATAACTGTTTATGCCTTATACCGGAAGTGGACAAATAAACATAATTAAATCCAATCCTCAAACTTCCTCCAATACAAAACATCCCCTATATCAACCTCCCCATCAATACAGTCTCTATTTGGTTATCCTCTTCATCGGATGGTTTTACTAGCAGACAATACGCAATAATTATATTATGAGACGCCATTTTTCACTTAATCAATAAAACAGATTCAATATTAAAAGTTACGTAACTACCTACCATCGCGCGGTCTCTCAGACCGATGAACAAAGTTACATACACACTAAAAGTAAACGCGCGACAGTGTGGGTAGCAGGTAGAAGGTACATAAACGCTCAAAATGTAAAGATGCGCACTAAGTTATTCACCAAAATAATTAAGTTGGTGACTGTGAGACCGCGGGTAGGTAGTTAAGGGATAACATACCATCTTCTACGTTTGCGCCGGTTTGATTTCGGTAATTCGGTATTCGATCGTATTGTGTTTATGTTTTCGTTTATACGTTAATATTTTATGGTGTCGCAGGCCCATGCGAGTGCTCCACTTTATCTGTGTAATATACGAAATCGTTCATTATACGTCTATATTTTATAGTATCGTAGCCCCATGCGATACTTATATGCTATATAAAATAGTTGCAAACTATAAATCTTCTCAGATTATAAAAAAAAAACTGCTCTCCTAGTTTTATACTATTCATGTTAAATGCCTGGCACAGATATAGATATAGATATATATTGACAATAATCTATATAAAAACCTTAGTTGTAGGCAAAAGATAAACTTTTTTTAAACCCTCATATTTTTGTCCACTGCTGCTGAGCAACATGCGCCTTTATAATTTTGTTTATAGAAGATTGGTAGTATTCAATGATATAGATTTGATATCTGTACATTCTGGGGTACAAGCTCGTACTATTTTTGGCCATCTCTTTTTTGTACCATCAACAAGGCTCAAGAAAATAGGTGGGTCATTCAGATGTCAATGTATACGCTCGGCTTTGATAATAAACTTCTAAGTCATGTACAAGATCTAAGTCTCAATAATTTAAATCGTTCACGTAAGTTGTATCTGAAAGCCTTTTATACCGTTAAAGATAATATTTTATTTTATTAAATAGGAACAACAAACAGCTACATTAAGGAATATTACAAAAAGAAAACATAAGTTACTTAAATAATAACGTAGCCCACAGCGCTGATCACAGATTACCAATAATATATAAACTTTAAATTTACTAGGAGGTGAACTGTACGTGCATAACAGATTCAGTAAACATTAAAAAAAAACAATAAAGAAAAAGTAATACAACTAATATTATATTAAAAGCAATCGAAGAACTAGTCCAAAAGTTCAAGTGTGCCATACAAAAGGCTACGAAACCTTTTCAAAGAACATGCAAATATATCAATGTGTTCAAATGCTTCATTGTAGGTTGCTGCCATTCGCCGAATCGGTGAACGTGCACCAGTGTTAGATCGGCAGGTGCCTACTGCAAAGAGTTTGCCTGCACGCACCTGCCGTCTATGAACAGTTCTAGGGACTGCATGGCATAATACATTATTTAAATCAATACAAACAAAATTGCCGTTAACAATGTTATACAATGTCATTGCTTATAATTGTTTACGTCTAGAGCTGAGCGTCAAAAGCCTGTATTTACTGAGCAATTGGTTATACGGTAGATAAGTTTTGTGACACCTGTAGTGCATTGCACGAAGAAATCTACGTTGGACGTCTTCTATCTTGTCAATGTATTTACCATAGAATGGGTTCCAGATGGATACAGCAAATTCAAGCTGGGAACGGACTATATTGAGGACAAAAAAGCTTGGGATTAACCTGCTCCAATTTTTGCATACTGAATGTTCTGTTTTGTTTTTGCAAACTTGCCATTTTGATAATTATTTTAAACACTTTGACATGAATATTGACTTTGAGAAGTAGGGTGCTTCTTACTTTTCGACTTTTGAAAAATTACTGCGTCAGCCCACCAGACGCTTCTATCACCTAAAAAACGAACCCTTATTTTTATTTATTTTTTAGAAAGGTTTTACCTCGTGTCAAAGTTTGAAAAAAATGTGATAATGATATCTTGCAGCTCAATGAGTTACTTTCCTCATTTATACATGATATAACATACTAATGCTACTCGTTATCACATTATTCAGTAAAAAGACACTCGTACTCACCCCTCTCCCCCACCACGCCTAGAGATAGGCCACAAACTACACTCGGTTCCAAAAATAACGGGTCAGTCACAAAAATTGAAATACCTCCAGAACTGTAAAAGTTAGATCAATGAAATAAAAAACAGAATAAAGACTTTTTAGTTGCGCTTCTAATAGCATATTATTTAAACTGGTTGATGAAAAAAACTTCATTAGAAAAACAAAATTTAAAAAAATGACTATTTTTAAAAACAATATTTTTGTTTCATGTCATTATGGATGCTTTCCATTTCTATTCTCTCACAAAAAAATTTATCGTGAACGTCTTCCACGTGCATAATTATTATTCTGTGAGGTGAAGCATGGCAGTCACGCTAGAGGAATGTACCAGAATCCTAACTTTTTTGGAACTTGGGCGGAGCCAGCGTGAAACAGCCAGAAACATTGGTGTATCTTTGTCGACTGTTCAGCGGGTAGTCCAGCGGTACCAAGAGACCGGATCACACCTTAGAAGACCAGGAAATGGCAGACCAAGATGCACAACGGCTAGGGAAGACAGACAACTGGTGGCTACAATGCTCCGAAATCGTTTTCAAACTGCTGTTGGTCTAAAAACTCACTTTATTCGCTTTGGAGGTGGCAATTTAAGCGCTCAAACAGTAAGAAGACGTCTTGCTGAAGCAAATTTGAAACCATTGAGCCCGCAAATGGCCCCAAACTGGAACGGGGACATCGAATTGCAAGACAGAGATACGTGCGCGAGCACCTAAACTGGACACTAGACGTTTGGTCTAGGGTAATGTTCACGGACGAGTCTAAATTCATGCTTTATAAGCATGATGGTAGGCAGTTGGTGTACAGAAGACCAGGGGAGCGCTTCCATCAAGCGTGTGTGGAGGAAAAAGTAGCGTACGGTGGAGGCTCCGTACAAGTTTGGGCTGGGATTTCTGCTGAGGCCCGCACCGAGCTGGTACTCATTCAAAATGGAACTCTAAATGCAGAGAAGTACGTGGAAGAGATCCTCAATGAACATGTAGGTCCTTTCATGGCCAGGATGGACCGGCATGGCATATTAATGCATGATAATGCGCGTCCCCATACCGCCAGAATTGTACATGACTACCTTGAAGAGGTCGGTATCGAACTCATGCAGTGGCCAGCGTGAATCCCGGACTTAAACCCCGTCGAGCACGCCCGGGACGAGCTTCAGAGATGCGTGAAAGGTCGAAACCCCCCACCAATCACGCTTCCCGAGCTCAAACAAGCACTGGTGGAAGAATGGGAAGGTATTCCTCAGCACCGGCTCCGAAATTTGGTGTACAGCATGCCTAATCGCCTGGAAGCTGTCAGAAGAGCTTGTGGAGGCAATACAAAGTATTAAATGAAGAAAGTGATGAAAAACAGCAAAAAAACAATCATAAAAAAAATGTAACGAGCAGGCATTCCAACTAAATTGAAAAAAGATGTTATAAAGAAGATCGAGAACAAGTTTAATGAGTGGCAAAAGTTGAAAAATAATAAAGAAAATAAAGTCAAACGCTCTGAAGGTCTACGAAATAAAGAAAAGGAGTGGCAAGATAGTTTGGAATACCTATTTGACATAGCTCACGCTGATGCTCTAAACAAGATTACCATTGAGGAAGATAGACTATTTTTAATTGAGCAGAGAAAAAAAGGACGCCCTGGTACAATAGGCGGAGTGGACAAAGTTCTTTTAAAGAAAATAGCGAAAGAAGAGGAGAAAAACGCTCGCCTTCAGCGTATTTTAGATCGAGAAAAAAGTTACACTGAATCCCTGCGAGAAAAGTGCATACTATCTTCTTCGACTAGCAGTAGTGATAATGATATTAAAAGTTCAACATCAGAAATTTCAGTGAGGGCGGGAACTTCGACGGCAGATTTAGAAGTCCTACCTAAACGCAAACGCGGCAGAAAGAACATCTTTGATGAACGCCTATCCGCAAGCCTCGACTTTGCTAAATTAAGTGACAGGAAAGCAACTGTTGTTTTGACATCAACGCTCAAAAGTGCAAGTACCGATCCATCAGAGTACAATATAAAGTCATCCTCAATTCGTCGCCAGCGTATGAAGCAAAGGCAAAGGGTAGCGGAATCCTTAAAGAATGAATTTAATCCAAACACGCCTCTTACTGTTCATTGGGACGGCAAACTGATCGAAGACATAACAGGACACAAAACAGTGGATCGCCTTCCCATTTTAGTGTCAGGACAGGGTGTAGATCAACTTTTGGCAGTTCCAAAACTCAGTCATGGAACTGGGGTGGCGTGTGCTTCAGCTGTTTATGACACTATTCTTTCTTGGAACTTGAGCGACAAAATCAAATGCTTTTGCTTCGACACCACTGCGGTCAACACTGGTTTAAGAGCAGGTGCTTGCATTCTATTAGAGCAAAAGATGGAAAAAGATGCTCTTTGGTTGGCCTGTCGTCACCATATAATTGAAATACTGCTAGAAGCAATCGTAGTTCAAGCACTAGGTCCATCAAGTGGACCAGAAATATTGATCTTCAAACGATTTAGATCTGCTTGGCCTAACATTGACCAGAATAAGTTAAGGATAGTTTCTTCAGATCCTGACGCTTTAAGATACGTAGAAAATGAAAAAAGCAGCGCAATTTCGTTTGCTGAAAACCAGCTAAATGATTATCAACCACGTGACGATTACAAGGAACTGTTGACACTTACAATAATATTTTTGGGAGGTGTGCCTAATAAAGGGATTTCATTCAGAGCTCCAGCAGGTCTTCATCGCGCAAGATGGATGGCAAAAGCAATTTATTGCCTTAAGGTTTTTATGTTCAGAGACCAGTTTAAACTGACAAAAAAAGAACTTAAAGCTATTACTGAAATTTGCGTTTTCGTCGTTACGATTTATGTAAGATGCTGGTTCCAAGCTCCCGTGGCAACTTCAGCACCAAGGAATGACTTGTGGCTATTAAAAAATCTTAAGAAATTTGAAAATATTAACAAAGCTATGTCTAAAAAAGCTCTAACGAAGTTCCTGGGGCATTTGTGGTATTTGTCCGAAGAACTTGTTGCGCTTGCTTTTTTTGATGACGAAGTTTCTCTTGAAAGCAAACAAAAAATGGCGATTGCACTGAATGAGGAAGGTTCAGACTATAGCCCAAAGCGAATCACCTTGGATCTAAGTCACATCGAAGAAAAAAATATTGAGGATTTCGTGACCAGCAACACCTTAAGATTTTTTAGAATCCTGGGAATTCCGTCTGCATTTCTGCAAAAAGAACCTCGTCTTTGGGAAGAAGATAAAGACTACAAAGCTTCTAGAGAAATTGTACGCTCCATGAGAGTGGTGAATGACATTGTGGAACGCGGTGTAGCATTGATTGAAGAATTTAATAAAATAATTACCACAGACGAAGAACAAAAACAATTCCTCCTCGCCTCTCAAACCACTCCTCAAAGAGGGGACTTACCGCCGCAATCGTGGCGTGCCCAGCACTGGGTTGCGACAATCGCTCTCTTCATGTCACCATGAGATCCCGCCGGAGCTCTGTCCGCTGTGCCGCGATTTCCCGCGGCAGCGGACTTACGCCCCGGCGTTTGGCCTCCTCGCGCCACTCCCATATTTGCGCGAGGACCTTTGCCTCCAGATCCCATGGCGGTAATCCGGCAAGGAGGCCCGCCGCCTCGCCGGAGATCGTGCGATATCCTCGGATCATTCTGATCGCCATGACCCTATGGGACGCCCTCAACTTGCGAGCTGGTTGGCGCCTCAATGTAGGCGCCCACACCGGCGCCCCGTATAGGGCCATGGACCGCACGATCCCCGCGTAGAGCCTCCAGCAGGAGGCGTTTGGCCCCCCTAGATTGGGCAAGAGCCGCTTCAACGCAGCCCCGGCCCGCTCCAGTCTGGGAGCCAAACGGCGGAAATGCTCCGCGAAGTTCCACCGGCTGTCGAGGACGAGTCCCAGGTACTTCATCGTCGACTCGACGCCGATGTGAACCCCTCCCACCGTTATCTGGGAACCCGTCGGTGGCGCATTCCGAGGACCATGAAACCACATGGCCTCGGACTTGTGCAATGCCACCTCGAGTCCCAGTTGCCGGATCCTATCGACGATTGTCGCAACCCCTTGTGTAGCTAAGTCGGCCGCCGCCTGGTACGACCTCCCTTGCGCCAGGACCAGCGTGTCGTCAGCGTAGCAGACTACACTGACGCCGCCAGGGAGGTCGGCGCGCAGCACCCAGTCGTACCCGATGTCCCACAGATACGGCCCCAGTACCGATCCCTGTGGGACACCGCACGACATCTCTCGCCGGTTCCACTCTCCGAGGTGACCGGGGTAGATGACGGCCCTGTCCGTCAAATAGGCCTCGACCACACGACAGAGGTAGGTCGGCATCCGGTGATACCGGAGTGCCTCCCTTATGCAACTCCAGGGCAGGGTGTTGATGAATTGGCGATGTTTAATGACACCGCCAAGACGACCCCACCCCGGGCCACAGCATCCCCCGTCGTGAGGGCTCGCACGCGCATGATGGCATCCACCGTGGAGCGCCCCCTGCGGAAACCAAACTGGCTCTCCGCCAAATCCGGCCCCACCCGCACCAGCCGCCCGACGAGGCGGTCTGCAATTACTCTCTCAAAGAGCTTGCCCACCTCGTCGAGCAGCACAATGGGCCGTTAAGCGGACGGAGAGTCCGCTGGGACGAGTTAGGTGGTTAAGGTGGTGTTTAAGGTAATTGAAATAGGCAATTGAAAAATGCGATGATGTCGTTTGCTACGTTGGCTAGTCCTAAAGTTGCAACACGATTTTCTTAATAATTATTAACAGTAAAAAAAACGGTTTTCTTCATTGTATTATGTTTTTAACTCAATACACTAACTGGGGTGCATCAGATCTTGTGTCAATTATGTCACATGTTGTATGGGTTCGCTTACGTCGGAGATTGGGTTGCCTTTTTTTCTCAAATATATCGAGGGGGTAATAGCTGATCTTTGCATTATGCTCGTGAACGGATGCTGCTTGTGTTGACTGTTCGTCTTGCTGACTATGGTTTTGTTATTGTTAATAGTATAACCGTTTATTTATATTACTCCGAAGGGCTTAGTTTAACATTTGTTGTTACTAGTCATAGCTTTGTGAACATAATGCAACATTACATACTTAAATGGGCACGCCCTATAACTGTTATAAAAAATACTTGTTGCTTTTTTGTATCTGTTGTTGTTTTATTTATTTTTTGTTCTGGTTACTTTTTTTTATTTAGTTTTTGTGTTTTTTAGGGTTCCGTACCTCTAAAGGAAAAAACGGAACCATTATAAGATCACTTTGTTGTCCGTCCGTCCGTCCGTCCGTCCGTCCGTCTGTCAAGACCGTTTTTCTCAGGAACGCGTGGAGGTATCAAACTGAAATTTCTATATGATACTTAGTTCTACTGTCCCTGGAAGCTGTAGAAAAATCAACCTTCTAAGTCAACGCAATCAAAAGATACAGCCATTTAGGCCGCAAAATTCCGCAAATTTTCGAAACTCGCACGGGAATCAAAACCTACAGGGTACTTCCCGTGAACTTAGAATCTTGAAATGTTGTACGAAGTCACGTCTTATAGTACAGATATAGGAAAAATTACGAAAACCGTAAATTTTTAGTTTCGTCATATAAAAAAAATATTTTTGACAATTTTGAACTTTTACTTATATACCCACAGGTTTGTACGGAACCCTCGGTGCGCGAGTCCAACTCGCACTTGACCGGTTTTTTTTCATTATTTATATCTTCTTTAGTAAAGCAGAATTTGATGTTATGTGTTTCGTAATACTAACACCATCATATAGAATCAAGTTATTCTAACTTATCAGATAACTGTGTTGCTGGGAAGTTTATTCTGCTACCAAAACGGGCGTTTTGGGGGATGGTCTTATGTAATTTTTAACCGATTTCAAAAAGAAGGAGGTTATCAATTCGACACGTTTTTGTTTTTTATGTATATTCGGGCATAACTCCGTCGTATATAGACGGATTTGCAAAAATCTTTTTTGTTTCGAAAGAAGTATTCTGAAATGGTCCCAATAAAATTTCATATAGATCTGATGATGTGTGTTCGGAGACAGACAACGGAACTCTTCAAAAAATTACAGCAAATCAACCGCGAATGCTGCTATAAGATGATTAAATTTCGGATTGGTGTGGGGTAGGAAACTAAAAAGTGACAACTAAAAACTTTTTTCAAAAAAATAACAACCGACTTCCAAAAAAAACATTACAAAGTGCAAAATAACTTTAATTTCGGAAGGCGGTGACAAAGAATTAAAATACACATCCAAAGTCACCGACTTCCCAAATTAAAGTTATTTTGCACTTTGTAGTGTTTTTTTGGAAGTCGGTTGTTATTTTTTTAAGTTTTTATCTAGTTAAAAAAAGTGCTGTCTCTCAGCCTAGTTTGAATCAATTACTTTTGATTTTGATTTTATGTTGCGCCAGAATTTACTTATCTGGTATAATTCTTTGAAAATATCATCCAGTACAAAACTGATTTCAATGTTAAAATATATTTTACTAGATTTTGCCAAGGGCTTCACCCGCGTGGAATTTTCATTCCCTATTTTACTCCCTTAGGGGTTGAATTTAAAAAAAATCCTTCCTTATTCCTTGTCTACATTATAAAGGGAACCTCTGTGTAAAATTTCGGCTTTCTATGTCCAAGGGTTTGGGCTGGGCGTTGATGAGTCAGTCAATCAATCAGTCAGGAGTTACGTTTTATTTTTCGCCATATCACACTTATGTATCAGATTTGATCGTTGCATTAATTTTTACAGGCCACAGTGTTGGTGAGCTGGCATGTGCATACGCCGACGGTTGTTTAATAACGGAACTAGTGATGATGTGCGCTTGCCAACGTGGACGGGTCTCGCTGGAAACTCTCATTATACATGGTTCAATGGCTGCTGTCGGTCTGGGATATGAACAAGTAAATCAAATCATTCAATATTCTTACGTTTTGTGCCGTCCTACGCCCAATAGGGTATATTAGGCGTAGATTTAGTAAATACTAAACCTCCGCCCAATAGGATAGCAAAACGTCTGTGAGCCTCCAAAGGGAACGTATCTTTTTACCCGACTGCGGAGTATGTATGTTTGTTCCTTTGGGGCACTCTAGATTCTTACGTCAATCGATTTTTCTTAACCCCTCTAATTATAGACCTATATCTGTGCTTCCAGCATTGAGCAAAATTTATGAAGAAATCATGCTAGACCAGAAGTTGTCACATTTTAACTCAAATGGGATTTTACATAGTCGACAGTTTGGTTTCACGAAAGGTAGGTCAACGACTGACGCAGGAGTAAAACTCATCAGTCACATTTTGGAATCCTGGGAGAATTCCCAGGATGCGATTGGTACTTTCTGTGACCTCTCAAAAGTGTTTGACTGCGTTGAACACAAATACACTGATATGTAAATTACACCACTACGGAATTCGTGGACAAGCTGCTGATCTTGTACTTTCCTTTTTATTAAACAGGCAGCAAAAAGTAAACGTTAATGGGGCGACGTTCTCGGGGTCTCTAGTTAAGATGGGCGTGCCTCAAGGTTCAATTCTTGGCCCTTTTTTATTTCTAGTTTATATTAATGACCTTCCTTACCTGATAGCTAACTTCACGGATATAATTTTATTCGCTGATGACACTTCTCTTATTTTTAGAATAAATAGAAAAGATACGGATGCCTTAGATGTCAACGATAGCCTAGCTGTTCTTACGAAGTGGTTTGCTGCTAATAATATTTTACTCAAAGCGAACAAAACTAAATGTCTTAAGTTCTAGTTACCAAATGTACCCTAAGTAGGTCTAAACTTAAAACTTGATGGCAAGAAACTAGATGCTATTTCGGAAACTGTATTTTTGGGAATTACTTTAGATTCAAAATTGAAATGCTCACATTAGAGCTCTTTCAAGTTGATTAATCTCAGCTGATTACGCAGTAAGAAAAATAAGGCAGTTGACTGATGTAGCCACAGGTAGGTTAGTTTACTTTGCTTATTTTCACAGTATTATGTCTTATGGCGTTCTGCTGTGGGGATCGGCAGCTGACGTAGATTCAATTTTCATTTTACAAAAGAGGGCAATCCGCGCAATCTATGAAATGCCCCATTTTATAGATTGCGCGGATTGCCCCCTTTTCTCGCGAGTCTCTTAGAAACAAATGCAGCGAAATTGATATATTATCTCTGCCTTCTCTTTATATCCAAGAAAATATCTTGTATGTTCGCAAAAACTTAGGCCTTTTCAAAAAAACGATGCGATTTCTATAATCTCAATACATGTAGTAAAGATGAAATTGTGATTCCAAAATTTAGATTGACTAAAACTAGCAATTCATTTCTAAAAACAGTATCTGCTTCTATAACAAGTCGCCAAAGTCAGTTACAGAACTTAGCGATGGAAAGTTTAAAATGCACATCAAACTTGTCCTTATCAAAAAAGCATATAAGATAAAAGACTACGTTGGAGACAGGGAAGTTTGGCATTAATTCCTTCTGCACATGTGGCTTCCCTGGTATCTCATTAACAGCATAACTGTGTGAAAGTCTATTAACTGCTCTCAAATACTTCTTTTTTATTTTTTCAATGCTGACATATTCTCGTCATTTATAAACATTATACATCAATTTGAATATCGACTATTTTTAGTGATTGTTATGGTAATCAAAATTCATAATAGTAACAGCCTAAAAAAAATAAGTCAATGAACTATGTCAAATGGGGTATCATTAAATAGGTCTTTTACAATCGTTTCTAGGTTTCTTAAATCATTTTTCATTTTGTATAATCATTTTGGATCTATAGCGATTTCAAGTTGGTTAGCAAACATTCTCACTTAAAGGGCTTTAATTAAACCTATTGGCCTCGCCTTGGCCAGCCATTTTTTTTTTTAATTGCTTCGCATGATCATTCATAAGTATGTGTTCAGGAGTGCTGTGCGGTATATCGTCAGGATTTAGAGTTCCCATTGTATTGGGACAGTTATGACTGTAGTAGTAGTAGTAGTTTTAGTAACTCACTACAGTGATAAACTTATATTTTTTGATACCAACAGTTTTGTTGTTAAGTTAAAATCGACAAGGAATACAGTGTATCTGCCCATTAGGTTTAGACTTAAAATAGCGAGGCTATTAGCTTATACAAGATGTTGTTTTGCATCCTCGTCAAATTTCAGGTAGTTGTCATAAAAGACATAAATAATCAATTGAAAGTACAGTACCGGGCAATAACTAATCAGCGCTGCTTTTTTTTGTTGTTGAAATTTAACAGTTTTTCAGAATTAAACCCTTAATTCAATACAAATAAAAGAGAATCACCCGACTACGCAACAGCGACAATGCAGCTGTGTGCGTGACTGTCGACGTCTTACCTACGAACCAAATTCAAGCGTGCGCGACCGAGCGGCGAGCAATGAATGACCTGAGCGACCGGTAGCAATAATTTTACCTAATTTTATTTCGAAAATCACCTACATTATTGTCATAAATTTAGTTTGATAATTACCTCTTTTTAAGCATCATTAGAATACGGAAATCTTACTAATGACAGTAATACTAGTGCGCCAAAGAAAAGTTCACTGACCTGATATCAGATGATTAATAAAATGTTCGTTTTGCTCTAATGCTATCGTTCAGCCTAAACTTTTCGTAATGATTTTGTTTTTATTTGTCGATTAAATTGGTTGATTTGAAATTTTCTTTACTACTTAACGGGCTTAGGACCGGTAATAATACCTACCTAAGTACCTTAGTTGATGTACCGATCTACTAAGTTTAAAAATGTTTTTTAGGTTTGATGGAAATGGAAAGATTTGCTAGTTATGTGTAAGTAGGTGGTGATACTTTCGACTCTTAGGTATTATTGGCGTAGTTAAAAATTTAAAATCAACTTATTTACACTAATAAAATTGGTTAAGCTAACAACGTATTTACAAAATGTACAAATAAATAATTACCTACTTAAGTTACCCGGAGGAGTTGTTCAAAGTTGCCACCTTCACACTCTTGGCACAATCGAGCACGACGTAGCTGGTTTTCCTTTAGTTTACGTAACACTGACACATTCGTTTTAAAGTGTCGAAAGCACTAATGATCCTTGCACGTACACTGTGGTGTGGTGCACTCCAAAGCGTCGACCAGCCTCCCGCGTGCTCGCCCGTGGTTCTCGCTGGAAGTATTCCAGGATGTCTTCCTGCAAGGCGACAGGCAGGCCTACCTACGCTGCCGCGAGCTTGAGCATGCCGGGGAAAGTCTAACTGCCGATGATCCCGCAGTCTCTGCGTTGCAGCCATTATGACGCTCTGTGATGGGGGTTCCCGATCGGGAAACATTTCCGTGAACATCCGGATGGCTCCACGTAGGCTGTCTCCACTGATGGCATACAGGCGGACCATCTCCACCAACTCGACATTAGTGTAAGTAATTGTCCGTCATCTTGCACTTTGTATCGAATGACGTCTCAACAATTTACCGAGAACTGAGAAGCGCGCACGCACATTTCGGCGACATCAAACACACTGTTGGTTCGGGGGCGGGCGGGGGGCCGCGCACGCGGCGGCCGATCGAACGATCGCGCAAGCGTTGTGAATGGATGTATTGTTTGCGTTTGTGTGTGAAAGCGCGGTTAGGCTAGTAATAGACGGGCCGCGTTTAAATACGGCTGGTTCACACTTACGGATTTTAGTAAACAGGAAAAAATATTAAAAAAAATACCTACCCATTTTATTGTTGATTTGGGTCGAGAATCATTAGCATAATAACGTCCTTGAATTTGACTAGGATGCAAATCAACATCTTGTATAAACCCAGACATATGTACTATGTCGAAGTCTTGTTTGATTAATGTTAGTAATGGTACTAACACTACTTTTGATTCGCCTAGTAGTTTAAACTTTTAGGTGCGACAACGGGTGAGCCGCATATGTTGAATGTTGTTCATCAAAATATGCAGGGTCTGTCCGGCAAAGAGCTTGAGTTAAGCTTATTTATGGAGAACTATGATGTTCAGGTGTTATGTTTGACTGAACACTGGTTGAAGGAACATGAAGTAGTGTTTATCACTGATGATAATTTTACTGTTCAAAGTGCATTTGTAAGAAAAACTGCTATTCGCGGTGGATCTTTAGTTCTTGTTTCAAACAAATTAAAATGTAAACAACGTTTAGATTTAGCTAACCTTTCTATTGAGCGCACTATTGAGTTGTCTTGTGTTGAACTCGAGCGATATGTTATAATTTGCGTTTATCGACCCCCCTCTGGGGATTTCATTCGTTTTGAATCGGTAATGGAGGATTTACTCAAACTCAAACTCAAACTCAAACTCAAACTCAAAGCATTTATTTCAAATAAACCAATTACAGGCACTTTTGAATTGTCAAGGACGGTGAGTTAGAAAGATGAAGCTAGTTGCCCATTCCAAAGCGTAGGTACCTATGGAGAAGAACGGGCAAGAAAATCCATGGACACTCTTTTAAAATCAAGATTTTGTTACAAAAAGTTGGTTACATCATTATGTTGAAATTATCAATGTGAGAACGATGTAAAAAGTGCACATTAAAAGCGTCCGTAATTAAAATAAAATAACAATTAAAATAAGCCGTGGGAGCTAAGAGATGACCAGTCCCTACTGGCGGCGCCCGTTCACGGACATGACGTATGCATCAGCACCATTCAGCTCAACCATTTTGAAGGGAACTTAATGATCCAACACACACGCCACCACCAGCGAGACATTTGAGTGAGCATGACATACTCTCAGCTGCCAGGGCACATTCAAGTCAATGAAAGACGTACCCTGTAAATGTTTGCTTTATAGTAGGAACATAGTGCTCACACATATGCTATGCAATTATACAATACAAAAATTTGAATCTATACAATGCAAAGATATCTAGCTTTTACAGTCTTCAGCAGCTCCAACAATGTTTTCAATGTTATCCAATTTAGTTTAAGCTACCTTGTGGAGCAGGACAAGCAGCGTTTAGCCAAGCATTTTTGTCAGCGATGTAATCCCCCAACTTATAATAAGCATGGCTGCATAGTGTGCGTTTTATACAAGATTTAAATTTCGATTCATTCAGTTCGAGTATGTGGGGAGGTATTTTATTGTAACATTTTAAACAGTACCCCATGAAGGATGAGTCTACTTTAGCCAGTCTGAAGCCTGGTTGAACCAATTGGTGCCTATTTCTCGTTCTAATGGTGTGTCTTTCACCTCGTTTACTGAAAAGATTTAAGTTTTTCCTAACGTACATGATGTTCTCATAGATATATTGACAAGGTACCGTCATGATATTAATAACTTTGAACAGTTCCCTTAGAGAATCCCGCGTACGGAGGCCATATATTGCTCTAATGGCTCTTTTCTGCAGAATAAAAATAGACTCGATATCTGCAGCCCGTCCCCATAGTAAAATACCGTATGACATGATACTATGAAAGTAACTGAAATAGACTAGCCTCGCGGTTTCTACATTAGTGAATTGGCGGATTTTTCTTACAGCATATGCTGCTGAACTTAGCCGTCCTGCAAGAGCTGTTAAATGAGGACTCCACTGTAGTTTTGAGTCGAGCGTGATCCCTAGGAAAACAGTTTTATCGACGAATTCTAGTTTCTCTTTATTCAATACTACGTCACAATCAGTACTTTTAACATTTGGTAAAGCAAATCTTATGCATTTAGTTTTTTTCCCATTTAACACTAAATTATTAGCAGTGAACCAATTATGTACCAGCAGTAGGGCATTATTTACGTCGTCAAGATTTGATGCACGTCTATTTATTTTAAAAATTAAGGATGTATCGTCAGCAAATAACACCATTTGTGGTTGGTTTTTTAATAAATGGGGTAGATCATTAATATATACTAAAAAGAGGAAAGGACCTAATATTGAGCCTTGTGGAACACCCATTTTTATTTTTAAACCATGTGAATTGACACCATTTATATGAACTTTTTGCTGTCTATCATTTAAATAAGATTTTACTAGACTGAGCGCAAGTTTACCTAGTCCGTAATGCTCAAGTTTTAAAAGCAAGGTTTCGTGATTAACGCAGTCAAATGCCTTGGAGAGGTCACAAAAAATTCCAATGGCATCCTGAGCCTCCTCCCAAGCTGCAAATATGTGTTTTAATAAGGTAACACCGGCGTCAGTCGTACAACGTCCTTTGGTGAATAATAAGTTAAAATCAAGTAATAAAAGTATAATTTTATGTGGAGATTTTAATATTAATATTTTAGATGTTACTCCATTAAGTATTAGACTTCTCAATCTGTTTAGGTCTTTTAATTTAATTAACTTGATTTTTTAACCTACTAGGATCACGGCATCTTCGTCAACATGTCTTGATAATATGTTTACTGATTGTGATGCCAAAAATAAATTAGTACTAACTGACTTAACGTCCGACCACTGTGGTTTATTAGCTAGCTTCCCCATGCCATTACATAAAAAGCGACCACGTACACTTGAATGTAGGCCTTATACAGCTAGTCGTTGCAAAAGGTTTAAAAATAATATAGCTCATAGAATTACACCATCCATAGCACAACACGAGAATCCGAATGAAATTTATGAAGCCCTTTTTGATGTTGTGCAAAAAGAGTATCAATCTGCTTTCAAGACCAAAACCATTAACATTAATGGCACCTCCGCTGGCTTTAATCAATGGGCTACTCCGGGTATTTACAAAAGTAGAGCGAGACTATACGAATTATATGGATTGAAAAAATACAGGTTTGATACTCCTTTCCTAGAGTATGTCAAAAACTATTCAAAATTATTTAAAAAGATTAGTGCTTTTGCAAAATCGAAATTTTTAAGTGACACAATTAAAAATTCTAACAATAAAGTTAAAACCACTTGGAAAATAATTAATAATGAAACGGGCAAGTCTGTTAAACAAGACAATCAACTTGAGATTATGGTCGACGACAAATTAATTATTACAGAAGCTGAAGTAGCGGAGGCATTTAATGAGTTTTTTGCCAACATACCTGTAACTACGACTAGCTCCTTAGATTCATCCCCGTCTAAAGCAGAATACCTTTTGCATAGTAGTGTGCCGAAATGTAGTGACCTATTCAGTTTCGAACATGTAACGCCTCGTGACGTAGTTAATGTTTTTAACACACTGAAGTCTAAAAACACTGGTGATTTCTGGGGCATTTCCATTAAACTTTTAAGTAATATTATAGAAATTGTAGCCCCCTATCTAGCTGTCACTTTTAATAAATGTGTTGATTCAGGAACTTTTCCTGACCTCATGAAGAGTAGTAAAGTAATACCATTATTTAAATCAGATAATAAAAATGACATTCGTAATTTCAGGCCTATTTCTATCTTACCTGCATTTAGCAAAATATTTGAAAAGTTAATACTCAAGCAGTTGCTAAAACATTTTAATTTAAATAGCCTCCTTCATAATGAGCAATATGGCTTTACAAAAGGTCGTTCGACTACTGATGCGGGTGTTGCTCTGTTGAAACACATATTTAACGCATGGGAGAACTCGCAAAATGCTATTGGAGTTTTTTGTGATCTCTCAAAAGCCTTTGATTGCGTGCACCATGAGACGCTTTTATGTAAACTTCGTTATTACGGTGTCCATAACGATGCTCTAAACGTAATAAATTCTTATTTGCAAAATAGGGTTCAATGTGTAGAAATTAATGGTAAAAAATCTTCCGGGCTGCCAGTTCAGTTAGGTGTGCCTCAAGGCTCAATACTCGGCCCATTCTTGTTTTTAGTATATATTAATGACTTACCGTTCTATTTAAAGGGTATTTGTGATGTTGTACTGTTTGCAGATGATACTTCTCTTATTTTTAAAGTAGATAGGAATAGACAAGACTTTGACGACGTAAACAGTGCACTCTCAATGGTTACGGATTGGTTTACGGCAAATAACCTTGTTCTCAATGCCAAAAAAACGAAATGTGTAAAGTTCGCCTTACCGAATGTTAGAAATCTAGGTCCCAATATCGTCTTAGATAAAGAGGTGCTTGAAACCGTAGACACGGCAGTATTTCTGGGCATAACAGTAGATGCCAAACTTCAGTGGGGATCACACATATCAACACTAGCAGGGAGGCTCAGTTCAGCCGCCTACGCCGTCAGAAAAGTAAGACAATACACTGACGTCGATACAGCTCGATTAGTATACTTTAGTTATTTTCACAGCGTTATGTCCTACGGTATTCTGCTGTGGGGCAAAGCTGCTGATATTCAAAATATTTTTGTCCTTCAAAAACGTGCTGTTCGTGCAATTTACCAGTTAGGTGGCAGATTTTCCTTGAGGGACTTTTTTAAAGATATTGGTATTCTCACAGTGGCATCACAATTCATATTAGCTAACATCTTATTTATTAGGCAACATATACACTTGTACACTAAAAACAGTGATATTCATACCGTTAACACTAGAAACAAGGACAAACTACGTGCTCCCTTTCACCGGCTTCATAAGGTTCATAACTCATTTGTTGGGCTTGGTATAACTTTTTAAAACAAGCTTCCCACTTCTTTGCTAGATTTGCCTTTTGATGCGTTTAAAGTTCAAGTAAAATCCATCCTTTGTTTATAGGCTTACTATTCAATTAACGACTATTTAAATGACAAGAATAGTTGGTCGCTGTGATTAACACAAGACAATGTTTATGTTCTTTCTCCAGAATTAGCGTACCTAGTGACAGGTTATATGGGTTCATATATTTATTTAGTTAAATACTTTTTTTTTTTAATTTTATTGACCAAGTGTTTTCTTATTATCTATCTAATAAGTCATTAGTTATTGACATATAGAGCCCTTTATACCAGGAAACTTTTATTTTTTGGTAATATGCGTTATTGTTTATTACTTTGCCTATGTATGTATAGAATCAAGTCCATCCGACTAAACAGACAGCTGTGCTGCTGGGGAGTTTGTTGCGCCACTTCTTCTTCCCAGCTAAAGCACTAGGAAGTGTCGAAGGGTGGGCGTTTTTGAGGGACTGTCTTATGTATTTTGACGTTCGAAAAGTGCTGATTCTCAGCCTAATTTGAATAAATGACTTTTGATTTTGATTTTGATTTTGTATAAAGGATTATTAAAGTGTCACATTACCGAGATAAACATGGGCACGCCACGATTGCGGCGGTAAGTCCCCTCTTTGAGGAGTGGTTTGAGAGGCGGCATGGCGTCCTCATCTTCCGCCTGACGCAGGTCCTCACCGGACACGGTTGTTTCGGGAGGTTCCTGTTTCGGATAGGGCGGGAGGAAACGCCCGGGTGTTTCCACTGCGAAGATCGCCCTGAGGACACGGTGGAGCACACGGTGGCGGTCTGCCCTGCTTGGGCGGAGCACCGCCGTGTCCTCGTGGAGGCGATCGGCGGCGGCGATCTCTCGCGTCCGGCCCTGGTCCAGGCCATGGTACGGAGCGAGAGGGCATGGGGAGCCGTCACCTCCTTAAGTAAAGCAGTGATGCTCGCGAAGAGGGAGGCGGCGCACGTGAGGGAGAGTCAGGCTGTGCGCCCTCGCGACCCTAGTCGCCGCAGGATACGGAGACGCCCTGTGCGTCGGGAACCCCAGGCCGATTTCCGGCCACCGTAGGCATGAGCTTGCGGACGGCGAGTAATGGGTACCTCGCTGTCCGGTAAGGACCAAGCCCAAGTCGACGGCGCGTTGTGTTCCACGCGCGCCTCAAAGAGATGTCAGCACAAAAATGATGGGGCCCGCAAGGGCCGATGCTTGCCAGGGGTGCGGGTTTGTTTGAAAGGGATACCACAGCCCCTGGCATACGGGCTACTGAAGGAACACGGGTGGGTTTTAGTCAGTAGAAGTCTGACACGCCCTTGTGCTCCACCCAGAGCGGGAGAAGTTATTTGATGATTTCCCACCCAAAAAAAAAAAAAAAAAAACCGAGATAAACAGAGTTAAAGATTCAGATTCACAAAATTCTCTAAACTAGACTAAAAATCACCAAAATTTAGTTTATTCTTGTCAAAGGACGATTTCCCATTTTGAAATTGACTAAAGTGACACAACTTAACCATATTTTAGTTTGACAGCACTAAGATTGCACTGAGTTATAAGTTTAGTGAAAATGGCAATTTTGCTATTCTGTTGTTGTCAATTTCATTATTCTATTCAACCTAAAATGTTGGTTGTCTAACTAAAATTTACTACTTTTAATCGCGATTAAATAGGTGTTTAATAAAATTAGTTGTCAAGAACTAAAATTCACACCGATACCTCGACTTCTGGTGCAAAAATAGTACTGTATTTTTTTTCTTTTCTTTTGCTTATATCTCGAAAATGGTGTGTCCTATCGCAAAAATAATGAAAATTTTGACCCCCTCTATGAGACCCCATACACCTCTAAAACTCATACACCTCTAAAACTCAACATGTGGGTAATAATTTTTCATATTTTCCATACAAAAAGTGAAAATTCCATATAAATCACGTCGGCTCTAAAAAAAATCACGGGGTAGGGCAAACAAGTACCATGTTGCGAAGCCAAAACATACCACGTGCGAGTCGCGATTGTCAAATTCGATTTTAGTTGTGTCAAAATTGTTTTTAATTATTTTTTTATTCAAAAAAAAAAAAAAAGTTTTTATTAAAAAAAAAATATTAGATATTTTTTTTTGCAGAATAGCGTTAAGATTCTCATAGTCAAAAGTAAGGAATTTTAGTTATAGTTTAGTTAGTTTAGTTCGGTGAACAACAGAATCGGCACCATTAACTGTCAAGTCCGGCTAATGAGACACAATTGATTTTCTATTGTATCGTAACTTATCGGGTGCGGCCGGGGCTTGACCGGAGTTTGAAATAATTTGGACTCAAGTCAATTATTTTCATCTGTTTATAATAGGTCTTTACCTATGAAATTGCCGTTTTGTATGAAAAAATTTAAACGAATTTTTTTCATGAATTTTTTATTTGTATTAATCGAAGTAATCACCCATGCAATCAATGCATCTTTGCCATCGCAGTGGCAGTTTATTGATGCCCTTCTTAAAGAAATCAGCTGGACGGGAGGCAACAAATTCTTCAAAGGCATTTTGTACTGCCTCTCGGGTATTAAATTTTTTTCCCGCCAAGAAGTTATCCAAATTCTGGAAAAAGTAGTAGTCTGTAGGCGCAAGGTCTGGTGAGTAGGGCGGATGACGGAGAGCTTCCAACCCCAGTTCTTGCAACTTGGAGACCGTCTGCTGTGCAGTATGAGGTCGCGCGTTGTCGTGCAGGAGCAGCGGAGACGAGCGATTGACCAATGCTGGTTGGAGATGCGCCAGCTTCTCCATCATTGTGTTCAGTTCTTCACAGTACACATCTGCAGTAATGCTCACCCCGTTTGGTAAGAAGCTGTGATGAATCACACCGGCGCTAGACCACCAAACAGTGACCATCACTTTTCTAGGGGTAAGTTTTCGTTTAGGGCATTGTTTAGGTGCTGAACCAGGATCCAACCAACTTGCTGAGCGCTTACGGTTATAAAACAGAATCCATTTTTCATCGCAGGTAACAATGCGGTTCAAAATTCCTTCATTTGTGTGTCTGTTGAGCAGTGCAAGGCACGTCTCGACGCGTACTTCGCGCTGGCGATCATTGAGTTCGTGGGGCACCCATTTGTCAAGCTTTTTTACCTTGCCAATTTGACGCAAATGGACCAATATTGTTTTGACGCTAACGTCGAAAGCTGCTGCTAATTCAGCCGTAGATTGTGTATCATCAGCTTCCACAATCGCCTTTAATTCGTCATTGTCGACCAAAGTCTTCGGACGACCGCGAGGTTCATTTTTCAGGTCGAAATTTCCAGAACGGAAGCGAGCAAACCAATAACAGGTGGTGCGTTGGTTTGTAGTGTTAGCTCCGTAAACGTCGTTGATGTTGCGTGCCGCTTGTGCCGCGTTGCTGCCACGACGGTACTCATATTCCATAATTACTCGAATTTTTAACGTATCCATGATGACGAAAAAGATTGAAATGCGATGAAAATGTAACACTAATCAATAAAGAAATGACTACTTTTAGAAAAAAAAATCCATGTATTTAAAATAAAATTAATTTGAAATTAGAATTCTTAGCCAAACAAAAATTATTTTGATTTGAAATGGCCAGTACTGCAGAACGGCAATTTCATAGGTAAAGACCTAATATAACGGCAACGTCCCGAGTGGGCCTCAGCGAGGCCCGGCAATTAGCGTTCCGCAACGGACCGCGCCGGGCCACGCCGCGCCGTGGCCCGGACCGAATACCTACGGTTTTTCCTTCTGCTTTTTATCCTTAAAAAATAGTAAGTTTTTATACGGTATATGAAAATTTAAATCTGTGGCCAGATAGATATTCTCCTCAACTTACTAATTCCATACCAAAAATTTAATATTGTCGGGCAACATTAAAAAAAAAACAGTTGAAAGTGACGATACGGTAGTATCTCTATGTAGTTTGTGAAGTGACGTTCCGAACTCGTTTGTCAACAGGGCGGTTTCGTGTGTTTCTCGCTAGTTTTAAAGTGTTTTTTTCTTATTTTTTGTGCATTTTCGACGGTCTGTGGATGTGTTTATGTGTTTATTCGTAGTCATTACATCGTTTTAAATAATACTTGCATCAAATAGCATCATAAAAATGTATATTTCGACGAAACATGATACGTAAACAAACTTTTGTAAACAGTTTTCATTGCTTGTAAATTTTAATTATTTTGAGTGTTTCACATTGAATTTAGTTTATCTTTAAGGTTTTTACAACTCTTAAGCTACAATTCTCAATTTACTAATAATTAATTACATTTTTTATTCTTAATTTTTTTTGGGGTATATTTCATACGATAAGTATTTTGATAAATTTTTCAAATGTTTCGAGCGCCAAAATGGTCGTTGACCTCCGCGCGATATGAAATTTTGAGTTTTAAAATTATGAAAATGTTTAGTAGGATTCCCAAAAAACCGCTGCTGTCCAATTATTAGTCTATTTAATAAGTTAATTCCAAAATTTCGAGCAAATTGAGATAGTGGATTTCGTTTTATCGACAAAACGGGAACAAAGACACGTTCAGCCATTTTCTGTTACTTACATTGTTTATAATAAACTACAACAGAACGGCTCATCATAAATATGTTATAAAATAAAAATAAAATAAAAATAAATATTGTTTTATTGCAGGCAATTCACCCATAAACAGACATTTGACAATAAAATAATAATGAAAATCAAAATAAAATAATAAAAATCTGATGAATTTGATTTTGTACCCATAGTCTTCTAAAATACATAACATTCTTTCGTCATTTTTTGTTCCCGTTTTGTTTAGATGAACAGAAATCCAGTGCACAAATATAGGGCTTGCTAAGTTGTCCGTGACAACCCTCAAAATGCTGTTACTGGAGCGTCTCAAAGTTCGCCAAAAAGACGCGACCCTCGACCTCATGATGGCGTAAAAGTCCGGGACCCTCGCTTCGGCAAACATACTCGAGGCACTACAATACCTTGGCAGTTTTATTAGGGTTCGGTAAGCATCATTGTACTGAACCCTTAAAGAACTGTACACCTTTTTTGTGAAGTTGCACCAAAGTTGGCAGGTGTACATTGACAAGCAATAAGCTCTGAACAGAGTGTTCTTTACGTCTTTGGTGCACTTCACAAATTTGCACGCGAGCATGTTACTCCTCACCGAGAGGGCCCTACGCTCTCTTTCAATGTCGCAGTCGTCCTGAAGTCTGTCCGTCAAAACGTGCCCTAAGTATTTAAACTGCTTTACGACCTTAATGGTCGTGCCATTTAAATAAAGACTAGGTATGTTCCCCGGACCTGCCCCAGACCTGAATACCATAGATTCGGTTTTGAGAACGTTATATTTCAGTCCATGAGCATCAGCATAATGCTCACAGACAGACAACAGTTTCCTTAAGCCTTTAATCGAGGGACTCAACAGAACCATGTCATCAGCATAACTCAAGCTATTTACACAGACATTGCCTAGGTGACAGCCAACTTGGGTTCTTCTTAGTTCCTCGATCAGATCATTAATATACAGGTTAAACAGGTCCGGAGAAGTCAAACCCCCTTGGCGAACACCACAATCTAGCCTGTAACTACTAAATAGCGTGTCACCCCATTTCACTTGATTGGTCTGGCCCCCGTACCAGAATACAATTTGGTGAGGCACTTTTGACTTTTTTAGCTTATCCCAGAGGATTTTATAATTCACCAGGTCAAAAGCTTTGCTCAGGTCTAAGAAGCAAGCATACACTGAGGTTCTCTGGTGGGTATAATAAGCTATTGTACTCTTAAGGCTGATAATCGCAGAGTCTGTTGAGAGGCCAGGGCGGAAACCAAACTGCGCATCGTCAATTTTCAAATTCTTCTGCAGTTCAGGCTGTATGAGACGCTCCAACACCTTGCCAATTACCGTACCGAGTGTAATTGGTCGGTAGTTACCAGATGCACTTAAATCACCTGTTCTGTTATGGTTTGCTCATTCGCGAACCCATAAAACTTATCTTTAAGTGGCCGGAGGCAATCAAAACTCGACCCGACCTTTTTTTTTGCGCCGAACGTAGACATCTCAAGGGGGATAACAGCAGGGGGCTTTAGGGCAGGCGGGCCGGGACGGATTGCGTTTTAAAGGACGTAACCGGTTAAAAACATTAACGATGAATGATGTGTTACAAATATTTTGACTATTACTTCAGTTATGTTATCACATTGAAATGTTTTTATGAGGTTATTCCTCGAAGCGCTAGCATTTTGAGGCGCACCTAATGAGGCGCTACTTTTTTATTCCTCAGAGCGCACCTTTTAGTAGCGCTCCCGATAGAAATTAAAAATATTAAAATTGTATTCCTTGAAGCGCACCCACGTTTAAAAATAGGGAAGAGCATGAAGTAAACGTTATATATTATATTTAAAACAACTCATTTGTGCATCATCATCATCGAAGTTGCGTAACCAAAAGTACGAAATTCACAGAAAAATATGTTTTTGCTTTCGGCACTATAGTGTGTATTAAAAGACCAATGTTATTGTGTATTAAAAGACCAATGTTATTGTGTATTCAAAGAGTAATGTGTATTCAAAGAGGAATCAAGAGTAATGTGTATTTTAACTGAAACTATCGATGATAAGTAAAACACGTTATTTTATACAATTTTCAAAAACTATACTCCTTGACCATAGATTGGTTTAAAAAAGTAAAGTGATCCTGTGTGTGTAAAGTGGACAAAGACAACTACACCTACGTACTTTAATCTCTGTCGATTTTTTTTTTTTTTTTGGGTGGGAAATCATCAAATAACTTCTCCCGCTCTGGGTGGAGCAGGAGGGCGTGTCAGAATTTTACTGACTAAAACCCACCCGTGTTCCTTCAGTAGCCCGTATGCCAGGGGCTGTGGTTTCTCTTTCGAACAAACCCGCACCCCTGGCAGGCATCGACCCTTGCGGGCCCCATCACTTTTTGTGCTGACATCTCTTTGAGGCGCGCGTGGAACACAACGCGCCGTCGACTTGGGCTTGGTCCTTACCGGACAGCGAGCTATCCATTACTCGCCGTCCGCAAGCCCATGCCTACGGTGGCCGGAAATCGGCCTGGGATTCCCGACGCCCAGGGCGTCTCCGTATCCTGCGGCGGCTAGGGTCGCGAGGGCGCATATGCTGCCTCTCCCTCACGTGCGCCGCACACTGGTCCCAAATTAAAAAAAAGTGGACATTGATAGTAGACCGCTGATATTTTTTTTTATTGTTGATATAATGATAACAGATAAGGCAAAAAAATATTATTGTCCTACTTCAAATACTTTTCTGTAAAAAAAATATTTCTTTTTTTTTTGTATGGGAGTGATTACATTTTACTCAATTTCTCAAAAACCTTAAGCGATGTCGAGATGGCATTCACATATGTTAGAAAACTAATAATTCTGAGTATTTGGCTCGAAGAAACTTATTGCTTATCTCTGCGTACTTTCGAGATAATAGTGACAGAAAATAACAATTTTTTTTAATGTTAATTGTTCGCTTTTTTTTATTCATAGCCTTACTCATATCGCAATAGGTCCGCTGGCCAGCAAAATGGAGCTTCGACGCGAGTTTGCCGGGATAACAAGATGGCCGCCTCTCATGACGTAACGTAATACGGTCATGAATCGCGCGCGTACACCTCAGTGTACAACTAAATGTGGTTGCGATAAGACGTGTCCTTATTTTTTCTGTGCGCTTGAAGAAATGCTTGTTGTTTGTTTGTTTTGTTAATGTTGTATTTTGAATCTTTGGATTTTAAAATCAAATAATTTTTGTTTGTCTTTCTTTCGTCGAATTTGTTTTCGTAATTTTTTTTTGTTAAAATCAAAGTCACTTTGTCTTTGATATCTTTGATTCTAATTTGTTTTCAATTTTCCTTAAAATTATAATATGTCCGCATTTGTCACCAACTTAGACTTATACGTTGTTCTTAAATCAGGAGGTGGTTTTAAAAATGTCGAATTTTTATTTAATGCCTTTATTGAACGTATTGGTGTTGAATTGTCTTCCGAAGATTTGAGTAATATTAAATTATTTTGTCGTAATTTTTCAAGTGATATCTCAAAAAGATGGTCTGCTTCCAGTAGAGCTCAAAAGACCTTTCTTAACAAAAATTCAGACTGGTTACAATCCCAAATAGTTTGGCCAAAATGTCAAAATATCGATTTAAGCAGCATTTTAAAGTTGCCGAGGAAGTAATTCCAAATTTCGAAACGCAAGTGGATACTCATCAATTAAGTTGTGGTACAAGTAAAAAACCATTTGTTGATATATCTGATAAACAGAAGAAAAGGTGTTCTCTAACACTTCTAGATCACACAGAGGAGGAATTAGTTTATGCTTTATGTGCCAAATTAAAAGAGTCTAAAAAAACAAAATTAGCAGCTATATTAAACGAACTCAGCCAAAACAAGGAAAAATGTGAGATGGTACATGATGTACTATTCGCTAAAAAGACTGACAAACCGTGTTTACCAGATGATAAAACGTTAGCGCTTTACACCTCAACAAATTTGTCAAAATGGCAATATCGAAATTTAAGAACTATTCTTGCTTCAGAGAAAATGTATGGTCTTCCATCCTATCAAAAGCTCCTGGAAGCTAAAAAAACTTGTTATCCTCCAGAGTCAGACATAACTGTAACTGAATCTGATGCTAAGATAAGACTTCAATCGCTTCTAGATTTGACAACCAATAGGATATTAAAAACAATTCAGCACAACTCTGCCGACAAAAAATCGCTAAAACTAATAAGCAAATGGGGTTTTGACGGGTCATCTTCAAATCAAATCAAATCATTTATTTATTTGCAAACATGGGTATAGTACACAGATGTTTTTTTATAATAAGGTTCTCCATATTTTGCCGTGAAATGGGCATGCAAAGGTGTACATTTCTAATAAAAATTCAAAAATAAACATTGGTATTACAAATAAAAAAATATAAATAAAAAACGAAAAAATACAAATCAAAAATGTCAGCGTGGTCACAGCAATAAAAAAGACTAAATAATGTCAAACAGAATTATAAAACCAGCATCAAAATTATTATGTCAATCAGAGTAACTATGTCAATCAGTCAGTGAATTATCATTAAGAAAATCGTCAATCGTGTAGGTAGGTTAATAGGTTTTCATAATTAAAATTTCTTTTAGCTCCCTTTTAAATTGTATTGTAGTCATATTTTTTATACTATTAGGTACTCTATTATATGAGTGGGGCAATACCAAAAAAACTTTTTTGCATTAGTGCAGTAATCAAAGTAATTATAAACAAAAGTCACACTCCGAAACTAAAATTGACGATTCTTCAGTTTTCATGATTAAATCAAAATCAAAAGTCATTTATTCAAATTAGGCTGAGAATCAGCACTTTTCGAACGTCAAAATACATAAGACAGTCCCCCAAAAACGCCCACCCTTCGACACTTCCTAGTGCTTTAGCTGGGAAGAAGAAGTGGCGCAACAAACTCCCCAGCAGCACAGCTGTCTGTTTAGTCGGATGGACTTGATTCTATACATACATAGGCAAAGTAATAAACAATCTCGCATATTACCTAAAATAAAAGTTTCCTGGTATAAAGGGCTCTATATGTCAATAACTAATGACTTACTAGATAGATGATAAAAAACACTTGGTCAATAAAATTAAAAAAAAAAAAAGTATTTAACTAAATAAATATATGAACCCATATAACCTGTCACTAGGTACGCTAATTCTGGAGAAAGAACATAAACATTGTCTTGTGTTAATCACAGCGACCAACTATTCTTGTCATTTAGATAGTCGTTAATGGAATAGTAAGCCTTTAAACAAAGGATGGATTTTACTTGAACTTTAAACGCATCAAAAGGCAAATCTAGCAAAGAAGTGGGAAGCTTGTTATAAAAAGTTATACCAAGCCCAACAAATGAGTTATGAACCTTATGAAGCCGGTGAAAGGGAGCACGTAGTTTGTCCTTGTTTCTAGTGTTAACGGTATGAATATCACTGTTTTTAGTGTACAAGTGTATATGTTGCCTAATAAATAAGATGTTAGCTAATATGAATTGTGATGCCACTGTGAGAATACCAATATCTTTAAAAAAGTCCCTCAAGGAAAATCTGCCACCTAACTGGTAAATTGCACGAACAGCACGTTTTTGAAGGACAAAAATATTTTGAATATCAGCGGCTTTGCCCCACAGCAGAATACCGTAGGACATAACGCTGTGAAAATAACTAAAGTATACTAATCGAGCTGTATCGACGTCAGTGTATTGTCTTACTTTTCTGACGGCGTAGGCGGCTGAACTGAGCCTCCCTGCTAGTGTTGATATGTGTGATCCCCACTGAAGTTTGGCATCTACTGTTATGCCCAGAAATACTGCCGTGTCTACGGTTTCAAGCACCTCTTTATCTAAGACGATATTGGGACCTAGATTTCTAACATTCGGTAAGGCGAACTTTACACATTTCGTTTTTTTGGCATTGAGAACAAGGTTATTTGCCGTAAACCAATCCGTAACCATTGAGAGTGCACTGTTTACGTCGTCAAAGTCTTGTCTATTCCTATCTACTTTAAAAATAAGAGAAGTATCATCTGCAAACAGTACAACATCACAAATACCCTTTAAATAGAACGGTAAGTCATTAATATATACTAAAAACAAGTTCAACATTAATAGATTAGTTTGGTTCCGCTTCGTTTGGAAGAAGAGAGTGGTACTGTCTTGTGGCAAAATCCTGCTCCCTCTTCAACAAACTATTGTCGTCCAATTGGCTTTATATTTGCAAAAGAAACAAATGAATTGATAAACAAGGAAAGTGCATCCTTAGAGGAAGAAATTCGTAATCTTGTTCCCACAATTGTAGATAATTTTGATTTTAAACATGTTTTGTACATGACTATGATTGATAGGAAAATTTCTACTGTGATTTCCAATACTTCTTCTGCAGCTGTTTGTAATATTTGCAATACCCTACCTAGCAAAATGAATGACTTGGACTTTGTATCCAAAAGACTCATCAGAGAAGATATGTATAAATATGGTCTGTCTTCGCTTCATATGTGGATAAGATGTATGGAATGTATTTTATACATTTCGTACAACTTAGACTTCAAAAAGTGGGCTGCACGAAAAGAAGATAAATTGTTAAAAGAAATTAAAAAGAATTTGACACAAGAAGAATTCCGGGAAAGAACTGGTTTGTTAATTGACATAGTAAAACAGGGATTTGGTACAACCAATGACGGTAACACGGCAAGAAGGTTTTTTGAAAATTATGAAGTATCTGCTGAAATAACGGGTATCCACCCTGTTTTAATCAAGAGATTTGCAGTCATTTTACAAACAATTTCATCTGGTCAACTTATTAATACCAACTTGTTCAGGGAATATTGTAAAGAAACAGCAATGCTGTATGTAAACTTATATCCATGGTATTACATGCCTTCAAGTGTCCATAAATTGTTGATACACGGTGCTGATATTTGTGAAAATTTCTCCTTTATTCCGATAGGCATGCTTTCCGAAGAAGCTTCCGAAGCGAGGAATAAAGATTTCCGGAATGTTAGAATGGCACATACAAGAAAAATCGGTAGAGTTCAGACTAATTTAGACATTATCCACAGCTTTCTAATTAGCTCAGATCCTTACATCAGCCATATCAAACCAAAGTTTGCTCGTTTACATAAACAGTTGTTTCCAGAGGCTAGTGCTTTGATCTTGAACAATGAATTGCTTTCGTTGGAAAACGAGGAAATAGAGATTTCTCAAGAGTATATAGACCCAAATATTAATCTTTCACCATAATATTTTTTCAGAATCGTTTGTGAACATATTCAACTTTATGTTTGCAGCTTTATTTGTCTTCATTTTGATTGTTTTTTAAAACTGATGAAAATACTCCTTCAGAAAGGTCATAGCTTTTCAGTCATTAGTGAGCCCCCATAACCTCTTTTACAGAGAAGTCTCTTTTTATTTATTTGACATTACGCATACATTATAATTATGTGCTAAAGTAAGGCTATGATTAAAAAAAGCAAACAATTAACATTAAAAAAAAATTGTTATTTTCTGTCACTATTATCTCGAAAGTACGCAGAGATAAGCAATAAGTTTCTTCGAGCCAAATACTCAGAATTATTAGTTTTCTAACATATGTGATTGCCATCTCGACATCGCTTAAAGTTTTTGAGAAATTGAGTAAAATGTAATTGCTCCCATACAAAAAAAAAAGAAATATTTTTTTTACAGAAAAGTATTTGAAGTAGGACAATAATATTTTTTTGCCTTATCTGTTATCATTGTATCAACAATAAAAAAAATACCAGCGGTCTACTATCAATGTCCACTTTTTTTTAATTTGGGACCAGTGTGCGCCGCCTCCCTCTTCGCAAGCATCACTGCTTCGCTGAAGGAGGTGACGGCTCCCCATGCCCTCTCGCTCCGTACCATGGCCTGGAGCAGGGCCGGACGCGAGAGATCGCCGCCGCCGATCGCCTCCACATCTCTGGCGATGCGGCGCGGGAGCACTGCAAACATAGACCGCAGCCCCGCCTCCCCATTGGCATTGTATCCTAGATAGACGTGTCGGCGGCTGCGGCTATAGTATAGAGTTTTTGCAAATTGTATAAAATAATGTGTTTTACTTATTATCGATAGTTTCAGTTAGTATCCTAATCCTCTTTGAATACACAATAACATTGGTCTTTGAATACACATATAGTGCCGAAAGCAAAAACATTTTTTCTGTGCTTTTGGTTACGAAATTTCGATGATGATGATGCACAAATGAGTTTAAAAAAATTTAATTTATCCCTTATAGTGTAACCAGTCAAAAAACAAAAAAAGTGAGCTTGTGTCAGTTGACTGCAAGATGACGTCGATTAGGTCACGTCCCTTTAGGTCCCTTGGGTTTAAATCCCGATTTCTCGCTATTTTACTATGAAACTAATATAAAACTGTAACTTTTTCGGTATTAGTAGTTTTAGCAGTATTTTAGCCATTTAATACAACATACGTACACGAAAAAAGTAATCGCAAATATTTTATGATTTTATATGGCGGCCATTTTTTCACCTCGTGGAATTTTTTCCGTAAAATATATGCGTAAATATATTAAACTGCTTAAATAACTAATACATAAATAGAAAGTTGATTAAATTTACATAAGTATTCATGCTTGAAATTATGCACTTTCACAAAAATGCAATATCAATAAAACGAATAGCTCGGATCCGCGCCGTACCAACTGTTTATGTAACTACTATGTTCTGCGATGAATACCGCGAAAATTTGTACTGTGACGTGGACATCAGTCAAAGATTCTTGTCTATCCTGATCATGTTAATACAAGAACGAAAGAGATAGGTTGCTTGGTTTCATAGAGAAACGGAAAAGAGCGCTCACACCGGCTCCCACAGATTATATATTATAGGCCACGGTACAAGACGATGAAATGAGAGGTTTTTTCCGTCGTAGGACATTACGTTAACTTCATTATTCCCTATTTTTAAACGTGGGTGCGCTTCAAGGAATAAAATTTTAATATTTTTAATTGCTATCGGGAGCGCAACTAAAAGGTGCGCTCCGAGGAATAAAAAAGGAGCGCCTCATTAGGTGCGCCACAAAATGGTAGCGCTTCGAGGAATACCTCGTTTTTATTATTATTAAGTAGGTATTTAAGGTCATAAGACTTTGAAAGTAAAAACTCGCTCCCACTTGTCGTGTGTCAGATCCGTAAATTAATCGACGGCGCTTCTGTTCACATTTTCAGTTAACAATCGGTTGTCGGCCACGGTCGAAGCTGGTGCCACTTTTTAACACCAGTTTCATCAATTCATCAAAACATCAATTGATCAATTCTTCAGGATTATATTTATTTCCATTATTACGAAACACAAAACGAGCGTACAATAAAAACACAACAACTCGGCTTGCGCGCCGCCATTTGTGTGTGCGCAATCGCAGTAGAGGTGGCTCTTTACGGAACCGACTCACTGATCCGGATCATTGAAGTGATTCAAAAGATTGGTTCAGTAACAATGTTTCAATCGCATCATTTGGATCTGAAACATTACCGTTCAGACGACGCATCGCTCGCGAGGCGACGGAGCAATGAGCGAGCGAAAGAGCGAGACTGAGACACACTGAGTTACTCGTGATTCGCGAGAACGAAGATATGTGAGAGTATGAGTGATCCAAATGAGATGTGTATCACTCATACTCCCACAGATTTTCATTGTGTTATACCTGCACGTAAAAATGATCACTCGCTTACATATCAAATACTATATGATAGTTTTTTTGCAAACCTATAATGTGTGTACTAACAAATTATCGTTTTACATACATTGATGCGGCACGTGGCAGATTGTTAGTAAATTTTCGTTCGTACCAATTTGCGAAAACATCATAGTTCTGTTTACGATTTGTTTGCGTAGTGATTATTGTGACTTACTTTCTTCCTTTATATTCATAAAGTTAGAGCTAAGAGACTTTACGAGAGAATTTTGTGTAAATAAACATTGAATTACGTAAATAAGTTTAGTTTACTAGTTTAGTGACTTGTCTCAGGCTAAATTTGTACACTTATATAATTTAGCATTGTTACCAGTTAACATTATTTTCTCTGACTCAGTAGTAAACGCCCGCGATGCCACGTAGGTAACATTCTGTATTTTATATCCTTTGAGCCGATGATCCAAATGAACCAAATGAAACACTGATAATATGTTTCATTTGGCTCACTTGGATCATTGGACTCGTGACTGAAAAGGAATTATGAAAAATGGCTCAATCAGCTGTCTCGGTAAATTTGTCTAGAATTTTCTAATACCTTTTATAAAGTTTCAATATATATCTGGATGACGGATGGATTTTTTGACGTTTTCTAAAAATGAAACGCAGCTAGATCGATTTTTCGGCCCGAAACCCCATACTAAATTTCACGAAAATCGTTGGAGCCGTTTCCGAGATTCAGATTATATATATACAAGAATTGCTCGTTTAAAGGTATTCGATGCCTGCCAGGTGCGGGTTCGTTCGAAAGAGATACCGCCGCCACTGGCATACAGGCTACTGAGGGAACACGGGTGGGTTTTAGTCAGTAAAAGTCTGACACGCCCTCCTGCTCCACCCAGAGCGGGAGAAGTTATTTGATGATTTCCCACCCAAAAAACAAAAAAAAAAGGTATTAGATTAGATATTGAGACACGAAGCAAAAAAATAAGATCTAGAGGAATGTGGCCGTTTTTCTTTAGATCGAATTTTGTTGCTTCGTGTCTCAATATGAAACTATAAATAACGTATTAGAAAATTAGACACACTTACCGAGACAGCTGATTGAGCCGTTTTTCATAATTCCTTTTCCGTCACGAGATAAATTTTTTTTAAAGGGGTGGCGCTAGTGGACCTGTGACAGCGCTCTGTAGAATATAATAAATTAGAATAGTATGTACCTGTTTGTATAATACTACAATATCAATACCTATGACTATGTCTAGTTATTGTATTCAGACTTGTAATGATTATGACCATCCATCTGAGACAACTATACAACGCAGGATATATGTATTCGAACCAAGCACTTCGAATCAGTTAAGCTTTCTACATAAAGAGATAAAAATGTAATAGGTACACTTCACACACTAGGCACTTTAAATTACTTTTTTTAAGATAATTATTGTAGCTTTGTTTGTACCATGTTGGCACCTTGGTCGTTGGTGGAGGATGTAAATGAAAGTCTGGAGTCTAGTTGTTCGCGCCAACACTACGCGACCAGAAATTCGCCTGCGCCGCGCGTCACATCACTAGCGCATCCGCCCGCTCTCGCTCTCTTGCTCCGCGACCGCCAACGAAGACACACGCGTCCAAGCGCTCCCTACCGCGCGTCCTAAACTATAAACTACTCTCGATACCTAACAACTTAAAACTAACTAAGAAACCGTAATAATAATTGCATTGAAGGTTATTAGATTAAACGTTAAAGTTTCAATTGGCTGTTTTCCTTCTAACAACGAAACAAACTACTTGTGTAAGTCGTGAAACCCACGCGCTTACATAATGGCGACCGTCTAAAAGTAACTGCAATCGTCGGACTCCGTGACCTACCTACCGCTTCGTGCTTCCCCGAGGTTCGTGCACCCGCAACCAGTCTACAGTCGGCGTGTCTGCGAGCAGCGAGCCTCGACCAGCGTGCGTGTCGAGAAAAGAAACGAAAAAACGAGTCAAGAAATACCTACTTTGCGAGTTCGGCCTGCTTGGGCGTGGCCGGCCCGTGAATACCCAGCTAAGTTTCCTTTCTTCCGTTTTCCTATTACCTATACCCCTTTTGTTGTAGTCTATAGCCTGCGTAATTGCGGAAAAACTACATCAGTAATAGGAAAAGCCTATTTCATGCATGTGCATTGTGCGTATCTATTTCAAGTCTATTCCTGCCACCTATACCCTTGATTTTGTAGCCCCGTGCAATAGTGCGATTGCATAGGTAGCTACAAGTGGCTAGGAAAATACCTATAGGTAAGGTACCTACCTATTAACAATTCTATGCTATAATTTACGATTCAATTTATTCCAGTCACCTATTCTATTTCGTTGTAGGCTATCTTCTATACCCCGCACTAAATTGTGCAACTACAACAATGACTGGAAAATTTTACTTGTGCGCCATTTTGTGAATATCGTGTTGCCCACGCACGTGTTGGAAGTGCTAGCCAGCATTTGTGCTCGTGTGCAACATAGCTATCTATGTTACTTGGTTCTTGGAATTTACTGATGAGTTATTTTGTGCTTTGTGCGTGGATTGTTTACACCCCTCCCGTTCTCTAATTGCACTATCCTTCGCTTGTGTTGCACGTTATATACCCCGCCTTGGGCCGACTATTCCAGCGCAAGAGGTGCCCGTGCCCATCCTTGTGGCCAGAGCCCGTCACCACTGGGTATTCATCGAGCGCTTTGTTACGGCGCCTCCGCCGCACGTGTGCCACGTGCCCCAGGCCCCGTCCCGAGCTCCGCGCCCGCGCGTGGTCGCTTCGCTTCGCTGACGCCGAAGGAGTGCCGGTAATTACCGATAGCCAGACGACGAGGAACGTAAGATCTTTCCATTCATTTTGTACTAGTGATTCAGTGCTGTCTTTATCAAGGTAGTTTAATTGATCAATTTATCGCCATGGATATCAAAACCTTAAAAGCTAAACGTGCCAGTATCCGTGGTAGGCTAACTAAATTTGAAAATTACTTAAACCAAATCAAGACAGTACCCACGTACGAATACAAAGAATCACAAGTAAATGAGCTTAAATTAAAACTACAGATGATCAGAGATTTATTTAAAAACTTTGTTGTGCTGCAAGATCAAATTGATGAGCTTTCTGTAGAAACTATATCTATTGAAATTGATGAGAGGGATGCTACGGACTCTAAGTTTATAGAATTGATTGCTGAGGCAGAAACAATTCTGCAGCAATGTCCTAGTGAATCTCAACAACTTCCATCCCATCATCATTTTCAAAGCGAGCATTCTAACAGTGTGAATTTTAAATTACCTAAAATAGAAATAGCAAAGTTTGATGGTACTTATTCTAAATGGTTAGACTTTCGAGATACTTTTAAATCACTAATTCATGAAAACTCACAATTACTTCCTATTTACAAATTCCATTATCTCACTTCTTACTTAGCCGGCAAAGCAGCCAACATTTTAACTAACTTAGCGGTCTCAGATATAAACTAAATGGTTGCTTGGGACCTGCTGTGTCAGAGGTACAATAACACGAGACACTTGATCACTCAACACATAGATTCAATTTTGTTTGAACTACAACCCACTCATCGTGATTCTGAAAGTTCTCTTAGAGCATTGGTTTATAGTGTCAACAAAAATCTCAGAGCCCTGTCAAGTTTAGGTCAGTCCACAGACGAATGGGATCCATTGATAGTACAAATTATGTACCACAAACTTGATTTCACTACCAAACGAGCATGGGACGAATATAGGAACCCTGATGATGACACTATGCCAAAATTAAGTGAATTAATAAAATTCTTACAAAATCGGGCTAACATTGTAGAGAATACTACCAGTTGTAAGAAACACAACTCTATCAATAAGCAGGAGCGCACCTGCAATTCCTTAGCATGTATAGAAGCCAATACAAATAACAACAAACCTAACGTAGAATCAACTTGGGTCTGCAACTATTGCAATGCAGATCACAGCATTTACAAATGTCCTACATTTTTAGCAAAAACGCCAGAACAACGAAAAGATGAAATTTACCGCTTGAAGTTATGTCCTAATTGCCTTAAAAAAGGACATGTTGCCAAGGATTGTCCTCAAGGCCCATGTCGAAGATGTAATAGAAAGCATAATTCATTGCTTCACGTAAATTCACAGCCTGTAACCAGGGTCTCTGTGCAACCTGCCATTGCTGACGCCACGGACGTTCCTGAATCAACCATTGAAGTTCCGGTTAACTTCTCATCTCAGGTACAACAAAACAATCACGTATTACTATCTACAGCCATTATTGACGTGGCACATCCAAGTAGCAACAAATGCCAGAAAGTACGTTGCCTTCTTGACTCCGGCAGTGCGGCCACCTTTATAACTAGAAAGTTGCAAGAGAAGTTGGGCTTACCTATCATACAGACTAATACTACGAGAATAACCGGTATGGGTAATACACACTGTGGATTAATCACAGAAAGAAGCGTTGTCCGCATTCATTCTCGCCATACAGACTATCATACCACACTAGCATGCCCGGTTCTACCTGAGCTTACAGCAAATATTCCAAGTTCAACCATTGATTTATGCTACTTCAAGATTCCGCCGAAAACTCCACTCGCCGATCCTTCCTTCAACACTTCAGGCCCAATAGACATGCTGATTGGTGCAGATTTATTCTGGCAAATTATAGGAACAGAGCAGCAATCACTTGGAGCAAATTTGCCATTTTTGAGAAGTTCCCAGTTGGGCTGGCTTATTTCAGGCGCTATATCTATACCGTCCAACTCTGTTACTAGAAATATTCAGTGCAATTTATCAAGAAATGACGATCATTTAAACAATAATCTTGATCAACAACTTGCCCGATTTTGGGAGCTAGAAGAGCTACCAAAAAGACCTCTCCTGAGTGATAGTGAGAAGATGTGTGAGCAGCACTTTCAGACACACACTACCCACCAAGAAAATGGACATTTCTCTGTGAAGCTTCCACTTAAAGAGTCTACTGATGTTCTCGGTGACTCCTATAATAGAGCAAGACAAAGATTTTTTTCTTTAGAGCGAAAATTCCGCAAAAATCCGATTCTCAAGCAAGCCTATTGTGAATTTATAGCAGAATACCTGTCACTGGGCCACTGTACTTTGCTGGAGCAGCAGCCGCCGTCGCCGCACCGGCGCCACTACCTGTGCCACCACGCTGTGCTGCGCGAGCAGAGCGAATCCACCAAGCTGCGCGTCGTGTTCGACGGCTCCGCCGCGACATCTACTGGTGTCTCCATAAACGACATCCAAATGATTGGCCCCAAGGTACAAGACTCCTTGTTTTCGATTCTGCTGCGATTTCGCCTATATAAGTATGTATTAGCTGGAGATATCGATAAATTCTTTCGTCAAGTCAATGTCCACGAAGAAGACAGAGACTTACAGCTTATTCTTTGGCGTGAAGAAGATAACCTACCAATAAGAACGCTTAGGCTCAACACCGTGACCTATGGCTTCGCCAGCGCAAGCTACTTGAGCACTAAATGCTTGTGGCAACTTGGAGAAGACTGCGACGACGATAAGGTCAAGGAAATAATTCAGAAGGATTTTTATTGCGACGATCTACTAACTGGAGCTGACACTAAAGAAGAGCTACTACACATATTGAATGCAGTCACCGCTATGTTGAAATCCGGCTGCTTCAATCTTCGAAAATTCAGGTCAAATGCACCTGACATCTTTCCCATCTCCACCGTCGACCTGCAGAGCAAGTTAAGCTTGAGTGACGCATCCAGTGCCCTCGGCTTGGGCTGGAGCCCGCGATCCGACTCTCTTCAATTCACCATTGAAGCTCCAAGCCCCGAATCTACAGAAAAGATTACGAAAAGAGCAATACTATCATCGTCTTTCAGCATTTTTGATCCTCTCGGATTGCTTTCACCGTCTACTGTCCAGCCCAAGATGCTAATGCAACAGCTGTGGCTGCGAGGCTTGGACTGGGATGAGCCAGTCCCAGATGATCTACGAAAGGAATGGCAGAAAATGAGTTCTAGCCTTCCGTCTCTTAATGAAATGGCAGTACCAAGAAGAGTTCTATGTGAAAATCCACAAGAAATTCAATTACACTCCTTCTGTGATGCTTCCATGCATGCTTATGGCGCATGCATATACCTACGATCAACTGATAACGAAGGTAAAGTAGCAGTCCATTTACTCTGTGCCAAATCCAGAGTGGCACCTACTAAACCGCCTCTTACCATACCAAAGTTGGAGCTACTTGGAGCGCTACTAGCCGCCAATCTCACGAAGACTGTTTTAGACTCCCTGCGGTACCCTATCTCCACGTGCATACACTGGTGTGACTCCAGTGTCGTACTCGCATGGCTCAACAGCACTCCCAGCAAGCTGAAAATTTTTTTAGCTAACAAGGTCGTAAAAATCTGCGAAAATACAAACCTTTCTTCATGGCGTCACGTGCCCACCGCTGCCAACTCGGCTGACTACATCTCCCGCGGCGTCCCTGCAGAGAAGCTGCGCAATCTACAAGACTGGTGGTCAGGCCCGCCCTTCCTCAGCATGGATAAAGATCATTGGCCATTACAAGACAAACCAAGCAAAACCAACTTACCTGAGATGAAGGTCCTACTCGTGACAACTGCAAGCAAGTCAGCAGTCATACGATTTGAAGATTTCTCTGCTCTCAACAGAATCAAGAGAATATTTGCATTTGTACTAAGGTACATTCAATTTCTGAAAGATAAAAATATTAGACGAGGTCCTCTATCAGTTCAAGAGATGAACCATTCATTAACATTATTAGCCAAAGAGGCTCAAAAACAATCATTCCCTGAAGAATACACTAAACTAATAAAAGGTGAATCTATACTTAAGGGTAAAATATCAGCTCTTAGCCCATTTCTCGATGAGGAAGGTGTTTTGAGAGTAGGCGGTAGGCTTGATCGTTCCAGCTATAGCAACGATAAAAAACATCCTATAATTTTAGACTCCAAACATCATTTGACCATTTTAATCTTTCGCCAGGAACACAAACGCCTATTGCACGCAGGTCCACAGCAACTGCTGTACTCTGTCCGAGAGTCTTTCTGGCCGATCAACGGCAGGCAGCTCTCCCGCAGCACCGTGCGCTCTTGCGTCGTGTGCCGCCGCCACAAAGGGCAAACTCTTACACCTATGATGGGTAATCTACCTCCCGAGCGAGTCACTCCCGCTCCTCCCTTCCAGTCTATCGGTATGGATTTCGCAGGGCCCTTTCACATACTAAATAAGAAAGGTCGTGGGGCTCGCGTATCCAAATGCTATTTGTGTCTCTTCATCTGCTTTAGATTCAAGTGTGTGCACTTGGAGGCCGTTAGCGACCTCTCTAAAGACGCATTTATTTCATGTTTAAAACGCTTCATTTCACGTAGAGGAAAACCCTTAGAGATATTTTCAGACAACGGGCGTAATTTCGTGGCAGCTTCCAAGGAAGTAGGTCAATTTCTAAAATCAAACGCGAAAGGAATCAGCGATCTTGCAGCAAACATGCAAATCAACTTCAATTTCCATCCACCTTACGCTCCTCACTTTTCTGGTCTGTCGGAGGCCGGCATTAAATCGGCTAAGCACATAATCAAACGTGTAATGGGCAACACTAATCTGACCTTCGAAGAGTTGGCCACGTTATTTGCGCAGGTTGAGGCTATAATGAATAGTCGACCCCTGTCCCCACTTTCTTCTTGTCCTACAGATTTCCTTCCTCTCTCCCCAGGACACTTCCTGATCGGCCGGCCGCTGACCGCACCGCCGTCGCCAATCATCGATGACAACGCACGCTGCCGCACAAGATATGAGGCCATCGAAAAAATGCGACATCAATTTTGGACACGGTGGCAACGGGAGTACATCTCTGAGCTCCAAACGAGAACAAAATGGCGTGAGAACAAGGCTAAGTTGACCACTGGTGATCTAGTCCTCATTCAGGAGGATAATACGCCGCCGCTATGCTGGCGCCTGGGGCGCATTGTCAAACTGTATCCTGGAGAGGACGGCATATCTCGCGTCGCCGATATCTCGACTACCAGAGGCACTATCAAGCGGTCCCTCACTCGCCTCTGCCCCTTACTAGACTGATTCAGATGTTCATCACACATTTCTAAGCAATCAATGAAGACAACACTTAAAGAAAATAGAGACAGTATTCAATAAAAAGGAAAACATCTCAGACAGCTTCACGTGCACGCCATCATTACACCGCCCACTCGGCGTCCACATCACCGCACTGCTGCATAGAGCGCCGCACTGCCACTCACTTCTTGCATCATGGGCACACTTCGCTGCACCTGTAGTTCAGCATCAGCGCCAAGGGCGCAACTTCACCAGCTTCGAAGACGGCGTAAGCTCTCGTCCTCAACGTCTCCTCGTCCACACTTCCCTGCTGGACTTCACCGGCCCCGGAGTATGTTCGCGCCAACACTACGCGACCAGAAATTCGCCTGCGCCGCGCGTCACATCACTAGCGCATCCGCCCGCTCTCGCTCTCTTGCTCCGCGACCGCCAACGAAGACACACGCGTCCAAGCGCTCCCTACCGCGCGTCCTAAACTATAAACTACTCTCGATACCTAACAACTTAAAACTAACTAAGAAACCGTAATAATAATTGCATTGAAGGTTAATAGATTAAACGTTAAAGTTTCAATTGGCTGTTTTCCTTCTAACAACGAAACAAACTACTTGTGTAAGTCGTGAAACCCACGCGCTTACACTAGTATTAAGTGTATTGATAGTTCAGGGATTATGATAGTGGGGTTGGTTACAATTATATCGTTAAGACACAAGTTAACACAAGGGCGCAGCGCGGGTGACTGTGCTCGACCGTTCGCGTGGGGCTCATTGCAATTTGCTTCGTGTGCATTATTGCTACTGTAGTTCCTACATACCTCCCCCCATAAAAATAAAAATGAGTTCTTAATTAAGTTTTATCTAAAGTCTTATCTAAAGTTTTATCTAAAGGGTAGTCATCATGGCAAACTACTCTGCTATAAAATTACGTGATCACCCTATTTGAATCGACAGTATTTGTCATGATGACGCCATGATAAAATGAAACACGTGCACACAATACCTTTTGTGCACGCAGGCACTGTAATCCGATTTGTCTTATTGCTAATCTATTGTAACACACAACTTACACTGTTTGTACATACATATTATGTTATGGTACCGAGAATTATTGTTATCGCAGACATTTCCTGTAACACAACTTTTTACTCATACTCGCGACCCTAGCCGCCGCAGGATACGGAGACGCCCTGGGCGTCGGGAATCCCAGGCCGATTTCCGGCCACCTTAGGCATGGGCTTGCGGACGGCGAGTAATGGGTAGCTCGCTGTCCGGTAAGGACCAAGCCCAAGTCGACGGCGCGTTGTGTTCCACGCGCGCCTCAAAGAGATGTCAGCACAAAAATGATGGGGCCTGCAAGGGCCGATGCCTGTCAGGGGTGCGGGTTCGTTTGAAAGAGATACCACAGCCCCTGGCATACGGGCTAATGAAGGAACACGGGTGGGTTTTAGTCAGTAAAAGTCTGACACGCCCTCCTGCTCCACCCAGAGCGGGAGAAGTTATTTGATGACTTCCCACCCAAAAAAAAAAAAAAGGTATTTCACTGTAATCTTGTTATTTCTGTTACACTTTGTTATTACGCGTATGAAGTCTGCTGGGCCGCTGCAGTTGCAGGTCGCTCTGACCACAACGATGTCAGTTCCTTTCTTAACCACTTCCTAGCGCTGGAACAACTTTGTCTTCCACACAAGCAAACGCACATGATCACCAGAGTAATCCCGATCATCATTATAATGAAACCATAGTTTTCTAATTTGTTCTGTATATCGCTGACAAGCTTTGCGTTATTAGTCCCCTGCTGGGCTATAATCACTTCTTCGTTTTTAGTGTTATAATTTCCCTTTGTATTTAATTGTAGTTAAATTGTTGCTACGCTTGTGTGCAGTTGCTTTTAACTGGAACTGTTGTCCGCGATATTTGGTATAATAATTTCTATACTTGTTCTACGGCAGCAAAAATCGCACCGTTGGCTTTACACGCCGACCACTGCGTGTGGTTAATCCTATAGGTGGAAGCGATTTATCCTCATCTTTCTTATCAGCGTTGTTTTCTGGTTGTTTGTGTAAATAATCCGCGTCATGATTCTGCTCGTTCTCTTGTAACATATACGCTGGCTTTAGTCTATCTATTGATAAATCACTTTCTCTATTAGGTAATTTAACTCTAAAGACCTTATCATTTCTACTTATTACTCTATATGGGCCGTCATAGGTAGGACAAAGTGATTTTTTCATTAAGTAATTCCTTATAAATACATGCGTACACGACCTTAAATCTTTACTTACGAAAACATTTCGTGAGTCGCTAATCGCTCGTGATGTGGGCCGCAGCTTGTTTATTACCTGACGCAGCTGTCCTACATATGTGCTGGGGTTGTTGTCTTGTTGGTTTTTCACGTGGAAGAAATCAACTGGCAACCTAACTGTTTCCCCATACACCATTTCTGCAGTACTGTGACCCGAGTCACTTCTACAGGCTGCGCGGAGTCCTAGCATAACCGTTTGCAGTTCGTCAACCCAATCCGTGCTTTGTGTCAAACGTGCTGTTAATGCACTTTTTAATGAACGATGCCATCTTTCTACTAACCCGTTGCTCTGCGGGTGGTACGGAGTTGTCCTAATTCTTTGAATGCCTAATCATCTCATGAGACTTAAAAAGGTCGCTTTCGTATTGTCTGCCCTGGTCGGTCGTTATTCTACTTGGACACCCAAACCTGCATATCCAGTGCTCGTAAATGATCCTGTAGATCGTATCTGCTGAAATGTCTGAAACTGGAATAGCTTCAGGCCAACGCGTAAAACGATCTATAATAGTTATGCAATAGCGCTGTCCGTGCTTTGACAGTGGGCAATGGACCTACGATGTCTGTGTATATGTATGTGTTCGAATCTGTTACATGGGGGAAAACTACCTATATTTGATACTGTATGTCTACTAACTTTTGCCTTCTGGCACTGAATACATGCTCTAGCCCATTCGTTAATTTCCTTATTCATGCCTGGCCAGAAGTATCTTTGTGCTATCATCTTACGCGTAGTGCGGACACCTGGGTGACTAATGTTATGTATGTTTCCAAACACTTTTTTTTTTTAATTTGTCTGTAAAATAAAAACTTTTTTCAAAAAAATTACAACCGACTTCCAAAAAAACACTACAAAGTGCAACATAACTTTAATTTCAGAAGGCGGTGACAAATAATTAAAATACATTTTGCACTTTGTAGTGTTTTTTTGGAAGACGGTTGTTATTTTTTTGAAAAAAGTTTTTATTTTTCATTTTTCAGTTACCTACCCTACGCCAATTCGAAATTTCATCATCCTTGGGGTCAAAACAATGCATAATTTATGCGATAGCAACATTCGCGGTTGATTTGCTGTAATTTTTTGAAGAGTTCCGTTGTCTGTCTCCGAAACGCATCATCAGATCTAAATGAAATTTTAATGGGACCATTTCGGAGTAAACTCCTTTCGAACAAAAAAAGAATTTTGCAAATCCGTCTATACCGGATGACATTTTTTAGCGTCTGGACAATAATATGACGTGTCGTGTAAGTAGAATAGAACTCATATACGCTGACCTTTCCCTGGTACCATTGATTTAATAAAAGTTCGGAATATCCTTAAGAGCGTTGTACCAATTCTAGGCGTTCGGGGTTTAGGTTTTTATTGCTCGACGCCGCGTAGTGAGTGCGCATGTGTGCATTTTTCCTCATGTACGGCACACAGTTGCAACGCTACGACGACTAAACGATCTTGATCCTAGCTATCCTATCTATGGCGTACCTATAATTTTTGAAATAAAAAGCTAGAGGTTTACGGATAAAATAAAAAAAAAAAATGTCCACAATATTAATAGTGTATTTTAATAAAATTTGTACAAATATGAAGAACAAAAAAATATATTAGGAAGGTACTTTTAAAAATAAACTCGTTTTATTTGTTTATTTGTATAAGTACCTACTTAATTGAAATTTTATAAAACGATTTGTCTAAGGGGCATCGATCGACTTTTCCTTGGATCTATAATTTCTGGGAGAACACAATCAAAATAAAATTTTGTTAACCGCGGAGCCATCTTTCGTTCCCAGAAATGATCATCTCTGAAAACTTTAACGACTTTTATATTGAATTCACAACCAGTCCACACACCAAACAAACACACATTCTTATTAGCGATGTGGAGTTGGCCTTGGATTTGATAAAACCAATCATGGTTTGTGTTCATAACTACATCTTCACCACATATTTTAAAACATTTTAGTTTTTTTTGCTGAATAGCAATATCTGGATCGATACCAAAAACAGAAAAAGGGCACTTTATTTCAATGACGCCATCTTCATATATGCCGTCCGGTGACGCGCCCAGAAAAAAAAGGGATTCATCAATAAACAAACCACATTGCTCGATGGATATGTTTTCTTGGCGACTGAGTTGTTCAAGAGCTTTTACCTCATTATCTTTCCCGTGTTTTACTGATGACACGTGATCTAACGAGTAACTATATAAAATACTTTTTACTAGAGGCGCTGAATTAGAATTTGGTTTTCTTTTGCAAATTTTTGAAAAAGTTGATGCAGTTAGGATACACCTACGTAATTCAAGCCACAATGCGCTTTCTGCTTGAAGTATTGTTTCGCGCTCAATTTCGTGACGCTTCGTGGCTTGTTTTTGTAGACTCTCCAAAAAACTAGATTTGGCCTGTTCGTAATCTTCTAAATTCAAGTCAGGTTTCTGACATGATTTGCCATAATCGAAGTTTGTTGGAGGTTTTGCCGCAAAGTTAATTTTGCGACAAGATTTCTTGCCCCTTCTACTTTCATTGTAGGCAAATTTCTTTTGTTCTAGACGTTTCAGCGTTTTTCCTGGACTTTTATTGCACACTGATTTGTACAGGCAGGTTTGAGGTTTTCCTGTATTGAAACAGACCACAGCCGCATGGCACCGAACAGAATATGAATCTTTCAGCGAGAAATTTATGCGCTTTCCACCTACAGTCTTGGCAACAACACTGTTGAACTGCTCTGCACGATTTGTGGTAAAACAGTGAAGCAAGCTTCTTGAATGAAAAGCCAACTGTGAAGCATTTCGCTGCAGTCTCAACATGAGTGTTTTTGTAGCAAGAGTATCATTTGTTTCATTTTTTCGGTCTTCAGTACAGTAATATAAATTGCAATTGGAATGGTCTCCAAAGATGTGTTTGGGGCTGTTAAGAATGTCTTTTTGTAATGCAATAATTTTGCTGGATTCCGATGTAGACTTGGTCTTCCAATGCCGTACTGCAGCCCGTACAGCTGTTCTTAATCTGACTAATCGTTCAGGTGTTAGTAATTTACGTTCCTTTAAAGGAATCGTGGTGTCTGTTTTCAGAAACAAATTTTTGCCATTGTAGTTGCGGAGTAGATGGTTAGTGCATTCAATTTTTTGAATAGGCACGCCAGGATACGGCCTGCTCTCTAATATATTTTTATACGTGCTGGCATCACCATCTGCAATCAGCGTATTGTAAACCAATTTCCGTTGCTGTACAGAAGATTTAAATCCCTCAACTAATATATTTGGTTCCATACTTGACGAAGACCCGTCGTGGTTCTTTGTACATTTGTGTTCAGTGGGTTCCACCTGTCTCTTGTTGGCCCGGGAACAAATGCCACAGTATTTATTTCTCACGCCTATGTACAAAACTTTTCCTGTATGATGGCCAATGATAGCGGCAACACCCGATAAAGCATTCTATTGGTTTTTATAAGAGCGTTTACTCCAACAGCAGTCTGCTTCCACAGGAATTTTTGGAATAGTGCCAGTATCTCCTCGCAATTGAGCTGATTCGATCTCTTCATTGGCCGCTGCAAGCATGCTTTCTTCAGCTGCAGTTTTCCACATCTCAGCAACCTTGTCATGATGTTTACTATAACTTCTGAATGTCATAATAGGCAAGTCCATTGATGCAGTAATCTCATTTAAATTCGTTCGTCCAATGCCTGTTAATATGGCCCCTGAGACGGCTCCTTCGTTTACATTTAACGTAGTGTTTGCCTTCTCTTCATCATAAGTTTTCAATACAAACTTGCTATGACACATATTACATTTAAAATAAAAAGTTGACTGCAGACCCCTTTGAATTTCTTTGACAATTTTTAGGTTATGTAATGAACAGCCAAACCGATTATGTTCCGCAATTTTTATTAAGCTCTCCAAGAAATATTTAAAATCCACCACGCGTCTTCCTTCGATATTTATAGATTCCGGTTCTGTTTCTGTAACCTAAAAAACACAAAATTAATGGAATTTTTCTAATTTCTAAATGATAGTTGTAAAGTAAAAAGAAATGAATTCGTACCTTAACGTAACTAATTGTTAAATTATCCATGATGTTGTCATTTGAATCACTGCCCATATCTTCAGTCCTACAAATTAAATAATCAATATAATGAAATTTACAAAAATAGAGAGTAAAACTGGAATTTACATAACAATTTCAACTCACGATATATTTTGATCGAAGTGACTGGTACTAGATATTTCCGTTAACTTTTTGGGTGGGTCTTCATTTGTTTCAATGTCCATATTTACAGTACTACAAAATAAAATGATTGATATAAGCATAATCAGCCTATAACGTTCCCACTGCTGAGACACAGGCTTACTCGATGTGAGAGGGAGTGGGCTGTAATCTACCACGCAGGCCCAGTGCGGGTTGTTAAATGTCACGTCTTCGAATGTTTGGTTCTAGGACATGCCGGTTTCTTCACGATGTTTTCCTTCACCGTTTTGAGAGCAGTGGATATGAAATAATTTACAAAAAGTAAAGCGTCTGTCTGGATTCGAACCTACGACCTACATCTCGTAAGTCACGGCCATTAACACTGGGCCACCACTGCTCTAATGATGGATATGTATAAACATAAACCCAAAAGTTCACAAACTGAAATAATAATAACAATGTTCTACTCACGATGTTTGATTATTGAAGTTATTGGTACTAGGTGTTTCTCTGGATAAACCAAAAGTCACAATTGGGTTTCGTTCTTCAATTAAACCAATGTCCATGTTTTCAGTCCTGCAAATAAAATTGCCAATAATATAGAAAATAAAACAAAAGTTCATCTACTAGATTAAAAACAACAAAATTCAACTTACGATATATTATCATTTGTGTAACTGATATCAGGTTCTTCTATTATATCCGTGGATGAGTTAAAAGTTTGGAGCGAGTCGGACGCAAAATTTTTGGATGCGCCAGTAGTTAAATTTACTGGTGAAACCACAGTAGGAGGCGAGACAGAAGTTACAGTTGAGGATGCATTGGGGACTAGAGTATTTATCAAAGATGCTCTTAATTTTGATCTGAAAGAAAAAGAAAAGGCAATTTATTAAGGCAGTCAGGGAATTGATACAATAAAAATTAACCAATATTTCATTGTGGAGTACCTACCCTTTATATTTAAATTTAATCAGTAATAGTAATGCATTCTAAAAAAGAAACGGTTAAGGTTGATGGGTCACCGCTAGTGGCTTTGCCATTTATCTGAGAAGAGTATTATGTTGGAATAAAAACAAAAACTTACACAAATGTTTTCAAACCTAAAAAAATAAATAGGTACTTACGCAGCTTCTCTTGCCTTCTGCAAATTATTAATCATTTTACTTTTTCATAACCTAACAGATTTCTTTGATCCATAATAATATTTTTTGTCTATTCTACCCATGTCCTGTAATTCAAATAATAACAAGTTTGTAGAGAAAGAAGTTACAAGTTAAGTACATAGTTCCACTTTACCTAATTAAAATATTACTTAAATGAACAATCTCATTCAGATTCACAAATGAAATAAAAAATACTTACGGATCAAAAATATTTAGTCGCACTATAGTTTACGTATTTATTGCGGGTGGCGCTTGCGCGACGGCGGGATGTCAACCGACATAGGTCCTGCGTCGACGAGTGCCAGAGCACGACTGATTTAGGCCGCTCGATGCACCCGATTTTATAGTTACTTTGAAAAATTATTTTCATAAACGATTGAAGACAGATATTTTTTCTTTTTTACACATTAATAGTACTATCTTTCTTCTTGCGTATAAAATTATTTACGTTGCCAAATGACTTTTAGATTATGAGTTATGACGTGTTTTCTTGCAGTCGATTTCTCGATTTTTGATTTTCTTAGACGTGATAAAAATGCAAGTTAATGAATTAAAAATCGATTTTTTCTGAATGCATTTTTAATTTCAGGGTATGCCTATTTGAATGAATACCTTGTATTTTCTTACTTAGTAATAATAATTGTCGTAATATTACTTCAAAGTTGAGCCTTCGCGCGTCATCTGGAAATCGCGCTTTCGAAATCCGCTGTTTTCGTAGTCAAAAATCCAATTTGAACGAGTTTTTGTTAATAGACTTTAAATAAAAATCTATGATAATTACGATGATTGAAGTCAAAAGAAACCAAAACAATAAATTATATGACCAAAATCACTTCAAAATCTTCCAAATTCTCCATTTACGTTTGTAAAATGTTAACACGCTCTTAAAATACATGAAAAAGAATACATCCTACGACACTCGCGTAAAACGAATAACAGCCAAAATAGTAATAGTAAACGAGCGTCAGCTGCGATCACCCATGAATGAAGAATGATGAAGTGTACATTTTTGCAACTGATCCCTACGCATACATTTGCGCGTGTACCTACACACCTCACCGTGCTGTGTGGAGTTGTAGTAGGCAAATAATTTGATACACTGTGTGACGCGTGTCTTGAAACCGTAAACAAAATAAATTACGTCTCGTAAGATCGGTAAAGCTTTGATAGAAGTGTAAACAAACCTGTTGATGTTAAATTCTTATAACAATCACTCATATTCATCTGTATTTCGAAGGTTTTAGCTTGATGTGTAAAAAAAATATTCCTAATAATTATTATTGTAGTTTTATTTTATTTTATTGTAGAATTATTATAGTAACTATTGAAACAAATGCGTGGTGGAAGCGAATTGCCAAAAAATGCGGTAAGAATAAGACGGCTTGTTAGTGAAGTGGTTGAGCGATTAGCTGCGTGTTATTTTATTTTATGTGGGTTTTGAAAACTCAACCAGTGCTAATTGTGTACGTTGTAGATAGCAGCGCGGGTAAATATGGACTCGTCGGTCCATAGAATGTTCTCCTGCGGTTGGTTCTGCAGCCAGCGACAGAACTCAATACGAGGTCCACGATCCAGAGCATGCAAAGCTTGCACACGTAAGAAGTGGTATGGATGCATATCCATTGAATGGAGTAGCTTCCATACCACATACTGGTTTACGCCAAATCGACGAGTTGCTTGCCGGGTGCTCCTCCTCCTCGGGTGTTGCTGGAAATATTCTAGGATGGCGTATTCATCATGTATGGACAAGGGTGGCCGGCCTCTGCCCCTGGCATGACCTGGAAGCTGAAACTGGCCATGGTCAAGTAACCGCTGATAAGTGCGGAATATCAAGTCTGTGTTGGGGTTCCGGGGGTCAGGGATTCCGTTACGTCTAAGGGATTGTGGGTATTCTTCGTCGGCGTACATTCGCCTCGCACCATTTAAATTTTCACCGGACAAAAAATAATACCTCATCATGGCAAGGTACTCAACGCTGGAGTATGCGTACGTCATTTTGAAAACAATCACTGTGCAGTTGAAGCACACGCGGAAGAAACAGCGATCGACGTCACGCTGTGACCAATCGCAGGTGACTCGAGAAACGGAGAGCGGCGCGCGCGGGCGGGAGGGCATGCGCATGCGGTGAAACGTGAGCGGTACCTACGCCTGCGAAAAAAGCGGCCGGCTTCAAAGGATTGAATTTCGCTACGAATTTTCATTGATAATTTCTGCGCGTAGAGTAGGGTGCCTATAAATTGTATTTTGATATTATTTGCCGATTTTTTGTTTTTTTTTTACTTTTAATTTTTTTAATTTTTAGTATGAAAAGTTTACTACAAATGAGTAATAGTATTCATTCATAGGTTAATTTCATTTTAGTTTTGCAAAATAAAAAAGTGTAATTTCCGTACCAAAGGCTTCTACCCCGTTCACCTATTATACCCAATTTTTTTCCAGACGCTAAAAAAAATCAGCCTGTATACGACGGAGTTATGCCCGAACATACAAAAAAATATATATATATAAACATGTCGAATTGATAACCTCCTTCTTTTTGAAGTCGGTTAAAAGGCCTGTCCCTACCGGTGGAAACTTCGCAATATATTAGCTTATCAGTTTCCGTGCATACCTACGTGTCTGAATGCCAACCTTTTGCTGGCGTTACTACCTATCATAACCCGATCACGCGCCTGCGCTTGTGCTAATTCGTCGAAATCGAGCAGCGTTGGACAAACAATAATTATTGTCTCTACACGTGATAACGCGTCCGCGACTGTATTATCTTGGCACTTTACATATTGTATGTCGCTGGTAAATCCGCTAATATCTATACAATAATTGTCTGGCCCTTCTGGGTAATTCCTTATCGCTACCTACTTTAGTGAATGCGTATATTAATGGTTTATGGTCTGTGTAAATGGCAATTTGTCGTCCCTCTATTAAATTGCGGAACTGAACCATAGCCATGTAAATTACTGCTAACTCTTTGTCGTACGTACTATACTTCTTTTGTGCCTGTGATAACTGCTTGGAGTAATATCCTACTGGTTTCCATTTCCCGCCTATTTTTTGTTGTAATACTGCCCCTACACATGTATCCGATGCGTCAGTCATTATTGACACAGGCGCGTCAGCACTTGGGTGAAACAATGTAGTCGCCTCTTTAATGCTGACTTTACATTGTTCCAATGCTTCTATACTTTCTTTGTCCTATGGTATTTTTTTTTGTCCTTTTTCTTGGCATTGATGCTCAACAGCGTGTGGTAAATGCGACCTATACAAATTAACCATTCCTAAAAAACGGCGAAGCTGTTCTACTGTCTCTGGTCTCGGATAGTCTGTTATCACCTTAACCTTGTCTGTTAACGGTTTAATTCCTGTCTGTGTTACTTCGATTCCTAGAAATTCTAATTTTGCTTGCCCGAATTCAATTTTACTTAAATTTATCGTTATGCCGACTTCACTAAAACGTTTAAATAGCATGCGAATATGCTCTTTGTGTATTGCTTCGTTGTCTGAGGCCAAAATTACGTCATCGATGTTACAGAAAAGTGCTGACTTGCCATTTGCGTTATCTATGCGTTCTATACCTCTAAGTACATGTTGGTCCATGAACCTCTGAAACGTTTGGGCCGCATTCCGAAGTCCGAAAGTCATGCGTGGAAATTCCCAGAGACCGAACGGGGTTGCTATAGCAGTTTTTTCTATATCCTCCGCTGATACCGTGATGTTATGGTATGCTCTATTTAAATCGAGTCTCGAAAACCAAACCTTACCTGATAATATGTATGTGAAATCACTTACTTTGGAATGCGATAACGATCTGGCTTTGTTATCGCATTTAACGCTCTGTAATCTCCGCATGGGCGCAGTTGTCCATCCTTTTTTGGTACCACGTGCAATGGACTAGACCACTCTCCTTGTGATGGCCTACATATTCCTAACGCATGCATTAAATGAAATTCGTTCTTTACCTTATTGTAACGATCGGGCGGTAGCGGCCTAGGACGCGCGTGTACCGGGGGACCGTTTGTTATGATGCGATGCTTCACTGCGTGCGCTGACGGTTGCTTAAACAAGCAACGTAATCGAACCATTGCTAGCTCCACTATAACTAGAATTGATCATGAGGCTCTTTACAAATCTATGTGTCAAACAGACTTTAGTCATATTCTATGCATAGCGGACGCTAATACAGCAACTGATTGTCTAATAAAATTGTTGTCATCAGTTGTCGCAAAAAACACGACTTTGAAAAAAGTGCCTGCAAAAAAGAGAATCCTCTAACCATGGTTTACTCCTGGTTTATTAAGGTGTATAAGAAACAGGGACGCTCTGCACAGAAAACTCAAAACATCTGCAGATAATGAAGTATTAAAAATAACTTATAAACGATATAGAAACTATTGCACTAAATTATTAAAAAAACAAAGACTCAATACGACACAGAAGAACTCAATAATGCTAGCCACAATCCGAAAATACTCTGGGATACTATAAAGCGAGTTACGAATACAAATAAAAGTAAAACATCATCTACACAACCTCTCAAATACTCATCAACGCCCCGCCCGTTCAATCTTGCAATGAAGTAAATTCCTTTTTTGCCAGCATTGGCAGAACACTAGCTGTCAATCTTACCAACCACATATTCTCACAGTCAGCAATAACCTCACAAACCCAATCAAAATACACACCAGTAACATCCTTTGTCCTAGAACCAACAGATACTGATGAAATTAAATCGGCCATAGGATTGCTGCGACCAAACGCAGCTACTGTACCCTGTATATTTAATGTAAAAACCCTGGCACCCATAATATGCCTTATATTTACCCTCAGTTTTTAAAATGCGGTTTTCCCACTTCTATGAAAAAGGCAATTACACATCCAATCTTCAAGGCTGGAGATAACTACCGTCCAATTGCGGTTCTAAGTGCTTTGTACTTCCAGTGTCAACTTCACATTTAATTTCGTAACTATTCAATGGTCACGTTAATAAAGTAAGGTTTGTTCAAAAATCAAAATCAAAATATTTATTTCATTCAAATCTGCATGGGCACATATGAAACATCAGAAGCTAGGTGCACGGTTCTAAATTGTTGTTTCCTATGGAGAAGAGCCGGCAAGAAACTCCACGGTTACTCTTTAAAAAATAATTGGCTTTAAGAATGTTTTCAGATTACAGAGATAAAATGTATGGGAGGACAGTGCAGGCCTGTCAATAAGTACCAGGTACGAATACAGAATAGAAAATCGTCTACAAATCTCTGTCTGTCTGGCCTACAACGTTCTCTCATTAACAATATGTAAAATAATCTACATAAATAAAATGAACCTATTTAAACATGATTGCCATGAAAATCACTAAAAGTAATCGATATTAAAATTAATGTATAATCTCAAATAATGACGAGAATATGTCAGCAATGTCGGGGGTTAAAAAGAATAAAAATAACATTGTATTTGAGAGCAGTTAATAGACTTTCACATAGTTATGCTGTTAATGAGGTACCAGGGAAGCCACATGTGCAGAAGGAATTAATGCAAAACTTCCCTGTCTTCAACGTAGACTTTTATCTTATAATATGCTTTTTTGATAAGGACACGTTTGATGTGCGTTTTAAACTTTCCATCGCTAAGTTCTATAACTGACTTTGGCAACTTGTTCGACCCGACCTTTGGCGACCCGTTACGACGGCTTAACGTGCTTTCCGAGACACGGAGGGGTCTTGGTATGTAAAGATGGTCACCCATCCCCGGACCAACCGCGGCAAGCGTAGCTTAACCTGGTCGATCGGACCGTGAAGCTATTGTTATTTAGCGTGAAGTATCAAGTTTGTTATGTGTTGTTCATGTGTTAATCATTTTGTATACATACAGTGATCTTTTTCATCACGAGCTGTTTTTTACAAGCGACGCAGTGTCCACTAACGACGGCAACCGAGCGCAAATTAGTCTGTTAAAATTGTAATGAAATTTTTGAGTTGAACATGTCTGCTTACATGAAATATTTTTTTTAAATGATTGAATTTATGTTATTAAATAGAAGAAAAATCTTCTTAAACACAACACTTTATCGTCAATGTTGTGTGAAGAGGTAACGGAAATTCTTTTTACAATGCTTAAAAAAAAATTCGAGTACAAAACAACCATTTGAAGATGAAGGAGAAGGAAGAAAAAGCACCGAAAACCTGCTTATTGTTGTCAGATTTGCAAACGGGTCCCTATCAGAATTAATTTCCATTTCGAAGGTACTTACTCGCGGAGTCTAATGTGTGTAGTGTAATGATGTTTACCGTGTTTTAGAAATTGAGAATTGTGTCGCGGTCATATTAACACCTAGGTAGTTGTAAAATATCACTAGACAAAACACACTGACTTATTTCTTGTTAAAACGCTAGGAAAATCGTATACTTACTCTTACAATGTTTGTAAATATGTGAGCACCATGTATCTATCATAGAATTAATTTATCTTTATTGCTTCAGATGCATTTTGTTACCTATTTTGGTACAGTAATTTTATTCTGGGTGCATCGTTTTCACATGTAATTAAATAATGAATGTACTATGTTAAATTGTATTTAAAACATTTTAAAAGAGTAACGGTGGAGTTTCTTGCCCGTTCTTCTCCATACGAAACTACATTTTGGAATGGGCGACTAGAATCAATTCTGTTTTAATGTAAATGTTGACGTTCAGAAGTGCCTTTTAAGTGCCTAATTGAAATAAATGCTTTGACTTTGGCTTTGACATGTCCTAGCCTAAAATCTAACTACATAAATGGTTGGCAGGCAAAATATGCAATATTATTTCGATCGAGGTATTGTCTACAACACAAAATCTGACGATCACGAGACTCAGAACACTCCGCTGTCTAACGCCATAGATAATAGGTAAAACAGGCTGTTGTACGCAACTTCACGTCAAAGTAGGTATTTTGCGTATGGGTGTGAGAATCAGATAATCGATCCACTCCAGTTCTTCGAGAAAGGCCAGCAAAGCCTTGGTGTTGCTGACAATCTCACGTAGGGTACCTGGGTTACTGAAGTATTTTGCCCTGTAATTAGCGACCACCTGGCAGTTTAGCAGCACATGAGCCGCTGTACCTTCACGCGTCGGCCCCACATGCAGGCCCTGCACAGCGGACTGACTGTTACTCCTATGACAAAGAGATGTTTATTAAATTGCCCATGGCCAGTACAGCTGCTGTGACTGTACGCAGCTGTGGTTTAGTTAAACGGAGAACCTGTTTCGTGAGGCGGTCATCGATGATAGGAAGTGCTTCCTTAGCCTGCCTACACTCACTTAGGTCGAACCATATTTTGTGATGTTGATCCCTGGTTCGTTTCCTTACCAGAGTGCGTAGATACTTGCAGGGGAGTGGCGCAATGGGTTCTGATCCCACTGTTGCCATGCTCGACCCCCTCCTAGCAAGTTCATCGGCTGCATTGTTGCCTAGCGAACGCTGTGTCCTTTGATCCACTGAATAGTAATATTATTGAGGCTACCTACCTCCTTGAGGCACTGGTGGCACTCGTATATCAGCCCAGAGTCAACTGTGTGGATGTTCAGCGCTTGCAGAACAGTCATGCTGTCTGAGAGTATACGAATCGAGTGGTCCTTAACCTTCCTGGCCATGATTGCAGACGCGGCAAGGGAGATGCCCATGCATTCGGCCTGGAACACTGTGTTATGGACTCCCAGTGGTGTGGCTAAGTGGACGTTGAAGTCCTCCGAGAAGACTCCAGCCCCTGTCCCACTATCTGTTTTTAATCCGTCCGTGAAAATACGCAGCTCTGCGTGGCGAAACCCTTCGGATCGTCGATCCTCATGAAGTTGGATTCTGTTTTTATCGAAGATAAATTGTTTGGACACCCGGTAATTTATTGCCTTCGTAATGGGGAACTCACTGTTGAGTTCCTTAAGCAGCGCGGTGTGTTGTATGTCCTCTTGCTCCAGAGTTTTATTCCATTTAAACGCGCTACCGCCATCGTCGCTTCCTGCTGTATGAACAGGTGGAGTGGCGGTAGTCCCAGCATGGCTTTGATCGCTGCAGTCGGACTAGTTCTCATGCAGCCCGTGGTCGCCATGCAGGCTAGTTTTTGCTTGCGCTGTAGTATGTTGTTGGATGTAGCTAGTTTGGTGCGGGGCCACCAGACCATGGCCCCGTAGGTGATCATGGGGTGGATCACTGCGGTGTATAGCCATAGTTTAATTTTGGGTGATAGACCCCAATTGTCACCTATCATTTTGCCAGAAGGTGATGCAGGCTCTGTTCAGGTTGTTGTCTAGATGACTGCTTCAGTTAAGCTTATTGTGGAAAGTAACCCCGATATACATGACTTCGTTGGCCAACTGAAGTTCTGTATTGAACAGTTTCGGTAGGCAGAAAGGGCCCAACGCTCGTTTTTGAGTGAACATGACTAATTTAGTTTTGGTGGGGTTCACTGATAGTTCAAAATCCCTGCTCCTCTACGATATGTAGTGCTTGCTGGGTGAGGTTACAGATCGTTCCCGTTACCTTCCCCGAAACAAGGATTGCGAGGTCGTTCGCATAACCTATAGTAAAGTAATGGTTGGCGTTAAATTTGTGGTCATTTATCACCAGATTCCATAGAAGGGAGGACAGCACCCCTCAATGGGAGCAGTCTCTGGCTATCATGGCCAGCTGCTGCTTATCCTGAAGGCATCCTAATTGCGACAGAGGCTCCCTCCCATTGCAATAAGGCGGGGAACACTCCATCAGGGCCAGCTGCCTTGAAAGGATGGAAGCTTCGGATGGACCATTGGAGTTCTTTCAGTGTGATCACCCTGTGTGCGTGCCGGCAGTCGTTTTTTGATAGTGTTTGAATTACGTCTTGCCAGTCGATTACCTGCTCGAAGACACATCCAAGGAAGTGACTTTCAATTAGGACGCGTCTTCAGGCGACGTCGTGTGTGTTATCAGGCTTGCGGAGGGTAAAGTAAAGAGTAAATTTATTTTCTTGCTTAAAACTAGCTGTGGACAAGTTTACATTTATGAAAGACTGGTGCCTGAAATAGGCATTGCAAGCAACGCCTATGGTACAAGCCACCAGGGCCCCACGACGCTTCATCTGTATAAGCTTACAATGGGTAATTTTTTGAGTCTTAATAATAAAATTTAAGGAAATATACACCGGATAAAAAAACAAGTTAATCAAAATAACATAACGATAATGGAACTTTCAAGAGTGAACTTAATTTCGACTGTGTGTTGAGTGCGTGTAAAAGTGTAAGTGAGGTGTATTATGTAGGTGTAGCGTTTGTAGTGTTATGTGTGAAAAGTGAAGGTAAGCAGTCAAGTTAAAGGAATCAATATTTTTTTAGTTTCATCTTATTCCATGGTTTTAAGCCATTTACTCACGGAGGCCTTACAACCCCTTTTGGGCTTTTGGTAATGAAAAGAGCGGTGTTTGCCTTGTTGTAAATATGGTATGTTTATATCTCCACACAGGATTATATTTTTGCAACTATTTAGTTCTGTCAATAGAATATCCAGTGAATTAATAAAGTCGGTGATGATATGTTTACTAGGTGGACGATAAATACTAATTACGAGGGGTGTTCAATAAAAAGTAATAATAATAAAGTAATAAACTCCTTGAACAACAAAAAAATATTTACTGGCAGGGGAAGCCCGGACATTTGATAAAATAAAAAAATAAAAATAATTGATTTTCTTTTCTTAATTTAAAAATAGACGTCATTTGTTTTTGTCGTGTCGGAACGTGGTACGCAAAATGGATAAAATTTAAATTCGTGCCGTAATAAAATATCTCTGCCTGAAAAAAATTACTACTGAACAAGTAAATCTAGACTGGAAAGAAACATTAGGGGTTAATGATCCTCCGTATTCTATGGTTGCGGGGTGGTGTGCCGAGTTTAAGAGAGGAAGAACTTTAACTAAAGACGACCCGCGCTCGGGACGTCCTACGACGCCGATGGCAGTTACCGAACAAATGATAAAAAAAGTTGAAAAAATTGTTTTTGTAGGTCGACGTGTTACTTTTCGTCTTGTAGCTATATTGTGCAACTCGACCTCTTGTTCTATACAGATTGGAACCTATCCCTCCTCCTTCTTTATATTAAACCTTGCCATAGGCTGTCCATGTGGCGGCAGGTATTTTGGTTTTAACAAGTCACCTCCTCGCGACGTAGTACAAACGTCGGGCTTTATCCTGCCTCGAACCACCTGCCTCGAACTTATTTTTGATAATTATGGAAGAAATATTAGGTAAATTTTTAAAGATTGTAAATTAGTTTACAACAAAATTTTTATATATTAGTTAATTCACCAGAAAACTGTAAGCTTTTCTTATTTTTAAATCATTCAATTTAAAATATATTTTTAGTGAAGCGACAAATAACAGCTACCACAGCTTCATGCATCAATGTATTTACTAATGGCAAAATAAAGGACTTCGTCCTTAATGAGGGGCGTTTTTTTTTTGGGTGGGATATCATCAAATAACTTCTCCCGCTCTGGGTGGAGCAGAATAGAATAGAATAGAATAATTATTTATTTGCATAGAAAGTAGGTACAAAAAAAATGCAGATGGTTTTATAATCAAGAGATCCGTGTACATTCTACCTTAAATTAGGCATGCAAAAACATTTAGCACAAGTGCTTAATAGTCTACAATAATCAATAATATATGAAAATTCTTATAATATGGTCAATAAATTACAATAAAGAATAAAAGATGTCAGGATTAATTAGGTAACTACTTATAAAGTTTTATCATTTAAAAATTCACTTATGGAGTAATAACATTTATCAATTAATAACACTGTCAATTTCTTTTTAAACAGTGGAATGGACTCGATTTTTATTCCATCGGGTATTTTGTTAAAGATAATCGGGCACATACATAAAACACTTTTTCTTAATAATGCAGTGTTATGTCCACTAACGTGTAGAATGTTTGTATACTGCCTTCTAATTAGTCGTGTTCTACTGTCAGACGATTTAATAAAAAGATGCATATTTGATTTTACAAAAACAGCTATTTCGAAAATGAATAGTGATGGGAAAGTTAGCAAATTTAGGGACTTGAATACAGTTACGCAACTCTCTGTTACTTTCATGTTACACATTGCCCTAATGCATCGTTTTTGAGCCTTGAATACCTGTTCTCTCAGACTACAATTTCCCCAAAATATTGTCCCAAATCTCAGAATTGACGCCACCAAACCATGGTAAGCGACTAATCTGGTGGTCATATCCACTTTCCTGGATAGGTTAAAAAGCACATACGCTGCTGTACTTAGTCTTTTGCATACTTCTTCTGCGTGTGGCTTCCAGGTTAGTTGGCTATCTATCATTAAACCTAAAAATTTTACAACTTGCACTTGGTCTATTTTATGTCCATTGTAATTTAAATTTAAAGTTTGCGGTGGTATACGTTGATAAAAATGCATAACATTCGTCTTAGTTAAATTAATCATTAAATTATTTTGATCAAGCCAGTGTATAATGTCAGTTAAAGTGTTATTTATGTCATTTCCATATGTTTTTAAGTCTGTACATTTAATCAAGGCAGTACTATCGTCAGCAAATAAAACCATAGGATGTTTGATGCATCGTGGCAAGTCGTTAATATAAATTAAAAATAATAGAGGCCCCACCACAGTGCCCCGTGGTACGCCATACCTAATAATTCTGTGTTCCGATAAGTATTTTTTCTCACGCTTAGTTTTTAAACATATTTTTGAAATTTCTGTCTGCTGTTTTCGGTTGCTGAGATATGATCTTAAGAGATTATGCATATTTCCTCTGATACCTATCATGTTTAGCTTGTATAAGAGAGTTTCATGGTCAACACAGTCGAAGGCCCTCGTCATATCAGTTAAAATTCCGCAAACTGGTACTTTTTCATCGACGTTTCTTAATATCATATTCATTAAATCGTAAACGGCCGTATTGATACCTTGATTTTTTCTAAATCCCTTTTGTTCTATACTCAAAATATTATATTTAGATAAGAGTTTATTTATCGCGTCATAAACTATTTTTTCCATAACTTTTGCGAAAATTGTGATTAGAGCGATTGGTCTATAATTTGCCAAGTCTTCTTTAGAGTTTTTTTTAAAAAGTGGCTTAACAATAACTGTTTTTAACTTGTTTGGAAATACTCCGGAACTGATACACAAATTAAGTATGTGGCTAATATGCAAAGCAATGTCACTCGATACAACTTTTACGACCTTAGTTGAAATGCCATCGTAGCCAGTACTAAGTTTATTTTTTAGAGAATGTATTGCTCCCATAACATCTTGAGGTAATACTGGATGCATAAACATCGAGTGAGGGTTACTTTTCAAATTACTTGTGTCGGGTTTTGCGGTCATAATATTTTTTGTCTGGTCAATAAAATAATTATTAAAAGCGTTTGCAATCTCTGTTGGATTAGTGATTGTGGTATCATGAATTTTTATTTGTGAAATAGGTTCAGTAAATGGTTTATTTTTGTTTATGACTTGCCAAGATGCTTTTGACTTATTGTTTGATGTGTTGATGAAATAGTTATTTTGCGCTTTTTGCGTTAATTTAATGATTTTCCGAAACCTTCGCGAGTAGTTTTTAAAGTTGCTTTTATTAAGGCTTGAAGGTTCTCGCCTATGTTTCCACAGTAAACGCCTTTGTTTTCTACTGCATATTCGAATGCCCTGAGAAACCCATTTAATATTTTTGTTTGAGTTAACTGTTATCAATTTGTAAGGGAAACAAAGATCGTACAATAGACGGAAGTTCTCTAAGAAATAATCAAATGCTTCATTAGCATTTTCAGTTTTGTATATATCAGAAAATGAAAAACATTGTAAGTATTTTTTGAATTTAGTTACATTTTCACTGGAAAGATCACGCTTTTTGATCCGCCAATAATTTATTCTACACGATTTCAGCACTTTAACTTGCAAAAACTGTGCTGTGTGGTCAGACAATGCTAAGTCTAAAACTTCTGATTTACAGTTTAGTTTAGAACTGCGGGCAAAATTGTCTATATAAGAATTGCTACATAGCCTGGTGGGTTGGCATAACTCTAATTTAAGATTATACCCCAAAAGAAAGGTTTCAAAGTCCAAGGTTATGTTATTTCTTTTTAAAGTGTCTATATTGAAGTCCCCACATATTACTACTTTCTTTTCGGGTTTCATACATACTGTTTTTACAATAGTCTCTAACCTCTCATAAAACAAACTTAAATTACTTATCTTTGGGGGCCTATAAATACACATAATAATTAAATTTTGTTTCGTCAATTCTATGCCACAGCATTCGACGACGTTAGCTATAGAATACCGAGATATGTCTGGAAGCGCTTTGTATTCAGGGTAGTTCTTGACTAGAATACATGCTCCTCCACGTTTCTGAGACCTCCTTGTATAAATTGCCGCCAACTTGTAGTTTGTTAAATTCAGTAGTTTCTCATGTCCAGTCATAACAAAGTGTTCTGTGATACAAATAACATCTATTCCTTTTTTTTCTGCGATAATTCTTGAAGGTGAACAGTGAGTAAGTCAGATTTATTTAACAGGCCAGCAATGTTCTGATGTAGGATGTTTATATTATTATAAACGAAAAAAGTCACTGTTGTCAGACGAATTGCAGAAAGAAGTTTCGATAGGATAGTTTGTTATGTCAATAATCAGGCGTTCAAAGATACTTTCAAAAATTCGTTTTGTGCCTTGTCTGTTTAATTTTCCTGTTCGGTAGGAAAACATATCTAAGGTGAGATCACGATTTGTATCAAAAAAGTATGCATATTTGTTATTTTGTATGTCCAAGTATAGTAAATTATTAAACAATTCTACCCTATGATTATGAATTAGAGCTCCTCTTACGTAAGTGGGACAGCATATTATGATTACATTCGTGTGGTTGATTAGCTTTAGTGATTCCCTGATTTGTTTAATCAATTCGATGTGGTTTCCAGCGCTTTTGAAATCCTTTTCTCCGATCATAAATAAGCAGTAGTCGTCAATAGAGAGACCTTTTACGCTTTCAGTAATATTGGACAAAATTTCGCTTAATCCACTACCTGGTGTCACGTAATGGCAATACTCGAAGTGCTCGCTGAAGGTAGTTTCTATATTGTCTAGTGCACCTATATAATTACAGTTACTAATTATGCGTAGCTTTCGCTTTCTTGGACTTTTGAATGTTGCAACACAGTTGATATGTTTTACACATATGTTACCTTTAACAAGTGGGGGCGATGGATGTGGTGCATTTGCGTTGATATTGTTCTGTGAGGCGATGATGTCCTGAGAACTTCCAGAATCAATATCTACCTGTTGTGCGTTGTGTGCAATTTTCATACTTTCTGATGTCTGTGTCTGTGTTGTTTTTGTACGAACAGGTATTATCTTCTTCGGTGTTTGGACTTTGGTCTTAAGAGGACTACACGCTATTACTTTGTACGTTTTGTTTTTTTCTAATAAATGAGCATTCGTATTCTTAAGGTTACTATTTTCCAAAGATAATAATTCTATTCCCTTGTGTGCGCTTTTTAATTGAGTTTTAAGCTCTTCTAACTCTTTCTTATAGATGTTTAGTTGATTTTCATCTTCATCTTCAGACATTCCTGGCAAGGAATTAGACGTGTAATCCAAAGTTTGCGAGATTGTATCACTTGTATCACGTTCAGACCGCGTGCGTGTTCTTCGGAATGTGATATTTTCTAAAAAATTCATAATGTCAATTCAAATTAGATTTCCAAAACAATTCTCAAATTATGTTACTTTCTGGGATCCGAATTCCTAAGTTCGTTCGTAGTCTTCCAAAAATAATATTTTTCTACCAAATACTAAAATATTTTTGCGCTGGTATCCCCAATCGTTAGATTTGCGCCGCTGGTGGTAAATAGTGGTACTATCTTGGTTATTCTATTCACCGCTTGGTGACGAGTTGGCGCTAGTTGTCGAACATTGATAAAAGTCCAAAGGTCAATTTAAATATTTTTTTTCCTAACGGTGTACATGTTATTTTATTTCGTAATTATTTCACTACGTTATGCACCCAAGATCACTATTTGATATTTATTAAAGTTGTGGTAAATGTTATTAATAACACTGATATTAATAGGTACGGTACTGCTTGTGAAGTGTTTTGAACTGGAACATATTATTATTGACTTAAGTTGGTCAAATACACTAGTCGTTGATAGTCACAATTAATATCACTTATAAATTGTAGTTATTGCATTGAGTTTCACTAATTTTTGGTCAATTTAGAAGGTTTTTTCTCAGATTATTGATTTTTCTTCTTGCACTTTATGGAAAAGCGGTTTATTTGAATTCCACCAAGTTTTTGTCGAGGATAACAATCACAGCATTGTATTATCACTTTATGTACTGGGATTTTGTATTTTTGTCACGAATAATAATTTAGTAAGCTAATAAAAGCGTTGTAAAAATAGCGTGATACACTGAGTGACGCGTGTCTTGAAACCGTAAACCAAAGGGCGTGTCAGACTTTTACTGACTAAAACCCACCCGTGTTCCTTCAGTAGCCCGTATGCCAGGGGCTGTGGTATCTCTTTCGACCAAACCCGCACCCCTGGCAGGCATCGGCCCTTGCGGACCCCATCATTTTTTGTGCTGACATCTCTTTGAGGCGCGCGTGGAACACAACGCGCCGTCGACTTGGGCTTGGTCCTTACCGGACAGCGAGCTACCCATTACTCGCCGTCCGCAAGCCCATGCCTACGGTGGCTGGAAATCGGCCTGGGATTCCCGACGCCCAGGGCGTCTCCATATCCTGCGGCGGCTAGGATCGCGAGGGCGCATAGACTACCTCTCCCTCACGTGTGCCGCCTCCCTCTTCGCGAGTATCACTGCTTCGCTGAAGAAGGTGACGGCTACCCATGCCCTCTCGCTCCGTACCATGGCCTGGACCAGGGCCGGACGCGAGAGATCGCCGCCGCCGATCGCCTCCACGAGGACACGGCGGTGCTCCACCCAAGCCGGGCAGACCGCCACCGTGTGCTCCACCGTATCCTCAGGACGATCCTCGCTGTGGAAACACCAGGGCGTTTCCTCCCGCCCTATCCGAAACAGGAACCTCCCGAAACAACCGTGTCCGGTGAGGACCTGCGTCAGGCGGAAGGTGAGGACGCCATGCCGCCTCTCAAAACACTCCTCAAAGAGGGGACTCACCGCCGCAATCGTGGCGTGCCCATAATTAGTGGCGTCAGGTCAATATCATTGACTTCTGATCAGAGGGGCAATTCTCGTAATTTTAAGAACGTTCACAGTTTGATCTCAGTGTCAATCTGCCAAAAATACCTAGAGTTTCCATACACTTTTGACAAGTTTTTGACATTTGATTGTCGCCGAGATGAGACTGCGATTAGATTGTGAACGTTTTTAATTACTAGAATTGGCCTTCTGGTCCTTCATAATTATGTAAGAAACTATTCTAAGATATTCAAAAGAGTCTGTTCTCAAGCTAAATCTAAATTAATAGGCAACAAAATTAAAAATTTAAAAAACCCCCGACCCAAACAAAAACTCTAAAAAGTAAAAAATAATATTTATAGGCCTTTTGATTTGAACGTAATATTTTGATCAGGGCATTGTCAAGTCGGGGGACGGTCAATGAAAACGCCAAACAGAGGCCTGGCCGTCCCCCGACTTGACAATGCCCTGATCAAAATATTACGTTCAAATCAAAAGGCCTATAAATATTATTTTTTACTTTTTAGAGTTTTTGTTTGGGTCGGGGGTTTTTTAAATTTTTAATTTTGTTGCCTATTAATTTAGATTTAGCTTGAGAACAGACTCTTTTGAATATCTTAGAATAGTTTCTTACATAATTATGAAGGACCAGAAGGCCAATTCTAGTAATTAAAAACGTTCACAATCTAATCGCAGTCTCATCTCGGCGACAATCAAATGTCAAAAACTTGTCAAAAGTGTATGGAAACTCTAGGTATTTTTGGCAGATTGACACTGAGATCAAACTGTGAACGTTCTTAAAATTACGAGAATTGCCCCTCTGATCAGAAGTCAATGATATTGACCTGACGCCACTAATTATGGGCACGCCACGATTGCGGCGGTGAGTCCCCTCTTTGAGGAGTGTTTTGAGAGGCGGCATGGCGTCCTCACCTTCCGCCTGACGCAGGTCCTCACCGGACACGGTTGTTTCGGGAGGTTCCTGTTTCGGATAGGGCGGGAGGAAACGCCCTGGTGTTTCCACAGCGAGGATCGTCCTGAGGATACGGTGGAGCACACGGTGGCGGTCTGCCCGGCTTGGGTGGAGCACCGCCGTGTCCTCGTGGAGGCGATCGGCGGCGGCGATCTCTCGCGTCCGGCCCTGGTCCAGGCCATGGTACGGAGCGAGAGGGGGGCGAGTAGGGTTTTTTAAATTTTTAATTTAATTTTTATTTCTTGCTTTTTAAACTTAATGTCTCCCTTAAATCACCATTTATCTATAATCTATTCATTGAGACCTTTTCAATGAGCCCAAACACGATACTTCTGCTGTTTGTTGATGAATAACTTGGGGTTCCTGGAAATTCCAGGTGTTGCTCCAGCATCAGTTAAGGATATTTTTTTCGTCTAATATCATTGAAGTAATATAATCCCAAATTTTGAGCTGATCAGACCCATGGAAGAGGCTAAAATCCCTTTTTCAACCAGAAAAGAGCTGATAATCTTCAAACGGCTCAACCGATTTTGATGAAACATGTCTAAGAACAATCCCAACTAATACACCTTTCAAACAAAAAAAACTAAATCAAAATCGGTTCATCCGTTCGGGAGCTACGTTGCCTCAGACAGACACAAACACACACACACAGACACGTCAAACTTATGACACCCCGTCGTTTTTGCGTCGGGGGTTAAAAATGAGTATTTTTAAAAATAAAATGAAAGCTGTGTGGCAGGTAATTAACAAAGAAACTGGAAACAAAACAATTTACCAACATCCCAATAGAGGTTACGAAATCTCTCCCCTCATCATCTGATCGCTTCGATTAGCTGAACCTCTTCATAAAGAAAACTTCAGTAAGAACATTCCAAGTTTTGAATTCAAACCCATTTCTATTGCCACGATTAAAATTGCATTTAAAAGTCTTAACATAAAGAACACTGAAGACTTATGGGGGATTTCCATTAAGGTTCCCGACGATAACATTGACACAACTGCCCCTGTCCTAACAGGCATATTTAATCAATGTTTAGACAGCGGTACGTTTCCTGACTTTATGAAACATAAAGTTTTTCAATTTTCAAATCGGGTAGTAAGCATGATCCCTCTAATTATAGACCTATATCTGTGATTCCAGCATTGAGCAAAATTTATGCAAAAATCATGCTAGACCAGATGTTGTCACATTTTAACTCAAATGGGATTTTACATAGTCGACAGTTTGGTTTCACGAAAGATGGGCCGACGACTGACGCGGGAGTAAAACTTATTAGTCACATTTCAGAATCCTGGGAAAAATCCTAGGATGCAATTGGCATTTTTGTGATCTCTCAAAAGCGTTTGACTGCGTAACACAATACACTGATCTGTAAGTTACACTACTACGGAATTCGTGAACAAGCTGCTGATCTTGTACTTTCCTATTTATCGAAAGGCAGCAAAAATTAAACGTTAACGGGGCAACGTCCTCGTGGTCTCTGGTTAAATGGGCATGCCTCAAGGTTCAATTATTGGCCCATTTTATTTCTAGTTTATATTAATGACCTCCCTTACCTGATGGCTAACTTCTCGGATATAATTTTATTCGCTGATGACACTTTTCTCATCTTTAAAAATAGATATGTAGAAAAGATACGGGTGTTTTACATTTCAACAATAGTCTAGCTGTTCTTTCAAAATGGTTTGCGGCTAATAATCTTTTACTGAATGCGAACAAAACTAAATGTCATAAGTTCATGTTACCAAATTTACCCCAATATAGGTCTAAATTTAAAACTTAATGGCAAGAAACTAGATGCTATTTCGGAAACTGTATTTTTATTCTGTATTTTAAAGTAATTAGAGTTATTTCAAGTAGATTAAGCTCAGCTGCTGACGCAATAAGAAAAATAAAGCAGTTAACTGATGTAGCCATAGCTAGGTTAGTATACTTTCCTTATTTTCACAGTATTATGTCATAAGGCGTTCTGCTGTGGGGATCGGCTGCTGACATAGATTCAATTTTCATTTTACAAATGAGGGCAATCCGCGCCATCTATAAAATGGGGCCTCGCGACGCCAGTCTCTTAGAAACAAATTCAACGACATTGATATAATAACTTTGCCTTCTCTTTATATCCTAGAAAATATGATACGATTTCCATAATCTAAATACACGTAGTAAAGATGACATTGTGATTAAAACTAGCAAGTAATCTACTATATAAAAATAAGTCGGGTTTTCCTTCCTGACGCTATAACTCCAGAACGCACAAACCGATTTCCACGGTTTTGCATTCGTTGGAAAGGTCTCGGGCTCCGTGAGGTTTATAGCGTAGGTAGGGTAGGTAGGGTATGTAGGGTAGGTAGGGTAGGTAGGGTAGGTAGGGTAGGTAGGGTAGGTAGGGTAGGTAGGGTAGGTAGGGTAGGGATTCTGTATGAATGACTATTGGACGGACAGGACAACGTCTGTCAGGTCAGCTAGTTTCTAATAAACAGTATCCGCTTCTATAACAAGTTGCCAAAGTCGGTTATAGAACTTAGCGATGGAAAGTTTAAGATTCACATAGATATAAGACTACGCTGAAGACAGGGAAGTTTGGCATTAATTCCTTCTGCACATGTGGTTTCCCTGGTACCTCATTAAAAGCATAACTATGTGAAAGTCTATTAACTGCTCTCAAATTACAATGTTAATTTTTATTCTTTCTTTTTTTACAATGTCTGACATCTTCTCGTCATTTTTTGACATCAATTTGAATAGTGATCATTTATTAGTGATTGCCATGGAAATCATGTCACTTGGTTTAAATAGGTTCATTTTATTTATGTAGATTATTTTACGTAACAGTCCCACATAACTGCGCTATCTCCCCGTGGTAGCGCAGTAAGCATTTCTCCACGTTAAAAAAATAATGCTTAGGTCGACGGCGCGGTGTGTCCCACCCGCGCCGTCAGAGATGTCAGCAACATCTGGTGGGGTCTGCAAGGGCCAATGCCTGCCAGGGGTGCGGGTTGTTCGAAAGAGATACCGTCGCACCTGGCACACGGGCAACTGAGGGAACACGGGTAAGTTTTAGTCAGTAAAACTCTGACACGCCCTCCTGCTCCACTCAGAGTGGGAGAAGTCATTCGATGATTTCCCGACGTCAAAAAAAAACGGACCAAATCCTTCTTCTTAAAATTATAAACGGTTTTGTAAATGTTCCCAATCTTCTGACACAATTATGTATAGCTGTACGAAAGCTATTAGATCTAGTAGTGAAACTGTTACCTTTGCCACCACTGCTTGTAGCATCGACTTCTTGTCTAACCCTTTACGACGATTCCGATCGAAACTTCTAACCAGCTCGGACACTCGAGTCGTCTGTACATCACGAGCCGCCTACTACTAATAATATAATTATTTTAACTCTATCTCCTTTATTTGTCAGACAATTTTTGTTTTTATGCATATTTCGTATTTCCGATCTCAGTTGTGAACATTGCATTTTTTTAAACTGTATTTTATTTTATAACTTTGTGGTAATCCAATTAACGATATCTTGTAAGTTCTTTTGATTACTCTGCTAGTGCTGTACACTTCTGTAAGTGACTAATTCGCAATTCCTAAAACTGATTTTTGTTTGTGTTTGTCTTAGTGAATAAGTCGTTAATGTACGTTATCAATAAATAAACAACAGGCAAGGTGCCCAAAAAGATGGCAGCATTGCCACGTTATATGGCAATGCTGATTCTTTGGCCAGTTTTAGCCAGCACGAATTAAGTCTAAGTAACTCAATAAGTCAATCAAATCAAATAATGTATTTGCATAATACATGTTAAAAAGGTGTTACAGGTATAAAAGGTTCATTGTATTATAACCTAATGACACCTCATTAGGTTATAATGCAATGCAAATTAAAATATGTCGTACTAATCGCAACATTAAAATACAGCTAGAATCACGGAGCTAGAATACATTATTATCGAGTTACTTAAATAAATTAAATTTAAATAATCATTATATATTGTGGTGCCATTTCAGACAAAATCATCTTTCATTTAAATAATCATTAATTGAATTATAAAATTTGCATTTTGTGTAGGTCTGTGATACTTTTTGGCAACTTATTGTATATTTTGGGTGCCATGCCCAAAATGTTTTTTGTAAAAACTACTTTTTATGGCGTCTTACGCATATTTTATTTTTCAATAAATAGAAAAACTAACACTGAATACAAATAAAATTCGTGATTTCTAATAAACTAGTGTAGTTTCGTTTAAGCGGTGGCAATCCCCAGAAAAACAGATTATAGACGCGCGAACTTAGAATTATGCTGAATAACATTTTTTTATTTTTTTCACCACTGAAATGTTATCTACTAAAATATTGACGGCCTGATCAAGATAAGTACTTCTTCTTTATTACCAAAAATAATACTTTATTGTAGGTTTGCTTTAAGATATGATTTTCAGCCGCGCCGCCTAAATATTGTGCTTGAGAAAATCACTCATTTAAAAGCACCTCGTCTTTTCAACGCACAGGCGGAATTCAGGAAAATTGCTTTGTATGACGTGTTCTTGAAAGGAGACCACGAATCTGCTAACGTAAGGTAGGACGCCCTCAGTGCAGCAACAATTTTCGCTGGGTGGCTGGTAGCAGCTGGATGAAAGTTTCCGGGAATCGAGCTGAATGGCGTGCAATAAGAGAAGTCTATGTCCAGCAGTGGACTGTTGTAGGCTGGTGATGATGGCGATGCTTATGTTTTCTTAATTTCCACTCACAGATTATTTTTGTTAATTTTCGAGTTAATCAAGTCACGCAGTGAAACCCTCTTCTCTCAGATTGACTAGATACCCCTTTTCACCCCGTTAAGGATAGATTATCGGAAACCCCTGATATACGTAATTCTTTATTTTTGATCTTTAGTATAAATAATGACTTTCGAGGTAATTGGACTGTGCGAAATTCTTTCATACATTTGATACCCTCCGATTCCCCTTCCGAGGGTCGTGTAGACAAACAAATAACGAAACGTAATTGTTTATGTAGTTATGTATTCTTGTCAAGTGCGTTGATGTCAGTCAGGCCATTTCTACTAGCTAGACTAGCTTTTGCCAGCGGCTTCGCCCCTGTGGAACTTTCATCCCCTATTTAACTCCCTTAGGGGTTGAATTTCGAAAAATCCTTTTTCTTGTCTACATTATAAAGGAAATCTCTGTGCAAAATTTCAGCTTTCTAGGTCCAAGGATTTGGGCTGGGCGTTGATGAGTCAGTCAGGCAGTACTTTTCTTTTTATTTATATAGAGACATAGACATCGATTTCTAGTTTACACAAACTCAATTTTTATTGATATTAATTTATACAGTATCACACATCATTCAAACACCAATATTAACATACAAAAGCACTGTTTATATTTAAACGCTGTATTGATGCAGAACCGTGAATAGTACTGCATTGTCTGCCGAAAGTGTGCCAATTACAAGGTGAGCTTTTGTAGAAAACAAATATTCAATTATTTTAGATTGCATTATAAATTTGGGTGATATTTTCATTTTTAGTAGGAATTGCGTGACGTTTTTGTTTCAAACTCAAAAGTGTGCGCTGTTTACGTCTATCGGCAGTACCTTAATCGCAGTGGATTTTTTTTAAAGTGCAATAGTTTAATTGTGGAATTAATAGGAAATCTAGGTCCAGGACTGCCACACTAGCTGTCTCAAAAAGAAGTCTTCCGCTTCATCTGACTACAAACAAAGGCTTAAATCTAGCTGTGGAATACGGCCTATTAATTGAATGCAATAAAAGAGCCTCCACGAGTTACTGTGCAGATCGTGGAAAAAAGGAAGAAATATTAATTATGTGTCAAAATGTGTTCAAAACTTAATACAAATGGGTCATTCAAATCAGCATATCGCAGTCTACTGCCTCACAAAGGCTTATCTTAAGCTATACCACAACACCCGGTCATCTGTGTGATTCTCATTCTACGCTAATAAAGACTAACATTGTACAATCATCTTTAAAGATACAGTAACATATACGGTCAACACGATGACGCCAACTCCGCAAAAGCATGAGACCCACGAGGAGAATCCGGCCGCGCTGGTCCTGGATGGCGAGAGAATCGTTATCACCGGCATGGCGGGACTCTACCCGGACTCCCACAGTGTCAAGGATTTATCTAACATTTTGTACAATAAGGTAAATCGTTTCACTTTTATGTTGACTTTATAAATCATAGAAGAGATATCGTGGCTTAGACATTTTACCACGGATTCTTAATGTGCTTCTAGAAATCATCTGTACCCTACAAAAGTGCAACATCTACACGATCAAAGTTTATGAAATAACCGATTTTTTTCTGAGTTGTCGAGTATCATGTCCTTTATCTACTGAATGTATGATAGATAAGTCGCACTTTCGATGTCCCACCGTGTATATTCTCTGTTGTGCCGTTATGGTAATAAATCACCTCTAGATGTGTAAGGCTACATCCCCATGATTATGCAGCACAACTATTATGAAAAATGTGAGTGTTTGTTCCATAACAGTTTGCAACACTGCGTAGCAAGTACTATTTTGAAATAAAGCTAAATGAAAGCTTGCGAGGAAGTCGCTGTGGGGACCACTTATTGAAGTTAGCAAATCGCAGGCCCGTTGTGCATTTTATAATAACACACTTGTATAATCATGTTGAGATATCAAAAAAATCCGTAAACCTACCTACATCTATATTTTCCAGTTAAGTTTAAGTTTCATATTTTAAGAGGCAAGTCTAGCGACACTAACTTGACATAAATCCAGATTTCAAGCAGTTACTGAGAATTTCAGAAGGGAGAAACCAAATACCACATTTTCTTTATCAAAAATCGAGGATTCAGAAATCGCGCATGTGACCACTAGACCAACAAGGCAATAATAAAAACTTTTTAACAAAAAAATTAAACCGCCGAAAAAAATTAAAAGAAAAAATAATTAACCTGCTGTGTAACTGAGTTCGGAAGGCGGTGACATAAAAATTAAAATACATACTTAATCAAATTTTTGGGGCGGTTTAATTTTTTGTTAAAAAGTTTTTATTTTTAACCCCCGACGCAAAAACGACGGGGTGTTATAAGTTTGAAGTGTCTGTGTGTGTGTGTGTGTGTGTGTGTGTGTGTGTGTGTGTGTGTGTGTCTGTCTGAGGCAACGTAGCTCCCGAACGGATGAACCGATTTTGATTTAGTTTTTTTTGTTTGAAAGGTGTATTAGTCGGGAGTGTTCTTAGACATGTTTCATCAAAATCGGTTCAGCCGTTTGAAGATTATCAGCTCTTTTCTGGTTGAAAAGAGCTGATTTTAGCCTATAGAGATATGAGGAACAGGGTGTAAAGTTCGCTCATCTTCTATTGAAAAGGAGGATCCTCCGACCAGACGGGTATTGTGTCTGGTCCGGGCAACTGCCCGACAGTTGATGTCGGGATTTTTGTATATGTTCGAGTGCCGTCGAAAACTCTGATTGCGCGATGTAGAATTGCTCAGTTAGTTCGCCTGTGGCATTGTAGATGGCGCCACTTTTCTTTTTGTGTTTTCTTGATATTTGTCGTGAAGCATTTTTATTTGTAGTGCCGCTACATCACTCCCCCCCGGAGACCGGAGGTCGATAGTGGGCTGAGTCAGTGCATGTTATGCATGCTTGCCAGTGCCAGTTGTGGTTCCAGTGGGCCGGAACCGGGTGTCACATAGTTCGCGGTGAGTCGGAACTGTCTGCGACGATTCCCCAGTGAGTCGGGGTTGCTCTGCGTTATGCTCCAGTGAGTCGGATCTGGTACAGCGCTGGGTTGAGAGGTTGAGGCTGACTGCTGGCGTCGACCGGGAGATTGGGCTCTCGACCGGCCGAAAGTGCAGTGTGCTGGGCCATGGTTGGTGATGAGGCTGTGGGTGATGACCAGGCATGCGGTTCGCTGCATGCAGGTGGTCAGGATACCCGTTGAAGCCGTGGGTGCTGGCTGGCTGTGTGACTCGCCGCTCGAAAGCTTGAGGAAGTGATCTTGATGTTGATGATGACGTCACGCCGAAGTGTTGCACGAAGGCTGCGCTGACGTTCTTTCACGGGGTCACCAGTATAGAGGTATGAGGAACAGGGTGTAAAGTTCACTCATACATTTGCTGGTAAAGGAGGATCCTCCGACCAGACGGGTATTGTGTCTGGTCCGGGCAACTGCCCGACAGTTGATGTCGGGATTTTTGTATATGTTCGAGTGCCGTCGAAAACTCTGATTGCGCGATGTAGAATTGCTCAGTTAGTTCGCCTGTGGCATTGTAGATGGCGCCACTTTTCTTTTTGTGTTTTCTTGATATTTGTCGTGAAGCATTTTTATTTGTAGTGCCGCTACAAGCCTCTGATCAACTCAAAATTTGGGATTCTATTACTTCAATGATATTAGACGAATAAAATAACCTTGAACTGATGCTGGAGCAACACCTGGAATTTCCAGGAAACCCAAGTTATTCACCAACAAACAGCAGAAGTATAGTGTTTGGGCTCATGGAAAAGGTCTCAATGAATATATTATAGATAAATGGTGATTTAAGGGAGACATTAAGTTTAAAAAGCAAGAAATAAAAATTAAATTAAAAATTTAAAAAACCCCCGACCCAAACAAAAACTAAAAAGTAAAAAATAATATTTATAGGCCTTTTGATTTGAACGTAATATTTTGATCAGGGCATTGTCAAGTCGGGGGACGGTCAATGAAAACGCCAAACAGAGGCTTATCCGTCCCCCGACTTGACAATGCCCTGATCAAAATATTACGTTCAAATCAAAAGGCCTATAAACATTATTTTTTACTTTTTAGAGTTTTTGTTTGGGTCGGGGGTTTTTTAAATTTTTAATTTAATTTTTATATAATTTGTTGTGGCTATAATGTACTAATTACTATATGCTAAATTTTTTATTACTTTTTGTAATACACAACTCAGTATTAAAATTTTTTAGTAAACAATCAATCATCCCCTGTTTTCCTACCCTTAGAGTTGGTTTTTTTTTCCAAATTTATATGGGACCAACTTCGGAGTATACCCTTTCCAATAAAAAAGAAATATCAAAATCGAACTACTCTGTAAAAAGATATGCGTGGTCATACATAAAAAAATATATAAATACACGGTGAATTGAGTAACCTCCTCCGTTTTTTCGTCGGTTAAAAATTAACCTTCTTTACGAAAATGTAATATGTTTTGATGCAACGCAGATCAACCCAGTATCAGAGGCAGCACTCCGTTTTAAGAGCACCCATCCAGAAGTAGTGCAGTATGCAGGCACCGTTCCGGAACTCAACCACTTTGATGCGCAGTTCTTCAAGGTGCACTACCGACTCGCAAACTGTATGGACCCCATGGCCCGCAAGATCCTGGAGCAGTCGTACCAGGCCATCTATGATGCTGGTAAACATACAACTACAGCGCGATTTTCTATTGGCGCGTGGTCAAATTATGACATTGTTTTATTTTAACATTTTGGGTGACATTCTCTGATATATTTACTCACTATAATTTTTTTCTAGGTGTAAATCCGGAAGAGCTTTCCGGTAAGAAGGTCGCCGTGTATATTGGCACTTGTTTCTCTGAAACAGAAAAAGCATGCTGTTATGAAGCCGCTTCTAGAACTGGTCTCGGTATCGCTGGGTAAGTAAGGATTTTTAGTTATTTTAAATAAAGTTAGTTTAAACTGTATTTCTGTAAGGCGGCCCGTACATCTACAATAGTTTTACACAATATTTATATTGTGCAATAATATTGAATACCCCCTTTGAATCCAAACTTTCAATTATATTTAGCAATAAGATTGACAAGCCATTCGCGTCAATCTTTTCATGCGAGAAACATGTCTGACGACCAAGTTTGGGCTGCAGCCGTGCTAGTGATTTTGTTGAAAATAGGAAAAAAAAGAAAACGAATATGGGCCAAAGAACTTACTTTTTATTTGCCACAAAGCCGGTAATTCTCTATATAATTCGATACATTCAATTTAAAACTCCCTTTCCTTGTCTTTTACCGAACTATTCGGCATTTTGATACGCGACTCCGTACTACACGTGACTGAACTGATCGCAACCGCTCAAAACAGTGAACTGAAAAATATTGCGCTATACTAATCCTACACAGTCAGCTCCGGCGGGATCTCATGGCGACATGGAGAGTGCGATTGTCGCAACCCAGTGCTGGGCACTCCACGATTGCGGCTGCAAGTCCCCTCTTCGAGGAGTGGCTTGAGAGGCGGCATGGCGTCCTCACCTTCCGCCTGACGCAGGTCCTCACTGGACACGGTTGTTTCGGGAGGTTCCTGTTTCGGATGGGGCGGGAAGAAACGCCCTGGTGTTTCCACTGCGAAGATCGCCCTGAGGACACGGTGGAGCACACGGTGGCGGTCTGCCCAGCTTGGGTGGAGCATCGCCGTGTCCTTGTGGAGGCGATCGTAGGCGGCGATCTCTCGCGTCCGGCCCTGGTCCAGGCCATGGTACGGAGCGAGAGGGCATGGGTAGCCGTCACCTTCAGCGAAGCAGTGATGCTCGCGAAGAGGGAGGCGGCGCACGTGAGGGAGAGGCAGTCTATGCGTCCTCGCGACCCTAGCCGCCGCAGGATACGGTAACGCCCTGGGCGTCGGGAATCCCAGGCCGATTTCCGGCCACCGTAGGCATAAGCTTACGAAGGCGAGTAATGGGTAGCTCGCTGTCCGGTAAGGACCAAGCCCAAGTCGACGGCGCGTTGTGTTCCACGCGCGCCTCAAAGAGATGTCAGCACAATTTGATGGGGCCCGCAAGGGCCGATGCTTGCCAGGGGTGCGGGTTTGTTCGAAATAGATACCACAGCCCCTGGCATACGGGCTACTGAGAGAACACGGGTGGGTTTTAGTCAGTAAAAGTCTGACACGCCCTCCTGCTCCACCCAGAGCGGGAGAAGTTATTTGATGATTTCCAACCCAAAAAAAAAAGCCGTGCTAGTGATTTTGTTGAAAAAAGGAAAAAAAAGAAAACGAATATGGGCCAAAGAACTTACTTTTTATTTGCCACAAAGCCGGTAATTCTCTATATAATTCGATACATTCAATTAAAAACTCCCTTTCCTTGTCTTTTACCGAACTATTCGGCATTTTGATACGCGACTCCGTACTACACGTGACTGAACTGATCGCAACCGCTCAAAACAATGAACCGAAAAATATTGCGCTATACTAATCCTACACAGTCCAAGAAAAAAATATTACGCAATAAAATTTAAGCTCGCTCAAACTTTTGTTCAATCATTGCGCAATTTTTCAAAAACACTGCTAATAATATTGTGCAATCATCTATATTGTGCAATATTATTGTGGATGTATGGCCGGTGTAGTATTAAAAAAAATGAGTGAATGAAACGCACACACTGCTACTAACACGTTTAATTTAGATGATAAAAAAAAATACAAAACAAGAAACAAAAAAATACAAAAAGGGTTATATTAGCTTTAAAAAAATACGTTTTATTTGGGCTCGATGTGTCTGGCGTGGGGTAACTTAGTGAAGATTGTGTTTTTTTTTTAAATAATAAATACGAAAATATTATTTTTAGTACACGACCTATTTAAAAAATCGATTGCAATCGTTTTCGGGTAGGCGTATATAAGCAAAAAAAAGGTAATTTTAATTATAAGACACTAAGGGAATCCGACTAGTCTTGGTGAGGTGATATGCAATATGGACAACCTCCTTGATGCGAGCCACTTTACTGTTTATAAAACTGACTGAACTTCCAGTGTCGACGAGAGCATCAGCTTTGAATTCGTTTATTGTGATAGGGATTGTCGCACTCCTAAGACACGAAGGAGAAGCAGCAGAAATAGCCCCGCTATAAAACTGGTCATTGCTCGAGTTGGCAAGTTCTTCAGACCACACAGAGTTTATGTTATGCACGGATCTGCAAACGTTGGCAAAATGGCCTTTCTTCGAACACTTTTTACAAGTAGCTTTGCTAGCTGGGCACCTTATTCTAGGGTGTACATTTCCGCCGCAAAAGAAACAGCGTTTGGCTAATTGTGTTGTGGAGGATGGTGCGACCGAAGCAGTCTGAGGCATTCGAGACGATGAAGCTACCGCCAGATTGTATGATTCCTTGTCTCGGGGGATTTCAGGTGCAGCATTTAGATGCGGAGAGTTAGTACTCATCGTCTGTGCATCTTTCTCAGCAGTTTCCAAGGTAATGGCTTGATTGAGAGCGTCGGCAAGAGAGAGCGTAGAGTTCTCTAGAAGTCGTTCACGAATTTTTCGTGAGAGCAGGCCGGAGATAAGAGCAGTACGAATTGCCTGTTCTTCATGTTCTGTCGCGGTGACAGCTTCAAATTTGCAATCTTTAGCAGTGAGTCGTAGAGCTCTAGCATATTCGGAAATAGTCTCGTCCGCTCTTTGTTTTCGACTGAATAGAACATGTCGAGCTAGTATCGTGTTTTTTGGTTTGACATAGATGTCTTCTAGAACTTTCATAGATGATTTATAGGTCGTGCAAGACTTGATATGTTTGTAGATTGAAGCGGATAAATGGTTGACTAACAGCTTACACTTGAGAGAATCCGATATGTCTTCAGTAATCTCTTCAGCGAGAAAGCTTTCGAAGGTCGATTTCCAATGCAGCCATTTTGCGTCTGTATCTGCGACATCAGGTTCGACGTCAAACTTGTCGGGTCGGAGATACCTCGACAGTGACGATTTTTCTAGTTTTTCGTCAGGCATTTTTAGTTAAATAAATTGTAATATAATAGACGTAAAACCAATCAAGAAATGTGGCTTTATTTAACTAAAAGAATTACACATACTAGAGAATAATAAATTATGACAAAGATATGATAGCTGTGACAAACGTCTGTCCAAAGTTGTTACTGTCACCATAAATACTAGGTACAATCAAGGAGGTTGTCCATATTGCATATCACCTCATTGAAGTTGTCCAAGAAACCGTGCAAACAAACTGTCAATCTCGCCTCTCTTAACCAAGTCTCGTTCGTTGAAGGGGTATGTTTCGCAACTATTAAAATTAATCAACATACCTACAAGAAAACGCCTCTTTTAGTTGTTGACAACCTCTGCGCAGACGTTATCGTGGGTCACAACTTACTCAAGCAACATTCAAGCATTCAGTTCAATCTGGGAGGTCCCGGCGAGCCCTTACAAATCTGTAATGTTCTGCAAGCCTCAGTTCCGCCGGCCTCCATATTCACAAATCTTTCGCCAAACATTCAACCGATTGCTGTCAGAAGTAGGCGCTACACTAAAGAAGACGTTAACTTCATACAAGAAGAAGTATTCAAGTTGCTCAAAGATGGGGTAATTGAAAAAAGTATTTCCCCTTGGAGGGCCCAAGTCCTCGTAGCGGGAGGAGGGGCCCATCGTAAACGGCTCGTGATCGATTATTCAATGACAATCAATAAATTTACTGACTTAGATGCCTTCCCCTTGCCAAATATCGAAACGGTTGTGAACAACGTATCGAAATTTAAAGTATTTAGTCAGATAGACTTGAAATCTGCATATCATCAAGTCCCAATCCTGGAAAATGAGAAGAAATACACAGCATTTGAAGCAAACAGCAAACTTTATCAATTCACACGCATCCCATTCGGAGTTACTAACGGCGTAGCGGCCTTCCAGCGGACTCTAGACTTTATAATAACTGAAGAAAAATTAGATGGAACGTACGCATATTTAGATGATGTAACTGTTTGCGGCAAGGATGATAAGGATCATGAGCACAATCTAAAACGATTCATGGACGCCGCTAAGAAGTTTAATTTAACTCTCAACGAACAAAAAAGCGTTTTCAATCAAACTAAAATCAATCTGCTTGGCTTTACCGTAGAAAATCATATTATCCAACCTGATTCTGAAAGGCTAAAGCCTCTGCTAGATCTCCCCGCACCAACTAAAGCAAGTGAACTGAAACGAGTCCTAGGAATGTTCGCGCACTATGCAAAATGGATTGGACGTTTCTCAGAAAAGATAAAACCCCTCACCTGCGTCACTAGCTTCCCGTTATCGCACGACGCTCTCAAATGTTTCGAGGAACTCAAACAGGACATCAAATCGGCGGCTCTTGTAGCGATTAATGACGACGATATCTTCACAGTTGAGACTGACGCTTCAGAATTCGCTCTAGCGGCTACACTTACTCAACGAGGACGACCAGTAGCATTCTTTTCACGAACTTTGTCAAACTCTGAATGCAAGCAATCCTCAATCGAAAAAGAAGCTTGCGCTATAGTGGAAAGTTTAAAGAAATGGAGACACTACCTAATTGGCAAACATTTTCTTTTAATTACGGATCAACAATCGGTAGCCTTCATGTTTAATCAGAATCATAACAGTAAAATCAAGAACGAAAAAATCTTACGTTGGCGATTAGAGTTGTCTTGTTTCAAATATGATATTGTTTATAGACCAGGCTCCGAAAATGCAGCTGCCGACACTCTATCCCGCTTATGTGCCTATATGAATATCAGCAAGCTAAAAGAGCTCCATAACGCGCTCTGTCACCCAGGCGTGACAAGAATGTATCACTGGGTGAGATCCAAAAACTTGCCCTATTCAGCAAACGACGTTAAGGAGATTACCGCCTCGTGCCCGACCTGCGCCGAGATAAAACCAAGGTTCCTCAAAGTCAAAGGTCACTTGATCAAAGCTATGGCCCCTCTCGAACGTATCAACATAGACTTCAAGGGGCCACTGCCGTCTAACACCTCTAACAAGTACATATTGACGATAATTGACGAGTACAGCAGATTTCCATTTGCCTATCCGTGTAAAGATATGACATCTGCCACTGTCATCAACTGCTTGAAAGATCTCTTCCTTACTTTTGGCCAGCCTCTCTATGTTCATAGTGATAGAGGCTCATCGTTTATGTCCGAAGAATTCAAGTCATTCCTAAGAAAAGCAAACATAGCCTCATCTAGAACGACACCTTACAACCCTCAGGGTAATGGACAAGTGGAACGTCTAAACGGGACTCTCTGGCGAACTATCCAACTCAGCCTCCGGTCAAAGGGACTATCAGTGGAAAACTGGGAAGTGGTACTGAAGGATGCATTGCACTGTGTACGTTCTCTTTTATGTACAGCTAATAACGCCACCCCGCATGAAAAGCTTTTTACATATCCTAGAAGATCCCCGAATGGAGACTCACTGCCGTCCTGGCTGTCACCAGGCCCGATATTGGTAAAGAAGAATGTCCGACAATGTAAAACAGACCCCCTAGTCGAAGAAGCTGAACTTCTCGAAACTAATCCTCACTATTCTCTTATTCGACGTGACAATGGGGAAACATCAACAGTATCGAACCGTCAATTGGCACCGTTCCCAAATACCGTGGACTACAGTGAAGATGATAGCTTTGAAACAGCTTCTGAAGAGATGGAAGACAGCGCTACAGCTCCACTCGAAACTGTCATCCCATCGCCGCAACGTTCACAGGATTTACGTAGCTCGTCACCTTCTCCGATACTCCAGACCGAAACTCTCCCTCGGAGATCAAACAGGATTAGAAAGCCGCCCTCCTACCTGAGCGATTTTATTTTATCAAAATGGGAGTGAAAACTCCACCGGGGAAGAATGAGGTGATATGCAATATGGACAACCTCCTTGATTGTACCTAGTATTTATGGTGACAGTAACAACTTTGGACAGACGTTTGTCACAGCTATCATATCTTTGTCATAATTTATTATTCTCTAGTATGTGTAATTCTTTTAGTTAAATAAAGCCACATTTCTTGATTGGTTTTACGTCTATTATATTACACTTGGTAGACTTAAAGATAGGGTTGTTAGAGTTTTTAACATGAACAATTTTAGAAAAGAAACACTATTTTAATCAAGTCCACTTTTAAAAAAAACTCTTGTCACGTAATCTCAGATGTATCCAGGTCGGCGGAGCACGTCCGTCGGGTGGAATGTAGAAAGCACTGAGGTCACGGAGCTACGGGACCCACGTCTACCTCGTACACGCCTCTATTCTTGATGGAAGTGAACGTCACGGCACGTGACGCGTCAGGATCTTGGGCGAAGGCGCACCGACCTCGTTCGTGGGTTACCACGCCGCTATGCCCGTAGGGAAAAGCCAAAATTTGGCTTGTAACGGGATCTAGACAAAAATGGAAGCTTCAGACCACCGATACAAGCTGAATCTTTGATTAATTATGAAACAAGAGAGAAATAGATCGAAAAGAGGAAAAAAATAGGTGACAATACATACCAAATAAATACGGAAAATTAGACACGTACACCGGTACACTCGTGCACCGGTACTTTATAGTTTTCACCAACTTATGTCTTTATAATATTCATCACTTTTAATTTAAAATTTCAATATTATTTTCAAAAATGAAAGACGACCATCACGTATCGGGTCCCAAAAACGTAGTGCAGCCGTCAGAAAGCAAACAACCGACGATTTTTTCACCAATTCGTAGTTCAAAATATGTGATTAACAGCGATGAAGAAATGTTTTTATTGAAAAGTTTGGATTAGAAATGGAAGAGGTTTTAACCGTAGCGGTTTTACGCTACACCGGTTAAGAAAGAGAGACGGATATAAAAAGGAATCAGGACCACTTCTATTACCAATCATAATGCTACGCGTTACGATTACTGATTTACGCTACGGTTGCTAATACGACGACATGCTACGGTTACTGGGGGTCTAGTCTCCAAGTCCGTCAATGAATAAAAAAAAATTCACGTAAAATTTTTCGGGTGTGTAAAATCAGTAATAGTATTATTATTTGAAATTTCTTTGACATATTTCGGGAGTCTGGGATCCCGGACCTTTGGAAGGCGTACGAGAAGCCGAAGCCAACTCGCAGAGGTCCCTTAGAAAATTATAAACGACGAGGACGCACCGACCGACTAGTAGGTATGCCTGTATGCATTATGCAAGTGCACCTAAGGTTGTCCTTGGGTGCACTTGCATAGTGCATACAGGCATAATCGGTTTTGTTTTCTTTATTTGGTTGAAATATACATATAAATTATATTTTTAAATATTCGAAAATAAATAGTATCACATCAGCCAATAGCCATAGTATATTTACGTATAAAAACATTTAAAAATAATAAAAGTTGTAGCCCACCGGTATCGGGAACACCCCCGAGTGGGTTCCCGCATTGGCGTTGCGGGGGGGCTCAGTAACTGTGGTCTGCCACCCACGGTGAAGCCAAGAGGAACCCAAAGGTGGGGCCGCTCGTCAGGGCTTTTGCCTTCAAGCCAATGACGTAGCGACCAAAAAGTAGGTTGCGATGAGGTGCACCGCAACTGAGGTGGGCCGCGATGTCGAATGGGAGGCATCGCTGCTGAGGGTTACAGGCTGCGGCAGAGGATGGTTGCCGGTGCTTCTGAGCAGTGCTCTTCCCTTCTGTGGCCTGGACGGGGCCGCCACCGTTTGATGGCGGACGCGGTGGGGCCGCAGGGGAAGACGAGTGTCGGTCTTCGGCTGTCTTGAACTAGTGTCAAAGTTAGGTCTAACTGTCAAACACTAAGAATGCGCCTGCGCATATTTCGGCCACGTGGGCTTAAAACGACGATAGCTCTTAAGTTAACTACATGAGCTGTTTAGAAGTTATGTCGTAGGAATCGTTATGAAATTAACTAACAGATGATGTATGGATTAGTTCAGTTTTGCATTGAAATATATTAGTAATTCTAAGTTGAAATCAGAGTGAGGGAGATTTTCCCAGTTTTATGTGTAAAGGTAATTATAATTTAAAAAAATCAACCACAATTACGACAAGTTTTTATTTCGTTTGGTTCTCTAAACATCAGTTCACATTAATAAACAAAAAGAATACAGCTCACCAAACATTTTTTTCGTACCACATGTGTTTACATTATCATGACTCATTTCGTCGACCGTGCCGTTAGCGATAACAAAGGGTCTATTCATTGTTCAATTCCTTTGTGTCTGAAGGCCAAGTGGATTGGGTTACTATTTTAATCTTTTGTTTGGTTCTTAAGAATAACACAGACGGAGTTTCGGCTGCTACAAGTGTTTATTTTGAATGTATCGGATACTCAACCAAGCCACTTGAAAAAGAGCGCAAAAAACAACCTCTCAAACTTTGGGTCACAGTTTTCACATGTTCCATTCGTATTAGATGGAAAGTAACATTCTACATTTTGAAGATATTTACTAATCGATAAGCCCAATTAAAAGGCATGTTGCCTAACAAAATCATTACGAAAATCAATTACAAAAATGAACAATTACCCACAAAATTAACAAGTACATAACCATGGATTAATTAAATGGATATGAAAAAATAGATTATAGCAAACATTGTCACATCTGAACTCCAAAAATCAAAACACATTAAAATATTTTATGTAGGTATACATATTATTATTTTAAGTTTGTAAGAATAAAAAAAAAAATGAAAAAAAAAAAAAAAATGCGCTATACGAGAATCTTCCAACTCGGTGTTTCGTAGAGCCTGACGAGGCCGACGACGCTGCCAACTCACTGACCCAGTCACAAACCAGAAACCTGAAACAAAAACAGTGTTTTAGTACCTATATCAATCAAGAGGAAAGAGTTGATTGTTTGTTTGTTTGCATTCAATAGGCTCCAAAACGACTGAACCGATTTTAAAAATCCTTTCACTGTTGGGAAGCTACACTATCCCCGGGTGACATAGGCTTTATTTTATCCCTGTATTCCCACGGGAACGAGAACAACGCGGGTGAAACCGCGGAACGCTGCTAGTTTAGATAAATAAAAAAAGTCCATAAGCAACTTACGCTTCCGGCGATGGCACCATAGAGGATGACGACGGCACAGCAACAGCTGGTGGTGCTGGTGGTCCCCGGGTAGCATGATCCCAGTTGGATCTGGATGGACATATTAAAACAAAAGTTAAAACTTGCATAACCAGAATAATATCTACAACTAACTTTACAAGTTTATGGGATGGCGCACCATCCCATGATCGTTCGAGCAAAAAAAAACAGAAATCACCGACATTGAAAGGAAGGAAATCATTTCCACACACATCTAGAATTCTAGATTCCGCGGAAAATGTACCACGTGACCTCAAATTTCTTTAAATCTCAAGCGGGCTTATTCATCTCCGTTACCGTTTTCGTATTTTTCATTTCAATGTTACGCAAATTTCTAACAGTAAAATTTAAAATAAATGCATTTTATCAATAATACGATACATAACAACTTATTTAACATCGACAGTTCGCTACAATAGTAGAATCATTAGTCATAATACGGCGAAATGCGTCACCGGATGCGGCGAAATGGCTAACGGTATCTGTTGTAATAACTATTTCCGCTCAAAATCTTTATCAAATACACATTCTTGGCAATAAAAACTGTTTATTACTTACCTGTCCATGGTGTCCTCAAAAGATATAGCTGTACAGCTCATAAACACAGCGAAAAAAGGAAATGAAAAAGTTGTTTACGACCACTCGCGATGCTCTCCGAAACGTACTGAGGGGAGCATTTTAAATGGCCGAGCGCCGTCGTTCAACGTAATAGAGAAGGGAATTTAGTCGACTATTGGCAACGTTGGTCCACAGGCTATACACTCGTACGGTTGTAACCGTCTTTAAAACATAGATTATTAACAAAAAAAGGCGAAAGAAAACGACAGCTGCAATCGGGGCTTATTAAGCTCTGCTGACAGTTGGGGAAAAACGTATGTGGGCTGAATGATCGCGGTCCGACAGTCGAGGAGGAGCGTTGGCCGCTCTCCTGCGGTCGAAAAGTGGTAGGCGAGACGGCGCGTTGTGTTCCACGCACGCCGTCAGAGATGTCAGCAACCCCTGGTGGGGTCCGCAAGGGCCGATGCCTGCCAGGGGTGCGGGTTGTTCGAAAGAGTTACCGCCGCCCCTGGCACACGGGCAACTGAGGGAACACGGGTGGGTTTTAGTTAGTAAAAGTCTGACACGCCCTCCTGCTCTACTCAGCAGAAGTCATTTGATGATTTCCCACGCAAAAAAAAAAAAAAAACAACTGGTATCGGGAATAGGGTCCAAGCTACCAGTTGCTGAGAGAGGAACCTCACTATACGCACCGTGTCCAGTATTACTGGTTTTCTGGATCAAGCCCTTGATCCAGCTGCCTAACGAAAGCCTCCTGAGGTGTTGTACGAGGCTCTTGACTATAATGCCATTGGCCATCACGACTATTGGCACAATGACTGCTGACTCAACAACCTCGCGTATCAGGTCAAGATACTTGATCTGCTTATTTTTTTCAACTTTCACGAGGTTCTCGTCATGTGGGACTGCTATATCAATAATCATTGTTCGACGCTCTAATCGATCTATTACCGCTATGTCCGGCTAATTGGCAACATATACACAGACATAGTCCAGTCAGTGATGCCATTTTCGAGAACTGGGTCGGGCACATACCTATAGTACGGTACTTCCGAGTCCACAAGACTGTATTTCAGAGCAAGTTGCTGGTGGATAATCCTGGCTACAAGGTTGTGCCTATGCAAGTAGTCTCCGTTAGCCAGACGAGAACAGCCAGAAATAATGTGTCAGATTGATTCCCCTGGACGGTGGCATGCCCGACAGATGTCAACCGTGCCATCCTTCACAATATATTTCTGGTAGTTGTTCGTCATTATAACTTCGTTCATAATTGCAAAGACAAAACCTTCGGTTTCTCCAAAGAGATCACAAAATCATACACAGGATAAGGTCGCTAAGAGTTCTACATCGGGTCCATATAGGATCCGGTAAAAGCACCCGTGAAGCTCTTTGCTCTGCCATACCTCCCTGCGGCCATTAGTATCTAATACTTTAGGTTTGCGGCAATTCTCGTTAGCCAAGGAGAGCGGGGTGAGGCCCTTGTCCACTGAGACCACATCTCGGTGCATCCCCACGTCGGCATCTCAGAAGTATTCCCTGAGACTGCATACCTGACGGTTGACCAGGGTTTTAGCATTTAAGAAACCTCGATCTCCGCATTTCCGGGGGATAATATACGTCTCATCACAGATGGCCGTGGATGATGCATCCGATTTGTGGTCAACAGTGTGCGGACCCTCCTATTCAGGCGTCAAGTTCTGTCTGAGGCCATTTGAGTATGCCGAAAGAGTACATCAAAACTGAAGGAACTCACCTTGTTTCCTCCTGATAAAAGACTATTTAATACTTTATTCAGTCGGCAAAAGAAGCACACCCTCAACGATTGTTTCATGTCAGCATTGTTAACGCTTCCGACATACCCTAATACTTGTATGTTTCGGTTGAGGAGAGGGATCTAAGGTGTTTGGAATCCAAGAGTTGAGTTCCCACGGATTCCACAATCTTTCCTCGCTTTACATACATGACCGCACATTTGTCCAACCCAAATTCCATCCTGATGGACTGAAGGTTTCAGTTACTTTCAGTAGCTCCATCAGTTGCAAATTCTTGGGGGATAAGAGGATTCAAGGCTAGACAGAACCAGAGCGGACTTAAACTATCGCCCTGAAATATGCCTCACTCGATCCTTATCGGTTCACTATTCCTCTGGATATTTCAACATCCTGGATAGCGAAGGTCTTCTAGTGCCCCATACACGATGTCAGGAAGGTATGCAGGGCTGCAGCCACTTTATACAACTCCAGCACCCTCCTGAGCCATGTCTTTGGCACCGAGTCATAGGCCTTCTTATAGTCTATCCAAAATGTCGACAGATCCCTTCGGGCACGACGAACCTGTTGGCTAATGGCCATATCAATGAGGAGCAGCTCCTTAGTATCGCGAGACTGGTTCCTGCATCCATTTTGAGAGGCAGACATGATAGAGTTGGTGTCATGATTGTAGATTTTAGCTCTCAAAATAGATGTCAGAACTATAAAAACCGTGTCGGTAAACAAGTGATCGGTCTATCGTTGGTTAGACACTTTAGCAGCTATTTAGCTGATTCATTGGGACAACTGTAAATTTTTGTTGTCATTTTTAGAGGTATGAGGAATAGGGTGTAAAGTTCACTCATACCTATGATGGTAACGGAGGATCCTCCGACCAGACGGGTATTGTGTCTGGTCCGGGCAACTGCCCAACAGTTGATGTCGGGATTTTTGTATATCTTCGAGTGCCGTCGAAAACTCTGATTGCGCGATGCAGAATTGCTCATTTAGTTCGCCTGTGGCATTGTAGATGGCGCCACTTTTCTTTTTGTGTTTTCCGATTTTGTTGCAAAGCATTTTTCATTTGTAGTGCCGCTACATCACTCCCCCCCGGAGACCGGAGGTCGATAGTGGGCTGAGTCAGGGCATGTTATGCATGCTTGCCAGTGCCAGTTGTGGTTCCAGTGGGTCGGAACCGGGTGTCACATAGTTCGCGGTGAGTCGGAACTGTCTGCGACGATTCCCCAGTGAGTCGGGGTTGCGCTGCGTTATGCTCCAGTGAGTCGGATCTGGTACAGCGCTGGGTTGAGAGGTTGAGGCTGACTGCTGGCGTCGACCGGGAGATTGGGCTCTCGACCGGCCGAAAGTGCAGTGTGCTGGGCCATGGCTGCTGATGAGGCTGTGGGTGATGACCAGGCATGCGGTTCGCTGCATGCAGGTGGTCAGGATACCCGTTGAAGCCGTAGGGTGCTGGCTGGCTGTGTGACTCGCCGCTCGAAAGCTTGAGGAAGTGATCTTGATGTTGATGATGACGTCACGCCGAAGTGTTGCACGAAGGCTGCGCTGACGTTCTTTCACGGGGTCACCAGTTTAGAGGTATGAGGAATAGGGTGTAAAGTTCACTCATACCTATGATGGTAACGGAGGATCCTCCGACCAGACGGGTATTGTGTCTGGTCCGGGCAACTGCCCAACAGTTGATGTCAGGATTTTTGTATATCTTCGAGTGCCGTCGAAAACTCTGATTGCGCGATGCAGAATTGCTCATTTAGTTCGCCTGTGGCATTGTAGATGGCGCCACTTTTCTTTTTGTGTTTTCCGATTTTGTTGCAAAGCATTTTTCATTTGTAGTGCCGCTACACATTCATTGTTAGTTTAGGCCCGAACTAATCTTATGTCCGTTTATGAAACGAAGCAGGGAACGACTGTAACTTCGGCCGAAACAACGGACTTGCTGCTTAGGGAGTAAACCCTTGTTACTGTTACAACTATAGCTCCGTAGCAACAGCTGGAGGCAGCTCAAGCATCGTTTATAACCCCTTCTACAGCTATTAAGCAACAATTATTAAGTTAAACAGTTATTTCAGTAATCATCATCATCATTTCAGCCGAAAGACGTCCACTGCTGGACATATGCCTCCCTTAGGCTCTTCCACTTCGACCGGTCTTGTGCTTCCCACATCCAGTGGATACCCGCGGCCTTCACATGGTCATCGGTCTACCTTGTGGGAGGCCTTCCCACTCTACGTCGTCCGGTACGCGGTCACCACTCCAGAACCTTTCGACCCCATCGGCCATCTGTTCTGCGAGCAATGTGCCCTGCCCATTGCCACTTAAGTTTGGCAATTCTTCGGGTTATGTCGGTTGCCTTGGTTTTCTTGCGGATCTCTTCATTTTTTTTTCGATCGCGTAGGGAAACTCCGAACATAGCCCTCTCCATTGCCCTTTGGGTGAGTTTAAGCCTTCTGATAAGGACCATTGTTAGCGACCACGTCTCTGTACCATAGGTCACCACTGGCAACACACACTGGTAAAAGACTATTCAGTAATACGTTCACCAAACATAAATAAATTATAAAAGTAACTTGTTGCTGTTTTGTAAATCAGGTGCAGCAAAACTATGTTCGCCAACCGCATTTCCTACTGGCTGAACGCGAAGGGTCCTTCGATGTCGATCGACCTGGCGTGTTGCAGTTCCACCGCGGCGCTGGAGCAGGCATACCTCGCTTTGAGTCGAGGTGAATGTGAGGCAGCCATCGTTGGAGGCACCTACCTGTGTATGCACCCACAGTCGGCCGTGCATTACGGAAGGTACTATCAGGAAACAAAGATCTATGTAAAACCTGTGGCATCGCCCGCGTGGATTTCAAAAATTATGCCACAGTAACGGATTACCTATGGGTTAATACAGGTTATAATCTATCTGTGTACCAAATTTCATCCAAATCTGTCCATCCGTTGTTGCGTGAATAATATAAGATCAATTAAATACTTTATTGTGTACTTACCACTTAATACAAAATAGGATAATAGTACTGAACAATGGTCTCTGATCTTACAAGGCGATCTTTTATGGACATCCTTTGAATTAATTGAAAGAAACAATTATCATTCTCTCTCCTTTCTCAAAAGAATGAAAGGTATCAATGGATGCGGTAAAGGTATCAATGTTGTATATATACACCATTCTTTTAGGTATATGCGAAACCTGTAGTTTGTTCAGAATAAGTAACTGAATCGATTTCAATAATGTTAACACCATGTTATATTTTTTCCCACAAAAGTTTTTCAAATGTGATGGAAAACGTTAACACCAGTTACAATACAATCGCCGTACGGTCAGGTACCTACTGCCTAATTCTAATCAATGAGCACAATACGACACTGGATGCGCGGCGGCCCGTTTACCATATTTGTGTAACCAACTAGGTAACATAACAAGCTTATAATTTTGTGATGTTTCATGATAAAGTTTTGAAGTTTTGTAAATAGATTCTTTATAAAAAAGTACTAGACACGTGTTTCGGGTTTTGCGTATACTAAAACTAGGGTTGTATATTTGTATATTCTTCACATGGCTAGTGCTTAAATCAAAGCCTTACTGCTTTTTCTTCATTATAATAGAAATTCATATCATTTTAGGTAAAACTGTTAAACACTTGATAACGTAGGTATGTTACAAAGTATTTTCTAGCCCGTCCAAAGATTGTTCCAGAGATTAGTCCAACATTTATATTCAAACACTCATTCTTTTCTGTCAGTTATTAATGTAGAAAAGGGGTGTCAAAAATGATTTACATTACATTACAGGCTCATGAACCTTTGTCAGGATGGCAAAACTAAATCATTCGATGAAAATGCTGAAGGATGTGCTAAATCTGAAGCTATCAACGTTTTGTTCCTGCAAAAAGCAAAAAACGCTTTGAGGTAGATATTGTTTGACGTTGATTCGGAACACATAATGTTACTTTTAGTCGTACCTACGATAAACAACAATTTTTATAACAATTTGCAGGATCTACGGCGAAGTATTGCACGCTAAAACAGAGTTTACGTGTATGATGCCTGGAGAAATGGGCCCTCAATTCGGATTCCTCAGAGACTTCAGTAAAACAGTCAGCTTCATTAAGAACTTCTACGCGGAAGCAAGAATCCCTGCTCAGGCTATCGAATATGTAGAAGCATGTGGCTGTGGTAAGTAATTATACATACATTAAATAAACACTCCTGGATAGCACACCATTGAGTCAAAGCCACTAGAAGAATATTTAATATTTCACATCAGCAAAAGGTAAACATGAAAGAATAATTCCGAAATGTGGAAATAAAATACATATAAGCAATTGATTTTAGACCAGTTGAAAAACATACCAAAAGAATTACCGAATTAATTCATTCAACAGCTATACCAGAAGCCGATAAGATGGAGTTAGAAGCTATAGAGGAGGTGTTCTGTAATGACAAACGAGACCCTCTCCTGGTGGGCAGTGTTATGTCTAACATTGGTTACAATGAAGCTGCGTCTGGTATCACTGCTGTTACAAAGGTAAGCCTCACTTCAGAAGTATATAAATGTAGGTCAAATTGTTGAATTGGTTTAAAAATCATCTTTATCTAATCATTTTTAATTTAGAATTACCATTTAGGGTCTAAAACGATTTAAAGCTGTTTGGCAGCCATTCTCACAAAAAAAAAAAAAAAAACTTTTATTAAAGCGATGTTAAAGTTCATAAACAACCTAATTTTTAGTAAATGCGAAACAAAAATACATTGATGTTGTGGAGACTGGAGCCTGTACTAGGAATACCTGTGTTACAGGTCTCCAGGCCTCCAAACTATCCGGACAAGCCACAGAAACATCTACTAATAGTACATATTATAATGTTGGGATGGAAGACAAAAAACAATTTAATAGAACAAAGAAGAATAAACACAACAAATCATTAATTATACAACAAGGTTGAGTGTGTGGGTGTGGGTGTGTAGAGAGTGTGAGTGTGGGTGTGTAGGGTGTGTGGGTGTGGGTGTGTTGGGTGTATGTGGTAATCAAAACTAGCTTTTAATGTGATGATTAAATGTAAAGAACTTTATTATGAAACGACTTCCAATAATCTCTCTGTGGCTTCATAATCAAGAGATTGAAGCCAATTTTGCACTTTAGACTTACAGTTGAATTTGGATAAGGAGTAGATGGAAATGGCTTTATTAATTTTGTTGTAAAGATAATCACCCAAGAAACAAAAGAATCTGCGACTGTAGCTGGTTTTGAAAGACTTTGATTTACAGACTGCGTGTTTGCGTCTCTTGTTGAGCATTTCACCAGGATTGTATTGAAGTTGATTATGCCTGCGAATGATAGTGCTCAAAATGAATAGTTGGCGAACTGTCAGTACGTTACACTGCTGGTAAAGGTTTTTCGTTGGAAAGAGAAAGGGAAGCTTACGACTAACTTTAAGGATAGCTCTCTGCGCTCTCTCCAACTTCAGCAAATGTGTCTTTGGGGCTCCGCCCCATGCCGTTATGCAATATGATAAGATTGACTGAACTAGTGCAAAGTATACGGTATCAATAGTCTTACTTTCCGCCACATGTCGTAAATTTTTAAAAACAAATATCAATTTTCGTATTCTCGCAGTAAGTGCATCTACGTGCGGCTGAAAACTGAGACTTTTGTCAATCTGAATACCCAAATATTTAATAACAGCTGTTTTTTTAAGAGTAGGACATGAACAAGGACTGGCTTGGAGGATAGAGCATGTGTGTGATGTTATTGGAAGATTTGTATTACAAGGCGTTGCGTAATTTTTTAAGGAAAACGGAATATACATTGTTTTGGACACATTAAGAGTGAGTTTGTTGTTTTGTAACCACTCTCCGACCATATCGAAACCGAGCTGAGCATTTGAATAGACTTCCTCCCATGAGTCCGCGTGAAAAAGCAGAGCTGTGTCGTCCGCAAAAGTGACGATCCTTCCACCACGCAATTTTAGGTTACAAAGGGCGTTGATATACGTCAAAAATAATGTGGGGCCAAGGATACTGCCCTGTGGTACCCCATAAGTGATGTCAAGATCATCACTGCACATGTCACCAACTCTTACTCTCTGCTTGCGATTTGAAAGGTAGTCAGAAAATAATTCAAGTTGCGTGCCTCTCACTCCAATCCTCTCCAGCTTTTCAAGGAGGAGCGGAGCAGAGACTGTGTCGAAAGCTTTTGCTAAGTCCAGAAAGATCGCCAGTACCTTCTGTTTACCATCGAGATTTGTGGAAACAAAGTTTACCAGTTCTTGAACGGCGTCACTAGTTGACTTTCCGGATCGGAATCCAAACTGAGAGGGTGATAAGAGTTTGTTTGACTCGAGGTACTTAGTCAAACGTTTGTTTATTAACCTTTCTAGAACCTTGGATAGGGTAGGCAAAATAGAAATAGGTCTAAAGTTATCGACACAGCCCCTGTCTCCTCCCTTATGTATTGGGTGAATTTCAGCAAGCTTAAGAGCGTTTGGGAAAGTGCCAGTCAAGAACGCAAGATTACAAATGTAAGTCAAAGGTGGAAGTACAATCTCTCTATAGCGCTTTAAAAAGATAGCAGGGATGTTGTCACGACCAACCGCACAGTCGTTTTTAAGACCTTGGATTATTTGTTCCACCTCCTCCAAATCTGTGGGAAGCAAAACAAATGACTGCGTGAATGAGTTTTTAGTTTGTACTTCAGGGAATCGATTATTACTAGGTGGTATTTTCTTAGCGAGATTTTTACCCATATTTGCAAAAAATGAATTTATATTGTTCAAGTCGTCGTGCGGGTTGCTTTTAGATAGTAGTTCAGTCGGGACGTCCTTAATTTTTTTTGTGTTTGTCACTGTCTTAATGGCTTCCCAGAGCTTTTTGTTGCTAATAGAGGCAGCTTTACTGATTTCGGATCTCTCATAATCCGCTCTTATCTTTTTTAAAAGGTCATTACAGAAATTCCTATATCTTTTATACGTTATCTCAAGGGTTTCGTTATGCTGGTCCTTTTTTATAAGATCTTTGAGTTTTTGATGCATGTGGTCGCGGTTTTTCATACATTTCAACAAACCTCTAGTAATCCAGGGTTTTTTTATATTTTTCCTGTTTGAGGTCTTTATCGTAGAAGTATTATTTTTAATTGCTTGATTCAGGGTGGAAATAAAATAATTTGTAGCAGTGTTGACATCACTGTCGTTAAATATCGAAGAGAGGTCGATTATGCTCATGTCATTGTCCAAGGTGTCATAGTTTATTTTTTTACTAACTTTAGAACAAGGCTTACGGTTTCGAGGGTTTAGTTCAATTGCAAAGAATATACTATCATGGTCAGTTATAGAACTTTCCGCTATGTAACAATAAGCAGGTAGCCTTGTCTTAAGCATCACATGGTCTAGACATGTTAAACTATGTGTGGGAAGTGTATGTGCTGGTAACATACCATGGGAGGCTAACAGGTTTAAGTACGAAGACGAATTAGAATCAGTATTATGAGGTGTAATATCGATATTAATATCTCCAATAAGTATGATGTTTAAATAACCGCAATATTTACTTAAAAGGTTATTTAGGGACTCAATAAATCTAGCTATATTTCTAAAACCAGCCGGCCTATATATTGCAAGAAGAACGGTATTTTCGTTAATTTCCAAAATGAGACAGTTGGCGTCTATGAGTACAGGCTCCTCAGATTTTAACCGTATTTTTGGATTGTAGTATACCACCACCCCTTCGTTCTGTGTCAAATTATTGAGTGTACTAAGATATTCGTAGCCCTGTAGTTGGGGAATACAATGAGTTCGTGGAAGCCAACATTCTGTCAGTACGATGAGGTCCCATTCTGTTTGCGATCTTTCCATTAAAGTCATAAAACTGGGCAAATTACGACTAATACTTCTTATATTCTGACAAACAATTTTGAATGAAGTTTGATGAGGATTATCAACAGAAAAGGAATCAACCTTACAATAGGATGCAGTCGCGACAGCTAATCCATCAAGGTCATTCGCTATTTCTATTAGATTGCTCTCTTTTGAAATAAATATACTTTAACGGTCTCTATTAAGCATAGAACAATATGCGGCAATAAATCAGAAAAGAGATATAGGAACAAGCTGTGGGCAGTGTGTATGGTTGCAATAGGAGGTTTAAACAAAAGAAAGCAGATTATGAACAGATAGTCATTTGGCATTACGCGACAACATAAAATTAAGGTGTGGGATATTCGAAATGTCTTGATGAAGGAGTGAGATTTTGAAATTGTATGTGTATTTGGGATGTTATGTGTATTTCGGATTTTATGTGTATTTGGGATTTTATGTGTATTTGGGATTTTATGTGTATTTGGGATTTTATGTGTAGGTATTTGGGATTGTATGTGTATTTGGCATTTTAGGTGTATTTGAGATTATATGCGTATTTGGGATTTTACGTAAATTTGTGATTTTACGTGTATTTGGGATTTTATGTGTATTAGGTAGTGGTACAAGTGAATGTGTTTTCTTTGAATTAGAGTGATTAGCCCAGTAAAGGAGTCTGACGTGGTATGTTGTGGTTGAAAAACAACCTGCAGGGTGTTTGCTGTATAGTTTTGTTACATAAAAAATAATTATTATAATGTTACACGGTTCATTCAATATAAGAAGAGAAAGTTTGTAGGGTAATAGGTACACCACTAAGAAGTACAGTCATTGGGCCCCTTGCTGTTGTAGCTCATGAAGGGTTTGCTCCGATTTAACTAGTACTGGTTTGGCTCCTGCGATTTTTCTCAGGAATATGCATCCGTTAGTGGTCCAACAAAAAACATATCCATTAAGTTTTGCGAATTCTTTAGCAGCAAAGAACAGCTTTTTCATGCTGGCAGGAAGGTGCTCTGATATGTAAATTGGCCGCCGTTCGCCGGCCAAGCCAATGACCTGCGTATTGAGGCGGTCATCATTTGGATGGTTTTTGTTGTAGTTGCGGACTGCAGTCAACAGCTCGTTCTTAGTCGAGACAGCCAAAAATTCGGCAACTATCGGCCTAACAGTGCCAGGTTTTCCCGGGAGCCGGTAAACGTCACGCACGTGTGTATTATTGAGCGAAACATCAACTGTGGAGCCCACTTTAGCTATAATTTTGTGGAGGTCCGGCGCTCCTTCGTTTTCCTCGGCGGGTATGTTCCGGATTTCAATACTTGAAGGCCGGGATAAACGTTGCAGATCAAGAATTTTAGTATCCAGATTTCGTACAGTGTCATTGAACGTTTCTTTCTCTCTCTGTAACGTATCAATTTGCTTTATCAAATCGTCATATTGCTTGCCAATGAAATTAAGGGATTTTTCAAATTCGAGATGTGACTTTTGAATTTCTTGGTTTTGCCGCTTTATTTCAGCCATTTCTGATATCAGTTTGTTTAAGGAAGAAGTTTGACCTTCGCAAAATTTAGTAAGATATGCTTGCTGATCCTCTTTCCACGTTCTTAGCATCTGGTGCATTTCCGTTTTAAAATCTTGAAATTCGGTACCCGGAGAGAAACATGCCCGAGGTCGTTTATTAGAGCGAACTGCAGAGTTAACATTATCACTCGGGCTACTCGACACTAGCTGTGGGATATCTGAGTCAGACATCGTAAGAACCGCCTTCGGAGTGTTCGTTGGCGGTGAGCGCTGCACACGGGACATCGTGATAGACGAGCCAAAGTAAAATAGACCGAAGTACTCACGTAGGTAAGCGCACAGCAGCTTGTAGTGTAGGGCCTGCGATAAGATACGTCACAGCAAGCGCCTGCGTCGTAACGGTCCTTGATGGAGCGAGATAGCAATTATGACCACCGGGCTGCTTCCGCGGAGGTGAGGGCTGCTCCGGGGGCACAAGCTTGGACGATAGAACTCGTAGAATTTATGGATGTGAAATTGGTCACTCAATCCTTTCGTTTAGGGTTAAAATAGCGTGGATACTAATTAATATTTCTTAATAAAATAAAATACACGTCTTCACTCAGTCACGGTTTCGGTCGGAAGGGGGGGAGGGGGGTTTTTTTTTTTTTTTTTTTTTTTGGGTGGGAAATCATCAAATAACTTCTCCCGCTCTGGGTGGAGCAGGAGGGCGTGTCAGACTTTTACTGACTAAAACCCACCCGTGTTCCTTCAGTAGCCCTTAAGCCAGGGGCTGTGGTGTCTCTTTCGAACAAACCCGCACCCCTGGCAGGCATCGACCCTTGCGGGTCCCATCATTTTTTGTGCTGACATCTCTTTGAGGCGCGCGTGGAACACAACGCGCCGTCGACTTGGGCTTGGTCCTTACCGGACAGCGAGCTACCCATTACTCGCCGTCCGCAAGCCCATGCCTACGGTGGCCGGAAATCGGCCTGGGATTCCCGACGCCCAGGGCGTCTCCGTATCCTGCGGCGGCTGGGGTCGCGAGGGCGCATATGCTGCCTCTCCCTCACGTGCGCCGCCTCCCTCTTCGCGAGCATCACTGCTTCGCTGAAGGAGGTGACGGCTCCCCATGCCCTCTCGCTCCGTACCATGGCCTGGACCAGGGCCGGACGCGAGAGATCGCCGCCGCCGATCGCCTCCACGAGGGCACGGCGGTGCTCCGCCCAAGCAGGGCAGACCGCCACCGTGTGCTCCACCGTGTCCTCAGGGCGATCTTCGCAGTGGAAACACCCGGGCGTTTCCTCCCGCCCTATCCGAAACAGGAACCTCCCGAAACAACCGTGTCCGGTGAGGACCTGCGTCAGGCGGAAGGTGAGGACGCCATGCCGCCTCTCAAACCACTCCTCAAAGAGGGGACTTACCGCCGCAATCGTGGCGTGCCCAGCACTGGGTTGCGACAATCGCTCTCTCCATGTCACCATGAGATCCCGCCGGAGCTCTGTCCGCTGTGCCGCGATTTCCTGCGGCAGCGGAGTTACGCCCCGGCGTTTGGCCTCCTCGCGCCACTCCCAGATTTGCGCGAGGACCTTTGCCTCCAGATCCCATGGCGGTAATCCGGCAAGGAGGCCCGCCGCCTCGCCGGAGATCGTGCGATATCCTCGGATCATCCTGATCGCCATGACCCTATGGGACGCCCTCAGCTTGCGAGCTGGCTGGCGCCTCAATGTAGGCGCCCACACCGGCGCCCCGTATAGGGCCATGGACCGCACGATCCCCGCTTAGAGCCTCCGGCAGGAGGCGTTTGGCCCCCCTAGATTGGGCAAGAGCCGCTTCAACGCAGCCCCGGCCCGCTCCAGTCTAGGAGCCAAACGGCGGAAATGCTCCGCGAAGTTCCACCGGCTGTCGAGGACGAGTCCCAGGTACTTCATCGTCGACTCGACGCCGATGTGAACCCCTCCCACCGTTATCCGGGAACCCGTCGGTGGGGAGGGGGGGGTTATGTAAAGAATCTACGTACAAAACAAAGCTGTAGCATGAAAAATCACAAAGTTATAAGCTTGTTATGTTACCTAGTTTTCTACGCAAACATGGTCACCATAGGCCGCACGCGCCGACCTCAGTTTTGTACTTTTTCAGACTGATTTCTAAATGTTGTTAATTTCAGATTTTTGGAAAATTATTTCTGTTTTATTATTATATTTAATTTTCTTTTTCGATATATTCTCCTGCAAGCCTAATACATTTTTCAGATCTTTCAATAAGCTTATGCATATTATCAAAAAACAAAAAAAACAAAAAAAAATCCTTAAATACCCTAAAACTGCGTCCTTCACTTGAAAATTTCTTGCCACGAAGTAATTTTGTTCATGTTTGAGAACAGATAATAATCGCAGGGGGCCAGATCTGGACTATATGGGTAGTTAATTATTTCGAAGCCAGACTTGTGTAGGGCAGCCAGGGCAACACGGCTCTTGTGAGCAGGTGCATTGTCGTGCGAGAGCAAGATGCCTTTTGTCAATTTTTCTCCTTGATAGCTTCCCTCAAACGCTCCAAAATTGACGCACAGTATTCTCCGGTTATATTAAAACCTTGTCCTTATAATCTATCAGCAGGATTCCTTCAGTATCCCAGAACAGTCGCCATGAGTTTTCCGGCCGACTGCGACACCTTGAACTTCTTAGGCGGTGGTGTGCCTTTTTTATACCACTGCATAGAGTCTTGTTTAGAATCAGTTTCATAATGATGAACCCAAGTTTCATCTCCAGTCACAATTTGACTCAAGGTACCCACCCTCTTGGTGTTCGTTACAGAGCACGTGCACTCTCAACGCGCTGTTGCTTTTGCGGCGGTGTGAGCATTCTCGGCACCCATCTTGCACTGACCTTAGTCATAACGAGATGGTTATGAAGAATTTGTAAAAATGGTTTTATCGGATATTTCAACCATTTCTGCAAGCTGTTCCATTTCTGCTAACCTAACTTCTTAAGACGAGCGTCTTCCAATATTAATTTTTCGACTTTAGCGATGATTTCTGAGGCCGATGATCGTCTTCAAGTGATTCTCGTCCTTGCTTGAATAGACGATGCCACTTGTAAATCATGGTTTTACAAGGGCAAGAGTCTCCATAAACGGTACCTTGCTTGGTAAGGAAGTTTATAACGGCGCGTTGCTCGATTTTTTCCATTGTGAATGCTGCCTTCCCGATTAACTTGCTTGGTTGATGGTAGTTCATCGTAATAATACTCGGTATTTATACTAATAGTGAATCACTCAACTCGTTGACGTACTAATGAGACCCCTCTTCAACCCCGACATTCCGCGAGCTTAAAAACGCACCCTCGTCGTAAAACAATATTAAATGGCTGTCATTAATAATTATAAAAAAATACTTAGGAGTATCCTTTCAATATGTTTTGGTTTTGTAGTATTACGTGTTGTACGACACGTAATACTACAAAACCAACACATAATAACGTATATTAAAACTATAACAGATTGTTTATGAAAAGAGTATATCTTAGATATTTTAACCCTGTTTCCTATTAAAGAAGACTGATTTTTAAATTTTTAGTAATTTTTTTTTTGATTAGGTACTGATTGAATTCGTTTTACTGCACAATTCATCTATACACCATACTCAATTTTTATTTTATTTAGAAAACTGCTAAGTCCTCAAGCAAATTGAAACTTCACCTCGACAAACTGCTGAATTAGGCCGACGACAGGCTGTGCAAAAAATTAACTTTAAAAAAATAGAAACAAGAAAATGTTATTTTACGAGGTTGACTATAAACTTAATACTAAAAGCAATCAAATGCAGTCGGAAGGATCTTATTAAATTGAATAATAAAGACTTAATTGCTTTTACTAAATGTTTGACTAGGTAAACTTGCGCTCAGTCTAGTAAAATCTTATTTAAATGATAGACAGCAAAAAGTTCATATAAATGGTGTCAATTCAAATGGTTTAAAAATAAAAATGGGTGTTCCACAAGGCTCAATATTAGGTCCTTTCCTCTTTTTAGTATATATTAATGATCTACCCCATTTATTAAAAAAACAACCACAAATGGTGTTATTTGCTGACGATACATCCTTAATTTTTAAAATAAATAGACGTGCATCAAATCTTGACGACGTAAATAATGCCCTACTGCTGGTACAAAATTGGTTCACTGCTAATAATTTAGTGTTAAATGGGAAAAAAACTAAATGCATAAGATTTGCTTTACCAAATGTTAAAAGTACTGATTGTGACGTAGTATTGAATAAAGAGAAACTAGAATTCGTCGATAAAACTGTTTTCCTAGGGATCACGCTCGACTCAAAACTACAGTGGAGTCCTCATTTAACAGCTCTTGCAGGACGGCTAAGTTCAGCAGCATATGCTGTAAGAAAAATCCGCCAATTCACTAATGTAGAAACCGCGAGGCTAGTCTATTTCAATTACTTTCATAGTATCATGTCATACGGTATTTTACTATGGGGACGGGCTGCAGATATCGAGTCTATTTTTATTCTGCAGAAAAGAGCCATTAGATCAATATATGGCCTCCGTACGCGGGATTCTCTAAGGGAACTGTTCAAAGTTATTAATATCATGACGGTACCTTGTCAATATATCTATGAGAACATCATGTACGTTAGGAAAAACTTAAATCTTTTCAGTAAACGAGGTGAAAGACACACCATTAGAACGAGAAATAGGCACCAATTGGTTCAACCAGGCTTCAGACTGGCTAAAGTAGACTCATCCTTCATGGGGTACTGTTTAAAATGTTACAATAAAATACCTCCTCACATACTCGAACTGAATGAATCGAAATTTAAATCTTGTATAAAACGCACACTATGCAGCCATGCTTATTATAAGTTGGGGGATTACATCGCTGACAAAAATGCTTGGCTAAACGCTGCTTGTCGTGCTCCACAAGGTAGCTTAAACTAAATTGAATAACATTGAAAACATTGTTGGAGCTGCTGAAGACTGTAAAAGCTAGATATCTTTGCATTGTATAAATTCAAATTTTTGTATTGTATAATTGCATAGCATATGTGTGAGCACTATGTTCCTACTATAATTGCAAACATTTACAGGGTACGTCTTTCATTGACTTGAATGTGCCCTGGCAGCAACATAATGATGTAACCAACTTTTTGTAACAAAATCTTGATTTTAAAAGAGTGTCCATGGAGTTTCTTGCCCGTTCTTCTCCATAGGTACCTACGCTTTGGAATGGGCAACTAGCTTCATCTTTCTAACTCACCGACCTTGACAATTCAAAAGTGCCTGTAATTGGTTTATTTGAAATAAATGCTTTGAGTTTGAGTTTGAGTTTGAGTTTTTGTAATCTATATTTTTATCTCTCTCGCAGGTATTACTTGGCTATCACACGGGTCAGATAGCTGCCAATATGCACTGCAACAATCCGCGTCAAGACGTGGTTGCTATCCGCGAGGGGCGCATGCGCATCGTCACCGAGCATCAGAGCTTCGGCCGCTCTTACGTCGCCGTCAACGGCATGTCCGTCACTGGCCTCAATTCACACGTGCTGCTGCATGGACACTATAAACCAAAGGTTTCAAAATTACCCACCTTCAACCTGGTGTTATACTAATTTATTTGTCGCCCACGCAACATTTTTTCCTGCTGTAATGCTTTCATTTCTAGCATACTTTATCAATTTATTATATTTTCATAGTTATACATTTTACTATTCTACACTTAGGCATTAGCAACAGAATTACTTTTAAATAAATTACTGGAAAGAACGAAGAGAGTAGTTTTTCATAACGACCATGACTTTACGTTTCAGGACCCCAACCGCTACAAGTCCAGCATTGCTCACCTTGTGACTATTTCGGCAAGACATGAAGCAGCAGTCACTCATTGCCTTAGCGAGTTGAAAGCCAACCCCATAGACCCTGAACAGTTGAGGCTGTTGCACAACATACATGAGGGGAATATTACAGGACATTTGGGCAGAGGATTCGTCATTCTACGTAAACACATACATGTTTTTAGTCAATTTGTGTTCGCATCTATGTATATTAACTTGTAATAAAAACTTTTTTCAAAAAAATAACAACCGACTTCCAAAAAAACACTACAAAGTGCAAAATAACTTTAATTTCGGAAGTCGGTGACTTTGGATGTGTATTTTAATATTATTTGTCACCGCCTTCCGAAATTAAAGTTATTTTGCACTTTGTAGTGTTTTTTTGGAAGTCGGTTGTTATTTTTTTGAAAAAAGTTTTTATTTTTCACTTTTTAGTTACCTACCCCACACCAATTCGGAATTTCATCATCCTTGGCGTCAAAACAATGCTTATTTATGCGATAGCAACATTCGCGGTTGATTTGCTGTAATTTTTTGAAGAGTTCCGTTGTCTGACTCCGAAACGCATCATCAGATCTATATGAAATTTCAATGGGACCATTTCGGAGTAAACCCCTTTCGAACAAAAAAGAATTTTGCAAATCCGTCTATGTGCGACGGAGTTATGCCCGAACATACATAAAAAAATATATATATGAACATGTCGAATTGATAACCTCCTTCTTTTTGAAGTCGGTTAAAAAGAGTCTTGTCTTTAAATGGAAATGACTGAAGAGCTATGGGTGCAAATATCTCCAGAAAAGTGAAGAAAACGACAGCATGTCAGAGCCAGGAAACAATCACCCCCAGTGGGTTTCCGCATTGTCGTTTCGGGGGAGCTTAGTAGAAGCGAAGAGAAACCCCAAGGTGGGGCCGCTCGTCAGGGCTTTTGCAAAAAGTAGTGGGCGACGGGGCCACTGTGCTGACCCGTCGCAGGGGGACCAAGAGTGCCAGACACGGGGTCGTCTGGGGCCCTTATGCTATTTGGTTCCTGGGGTGGTCACGGCGTACCATGTGTCCTGGTGCGCCGGTGATAGGGGTTATCCTCCGAGGAGGGTCCGGTGACGGACAGCCGCGGCGGGTTCGCGGATGGCTTGCGCGTTTCCGTGTTCCCGCCTCAAGCGGCACTGGACGACACCGTGGAGTTTTAGTGGGTTACAGTCCCACATAACTGCGCTATCTCCCCGTGGTAGCGCAGTAGGAATTTCTCACATTTAAAAAAAAATGCTCGGGTTGACGGCGCGTTGTGTTCGACGCGTGCTGTCAGAGATGTCAGCAACATCTGGTGGGGTCCGCAAGGGCCGATGCCTGCCGGGTGCAAGTTGTTCGAAAGAGATACCGTCGCCCCTGGTACACAGGCAACTGAAGGAACACGGGTGGGTTTTGGTCAGTAAAAGTCTGACACGCCCTCCTGCTCCACTCAGAACGGGAGAAGTCATTTGATGATTTCCCACCGTAAAAAAAAGGAAACGATGGTGGATCGAACTCGGGTCATTTCTTAAGATAAATCAGAAATGGCAATAAAATAACACCAACGTTTTGTGAACTAGTCAAATAAGCAGTAATTAAATGTAAATGCAGTTATAAAAATGATAACCAGTGATTCGATAAGATAGACGAGCATTCTGTAACCAACACATGCGCATCGGAACAAACACAAAAACATCCAAATTCGTACCTAAAAATATTATCGCAGAGACCTACAAGAGGCAGCAATTATCTGGTTCACTTGATCTTAAAAACAAGTTATTGCTCATTTACGTTTGTGTACGACATCACAATTACTACTCGTCCTTGTTCTGTTTAGACAAGCAACCATTGGCAGCTTTGGGCACGCCACAATTAAGGCGGTAAGTCCCCTCTTTGAGGAGTGGATTGTGGAGCACCAGCGTGTTCTTGTGGAGATGATCGGCTGCGACGATCTCTCGAGTCCACCCCTGGTTAAGGCCATGGGTACGGGGCGTGAGTGCATGGGAAGCCGACACCTCCTTCCGCGAATTAGTAATGTTCGCGAAGAGGGAGGCAGTGCACGTGAGGGAGAGGCAATCTATGCGCCCTCACCGCCCTAGTCGCCACAGGAGACGCCCTGGGCGCCGGGAATCTTAGGCTCAAAGAGATGTCAGCACCAACTAGTAGGGTCCGCTAGGACCGATGCCTGCTAGGGGTACGGGTTGTTCGGAAGAGATACCGTGGCCCCTGGCACACAGGCAACCGAAGGAACACGGGTGGTTTTTAGCCAGCAAAAGTTTGACACACCCTCCCGCTCCACCGCGCAGTTATTTGATGTTTGGAACACTCAATTAAAAAAATTGCCAAAAATTGCCAGCTCCACTATAACTAGAATTAATCATGAGGCTTTTTACAAATCTATATGTTAAACAGAATATAGTCATATTGTATGCATAGCGGACGCTAATGCAGCAACTGACTGTCTACTAAACTTGTTGACATCAACTATCGCATAAAACACGTCTTTGAAAAAGTGACTGTGAAAAGAAAATCCTCAAACAATGGATTACTCCTGGTTTAATATGGTGTATAAGAAACAGGGACGCTCTGCATTGAAAAATCAAAACATCTCCAGATAGTGAAGTATTAAAAATAACATAAAAATAATACAGAAACGATTATACTAAATTGTTTAAAAAAGCAAAAATTCTATTGAGTCGACACAGAAAAACTCAATAATGCTAGCCACAATCTGAAAACACTCTGGGATGCTATAAAGCGAGTTACGAATTCAAATAAAAGTAAAACACCGTCCACGCAATGAAGTAAATTCCTTTTTTGCCAGCACTGGCACTAGCAGTCAATCTTACCAACCACACATTCTCACAACCAGCAACACCCTCACAAACCCAATCTAAATACACCTCAGTAACATCCTTTGTTCTAGAACCAACAGATACTGATGAAATTATATCGGCCATACGATGGTTGCGACTAAACGCTGCCACTGGTTGGGATACCATTTCACCACTTTTCTTAAAGAAATACGCAAGTACCCTGGCACTCATACTGAGCCATATGTTTAACCTCTGTTTTAAAACTGCAGTTTTTCCATTTCTAAGAAAAAGGCAATTATACATCCAAACTTCTAGGGGGGAGATGGGAATCTACCAAACAAATGCCGTCTAATTGCGGTTCTGAGTGCTTTGTCAAAACTATTAGAACGTCTAATAAACAAAAGACTTGTCCACTACCTCGAACGTCATTAACTCATAATCTTTTATCCCCACAACAGCATGGCTTTCGTAAAATAAATCTACTTGCGATGCAGTTCAAGATATAACTTGTCATGTATTACAGCAGTTAAAGAAAAATAAAAGTTCTTACTCTGTTCTTGGATCTCGCAAAAGCTTTTGACACCGTTCCCATCCCCACCCTTCTGAAACTATGGGGGTAACTGAAAGAAAGAAAAAGAAAGAAAAAGAAAAATGTATGTGTGTGTATGTGTAACTGGAACTTTTTTGGAGCTATTAATCAACCGCACACAAATTGTTAGGATTGATAACCATAACAGTAACGAACTTTCCTTTTGCTACGGGATCCTACAATATACTACAATATTAGGCCTCACCCTCTTCTTAATATTTATTAACGATCTGTGCACTCTTAATATCCCTAATGGCGAAGTTATTGCATTTGCAGATGACACTGCCATCACATTTACAGCCAACAGTTGGTCAGAGCTTGGACATGTAGCTCAATCCGGTTTCAAAACAGCTTTTGATTGGCTCATCTCACATACCATTACACTAAACACTAACAAAATAAACTTTCTAACTTACTCAATCAGCCCAATCACACAACCACATTTTCCAATCACAAATACCACATCTTTGTCAAACTAAAACCTCCTTTGACTGGTTATCTATCACTATAGCATCTGTTGAACATAAAATATACACAAAATACTTAGGGGTAGTGCTGGGTGGATAAACACCTACGGTTTTATTAATAAAAAAGCATATCGAAGATTTAAGAAATTCATTAGTTAAACAGCTCGATAGGCCTATAAAACCTGTGATAAAATTTTGTATTCATTAACGTTTCATAACTAATATGTCGTTAATAAATCAAAATGTTGCCAATTTAATAAAGTCATCCAACAAATCGGCCAACACATCGAATCGTCAAACGAGAATGCCTACTCACCGAATAATTGTGACTATAGACATTATTACGTACTAGCAACCAATTAATTGTCTAGTTTCGGCACTTCTGACGCGGTTTCGTCATAAATAACATTTAAAGACAAATAATTTAAAATCGTAATCATCGTTGTTGCTTGAAAATTGACATTTGTTGACACACAATAATATTTGTGCGTCAATGGTCAAATGTAATTTTCTTTGTAATCAATCAGCTGCTTTAGAGAATCGTCGATTTCAAGTATCTAACTTAATTTAATTTCTCTTTTTTGATTCTCTAGCTTTAGTTTTGCTAATGTACCTACCTACTATGTTAAATTTATATTATTAACAGGCTTTGTATTTTCTTCGTATAGTTATAGAAGAGGGAGGTCTTCTGTTACAGGGTATCTCCATACTTAATAGAAGGCCTCTACAACTAATTTGTTAAACCTGTTGATTACGAAATAAATAACCTTTAATCTATTGTTACATATTGTATTTCCTGCTGGGGTGGTGCGGAAAAAATGACCCTGAAGCCACGATTGCGGCGGTAAGTCCCCTCTTTGAGGAGTGGCTTGAGAGGCGGCATGGCGTCCTCACTTTCCTGCCTGACGCAGGTCCTCACCGAACACGGTTTTTTCGGGAGGTTCCTGTTTCGGATAGGGCGGGAGGAAACGCCCGGGTGTTTCCACTGCGAAGATCGCCCTGAGGACACGGTGGAGCACACGGTGGCGGTCTGCCCGGCTTGGGTGGAGCACCGCCGTGTCCTCGTGGAGGCGATCGGCGGCGGCGATCTCTCGAGTCCGGCCCTGTTCCAGGCCATGGTACGGAGCGAGAGGGCATGGGTAGCCGTCACCTCCTTCAGCGAAGCAGTAATGCTCGCGAAGAGGGAGGCGGCGCACGTGAGGTAGAGGCAGTTTATGCACCCTCGCGACCCTAGCCGCCACAGGATACGGAGACGCCCTGGGCGTCGGGAATCCCAGGCAGATTTCCGGCCACCGTAGGCATGAGCTTGCGGACGGCTAGTAATGGGTAGCTCGCTGTCCGGTAAGGACCAAGCCCAAGTCGACGGCGCGTTGTGTTCCACGCGCGCCTCAAAGAGATGTCAGCACAATTTGATGGGGCCCGCAAGGGCCGAAAGAGATACCACAACCCCTGGCATACGGGCTACTGAGGGAACACGGGTGGGTTTTAGTCAGTAAAAGTCTGACACGCCCTCCTGCTCCACCCAGAGCGGGAGAAGTTATTTGATGATTTCCCAACCAAAAAAAAAAAGAAAGCCTCTGAAAATAGCCCACAGAGCTGTTTTAAAAGTTGCTAACTTTCGCCTTATTTTATAACCTACCAGTGAGTTGTACAAAGATTGGAAAATTCTTAACATAAGACAATACTGTATCTTACAAGCTATCCTACTACAACATCGTAAAACTCCACTCAATAAAATCACAAAACGACTAAAAGATCTAAATATGTAGTACCGCAAACACGATCATCCTGCATTAAAAGATTCTGCAACTACCAAACCCCGAATTTATACGATAAAATTAATAAACACTGTCAAATGAATCATCATAATCAGCCTATAATGTTTCCACTGCTGGGACACAGGCCTCCTCTCTGAGAGGGAATGGGCCATAATCCGCCACGCGGGCCCAGGGTTGGTAGATGTCACATGTCTTCGAATTTTTTTGTTCTAGGACATGCCGGTTTCCTCACGATGTTTTTCTACACCGTTTTGAGAGCAGTAGTGATGAAATTAAATACACATGGTAAAGTGCCTGCCTGGGTTCGAACTCACGACCTAGTACTCGTAAGTCGACGCCTATACCACTGAGCCACCACTGCTCTCAAATATGGCAAAAAGGCAGTATAATCATTTCAATGAAATAAAACCTACGATGAGACAGAAAAGCTCCTAACAGCATAAATAAAAATATACATCAAATCACACCATTACTCTTACAGAAGCAAACCCTACACAGGCACAGAAGGGCCAACTTACATCCGCGCTCACACGCGCGCACACTCATACACACACAAACGCACACGCACACTAACATGGCCACAAAACCACACTTACTTAGCTTTTATCTTTTATTACACGCTTTTTTATTAGCTTCACCTGTATGTATGTTTGTATGTTAGTATGTTTGTAACCGACTTCTTTGGGCGCGAATTTGACCCACTTTAAACGTCCAAATTTCGTTCAAACTTTGTAGATTTATAGAGGACCGATGACAATACTCTAATTTGATAAAATTATTCCATTTTTCAATTTGCAAAATATCATTTTTGTTCATTTAAGTTTATAAGGTAAGAAACTTAATTTTAATTTTTATAATTTTTCTCTACAGTCGATAAGACAGGACTTGATGTTAATTTTAATTTCCAATAATTATCTTTAGCCGATTTCTCTAATATTGACAAATTTTCGAATACTAAGGAGAATTTTAATTTTACAAAACAAAAATAGTTTAAAAAAACTAAAAAATCACGCTTTTATAAATAAACCAAACTAAAAAGTAGAAAATAAATAATAGTTTAAAAAAACTAAAAAATCACGCTTTTATAAATAAACCAAACTAAAAAGTTGAAAATAACTAATATTTAAAAAAAAACTAAAAAACACGCTTTTTATAGAAAACCGAACTAAATAATAGAAAATAAATTTAATAAATTTAAATTAAGAATAGTGTTTTATTGAAATGTTTAACACTATTCATAATTTAAATTTATTTTCTATTTTTTAGTTCGGTTTTCTATAAAAAGCAGGTTTTTTAGTTTTATTTTTATAAAATGTATCTTCCTTAGGTATTTATTACCTTGTAATACTATGTCACCAATAGTAATAAATTTCTATTAGAAGACAAGTGTCAAGTCTCATACTGTGTACAATTTAATTAAAATACCCAGTGGGGACTGGCACTGTACTCCCTTATATAGGTTATTCTATAACCTAGCTGGGAATACAGTACCTCACCACCATTTCAGTTGTAGATTTAGTAGTAATAATTTGTCTACACTGTAAACTGTACTAAAATGCTGTTATGATGAATATACAATTTGTATTTGTAAATATATTTTTTAGAGACGGACGAAGACCAGAAGACCGTATGTCGATGTGAGAAGTCTGAGTACTTCGACGACGCGCGGCGGCCGCTGTGGCTTGTGTACAGCGGGATGGGCTCACAGTGGGCTGGCATGGGCGCGCAACTGATGCGTATTCCGATCTTCACTGCTGCTATACAACGGTACTCTTAAAAGAATCACAGTGGATATGAAACTTTCAATATTCTTACTTTAAAAAAATATTTTAATTGCAGCTGTCACACAGTTTTAGAGCCAAAAGGACTCAACATTGTTGATATAATAACGTCACCTGATGAGACTATCTTTGACAATATTTTACATTCGTTCGTCGGAATAGCCGCTGTACAAATCGGCTTGACTGACATTCTCAAAGAACTTGGACTTGTACCCGATGGAATCATTGGTAAGAAATAAATTAAAAATTGATGAAACTCTTGAAGGAGATGGCGGGATATACAGGACTCCTTTACTTCAGAGAACACTGACTGTGAATGTAAGTACCAGGCTAATGTCCTGCAGATCTGGTGGCATCTGTGACGAGTCGTTGCACTCCCTAAAATAGGGTAGAGCTACACGATGACTGATGCATGCATGACGTCTGCTAGGACATGTCAACTCAAAGCTACATGGCTCTTTCTTCAAAAGGCCCCTCCAGACAAGGCTCTTATAGACTCACATAAATTCTCACTGAATGGTTCCAGCATTTCTTCGCATGGATTAGTCAGCTACGAAATGCCATCTAGGATTTTTTTTAAATTGCTAAAATAAATTTTGACTTGTTAAAGTATCATTAAAGATGATATATAAAATAAACATCATTTCATTTAATTTCATTATTCTATTTTAAGTTTTCGAGAGCTGACCTTAGATGTCAGTGGAGAGGCAACTGGAAACACGGATATGTAGAAAAAATTATAAAGGACATACTAATAACAACAATGTCAAACAGGTCACAGTGTTGGAGAGTTAGGATGCGCGTACGCTGACGGTTGTTTGACGGCAGAGGAGATGATACTGTCAGCTTACAGTCGTGGCCGCGTTTCACTGGAGACTGAATTCATCCGTGGATCCATGGCTGCCATTGGTCTGGGATATGAACAGGTAATTTAATTCAAATCTTCTAACCAGATAGCTACAGGCAACTAGAGTACAGCAGTTGTGCACTCGAAGAGTGAACATAGGCGACTCATCTATTGAATTTATGGTGCTTTTTTTCAGATCTTACCATTGTGCCCAAGTGAAATCCAAGTTGCGTGTCATAACGGGCCTGAATCTAGTACAATTTCGGGACCCGCTGAAGTCATGAAGGAGTTCGTAGCTGAATTGACTGCTAAGGGTATTTTCGCTAAGGAAGTACCTTGTTCCAACATCGCCTACCACTCGCGTTACATTGCTGATGCTGGTGAGTTCTTATACTTTACGACTGCTGAGTAGGGTCACATTACCTTGTAGTATTTAATTTTTTACCGAAATTTTATTTTTAAGTGACAATTAAAAGAGGTCCTTGTTATAATCCACATTTTTGTGATCGTGGTGTGTTTGAAGTTAATAATTACAATTTTAAATGCAGGACCTCAACTACTCAAGTATTTATCGGAGGTGATAAAGGATCCGAAACCAAGAACCAAGCGTTGGCTTTCAACTTCTGTGCCAGAAGAGAAGTGGGACAGTCCGACAGCAAAGCTCTGTTCCGCTGAATATCACACCAATAACCTGCTGGTAAATAGTGATGTTTCGGTGAAAGCTGCTACTAGAACTTTATCCATACATTTCCGACCAAAATCTTTTGGAAGGTCCAACCTTCCAGGTTTCGGGCTTTTCAGATTTTCAGTCGTCCGGGCTCTTATCATCACAGCATACTCCGAAACTCTTGTGTGAACTTGTTTGATTATGTTCACACAAAATATATCCCAGCAAGTAGTAAGTTACAAGCACAGGCTTGTAAGGCCCTTACCGTAATATTTGTAAAATCGAAGACCGTCAAAGTTGTCAAATACTCGCAATTTAATGACGAGCCAAATATTTACTCGTAGAAAAGTGCTGGGTGACTCACACAGACGCATATATAACACTGGATGGTCTACGAAAAGTTCTTAATAATTTATTTTCGCAGAGCCCAGTGTTGTTCGAAGAGACGTTGAAGCTGATACCTAGCAACGCTGTGTTGGTTGAGGTGGCGCCGCACGGACTGCTGCAGGCCATCCTCAAGCGATCATTACCAAGGAACTGCAAGAACATCGCACTCACCAGGAGGAAGCATGCTGATAATACATTCTTGTTGCTTGAGGGTATCGGCAAGTAAGTAACATGATAAGCACAATCAAAATTGAATTTCGGCTCGTAGCTAAGTAATAACAGCCGTATGCGTCGATCGATCGGGTCAAGCTACGCTTGCTGCAGGTGGTCCGTGGATGGGTGACCATTTTCATACACCGAGCCCCTCCGTGTCTCGGAAAGCATGTTAAGCTGTTTGTCCCGGTTGTCGTTCGTGGATCAATGACAGTCATCGCGGGAAGTCAGCAGCCTAAAAGTCTGACAACCAGTCTTACCGGAATATCTTATTAGCCTGTAACTGGGTTGTGGAGGTCAGATTTCAGTGGTTTGATTGTTTTCAGTGGTGTCTGTACACCACATAGTTGGAAAAAGGATAGATAGATTGAAACAAAGTAAAATTTTAATGGTAGTTTTCTTACAATGCCTAGTTTTTGTTCGCGGCTTAGCTTGCATGGAGGACAGTTTGAACAACTCAGAAACTTTCGCTAATGTGTACTGTACACCGATGCTGCTTCGAGGAGTACAAGCGTGTCACGAATGTTAGTGTTATTTTAAAACAGCCATTATTTTCAGGTTGTTTATGGAGGGTTACAATCCTAAAGTTCATGTTCTCTATCCGAAAGTTGAGTTACCAGTTTCTACGGGAACGCCATTTCTGTCGCATCTAGTACAATGGGCTCATGACGAAAAATGGTAACAATCTAATACTTTATTTCTGTTAATCTTAGCATATTTTCAAACGAAGTTATACAGTAACTACGTCAAGCTTCGTATATTTGCATATTTTGAATACTACTTTTTTCTGTTTTAGGCCATTGCCAGTGTATATGTCAGCCAATAGGTCATCATCTTCCTCTCTCGACTATAGCACTTCTGTGCAAGATACAGAACACGCTTACTTGAAAGGCCACTCTATGAGAGGTAACATAAACACTACACTCATATGCTGCTTTAATTCTCAGACCCAACATGAGGCTCAAACTAGTGACGGGCCGACTATGACTTTGACTGACTAGCTGACTAGTCGTCTGCAAAATAGCCGACTAGCCAACCGACTTGTCGGCCAAGCCCTTCATTGCTTTCGGTTGAGTTCCGGTGACATCGGTAATGTTCGTGATTACGCTTAAGGCTCGTAGATGCCAGTGCGCGGCGCCCAGCGATCAGGCGGAATTGTCAGGACATGTTTTTGTTGAATCTAGCATTGTTTACTTGTGAGCATTTCTTCCTATCTAGAAGATTGCACTGAAAGTAAAACTGATTCTATAATAAAAATTATAACAGCAAAGATTTCATTCAATCATCGTCTTTAAATTTTTTAAGCATATTAATACGACTAAAAATAAGCCGACTATTCGGTGGTTTTAACTGACTAGTCGACTCAAATCAAATCAAATCAAAATATTTTTATTTCATATAAACCTGCATGGGCACTTACGAAACGACAGAAGTTAGGTGCACGGTTCCAAAATGTTGTTTCCTATGGAGAAGAGCCTGCAAGAAGCTCCACGGTTACTCTTTTAAAAATTATTGGTTTTAACAGTGTTTTCAGTGATAAAATTTATGGGAGGACAGTGCAGGCCTGTCAATAAGTACCAGGTACTTAGACGAATACAGAATAGAAAATCGTCTACAAATCTACAGTCTGTAAGGCCTACAACATTCTCCCATTCACAATATGTAAAATAATCTACATAAATAAGAACCGACGTGAAGACTAGTCCGACTAATCGCCGACTACGAATATGGCCGACTAATCGGTTTTCCCGACTAGTCGGTACATCACTAGTTCAAACGTATTTTAAGCGAAGCAAATAGTTTGATCCTGCCTACAAACACGAAAATGGGAATAACAATGCTATAAATACTAACAATTAAAGTCGGAACGAAGGCGAAGCTGAAACGAAGCAATAGTGCATGCAGTGGCAGGCGGCGGGTGTTAGGATGCAACCTGTTGGGTCCAGGGCTAAATTTTCAAGCGTCTGAATTATGAGCAGAGCTAGAATATGCGAAGCAGTTATAATAAATACCACGCACAGATCGATACCTACTGGTTTTTAATACGACGTCCTAACGATTTCGTTCTCTTTGCTTTTTAATTGGTCTCCCAATAAATCACACTTAGGTAGTTGCTTACTAGTTAAATAATACCAACGATTTTCATCTTCAGGACACAATGTATACCCGTTTGCTGCCACACTAGCTCTCGTGTGGGACACCTATGCAATGACGATGGGAATTCCAAAGAAACAAATATCTGTGGAGTTCAGTGACCTGCATCTTTATGCCCAACCGATAATACACGATCAACGTCAGATTCGTATTCACATCGCTTTCCACAGAGGAAATGGGTGTTTTGAGGTACTGAGATTGACTTTAGAAAAAGTTCCATACTACGTTTGCAAGAGCATGTTTACACCAACAGCGAACAATTTGATAACTACCTTTGCCGGTCTTTTGCCATTTCTGGTTACTATCCTTGAGGCCAGGTGGGCGACTAGTTCTCTATGATCTAACTTTCTTTCAGATTCGATTATTTTTTGTATTCCTTAAACCAAGCACACATTGCAGATTCAACAAGCCGCTGCGCAACGCATTTTCATTTTCACAAAACATTGCACTGTAGCCCACCTGTAGTGTGCGTTCGTCCATAGAAAATGTACGAAAATGGTGATTATTGCAATGTGTTGCGTTGCAGTGTGGCCCGACCTAATATACGCTAGCCTAAATTAATGCTTACCTTCATATAAGGTATATTTACAATAAAACTTACTTCATATTTGAATACAGGTTCTGAATGAAGGCTCCAAAGTCGCCACAGGCTTTATAAATGCATTGGATGATGCTGATGACTTGAAACAAAGAGAATTACTAGAAATACCTGAAACAAAAGTGAGCATAGACCTCACTGCTGAACATATTTACCATATACTCAGAGATAGAGATTACTCGTACAGGTAGGTTTCAGTAATGTAAGAAATAATAAAATATGTACATTTATAGGAATTGTGGCTTGCATAACGTGTTCCTTTAATGACGAGCGATATAATTTATTTTAGCGGTGAGTTTCTTAGCATTGAAGGTGCTAACATATACTTGAGCGAAGCTTTGCTAGAATGGCACGACAACTGGGTCACGTTCATCGACAGCTTGCTGCAGCTGAATATGCTGCGACAACCACACGAAGGAGTATCATTAGTATCGCACATCAGGAGTATGAGGATCAACGTTAAATATCATCAAGATGTTGTAGAACATTCCTTCGTCTCGGATCACAAAGTTCTGTTGAAAGCAGTAGTATTAGTTTCTAACATTACCAGGTGAACATAATTTACTTTGTTTCTTACGGTCGAAGATACTATGTCTGTCTGTCAGTAAAGTAAATCGTCTCTGTGTTTCCAGCTGTGGAGGTGTTACAATAAACAATGTTAAATTGGAAAACATGCCTCCAGTGAGCAACAGAAGTATGGCGTTAAAAGCTTTAAAATTCTTTCCTCATTTTCAATCGGACATAGATGTAAGTATACCTTTTAGTTATCAAGGTGTATGTTTGAAACCAAATAATAGAGATATAAATTAAAGTGCATTTTAAAATCTCGTGCAGGTGTTGGCATCACTTCAAGTTTTCCTGCAAACAGTAGCAGAGAATGTGAACAAAACAAACATAAATGTTATTTGGTTAGTTAATCATCCTAGAATGGGATCAATTTTCTCGGAAATAAATAATGCTATAAGAATAATTTTTGGAGTAAATGTTAAATTCGAAGAAGTTAATCGTGAATCAGCGTTGAAGCAACAAAACCATTTCCTAAAAGGTGCTGATCTGGTGCTGGTTCAAAACCTATCCACCGACGAAAACGTAAGTTACTAAAGTTTGAAATGTTTAATTTTCAAATTTTATTTAATGTGTTACATTATATGTTAATTAATTTGGCCATCCAACAGATGTGTCAGCTGCTGCATCGTTTCCTACAGAGAGGCCAATTTGTGGCGAGCGAGGAAGACTTCGCTTTTGGTTGTCGCTCGCGCCCCTCGTCACTTTACCGAGTGATTTCCGTTCACTCCATTGTTGGCAATGGCAAAAACCAGCAGTTACAACTGCAGCTTGTCCGGTGGGGTGCGTCTGCGGCTGTACCTACAACAACTGTCACAGTCCAAAGCAAATCTGATATCCCATTCCTCATTACAACGCGCAATAATCTTTCTTTGGTACATCGGCTCTTAATTATTGCACCTTACCCTACACTGCCTGGTCTTAAGGAACTTGTAACCGGCTGGCGTAAACAAGCTAAGCGTAACAAGATTCACCTAATCATGGTCACTAAAGAAAACAACGGTTTTTATGTCGACGAGATGCCAGATATTGAGCTGGCGTTCAACGTAGTGGACACTGTAAGTGTGTTTCGAAATACATATAAATAACTTCATATTATTTAATATAATAATTCTCATTTATTCATTAGGGTAAGTGGGGAGGAGAGTATTACGTACCATTGGAAGACTCGGCATCAGTGAGCAAAAATGTGTCCTTACAGTGTAGCCAATTTGGTGAATTGAATTCGCTCAAGTGGGTTGAAGCGCCAGAGGCATCCGGATCTGGAATCCCCGTGAAGGTATACCTTAGTTTATTTTAATTACCTTGAAAATGTTTAAATACCCATTTATACCACAATAATTAGTACATACTTTCAAATTGTGATCAAAACCCAAACTTCTATAATAATCTTTCAATCTCACCAGGTTCAATATGCTAGTATAAGTTATGATGATATCAAAAAGGCCAGTGGCTCCATAATATATAAACACAACATTCACAACAGCTTTGGAATGGAATTCAGTGGAACCACAAACAGGTCAGTAGCGAATAATTTACCAAAGTAAGGACTCTTTTGGTTTATTTATGTTCTTATATTATCATTCCTGTTTTCGTATTATCTTACATATTTATTTTCAATCGGTTGTGAGACCATTAAATCAATTTGTTTCTGTAAGTTCCGATGCCCATAAGTAAATATCCCTGAACTGATCCCTGTAGTGCTCCAACCTCCACATAAAACAATTTTGATCGTGCTTTGTCTCGTTTTACCTGGAAGCAGTAGTCGGATAAAGACGACCGGATGAGTAGGAACTTATTACATTTTCCCTTCAATTTTTGTCAGATCTTTTCTGCAAGATCTGGTCAAAAGTTGCTACACATCAAGAAAAACCGCTTATCCAGCGTTTGTTATGTTCAAAAAACGATTTTACTTTTTGAATAATTAGAACAGTTCTTTAATTGTTTTAAATGATTTAAGCCTAAGTGTTCATGACCAGGTTTATTTTTCAATAAAATTAGTATCATGAAAACATACATAGTAATGCAACTATTTCACCGTCAAGTGGTGAGCGCGTGATGGGGCTGGTGCGCGGTGGTGCTGTCGCCAGCGTTGTGTGCGCGCAGCCGGAGTTGCTATGGCCAGTGCCAGCGCACTGGAGCCTGGAGGACGCCGCCACTGTGCCGCTCGCCTACGTACTCGCACTCTACTGTCTGGTGAGTCTACACTTAAGCTAGTTGCTAGAATCATTTCACCGATAACTGTTAAACTGATCCCATCGGCTCCATTTTACTACCAGACTTGCAAACGTACTGCAGGGTACCAATCACATTTGGTTGGTATCCCAACAGTTCATGTTCAGAGCTCCACCTCCACGTTTATAATGCGCTCGGAAAAATGGATGGTGAAATTCTCTGTTACGTATAGTAAGGATTCACAAATCCATTAGCATACTAAGGGTTATATTGCTATAAAGTCGCGGTCCAGACCATACCTACAGCTGTGTGTTTAAGTGATGTATCAACACAGAACCAGAACGCTCACCACAAAACTCACACACTGGCGTCGAATGAAACAAAAAACATACCGTTGCACAGAGTACGTAACTAGGTATGACCTTGGGCGGTTCAAACCATTGCTAAAATTCACTTACTCATATCCAGTCTTGGTAGCTCGCAGCGTATTGTCTTGGATTAAGAAACTCATAGATCTGGGATCAAATCTCGCGATGAGACTTTAATTTTTCTTCACAACAAAAAACTTCATCTGTTCTTTTATTATTCGATATAAATATGTAATATTTTTTTATTACTTACTAGCTTCCACCTGCGGCATAGCCCGCGTGGAAGTTGGAAATTATCCCGCAGAAACGTACCACTGGGATAAAAAGTATCCTGTGTGTTAATCTAGGGTATAATCTATATGTGTGCCAAATTTCATCCAAATGCGTTGAGTCGTTTTTGCGTGATTGAGTAACAAACATCCAAACATCTTCACAAACGTATACATTTAAAATATTAGTAGGATGAATATTTCTCTTCTGACGTCTACAATATAAAGTGAACTATTCTTCACACAAAACCACCTCAGCAAGTTTCAGGTTTATAATAAAAATGGCTCAGATATATATGTGTATATTATTTACTTCTGCACAGAAACACACTCTTCAAATAAACTGTATCCCCATTTTCACCCTCAAAGGGGTAAAAAAAAAAAAAAACTTTTGTTTCTTTTACATTATTTGACTTATAGGTACGTTATACCAATCTACGAGTTAATCAAGACACGCAGTAAAATCATCCCTTGTAAAATTAACTACCCTTTTTACCCCTTTATGGGTAGATTTTCGAAAAACCCTGATACACGTTATTCTTTATTTTTGCTTTTAGGTATAAAAACTGAGTTTCGAGGTTATCAGACAGCGCGTTAAAATTCTTCCATACAAACTTTGACACCCTTTGAAAAATAATAAATAACCAACTTTATAATTTACTTAGATAAGTATTTGTGCCAAGTTTCAAGTTTATTAACTCAGGGAATAAGATTTTTTATATCCTTGGTTTTAGGTATAAATACTGAGTTTCAAGTTAATCACACCACGCGTTAAAATTCTTCCATACAAACTTTGACACCCCCCAATCCCCCGTCAGGGGTAGTTCATAAAAACAATAAATGACCAACTTTATAATTTACTTAGATAAGTATTTGTGCCAAGTTTCAAGTTTATTAATTCAAGCAATAAGATTTTTCATACAAACGAAATCCCCCCTTTTGACCCCCTTAAAGGTCGAATTTCCAAAAATACGTTCTTAGTGCTCCCCTACATTATAAAAGGAAGCCGTGTGCAAAATTTCACATAAATATTAAGTACCTACGTATAATGTTTTTTTTTTTTATCGTTCCATAATCTAGGATGTAAATTTACTTTGAAATTTTATATTTTTCTTATAATTAGACCTTACGATATTTATAAAACGTTTCAAAAAATAACTACAAGGATCAGCGGTTATACTTTAATTAAATAAATGTTTAATAAAATAATTAAATCATAATACTCACACTCAGTCCGGTTTCATCAGATATTTGTGATGATATTTTAAGTCCGCTTTTATGCAGCGCAATAATATCGCTTTCATTACTATAATTTGCTCACATTTTAAAATGAACTAGAAAACTGCCAATAGATTAAAAACGCGTCACCTAGCACACAATTTCAACCAACACCGTTCTATAAGTCACGGTGAATGAGTCGTAAGTTAACTGCAGCCTAATTTCTTTTAAATGTATTTCGGTTTCTGGATAAAATTTTACGAGTTTAGTGAACAAGACGAACAGAACAAGAAACTATAGTCAAAAGCGATTTTTATTAAATAATAAAAAGACTATCACACCGTGCGTGGGATTCGAAACCGCGACTCGCTGCGCACAAGCGCGGTAATGCAAGTACGGTAACCGTTGGGCTATCATGTCATTTACTTTAACGGTTGAATTTATGAAATACAATAATTTGTAAACGTATGAGTGTGTGTGTCTTTATTATAGAAATTACTCATTATAAGGTCGTAACTTAAACCGTAGTGTCAATCCATTGCTTTTTGAGATTGCTACTCCGCTTATAGACGCTACTGTACTTGAAAAATTGCACCGTGACAGTTCTTCTCACATTAAATCCTATTTATGTTAAGGTACTCCAAAATACCAAAGGGTTGGAACCTGACACCTCTGTTTTGGTCCATGGAGGGGCTGGGGCTTTTGGCCAAGCTGTAATATCAATAGCCCTTGCTCACGGCTTCGATGTATTCACAACTGTTAGTGATATGCGGAAGAAACATTTCTTACGGAAATTATTCCCAGAGTTAAAAGGTATTTCGATGATTTTCGTTTCACTTAGGCAGTTTGAGAAGAATAAGAATTTTTGTAAACATAGACCTGACTTCTTCCTGTTTTCTTTGTTTCAGCTGAACATATCGGAAATTCTCGAGATCACGGTTTTGAAGACATGGTTCGAAGCGCTACAAATGGAAAGGGTTGTCATATCGTTATTAGCGGCCTGGGAGAAAACCTGAAGAATGTACAGTTACCGTTTTTATTTTTTTGTAGGGTTCTTTGTTCTTTATCCAAAGGGTGCCAACGAAACCCTAACAATAAGCCTCCGCTATTCGTTCGTCTATCTGTCAGAGAGCTGTATCTATTGGACCATAGATAGATGGTTCAAATTTTCACAAAGTCTGTATTTCTGTTGTTGCTTTGGCAGCAATAATAAAAATATGATAAAGTTTGAATTTATAGTGGGTCTCTATACAACAAACGTCTTTTTTTCGGAGTTTCTATTAGTATTATGATTCCATCTTGTAGTATTGAATCCTTCATGTGCGAGTCTTATAAAACCGTCTTCTCGTTTTTTCAGAGTGCAATTAATTGTACCAAAGCCTTCGGGTTGTTTATTGATGTTTCCCAGCTGCACAATCAAGATGATTTCGTTTACGGGATGTACAACCTCACTAAGGAGCGAGCCTACAGCGCCATTGATATTACTTCGATATTTGCTCCTGAAAATATTGAGGATGCTAGGGTAAGTAGCAAAGGTAAACTAAGGTACTAAAGAGGGCAATCTGCGCAACCTATAAAATGGGCCTCGGAAGTCTCTTAGAAGCAAACCCAACGACATTTGTTTTCAAATATTAAGTTACTTTGCCTTCTCATAATATCTTTAAAAAAATATTTTGTATCTTCGCAAACACTTAAGTGTTTTCTGAATAAGAAGCGATTTACGTAAAATAAATACACGTAGTAAAAATGCATTTGTGATAAAAAAGGACATGGCCAAAAATTGTATGGGCTTATACCCCAGAATGTACGGAAATAAAATCTATATCGTTTAACATTACTGATCTTCTATAAGCAAAATTATAAGGGCGCATGTTCATTATGCCTTCATATTTTATGTCCCTTATAGACAGGTTTAATAAAGTTGAATTTTGTTTTACTGCTACTGCGTCAAAACAATGTATATTTATACGATAGCAGCAATTGCAGTTGATTTGCTGTAATTTTTTGAAGAGTTCTGATGTTTGTCTTCAAAACGCATCATCATTTCTATATGAAATTTAAATAGGACCATTTCGAAATAAACCCCTTTCGAACAAAAAAGAATTTTGCAAATGGATCTATTTATGACAGAGTTATGCCCGAACCTCCACTAAACTCCTAACCGTTAAAGAGTTCTACCTTCCTTCATCAGCTCAGCGTCAAGAAATGATAATGAACATACGCAAATGTCTCAATAGCTTTATAAAATATATGAAAAACATAGTTAATACCTACAAAATTTGAGGGTTGCCCTCGATTTCCTTGGGATTCCATCATCAAATCCTGACATGGTGCCAATGGAAGTCCCATTCCCACCCTCAGGAGTATACTATAACAAAGAAAAAAATAATTTTGAGAATCGGTCCACAAATGGGGGAGAAATCAGTTAACATACAATAAAAAATACATACAGTCGAAATCATCATCATCATTTCAGCCGAAAGACGTCCACTGCTGGACATAGGCCTCCCCCAGGCTCCTCCACTTCGATCGGTCTTGTGCTTCCCACATCCAGCGGATACCCGCGGCCTTCACAAGGTCATCGGTCCATCTTGTGGGAGGAAGGTTGAACATATAACCTCCTCCTTTTCTAGAAGTCGGTTAATTAATAAGAAACAAGAATGGACCAAGAACTGAGCCCTGTGGGACTCCCATTGATACAATAGATCCGGTAGATATTTTTGCATTTCAACACTGCATCCTATTACTCAAGTAACAATGGGGAAATCCTGTTATGCAAATAGTTTGCTTGTGTTAGGATACTCTACTGCTGCTGCTGCTTTTATAGGTACTGTCATAGCAGGCACTACAGACACAGCAATGAGGTGATAAATATGGTAGTAAAATAACAACCTATTAGTCTAGGATTCGACCACGACGCGACGTGAGAATATAGAGTAAATAATACCCCTCTGTCTTATTGACAGGCCTGCACTGTCCTCCCATACCTATTGTCACTCTAATTTGAAAACATTGTAAGAGCCCACGATTGTTAAAAGAGTAACCGTGGAGTTTATTGCCGGCTCTTCTCCATAGAAAACGACCAGTTGGACCGTGCACCTAGCTTCTGACGATTCATAAGTGCCCATGTAGGCTTATGAGAAATAAAATATTTTGCTGTTTTTTTAAGTCTTATACATGTACCTACCGTAATTAGTTACTCACTGACCTCCATTTTAATTTTGGAGTTAAGGTACACTCTGGCTCAGGAGCCAAAAAAAAAAACAAATCAAATAACTTATATTTCTTACAGTTCTAAAACGAATTCTCCGAATATTACGAGTAATATGCATTTTATTGCTACACAGGTTATCAAAAAGATTGTCATCTTCCATGGGGCTGTAAAAACTTAGTTACTAACTCGTAAATAAAACACAAATAATAAATATTCTGTGTCTAACAACTCGCACTGGGCCCGCCCTCTCACAGAGAGGAGGCCTATGACCGAGCAGTAGGAAAACTATAGGATGATTATACTATTTGTCTAGCAGGTGATTTTTATATTTCTTATAGATTTCCAAATAGTAACACTGTTGAAATAATGACAATTAAGATATTGCTGTTCAAAAAGCATCTTGGTTGTATGTCGCAGATCTTGCAGACGTTGTTATGCGATGGTATTCGTCGCGGCTACGTGCGTCCTCTATCGCGCGTGACGTATGCGCCACACGACGCCGCGCGCACCTTCCGACTGCTTGCGGCCAGCAGGCACCGCGGCAGGGTGCTGCTGAGGATGGAAGACTCCACACTGGTTGTTCAGCCCAGGTAATGCTAAAACACGCTTTTACATATCTTGCCCCATGCAAGCTTTCTAAAGAAACTATACCTACTTTATTTTGGGGCTTATAAAGAATATTGTAATGACCAGGATCACATAATAATGCCGTCGTTTTTATCGAATACTTTTTTTAGAACTGTGGATAGTGCGGTATTACGTATTGATTCGTTGAATTACTTTACAGGTTGACTTGCAAAGCTGGTCGTACCCATCTAATACTCTGCAATGATGGAACCTTTGGAATGAAATTAGGTGATGGACTTGTGCAAAGAGGTGCTAGGAAACTTTGTCTGCATTTCATGAGGCAATACATGAGCTACTTTCAAATAAAAATACGGTACATAATTCAGTTTGATTACTTGCCAAGAAATAATGATATAAAATGTTTTGGGACGGCGCTGGAGTCGATCTACTACCACAATAACATGGAGCTTATTAGCTTCAATAGTCCTGTCTGATACTAGATCGTATAATGTGCATTGGCCATGCTCAAGTATAGAGCGAGGTATTATTTTTTGTCATTGAAAAAGTAATAACTATTATTTTGCATACTTTTGTTTAGATCATGGCAGCAATTAGGTGTTGAAGTTGTGGTATTTTCTGATGACTTATCAGAAGAAAAAGACGTCAATGCACTGTTAAATAATGCAAGTCGTTTTGGTCCCATCGAGGGAGTGTATGTGACTGTGGGAGATAAGCAGCAGGATATCGACGAAACTCTACTGAATACTTTGGATTTGGTGTCAAGGAAATTGTGTACGGATTTAAAGTAAGTAATCATACACACACAAGATAACTTCACATCTTGGGTCTATATCACCAGACCCGGCTAAAAAAAATTGGCAGACAATTTTATAGTGCTTCTTAGCTTCCGCCCGCGGCTTCGCCCGCGTAGAAATCGGAAATTATCCCGCGGAAACGTACTACAGGGATAAAAAGTATCGTATGTGTTAATCTAGATTATGTGTGCAAAATTTCATCCAAATCCAGAATTTTTTGCGTGAAAGAGTAACAAACATCCATACATTCATACATACAAACTTTGGCGTTTATAATATTAAATTATAGCAAGGATACCAAAAAACAAAATTTCGTTATAAGTAACTACTAACCACAAACATATTTAACCGGTTAAGTTAACCGGCGCAGGACCTATCGGTTAATTACAATAGACATTATTAATTGTGTCTCATTACCCGGGATTCGCCAACTGGTTTGACAAGCGTTATGGCAAAATCCCCTTTTGGGGGAGGCTTAGGTTCAGCAGTGGACGTCTTTCGGTTGAAATGATGATGATGAGCCGGGATTAACAGATTAAGGTGTCGTGGAATTATTGTAACCTTACCTACGTACTTACCTTATTTTTTTTAGGTTGGTACCTAGGTAATGATTAAAATAAAAAATGTAGTATCTTCGTTTAAGTGTAACTCCTAACCACAAAAAAAAACCTGTCAATACCTATTTATAACATTAGATAGGTGCAGTGCGTTTTTATAAATAGCTTTTACAGCTAGTGCCTTGAAAATCGCAAAACGGACACAACCGTCAATAACGTACCGCCATGGGATCTGGAGGCAAAGGTCCTCGCGCAAATATGGGAGTGGCGCGAGGAGGCCAAACGCCGGGGCGTAACTCCGCTGCCGCAGCAAATCGCGGCACAGCGGACAGAGCTCTGGCGGGATCTCATGGTGACATGGAGAGAGCGATTGTCGCAACCCAGTGCTGGGTACGCCACGATTGCGGCGGTAAGTCCCCTCTGTGAGGAGTGGTTTGAGAGGTGGCATGGCGTCCTCACCTTCCGCCTGACGCAGGTCCTCACCGGACACGGTTGTTTCGGGAGGTTCCTGTTTCGGACAGGGCGGGAGGAAACGCCCAGGTGTTTCCACTGCGAAGATCGCCCTGAGGACACGGTGGAGCAGCGGTGATGGGAGAGGCAGTATATGTGCCCCCACGGCCTTAGTTGCCGCAGGAGACGCCATGGGCATCGGGAATCCCAGGCTGATTCCTGACCACCGTAGGCGTGGGCTTGCGGATGGCGAGTAATTGGTAGCTAGCTGTCCAGTAAGGACCAAGCCCAGGTCGACAGCGCGTTGTGTTCCACGGGCGCCTTAAAGAGATGTCACCACAAACGGATGGGCCCACAAGGGCCGATGCCTGCCAGGGGTGCGGGTTGTTTGAAAGAGATACCGCCGCCCCCGGCACACAGGCTACTGAGGCAACACGGGTGGGTTTTAGTCAGTAAAAGTCTGACACGCCTTCCTGCTCCACCCAGAGCGGGAGAAGTTACTTGATGATTTCCCACCCACAAAAAAAAACACTAACTGTTTTTGCAGCGCACGCCAGAATAGCTAGCAGATGGCAGATTTTTTTCCTACTTACTTGACAATTATCGTTATATTTTGGACAATTCACACAATATCTCTATAAATGCCTATGTGTTATACTGACATATATATAAGCTATATTATTGTAAAGTTTCATAATCCATTGAGCCGTTTTTGCATGAAAGAGTGATTCTTACATCATACAAATTTTCGCGTTTATAATATTAGTAAGGATTGTATTTACAATTGACTACTATTATACTAACATATACTTCTTAAGGTACTTATTCTATTCGAACACCATTAAACAACTTTACTTTACGTCGTTTCTTTTCGAGCTATTTGTGTTTTGCTAATCTAAGATTTTTGTTTTACTTGACAGGTATTTCGCAGTACTGAATACTGGTGTCAATACAATTGGGAAGGCAGTGTGCCTTCGTCGGGTTCATAACAATTTACCCGCGACAATATTATCGTTGCCCGAACTGAGTCATGTAAGTTTTGTCTGCCAGCTGTAGTAGACGCTCGACAGAAGAATAAAGGAATCCTGCTGAGTGGTCCTATTTAACTATCCACCTAATATCTTATAGAATGACGTCCAGTCGTGTTCATGTTATTATTGCATTTTTTTACAATTAATTATCATCATGATCATTTCAGCCGAAAGACGTCCTCTGCTGGACATATGCCTCCCCCAAGCTCCTCCACTTCGACCGGTCTTATGCTTCCCACATCCAGCGGATACCTGCGGCCTTCACAAGGTCATCGGTCCACCTTGTAGGAATTAATTACTTTAATTTTTAAATGAACATGTATCAATAACTTAAACATCTATCGGATTTGTATACGCTTAATCAAAATAATAATGTTCATATTGATCGCTTTTTGATCGCAGGAGTCGTGTAACATTGGTGCATGGTACCGTGGTGCAGTAGAGGTGACGGAGAAGGCGCTGCGAGGCGCACACAGCGTATTTCTAGCAAGCACAGCACCTGCTCAACAAACTTCGATGCTGCAGAAAATAATAACTTTAGCTGGTAATAACGTCAATTTAATTTGTTTGAAATACATATTTTCATAAAGCTCCAGCTGATTGTAATACTGTTACTGTGATTAATATCGTTTAATGCTCATCAAATCTGGGAAGTTGTCGCTTGGTAAAAAAGACATCGTATTCGGTATTTTACAGATGTAACCATAAAGGCGGATACGGACAAGAATACTACATTGAAAGAATTGGGCGTAGAAAACGATAAAGTACCATTAATTTATAATTTTCTAAGAATTTATTATAATCTTGTGTTTGAAGAGACAGATATACCCTCGATCACTATTGACACGTAAGTAAACATCTCGGTCACTATCGGTATTTGTTTGGCGACAGTGCTATGGGTTTCTTTTTTTCTGTCACCGTTTATTGCTTTGCCATTTCTTCCATCCTCACTCACAAAATCCATTCATTTGTTCTTTGAGTTTCCTCCTGCACTCCATGTATCAACATGTAGGACCATCATTCTCTTAGTCACTGTGTAATACGTCACTAAATTTTTGCCAAAAATATTTTGTTTCTTCCCTCCTCATCACATGTCCATAAAATAATACCAAGAGAAATGATAACCGTTTCACTATTTTTCCCTGGCGCCACTTGCAAACTTACTTTAATATAGGTATTCATTTCGTTAGCGGAAAAATCCATTCTTCATTTTCAGCTTTAAGTTTGGACCTCATTTTTTAATAACACTCACCTGGACTTGTAATCTCACAGGCTCCTATTTAACCGTGTGTTTTTTTTTTTTTTTTTTACTAAAATGATTCCGAATTGCTTTAAAATTACATTTAAATCAACAGGTGTCCAAAAACAATAAAACATCAAGATTTAATCAACTTTTTATTGAAAATCTAGAAACATTAAAAAATCAACAGTTATGGCACTTTTAGGCAGTTTCGACTACAGCTATGTCTTTAGCAATTAAAAGAATATAAACTACATATTTAGCAAAATTAACGTGTTTATCTTAAATTCTAATATACTAGGAACAAAAAAAACAAAGTGAACTTCTGATAACAAACAACCAAAATTCTGACAACTGACTTTATAAGCTAATTTATCGGCAGTCGTTGCATAAAGGACGTGAAAATTGCGCACACAGGCTTGCTGCACCCAACACACACGTTGGTGGTCATTCTATGCTTCTTTGAGGAACAAAGTCTGCATTCTCTTCTAATCCCCTGCACGACTGCTGGAGTCTAGACATCCACTATAACCATATCTTCACCTAAAACTCGAGTAATTGTCAACCTCAGCTCTCTCGACTGTATGTTGGTTACACGTTGTTGCATATGAGGCAACACAAGCGAACCAGCTAAATATCTGAGGAAATCTTCTCTGTCCTACGATTGAATCGTCAACTAGAACCGTCAACTTAGAAGGAGCAAGACGAGATATTATATTATGTTGAGGTGTACGAAACAACATCTACCAACACGCATTGGGCCCGCGTGGTCGGCCGGAGGAGGCCTGTGCCCCAGCAGTGGGAACATTATAGGCTGATTATGGTTCGAACCCTGGCAGAAAGAGATGTCTTTGCTCACTTATAGCTATTTTCCGCTATAAAAGTTTGATCGTAATTCTGACAGAGGCGTAGTCTCTGAAGTGTCACTTTTTGACTTCTTCTTCAAGGTTCTGACATTCATTTACATTTTCATCTTCCTCACTTTCATGTTGGTGTATCAGTTCTGACTCGGATATCAAGAGCTGTTCAATATCCTCCTCAAAATATTTTATATGACAGCTATGGACGCAACCTGTACCTTCGCTGGTCGTTATGATACTAAAACTGAAGCTACTGAGCCGCTTGGTCGCAGGGAGTGGGGGAAGTGTGTGAAACTTAGAAACTAATATTTATGAGTAGCCTGTGAAGCTACACGTCCATAGTTAAAGGTTAAGAAGTCATAATGTGACTAGTTTAATTGACAAACATTTTGTATTTTTTAAGGATACAACAAGCAGAAATGTCTATCTTCAAAACAGATTTCCTAGATACCAAGGGCTTGTCTACATTCTTCACCTTCGTAGACTCTGATGAACTGCTTGCTACCACTGACTTCGTTTGTGTGCCGACTCTCGTAAATAATGCATATTTGGTACTTACATGTTTTTTATTAATATTAGGTCTTTTTACCTATGAAATTGCCGTTTAGTATACAGAAAATTAAAGTAATTTTGTATTTTATACTTTTATTTAAACGCTATCGATGAATCTCTGCCAGCGTAGCAGTTATTTTTTAATGCCTTTCTTGAAGAAGTCGGGTGTATGGGAGCCAACAAACTCTTTAAAGTCATTTTGTACTGTGTGGGTTTTGTCTTAAATTTTGTCTCTGCCCAGAAGTTATCCAAATTTTGGAAAAAGTAGAAGTCTATCAGTGCAAGGTCTGGTGAGTACGGTGGATGACAATGTGAATACACAAAATACTATTAATTAATGTCAAGCGAGCCATTGATCTTCTTGATCACTTGATCTATTTTACACATTTAAAAATAGTTAGGTACAACAAAATGTTCCTACAGTTTGTATTCAAATTTTTTGTCAGAACTTGGTTAGGATTTATTTTAAAAGTGGTTTGCATAGTAAAATAAGGACAACTGATTTGCCTGTTACAGAGAGACGATGAATTTGATTCGAACCAAACATACCTGTGTATCGTGCCTGGCATGGAGGGTCACTACGGGAGGTTCCGCACCTTATGCGAGCGCCTCAAGCTGCCTGCGCTGGTGCTGCAGCTGGGATTTGACAAGCCAAATGAAACAATACAAGAAACAGCCGAGAGACTAGCGAAGGTATGGAGACTTTTTGCGATGCTTGTCATGTTGGATGACCATAATGCTTACCCACGTTTGTAAGAGACCATTTGAATCACTTTATGGATATGGTAGGAAAGTTGGAAGACATGGATGTAAAAATAAATTCAGAGCTGCTTAGCATAATGATGCTTTACAGTTTGCCAACTACCTTCGAAAGTTTCCGTATAGCAATTGAGTCCAGAGATATTCTTCCAAGTCCCGAAGATTTAAAGATAAAAATTACCGAAGAAAATGACGCAAGAAAGCAAGGTCAAAGTGAACAAAGTTCAGAGGCATTGTATGTCAAGCAGAAAAAGAAGTTTAATAATTCTATATCATGCAAAAATTGCAACAAAAAGGGTCATTCCACTGAAGCATGTTGGTCAAAGAAGAAACAGAATTCTTTAAACAACAAGAAGCCAGAAAAGAATTTTAATGTATGTTTAACATCAGACAACTACAAAATAAAAGAAGGAATGTGGTGTTTGGATAGTGGCTGCACTTCTCATATGACGGCGAAAAGAAATATGTTTTTAAACATAAATTCCACATCAGACACACTAAAATTGGCTTCAGACAAATATACTACCCAAGTCGAAGGAAAAGGGAAAGTAGTGGTCTGCAAGAAGAATCAAAATTATATCCTAAATGATGCACTATATGTACCCGAAATATCGACAAATCTCATGTCGGTCAGCAAAATTACTGATAATGGCTTCGATGTATTGTTCACAAAAGAAAAAGCCAACATCATGAAAAGAAAAAAATTGTTCTTAGTGCAGAAAGAAAAAACGGATTATACTACCTGGATTTTGAACAATGCGAGACAACAAATTGGGCTCCAACAAATGAAAATAAGACTAAGACATGGCACCGAAAATTAGGCCACATTAACGAAAAGGATCTAAAGATGATGGTTGATAATCAGGTGATGCGAGGGCTAGTATTAAAACAAGTGAAGTTGGATACGTGCGAAACATGCATAAAAGGCAAAATGGCAGCCCTACCATTTATAAGCCATGGTCGTATCTCAAGTGAGTCATTGGAAATCATCCACAGTGATGTATGTGGGCCATTCGAAGTAGAATCACTGGGCGGATCACGCTATTATGTGACATTCGTCGATGATTATACGAAATATTGCTGCATTTATTTCATTAAAAATAAAAATGACGTACTTGAAAAGTTCAAAGAATATAAATCCAGAGTGGAAATGATTTAAAAAAGAAGATACAAAACCTGCAGTCTGATAATGGTGGTGAGTACAGGAACAAAGAGTTCGATAAGTTCCTAAAGGAAAATGGCGTAAAACGAAGATTGACAGCACCATATACACCGCAGCAAAACGGAGTTAGCGAAAGAAAAAACAGATCGCTAATGGATAAAGCGAGATGCTTAATGATAGACTCCAACGCTCCTCCAAGCTTATGGGCAGAGGCAGTGAACACTGCAAACTACCTTATTAACAGAAGCCCAGCAAAGGCGCTAAATGGTAGCACACCATACGAAAAGTGGGTTGGAAAAACACCGTGTGGAAACCACCTACATGTTTTTGGTAGTAAAGCATTCTTTCTCAACAAAAGACGTAAAGGAAAACTGTCTCCGAAAGCTACGGAAGGTGTATTTATGGGCTACGCAATAAACGCAAAAGCCTTCAGAATATACATACCGGAAAAGAAATATGTAATCATTAGCAGAGATGTAAAAATAATTATTTTGACAAGAAATAAGTATTTTGACAAGAATCCTGCGATTGAATACAAAGATTTCCAACCGGAACAACTAGATCCTGAAACAAAAGAACAAATTGAAATTGAATTACAAGAAAAAACAATCGACGATAACTTACCTTTTCAGGAACCAACTCCGTCTACTTCAGACTCGTTACAGCCCATGCAAATTGAAACTGAATTGTCCACAACAAGTGAAAGGCCAAAAAGAGTAAGAAGGTTACCAGTTTGGACTAAAGACTATGAACTAGGAGCTGTAAACAGTTGTGTAAATATGCTGATATCTGAGAACAGTAATGACTGTTTACTTACTTATCAAGAAGCTGTATCAGGCAACGATAAAGAAAATTGGGAGAAGGCAACGCAATCTGAAATGGTATCGCTCGAGAAAAATAATACTTGGATACTAGTTGATAAAGAAGAAGCCAAAGGACACAAAGTATTGTCTAACAAATGGGTATTTCGAATAAAAAATGACGGAACTTACAAGGCCAGATTAGTCGTACGCGGCTGTGAGCAGAAAGGCAACGTGGATTTTGAAGAAATATATAGCCCAGTTGTAAGTCAGTCTGTTCTTAAGACCTTATTAGCAATTGCCGCATCTAAAAATTATCACTTCTTGACTTTTGACGTCAAAACAGCTTTCTTGTACGGCGAACTGACAGATGAAGTTTACATGAAAGTACCTGTTGGTTATAAAACTACCTGTTATACTACTAATAAAGTATGCCGACTGAAAAAGTCGTTGTATGTTTTAAAACAAGCACCATTCACATGGAATAAAACTTTTACCCGTGCAATGTTTGATCTAGGTTTCAAGACAATCAACACAGACAGATGCGTTTTTATTAACAAAGATAAGACCATTATTATTGCTTTATTCGTTGATGATGGACTAGTCATCGGTAAAGACAAGAAAGAGATAGAACATATACTGTCAAAACTTGAAACTAAATTCGAAATAAAAAAATGAAAACCCAAAAACTTATCTGGGTATAGAAATAAATAACTGCAAAGAAGGAATTAAATTGACTCAAAAGAATTATATAAATGCCATGCTGAAAAGTATAGTATGGTAAACGCTAAACCTTGTGAGACGCCTGGAAGCAATGATGCAAAGGTAACACAGGAAACTCCCCAGGAGAAGGAATACCCTTAAAGGGAAGCAGTGGGAAGTTTACTGTATTTGTCCACTCGAACAAGACCAGGCATCGCCCAAGTGTCAAGTCAGCAGAAAAGTTGAAAAACCCAGCAAAGAAGATGTCACGAAAGTGAAGAAAATATTTAAATATTTGATTGGCACTAACGATAAAGGTATAATCTTCAAAACACATAGCCGAATTGAAAGAATCTATGCTTACACTGACTCTGATTATGCTGGAGATCCACTGTCAAGACGAAGCACATCTGGCAGCGTTTTTATGATAGCTAATGGACCTATAACATGGGGATCCAAAAGACAGCCAATCGTTGCTCTGTCATCGACCGAGGCAGAGTACATAGCGGCTGCAGACTGCTGCAAAGAGGCAATGTACCTCAATTCCCTGCTGAAGGAAGTTACAGGCTTGGACTTGAAAATACACTTATATGATGACAACCAAAGTTCAATACAACTAATTAAGTCTGGCTCCTTCAACAAGAGATCGAAGCACATAGATTTGCGATATCATTTTACCCACGAACAATTCGTAAAAGGACTGGTTAATGTCAGCTACTGCCCAACAGAGACTCAGCTAGCTGATATTATGACGAAGCCACTGCCTAAGGTGAAATTTTCAAGACACTGTGCAACGCTCATGTGTGGATAGTGATCTGGTTCAGCCACATGGGTGCACATTAGGAGAAGGTGTTGGATGACCATAATGCTTACCCACGTTTGTCTATGCTAATATTTTAAATAATGAATCCTTGACATGTGTGTCAAAAAGATCTTGCTAAAAGTAATTTCTTTCATGTAAATTAAATAGACGTTTACTCTAAATCTTTATTTATTACTAAGTCAGATGCCATAAATTTCCTCTAACATGTCATACTTAGGCTAAAAGTGTGGTAATCACTGGTTTTGCCTCAAACTTGTTTACGGTTGTAGTCCCCGTTCGTGATGGTTACTCAAGATCTCAACATTGAAAATTTTACATAAACATAAACACTATTTCATAGTCTATGTCCGCAAACTTACTCATGGTGTTTTATTTATTCAGGTGTTCCTGAAGAGGGCGGGACTGAAGAATAATTTCTATCTCTTAGGATATGAAAGGGGAATTTACGTAGCTTTAGAAATCGCAGCTATCTTGGAGAGTCACGGTAAGACAATCATTTTATGTTCAGAGTACCTACACGTGATCATGTACTTTTAAAACACAATTGTAATGTATAATATATTTTTATAGGTTTGACTGGTACAGTTTATTGTGTTGGATATGCACCGAACGAGCTCAACATACACTTTGAGGAGCATCTCGCTGAATTTGAGACGAAAGAACAGCTTCAAGATGGCGTAGCTCGTCACATGTTTACGTTGATGGCAGGAGGAGACACAACGGGTCTTGATAATGCACTGCAAACCGCGAGCACATGGTCGCAGAAGGTGGATGGGTGTGTGCGTACTCTATTGGGTCGCGTGCCGCACTCTGCGCAATACGCGCGTGCGCTTATTGAAACTACGCTGAGGCGTGTGGAGCTTACGCGTGGCTACGTGCCGCGAGTGCACGCACTGCGTTCTCAGCTGGTGTTGCTGCGTGCCGCGTCCACGCGCCCTGCACCGGCACCGCTCGTGCTGCAGCTTCACTCACAGCGTCCGGTCGCCGTCCACCAACTAAGCGCACCGCTAGCACATGCACTCACAGATCTGCAGTGTGGGGCCATCGTCAACACATACTTAGACACCTCAATACTAGAAAGTTTTAATAAAACTAATATTTGCAACACATATCTTAGAAACCCTTATGCCTTCATGGGAAAAGATGATGAAAAATAAAATAAAAGATTTATAAAAATGTATAAAACATATTGCTAGTCTACAATATTCAAAGATATTTTGTAATAACCGGCCATATAATGTGAAATGTCAATTATATCAATGTCCCACTCAATCACCACCTATCACTCAATGTCCTTTTCTTTTTTTATTGTCATACGTAACCTAAGAATAATAATACGTACATTTACACAGAATCACCCTGGTACTTATTTAAATGATGCTATGAATACATCTATTAAAACTATAGATAAATTGCAAGATGCAATGGTGGAAGACATTGGTATTTAAACATAGAGCAACAAGCAAATATGATGTAGTTCTCAAGTTTATTATCTTCTTCTTCTTGGACGCGTACTTCATTACTGAAGGTCGTGTCCCTGAAAGGCCTTCGTCACTTTATGTATTATGTTCTTCTAGTTAATTATATTGCTTCACAATTTTAGCTACTGATTTTATTTTATTGATTCCAATTTATTTTTATTGGCTGTAATCCTGTGATACATTGGTTAATATATTTACACAGGCAATGTAAGTTTTAAAATAGTGTTTGTTTTATTTATAAGTTTTATTTTCGTTTTAACCCTATCGGTCGGTCGAAGTAAGTCGATTTTTGTCAAGTAGGTATAGAAAAAATGATGAAGGGGAGACTGCATTACCATTGAAACCATAGAACCGAAATGCGAGTTGGCGATTTCAGCACATAGACTAGATGTTGTGTTTTGTCTTGATATAGCTACCTACGGAAGCTTCAGTTATTAAATGTTGATGAAACACGTTTATTTAGAAACCCTAGAGAAACTATCACCCATGACTTTCGCAGATGACACTGCCCTTCTCTTTAGCGCAAAGACATGGCTAAAGTTTACGAGCATGCTCAAACTGGCTTTGATGTTGTAACAAGTTGGTTGCATAGCAATATTCTCACACTAAATGCGGACAATACAAAATATATTGCCTTTTCCCTGAAACCTAACACACAAAGAACCCAAACGACCCCGTTGTATTCTTTAATTGCCCACTCCTGCTCTTGTGAAAGTGACAACTCATGTGACTGCACCCGCCTTCATAAAGCAAATAGTATAAAGTACCAAAGAATCATAATAGACTGCAACTTGAGATTTCATGAACACATCAACACCCTCAGCAATAGGTTGCGTAAATTAATATTTAATGTTGTCTTTAAGACCCTATGAAATGGGGGTGACGTCAGGCTGATGAAAACAATTTACTTTGCCCTCGGCCAGTCTCTATTACCCTACTGTATCACGTTTTGGGGCAGAGGTCGGTCGCTCAAGGGGCTAAATACACAATCATACAAATGGAAAGAGCGCAAAGAACTATTCTAAAAGTATCTTATTTTCTACCTTTTCGATATCCCACAGCACTCTTTTATAGAGAGACTAAAGGTTTAACTGTAAGTCAAAAGGTCGCTCAAGGGGCTAAATACACAATCATACAAGTGGAAAGAGCGCAAAGAACTATTCTAAAAGTATCTTATTTTCTACCTTTTCGATATCCCACAGCACTCTTTTATAGAGAGACTAAAGGTTTAACTGTAAGTCAAAAGGTCGTTCAAGGGGCTAAATACACAATCATACAAGTGGAAAGAGCGCAAAGAACTATTCTAAAAGTATCTTATTTTCTACCTTTTCGATATCCCACAGAACTCTTTTATAGAGAGACTAAAGGTTTAACTGTAAGTCAAAAGGTCGCTCAAGGGGCTAAATACACAATCATACAAGTGGAAAGAGCGCAAAGAACTATTCTAAAAGTATCTTACTTTCTACCTTTTCGATATCCCACAGCACTCTTTTATAGAGAGACTAAAGTTTTAACTGTAAGTGAACTACTTTCTCAGTCGATCGCTACGAGAAGCGATTTAGTACAGTGAAAACGCCAAACAGAGGCCTAGCATTTTCATAAGCCGTCCCCCGATATTAACTTCAAGTTAAAAGGCCTATAAATATTATTTAAACTTTTTAGTGTTTTTGTTTGGGTCGGGGGTTTTTGAATTTTTTATTTAATTTTTATGTAATACAATGATTGTCGAGGTGGTCCATTGTTCCGGTATGTATTCGGTTTCCATTACATCATTGAAAAGGTAAGCGAGGATTGGTAACATAATATCTTTGGCATGTATGAGAAACTCATTAGTGATATTGTCTGACCCTGGGGCCTTATCGTTCTTTTGTGACAATAGAGCTCTCTCTATTTCTCTTTGTAGTATTTTAGGTACCGCTTCTATATTGAACATTACAGTGGGTAGTTCTGTATAGTGTTTCGAGTACAGCTTGTAGAACTTTGAAGCTACAGATCCAGTCCTTTGTCAGTAAGTTCTTTTATCGCTTTTTAACTCCGCCTGTTCTAGCGATGTGTTTTTCAAAAGTTTTCATTCTTAATGTTCGGCGGTCTTTCCTCATATTTGTTTTAATTTCCTTACTAAGCTTAGCAATTTATTTCCTTATAGTTTTTGTTGTAACGTGACAACTTATTAAGTCACTCCTGTCTTGTAGTACTTTAATTGTTTTTTCAGACAACTTTTAGCTAGTTTTTGATTTGGTCGATTTATTCTGTTTCTTTGCCTGAAGTAGCTTTTCTAGTTTATCGTTTTTTTGTTCTGTGATTTTTCTAAAGTTATGTAGTTTTTCTTTCGGTTCTTCATTTGACGTTACTAGGTTAATTTGTTTCGGTTTAACTTTGAATGGTCTATTATGTTTGGATTTCTTTGTCTGTTTTTTTTTTGTTTGGGAAATTATCAATTACTTCTTCCGCTCTGGGTGGAGCAGGAGGGCGTGTCAGACTTTTGCTGACTAAAACCCACCCGTGTTCCCTCAGGTGCCCGTGTGCCAGGGGCGATGATATCTCTTTCGAACAACGCGCACCTCTGGCAGGCGTCGGCGCTTACAGACCCCTTGGTCACCCTGCAATGGGTCAGCACAGTGGCCCCGCCGCCTACCAGTTGGTGAGGATGTAATCTATGTTATAAATTTATCATTCCAAGAAGGTGTATTTCCTGAACAACTTAAAATGTCTACGGTGAAACCACTTTTCAAAAAGGGAACTAAGTCTGACCCTAGCAATTATCGGCCCATCACTATAGTTCCGATTTTGTCGAAATTTTTTGAAAAGGCAATGCTTAATCGGTTGAACAACTTTCTCTCTACACATGAGATATTATGCAAGGAGCAATTTGGTTTCCGCAAGGGAAGTTCAACTGCTCTTGCAATCTTTGACTTGATTAAAATTGTAACAGAAAGCATAAATAATGGCAATCCAGTGGTGTCCCTATTTTTAGATATGACTAAGGCCTTTGACTTTGTTAATCACTCAAAGCTTTTACACAAATTAGAATTTTATGGCATAAGGGGAAAAGCTTATGAATGGATAAATAGTTATCTACGTAACAGAAAACAGTGCACAGAGATATCCAAAGTTGTAAGAAAAAGCGGTAGAATATATTTCAAAAAAAGGTTTAAATCAAAGGCATTAATAAATAGAAGTGGTGTGCCTCAGGGTACCATTATCGGCCCTTTACTTTTCTTGGTTTATATAAACGATCTTCCGGAAGCCACTTTGCAAAAATGTATTCTTTTTGCAGATGATACTACAATTATAATAAAATGTCAGGATAAAAACGCTTATAAATCGGTTACCGAAAAGGCCCTATCAGATATAGTAAATTGGATGGAAAGTAATAATCTAAACATAAACATTAGTAAAACAAAATTAATTCAATTTAACTCCTATAATACTAAACCATTAACTCTAGATATTTTTTATAAAGACAAAAAAGTAGAACAAGCTGATGATCTAAAATTTTTAGGACTTAATGTAGATAAACATCTAAATTGGAAAAGCCATATAGAGTTAATTTGTCGGAAACTTGATAGATTTGTGTTTGCGTTAAAAAAATTAAGACAAAATGTTTCTGTAGAAGCTGCCCTATCGGCTTACCATGGTTATGTGTCATCTGTACTGAGCTATGGATTAATAATGTGGGGAAACTCGATCGACATCGACAGAGTTTTCAAAATTCAAAAACGATGCATCCGGGTCATCAACAAGGCTTGGTTTCTGGACAGTTGTAAGCCTTTATTTCAAAAATGTAAAATTCTTCCAATCCCTTGTATGTACATAAAAGATATCTGCATCTTTACAAAAAAACACATGCACTACTTTAAACTACGTAGTGAAGTCCTAACTAGACAAAAGAGGGCTAAGTTTCGAAACCTACTGTATCAACCACCCTGTCATAAAGATATGTATAAGAAAAATGTGTATAATATGTGTGTTTTAGTTTATAATAACTTACCAAATGACATAAAATTATTACAGGGTAATGTGTTTAAGACAAAATTGACAGAATGGCTTCTTAAGTGTTGTTTTTATAGTATTAAGGATTATATGGGACATAAAGTTAGTGTAATAAAATTATAATTAAATGAACGATATAAAATTAAAAGTTAAATAGGAATAAAAATTGTGATGTATACTAAATATTTGCACGCTTGCTTGCAGGCAGAATACAATTTCACTTAGGTTATAAGATCTCACCTGTTAAACAATGTATTTCTTGCAAATAAACATTTGATTTGATTTGATTTGATTTGATATCTCGTTCCTAAATCTATCCCCTGGTGATGTTGAAGTCCACCTTTTACTCCTACGTTTTTTGAACTTGGTGTTAAGGATGGTTTTCTTTTCTTTTTTTTGGGTGGGAAATCATCAAATGACTTCTCCTGCTGAGTAGAGCAGGAGGGCGTGTCAGACTTTTACTGACTAAAACCCACCCGTGTTCCCTGAGTAGCCCGTATGCCAGGGGCTGTGGTATCTTTTTCGAACAAACCCGCACCCCTGTTTGGCATCGGCCCTTGCGGACCCCACCGGTGATGCTGACATCTTTGACGGAGCGCGTGTGGAACACAACGCGCCGTCCCGTCTACCACTTTTCGGCCGCAGGGGATAGGGAGAGCGGCTGACGCTATACCGACACTCCTCTTCCCCTGCGGCCCCACCGCGTCCGCCATCAAACGGTGGCGGCCCCGTCCAGGCCACGGAAGGGAAGAGCGCTGCTCAGAAGCACCGGCACTCCTCCTCTACCGCAGCCCGTAACCCTCAGCCGCGATGCCTCCCATTCGACATCGCGGCTCACCTCAGCTGCGGTGCACCTCACCGCAACCTACTTTTTGGCCGCTACGTCGTCGGCTTTGAGGCAAAAGCCCTGACGAGCGGCCCCACCTTTGGGTTCCTCTTGGCTTCACCGTGGCCGGAATCCACGGTTACTGAGCCCCCCGCAACGACAATGCGGGAACCCACTCGGGGGGGGGGGTGTTAAGGATGGTTAGGTGATGTTCATGGGCGAACTCGATGAGTTTCTCCTCATTTCTCGTTCTTTCACCGTAACTGTGCTGGCCTAAAACTAATTCTTCTCCATTTCTTCTGCTGCCTATCTGTGCATTGAAATCTTCCAATTACGATAATGTTTCTATGTGTTAGGTTTATTAACGTTGAATTTAATTGATTGTAAAAGGAGTCTATTTCAGTTTTGCTGGAGTTTTCATTCGGTGAGTATATCTGTATAATTGACCATTATTCGTTGGTTGGCGAGATCAATTAGTTCAGTACGGCTATGTGGTCAGAGATACCTATAAACTCGTCGAGGTTGTTTTTAAGGCCTTTGATACCAACAAGCCAACGCCATAATGTCCAACTGTTTCTCATTTGTAGTATAAAACAAACTGACCTTAATCTTCTATTTTTTCTTCGAGACGACGTACTTCTGCCAGGCCGATTATATTTCATTTAATATTTTCGAGGACGGGTAAAAGTTCGTCTAGGCTTTCATCAGTCCTCAAGGATAGTACATTGAATGTTGTGATTGAAATGTCATTGTTTTTATTTGTAGTGGTTTGGTTTTTTTGTGTGTTCTCTTTTCTTGTTGGAGGGCATTGGTCATAATTATCCTCGGGACCAGCCATCTTGGAGAATGTTTTTATTTGTTGTATCTGTTTGTGTTGTAATTTTTTTTGGTTTTTGTTTCCGGTTTTTCCTTGCCGTGTAGTTGTTGTTGTTGTTGTTGGATGTCCAGGGACTTCCAGTTGGTTTTAATGTAATAGAGGTAGGCTTGTTGGGTTTTCTTAGTTTTTTGGTTGTGTTTCTATTTGTGGTTTTTTCTTGTTCTTCATGACTTCGAAGGGGTTAAGTTTCGATATTTTGTTCGGCTGTTTTGGAGAGCTAGGGCTCAGTGGCTGTGCAATTTTCGCTTGCACATTGCCATATTTATTTGGTGGTGTAGAAGGCGGTGTAGTGGGTGCTTTCTTCCTTTTTTCGTTCGTCCTTGATTCTGTCTTTTCTTTTATTATAAGACTTCCATTCCTGATTATTGCGTTTTATTGCCCGCTTCTCTTGCCTCTTTGAGTTTCGGGAACAAAGACTTGTTAGCTTCATGAACGTCTTTTGGAAGGTCTTCATTTATACTTATGTTCTCAGGAAAAGCTCTCTTGTTTCTGATAAGTTCTTCTTTCCTCCATAAGAATGTAAACGTAATTTTGATAAATCTTATTTTCTTTTAGTTATTTTCCCGATTCTACGCGTTTTACTAATCTCCCATCAGTCCCATTCATTAGAATAAATTTATCTTCTAATTTGCTTCATTTAAAGTCTCCACAACTTGGTATAACAAGTCTGAGTTGTTGTTTTCGTTCTCTTCCACTCCATAAATGATGATATTGTTTTTTCTAGAGTCTAGTTCTAGGTTTTTAATCTTGGTTTGCAGCTATTGGACCTCGTTTTTTTTTGGACCTTGTTTTTTGCCTCGTTCTCTTCCATTATGGGTTTAAATTTTTCATCTGGTGTTGTTGTTATTGTTCCATAAACAGTTTCGGCTATAGTGTCGGTTTGGATTTGAAGTTTTTGTTGCATTTTTTTCCACAGCAAGTACATTTGTTTGCTAAACGGAACCTCCTCGTCCATTTTTAGCTGCGTTGCCATACTTATATATTGTCCCCTAAATCGTTTTTTTTTTTTTTTGTTAATGGTGTTACCATTCCTCCGCCCAAGTGACAGCTGATATTGGGTGTTGATCGTTTCCGAACGCATCGATTCACGAAGTGATCTGCGAGTGTCTATGGACGGTTGTTTGACGTCTCTTGAATTATAAACTCAAATTGTTAAACAATCCCTTTTTGCGCTGCGATTTTAGTGTCAATCTTGTTAGGATGATGATGAGCACTCAAGGATAGTTAGATCCACGTGTTAAGTTTACACTGAGATGTAATCCACGGTGAATTTCAGTTTTAACAATATATTTTCACTGTTTCCACGGAGCTAAGTAACGGCGATGTTTACAGTTTGACAACCGGAACCGAAACCGCCGGGTTTCGGTTCCGGTTGTCACAGTTTTTTTTTTTGTCCGGAAATCGTCGTATAACTTCTCCCGCTCTGGGTGGAGCAGGAGGGCGTGTCAGACTTTTACTGACTAAAACCCACCCGTGTTCCCTCAGTAGCCCGTATGCCTGCGGCTTCGGTATCTCTTTCGAACGAACCCGCACCCCTGGCAGGCATCGGCCCTTGCGGGCATCATCGGTTTGTGCTGACATCTCTTAGAGGCGCGCGCGGAACACAGCGCACCGTCGACTTAGGCTTGTTCCTTACCGGACAGCGAGCTACCCATTACTCGCCGTCCGCAAGCTCTTGCCTACGGTGGCCGGAAATCGGCCTGGGATTCCCGACGCCCAGGGCGTCTCCGTATCCTGCGGCGGTTAGAGTCGCGAGGGCGCATAGACTGCCTCTCCCTCACGTGCGCCGCCTCCCTCTTCGCGAGCATTACTGCTTCGCTGAAGGAGGTGACGGCTACCCATGCACTCTCGCTCCGTACCATGGCCTGGACCAGGGCCGGACGCGAGAAATCACTGCCGCCGATCGCCTCCACGAGGACACGGCGGTGCTCCGCCCAAGCCAGGTAGACCGCCACTGTGTGCTCCACAGTGTCCTCAGAGCGATCTTCGCAGTGGAAACACCCGGGCGTTTCCTACCGCCTTATCCGAAACAGGAACCTCCCGAAACAACCGTGTCCGGTGAGGACCTGCGTCAGGCGGAAGGTGAGGACGCTATGCCGCCTCTCAAACCACTCCTCAAAGAGGGGACTTACCGCCGCAATCGTGGCGTGCCCAGGCTATCACAGTTAAAAACCCTTATTTAATGTTTCAGCTTACACCTTTTTTTCATTTTTAACGTTAACTCATTCACAATATGTAAAATAATCTACATAAATAAATTGAACCTATTTATACCAACTGACATGATTTCCATGACATCATTAAAAATAGTCAATATTGAAATTGATGTATAATGTCAATTATTGACGAGAATATGTCAGACATTGTAAAAAATAAAAAAGAACATTGTAATTTGGGAGCAATTAATAGACTTTCACATAGTTCTGCTGTTAATGAGGTACCAGGAAAGCCACATATGCAGAAGGAATTAATGCCATACTACCCTGTCTTTAACGTAGTCTTTTATCTTATAATATGCTTTTTTTGATAAGGACACGTTTGATGTGAGTTTTAAACTTTCCATCGCTAAGTTCTGTAGCCGACTTTGGCAACTTGTTATGGAAGCGGATACTGTTCATTAGAAATAACTTGCTAAATTAAGTTAATGGAAATTTACTACGTGTATTCACACAATGAAAATCGCATCTTTTTTTGAAAAGGCCTAAGTTTTTGCGAACATACAAGATATTTTCTAGGATGTAAAGCGAAGGTAGAGTTAGTATATCAATTTTGCTTAATTTGTTTTTTGAGACCCGCGAGGCCCCATTTTATAGATTGCACGGATTGTTCTCTTTGGTAAAATGAAAATTGAATCTACGTCAGCTGCCGATCCCCACGGCAGAACGCCATAAGACATATTACTGTGAAAATAAGCAAAGTAAACTAACCTAGCTGTGGCTACATCCGTCAACTGCCTTATCTTTCTTACTGCGTAAGCAACTGAGCTTAATCTACTTGAAAGAGCTCTAATGTGAGCACCCCATTGCAATTTTGAATCTAAAGTAATTCCCAAAAATACAGTTTCCGAAATAGCATCTAGTTTCTTGCCATCAAGTTTTAAATTTAGACCTACTTGGGGTACATTTGGTAACGAGAACTTTAGACATTTAGTTTTGTTCGCATTGAGTAAAAGATTATTAACAGCAAACCATTTCGAAAGAACAGCTGGACTATCGTTGACATGCGTATCTTTTCTATCTATTCTAAAAATAAGAGGTGTCATCAGCGAATAAAACTATATCCGAGAAGTTAGCCATCAGGTAAGGAAGGTAATTAATATAAACTAGAAATAAAAAAGGGCCAAGAATTGAACCTTGAGGTACGCCCATCTTAACTAGAGACCCCGAGGACGTCGCCCCATTAAAGTTTACTTTTTGCTGCCTGTTTGATAAAATAGGAATATACAAGATCAGCAGCTTGTCCACGAATTCCATAGTGGTGTAATTTACAGATCAGTGTATTGTGGTCAACGCAGTCAAACGCTTCCTTTCGCATGTTCGGGCCCCCCGCTAATCGGAAGTCCCTGTCTGTCGTTAATTTTAGATAAATAAACAATGAAATTTATTGTTTTACGGAAACCGTTATTGTCGGTCTATAACAACGAATTATGCAAACCGGTGTACATAGTTAGCTTTGTTATTAAATATACTATCATATTACGTGTATATTTTGTAGTTTCTATTTGTATTTTTCTTTAAAAATATTGTGTAAGAAGAAAATTTTAGGTTATGCATGCAACTTACCAACTTTCTTTCAAAGTGTTTTCGAAATCTGCGCACATACACTTACACCATTTTTTCCCACTATAACACATTTATTTCCACATACATTCACATACATTTTGCACTTGTAAACACAATATTTACTTTACTATAAAATAATTACGCTATCATGGAATTCGCGAATCCGCCATTAGTCACGAGCGAGTCATTGCAACTGTCAACATCCGGTAACCGCCTAGGGCTGCCCGCACCGATTTCAAAAATAAACATCGATAGTTCGATGTCGTAACGTACGCATAATAATTGTATGTATTAATAAATATAAAATTGTATGTAATTTATGACGACTTTAGTACAATAAACTAGGAAAAAGTAGCCAATTGGAATTAATAATACTTATTGTAATCTAATTGGAATGCAGATGTATGATTTTTTGCAAAATGGCCTCCACAGTTGATTGATATCTACTTTATTTATTTTATTACATATTGTTGCTGGAGTCACAACTAATTTTGTATTGGTTTTATTTCATGGGATCGAACCAACAAGTATGCTATTGTGGAGTGAAGAATAAAGGATTGTTTCGAGAGAGCATTTTTGAAATAAACAAAACTCGTGAAGTCATGTTTCAAAATACATTTATTTACAATAACAAAAGTATAAAAGGGAATAATAATACAAATGGGCACTGGTTTATTAGTAAAGTAAAATTATATAAAACTTACACTTAGATATCTTAGGAAACAAATAACCCACAATACAGTTTTAGTCGTAGGTAGTGCGCTGGAGTCCAACTAATGCTTAGTTTTTGTCTGGAGTGAAGAAAGAATTGTTTCGAGAGAGCATTTTTGAAATAAACAAAACCAACAAAAATATAAAGGCAATATTAATAAAATGGGTCCTGGTTTATCAGGAAAGTAAAATTACATGAAACTTACAGTTATACAGTTGATTATGGGTACCAAAAACTGACAGATATTTACTTTACATAATACAGTTTTAAAAACCTAAATTCTTGAAACCTAAAAGTGCTGGAGTCGATAAGTGTAAAAATGCTAGCCGAACCCATGAAATGGAAAGAAAAATATTGAGCGCTCAGTGTTGATATAGTGGGTGCCGTAATGTCACAGTCATACATCGTCTTCTACACTCTCTCACATCACATCAACATTCAAACAAAAAACAACTATTCATTTGGTTTCCTTTTTCGCCCACGGTTCCTTTGTTTGGATTCCAGATCCTCTGTTGAGGTATGCCACTTATCCCAACAGTCTTCCTCCAAGCAAAGGTAAACGTCACAAGTCATACAAAATGAATTAATTGATTTTTGCTCTTTGCTCCTTCTATAACACATCACACATCTCCTTCTATTAGTCCTTCCTTTCAAAAGTCTTGGACGGTGTAAAATATCTCGTCTTAGTCTCGTTAGTTTCGGTACCGGGCCAGCAAGAGCCTCTACTCCAGAGGGGCGGTGCTTTGAAATAATGGCTTCTGCGAGCTGGTAACGAAAGTCACGATGACTCAACGCTGGTAAGTTACGACGTTGCAAAGACTTCACATACATCACAAAAGCATTATGAATACTTACATTCAGCAACCTTTTAAACAATTTTATATACCATTTTACACCTCTCTTTCTTTCCAATAAGTACATTGAGAGTTTTTGATCCTTGAGATCAATCCCTCCCATTGTTTTATTGTAGTCCCTCACACACACGGGCTTGACTAATGTCTTCCCGGCCTTCAATCCAACGTAAGTGTCGGCATTGTGATAGGTAGATATAATAGTCACCACCTTGGTGTCTTTCCATGACACGAGAGAAACATCACCACTATGGCGAGCTATTATAGTCCCCTTTGGCACGTTTTTCGACACTTTCGCGATGTCAGCAGGCACATTACGGCGAGTTACTCGAAGTGTCCCCAAACAGTCAAAGCCTTGACTCTTTAGGTATCGCGCTAACGATGGAGAATTATAAAAATTATCCATCGTTACGTTATGACCCCGACGGTCAAGACCTTGCAGGAGGTTAAGGACGACCTTAGTAGTTTTACCCCCTAAATCAGCACCAAGAGACGCATCCGTATTACCGAATGTGTCGGACTTACCTGTATAGATCTGGAATTTACTCATATAGCCAGTGCTGGATTCGCATAGCTCGTATGATTTAATTCCAAACCGCGCAGCCTTTGACCTTATTGCTTGTATCCAGGACAAGCGGCCCTTGAATAAGGTCAATGACTCGTCGATAGATATGTCGCGCCCCAGATTGTATAGGGTACTAAATTTCCCTTGGAGATGCTCAATGATGGGTTCAATTTTTTTCAGCTTCGCGGACATCACTGTATTTACTGAACCAGTTCCACCATTTGGAACAAAATGAAGGAACTTGTTCAGCAAAATGTACCGATTATGGGAAAGTATGGACCTGAAGTTCGCCATAGCGAGATGTCCACCTTTCCAATATTCATGCAGTGATGTCCGGGAATCTATAGCCATCAACATGAATATCCCGAAAAGAAGCAAAATCTCGTCTCCATCAGTCTCGGTCCACTGATGAATACGAGAGTTTGTTTTTAATACCCCTTTTTCCTTCAACGCGTCGGTGGTCTCTTTGGCATAACGATTCGTTTCCAGGACAATTCGGTCTATGATACTTTTGTCCCAGATATCGACAAAAGCATCATACCCCGAATCGTAGTCACGAATCGGTCCAGGAGCAGGGCCTGAAAACTCTTCAGGCTTTCCCCTGAACGATTCGTAACTTTCCTCCCAAGTAAACTCTGTCGAAATACCAAAAAGATCATCGACTGCGTTGTCCATTCCTTGCTCAATATCGTTGATTACATTTTGCGTGGGTTCATCTAACTCATCATCACTGGGAATTCCCCTCCCATTACCAACTATATCAGTGATTTTGCCATCAAACTCATCATCATACTCACTATCAAAATCACTGCCATAGTCAACCAATCTTCTAGGCACCAGCCTAGACTTCGACGTCACTCCAGAAGTTGAGGGGCGCGGTTCAACTTCGGGACCGATGTCAATGTCAGCGTTTACAGGGGAAACATCGAAAGATGCTACCGCTGAGGTGGCACTAGTCGGTGGAGGTACTAAGAGGGAAACCCCTTGATCATACGTCTTCAGCCAGCGATGAACATGCCGCGGGTCCTGCTCCAACACCTGCTCAGCTTCCTCATCCGACATGTCCATCGCTTCCACCCTTTCGTAGACACTTTGACTGTGAAAGAAGAAAAGCAATTGAAGTAACACCATCACCACCGCCTCCTATACAAAAGAACCTGTAATATAAAATTTAAATACTTACAAGAGTGGCTCCTCTTGCTCACTTTGAACTCGCCGCATGGTACCGCTGGGGGTCTTTTCAATTTGAATTGACGCCCCAGTCGGTCGGATAGACCCCCTCGGTGTGATGATCACAGGGAACCCGCACAATCTGTGAAAATAAGATAAATTGCAGACAAAGTACTAAGATTTCTGCAAAGCTTCATTGCGTATAGTTACTAAGACGATATTTACCGTGGAGGGCTCTTCACCACCGGGTCCGAGGGTGGCATCCGTGCGGCGAGATCAAATAAGAGCTTCGACCGCACCACTGCGCTTCGATCGGAGGCACGGGACGACGGCCGCGACTCGCTTTCGGCATCCGATCGGTCCGTACTGACCGATCGGAGCCTTACCAGTCTTCTAAAAACAAAAATTAAATACAAAACTCAAAACAATGAACGGAACGAAAAACATACCCCTCCTTCTATCCCCCTCTCACCACCATTACCCAACAAAGCAAGTAAGATTATGTTCAATATTTTTTTTACATATAAAGTACAGACAACTTGTATTAACCCCAGGGGTTAAAGTCGGGCAGAGCCTTGCGAACAGTTATTAAAACAACATTTACCCTGGAGTGGCAAGCTCTACTATACGGTCGCGCCGTGCCACCGCCCTCCGATCGTAAGCGCGAGACGACGGTCGCGTCTCGGTCTCTGCATCCGATCGGTCAGTGCTGGCCGATCGGAGTCTTGCTAGTCTTCTAGAAACAAAAATAAATGCAAATGTCAAAACAATGAACACAACGAAAAAAGAACCCTATTTCGCCTTTCACCACCACTACTCAACAAAGCAAGTAAGTTTATGTTCAATAAAAGAAAAGTAATATTTTTAAAAATAACAACCCATGACTTTCTAACGCAAATAATTTTGTAATCAACAAAAAAATTTATCGAACATCGACTCACACAAACCACGCATGGACAACACTATTTCGTTCGTCTGCCAACCAAACATGGCGGACTTCCTTCGAAATATTTGTTAGCTTTGTCAATAATAGGTATGAATGATGACAAATGTGAAACTAATCACTAAATCTAATTTGTAAATAATAATAAACGATATATATAATCTAAAACTAATTGTTTCTACTCAAAAATCAAGATATCTACACAATAATCGACGAAAAATATGACGCAATCTTCGGCGAGTGGCCGATGCTTCCTCATAATTTCAATGCGATCGGTCAAATATTTCATCGATTTCTAATGAATAACACTTCACACACATTCTACAGTAATTTATATATAATTCTATGTATAAATCTCAATAAAATACTTACTGTTTCTTGGAATTCATCGCCTGTCAGTTTACTGCCGAAGTTTGATGTCGCTCAAGCACAATGCGCGCGTCTTTTTTAATTTTTTTTAAGTTTTCGTTCCGTTCACAAACAGCTTCTAAATATCCAATAATGAAGCCAGTATTATTTGCATGAGGTTGGTATTGCGTTTTTAATAGAAAACCAAACGCACCAATCAAAAAACAGCGGGAATTCAAATGTATTTTACATGATGCACATGGTGTATCATAAACAGTTGGGGCATTGAAATAACATGATGCACACGTGTGCATCATAAACACGTGAGGGGTTAAGAGGTCACAGAAATTGCCAATCGAGTCCTGGGAATTCTCCCAGGATTCCAAAATGTGACTGATGAGTTTTACTCCTACGTCAGTTATCGACCTACCTTTCGTGAAACCAAACTGTCGACTATGTAAAATCCCATTTGAGTTAACATGTGACAAAATCTGGTCTAGCATGATTTTTTCATAAATATTGCTCAATGCTGGGAGCACAAATATAGGTCTATAAATAGAGGGATCACTCTTACTACCCGATTTGAAAATTGGTAGATACTACTTTTTTATGTTTCATTAAGTCAGGAAATGTACTGCTGTCTAAACAGTGATTAAATATGCCTGTTAGGACAGGGGCAATTGTGTCAATGATATTTTCAAGAATCTTAACGGAAATCCCCCATAAGTATTCAGTGTTTTTTATTTTAAGAATTTTAAACGCTGTTTAAATTGTGGCAATAGAAATGGGTTTGAATTCAAAACTTGGAATGTCTTTACTGAAGTTTTCTTTAAGAAGAGATTCAGCTAATACAGATGAAGAGGGGATTCTAGAGTCTTAGCAACTTTTAACTTATCTGAAATGGTTTCACTACCAATTTTTAGAGCTAACTCATTCTGATTTCGCTGTTTTTTGTTTCCAGTTTTTTCAATATTTAGTACAATACGGTCTCTGATCATTCTATCTTCTTGTTCTTTGTAATTGCAATTTTTACCAGTTTTCTTATTTTAGTGTAGAACAAATCGAAGGTCTCACCTTTCTCCTGATTTAGTTTATGAAAGCTGTAAATACTTATAAGTTCGTTCGGTTTCGGCTCATAATCATCTAACAGTTTTATGATTTGTTCATATTTAGTCGTTTCCTCTGTCTTTAGCACATTTAAGTAAAGCTCCTGGACTTAATAATCCACGCTAAAAAAAAATGGCCACCTTCCATGCCTCTAAAAATCTATCAAATCTGGCCGCCGTCAGGAATAATTGCAATTGTTGCTTAAATTTTACCCATTTAGGTAGCAGATCTCCCTGTTAGTCTAATTGCATGAGCTCCGGAATTCATATTTTACACCCGCCACAGTCTATTGTTCATCAACCAGCGCGGTTTGTAGCATGGTCTTATGACCATGCTACAAACCTCCTTGCCATTTTTTTTAATAAGTTTATAAGTTAGAGTATGGGGTGAGGCAAGGGGGTCTGACCTCTGCCAAGTTTGGGCACGCCACGATTGCGGCGGTAAGTCCCCTCTTTGAGGAGTGGTTCGAGAGGCGGCATGGCGTCCTCACCTTCCGCCTGACGCAGGTCCTCACCGGACACGGTTGTTTCGGGAGGTTCCTGTTTCGGATAGGGCGGGAGGAAACGCCCGGGTGTTTCCACTGCGAAGATCGCCCTGAGGACACGGTGGAGCACACGGTGGCGGTCTGCCCTGCTTGGGCGGAGCACCGCCGTGTCCTCGTGGAGACAATCGGCGGCGGCGATCTCTCGCGTCCGGCCCTGGTCCAAGCCATGGTACGGAGCGAGAGGGCATGGGGAGCCGTCACCTCCTTCAGCGAAGCGGTGATGCTCGCGAAGAGGGAGGCGGCGCACGTGAGGGAGAGTCAGCATATGCGCCCTCGCGACCCCAGCCGCCGCAGGATACGGAGACGCCCTGGGCGTCGGGAATCCCAGGCCGATTTCCGGCCACCGTAGGCATGGGCTTGCGGACGGCGAGTAATGGTTAGCTCGCTGTCCGGTAAGGACCAAGCCCAAGTCGACGGCGCGTTGTGTTCCACGCGCGCCTCAAAGAGATGTCAGCACAAAAAGTGATGGGACCCGCAAGGGTCGATGCCTGCCAGGGGTGCGGGTTTGTTCGAAAGAGACACCACAGCCCCTGGCATAAGGGCTACTGAAGGAACACGGGTGGGTTTTAGTCAGTAAAAGTCTGACACGCCCTCCTGCTCCACCCAGAGCGGGAGAAGTTATTTGATGATTTCCCACCCAAAAAAAAAAAAAAAAAAAAACCTCTGCCAAGTTATTTGATATTTATGTGGATAATCGAGGAACTCAGAACAAGTGGCATCGGATGCACGATAGATGGTGTATCTTTCAACAACATTAGTTATGCTGACGAAATAGTGCGTCTGAGTTCGTCGATCAGTGCCCTCAGGAAGCTACTGAAAATATGTGAGTGCTATGCTGAAGCCCATGGATTAAGGTATAATGCCAAGAAAAGCGGACTGTTAGTTTAACTGTTATTTTAAACAAGACCTATTAATAGGTACCACCTGTCTCGCTATGTGGTGCAACTCTTAACGGAGTAAAGCATTTAAAATGCCTTTTTCACTGGGTTACAGAGGATGGCACTGATAACTGTGATATGGATAGAGAGCGCAGGTCATCGACCGTACGATGCAACATGTTGGCCTGCAGATTTGAAAAGTGCAATTGTAATGTTAACGCTGTTTAGGGCATATTGCCAGGCTTTTTATACCTGCAGTCTTTGGCCCAAATACACGCAAAAAACCTTCAATGCCTTGCGTGTGCAATACAGCAACGTTTTTAGGATACTGCTATCGCTGCCATCTTTCTGTAGAGCGTCAGGGATGTTCGCAACAGCGCGTACATATGATTTTCTTGCGATCATGCCATAAAAGATCCGCATCATTACTGCGTCGGACAAAGCGACAGCAGTCTCCTGAGCATTGTTGCTAACAAAACTGAGGGCCATCTGATGGGGCACCTGTGCGCAGTGCATGTATGCCAGGTGTATCCAGAAGGTGGCATTATAGATATAGTGTTCCCTAAATTGTATTGAATAAAATGCAACTTGGGGAATACTGTACCTACCTATTTATTTTTGTTCCTGATTTGTTTGTTATGTAATTATACTAACATAGTTAAAGTAATAATAACAAAGTTATAGGCCTGAAATAAATTGCCTGAAATAAATAAACAACAGGAAGTGTTTTTGGTGATGCTTAAAGTTTCTCTAAACCCTCTCAATTAATTAATCTTAATTTGTTGAATATCATAAAGTCACTTTGCTAAGTTTTGTGTGTTTTTTGTGAGTAAATATTTGAAATAATTATGCTGTTTAAGTTTTATGAAGGTACAAAATTAAATCTACTTCGTGTCATTGATCAGTAGGTTCCACTAAGACAAATAGGTATGTACCAATACATAAACCTTTTTTTGTTTTCAGTTAATTTTTTTGAGGTACTTATTTAAAATAAAACTACAAAGCAATCCGGAGATAGAAATTTATAAAATTCGTCAAGACAACATTACGAAAAAAAAAATACTTTGTAGGAACGCTGTAAGCGTCACATAGATTCTTCATTTCAAATTCAGATTTTGTTTCAGTGTCTTAATATCGGTTAACGATGGCCAGACACTCCAAACCGTTTGAGACGTAAAACAGCAGTGTGTGCAGCTGTCTGTGATCTATTTCAAAAATATTATAATTATTTTAATTAAAATCGGCACATGTTTCCGGGCCTCTTAGAAAACATTAAATTTCAATTTTATGATCTGACAGCTCGACAAGGGGCCCTAATAATCATAATCATGATCGTTTATTCATCATAACAGCATTGTAGTACAGTTTACAGGGTGGACAAATTAAGTGTACTAAAAATACAACTGAAATGGTGGTGAGGTGTTGTATTCCCAGCTAGGTTATAGAATAACCTGTATAAGGGAGTACAGTGCTAGTCCCCATAGGGTATTATAAATTAAATTGTACACAGTATGACACCGTGTGACTAGACACTAGTATTCTACAATTTTATTACCATTGATGATATAGTGTAACTAAAGATAAGGAACATAAGGAAAAATTATATTTTATAAGATAAAAACAGTAGCCAAAAGCTAAGTAAATGTGGTTGTGTGGGCATGTTAATGTGCGTGTGTGTGCGTACGTGTGTGTGTGTGTATTTTCGTGAATAGGGAATACTTCTGTAGGAGTAATGGTGTGATTTGATGTAGGTATTTTTTTTTATGTTGTTAGGAGGTCTTCTGTCTCATAGTAGGTTTTGCTTTGTAGAAATGAGTAAACTGTCTTTTTGCATTTATTATAAGTACGTTATACCATAGATTGGACAGTGTTTATTATTTTTATTGTATAAATTCGGGCTTAGGTAGTAGCAATTTCTTTTAATGCAGGGTGATCGTGTTTGCGGTACTATATTAGATCTTTTCGTCATTTTGTATTTTTAAGGGGGTTTACGATGTTGTAGTAGGATGGCTTGTAAGATATAGTGTTGTCTTATGTTAAGAATTTTCCAATCTTAGTACAACTCATTGGTAGGATATAAAATAGAGCGAAAGGTAGCAACTTTTAAAACAGCCCTGTGGGCTACTTCCAGAGGCTTCAGGGTCGTTTTTGCCGCACCACCCCAGCAAGAAATACAATATGTAACAATAGAGGAGCATAAATCAAAATAGACGCGAACCGTCCGTTCGTCTGGTGTTAAAATTTGCTACATGTTTGTTTTAAATATTAAATATCAGTTTACGGATTCTTGTAGTAAGTAGGTTTATATGCGTCTTAAAGTTTAGGTGTTTATCTAGCACTACCCCAAGAAATTATACTAAGATTAGAAAATTCTTAACATAAGACAATACAATATCTTACAAGCCGTCCTACTGCAACATCGTAAACCCCCTTAAAAATACAAAATGACGAAAAGATCTAATATGTACAGTACCGCAAACACGATCACCCTGCATTAAAAGAAATTGCTACTACCAAAGCCCGAATTTATACAATAACATTAATAAACACTGTCCAATCTATGGTATGACGTACAGTAGCCTCCACTAATGGTGCCCCAATCTCAAAAAGAAATAGATTGACACTTCGCTTTAACTTACGACCTTCTTATAATAAGAAATTTCTATAGGCTACAATACTATAGACACACACACTCTCATACGTTTACAAATGAATGTATTTCCTAAATTCAACCGTCAAAGCAAATGGCATGATAGCTGAGCGGTTACCGCACTTGATAATCGCGTTTGAGCGCAGCAAGTCGCGGTTTCGAATCCCACTCGCTGTGTGATGGTCTTTTTATGGTTTCAAAAATCACTTTTGAGTATAGTTTCTTGTTCTGTTCGTCTTATTCACTAAACTCGTAAAACTTTATCATTATACCCACAGAAACCTAAATAAATTTAAATGATTTACGACTCATTCACCGCGACTTATAGAACGGTGTTGGTTGATAATTGTGTGCTAGTGACGTGTGTTTCATCTATTAGCGTTCTTCTAATTCATTTTAAAATGTAAGCAAATTTAAATATAGAAATGAAAGCGAATATTATTGCGCTGCATAAAAGTGGACTTAATACCTATATCACAAAATACCTATGTGATGAAACCGGACTGAGTGTGAGTATTATGATTTAAATATTTTATTAAACATTTATTTAATTAAAGTATAACTGCTGATCCTTGTAGTTATTTTTAAACGTTTTATAAATATCATAATGTCTAAATAGAATAAAAATATAAAATTTCGATGTAAATTTATTTCCTAGATTATAGAACGATGAAAATAACATTATACTTAATATTTATGTGAAATTGCCCTTTTAAATAATTTTGTTTCTAAATAGTAGGTAATACATAAAGTGTGTATTTTGCTTAGTAGCCTAACAGTACCCCTTTTTGTTTTAGTGAAATACTGTGAGTCGGTGGGTGAAAAGATATGAGGAACGCGGTAGCCTTTCCCGTGGAAAGCAAAGTGGAAGACCCCAGCTCCTTTAACAGGCACACGTTCAGCGAATATGAAACAAGTGGTTTCAAAACGACAAGACATTTTGCCGAATAATTCGACACATCTTTACGAACCGTGCGCCGTGCACTCCACGCAGAAGGTTCGCATCATCGAAAAGCAGCTCGAGAATCAGCTCAAAAAACATAGTTAACGGAAAAAACATTAACATTAAGTTATAAATTACAAATATTTATTTATTTTAGTAATATTCAAATAATATTTTGTCTTATCCGTAATCTGGATTATTTTGAGGTTTAGTTTCAATCTTCTTTTCGTAATGAAAATGAACACTTAAGCTATAACCTCTTTAAGTCCTATTAAATACGATTTGTTAACTTTGAGGTTTGAGTTAGAACTAACTCACTCGCAGTAGAATAAAAGTAGTACTACTGAGTCATTTAATTGTATTGTGACAACTTGTCAGCATTTGTTACTTTTACGTGGGTAGATTTTTGTAGAATATTGTGATTTATTAAGAGTACCGACACACAGTAGTAATCAGCACAATATTATTATATTACTAAGATACAATAGCCTGATTATCATAGTTCACCAACTAGCTTATTTACTTCAATAAATTGTTCTTTATGAGAAAATAAACTGTTTTAACAAGAAGTTATTATTAGTTATTTTTTTACATTCTTCATGAAGTTATAACGAATAAACATTTTGTAATCATTTATTATTGTTAAACCTTTGTTTAACCGCTCAAGCGCTTTCATTTACCAAACGTCAAAGAGGGGTAAGCACCGTAAAGGACCGACGTCATTTGACACTTGAGATTTTTTCGTTCGGCGAGCAAAAAAAACGTCCGTGTCGGTTTTTTGTTGCCTCCAGCTACTTAGAGATAAGTTTTATGGCTTCCTGAATAGGCAAACCATAACATAAACATTGTGAGTCGTTCTAAAATACGTTGTAGTTTATTATAAACAATGGAAATTAGAGACAATGACTGAACATGTCTTTGTTCCCGTTTGTTGTTGATTTGTCATAGAACTGCTGTCTCAATTTGCTCGAAATTTTGGATGTTACTTATTGAATAGACTAATAATCGAACAGCAGAATTTTTTTGGGAATCCTACTCAACATTTTCGTAATATTTAAACTCAAACTTCATTTCGCGCGGAGGTCAACGCCCGTGTTGTGCACTCGAACATTCAAAGGGTTTATATAACTACTTTTCTCATTAAATCTAATGAGATTCTTATTCTAATAAGAAAATACATTGTTTACATACCATTTTATACACCAGGATCCACATAATTCACCGTGAATCACTCAAAATAAACACAATTCTCATATCACTACACATTGTTCACAAAGGTTTGTTTACGTTTCATATTTCGTCGAAATATACGTTTTTATGATGCTATTTGATGCAAATATTACCTAAAACGATGTAATAACTACTTCTTAATGAATATTTATCCACTTAACGTCGAAAACACACAAATAATAAGAAAAAACACTATAAAACTAGAGAGCATACCACGAAAAAGTACCGATGACCAACGGGTTCGAAACGTCACTTTCAACTTTTTTTTTTCGTGTTACCAGATAATATTTTCCATAGAGATTTAGTTCAACCAACTGTGTGTGTATCTAGCATTACAGTAAAATTGTCGCAGACGATATAGAACTTTATTTATATTTAGAAATAAGGCTAAAAACCGCCTGAGCGGCGCGGTCGGGGATGCGACCACACGGCTTTTGGGACTAAAAAATGGCGATTTCGAATGCGACCAAAAGGAGTTGAGCGGTATAACAATACGAGTAATAAAAAAAAATTGTTACATTATTATTCTGGTATATTAATAAATCTAATAATAAAAGAACCGATGAAGATGATTGTTGAAAAGAAAAATTAAAGCTTCATCGCGAGATTTGAACCCAGACCTATTAATGAGTTTCTTAATCCAAGACGATACGCTGCACGCTACCGGAACTCAAATTATACAAGTACATTTTAGCAATGCAATGGTATGAACCGACCAAGGTCATGTCTGTGCGTCGCCGACGGTATGTATAAAATACAGAGAGTAACGCTAGTGTGTGAGTGCAGCGGTGAGTTTTGTGTTAATACATCACTTATACACACAGCTGTAGGTACGGCCTGGACCGCCACTTCATAGCAATATAGCCCTTAGTATGCGACTGCTATTGTGAATCTTGATAGTGCATAAAATAAATGCAAAAAGACAGTTTACTCATTTCTACAAAGCAAAACCTACTATGTCCCGTGTGGTGCCGGACGTAAAAGAATAGCACCATCCCATTTCTTCCCGTGGGTGTCGTAGAAGGCGACTAAGGGACTTACTAGAGAATGGGCAGCAGCGTTCTCTATGCATTTGACCACCATACTGCGATCGCCAACCCGCCTGCCAAGCGTGGCGATTTTGGCAAAACCCCCCTTTTGGGGGAGGCTTATGTCCAGCAGTGGACTTCTTTCGGCTGATATGATGATGATGAAAACCTACTATGAGACAGAAGACCTCCTAACAACATAAAAAAATATGTACCTACATCAAATCACACCATTACTCCTACAGAAGTATTCCCTATACACGAAAATACACACACACACACACGTACGCACACACACGCACATTAACATGCCCACACAACCACATTTACTTAGCTTTTGGCTACTGTTTTTATCTTTTATAATATAATTTTTCCTTATGTTCCTTATCTTTAGTTACACTATATCATCAATGGTAATAAAATTGTAGAATACTAGTGTCTAGTCACACGGTGTCATACTGTGTACAATTTAATTTATAATACCCTATGGGGACTAGCACTGTACTCCCTTATACAGGTTATTCTATAACCTAGCTGGGAATACAACACCTCACCATCATTTCAGTTGTAGTTTTAGTACACTTAATTTGTCCACCCTGTAAACTGTACTACAATGCTGTTATGATGAATAAACGATCATGATTATGATTATTAGGGCCCCGTGTCGAGCTGTCAGAGCATAAAATTGAGATTTAATATGTTTTCTAAGAGGCCCGGAAACGTGTGACGATTTTAATTAAAATAATTATAGTATTTTGAAATAGATGAAAGACAGCTGCACACACCGCTGTCTTACGTCTCAAACGATTTGGAGTGTCTGGCCATCGTTAACCGATATTAGGACACTGAAAACAAATCTGAATTTGAAATGAAGAATCTATGTGACGCTTACAGCGTTCCTACAAAGTATTTTTTTTTTCGTAATGTTGTCTTGACGAATTTTATAAACGTCTATCTCCGGATTGCTTTGTAGTTTTATTTTATATAACTCAAAAAATTTAACTGAAAACAAAAAAAGGTTTATGTATTGGTACATACCTATTTGTTTTAGTGGAACCTACTGATCAATGACACGAAGTAGATTTAATTTTGTACCTTCATAAAACTTAAACAGCATAATTATTTCAAATATTTATTCACAAAGAACACACAAAACTTAGCAAAGTGACTTTATGATTTTCAACAATTAAGATTAATTATTAAGTGAGAGGGTTTAGAGAAACTTTAAGCATCACCAAAAACACTTCCTGTTGTTTATTTATTTCAGGCCCATAGTTTTGTTATTATTACTTTAACTATCTATGTTAGTATAATTACATAACAAACAAACAAATCAGGAACAAAAATAAATAGGTAGGTGCAGTATTCCCCAAGTTGCATTGTATTCAATACAATTTAAGGAACACTATATCTATAATGCCACCTTCTGGATACACCTGGCATACATGCACTGCGCACAGGTGCCCCATCAGATGGCCCTCAGTTTTGTTAGCAACAATGCTCAGGAGACTGCTGTCGCTTTCTCGCATCCGACGCAGTAATGATGCGGATCTTTTACGCATGATCGCAAAAAAATCATATGTATGCGCTGTTGCGAACATCCCTGACGCGCTACAGAAAGATGGCAGCGATAGCAATATCCTAAAAACGTTGCTGTATTGCACACGCAAGGCATTGAAGGTTTTTTGCGTGTATTTAGGCCAAAGACTGCGGGTATAAAAAGCCTGGCAATATAAACAGCGCTATTTTAATATTACTATTGAACTTTTCATATCTGCCAGTATGTTGCATCGTACGGTCAATGACCTGCGCTCTCTATCCATATCACAGTTAACAGTGCCATCCTCTGGAACCCAGTGACCAAGGCATTTTAAATGCTTTATTCCGTTAAGAGTTGCACCACATAGCGAGACAGGTGGTACCTATTAATAAGTCTTGTTTAAAATAACAGTTAAACTAACAGTCCACTTTTCTTGGCAATATACCTTAATCCATGGGCTTCAGCATAGCACTCACATATTTTCAGTAGCTTCCTGAGGGCACTGATCGACGAACTCAGACGCACTATTTCGTCGGCATAACTAATGTTGTTGAAAGATACACCATCTATCGTGCATCCGATGCCACTTGTTCTGAGTTCCTCGATTATTCACATAAATATTAAATAACTTGGCAGAGGTCAGACCCCCTTGCCTCACCCCATACTCTAACTTATAAACTTCTTAAAAAAATTGGCAAGGAGGTTACGACCACGCTACAAACCGCGCTGGTTGATGAACAATAGACTATGGCGGGTGTAAAATATGAATTCCGGAGCCCATGCAATTAGACTAACAGGGAGATCTGCTACCTAAATGGGTAAAATTTAAGCAACAATTGCAAATATTCCTGACGGCGGCCAGATTTGATAGATTTTTAGAGGCATTGAAGGCGGCCATTTTTTTTTAGCGTGGGTTACGAAGTCCAGGAGCTTTACTTAAATGTGCTAAAGACAGAGGAAACGACTAAATATGAATAAATCATAAAACTGTTAGATGATTTTGAGCCGAAACCGAACGAACTTATAAGTATTTACAGCTTTCATAAACTAAATTAGGAGGAAGGTGAGACCTTCGATTTGTTCTACACTAAAATAAGAAAACTGGTAAAAATTGCAATTACAAAGAACAAGAAGATAGAATGATCAGAGACCGTATTGTACTAAGTATTGAAAAAACTGGAAACACAAAACAGCGAAATCAGAATGAGTTAGCGCTAAAAATTGATAATGAAACCATTTCAGATAAGTCAAAAGTTGCTAAGACTCTAGAATCCCCTCTTCATCTGTATTAGCTGAATCTCTTCTTAAGGGACACTTTGCGCGGGCTCGAACTCACTGGTGGGCCTGGCTAAAAATCACGCTGTCTCATCAGGCTTCGTACCCGACAGAGATAGTATCAGTGGTGACCAGTTAGACTCTAGTCTACTCGCACAACGTTATTGAGTGAGATGCAGGAGCATTTCTGGCAAAAAAATCGCGAAAAAATTAAGAAAAGTCCTTCTGAAGATTGGGTTTTATGAAAAAACCACTGCTTAATGGGGCGACGTCCTCGGGGGTCTCTAGTTAAGATGGGCGTACCTCAAGGTTCAATTCTTGGCCCTTTTTTATTTCTAGTTTATATTAATTACCTTCCTTACCTGATGGCTAACTTCTCGGATATAATTTTATTCGCTGATGACACTTCTCATATTTTTAGAATAGATAGAAAAGATGCAGATGTCTTACATGTCAATGATAGTCTAGCTGTTCTTTCGAAATGGTTTGCCGCTAATAATCTTTTACTCAATGCGAACAAAACTAAATGTCTTAAGTTCTCGTTACCAAATGTACCCCAAGTAGGTCTAAACTTAAAACTTGATGGCAAGAAACTAGATGCTATTTCGGAAACTGTATTTTTGGGAATTACTTTAGATTCGAAATTGCAATGGGGTGCTCACATTAGAGCTCTTTCAAGTAGATTAAGTTGAATGATGTAGCCACAGCTAGGTTAGTTTACTTTGCTTGATGATGATGATGATGATGGGACTCCCTTTTCCGCACGTAGACTCCCATTCGGTCCGTTGTGCGTGGGGATGCTGGCTAGCAGAGCCAGCCTAGCTCCGCCCAAAAGCACAGAAGCTTCCTGGGAGCTTCACAGGCTCACTGTTCCGAGGATTTCTTCGCGTTGAGAAGCCACGGCCTCGCATTCCAGGATGACGTGAGCGGCTGATTCCTCGGCGTCAAGGCAGCCCCTGCAAAGCGGGCTGTCTGTGGCGCCTATGTTAAAAAGGTGTTTGTTAAGGGTGTTATGGCCCGTAATTGTTCCTATTATTATTCTAAGGTTATTTCTGCTCAGGCTGAGAAGTTTTTTGGTTAATCGCGGGTGTACAGTTGGTAAAGCCAATTTTGACTGTCTACAGTCTGTTGCCCGTGACCATCTGTTGTTATGGAGTTCGGTCGACCTTTGGCGAATCCACGCACGAATTTGTGAGAAAGGCAGGGGGAGAAGTGGGTACGGGCCTAGCACTTTCATATCAGAGCCTCTCTTCGCAAGTTCATCTGCGGCATCATTGCCTAAAGATCCACTGTGCCCTTTGATCCACTGGAGTGCAATACGATTGGACGTCGATAAACTCTCCAGGACAAGATGGCACTCAAAAATTAGTTTGTTGTTTGTTTTCTAAAGCTTTGAGCACAGATAGGCTGTCGGATAGGAATTTAATGCCGTAGTTCCGGATGCCTAAGCGCTTTACTGCTGTAGCGGCTTGTGTTAAGGCAACACATTCACACTGAAAGATTGAACTGTGTGTGCCTAGCGGTATGTGAAAGTTGATGTTGAGGTCAAGGGAGTGTGCGCCAGCACCTGAACCGTTTTGTGTTTTTGAGCCATCTGTGTAGATGCGCACTTCATTGGCTCCCGACTGATCCCTTTCTTCCTCTACTGTTTGTATAATATAGTTTTTGTTGAACATAGGTTGGTTTGGTGTTCTATCACACGGGGCAGCGATGAGTGGCTGGTACTCAATCGCCCGGTCCAGGATTTTAGCGTGTGGGCTGGTTAAATTCTTGCCCCATATGCCCAGATGCATTAGCCTGATAGCAGCTAGTGCGGCCTCTTGCTGTATGTACAGGTCCAGGGGAGTTAATTGAAGGGCTATCTCCATGGCTGCTGTTGGGGTGGTTCTCATGCAGCCAGTGGTAGCTGAACAGGCCAGTCGTTGGAAGCGCTGTAGTCTAGTAATGGTGGTTGAGAGCTCGGTCCTCGTCCACCAAACCAGAGCGCCATAAGCCAACATTGGCCTGATCACCGCTTTATATAGCCACAGGGTAATCTTCGGAGAAAGTCCTCATGTTTTTCCTAACATTTTTTTACATTGGTATAGTGCAATTGTGCTTTTATTGAGTTTGTAGTCAAGATGCTTGTTCCAGAGCAGTTTGCTGTCAAGGATCACCCCCAAGTACTTGACTTCGTCTTTGAGTGTTAGTTCTGTGTTGAAGAGTTTTGGAAGCCTATGGGGTCCCAGGGTTCTCTTGTTGGTGAACATTATTAGTTCTGTTTTCGAGGGGTTAACCGATAGTTCGTGTTTCGTGCACCAACTCTCGATTATTTTGAAGGCACTTCTCATGAGATCACACAAGATGCCCTCAAATTTCCCCGAGATTAAAATTGCTATGTCGTCCGCGTATCCCACTGAGTACAGACTGCTGGCGTTGAGCTCTGCGATGAGCTCATTTACGACCAAGTTCCACAGTAGTGGTGACAGCACCCCACCCTGTGGGCAGCCTCTACTTACGATACCTCGCGTGGTGGTGTTCACGGTAAATCGAATAGCACGATATTTTAGCATGTTATTGATCCATTCTATGAGTGTTCGCGCAACACCGTGCGTGGCAAGTGCCTGTTCGATGCTGGCGAAGTTAGTTTTATCGAAAGCACCTTCTATATCAATGAAGGCGCCTAGGGTTGGGGTTTTTGCTTTAAGAGCACTTCCTATGCGTGAAACTACGCTATGGAGTGCTGATTCAGTTGATTTGCCTGCACAGTAGGCGTGTTGATTAGGATGTAAGGGTCTATGTACCGAAATTTGGGACCTAATCTTCCTATCCCCCAGCCTCTCCAGTGTCTTCAGGAAGAACGAGGAGAGGCTTATGGGTCTAAAAGACTTGGGTTGGGTGTAGTCACCCCTGCCCGGCTTCGGTATGAAAATTATTTTTACTTCCCGCCAGTTCAAGGGGATGTAGCGGTGGGCCACGCAGGCTCGAAATACCTTAAGGAGGTAATCAGCCAGTAGATCTTGGCTCCACCTGAGCAGAGCTGGGAAAATACCGTCCAGCCCTGCTGCCTTGAAAGGTAAGAAGGTGTTGATTGCCCATGTTATCTTGTCTTTGTCAATTACTTCTAACGCCACCTCCCAATCCAGGCTACTCGTGGCCCTCTCCCTATGTGGTTCCCAGCTTTGCTGGGTGGCAATCTGGCATCCTGGGAAGTGGGTGGTTAGAAGTAGTTCGCTTGTTTCAGCGTCGTTTGTAGTGTAGGTGTTATCTGTTTTTTTCAGGCATCCTATTGATTGGTCTTTGTCTTGAGCAAGACAGGTTTTAACCCTCATTGCCTGGTTGTTACTTTCGATGTTAGTGCAGAAACGCCTCCAGCTATTCTTTCCTCTTAGGCGTATCAGTTTTTTATAAGTTTTACGAGCTATTGTATAGCAGTCCCAATCTACTGGCGACCGTGTGTTCCTAGCTCTGTTGAACAGTCTTCTCAGCTTGCGTCGGTACCTTTCCAGCTCAGGACCCCACCAGGAATGGCGAGCTCCCTGCCTAGGTACCGTCAGGGGGCACGACTGCTCATAGCTAGATAGAAGGATGGATGTGATGTTGTTTACATGTTCGTCTAAATTGGTTACTGGTATTTCAGCCGGAAGGGTGGGTAGTCTACCTAGTTCAGCCTCGACGAGTTTTATAAACTTGGCTTGGTCGGTATTGCGAGGAACCCTTCTTGGCTGTGGTTTGGTTAGATTGAAGTTAATGGTATAGCGAATCCATCTGTGGTCCGAGCATGATATTTCGTTGGACACATGCCAGTCCTGTATGGAGTTGGAAATATCTATGGTTGCTATAGTTAAGTCAATTATTGTTTGCGATCTCGCGTTTATGAAAGTAGGTTCGGAACCTGTGTTGAGTAAAACCAGGTTATTACTAAGAATAAAATCAAGCATTACCTCACCTCGGTTGTTGGTTTTGACATTACCCCAGAGCGTGTGATGCGCATTGGAGTCTGTCGCGATGATTAGTTCCAGTTTCTCCTTTTCACAGTACTCGACCAATGAGGCGAGCTCTGGCAGAGGCACGTCCTCGTCGCCTGGCAGGTATGCCGAGGCTAGTACAATGTCCGGGAGTTTCTGTTCGGTTCTGAAAAGCCTGATTGCTGTCAGGTCCCTTGAACAGAATTCGTTGATTAAAAGGTTAGGTACATGTTTTGGGACAAAAATGCAAGTGCGCGGATTACTTACGGAGGTATCTAGCAGCAACTTACCTCCGATGTTACCAAGGCCGCATATTCTGCCACCCCTGATCCACGGCTCTTGGATGAGGGCGATGGTGTTCGGTTGTTGATGTTTTATCTCCAGCACTCTGCGCAAGGTGGCCGACGCAGATTGGCTGTGCTGGAGGTTGGTCTGCAGGACGTTAGTCCCGCAAAGGAGAGGAGCAGAGGCTGCTGTCCTCGCCCTCACTTCTCTCCCCTGCCGGAAAGCAGTCCTCGTCTGATGTTGGACCGGGCGAGGGGGGATCCCGCTGTTGAGACAACCTCCAGTGCCGCCATGGAAGTTGCCAACTCCACCGCCTCCCCAACGTTCTCCCCCGCTGGAGGCGACGGGGAACGTCCAGGCAGCGGTGGACCAGGCTCCCTCCCAGGCGCCCTCGAGGCTGTTGCTGATGTCGACGCAGCGGCAGCGTCCCTGGTTCCACCCTCCTCCAGGAAGCGGATGTATAGACTACCCATTAGGTAGTATACCCGCCGCTGCTGGTCCTTTATGGTTTTGACCATGGACTCCGGCACACGAAAGAAGAGACAGGTACCCGGGGGCTCCTGCCTAACCCTTTCGTGTGTCAGAGTCCAGGTGTTCATCCTTAGATTCGGGTTCTGCCTTGCCAACAACCTAAGCAGCTGTGTAGTGTCCTCGGTGGTCTCCGGGACGTACAGCATACACAGTGCCTTTTTAGGTATGTCGGCTTGGGGCCGAACGGTGAGCTTGGTCCCCGGGAGCGGGGACGATATGTTAGTGACGACCCCTTTGAGCCAAGCCAGTGTGAAGTCGTCCTCACACCACGTTTTAAGGACGCCTTCAGCGAAGTGGGCCCGGCCTCTAAAGTGGATCGCAGTGTTTGTGTCCGTTTGATCAGGAGCTGCCATCAACAGAGCCCGGAGCTGGTTCTCAATCATTAGACGAATCCTCTCCGCTTGCTCCTGTGTCATGTCCAAAAACGGCTCGGCCATGACGGCGACACACAGCTCGTTAGTTCTAAACGATGCGGCCGCTTCGGCGTAGCTCACCAAAGTTCCGTCAACCATACGGGAGCGGGCATGCTTGCTCTTCTTGCTAATCCCCGTTGGTGTGACGGAATCTTCAGGACGCGTACGCTTCTGCGCCCGGGCCGGCGGTACCATATTGGTGTTTTTTTGTTGTTTACGTCCTCTTGGCCTCGCGCTGCGCTTGCGCTTCGTGCCGGTGGCAGCCTCGCCTTTGGGCGTCTCGGCCGTTGCCGACACCGCCTTGTGGGACGTCTTTTTATATGCCACTGTTTGCCAGTTAGATCCTCCTGCCAATGGGGCATTGGCCAGACTCGTCGGGTCCCTCTCAGAGACCGCAGCCGTTGACGCAACCCGTGTTTTGGGCGCATCCACATTTGCAGTACTCCTCGAGTCGCCACGAGCGAGAACTGTCCTTGGCCTTTCGGTCAGGGTAGTGTTAGAGGGCGCATCCATGGACGCAGATGAGGTTGGGATCGCTCGGGACGCAGCCTGTTGTGGCGCATCCCTTACGGTTGCCTTCCTCATCGCATCCTTGGACGCAGCCGATCGTTTATGATTAGCGGGTGCATCTGTGGACGCAGCCTTAGGCGGTTTACGCTTAGGCACATCCTGAGACGCAACCCTTGTGTCGGTCATGGAAGGCGCATCTGAAGACGCGGCCTTTGGTGCGTTGGTTTCTGTAAGCGCATCCGCCGAGTGGGACGCAGCTTGTGGTTTGGTTGATTTTGAAGTCTCTTTGTCCATGGGTTTGGATGTTAGAGATTCACCGTCGGAGCTCTCCACCCGCCACGGAGCCCTCAGTTGGGGACGTCGCTCGTTCAACGAGCAAACGCCAGAGCTACTCCTTCGGTATAGGATCAACCTAGTAGGAAATTGACGAGCCCGCACGCGACGGAAGATCCCGGGACTGTATACGACACGAGACTATGCCGCAACTCATCCCGAGACCCCACGCCGCGCCGGCTGCCCTCCCCCACTAAGTCGACCCTCGCTTGACAACCCGCTTATGGGATGCCTCAGCCGATTGATCGTGGGTAGCTACACCACGACCTCCCGTGTAGGAGGAAATCCGGGCCAAAGTAGTGTGTTGTGTGCAACCTGCTCCACTCAACTACCAGGATTCCTTCATCCCTCCGTACGGGTCCCCACGCACGGCACAAACACGCGGTAGGTCATTGCTGTCCATCATCTGCTCTTGTTCGACGGTGGACACCCAAGGGCATGACCTCGCCACCCCTGAGGTAGATCGCCCGGTGATTTCTGTTACGTCTAATTCATATGGAATTAGACCAAAAACGGGGCGGCAACCTCGAGAAGGAACATCACCGGACTTGCCTTGAGGATCTACACGACCGTTGCGCTCTCCCTCAAGACCACGCCACCTTACCGCCTCTGATGGAGGAGGTAAGGTAGGTCTGCGTCTACAAAACCAAGCCAAGCAAGTAAGCAAGCGAAGCGTGTTGTTGGAAGCCAAAACATAAATTTGTAAACGCACAACCCTCCCCGTTTACTTTGCTTATTTTCACAGTAATATGTCTTATGGCGTTCTGCTGTGGGGATCGGCAGCTGACGTAGATTCAATTTTCATTTTACAAAAGAGAGCAATCCGCGCAATCTATAAAATGGGGCCTCGCGGATCTCAAAAAACAAATTAAGCAAAATTGTTATACTAGCTCTACCTTCGCTTTACATCCTAGAAAATATCTTGTATGTTCGCAAAAACTTAGGCCTTTTCAAAAACAGATGCGATTTTCATTGTTTGAATACACGTAGTAAATTTCGATTTACTTAATTTAGCAAGTTATTTCTAATGAACAGTATCCGCTTCCATAACAAGTTGCCAAAGTCGGTTACAGAACTTAGCGATGGAAAGTTTAAATCAAACGTGTCCTTATCAAAAAAACATATTATAAGATAAAAGACTACGTTAAAGACAGGGTAGTATGGCATTAATTCCTTCTGCACATGTGGCTTTCCTGGTACCTCATTAACAGCAGAACTATGCGAAAGTCTATTAATTGCTCCCAAATTACAATGTTCTTTTTTATTTTTTACAATGTCTGACATATTCTCGTCAATAATTGACATTATACATCAATTTCAATATTGACTATTTTTAATGATGTCATGTAAATCATGTCAGTTGGTATAAATAGGTTCAATTTATTTATGTAGATTATTTTACATATTGTGAATGAGATAACGTTAAAAAATGAAAAAAAGGTGTAAGCTGTAACATTAAATAAGGGTTTTTAACTGTGACAGCCTGGGCACGCCACGATTGCGGCGGTAACTCCCCTCTTTGAGGAGTGGTTTGAGAGGCGGCATAGCGTCCTCACCTTCCACCTGACCCAGGTCCTCACCAGACACGGTTGTTTCGGGAGGTTCCTGTTTCGGATAAGGCGGGAGGAAACGCCCGGGTGTTTCCACTGCGAAGATCGCCCTGAGGACACTGTGGAGCACACGGTGGCGGTCTACCCGGCTTGGGCGGAGCACCGCCCTGTCCTCGTGGAGGGGATCGGCGGCAGCGATTTCTCGCGTCCGGCCCTGGTCCAGGCCATGGTACGGAGCGAGAGTGCATGGGTAGCCGTCACCTCCTTCAGCGAAGCAGTAATGCTCGCGAAGAGGGAGGCGGCGCACGTGAGGGAGAGGCAGTCTATGCGCCCTCGCGACTCTAGCCGCCGCAGGATACGGAGACGCCCTGGGCGTCGGGAATCCCAGGCCGATTTCCGGCCACCGTAGGCATGAGCTTGCGGACGGCGAGTAATGGGTAGCTCGCTGTCCGGTAAGGACCAAGCCTTAGTCGACGGTGCGCTGTGTTCCACGCGCGCCTCAAAGAGATGTCAGCACAAACCGATGGGGCCCGCAAGGGCCGATGCCTGCCAGGGGTCCGGGTTCGTTCGAAAGAGATACCGAAGCCGCAGGCAAACGGGCTACTGAGGGAACACGGGTGGGTTTTAGTCAGTAAAAGTCTGACACGCCCTCCTGCTCCACCCAGAGCGGGAGAAGTTATACGACGATTTCCCAACATGTGATAGCCGGGTTTCGGTTCCGGTTGTCAAACTGTAAACATGGCTGTTACTTAGCTCCGTGGAAACAGTGAAAATATATTGTAAAAACTGTGAAATTCACCGTGGATTACATCTCAGTGTAAACTTAACACGCGGATCTAACTATCATTGAGTGCTCATCATCATCCTAACAAGATAGTAAAAAGATACCTTGTTCGTGTAATCTCGTTATATTTATGGTCAGTGGCGGCTGGTAGGTCATGGAACTGGTGGTGCCCTTTACTAGCTCACTAAGTATTAGGGGTAATAAGTAAATAAATAGAATTTATTTATTTCAGTTATGTAAGTAATTTAAATCTAAACGAATAAAAAATAAACAATAGTATTCAATTCCACGTTAACTAAACTTCGCAGTGACATTAATAAGTCGGTCATTCATTATGGCCGGCATGCAAACTTCGCCAAACCTCGGGCGCTCTCACTAATCGACGACGTTCAGTAATATTCGACAAACTTCGGTTCCCCCGTGCGGCGCACGAGAATCGACACATACTCCATAACGCTCCATACAGTTATGTCAACTATCTTTTGTCACGCGCTAGGCGTTTTAGCTCGGATCTCATAGAAATGTATGAGCATTCACCGTGCGCTTCGGCATAGCGCACGAGAGATCTTCTGTACCGCGAAAATGAGTCTTAATAGTTTAGCAAAGAGCTTATATTGTTTCGTCAGTTTTGTTAGTATTACATAGACCACAACCAGTGGTCACAATGCGATTATTAAACATTTTGTGATTATTTCTACACCTATTAAAATCTGGTAGTTCAGCGCACGAGTGCACTAAAGAGACAGCCGCTTGTTTATGATTAAATAAAAAATCAAAGGTGTGACAAATAAATGGATAAAACGAATATTAGAACTATTTAAAGTATTCAAAATATACATACCTATAAGGAACACCTGCAAAACATTCGAGATAGGTAACATGGTAATAAAATAATAGGCACATCTCATGGTCCTTCAATAGAAGGGCCATAAAGTATGTTTTTAAGCCATTCCATTGTTAAACTGGATTTTCAGAAGTTCCCACTAAATAACAATGGTATTAGTAGTGAACGTATTATTATGGCAGTTGCAAGAGTTCCGACAAACGTAAACAAAAAGCTCTGATAACATTGTATGAATTGCGCAAAGTATATTTGTATTATTCAAATCATAATATAGAGCAATAAAATAAAAAGATGAGAACAAATGTTGCAAATTTCTAACAAAATATCTAACTTTCTTCGTTTTTGTATATTTTCAAGTATATAACACATTGTAATGAAGATTTTTACTTTTCAATAGAACTGCGCAAGTAACAAGTGCCCGCCCGCGCCGCGCCGATAGTACAGTTTTTTTTTTTTTTTGAAATGGCATTTCTAACTTGACCTTGAAAGGCCGTAACTTCTTAACCGGAATTTACAGAAATGACAATAATTATTAACATTTTATACCTTTATGCAGTGCCAGTCAACGTGCCTTGGGCACGCCACGATTGCGGCGGTAACTCCCCTCTTTGAGGAGTGGTTTGAGAGGCGGCATGGCGTCCTCACCTTCCACCTGACCCAGGTCCTCACCAGACACGGTTGTTTCGGGAGGTTCCTGTTTCGGATAAGGCGGGAGGAAACGCCCGGGTGTTTCCACTGCGAAGATCGCCCTGAGGACACGGTGGAGCACACGGTGGCGGTCTGCCCTGCTTGGGCGGAGCACCGCCGTGTCCTCGTGGAGGCGATCGGCGGCGGCGATCTCTCGCGTCCGGCCCTGGTCCAGGTAATGGTACGGAGCGAGAGGGCATGGGGAGCCGTCACCTCCTTCAGCGAAGCAGTGATGCTCGCGAAGTTGGAGGCGGCGCACGTGAGGAAGAGGCAGCATATGCGTCCTCGCGACCCCAGCCGCCGCAGGATACGGAGACGCCCTGGGCGTCGGGAATTTCACAAATTCCATCCAACAAGCAATTGCTACCAATACAAAAGAAATAACTATTCCTAAACGCCACAAAATAATAAAACCTTGGATGACACAAGGCTTGCTACGATGTGTAAGACATAGGGATAAGTTGCATAAAAAAATAAAACTGGATCCAGGTAACGATATTTTAAAAATAACATAAAGTCGGTACAGAAACTACTGCACTGCCATAATAAGGAAAGTAAAAAGAGCATACGAGAGAGACCAACTTCAAGCAGCAAAAGAGGATAACAAAAAGCTGTGGAAAGTCATCAAAGATATCACCAGCATGTCCAAACATCCTAATTCCCCTAAAGAACTACTAACCTTATCAAATACTCCTGTAAATTCACTCAATGAACTGAATAGCTATTTCATTAACGTAGGAACCTCCTTGGCAGATGAAATTCAGCAAAAAAATACACTAGCAATAAACAACAACGCTCAAAACACATCTACTGACACAAATACTGTACATTCATTCGTCTTAATGGATACCACTGAAGATGAGGTAGAACGCCTTATCCTTGGTTTAAAGTCAAACTGTGCCAGTGGGTGGGATAATATTAGTAGCGATTTTTTTTAAAGTTATAAGGATATTCTCATAGGTACCACCCTTAACAAAAATATTTAATAATTGCCTGCAGTCGGGTGTATTCCCGGATTCCCTAAAAAAGGCTGAGGTTTGCCCCATTCATAAGAGTGGTGACAGAAATCGTATCAATAATTACAGGCCTATATCTATTTTGCCGGCTCTGTCGAAAATACTAGAGAGGATTATTAACGAAAGATTAGTAGGCTATTTAGAAAAAAATAACTTGCTGTCTACTAATCAATATGGTTTTCGGCAAGGTAAGTCGACCGAACAAGCTGTTAACAAACTTACAAATATTGTTGGCTCAAGTCTAGATAAAGGAAAAAAATGTCTCATTATCTTCCTAGATCTCGCAAAGGCTTTTGATACGATTTCTGTCTCCGTCTTACTGGATAAGCTGGACAAACTTGGAATCAGAGGCACGCAGCACAAGCTTTTCAAAAGCTATTTGACTGGGCGATCTCAATGTGTACGACTTGATACATACAAAAGTGATGGCCTCCCAATCACACATGGAGTTCCGCAGGGCAGCATCTTAGGGCCTACCTTATTTCTGGTATACATTAATCAACTCAAAACCTTAAGCCATCCCAAGGCGAAATAATCTCCTTCGCAGATGATACTGCCCTCTGTTTTGCTGCCGATCCCTGGGATGCGGCTTTCAGTGCTGCTCAGATTGGGTTTGATATGGTTGGAAGGTGGCTACAGAGTAACATTCTAACTTTAAATGTAGATAAGACGAAATTTATCTGTTTTGGCATTAGGAATGTAAAGGGAGTCTCTAGCAGCCACAAAATCATCTCACACGAGTGTCAATCGAGATCTAGCTGCTCGTGCCCTTCACTGGAACGTGTGCAGACGATTAAATATCTGGGTGTAACAATTGACAGTAGTCTCAACTTCAAAGAACATATAAAACATCTATGTGGAAGAATTCGTAAACTCATATTTATTTTTAAAAATTTACGGCATATCGCTGATCCACAACTGCTGAAACAGATTTATTATGCTCTCTGCCAGTCGCTTTTATCTTACTGTATTTCATCCTGGGGAGGCGCCTTAAAAACAACGTTAAAGAGTCTAGAGATCGCCCAACGTGCAGTGCTCAAAGTTAGTACTTTTAAACGTATTTTTTTCCCCACTACACAATTGTACAGGAACTGTGAGGTTCTAACTGTAAGACAACTATATCTACTTAATGTCACTCTTCTACAATATAGCAAACAAACTTTTATTCCTCTAAACTTACAAAAACGAAGAAGAGATAAAGTATGCGTCAGGAACGAAATAACGAAAACGAAATTCAGCTCAAGATTCACCAACTTCATTGGACCTTACATCTATAATAATATAAATAGAACAATAAATATTTACCCACTAACAAAAACTGAATGTAAGAAAAAGGTTAATAATTACTTACAAAAACTAACTTACGAAGAGACTGAATTGATTCTACATAATTATACCACGGTGATTAGCTACTTACTACAAATACACACCCTCTCACATTCACGTTCACACATAATCATATCACACAAAGAGAGGACATCTACACAATATCAAGATCTATTTTTATTTGATTTTAATTTAATTTAAAAAAATTATTTTAGTTTAACTTACTTATATTGTTTTTAATTTTTACTTACTTAATTTATTTTAATTTTGTCTTTAGTGTATTTTTATCATTGTGTGTTTCATGTTTTATCATCACTTTTTTTCTTTGTTTATATTCAAACGCTAACATTTCTACTTGATGGCTATTTATAAGTGTACATTTTTTGAAGGTTTTGGCGCTGATAGCCGAAATACAGGCTTTCGCCTAGTTCGGCTACAGATGTCTATTTCGTTTGTAAAAAGATAATATAGCCTATAAGATATTTGTATAATTTTAAACAATTATTGAAATAAATTTACTTACTTACTTACTTACTTAATCCCAGGCCGATTTCCGGCCACCGTAGGCATGGGCTTGCGGACGGCGAGTAATAGGTAGCTCGCTGTCCGGTAAGGACCAAGCCCAACTCGACGGCGCGTTGTGTTCCACGCGCGCCTCAAAGAAATGTCAGCACAAAAAGTGATGGGACCCGCAAGGGTCGATGCCTGCCAGGGGTGCGGGTTTGTTCGAAAGAGACACCACAGCCCCTGGCTTAAGGGCTACTGAAGGAACACGGGTGGGTTTTAGTCAGTAAAAGTCTGACACGCCCTCCCGCTCCGCCCAGAGCGGGAGAAGTTATTTGATGATTTCCCACCCAGAAAAAAAAAAAGTCAACGTGCCTAGCGCGTCCACTGCGTTTTGTATGGCGGCGGTATCGCATAGCCATTGGACATCGTGAAAATTGGGGAGGCAGTGAAAGTGTTCATTTTTTATTTTTTATTTATTTATTGGTAAGTAATACTATTGTACAAAAAGAGTGGGCGGTGACCCCCAAACTAGGCATTTGCCTGTTTCTTGGGGGTCGGAGTTGCGACATTTTCATAGTGAGGTATATTACAGTATTACATAACAGGAAAACATTAACTAAAGAAACAGAAAAAAAAAAACAAAACTTAACTAAAATCAATTACAATAAAACACTTAAAGTATACCTTGCTAAAAGCGTGAGATCACACAAGGCAAAAGAAATTAAAAAAAAGCAATATGAGATCAATTAAGTAAAATAAAATATCATTAATTTCGAAACAAAAATAATAATCGACAAAAATCTAATTAATTAGGTAGTATCAAAAAAAATCAATTTGACTTTAAATGTGAAGTGTAAGTGTGAGTATATGTTATAGAGTGTGAGATTGGGTTTGTGTGTGTATTTTGAACGTGACATAAAATTAATACCTACATATAAATAATTTGTTCCGTTTCGTCGTAGGAGAGAGTAAAAAGCCATTTCTTTATTAGCTTTTTGCACAGGGATATTTTTAGATCTTTTATATTGCAGCACTTTATGGCTTTATTGTAAATGTATGGAAATAAGTAGTCTGGGGAACGTCTAGCCATAAGAGAATTTACTTGGGGAATGGGAATCCTGATTGTGCGCTTTGACATAATTTCTTGGTAATCGGTCCTGAATTTAAATTTTCTATGCAAATGAAGGGTTGCGTTGAGGATAAACAGCTGACGAAAACGGAGGACTGGAAAGTCATTGTAAAGTTGGTTGGTTGGGTACAAGAAAGGCTTCTTGAGCATTACTTTAATGACGGCTCTTTGTGCTCTTTCGACATCGACAAATACAGTTTTACCAGCACTTATATACAGGCTGATTTTTTTTAGCGTCTGGAAAAAAATAGGGTATAATAGGTGAACGGAGTAGACCCCTATGGCACAGAAATTACGCTTATTTTTTTTTTTGAAAACTGAAATTGCCCAGTCAGTGCCCAGTGATTGTTTTCAAATTGACGTACGCATGCTCCAGCGTTGAGTACCTTGCCATGATGAGGTATTATTTTTTGTCCGGTGAAACTTTAAATGGTGCGAGGCGAATGTACGCCGACGAAGAACACCTACAATTCCTTAGACGTAACGGAATCCCTGACCCCGGAACCCCAGCACAGTGGACCTCGTATTAAGTTCTGTCGCTGGCTGCAGAACCACCCGCAGACGAACATTCTATGGACCGACGAGTCCATTATTTACACGCGTTAGTATCTACAACGTACAGAGGCCAGCACATCAAGCTACCCAAATCTGTCAAATTTCTTCGATAGTTTTTCAACTTTATTCCGAAGGAATAAGGTTATTGGGAAAATTTGACAGTTTGGGATAGGTTGATCTGCTGGCGTCTGTACACAATGAGCACTGGTTGAGTTTTCAAAACCCACATAAAATAAAAGAACACGCAGCTAATCGCTCAACCACTTCACTAAACGAGCCGTCTTATTCTTACCGTATTTTTAGGCAATTTTCTTAGTCCACTACGCATTTGTTTCAATGGTTTTAGATTACAATAATAATTATTAGGGTTCTTTTTTTTACACATCAAGCTAAAACGTTCGAAATACAGATGTGAGTGATTGTTATAAGAATTTAACATCAACAGGTTTGTTTACATTTCTATCAAAGCTTTACCGATCTTACGAGACGTAGTTTATTTTGTTTACGGTTTCAAGACACGCGTCACACAGTGTATCAAATTATTTGCCTACTACAACTCCACACAGCTCGGTGACGTGTGTAGGTACACGCGCAAATGTGTGTGTAGGGATCAGCTGCTAAGATGTAGAGCGAAATTAATGCTAGCGTCTCTCTCACATTTCATCATGCTTCATTCATGGGTGATCGCAGCTTACACCCGTTTACTATTACTATTTTGGCTATTATTAGTTTTACGCGAGTGTCGTAGGATGTATTCTTTTTCATGTATTTTAAGGATATTCCGAACTTTTATTAAATCAATGGTACCAGAGAAAGGTCAGCGTATATGAGTTCTATTCTACTTACACGACACGTCATATTGTTGTCCAGACGCTAAAAAATGTCATCCGGTATACAACATTATTTTTATTAAATGCGAAATCTGAGTATAGTTTGTTCGGAATAAGGAACTGAATCGATTCCAATAATTTTAACACCATGTTAAATTTTTTCTCACAAAAGTTTTGCAAGTGTGATGGAAAATGTTATCACAAGTTAATTACAATACAATCGCCGTATAGTTAGGTTATTATTATTATCATTGTGACCATGTTTGTGTAGACAACTAGGTAACTGTCTTGTGTTGGGCACGCCACGATTGCGGCGGTAAGTCCCCTCTTTGAGGAGTGGTTTGAGAGGCGGCATGGCGTCCTCACCTTCCGCCTGACGCAGGTCCTCACCGGACACGGTTGTTTCGGGAGGTTCCTGTTTCGGATAGGGCGGGAGGAAACGCCCGGGTGTTTCCACTGCGAAGATCGCCCTGAGGACACGGTGGAGCACACGGTGGCGGTCTGCCCTGCTTGGGCGGAGCACCGCCGTGTCCTCGTGGAGGCGATCGGCGGCGGCGATCTCTCGCGTCCGGCCCTGGTCCAGGCCATGGTACGGAGCGAGAGGGCATGGGGAGCCGTCACCTCCTTCAGCGAAGCAGTGATGCTCGCGAAGAGGGAGGCGGCGCACGTGAGGGAGAGGCAGCATATGCGCCCTCGCGACCCCAGCCGCCGCAGGATACGGAGACGCCCTGGGCGTCGGGAATCCCAGGCCGATTTCCGGCCACCGTAGGCATGGGCTTGCGGACGGCGAGTAATGGGTAGCTCGCTGTCCGGTAAGGACCAAGCCCAAGTCGACGGCGCGTTGTGTTCCACGCGCGCCTCAAAGAGATGTCAGCACAAATAGTGATGGGACCCGCAAGGGTCGATGCCTGCCAGGGGTGCGGGTTTGTTCGAAAGAGACACCACAGCCCCTGGCTTAAGGGCTACTGAAGGAACACGGGTGGGTTTTAGTCAGTAAAAGTCTGACACGCCCTCCTGCTCCACCCAGAGCGGGAGAAGTTATTTGATGATTTCCCACCCAAAAAAAAAAAATAAAAAAAAAAAATGGTACCAGGGAAAGGTCAGCGTATATGAGTTCTATTTTACTTACACGACACGTCATATTGTTGTCCAGACGCTAAAAAATGTCAGCCGGTATAACAAATCAAATCAATCAAATCAAATCAAAATATTTTTATTTCATATAAACCTGCATGGGCACTTATGAAACGTCAGAAGCTAGGTGCACGGTTCCAAAATGTTGTTTCCTATGGAGAAGAGCCGGCAAGAAACTCCACGGTTACTCTTTTAAAAATGATTGGCTTTAACAATGTTTTCAGGGATAAAATGTATGGGAGGACAGTGCAGGCCTGTCAATAAGTACCAGGTACTTAGACGAATACAGAATAGAAAATCGTCTACAAATCTACAGTCTGTAAGGCCTACAACGTTCTCCCATTCACAATATGTAAAATAATCTACATAAATAAAATGAACCTAATTAAACATAGTGACATGATTAACATGACAATCACTAAAAAATAAGTTGATATTAAAATTGATGTATAATGTCAAATAATGACGAGAATATGTCAGCATTGTAAAAATAAAAAGAATAAAAAAGAACATTGAGAGCAGTTAATAGACTTTCACATAGTTATGCTGTTAATGAGGTACCAGGGAAGCCACATGTGCAGAAGGAATTAATGCCAAACTTCCCTGTCTTCAACGTAGTCTTTTATCTTATAATATGCTTTTTTGATAAGGACACGTTTGATGTGCGTTTTAAACTTTCCATCGCTAAGTTCTGTAACTGACTTTGGCAACTTGTTATAGAAGCGAATACTGTTTATTAGAAATGATTTGCTAGTTTTAGTCAATCTAAATTTTGGAATCACAATTTCATCTTTACTACGTGTATTCAGATTATGGAAATCGCATCGTTTTTTGAAAAGGCCTAAGTTTTTGCGAACATACAAGATATTTTCTAGGATATAAAGAGACGGCAGAGTTAGAATATCAATTTCGCTGAATTTGTTTCTGAGAGACTCGCGAGGCCCCATTTTATAGAATGAGCGGATTGCCCTCTTTTGTAAAATGAAAATTCAATCTACGTCAGCTGCCGATCCCCACAACAGAACGCCATAAGACATAATACTGTGAAAATAAGCAAAGTAAACTAACCTAGCTGTGGCTACATCCGTCAACTGCCTTATCTTTCTTACTGCGTAAGCAACTGAGCTTAATCTACTTGAAAGAGCTCTAATGTGAGCACCCCATTGCAATTTCGAATCTAAAGTAATTCCCAAAAATACAGTTTCCGAAATAGCATCTAGTTTCTTGCCATCAAGTTTTAAGTTTAGACCTACTTGGGGTACATTTGGTAACGAGAACTTAAGACATTTAGTTTTGTTCGCATTGAGTAAAAGATTATTAGCGGCAAACCATTTCGAAAGAACAGCTAGACTATCATTGACATGTAAGACATCTGCATCTTTTCTATCTATTCTAAAAATAAGAGAAGTGTCATCAGCGAATAAAATTATATCCGAGAAGTTAGCCATCAGGTAAGGAAGGTCATTAATATAAACTAGAAATAAAAAAGGGCCAAGAATTGAACCTTGAGGCACGCCCATCTTAACTAGAGACCCAGAGGACGTCGCCCCATTAACGTTTACTTTTTGCTGCCTGTTTGATAAATAGGAAAGTACAAGATCAGCAGCCTGTCCACGAATTCCATAGTGGTGTAATTTACAGATCAGTGTATTGTGGTCAACGCAGTCAGACGCTTTTGAGAGGTCACAGAAAATGCCAATCGCGTCCTGGGAATTCTCCCAGGATTCCAAAATGTGACTGATGAGTTTTACTCCTGCGTCAGTCGTCGACCTACCTTTCGTGAAACCAAACTGTCGACTGTGTAAAATCCCATTTGAGTTAAAATGTGACAACATCAGAAGGCCAATTCTCCTAATTAAAAACGTTCGCAGTGTCATCTCAGCGACAATCAAATTTCAAAAATTTGTCAGAAATGTATGGAAACTCGAGGAATTTTTTGACCGATTGACACTGAGATCAGACTGTGAACGTTCTTAAAATTAGCAGAATTGCCCCTCTGGTCTAGCATGATTTTTTCATAAATTTTGCTCAATGCTGGAAGCACAGATATAGGTCTATAATTAGAGGGATCACTCTTACTACCTGATTTGAAAATTGGTACTACTTTACTATGTTTCATTAAGTCAGGAAACGTACCGCTGTCTAAACATTGATTAAATATGCCTGTTAGGACAGGGGCAATTGTGTCAATGATATTTTCAAGAACCTTAACGGAAATCCCCCATAAGTCTTCAGTGTTTTTTATGTTAAGACTTTTAAATGCTGTTTTAATTGTGGCAATAGAAATGGGTTTGAATTCAAAACTTGGAATGTCCTTGCTGAAGTTTTCTTTAAGAAGAGATTCAGCTAATACAGATGATGAGGGGAGAGATTTCGTAACTTCTATTGGGATGTTGGTAAAGAAATTTTCTAGAGTCTCAGCAACTTGTAACTTATTTAAAATTATTTTATTATCATTTTTTAGTGCTAACTCATTCTGATCTCGCTGTTTTGTGTTTCCAGTTTCTTTGTTAATTACCTGCCACACAGCTTTTATTTTATTTTTAGAGATACTAATTTTGTTACTTATTAATTTAGATTTAGCGTGAGCGCAGACTCTTTTGAATATCTTAGAATAGTTTCTTACATAATTATGAAGGGCCTGATCAGAAGTCAATGATTTTTCGTGATACAAATTATATAAGATATCTCTACTTTTTCTAATGCCAGTAGTGGCCCATTCGCTAAATTTTGGTTTAGTAGTTATCGTAACTTTTTTTACAGGACATGCTTTATTGAATTCTTTGCATACTGTAGAAAAAAATGTGCCATAGTTTATATTGGGGTCTTGTGAATCAAAACTCGCTGTTGATAGATTGCTAAGAACATTATTATTAAAAGATTTCAGTTTATTTTTAGTCAGAGATCTCAATTCTATGGTTTTATCTAGATGTAACTTTTTATCTAAGTCAAACGATACAAGCTGACCAGTATGGTCTGACCTGACGCCACTAATTAAGGATGAGTCCTTTATTTTGCAATTGGTAAATACATTGTCTATGCATGAAGCTGTGGTTGCTGTTATTCTAGTCGCTTCATTAAATATACATTTTAAATTGAATGATTTAAACAAAGCGATAAGCTTACTTTTTTCTGGTGAATTAACTAATAAATCAATATTTAGGTCACCACACACAAAAACTAATTTATTATCTTTGAATATTTTACCTAATATTTCTTCCATAATTATCAAAAATGATGACAAGTTCGTGGCTGGTGGTCTATACACAGACAAGAAAGTATGGCCCTCAACCTCTGCACATGCTACCTCACATAAGCGATCAACAGAGCAAGCGGTGATATCCTTTCTTTCCTTATATTTAAAACAACTATTACACAATATCAAAGTACCACCCCCCATCGAAGACCTATTGTATGCACTGGCAACTGAAAAATTATTTACATTAAACAACATCCTATCCGGTTTTAGCCAAGTTTCAGTAAAACATAAGATATCCATATGATATTTATCTATTAACATTTCCACGTCTAGGATTTTGCCAGAGAAGCGATTTATATTTTGGTGATACAGTAAAATACACTTATTATGCTTCTCTTTTGTCGTGTCTAAAAGTTTAAAGAATTAATTACAGTATTATTAGAAGTACTAGATAATACTGTTTCGTCACTAAACCTAGTCTCAGTTAAATTATCAATAACTGCGTGTATATTGTAAGCTAACAAAGTAGCTAATACATGTCGACTAGTCTTGGGAAGAAACATATGTTCCCGAAATAGTACAAAATCACTAACAAAATTGTTAGTATCAAAATACAATAAACGGTCACTATGACGACATGTCAAAATATGCATTAAATTATTTAGGCTAAAAATGTAATCATTTTCTTCATAATTCAAATGATTTGAATATGGCAAAGCACATAATATTATTTTTCCTAATTTTAATTTAAGTAGGGTGTCAATACCATTAACTATGTCCCTTTTAGTTAAACTTAGACTGTTTCCAATTAAAAGAACTACAGTTGTCTGCTCATTCAATTTTGTGTGTTTTATTTTATGAACAAGCTCATCAAAATGCAGGTGTAACAACAATTAGTAATAGTATGTTTGGAGCGGTTATTTAACAATGATCATTATTGAACAAAACTTAAAGACCTGACGGAACATTATTATGTCGGAGAGAGGAAAATATTAAAGTTGATAGAATAGATATAATTAGTTCTTTGACATTTTTATTCCAAATTATTGATAAATAATCTATCTATACTGTCCGATCGTTTTGCATGTTTTAGTTGCCTCAATACAGAGCTAGCAAACAGACGCATCATTTTATTCATAAAAATCCCTAGAAGTACCTACAACGCATAAACAACCTAACGTCGTCACCATATGGTCGCAAATCGAGCAGGATAATTACTACTGGCACACCTGTGGGTCATTAGTAAATCGGTGTCCGAGCGAGCTGAGAACAATAGGCAGCCGCATTCCAGAGATAAGACGACTTGTTTACGCAAAATTACAGTGTTTTATAAAATTAGATATTTTCTGTGAAGTGTGGACAGTGTGGTTGATAATACATAACACAAGTGATACTAACAATACGTGTTATTAACATAATCAAAAGTTACAATGACTATGTTAACTTCGGAACAACAAAAATATTTGAATACGCTAGAAGACGTGGCAAAATTGTTACAAAAAACACAAACGAACTTAAAAAAGTGCCCTAAACTGAGACTTACAGACGGTTACATAAAGGCTAGATTGAAGTGCATTGAGGAGTATTGGAGTTCCTTTAAGCAAGCTCATGAGATGATGACACAGTGTACTCCGAGAGAAAAGCGTGAAGAAGTTTCTTACTTTGTCAATGAAGATTATTTTGTCATTGAAGACCTGTACCTTTGTCTACAAGCGGACTTGCCAGATATGTTGAGCAAACCACAACAAACATCAATGGAAACCTCACACTCTTCAGCATTTAGTGGTCAAGGGCAAAGTTCGGTGGTAAAACTGCCTCGGATACAATTACCAACCTTTTCGGGACAATATGAGGAGTGGCCTACATACCAGGATATGTTTACATCCCTTGTGCATAAAAATACTTCGATCAGTGACGTTCAAAAACTGCATTACCTTAAATCAAGTGTTACCGGTGAAGCAGAAATAATATTACGGCACATTCAAGTTACGGACAACAACTACGATCAAGCATGGCAATTGTTAAAAGATAGATACGGCAACAAACGTGTTATTGTGTTCTCTGTTTTGAAAAGACTTTTTAATCAAAAGAAAATTACAACACAAACAGCTAACAGTGTAAAAACTTTATTAGATACTACGACAGAGTGCATAAATAACCTAAAAAACTTGAAAATTAATACCGATTCCTGGGATTCTATAATTATATTTCTGGTGATTCAGAAGTTGGACCAGGAGTCACATAAAGAATGGGAAACTTTTGCTTAGAAAGAAAAATCAGACGAAGTGCCATCTTTTGAAGAGTTGAAAAGATTTTTGGAATCTAAGTTTAGAACACTGGAAATGATACAGCCCGTAACAAATAAAGATCGTACAATCAAAGAGCGATCCTATCATGCCGCGAATGTTGTGAAAGATAAAAGCTGTGCACTTTGCAGTGAAAAGCATACCTTATGTCACTGCAAAGAATTTATTAAGATGGACCTTGCACAACGCAACAATTATGTGAAAGAAAAACAGCTTTGTTTCAACTGCCTGCTTCCGGGTCATTCAGTTTACAAATGCAAGGTACCAATTACTTGCCGCGTATGTAGAAGACGTCACCATTCTTTGCTTCATAAATCAGAGAAGTCGAAGGATACCACAGAGACAGAACCAATACAACCATCGACATCTCAACTCGAAGCTGACAAGGAAGACATAACAACTCTTCATGTTGGTATCGGAGCATCTGGAAAAGCATTATTAGCAACTGCACTAGTCAAAGCAAAGGGAAAAGATGGACATGTGACACTGTTAAGGGTTCTTGTAGATCAAGGCTCACAAGCGAGCTTCCTATGTGAAAAGGCAACTCAATTATTGAAGCTACAAAGAAAATCAATTGATGGCACTGTGACAGGTGTGGGTTCTATGCAAACACCAATTAAACACGTGGTTCAGCTAAACATATTATCAAGAAGGAAACCAGAATTCAACATGCACGTCGAAGCTTACGTCATGTCCAGGCAACTGACCACGAGAATACCACACCACGCAATGACTGTTCACAACTGGCAGCACCTGGAGGGTCTAGATCTTGCTGATCCAGAGTACAATAACCCAGGCCCGATAGATCTGCTGCTCGGTGTTAAGGAGTATGCACGAATAGTCGAACAAGAGCTAATCAAGGGTCCACCAGGGTCTCCATGTGCACAGAAAACAACCCTAGGATGGATATTAATTGGAGAAATAAATACAACACAAAAAGAACATTCATTTCTTGTTATGCATCACCAAGTAGATGTCGATCACATGCTAAAAACACTCTGGGAGATAGACACAACTACAAGGCGAAACAATACAAAAGAAGAACAAACATGTGAAGACATTTATCACAAAACATACTCAAGGAGTGAACAAGGAAGATTTATAGTGAAATTACCGTTTAAAACAAATTTTATGCAATCAACAGAAGGAAATACAAGAGACATAGTGAAAACAAGATTGATACAATTAGAGAGAAGGTTTAAAAAACAGCCTAAGTTGAAAGAAGAATATGAAAAGGTCATAGAAGATTACAAAAACTTAGGTCATATAGAAGAAGTACCTGAAAAAGAAATATATACAAGAAAATCAGTATACTTACCCCATCATCCAGTCCTGCGTGAAGAAAAAGAAACCACGAAAACCCGCATAGTTTTCGACGCATCCTGTAAGGGAACAAATGGTATATCATTAAATGATGAACTCTTACCTAGTCCAGTGCTCCAGGAAGACCTTCGTTGCATAATCATGCGCTGGAGAATGCACGCCATCTGTTTCACTGCAGATATACAAAAGATGTACAGAATGGTCATGATATACAAGGATGATGCCGATTTTCAAAGAATACTGTGGAGAAATGATACCAATGAAGAAATGAAAGATTATAGATTACTTACCGTGACCTTTGGGACTACTTCAGCACCTTATCTAGCAGTGAAGACCTTGATCCAACTCGCACATGAGGAACGCGATAGCTATCCAGTAGCTGCTGAAATTACCTTGTCAGATTTCTATGTCGATGACGTAATGTCGGGTTGTGACTCTGTTGAAGAAGCCATAGCAGCTAGTAATCAACTCAGGGCTATGTTAAGTAAAGGAGATTTTGAGTTAAAAAAGTGGTCATGAAACAACATCGAGCTGATAAATTCGATAGATCCAAGCAACATTTCTTCAAGCATCCAACTTGATATTAACCTGGATGGTACTGTAAAGGCATTGGGTATCGCATGGAATCTTGGTACTGATCAATTTCTTTACAAAATCAGTCTTTCTTCACCCCCATCTACCATTACGAAGAGAAACGTTTTATCAGATATACAAAAACTGTACGATCCATTAGGATGGATATCGCCAAGCATTGTGCTCGCTAAGATGCTCATTCAAAAACTATGGTTAGTTGGCTCGCACTGGGATAAACCATTATCCGAAGAATTAACGTCAGTTTGGTTGGAGATACGAAAAGATTTCGAGAATGTCAACCAAATTTCTATAGACCGATGGTTACACTCATACAACAGCAATATTAAAGCAATACAGCTGCACGGATTTAGCGATGCCTCAACTCGGGCCTATGCAGCCGTTGTATACTGCAGAGTGGAACAACAGGATGGTACTGTATCCACAAATTTAATTGAATCGAGAACCAAAGTTGCTCCATTAAAAACAATATCTCTTCCGCGCCTTGAGCTATGCGGAGCTCTATTGTTGTCAAGGCTTTTAAAACAAGTGACATCAGCCATGAGAATTCCTTTTAATCAAACCTACTGCTGGACAGACTCAACTATTGCACCTTCCGCCTGACGCAGGTCCTCACCGGACACGGTTGTTTCGGGAGGTTCCTGTTTCGGATAGGGCGGGAGGAAACGCCCGGGTGTTTCCACTGCGAAGATCGCCCTGAGGACACGGTGGAGCACATGGTGGCGGTCTGCCCTGCTTGGGCGGAGCACCGCCGTGTCCTCGTGGAGGCGATCGGCGGCGGCGATCTCTCGCGTCCGGCCCTGGTCCAGGCCATGGTACGGAGCGAGAGGGCATGGGGAGCCGTCACCTCCTTCAGCGAAGCAGTGATGCTCGCGAAGAGGGAGGCGGCGCACGTGAGGGAGAGGCAGCATATGCGCCCTCGCGACCCCAGCCGCCGCAGGATACGGAGACGCCCTGGGCGTCGGGAATCCCAGGTCGATTTCCGGCCACCGTAGGCATGGGCTTGCGGACGGCGAGTAATGGGTAGCTCGCTGTCCGGTAAGGACCAAGCCCAAGTCGACGGCGCGTTGTGTTCCACGCGCGCCTCAAAGAGATGTCAGCACAAAAAGTGATGGGACCCGCAAGGGTCGATGCCTGCCAGGGGTGCGGGTTTGTTCGAAAGAGACACCACAGCCCCTGGCTTAAGGGCTACTGAAGGAACACGGGTGGGTTTTAGTCACTAAAAGTCTGACACGCCCTCCTGCTCCACCCAGAGCGGGAGAAGTTATTTGATGATTTTCCACCCAAAAAAAAAATAAAAAAAAATAATACTATTGTACTGGCGTGGCTTCATGGGGAACCTCAAAAATGGAAGACCTTTGTAGCAAATCGAGTGGTGGAAATCAAAGACAATACAGACAACACACAGTGGCACCATGTTGTATCAAAAGAAAATCCAGCTGACATAGCATCCAGAGGAATGTTTCTAACAGATCTGAAGAAGGAGAAGATGTGGTGGAAGGGGCCAGAATGGCTATCAAAAGGGAAAGTTAATTTGAGAAAATCAGAAAATAAAGAGACAGATTTAGAGTTAAATTTAACATGTACTTACACAACCAAAAATAAAGAAAATGAAGAAAAACCTATTTGGGAAAGATTTTCTAGTCTGACTAGAATGAAAAGGGTACTTGCTTATTGCCGAAGAATAATAAATAATAAACACAAAGGGAAATATTTAACTACTGGTGAAATGAACACAATTTTGCAAAATTGCATAATTTATTATCAGCAGACAGTGTATGAAAGAGATATAGAATACATTAAGAAAAATGGTTAAGTGAGAAAAACGAGTTCACTAATTAGTTTGACACCATTTTTAGATAAAAACAATCTGCTGAGAGTAGGAGATCGTTTACAAAACGCTTATTTGCCAGTCACAACAAAACATCCAATAATAATACCGAGTAATCAACATATTACTACATTGTTGATCAACGAAGCACACAAACAAACATTACACGGTGGTATACAAGTTATGATGACGTACCGAAGAAGTAATTATTGGATAATTAACTTAAAATCAGCAGTAAGAAAATGCATAAGAAGTTGTAAGGTTTGCATTATCAATAAAGGCAAGATAAACAACCAGTTAATGGGTGAATTACCAGCTGTAAGGGTGAATCTACAGCGGGCCTTTTTGAACAGTGGAGTCGATTATGCAGGTCCAGTATTGATAAGAACATCAAAGGGGCGAGGGCATCATGCTACTAAAGGTTACATCTGTCTATTCGTGTGTATGGCTACTCGTGCAATACACCTAGAAGCCGTGACAGACTTAACTTCTCAAGCATTCCTGGCTGCATTCCGGAGATTTGTCGCACGTCGCGGGCGTTGTATTCATCTGTTCAGCGATAACGGCACCAATTTCGTTGGTGCTGCAAAAGAACTTAAAGACCTTTTCAAAGTAGGTGAACACAGCATTTCTAAAGAAATTTCCGAACACTTGGCAACCGATGGAACTACGTGGCATTTTATCCCGCCGCGAATGCCAAATTGTGGGGGGCTCTGGGAAGCCGGAGTGCAGTCTGCAAAGAGACATCTAGCAAGGGTTAGCAAAGACACAAAACTTACCTATGAAGAGATGGCGACATTGCTAACACAAATAGAAGCCTGTCTTAACTCCCGTCCATTATGCCAGTTGGATAACACTGTTGAGACGATGTCACCACTCACACCTGGGCACTTTTTGATAGGTGAGCCATTACTGAGTGTTCCAGATGATAACTATGAAAAATCCAACATCAACCTATTAACTAGATGGTAACTAGTACAGCGTATGACACAAGACTTCTGGCATAGATGGCATTCAGAATACCTGAACACTCTGCAGCAACGAACGAAGTGGCAATCGGCTATCCAGTCACCTAGTGTAGGAGATATTGTGGTCATCAAAGTGAGGAAAACCTGCCACCCACAAGATGGCTCATGGGAAAAATAAAAACGCTGCATCCTGGAAAAGACAATTTAGTTAGAGTGGTTACAGTGCAGTAAGGGGCAAAGTGAATTAAAAAGACCTTTATCCAAGTTAATATTTCTACCTAAAATCTAAGTTCATATATTGTTATAGATTGTTATTCATTAAACTATCAAAGTATGTTTGATACTAACTACATAAAATACTTAATTACTACTGAGATATATGTACTACACCTAGGTACATATGTATGTACTTACCATTCAATGATTCAAGTTCATAAACTAGTTTACGATTTCTAACTTCCCACCTGCATGCTTTGCTTATAACTATGTACCTACATCTAATGACTAATGATGTTTTCAATTAAATGGATAGGTACCTACTTACCTTGTGACTTATCTATTTACTATAGGATTATCAGATACATTTTTTGTTACATACAGTCCACTTGTAAAATTTGTTATATTGTTTTGATGAGTTTGAAAATGTTGAAAATTATAAGTTAGTTATTAAGCCCAATTGATTGTAAGCAGAAGTAGCAATAGTAGTATTTGTAAAAGGACACAGGGTCCTTTTGGTGGGCGGTATGTCCGATCGTTTTGCATGTTTTAGTTGCCTCAATACAGAGCTAGCAAACAGACGCATCATTTTATTCATAAAAATCCCTAGAAGTACCTACAACGCATAAACAACCTAACGTCGTCACCATATACTAATAATACGAGTAAAGAGGAAAGATTTAATTGTTTTTTTGTTTGCATTGAATAGGCTCCGAAACTACTGAACCGATTTGAAAATTTCTTTCACTGTTGGGAAGCTACACTATCTCCGGGTGACATAGGCTATATTTTATCCCCATATTCTCACGGGAACGGGAACTACGCTGTTGAAACCGCGGAGCGCTGCTAGTAAGTAGCTGAATAAATAGAAAAACTAACAAAAAAAACATAAAGCTAATCGATAAGATTCTGTTTACAATTACTGTTTGATCTGTTGTGATGTCTTATTGCCTGTGGTAAAAAAAAGTGACACCGTCTCTCTGGTCTCGTGTCAAGCAAGGCATGAATTAGTTTTATTCTCCTCTGCTAATAAAAAACAAACCTAAAACCTATAAAAATATAACAAATTAAGAACCTAACAATTATTTCATTTAACTTAAAGCACTAGCAATAATACATTTTCTAAACCCAAAAGAAGATAAATATGAGTACGAAATTATTTCTTGTCAACAACAATCATTCATAAAGAGCTCATACCGGCCGTGCCTATTCAAAAATAATCTCACAAACCAGTGAACATAGCACGCGCCTGTGTGAGTGTCACACTTCTATACATCATTACTACGAACACTACTAAAATATGTTTCGTGCATTCTATTGGTCAAAACGCATGCATTGTGCGATCGAGTTGTGAGCCTTGCTACGCGATTACCGCCTAGGTGAGCGTGCGGAAGAAGTCGCGATTCTACTAAGGTGCGCTCGCTTTATTTTTATTTAACACATGTAATTTTAAGTGTTTCTTAAATATTGACATTGTTTTTGCATTTTTGATGTTATTTGGTAGTTTGTTATACAATTCAGCACCTGTTCCTGTTCCACCTGTTTTTGTTAGTTCACCTAATAATTAAGTCTTTTACGCATTCGATTGATTTTGTGTTCATACCGTCTAAGCCAGAGCTAGTGTTTAGTTTTAAGTTTTCAATATTTTTTTCTATTTCACTTACGGTGCATGGTCTTATTTGTGAAAGTGTGTCCAAGGTTCTAGTTGCCTGCATTCCTTTAGTGTGGGTTAAATTGTTATGGTATTGATTGGGGATTTGACTAGCCAGAACTGATCCAATGTTTGAGAAAAAATCATTGAAACACTCACAAATGTCAGTCTGATTAGTCAAAACACCAGATGGCACAAGGAGTTTACTCGGTGCTTGTGACTCTTTGACCTTATTCGTAGAGAGATCATTTATAAGATTCCACATTTTCTTTGGATTTTTCTAGCATTGATCAAAAGCATTTTGATAATAAGCACTTTTGTTTTGTTGTATAACTTGACTGACTTCATTTCTTTGATTGATAAATTTTTCCTGCAATAACTGATCATTCACTTTTTTTTGTGCATATTCCATTGTATATTTCTTTTATTTATTAGATTTATAATTGTTTTGCTTATCCAGTCTTGCCTGGGTGGATTCATTATTTTACATTTTGTTATTTTACTGCTATTGATACTGGATAATAGCTTTTGTTCAAGTAGTTGGTATAGGTCATCTTCGTTGGTAGTATTCCATTCTCTCACAGTTTTATACAGCTTTTCATAATCTATAGCTTCATATTTTACTCTTCTAGGTGGTTCTGGTTCATGTTTTTTAAGTTCTAAGTATATTTGATTATGGGCCGACATAGCAGTTGCAATTATAGCAAGGTGGAACTTGATGTCTGCAAGGTTTGTGCAGACATGGTCAGTTATAGTTTTCGTTGTGGCGGTTTCTCGAGTACAACAGCTCTCCTCAACTTTGTTGAGAAGTCTATAGCCAGTAGTTTTAAGTTCTTCTTTGTATTTCATAGCTGTCTGATCCAAATTCAGCACATTTATATTAAAATCCCCAAATATTATTACTCTTTTCCGCTTATGCAGTTGCTTGGTGTATGTTTCAAGGAAGTTTTTGAAATTAGAAGCGTCTGGTTTACGATAGATGCCAGCTATGTCAAGGGAATACTTTTCAAGATGTATCCATACGTAGTGGCTGTCGTTCAGGCATAGTTCCTCGATTAAGTGGTGTTTTAAGTTGTTGTGAGCGAAAATTGATACTTCACCACCCCTTGCGCAGTGCCTGTAATTATAGTAGTGTGTATAGCCAGGAATTTGAAGTCTTTTAGCTTCATCATCAGTTTTTTTCCTTTTTTTATCCAAATTCCACTAAAGGATAATTTTAAACAAAACGAAGTATATCTCATTTATATTGTCTACTAAACAAAAGTCAATGCTTTTGAAATCATGTTTGCCACATGATATATTGCAGATTGTTGGAAGTCTTAAAACACAAATAGTGCTGGTTGTGATGGAATATCAGCTAAAGTTGTCAAATATATTGCTGTAAATATCTCAACTCACCTTAACCATATTTTAAATTTATGCATCACCGCAGGTGTTTACCCTGACAGACTAAAAACTTCGATCATAAAACCTATCTTTAAGAAAGATGATAGAGAATATCTAGATAACTATCGACCCATTGCTCTAGTTCCAGTTATTTCTAAAATATTTGAGAACATGTTTACAAAGAACCTAATTATTATTTAGAGAAAAACATTATCATAGTAAAAAAAAAAAAAAAGTCTACAGACCTAACAAAACCATAAACATGGCTATTTACGACTGTTTAGAATTTGTTATGGATAATGTTGACAAAAGAATACCTGTATGCTCTATCTTTATGGATATGACACAGGCTTTTGATTACGTTGACCATGATATATTAGTTGGTAAACTGAATACCTACGGAATAAGAGGCAACGTTCTTAAATTAATTGAGTCATACCTCAAAGGCCGAAACCAATACACTGAAGTGACTAAAGTGAATGTTCTTACTAAGCAAGAAGAAACCTTTATGTCCCAAAAACGAAAAATAAACTACCGTGTACCGCAAGGCAGCGTTCTTGGTCCACCGCTATTTATATTATACATTAATGACTTACCTAATGCTACAGATAATCCAATAGCTCTGTTTGCGGATGATAGCACTGTTACAGTTTTTTTTTTTTTTTTGTGTGGGAAATCATCAAATAACTTCTCCCGCTCTGGGTGGAGCAGGAGGGCGTGTCAGACTTTTACTGACTAAAACCCACCCGTGTTCCTTCAGTAGCCCTTAAGCCAGGGGCTGTGGTGTTTCTTTCGAACAAACCCGCACCCCTGGCAGGCATCGGCCCTTGCGGGCCCCATCATTTTTTGTGCTGACATCTCTTTGAGGCGCGCGTGGAACACAACGCGGCGTCGACTTGGGCTTGGTCCTTACCGGACAGCGAGCTACCCATTACTCGCCGTCCGCAAGCCCATGCCTACGGTGGCCGGAAATCGGCCTGGGATTCCCGACGCCCAGGGCGTCTCCGTATCCTGCGGCGGCTGGGGTCGCGAGGGCGCATATGCTGCCTCTCCCTCACGTGCGCCGCCTCCCTCTTCGCGAGCATCACTGCTTCACTGAAGGAGGCGACGGCTCCCCATGCCCTCTCGCTCCGTACCATGGCCTGGACCAGGGCCGGACGCGAGAGATCGCCGCCGCCGATCGCCTCCACGAGGACACGGCGGTGCTCCGCCCAAGCAGGGCAGACCGCCACCGTGTGCTCCACCGTGTCCTCAGGGCTATCTTCGCAGTGGAAACACCCGGGCGTTTCCTCCCGCCCTATCCGAAACAGGAACCTCCCGAAACAACCGTGTCCGGTGAGGACCTGCGTCAGGCGGAAGGTGAGGACGCCATGCCGCCTCTCAAACCACTCCTCAAAGAGGGGACTTACCGCCGCAATCGTGGCGTGCCCAAGCACTGTTACCGTCAAATGTAAAAACAAAAATTCTTACGAAGACCTGTGTTATGAATTGGTTGAATGTAAATAATCTTAAAGCCAACTTAGGAAAAACTAAGATAATGAACTTCAGACAGCGTATACCAATACAAAACAATCTTACCGTAAATTTTGACAGCCAATCAATAGAAGATACTGACACTTTTAAATTGTATATTGATAATAAAATGACTTGGAAACCACATATCGAACAATTATGCAAGCGAGTGAGTCGATCAGCTTATGCCTTACATGAGCTTACTTTTAAAATAAACTGTAGAACACTTATTACTGCCTATCACGGGCTTGTGGCATCTATCCTCAGATATGGCATAATTTTTTGGCGGAACTCCACCAACTACGATAATGTATTTAAGGCACAGAAACGGTGCATTATGGCTATGTTCGGTTTGAAATCTATCGAGAGTTGTGTACCTTTTTTTTAAAAGTACAGTATTTTACCATTGCCTTCCGTGTATACAGACTGATTTTTTTTTGCGTCTGGAAAAAAGACGCGCAGAAATTATCAATGAACATTCGTAGCAAAATTCAATCCTTTGATTGAAGCCGGCCGCTTTTTTCGCAGGCGTACCGCTCACGTTTCACCGTATGCGCACCCCCTCCCGCCCGCGAGCGCCGCTCTCCGTTTCTCCAGTCACCTGCGATTGGTTACAGCGTGACGTCGATCACTGTTTTTTCCGCGTGTGCTTCAACTAACCAGAGATTGTTTTCATAATGACGTACGCATACTCCAGCGTAGAGTACCTTGTAATGATGAGGTATTATTTTTTGTCTGGTGAAAATTAAAATGGTGCAAGGCGAATGTATGCTGAAGAAGAACACCTACAATCCCTTAGACGTAACGGAATCCCTGACCCCCGGAACCCCAGCACAAACTTGATATTCCGCACTTATCAACGGTTACTTGACCATGGCCAGTTTCAGCTTCCCAGTCATGCCAGAGGCAGAGGCCGGCCACCCTTGTCCATACTTGTCGAAGACGCCATCCTGGAATATTTCCAGTGACACCCGAGGAAGAGGAGCACCCGGTAAGCAGCTCGTCGATTTGGCGTAAACCAGTATGTGGTAAGGATGCTACTCCATTCAATGGACATGCATCCATACCACTTCTCAGGCGTGCAAGCTTTGCATGCTCTGGACCGTGGATCTCGTATTGAGTTCTTTCGCTGGCTGTATTGCAGGCGAAAATTCTGTGGAGCGACGAGTCCCTTTCGAGAACATTCTATGAGCACTGGTGGAGTTTTCAAAACCCATATAAATAAAAGAACACGCAGCTAATCGCTCAACCACTTCACTAAACGAATCGTCTTATTGTTAAAGTATTTTTAAGCAATTCGATTAGTCCACTACGCATTTGTTTAAATGATTTTAGATTAAAATAATAATTATTAGGGTTCTTTTTTATTACACATCAAGCTAAAACCTTCAAAATACAGATGAATGTGATGATAAGAATTTAACATCAACAGGTTTGTTTACATTTCTGTCAAAGCTTTACCGATCATACGAGACATAATTTATTTGGTTTACGGTTTTAAGACACGCGTCAGCGTCACTCAGTGTATCAAATTATTTGCCTACTACAACTCCATACAGCACGGCGACGTATGTAGGTACACGTGCAAATGTGTGCGTAGGGATCGTCTCGCTCACATTTCTATCATGCTTCATTCATGGGTGATCGCAGCTGACGCCCGTTTACTATTACCTATTTTGGCTATTGTTCGTTTAACGCAAGTGTCGTAGGATGTATTCTTTTTCATGTATTTTAAGGATATTCGGAACTTTTTTTAAATTAATGGTACCGGGCAAAGGTTAACGTATATGAGTTCTATTCTACTTACACAACACGCCATATTGTTGTCCAGACGCTAAAAAATGTCATCCGGTATATTTGAAGTAGCTGTATTCGTTAAAAAAAATCCTGAATTTTTTCTGTTAGCATCTGAAGCTTTCAATCGTACTCAAAGACATGAAAGTCGTCTATGTTCCGCCAAACGAATACTGCCTTTATGTATAAGAGTATTTTTCACATGGCTCCAGTCGTTTATAATAAATTGCCAAAGGAACAAAAAAAAATATAATGTCAATTTGTTTAAACAAAAATTAAAAACTATGTTATGTCAAAAATGTTATTATAGTGTCTCAGATTTTCTTGCAGACAAAATTTGACTTTATGTATTAATTATACAATTGCAATTTCTTATGAATTTGATATAAATAACACTATTTTGACTTCATGACATAAGTTCACTATTATTGAATTACTTCCTGACTGAAACAGGTACCTATATTTTTGTTATTGACTTTTTTAAGAATGAGTTTTAAATTACCGTTGACATTTTAAAACTATTATTTGTTGGATTAATTTTAATTAATTTGTTCGATCAGAACTACTCATATTTGCACGTCATTGTATGTGGCAAACATGTCTGAACCTATAAAATTCTCATTATGTTATCCTGCATGCACGTTTAAATTCTTGTATGTATACACATGTCTTAGCAAATAAATATTATCTTATCTATCTTATCTTAGGTTCTTGCGGGTGTCTACTGCCAAGGGATGCGTTGTGCTGACGTTTGCTACGGTCTCCTTCGCTTCTCTGTTTTATGACCTCAGTGGCTTTGGATACTGCGAGGAGTTCTGCCTGGTATACCGCACATTACGGTGCGAGCTTGAATTTGAGGGACTTTACCTCCGCTGCGCTATCCCATAAGGTTGGCGCTGCTCCAACTTTTCCCTCAATTCGGCTGCCATCGGTAAAGATTCGAATAGCCTGGTTGTTATAGATATCTACTTGCTCCTGGTCTACCAAGCTCACAAACTCCACCGCAGTATACTCCCCCGGCTGAGGTATACAGGAGAATTCAGCTCTGCACTCGACCTCTCTGTCTGCCAGCTCCGGCTGGGGTGCTCCTCTCTTCGCCTCATAAAGGGCGGCTGCCTCTTGTATGCGGAGATCAAGCGACAATATTCCAGCCAGTAGCCAGCAGCGCTGAGTGAAGAGAATTCCTGCGATACACTCCGCACAGTTTCTGGGAAAATCCTCTCTGAACTGCATTTATTTGGCGTTGGACTCCTAACTTTTTAGTTGCAGAGGACCAGGCTGCAGCCGCATACACGACTATGGGCTCCACTGTGGCGGTGTATATTATTCGGATGATTTCCGGGTGGAGACCCCAACTGACCCTGACAGCTGTCGACAGCTGGTTGTAGACTCCAAGTACCTTTTTGCAGACGTTAGTCGTAGGACTATTGAAGGTCAGCTTGGAGTCCACGGTGAGTCCCAGGATCTTTATTTCAGGGGACATTTCAATGTCGATCCCTCCCATGGTCAGATGTGGCGTGTCGTATTTAAGTTTTCGGGTAAGCACGGAAAATATACGGAGCTTGTTTACGTTAATGTTAATTAGACAGCAGCGCCATCTCTAAGAGCCATTAAATCCCAGAACAAAACTGTGTGATTGTTCTGTATTAAGGCACATGCGGGCCTTGCGGGTAATGAAAGGGCAGTTGAACTGGGAGTTGTTGAAATAATATTTTAGTGTTCAATTAGACGTGGTTTGAGTCGGATAACTTGCATTTTTATGTAAATTATAACATACATAAAATGCATAGAATAATGCAATGTGTCAGTATCAATGCACTGCCAAATGTAGGTCGCGTCCAAGATGCAAATACGCGAGCCTACTGGCTAACTTATGGCAATAAAAATATTTTAAAAACCCATGTACGAGCACCGTACAAACGCCTTGCTAAAATCAGTATAAACAGCGTCAATCCGCATACCTTTGTCCATGGCTTCGCATGAGGCTAGAACAAAGGAAACCAGATTTGTACTTGTGGATCTATTCTTAACAAATCCGTGCTGATGGTCACTTAAGAACTTGGAAAAATTGCGTTGAATATGTGGACAAATCAACGACTCCAATATTTTACCAAAAATGGAAAGGACGGATATTGGTCTATAGTTCTTTACGTCACAAGGATCTCCACTCTTGTATACCGGTACTACTTTCGCCTGTTTCCACTCTTTACGGCCTAGCCACGGGACATCCGCCATAGCGAAAATTCGCGCAGTGTGACCGCCGAGGCGTCTAGCGACTGAAACAAACGCAAAGAAATGTACTTATCAAGCCACGCGGGGCGGCGACCGGCGGGGCGACCGGCGAAATGTACCAAGCGAATGGCACGGGCGACCGGCGGCGCGGCCGGTGAGTGAAACAAATACATGAATCAGTACGGCGCGAGCCACGGCGTCAAGCGGCAGTCGCGGCGACTAGGGCAGCGATCAAACGAGTTTAATTGTTTTCGCCGCGAATAATGAACACCGAGACTTTTATTGCTGAAATACTAGCAAGGCCACCTGTTTGGAAGTCTGGCCACCCACAGCATAAATATAAACATATAGTGAAGTGATTGTGGGAAGAAATTAAAATAAAATTTCCAGATTTTCTCGTAATTCTTGTGGAATTCTCCATCTATCCTCGACTCCTATTCAACTTTATGCTCCACAATCTCTTCAAAATTTTATATCTTGAACCAAAAAACGATTACTTTCTAAGCAATATCGAGATAACTTTGATAAAAACATTTCGCTCTCGGACTTCCTTACTAGTCGCGGCGGCGAATGTGACTCCCCGTGGCCAGCAAACGATGCCGCGTGAATTGTCGCCCCGCCTGCCGCACCGCCGTTCGCACCGCCGATCCCCGTGGCCAGGCCGTTAGGGAACTGGCCAGATCGGATTGAGGCGTTAAATATCTTCGCCAAAGGAACAGCCAGGCTGGGTGCACAGCTGACAATAAACAGTGGCGGTATATCATCTGGGCCTGCCCCCTTAGTAATATCAAGTCTTTTTAGTTTTTTCTCAACATTTTCATAATTGATGTCCACAGAAGCTATACTGTTTGATTGTGTGGCTATTGCTTTCAGGTACTCGGAGGCTGCATAGTTTTGACCTGAAGTTGTTCCTTCTTTATAAATGCAGCTATAATTTAAAGCAAATAGCTCACATATTCCTTCTCCATTCGAAGATGTAATCGAACCATTAGTCATTGATACTGGGTATGAACTTTCTCCACCACGCTTATTCTTGACATATGACCAAAAAAATTTAGGACATCTGGCAATAGATTCTTCTGTACTCTCAATGTAACTATTGTAACACTTTTTTGGCGTAATTATCACATCGTTTAGAGATTAATCTGAGTGATAGCATGCCAAGCGGATTCTTGTACTTTTTACACCTAATACGAAGTTCGTTTTATTCTTTTAATATGTTACGAAGTTTCTTATCAAACCATATTGGAACACTACTACTTTTCTTCCAGATGATAGGTACAAATGTATTGATAGCTGCACCCTAATTGCGTAACTCACGATTCATCATAATCTGTATCGTTTTGAAACGGATTGTTAAACCATTGCTTCATATGTTCGAAAAATGTGTCTGTTCGACAACATAAATAACGCAATGAATATTGTTTAACTGTGAAGACGAAACCAATTATGATCAATCGTGAGTTACGCAATTAGGGTGCAGATCCAATAACGCTGTAAAAAACTTTCACCATTTCGTCAACACTACTGCAACATCCCAGACACTCTTCCCAGTCCCTATCCTTTAAATGCTTGTTTATTGCTTCTTCGGCCTTATGAAAGTTTATTTTTGCAATGCTATTAGATTTTAGTTTTGGCGACTCTGTCAATGTTACTTGTATATCTAATGGAGGATGGTGAGGGTCAATAACACTTAAGAGATCGGCTTCACTAACGCAACAACCTGGAACGTCCACCAATACGACATCCAATGGTCCACTGTTTTTGTTGGTAACATTATTGCACTGTCGGAAATTATTAACTGATGTAAAATCAATAAGAAGTTGATCGAGACTACTACTGTGCTGATTTTTGAGAGGATTGTTTAAGTCATTCCAGTTTATGGTTCTTAAGTTAAAATCTCCCACGATGCATGTGTACGCATTATGGTTAACCTGGTAAGAATTACAATTACAAATAAAATGTTCCAAAATTGATTTAGAGACCGGTGGTGGCAGGTAGACTGCATAAAGATCAAGACGGCGGAGTTGCCTCGAACGCTCGCACGGACGGACTTCTGTAAAAGCACTAAAAATAGTAGGTGCTAATATTAGGTCTTTACCTATGAAATTGCCGTTCTGCAGTACTGGCCATTTCAAATCAAAATAATTTTTGTTTGGCTAAGAATTCTAATTTCAAATTAATTTTATTTTAAAAACATGGATTTTTTTTTCTAAAAGTAGTCATTTCTTTATTGATTAGTGTTACATTTTCATCGCATTTCAATCTTTTTCGTCATCATGGATACGTTAAAAATTCGAGTAATTATGGAATATGAGTACCGTCGTGGCAGCAACGCGGCACAAGCGGCACGCAACATCAACGACGTTTACGGAGCTAACACTACAAACCAACGCACCACCTGTTATTGGTTTGCTCGCTTCCGTTCTGGAAATTTCGACCTGAAAAATGAACCTCGCGGTCGTCCGAAGACTTTGGTCGACAATGACGAATTAAAGGCGATTGTGGAAGCTGATGATACACAATCTACGGCTGAATTAGCAGCAGCTTTCGACGTTAGCGTCAAAACAATATTGGTCCATTTGCGTCAAATTGGCAAGGTAAAAAAGCTTGACAAATGGGTGCCCCACGAACTCAATGATCGCCAGCGCGAAGTACGCGTCGAGACGTGCCTTGCACTGCTCAACAGACACACAAATGAAGGAATTTTGAACCGCATTGTTACCTGCGATGAAAAATGGATTCTGTTTGATAACCGTAAGCGCTCAGCAAGTTGGTTGGATCCTGGTTCAGCACCTAAACAATGCCCTAAACGAAAACTTACCCCTAGAAAAGTGATGGTCACTGTTTGGTGGTCTAGCGCCGGTGTGATTCATCACAGCTTCTTACCAAACGGGGTGAGCATTACTGCAGATGTGTACTGTGAAGAACTGAACACAATGATGGAGAAGCTGGCGCATCTCCAACCAGCATTGGTCAATCGCTCGTCTCCGCTGCTCCTGCACGACAACGCGCGACCTCATACTGCACAGCAGACGGTCTCCAAGTTGCAAGAACTGGGGTTGGAAGCTCTCCGTCATCCGCCCTACTCACCAGACCTTGCGCCTACAGACTACTACTTTTTCCAGAATTTGGATAACTTCTTGGCGGGAAAAAAATTTAATACCCGAGAGGCAGTACAAAATGCCTTTGAAGAATTTGTTGCCTCCCGTCCAGCTGATTTCTTTAAGAAGGGCATCAATAAACTGCCACTGCGATGGCAAAGATGCATTGATTGCATGGGTGATTACTTCGATTAATACAAATAAAAAATTCATGAAAAAAATTCGTTTAAATTTTTTCATACAAAACGGCAATATCATAGGTAAAGACCTATTATACAGGAGATAGTGATAGTTTGATGTAACTGAATTACGTGAGAGGACAGAGATAAATAAAAAGTCCAATGCGAAATCACCCAAAACAGCGATTTGATAGAAACCGTACAAAAGCACGAGTTACGTCGAAGGAGATCTGGTACTCACTAAAATACTAAGCCAGAACAATGTCGGCCATTGCCCGTTTCATATGAATAAGGTATTGCGGAATAATAGATATGAGGTGACGAATGTAAAAGGCAGAGGAAGGAGCACTAAGTGCACAGGCGCTTAACACTGCCGAGAACATGAAACCATTGATACACATTGATTGAGTGACGATTGGGAGATAAATAAACATACGTTCTAACTTAAAGCATTTGTGCCCGTGTTGGCGATGGCAATGTGAATTGTATCGTAGGCGTTTGTGCGAGTCAAGATAAAATGTTTTAAGGAATAATAAATGTTCCATATCGTAAATTACACATTAAAGACCGAAGCCGAGTGGTAGGTTCAAATGGAAAACGAACGGGCAAGTGGAGAATGCTCTTTGAGTAGCGGTGGTTCTGGGAAGAACTTGGTACGCTTAAGTGAGGGTATAGATCCTTTGAGTGCATGTGGTTCCGGGACGAACTTGGCAGGCTTAAGTGAGGCTACATGCCCTTTATGCGCAAGTGACAATAAGACGAACTTGGTACTCTTAAGTGAGGCTAAAGGCCCTTTAAGTGCAAGTCTTATCGATTTTTGAGTTCATTCGAAGCCTACGTTCGGATACACTGATGAAATAATGTGTAATGAAATATGGCAGTTATAATCCTGAACATTCAAAAGGCAACCAATTAATGTGCAACAGGCAAACTGGTAAATTATTAATAATTTGTGTTTCAGCACTTTATCTGAACTCATGGGGTACCTGGTGGGACAGGCACCTGGCAGAACAGCCGTGTTGGTGATTGCCGCGCTTTCTTTACAGTGTAAAGAGTGACATCAGCGGAGCGGCATGGTGGCTTCCAACAGACGAGGTGCTTGTGCTGCAGTATCCCGAGCCAGACGTAAACATCCTCAAGATAGGGTCAAAATTCAGAATGGGAACAGAAACAACAGCAGCGTTCTCACGAGTGTTCCATAGGGACTTCTTTAGAGACCGCTGTAAGAAGCAGTCGTTTCATGTGTTAAATATTTCCCTTGTCATTCTGTATCTTTATTATATAGTTCGAAGTTATTATGATTTGTTAAAAGTACAAAGTGGTTTCAATTAATAGTTGGTGCTATAAATACCTATAGAGCTAACACGATGTCTTTATTCATGTCCGGCTAAAAATAACGACTCGTGATCATTCTTCGTGTGGCTTGGGTGGCTTATGTTATGAACTGTGTTATAAACTGTCTTTCGGAACTGTAACTGTTACAATATATCTTTGTTTTGCATAATGGTGACTGTATTTGTTCTAAAATAATGTTGCCTCGTGAGTTTGCTAACATGTGTGACATTTGGGCATCTGTTTCCTGTGCCTTTCTTCGTATTCGATGCTTGTGTTGCAAGCTATGCCTCTATCCGTGATAGTGCGTCAGCAACCACATTCTGGTTACCGGTGACGTATTGTATGTCGCTCGTGAATTCACTGATGTAAATTAACTGCTGTATTGGTGTTTCTCGATCCGTGCCTATTTTGGTAAACGCGTACGTTAATGGCCTATGATCGGTGAAAATGCTTAGTTCGCGACGTTCTACCATGTTTCTGAAATGGACGATTGCTAGATAGACTGCTGTTAGCTCGCGGTCATATGTACTGTATTTCTGTTGTTCCGCTCATTTTTTTTTTTTCAAAAATATCCTAGCGGTTTCCATTTACCGTTTGTTTCTTGTTGTAGAACCACGCCCACGCTAGTGTTTGATGCATCGCACATTAGCGCTAATTTTCCTGACTATCCCGGGTGAGCTAGCGTAGTGGCGCTTTTGGGGCTTGCCTTACACTTCTCAAAAGCAGCCACTGCTGTATCGTTCCACTCTATTTTATACTTATCCCTCTTTTTGAGCCGGTGCAAATATTCATTTGACTCTTCTATATGTGCCTTATAAAAATTTACCATGCCTAGAAATCCTCGCAATTGTTCGACCGTCTCCGGTCGCGGATAATTTTGTATGGCTTCGACCTTATTTCTAGTGGCTTTATTCCGTCCTTACTAATGTGGTAGCCCAAAAATTATATTTCCGTCTTCCCTAGATTGCATTTTGCTAAATTGATTGTTATTCCGTACTGCTCGAATCTACAGAAAATTAGTTCTAGGTGTTTTTTTAAAAAGCTGGTCGTTGGTGCGGGCTATTGCATGGTCATCAATATAACAGAACAAATACGAGCTTTCTTGGCCGTCCTTGAGATATTCTATATTTTGCAACACTGTATTATTCATGAACCTTTGGAACGTTTGTGCTGCGTTTTGCGAACCAAACGACATTCGCGGAAACTCTAAAATCCCGAAAGGAGTAATGATCTCCGTTTTTTTTTATATCCTGCGGTGCTACACAAATGTTATGATAGGCCCGGTTAGTGCCTATTTTTCCAAAAGTGTACTTACCTGTTAACCCTTAAGTAAAATCCTGCAGTCTTGGAATCGGGTACCTGTCGGGCTTCGTGATCGCGTTGAGTGCACGATAGTCACCACAGGTTCTGATCTGTCCGTCCTTCTTTGGCACAACGTGTAGAGCGCTCGCCCATGGACTGCTGGATGAGCTGCGAATTCCTAACTCCTGCATTACCCTGACTTCTTCCTGTACCATTATATACCTATGTGGTGGCAATGGCCTAGCGCGCGTGAAAACTGGATGGCCTGTAGTCTCTATGTGGTGGGTAACATTGTGGCTAGATGGTTCCTTGTAGGATACAGGCTTAGTTATGCTCGGAATTTCTTTTAGTAATTCCCTGTATGGGTTATCTAACTGTATGCTCGAAACACGGTTCCATAAACTTTACGACAGATGTTTCCCTACTTATTTTAGTATAACCGTCAATCAACCCCTTTTTATGCAAATCTACTATCAGTTGGTGTGCCTCTAGGAAATCTGCTCCTAAAATGAGCTGTTTTACATCACAAATAATGAATGTCCATTTAAAACTGCTTCTGAAACCTAAATCTACCGGGTGCGGCGATTGAACTGTCCGTATGTGAAAATGAAATTTATCTGTAAATTTTCAATATTTATTTATACACTTTTGCCATGTGAAAATAAAAAGTTAAAAGTTTTATTATGATTTATTCCGAAGGAATAAAACCGCCTTTAGCCTTTACTACAAGCTGAAGTCTCTTTCTGAAAGAAGCGCAGGCTGCTCGAACGACGTCGTCACTCAAACAATTCCATTCTCGCGTAAGAGTAACTTTGAGTGCTTCCACCGAAGTGTGTTTTTTAGCACAGGCCCTGGCCTGTAAAACACCCCAAATACAAAAGCCCAGCGGGTTCAAGTCGGGCGATGACGACGGCCACATATCTCGGTCGATCAGCACTGGAACGTTTGCTTTCAACCAGTTTTGCGTTCCAATTGCTCTGTGCGATGGTGCCGAGTCTTGCTGAAAAGTCCAACGCTCAGAACCGAATGTGTTGCGTGCCCACGGTACCAGCCCTGGTCGCAAGACTTTGTCTCGATAGATTTGTTGGTTTATTTTGACTTGGTTGCGACCCATTGGAAGAAAAACGAGTGGAGAACGGCCTTTTTCAGACACCACCGCCCAGACCATGATTTGGTCGGCTGCATGGCGTCGAGTGACTTTCAATTCGTTTGAATGGTCGCTGACACGTCCCTTTAACCAAACACGGTCATTTTGTTTGTTTAAAAACTGTTCCACGCAAAAAGTTTTCTCATCTGAAAATACCAAATTGGGAAGCTCGCCAGAGTCGAGCAAGCGAATCAGCTCTTTCGATCGATCCAACCGTTTGCTACGCTGTGAAGCAGTGAGTTCCTGAGATTGGTTTTTTTTTAATGGTTTGACTTTAAGCTTTTCCTTCAATATGCGATGAACGCTGCGATCGCTCACCTTGAGATCCTGCGCGACCTGGTTTGCTGAGCGCGCTGGATTTCTGTCTAATCGATGACTCACCTTTTCGACAACTGCTGGTGCTGTAGCAGTACAGCGTCGTCCGCCACCGTAGCGTTTCTTAACGCCACCAGTCTCATTATAACGTTGAATAGTGCGATGCACAAATTTCTCGTTCAATTGAAGATTTGGCAGCGCCCGACGTATTTCGATATTCGATTTTCCCTCCAAATGAAGAGCAATCACTGAATTTCGTTTTAAATTCATTGTTCTCAATTCGAATGTGTTTCTCTCACAACAGAATCACTTCAAATGATGATAGAGAACATGTCAAAGACCAACATTTGAAATTTTGGCGGCATTCGATTCAGTGGTTCGAATTTTAAAACAGATAGATAGAGACGGACAGTTCAATCGCCGCACCCGTATGTTAATTACACCATACGTTTTTATCTCAGTGTTATTCGCCGCGAACAGCTTATACGAACACTCACGTTTAACTTTGGTTCCTCTCACTTTACCCACTGGTATCACTGATACATTAGCTTCTGTGTCCACTAGATTCACGATACCACTTCTATAATCTCGCACGCAGAGCCAGTGGTTACCCACGGTACACTCTCCCAATGATGACTGTAGCGCCTCTAGTTTCCCGCGCCCTGCTTTTTGAACCGACGAAAAAACGGAGGAGGTTACTCAATTCGACGCGTATATATTTATTTATTTTTTTACGTATGACCACGCATAACTTTTTCCAGAGTAGTCCGATTTTGATAATTCTTTTTTTATTGGAAAGGGTATACCCCGAAGTTGGTCTCATATAAATTTCGAAGAAAAATTCCAACGCTAAGGGTAAGAAAAAAGGGGATGATTTATTGTTTACTTACAGATTTTAATACTGAGTTGTGTATTACAAAAAGTAAACAAAAATTAAGCATGTAGTAATTCGTAGATTATATGAAAAACCGAAAAGTAAAAAAGTTTATTATTTTTTACTTTTCGGTTTTTTGGCGGTTTAATTTTTTTGTTAAAAAGTTTTTTTGGATCAATTACATGGCGACTCGCATGCCCGCGCGCTTTCATGGTAGCGGAAATTGTGTCTGCATAGCGGTTCCCTATCCATTTGCATAAAATTTTAAGACCTAATATAACTTAGCATAATTTTGTTTGGCATAATTATATTTTCGCATAATATAAATACGCATAACAGCTTACGCATAATTTTTTTAAGCATAATTTCTCTAACCATAATAATGATTAAGCATAATATTCTAAAGCATAAATAAAGTTCTAAAGCATAACTTTTTTAAGCATAATATCCTAAAGCATAAATTTATTTACGCATAATGATATTAAAACATATTTTTTTATGTATAACAATGAAATAATTATTAACATCTAGAATATTAGACACTATACACGTTTATACAATATTGCTCTAATGAAATTTGTAGGTCCTTGATATTGTAGGTAGAACAGAAATTATTATTTTTATTTTTCTAAGTAGGCGGTGGTGTCGTAAAACTATTGTGTCACTGAATGTATTATTGCAAAGTTGTAATTTATGTACGTTGTGATTCTTACTTACTTGTTAAATATCGTGAATTGTAGTTCCGAATGGAAAATACATTACGTACCTTTATAACCAAAAGAGGCGGCATCAAATTAAATGTGGATGGTTTCATCTATGAGAAAAATGTACAAAAGGAAATAAATATTATTGGGTGTGTGAAATGCGACGTAATAACAATTTATAAATCTAACTCTCGACTTATTACGAAATTAAACGACGACCAACAACATGAAATATTATCTTAATATAATATGATTGTGATTTTGCATGTGCTTACACATGCAAAATCACAATCATGAACCAAATGCACTTAGAGAAAAAGTAAGTTTTTTTAAATTTATTAATTCATACATATGTATCAAACATATTGGCGGCTAGGCTGCACCTTAACCTATTGATACACTACGTTAAAAAAGTACTATTTGTTATAGTTCCTTCTTTTTATTTTTCAGATTCAAATAGCTGTCAATAGAATAAAAGAAGATTCAAAATTAAATCCGAGTATGAAGCCAATTGAAATTATAGCCAATTGTGAAGCTATAACCTCTCCATCCATATCGTGTCATTTACCAGGCAATATTAATCTAAAACAAATTAAATACAAGCAAAAGAAAAAAATGGATATAAAAGAACCACAAGACATAGATTTTGAACTAAATACGGAATGTTTACTTAAAGAATTCGACCAGATCATCACTATTGATAAAAAATACGACACAAACAAGAGAATAATAATATTTACTACAAAAAAAACTCATTACTTTATTATGCTTGTCTAAGTATTAACAAAGAAGTAACATTCAAAGTTGTTCCTAAGATTTTTTATCAACTTTATACCATACACGGGAATGTTGAGAATGATATCTCACAAACATTTCCGTGTATATTAGTATTATGCACCAACAAGGATAAAATGACCTATAATATATTATTTACATCAATTATTGAGTACTGCGATGCAAATAATTTGCATTTATCACCCAGATTTATATTAATGGACTTCGAAAAAACTGCACATATATGTGCTAGACAATTTTTCGAAAATACAACAATAAAAGGATGCAATTTTCATTTAGGACAAATTATATACCGCCACGTACAGAAAAATGGCCTCCAACGCTTATACGGTAATGATATATCATTTGCCATGGAAATTAAATGTTTATACGCCCTAGCTTTTTTGCCCGAAGAGGTTATACCAATTTATTTCGACGATTGTAAAAAAGCCATATCTCCTGAATCAGGTAATATATAACATATTAATATAATAAACGTATTGAACAATTTTGTGGGTTTTTTTTTCGCTGTCGGAAGCATGAAGCAAGCAAGCATACACCATGCAACCAAGCATACAGCATGCAAGCAAGCATACAGCATGCAAGCAAGAATGCAAGCAAGCATGCAGCAAACAAGCATGCAGCATGCAGCAGGCAGGGTTTCTGTCACGGATCCCGCGCTGCGGGCCTCCGGCGGCCCCACGTGCCTACGCGATTTTAAATTACACTCTAGGGGTAGGACAAACAAGACTACGTGGAGTCAGTTTTGCAGCAATTCGGTTCTGTCACTAACTTTTGTTGCACAGCATATTAAATTTTTAACCAACACTATTATTTAATTGTTATAGAAACTATAGCAAATTGGTTTGATCAGAATTATGTATGGGGTACTACAAGTTCACCACCACCATTTCCACCCAAAGTCTGGAGTACGTATCTACTAGAAAAGGAAAATATACCTAGGACACAAAATCATGCAGAGGCATGGCACAATAGATTTGCACATTTTGTGGGAAAACACCATCCTGGATTTTATTTTTTGGCAAAAAAGATCGTTCAAGAAATAAAACATCAAACCATTGAATTAGATAAACGGGATGTCGGAACATCGCTTATACCAAAAAAAAAGAAAAAATACACGGACAAAACCAAAAGAATTGAAAAAATTATAAGTAAAAAAGATGAGTATACTTCTAAACAAGCAATTGCTAAAAATATACACCTGAAATAAATATTTATACATAATTAAGGACCACTGTTTCAATCAGTTAACTTCTATCTGAGGAATAACGCCATATTTATTTCTCATAATAGAAGTTAACTGACTGACGTATTTTTTTATACAAAAACTGTCATAACATCTAATATATTCTTCAGGTAAAAGTTATCTCGCGATTGAAAAATCGTTGAAGTTACATAATGTTATGTAATAATAAATCATTTGCATGAAAATTGTTTTTGTTATTTATATTAATTTTATGCCTAAATATTATTATGCTAATAGTCATTAGGCCTACTAACGTTATGCTAATAGTCATTAGGCCTACTAACGTTATGCGAATCAAATTTATGCCAAAACAAATTAGTCTTCAAGATGATTATGCCAACATAAAATAAAATGTATGTCTAAACAAATTATGCCGAAGTATTATTATGCCAAAACAAATTGCGCCAAAATCGTTATGCCGAAGTATATTAGGACAAAGAACATTATGCGAAAAGAAGGGATCCCCTGCATGGCCAGTCCGGGGAACTCGGTGTGCGGCGCGGCCTTGTAATATCTCTCGCTCGATCCTTATCGGTTCGCTGTTTCCTTGAATATTTCGACATCCTGGATAGTGAGGGTCGTCCTCCACTGCCCCATACATGTAATCAGGAAGGTGCGCAGAGTTTAATTTACTTAAACAACTCCAGCACCCTCATGGGCCATGTATGTGGCACCGAGTCATAGGCCTTCTTGTAATGGTCTGATCGATTTGGGGTAACAGTTAACCCTTCCAAGTGTCAAAACTACTTAAAAATTTACTACCATCGAGTACGAAGACAATGCTTGTGCAGTCCTTAATTTTCCATATCATCGATTATGGTGATGTGTGCTACTACGATCTGAATGCTGATCTTCTCGACAAACTTGATCATCTTCTCAATTACTGCATTCGATTCGTGTTCAATCTGCGTAAATATGACCCGCAACGGTCGCTTCTAAACTGGTTATCCATTCGCCAGCTCAGAGAGCAAAGAGCGTTGACCACCTTGTTTTCTTTTCTTGACTCTCCGACTTCCCCTAGCTATCTAGTCCCTTTCAGTACATTTGTGTCAACCACAACAAAAATCTTCGTTCTTCTAACAATCGTCTTCTTCAATATTCCACTCACCGCACATACTTTTTTCCCTCTTCCTTCTTTGTTCAGTCTATCTCTCTGTGGAATAATCGGTTGGTTACCATCCTGATTTCCAAGGGTAGCGCCCTTGGAAATCACGATGGTAACCAACCGATTATCCTTTAAAGTGAAAGTTCGCGAGCATATTCAAAAGAAGCTGGCAGTATCTTCACAACGATAATGTTTTCCCATTGTTTGTCTTATTTGTTCATTTTGGTTGTGTGTATTAAGTATGTTAATTTGTGGTTATATTTAATTAGGTATTTGTATCATATTATGTATAGTTTTTAGGTATAATAATAATGATTATGTGTATATTTACTTATATTTGAATAAGTATTTCAAACTTACGTAATTGCACCTACCACTGCTTGTCTCTGCATCACCCAAAGGTCGACGGCGCGTTGTGTTCCACGCGCGCCTCAAAGAGATGTCAGCACAAAAAGTGATGGGACCCGCAAGGGTCGATGCCTGCCAGGGGTGCGGGTTTGTTCGAAAGAGACACCACAGCCCCTGGCTTAAGGGCTACTGAAGGAACACGGGTGGGTTTTAGTCAGTAAAAGTCTGACACGCCCTCCTGCTCCACCCAGAGCGGGAGAAGTTATTTGATGATTTCCCACCCAAAAAAAAAAAAAAACCCTAAGGTCGACTGGTAGAAAATGTCTTTGACATTAAGTCCGCCTCCGTTCATTTCTGTGCGTGAAGTATTAAATAAATAAATAATCTATCCAACATGTCGACAGATCTTTTCGGGAACGTCGAACCTGTTGGCTAATGGCCATATCAATGAGGAGTAGCTCCTTAGTACCGCGGGACCCGTTTCTGCATCCATTTTGAGAGACAGACATGATGGAGTTAGTGTCTATATGACAGAAAATTTTAGCTCTCAAAATGGATGTAAGAACTTTATAGACGGTCGAACTTTATAAACACGTGATCGGCCTATAATTTTTGGGTTCTGCGGTACTACCTGATTCATCGAGCAGGTGGATTACTCCTGTCGTTAGAAAATGGGGTAGCAAAGCAGACTCCAAAGCAATCTGGTACTGAGCTGCCAAGCGACCGTGCGATCTTACGAACCATTTTAGCCTGAAGTTGTGCAGCCCGTCCGGCCCTGGAGACTTTCATTTGGGCAACGGACGGATTGCACGAGCTACATCTTGGGGGCAGATGGTAGTAGCTCCCATTTCTGATATCGGATCGCAAGTTCGTTCGGCTTCTCGAGCTTCTCCTCGGTGTGACTGACAGGCACCGACCAGATACTGCGGCAAAATGAACACATAGCATCATCATCCGGCAGGCGCGTGTCAGCTAAACCTTGGTCCAGTCGCTCCCAAGCCCTATACACCCACCTTTCATTACTCTGGTAGGTGTGGTTCTGAGTGCATCGGCCTACTCGCCGCTTATACCTACAAATACGGTTCGCCTATGCATACACTTACTGCGTCAGGACTTCTATACGCTCTGTGACACGGGACATAATAATAAAATCCTGAGGGTTAGTATCAGTCCCTGAGAATGCCCGCCTCACAAAGCTCATCACTCTAGAGCGAGTGTTACGCTCCCCAAAGCAGATTAGTTTGCCGATGAAGGCTCTGACCCCATCAATATGACGTTCAATTCTGCACTGCTAAGCTGGTACGGCTGGTTTTGGTCGTGTAGCTCTAGCCGCTACAGCCGCGCAGTACAGAATCGAATAACTATCAGTGAGGTCTTCGCAGTCATCAAAATAGTTTGACAATAGCAAATCCAGAGCCACCACCAGTGCCCTATTTTTGTTATGCATGGGCAAACGAGGTAACCGAGGCCTAAGTTCGGGTGATATGAACCGATATTCCCGAATCGCACCCTCCAAAGCACTCCTCAATTCCTCATTGCACTGGGTACTACAAATGTCAAATTCAAATTTCTTTATCTTTTTTGGGACAACGAGATACAAAGGTAAGTATACATTTTTTTTTTTTTTTGAAAAAACAATTGTTAGTAGGTACAACCACAGTTCTAAACACGGTTCCCCTGCGCTGAGATACCCCGCCACGTCGATATAACCAATAGGGAGGTATGGTTTGTTTACTTGTTATATTTTATACATATACTAAACTGAAATAAACGTATCTTGTGATTTTTTTTTTTTTTTTTTTGCATTTCGTCATTTCCTCGCTGAGGTGGGATGAGGAGTTAAGTGTTGCACTCGAGTGCAAAGATTTTTCACCTCGTGCTCTTTTTATTCCCTCGCTTACGCTCAGGATTCTAATTTTTGAATCACTCGCTGCGCTCGTGATACAAATTTAGAAGCCTTCGCTTGCTCGGTCATAAAAATTGAGCACGCGGTTAAAAAGCAACTTTGCACTCTTGTATAACAAATAACTATTTGTTGATTATAAATTCATAACTATTATTATTTTGTTTCGGATTTGATGGAGTGACCTGAATGTGTACATACATGACTGCTACTGGAACTACTAGATGAGCAGAGGTAGGTGTAGTGAGTTTAGGCTCGCTTTGTTAGTTACGTTGAGATCTTACCTCCGGACTTGATGGACTGACCTAAAGAGGTACATGACTGCTACTGGAACTAATAGACGAGTTGAGCTAGGTGTACCGAATTCGCTGCTCGCCTAAAGGCCCATCTGCGGGATGTCGGGCCGGACTTGTCGGACGCTCAGTTCGGTTTCCGGGCTGAGCGTTCCACAGTGGACGCGCTGGCTTGCCTTATGGGTCAAGTAAAGGAGGCGATGGAGGCGAGGGACGGATTGTTGGCTGTGTCATTTGACATTGCCAATGCCTTCAACTCCGTTCCCCACTCCACCATCCTAGAGGCGCTCCGATTCCACGGAGTACCTCGACACCTGCGCAATCAAACATCGGCTATGATTGGCTCCTGCGGGGAACTCTCCTCCGAGGCACGAGTGTCGTTTCGTCGAGGGGGGGGAGTTTCAGGGAGGCGGCCAGCCTGGCCTCGGCGGGCGGATCCTTGGTCGCAGGGAGGATCCGCCGCCTAGGTTTAACGGTGGCGCTGCACAAGACCGAGGCCGTGTTCTTCCACGGACCACGGCAGCGCCCCCCACCTGAAGCCCACATCTTCGTGGAGGGCGTCAGAATTGGGGTCAAGGCCCAGATGAAATATCTGGGCCTTGTCCTTGACAGCAGGTGGCGCTTCGGTCCGCATTTTAGCGGGCTGTCGTCGTGCCTGCTGAAGACCGCGGGCGCGCTGTCATGGCTGCTTCCTAACTTGGGAGGGCCCAGCGCACGATGCCGGAAACTTTATGCCGGCATCTTGAAGAGTATGGCCCTCTACGGGGCCCCCATCTGGGAGGACTCCCTCCAGAGGAGGGAGAATGTCGCCGCCTTGCGGGCACCCCAAAGGGCCATAGCCCAGCGGGCGGCGCGTGCCTACCGCACGGTGGCCTTTGCGGCGGCATGTGCTCTGGCCGGCACCCCTCCTTGGGAACTCGAGGCATGGGTGCTCGCCAGAGTATATGAATGGACGGTGGGGCGGAGGGCGAGAGGCGAACGCCCAGCCACGGAAAAGCGGGAGGCCGTGCGGCGGAGGCGAGGGACGCAATTGTAGTCCATTGGACGGTGGACCTTAACACCGCCGCCTTCGGCCGCCGGACACTCGACGCGATTGGGCCGGTCCTGCGAGAGTGGCTCGAATGGTCGCATGGGTTCCTCTCCACCGAATCGGGCGGGAGGAGATGCCGTCGTGCCACAACTGTGATGCGGCGGAGGACACGGCGCAGCACACCCTCGAGGTGTGCCCGTCGTGGTCCGAGCCGCGCCGCAGTCTCATTGCGGTGATCGGACCGGACCTCTCACTCCGCGGTTTGGTTAAAGCCATGCTGGAGGATGAGAGGTCGTGGTCGGCGGTCGCCTCCTTCTGCGAATGCATCATGACCCAGAAGGAGGCTGCGGAGCGCGCGCGGGAGGACGATCCTAACGCGGCGTCGTTCCGAAGGCGGAGGAGGGGTCGAAGAAGACGTCAGTATGACAGTCATCTTCGACTCCTCCCAGGTGGAGGCCAGCAGGCAACGGGCGTGGGGGCAACCTTGCCTGTATTGCACAGGCCTCCACCAGTGTCGGACGGGAATGGCTAGGTTCCCGGCCATTCCCATAGCTCCCCAGTTTTAGTAGGGGGCATGCGGGGCCCGCCAGCTAGGCGGGCATGCGCCGGGAGGGAAGTGGTAGCAAAGGTTGAGCCAGTTTCCCATGACCCTCCCATCACGGCGATGCGGGAATACTGAGTTTTTAGTGGGTATACATACTGTCACTCTGATAGGAGTCCCACATACCCCGTCTCAACCCTACAAGCGGGCATACATAAATCATTTTCTCAATAAAAAAAAAAAGGTGTACCGAATTTAGGTTTTATATACTTAGATAATAGGACAAGACACACAGTCACATGAATTAAAATTACACTGCAATTCAAATTTGACACATTTAAAAATCAAATAAAATGAGCATAATGAATAAAAACCTTAAACTTTGGACCTTGTTTCAGGAAACGAATTTAAAACTTCAGACTTCATAAAAATATTCGACCATTTGAAATTATAATGGTTTCGTTTTTTTGGAAAAATTCAATAAATAGACGTTACAACACACGAGATCCAAAAACTATCTTCTATCTTGGATACGGGTCTTCGGTAATTCTTTTAGCGCTAGAAATGTCTGTTTCACACAGAAAAATGTATGAGAGCAATTCGTGGGATTGGACCGAGAAAATATACATTTGTAATCAGCAGTTGGCGCAGATTTGATTTGCTTTAAAGTAGGTCGAAAAGTCATAACATTTTTGGATAAGAGTTGTAATAAGCCATAAATTTCCCATTGCATTATTTGAGAATCGACGTCAGCAAACTATAAAATAATACCAATACTATGGGCTAATTGAGACTATCAGGATGCCTAGGTGAATACTGAAGAAAATCCAGGTAATAGGAAAAACAACTTTATTCTTACTCACACCTTTTCGTCCAACAGCTCGAGTCAGAATGCTTACCCTTGCCTTGCCCTTTCCCACCTCCCCCCCGAGTGGGTTCCCGCATTGTCGTTGCGGGGGGCTCAGTAACCGTGGATTCCAGCCTCGGTGAAGCCAAGAGGAACCCAAGGGTGGGGCCGCTCGTCAGGGCTATTGCCTTCAAGCCTTTGACGTAGCGGCCAAAAAGTAGGTTGCGGTGAGGTGCACCGCAACTGAGGTGGGCCGCGATGTCGAATGGGAGGCATCGCGGCTTAGGGTTACGGGCTGTGGTAGAGTAGGAGTGCCGGTGCTTCTGAGCAGCGCTCTTCCCTTCCGTGGCCTGGACGGGGCCGCCACCGTTTGATGGCGGACTCGGTGGGGCCGCAGGGGAAGAGGAGTGTCGGTATAGCGTCAGCCGCTCTCCCTATCCCCTGCGGCCGAAAAGTGGTAGACGGGACGGCGCGTTGTGTTCCACACGCGCGCCGTCAAAGATGTCAGCAACCACTGGTGGGGTCCGCAAGGACCGATGCCTGCCAGGGGTGCGGGTTTGTTCGAAAGAGATACCACAGCCCCTGGTATACGGGCTACTGAGGGAACACGGGTGGGTTTTAGTCAGTAAAAGTCTGACACGCCCTCCTGCTCTACTCAGCAGGAGAAGTCATTTGATGATTTCCCAGCCAAAAAAAAAAAAAGACCCTTTCCCACCTCCTAGGTTTCCGATAATTTGCGCGGTAAAATCAAGTTCTGTGATTGCTTTTTACGTTTCAATTTAACTAAATAAAAATGTAAATAAGCAAACCCTAACAATCGACCATCCTGATATCGTGCGAGTCCCTGCACACGGTACCGGGTGGAACCCTAACAATCGGAATTAGGTCAGTTAAACAAACTTCACAATCCAACACAATATTTCAAAATCAATTCAAATTATAATGCTAAAATCATACATAAATTAACATTCAAACTTTTATAGTGACTATACATTTATTTAACTCATATATTGACTATTCACACACAAAAATTCAACGTCCATAATAATGAATTGCGAAGCATGTAAACAGCAAATAGCACGCGGCGAATTACTACGATGTTTCACTTGCAAACGAGTTCACCATTATCGATGCGTAAACATGACGACATCTTTTAATATGGAAAACAAACACAAATTAACAATGTCTTGGAGCTGCCCATGAATGAAAAATGATGATACTCCCGCCCGATGCTAGCCGCTGCCTACGCTGAACGACACGATAATGTCCATTGACGACCATATTGAAAACGATCACAGTGTACTAGGCCATACCAGAAGAAGTATCTTTCCTGCGAGCCCAGCATATGCACAGTTGAGCTCGCAAATAACAAACTAACGGAATTTGTTACTGAGCTCGCAAATAACAAACTCCGTTACTTTACTTCAAACAAGCCAACTACTGGATGAAAAACTTGAACATAATAAAATAGCAACATTAAACGAAATAAAAGGTACGGTACAGAGTGAAATAAATACAGCAATACACAAACTACAGTCTAATTTTACCCATACAACAGAAGCCTTACTCTTGGAACAGACTTCAATTAATACTAACATAGTAAACGTAAACGAAAAGATACGGAAACTGGAAATTGAAAACGACAAACTCAAGAACGAAATAGAAAAGTTAAAAACCAAGGTACGCGAAAAAGCGACAACACAAAAAGATTTATTATTTACGGCTTAAATGAGTACTATCGGGAAACTGAAGAGACCTTGAAGATAGGATAATATACGCATTCCAAGACACGCTGAACATTGACCTAACAGGTTATCTTGAAGAATTACACCGCATAGGTAGAAATGGACTAAAACGCCCAATACAAATAGAGCTCATCAGCAAAATAATGACAAAGTATATCCATGACACAGGCAAGATTTTTGAAAGGACAAGGACTTTATATTTTAGAATATCTCGATTCGGACACCCTAAATGAAAGAAGAAAATATGGGGAAGAACGAAATCTGTCGCAAAGAAACAACTATAATCTGAAAACACATTTATGAGCCACACCCTGACTGCCACATCCGCTACCCTACAGCGCAGTAACAGCCACGGTTATGGAAGTCATAGAAAATCCGAAGACCATAATTTTCGGCTTTAAAATATTTATCCAAAACGTGCAAAGTCACAAAAACAAAACCCATATTCTTTAGAGCCAACTAGATAATGAACCCTATAATGTTAATTGCCTTACCGAGACGTGGATAAGAAATCACCAAAGAGAAACAATTACAGTCAGTGTATACGAGTTCAGTTCGGCTTTCTGTCGACAAAACCACCGAGGTGGTGGAGCTGCCATCCTGACACGATCGGAATTGAACTGTAAAGAGCTACCCGACATTACCAATCTTTCCATTGAAAATGTTGTAGAATGTTGTGCTATAGAAATTAAGTCGCCAAAACTAATTATTATTCTTGTATACAGGCCCGATCGCAATATAGAATAGTTCTTTAACTTTTTAAATCAACCACTGAAGCTCATTACTCTGATATTTAAAAACAAACGCCTCATAATTACTGGAGATTTTAACTTAGATTACTTTAAAAAAGCAAAAGATTACCGGAGACTTAGCAACATCATGATGGAACTAAACCTACACCAAATAATTAAAACTCCTACAAGAACCACCAAATCAACATCGACTTGTATAGATCTTTTATTTACAAATAATAATAGCACAGAATTTCAAATAACTGTTAATAATAATGGCACCTCTGATCACAATAGCTTAACATACAGCCTTAGGAACGAGGTAACGCAAAGCCAAACGACACCCTACGTTACTAAAAGAATTTTTAACAACACTAATTTGACAGATTTCCAATCGGGATTAAACAAAATAAACTGGGACTACATTTTTAATCAAAACTTGGACATAAATGAAACTTATAATAAAATCCATGACATTTTACAATCTAATTTGATTAAATACATACCAAAGAAACGGATAAAAAATTTAAAAAACCCTCGACCCTAAAAACTCTAAAAAGTAAAAATAATAATATTTATAGGCCTTTTAAGATGAAGGTAATATTTTGATCAAGGCATTGTCAAGTCGGGGGCGGCTAGTGAAAATGCTAGACCTCTGTTTGGCGTTTTCATTAACCGTCCCCCGACATGACAATGCCTTGATCAAAATATTACCTTCATCTTAAAAGGCCTATAAATATTATTATTTTTACCTTTTAGTTTTTAGGGTCGGAGGTTTTTTAAATTTTTAATTTAATTTTTATTTCCTGCTTTTTAAACTTAATGTCTCGCTCGCTTAATCTGCGCATCGTTACCTATTTTTCCCACAGTGAAGTTTGTTACTAATTTATCCTCATTCCTCGTCCTGATCAGTATTTATCTATAATCTATTCATTGAGACCTTTTCAATGAGCCCAAACACGATACTTTTGCTGTTTGTTGGTGAGTAACTTGGGCATCCTGGAAATTCCAGGTGTTGCTCCAGCATTTCAAGGTTACTTTGTTCGTCTAATATCATTGAAGTAATAGAAGACCAAATTTCGAGTTGATCAGACCCGTTGAAGATGCTCAAATCCCTTCATCAACCAGAAAAGAGCCGATAATCTATAAACGGCTGAACCGATTTTGATGAAAGATGTCTAAGAACACTCCCGACTAATACACCTTTCAAACAAAAAAAACAAAATCACAATCAATTTATCCGTTCGGGAGCTACGTTGCCTCAGACAGACACACACACACACACACACACAGACACGTCAAACTTATAACACCCCGTCGTTTTTGCGTCGGGGGTTCAAAATAATTCAAAATAAAACAAACAACTGTCTTACTAAGGGACTAAAAAAGTCATGCAAAAATAAAAGATTGACTAGAATTATCTCGAATCAGCTCCATAGCGGCGGAATAAAAAAAACACTACAAAGAATACTCTAAAATATTAAAAAGATGAATAAAAACTTTAAAAAAACTAAATTTACATAAAAGAGATGAATGCCTCAAAAAATAAAACAAAAACGATGTGGTCAATAATCAATAACATAACTAAACCAAATAAAACTAAACGAAATCTAAAGAACATTACGTTGAAATTGAATAATACAATGATAAAATCACCCCAACAAGTTTACACGGCATTAAATGATTATTTTGTATCGGTAGGTGTAGATACCAACAAAAGTACGGGAGCTGCGGCGGCGCACGGTGGATCGAAAATCGGCTGTAGAAGACATAGGATCTCGATTTCTTAAATGTTATTTTTTTTGCTGGAAATGACTTCTGCTGATCAATACTGTTCTATATAATGTCATATGAAGTAATTGTGTGCACAAATGGAAGAGTTATAATTTTTATAAGAAAAAAATGTATGGAGCTGACGTGAAAAATGAGGATATCTCTGGAATCGCATGGTTGGCCGTTATATCCTTGCACACTGTTATAGTACTATTTATTTGTGAATTTTTGACATACTTAATGTCGCGGCATCACTTGCGATTTTTTTTTTAAATAATCAAAATAAAAAAAAAAAAAATATGATACATTTTAATGCTTAAATATGGCTTTATCAAGTGTAATTTACAATATTTTTTATGCTTAGACCAAAACATTCTAAGAAATCACAAAGTCGTATTACCTACTTATTTGAAATGACATGGTAATTAATCTTGTCTAATGCCTCAAGTCCACATTAGCTAATGATTAATAAAACTTAATATCTATATGCCTGTTAAAAGGATACGTACCATAATGAGGGTAATTAGATAAACGTGATCATTAGTCACTAACAATAAATGGTAAACTATTGTATGATTAAAAATAAAAACAAATTATAAAAAAAAATTTAGCTTAACCTTTTTTTTTTATTTTTTGACCGAGAAAATGCTTTATGCATGCCCGCTCGTGGGGGTGAGACGGGGTATGTGGGACTCCTGTCAGAGTGACAGTATACCCACTGAAAACTCAGTATTCCCGCATCGCCGTGATGGGAGGGTCATGGGAAACTGGCTCAACCTTTGCTACCACTTCCCTCCCGGCGCATGCCCGCCTAGCTGGCGGGCCCCGCATGGCGTTAACCAAACCGCGGAGTGAGAGGTCCGGTCCGATCACCGCAATGAGACTGCGGCGCGGCTCGGACCACGACGGGCACACCTCGAGGGTGTGCTGCGCCGTGTCCTCCACCGCACCACAGTTGTGGCACGACGGCGTCTCCTCCCGCCCGATTCGATGCAGGTACGATCCAAAGCAACCGTGTCCGGATAACCTGCACAAGACGGAAGGAGAGGAACCCATGCGACCGCTCGAGCCAGTCTCGCAGGACCGGCCCAATCACGTCGAGTGTTCGGCGGCCGAAGGCGGCGGTGTTAAAGTCCGCCGTCCAATGGACAACAATGGCGTCCCTCGCCTCCCGCCGGACGGCCTCCTGCTCTTCTGGGGCTGGCCGTTCGCCTCTAGCCCTCCGCCCCGCCGTCCATTCATATACTCTGGCGAGCACCCCTGCCTCGAGTTCCCAAGGAGGGGTGCCGGCCAGAGCACATGCCGCCGCAAAGCCCACCGTGCGGTAGGCACGCACCGCCCACTGGGCTATGGCCCTTTGGGGTGCCCGCAAGGCGGCGACATTCTCCCTCCTCTGAAGGGAGTCCTCCCAGATGGGGGCCCCGTAGAGGGCCATACTCTTCAAGATGCCGGCATAAAGTTTCCGGCATCGTGCGCTGGGCCCTCCCAAGTTGGGAAGCAGCCATGACAGCGCGAACGCGGCCGTCAGCAGGCGCGACGACAGCCCGCTAAAATGCGGACCGAAGCGCAACCTGCTGTCAAGGACAAGGCCCAGATATTTTATCTGTGCCTTGACCCCAATTCTGACGCCCTCCACGAAGATGTGGGCGTCAGGTGGGGGGCGCTGCCGTGGTCCATGGCAGAACACGGCCTCGGTCTTGTGCAGCGCCACCGTTAAACCTAGGCGGCGGATCCTCCCTGCGACCAAGGATCCGCCCGCCGAGGCCAGGCTGGCCGCCTCCCTGAAACTCCTCCCCCGGGCGGTGAAGAGAGTGTCATCCGCGTAGCAAATAACACTCGTGCCTCGGAGGAGAGTTCCCCGCAGGAGCCAATCATAGCCGATGTTCCAGAGGAGAGGTCCTACGACTGACCCCTGTGGAACGCCGGCTTCAACTGCGTACCGCCGGACTTGGCCAGTCCTATTTACCAGGAGGACCGCCCGATCCTCCAGGTAGCTGGCCAGCAGGTTGCGCAGGTATCGAGGTACTCCGTGGAATCGGAGCGCCTCTAGGATGGTGGAGTGGGGAACGGAGTTTAAGGCATTGGCAATGTCGAATGACACAGCCAACAATCCGTCCCCCGCCTCCTTCACCTGACCCTTAAGGCAAGCCAGCGCGTCCACTGTGGAACGCTCAGCCCGGAAACCGAACTGAGCGTCCGACAAGTCCGGCCCGACATCCCGCAGATGGGCCTTTAGGCGAGCAGCGATTATTCCCTCGAACATTTTGCCGACCTCATCGAGTAGAATGATTTGCCGGTATGCCGAGGGGGAGTCAGCTGGACGGCCCTCCTTGCGAAGGAGGCACAGCTGCCCCTCTTTCCATGGTTTCGGGAACCTTCCAGACGCAAGGCATGCGCTGAAGAGGTCCCGAAACCTCTCCCCCATTTGAGTGGCAGCGATCGCCACCACTCTTGCGGGAACACCGTCAGGGCCTGGAGCCGTCTTCTTGGCGCGGATATGGAGAATCGCCGCCTCAAGTTCCGACTCCGTGACAGGAGGGGCCTCCACTTCTTCCTCTTCTAGCGGGGCTGTCCCCCGCGGTGGGTCCATCACTGGCGGGGTGAAGTTGCCCCTGCACGGGAACAGGGACTGAACCACCCACTCCAGAAATGAGGGCTCCAGGGTCTCGGCAACCGGGGGACCAAAGGGGCGCAACTTCTTGCGCGCTGCCTTATATGGTCTCCCGTAGGGGTCGTTGTCGAGACCCTCCAGCAGCTCGGCTCTGGACGAGTCCCTGGCGTTGGCGATGGCTCGATCTAGGACCATTTTTGCCTCCAAGTATACCTCATAGAGGTGGTCCTCGTTGGACAGATCCCGACGAAGCTGCCGCCGGCTCCGCGTGTAGGCCCTTCTCGCCTCCACACACGCTGCTCGAAGCCCGCCAGCTCCATCGACCACCAGTAAACGGCGCGTTTGGGTGGTGGTCGGCGAGACCGGGGCATGCTAGAGTTGCATACCTCGGTCCGAGACTCCCTCAGTTGCCCCGCTGCGGCGTCCACATCCAGGCCGGCGTTAGGCGGCGAAAGCCAGTCCTGGATGAACGCCGCCTCCGCCGCTGCCTCCCTGTTCAGGCGAGTTAGAGCCCACCGCGGGAACGGTGATTGCCCGGAGCGGGGCCGCATCTCTCCGGGGCCACTGGTGGAGATGTCGAACCGCACGTACCGGTGGTCCGACATAGACTCCACCAGGTCCACCTGCCAGTTCAACACGCGCGAGGCTAACGCAGGGGTGGCGAAAGTGACGTCCACTATTGACCCACGCCGCACGCATGTCTGGATGCTTCCTCTGTTCAAGAGGGATAGTCCGGAGGAGGCTGTCCACCGCCCGCCCGCGTGCGTTGGTGGCCGGGGTGCCCCAGGTCACCGACTTGGCATTTAGGTCTCCCAGTACGGAGACCAGAAGCGGCGCCGCCCTGCCGACCACGGCAGCCAGGACTCCAAGATAATTCTCAAAGTCCTGAAGAGGCCGGTTTGGGGAGAAATTTACGCCCACAAGGGCTAAGTCTCCCCACGCGGCGGCCACGTATCCCGGTCCCCTCTCTAATAGCGAGAGTGGAGGGGAGTCTGTGGAAGAACGCGCCGCTAGTGCCACCGAGCCGACCTCATCACCCAGCCAGCTGCCGGGGATCGAGTAGGGCTCGGAGACCACCGATACGTTCACCAACCATTCGGCCATGACCTGCACTACCAGGTCCTGGGCCGCTCTGCAGTGGTTGGTGTTCGCCTGGATTATGCGGTAGTGGGACGTAACCATTACTCCGACATCGCACGATCCTCCTCAGCTACCGCCGCTGAAACTGCAGCGGCGACGACGGTGGCGGTGGTGGCAGCAGGACGAACCTGCGCCGGCACTATGCCGTTCCTCACGGGGGGCTTACAGCTCCTGCTCGTCATCCTGTGGTCCGCGGGGCGGCCACTGGCAGCACACGCCGTGCAGTGTGGCTTGGCGGCGCGGCAGGTGACACTCTTGTGTCCCTCTTGCCCGCATTGGTAGCACGTGTCTCCCCAGTCAAATTTGGAGGGACACGTGGCTCGGCAGACCACCAGTACACCTGGCGCCTTCCTGAATGCGTGTAGACGCGGGGCATGGACGCGTCGCTGATTTGCGTCATCGCCCCGCGAAACCACAGCGCCTCCTCTTCGACGTCGACGGGTCCAACCGTCGCCGACTCCCGGATCCAGGCCTGGACAACAGCGGCCTCCTCGAGAACCTCCCTGTCGATGCGCTTACGCGCCCAGCGCGGGCCGTCCGTCCGCGGGGCCGATGGGCCGCGGCCGCCAGTGGTCTGGGCGGAGACGTTGAAGCGGATATATCTGTGATCCGACAACGTCTCCACCTCCACAGCGACACGCCAGTCGCGGACACGGCTTGCGACAGCAGGGCTAGCGAACGGACTTACTAGTTCCCGTGATCCCCGGCGTAAGTGAGAGACGGAACACCAGGGTGGTTTTTGTCAGTAAGAGTCTGACAGACCCCTCCGCCCTCCCCGGGGCGGAGGATATCCATGAGGATTTACCCCGTTATCAAAAAAAAAAAAAAAAGGTTAAGTTGGGGTTGGGGTGCGGGCAGAAAACCTCCTCGTGTGCCTGACGGCTGCTCGTTCCTTTCGAATACGTTCGGGGGAAAGGGCAGTCGGACGGCCGGTGCATCCTGGGCACGGCCAATAGTCTTTCCACGTCAGAGAGGGTATTGTCTGTGGCGAATTTCTGCGTGGGGGGGAGCTTATGCTCCTAGGTCGGTCGTTTAAACCGCCCTACGGTCGCTCACTCCCTCTTCTGCTTACAGAGGATGGGTTGAGTGGGCGTAGGACGTTTCTCCAAGGTGGAGAAACATGGGCGGCGCTCGTTGTGCACTTACCCTGCCAACGGGCTAGCAGCGGGGGATCTGATTCTCCCGACTGTAACCGTCGAAATCGTAATCCGTAACGAGATCATGGTCATGTTTTATGACTCGGAGCGGGACGAGGATCTTGGCTTAATCGCCCGGATCGCGAGGAAGATAACCTCTATAAAAAAATCCTCTAATACCAAGTTTTGGTGTGCGGCGAGGGTATGAATGGCTGAGGAGTAGTGTCATCTGCAGCTTCTCAGTTGCAGCTGGCGCATCAGTCTCAAGCGCACCCCCAGCCAGGGATTGGTGGACCCCCTGGTTGGGTTACAAATGCCTAGGGACAGGGGGTAACCCTAGGTGGACTTTTTATATCCCCCACACTCGTGGGAATCAAATGGATACCAATAATACAAAACCAAATTTTGAGAAGTTGCCGATTGTTTTGATCGAGCGGATGAGTGGGGATGCTTTGTCGGACTCTGACACCGCATCCGAGAAGATGGCGAGCGTGGCGAGCGTTAGTTCGCAGCGCTCGCGGGCTACGGAGGGGACGTCTTCCCCCAAAGGAAGAAGAAAGCGCTCGCCACGCTCCCATAGCGTGGAAATGCCGGCCGCTAAGGTGGCAACTGGCGGAAGTGGCCGAGGTCGCGCAGTTGCGAGCGGACCTTCGGCTCGTTTGCCAGAGCGCGGCGGTCGGGATCATTCTGTGCCGGTGTCCCAGCCCGAAACACCTACCCAGGTGGAGCACGCGGAAAGCGTGGAGAGTGTGGACTCCGGAGCCACTTTGTCGGACCTCAACGATGGCTTACAGCTGGGGTCCAACAAGGCCGAGGCCAATGCTGCCAAACGGGCGCAGCGCAAAGCCAGAGCCGCTGACGAGGTGGAAGAGTTGGCCCGTCAGCTGCGGGAGCGGCGCTCAGCCCGGATGGCTGCCGGGGCGAGCCCATCGGCGGTGGCGCTCAGCCGCCAAGTGTTGGATGGCGTGAGCGTTGTCCTTCAGGTTGCCACTAAGTCCGGCAACTTGAAGGGCACGTTCACGCGCGCGCTGAAGGAGGCGGCCGACGGCATCAAAGAGGCCGTCGAGGTCCTCCAGAGTCGGGCGAGCACGGAGGAGACGGCGAAGCTGTGGGCAGAGAACCACCGTCTCCAAGCCGAGCTGGAGGACCTCAAGTGGCAGTTTGCCACCCAGAGGACAGTTCCCGCGGCCACCGGATCACCGGTTCCGCCGTTGCCTTCATCGTCGACCCCAGCATCGGCCGTTGCACTTGCGGATGCGGAGGTCGAGAAGATCGCTCGCATCTGCATGATGCAGTGCGGGCAGATGGTGGGGGCTCAGCTCGAGGCTATCGAGGCAAGGCTACTGCCAGCCGAAAACTTACGCCCACCGCTCGCTGCGGACAAGCGGAGGTTGTCAACGGTCGTGGTGGCTGAGCCGAGCCAATCCGTGAAGGGCGCCAGTAAGCCAACAAAAGAAAAGTCGGCACCCAATTCCCGGAAGGCTGTTCCTACGGCGTCCAAGTCTGGGCCCGCTTCCCAGACGGCCGGTCCCCCGGCGATCGCTCCCGGGCCCTCTACGGAGGCCGGGACAACGGTTGTCAAGGGGGGCCGCAAGAAGAAGAAGGCAGCACCACCTGCACCCGCTAAGGCACCTGCACCGGCCGCGCAGAAGAGCCAGAGGCCGCCTAGGCCAAGAGCCCCACGCTCCACGGCTGTAGTTATAACACTGCAGCCCGGAGCCGTCGAAAGGGGCGTCTCGTATAAGGCGGTCCTATTGGAGGCTAAAGCCAAAGTCGCGCTCCCCGAACTTGGCATATCGTCCGGCCTAAGATGTAGGCCGGCGATTACGGGGGCGCGGCTGCTGGAGGTGCCGGGTGCCTTGAGCGGTGAGAAGGCGGACATCCTGGCCGCCAAGTTGAGGGAGGTTCTCAACCCCGGGGGTGCGGGCAGAAAACCTCCTCGTGTGCCTGACGGCTGCTCGTTCCTTTCGAATACGTTCGGGGGAAAGGGCAGTCGGACGGCCGGTGCATCCTGGGCACGGCCAATAGTCTTTCCACGTCGGAGAGGGTATTGTCTGTGGCGAATTTCTGCGTGGGGGGGAGCTTATGCTCCTGGGTCGGTCGTTAAGACCGCCCTACGGTTGCTCACTCCCTCTTCTGCTTACAGAGGATGGATTGAGTGGGCGTAGGACGTTTCTCCAAGGTGGAGAAACATGGGCGGCGCTCGTTGTGCACTTACCCTGCCAACGGGCTAGCAGCGGGGGATCTGATTCTCCCGACTGCAACCGTCGAAATCGTAATCCGTAACGAGATCATGGTCATGTTTTATGACTCGGAGCGGGACGAGGATCTTGGCTTAATCGCCCGGATCGCGAGGAAGATAACCTCTATAAAAAATTCCTCTAATACCAAGTTTTGGTGCGCGGCGAGGGTATGAATGGCTGAGGAGTAGTGTCATCTGCAGCTTCTCAGTTGCAGGTGGCGCATCAGTCTCAAGCGCACCCCCAGCCAGGGATTGGTGGACCCCCTGGTTGGGTTACAAATGTACACTTACCTAGGGACAGGGGGTTACCCTAGGTGGACTTTTTATATCCCCCACACTCGTGGGAATCATATGGATTTTGTTAACGAAAAAATTGTGAAGTTGCCGATCGTGTTGGTCGATCGGATGAGTGTGGGTGCAATGTCGGATTCCGACATCGCATCCGAGAAGATGGCGAGCGTGACGAGCGTGAGCTCGGAACGTGAGAAGGCTGAAGGGAGTATGGCTGGGCGTCCCTCCAAGGGAAGGAGGAAGCGCTCGCCACGCTCCCACAGTGAGGAAAACCTGCCGGCCGCTAAAGTGCCAACAGGCAGGAGCAGGCGAGGTCGCGCAGCGGCAAGCGGAGCCTCTGCTCGTTTGCTGGAGCGGGATCGTTCCGTGTCGGTGTCCCAGCCCGAAACACCTGCCCAGGTAGAGCACGCGGAAAGCGTGGAGAGTGTGGACTCCGGAGCCACGATGTCGGACCTCAACGATGGCTTACAGCTGGGGTCCAACAAAGCCGAGGCCAATGCTGCCAAACGTGCGCAGCGCAAAGCCAGAGCCGCTGACGAGGTGGAAGAGTTGGCCCGTCAGTTGCGGGAGCGGCGCTCAGCCCGGCTGGCTGCCAGGGAGAGCCCATCGGCGGTGGCGCTCAGTCGCCATGTTTTGGACGGCGTGGGCGTTGTCCTTCAGGTTGCCACTAAATCCGGCAACTTGAAGGGCACGTTCACGCGCGCCCTTAAGGAGGCGGCTGACGGTATAAAAGAGGCCGTCGAGCTTGTCAGAATAAGTGGCTATATGAATTTATAACTGTGTGTTTATAAAACATTATCAAGCTTTAAATATCAGAATGGTTACTGCTTATTTACTGTGTATTAAGGTTCTTATGAATATGGTTTCTGGGAAAGGGTTTCATGAAGTAAAGCACAGAAAGACAAGACTAGGCATTTATTTCAATTAGGCTTGTCATTATTTAATCAGAAAGCTAGTCGTCCATTCCAAAGCTAGGTCTTCATGGAGAAGAAGGACAAGAAACTCCATGGAAACAGTATTGATATATTCCATCAACATATCTCTTACATTGCTATACATTTAATTACAACTCTTGGACCTTTGTCCAAGATAACTCGGCATTATTACAATTTGTTATAATAAGCAACAATTACAGTATAATATTAAATAACATAACTTACAGGACATCTGGTCGATCTATTTCCACACAACAACGGCACTAGGACTATCCCACTGAACGTCTACCGAGCAACTGACTCGATACCGTCATTACAATCCTTTTTATATCCTATTGTGTCAGTCATTTGAATCAGCGTATTTTATTAAATAACAATAGGAAACCTAAAATATATTACAAGGATAATTAAATACTACGTAATCATTTATAGTAACAACCTCTAAGTTATTTTCAAAAGTTAAGACAGTTAGTTTTGTAAACATGTAGTCAAATTAGATACTTGTACATTTGTTCAACGGTTCGTTAATGTGACAGATGACATTATCCACTAAACAATATTACAATATCAAATAAATAATCTAACACGGCCAGACTGACAAGTACTTCGTTCTCGAAGTACCTATGAATCTACCGTCTCACAAAACGACAGCACTTGATCTGCCTATTTATCGAAACACTTTTTTTATCTTCCTATAATTCTGTCATAATTAATCACTTATCGCTACAATTAAGTTTACAAAACAATTGTCATGGCAACAATACAGCAAATCATTCATGTTTAACAGTTGCATCGCAGCACTGACCAGTGATCATGACAATAACTCGAATAATTCATCGCTCGGTCAACCTGACAATATTATTGAAAAGTATTCAATAAACACATTTTCTATTAACAATTTCATACATTTGACATGGCCACTCCGACCAATACTTTACTTTAAAAAATTATCCATTATCATAAGATATAATCTACGTCCATGTGTCGTTTGAATGCTCGGTTAAACTGAAATACACCAAAATGGTCGTCAAATTGCCAATAAATTTGTAAATACCTTTCACGGCCATTCTGAACTGTACTTCGTTCTCGAAGTACAAGTCTCAAAAGCAATAAGAGGAATGTTTATATTGTTATCATTGGTCTACGACCCAAGTGATGTTGTTTTACTTTTGTTTTGCCAAATGCCTAGACGTGTCAAGTCCCCTCCACCCGCTGCTAGTGGGATAGACTTGCACCAAGCAAATGACCGACCAGCGGAAACAAATTTTATCGGTTACCTCGTCATGCCAGTCCCATTCACCCGCTGCTAGTGAGATAGACAAGCACCAAGTAAACAATCGCCCAGCGGATTTTTACATCCTTTTTATTTCCTTTTTTTTTTTACTTTGGCTTGTTTCACAAACCCGTTTAATTTCAGCTTAACTAAACTAACTTATCAAATTTGTCCGTCTCTTAAGTCTCATCCCTGTGAGCATTGGAAATTCCAATCGAATATAACATACAATTTCATAATTACCTTTGTCCTTAAAATAAGAAGCTCACAAGCTAATTCTGAATATCATAAAATAACACAAACGTCAAAGGAGAAAAAAAGAAAATTGCATTAAGTACATACTGTACTAAATAATCACTTTCATAACTAAACAAAGTATAACTATAAATTCCGGGTCTACTACCACATTTTAAAATATTTTTATCATATTTATGCCAATAAGCAATTATTAAAAAAAAAAAAAATGCTTGGACTACTTTAGTCACATACCATTCATGACAGATTTCGGAGCTACTTCTGAATAAGCTAATAAGTATCAACACTTTGATTTCAAATCGAATGAGCTTCACATTTTGGTATTAAGGTTATTTTTTAACTTCTCATTTGTCTACATGTTTGGAAGTTAATTAGCAAACGCAGATTAGGTGGTTGTATTTTTTTTTAAATCATGATATGGTGAAAGACAAATGGAAATACATTTAGCATCTTTAAACTCATTTCTTAACCGATTTTATCAATTTATTTATACTGTAACCTAATCACATTGTACGATGCAATTAGAAGTAATTGTTTCTACTAGTATCATTTATGAATTTAAAAATTACTACTTTCTTTCTCTTTCACTCTCTCCTCAAACGATTGTATCCTGTAATAATATTTTAAAGCAATTGGTTCATTGATACACAAGTAATTAACTGTCATTTGTCTGTCTTTTGTAATTTTGATGTTCAAAAAGTACTGACTCTCAGCCTAGTTTGAATAAATGACCTTTGATTTTGATTGATTAACAGTCAAAACATACTATTTCCGTCCTTAATAAGCCAAGCATGAACCAAATGCTCGATAAACAATAATAATGATCAAAAAGTATTTCGCAATACCTAATCTTTCAATTTAAACATGTTATCCATTTGTAAATGTAAAACAGCCTCTAATTGCCTTACCAACTTAGTTACTTCTTATTTCGGGAAAAAAAATCCGATACTTCTCACACCAGTCTAAGGTTCCACAGTCTCAAAGGTCACAAAGTAACTTGCAGCTCCGTAGCTCCGATGTCAGGGGCAGCGGGATGTCAGCATTATGGTGTGAGTGAAGTCAGCGACCCGCCAACCAACGGTTTTCAAAATATCGTCAGCAGCTCCAACATTGATATGAAAATAGGAAAAATAAAATGCATTAGGAACCGGTTTTAATAGGCCAGAGAACTATCCCGCTTCTGATGTCAGAATAAGTGGCTATATGAATTTATAACTGTGTGTTTATAAAACATTATCAAGCTTTAAATATCAGAATGGTTACTGCTTATTTACTGTGTATTAAGGTTCTTATGAATATGGTTTCTGGGAAAGGGTTTCATGAAGTAAAGCACAGAAAGACAAGACTAGGCATTTATTTCAATTAGGCTTGTCATTATTTAATCAGAAAGCTAGTCGTCCATTCCAAAGCTAGGTCTTCATGGAGAAGAAGGACAAGAAACTCCATGGAAACAGTATTGATATATTCCATCAACATATCTCTTACATTGCTATACATTTAATTACAACTCTTGGACCTTTGTCCAAGATAACTCGGCATTATTACAATTTGTTATAATAAGCAACAATTACAATATAATATTAAATAACATAACTTACAGGACATCTGGTCGATCTATTTCCACACAACAACGGCACTAGGACTATCCCACTGAACGTCTACCGAGCAACTGACTCGATACCGTCATTACAATCCTTTTTATATCCTATTGTGTCAGTCATTTGAATCAGCGTATTTTATTAAATAACAATAGGAAACCTAAAATATATTACAAGGATAATTAAATACTACGTAATCATTTATAGTAACAACCTCTAAGTTATTTTCAAAAGTTAAGACAGTTAGTTTTGTAAACATGTAGTCAAATTAGATACTTGTACATTTGTTCAACGGTTCGTTAATGTGACAGATGACATTATCCACTAAACAATATTACAATATCAAATAAATAATCTAACAAGCTCCTCCAGAGTCGTTCGACCACGGAGGAGACGGCGAAGCTGTGGGCTGAGAACCGCCGTCTCCAAGCCGAGCTGGAGGACCTCAAGCGGCAGTTTGCCACCCAGAGGGCAGTTCCCGCGGCCACCCAGTTGCCGGTCCCGCCGCCGGCTCCATCAACGGCCCCATCATCGGTCCCTGCGCTTGCGGATGCGGAGATCGAGAAGATCGCTCGCATCTGCATGATGCAGTGTGGGCGGATGGTGGGGGCCCGGATGGAGGCCATAGAAGGGAGGCTTCTCCCGGCCGAAACTCTGCGGCCGCCGCTTGCTGCCGATGCGCAGAAGCCGGCTGAACCTGCCAAATCGGGGTCGATGGCTGTGGCTGCTGAGCCAAGCGGGTCCAGGAAGGGTGCCAGCAAGTCGAAGAAGGCAAAGCCTGCGCCCACATCCCAGAAGGCTGCTCCCCCGGCGTCCAAGCCTGGGCCCACCTCTCAGACGGCCGGTCCCCCGGCGACCACTCCCGGAACCTCTACGGAGGCCTGGACGACGGTCGTCAAGGGGGGCCGCAAGAAAAAGAAGAAGGCAGCGCCGCCTCCAGTCACTGTGGCACCGGCACCTTCTTCGAAGAGGACCCAGAGGCCGCCTAGGCCGAGAGCCCCACGCTCCGCGGCTGTGGTAATTACACTGCAGCCCGGAGCTATCGAAAGGGGCGTCTCTTACAAGTCGGTCCTGACGGAGGCCAAAGCCAAGGTCGCTTTCCCCGACCTTGGCATAACGTCGGGCGTCGGTTTTAGGACGGCAATTACGGGGGCTCGGCTGCTGGAAGTGTCGGGTGCCTCTAACGGAGAGAAGGCGGACATCTTGGCCGCCAAACTGAGGGAGGTCCTCAACCCCGAGGACGTTCGAGTGTCCAGGCCAATGAAGACCGCCGAGCTGCGAGTCGACGGCCTGGACGACTCGACGACTCCGGCTGAGGTTGTGGCAGCCATCGCCAAAGCCGGAGGATACCCGCCTGAGGACGTGCGCACGGGTGACGTCCGAACCGGCGCTTCCGGTCTCGGAGCCATCTGGGTGCGGTGCCCAGTGTCGGCGGCAAACAAAGTCGCCGACGGAGGGCGCCTGTTGGTGGGCTGGGTTGCAGCGAGAGTCAAGCTGCTGCAACCCAGAGCGCTACGGTGCTACCGTTGCCTGGACATTGGGCATGTCCGGGCACGGTGCACCGCCGAAATAGACCGCAGCGAGCAGTGCTTTCGCTGCGGTCAGCCTGGCCATAAATCCACCCAGTGCTCAGCGGCACCAAACTGCAGCCTCTGTTCAGCTGCAGGGAGGCCCGCTGGGCACAGGGCGGGTGGAAGAGCTTGTGGTTCACCCACCACAAAGAAGAAGAGGAGAGGCACCAAGGCTGCCGGGGGCTCTTTACCCCCCCCCTCAGCCTGGGTGCCCTACGGCCGACTCCCGGCCCAGTGATGGTGCGACGGAGGGAATGGACTGCGCATAATGGCGCCTTACCATTTCCTCCAGGGCAACATCAACCACGCTGCCAGAGCTCAGGATCTATTGATCCAGAGCATGGCAGAGTGGTCGATCGACGTGACTGTGGTCGCCGAGCCGTATTTTGTCCCCCCCAGGGATAACTGGGTGGGAGACCTAGACGGCTTGGTGGGCCATCATCGGCAGGGCTCTCGTCAACCCGTCCCGAGGTCGCGGTTGGGTGGCCGCCCTCGCGGACGGCATTGGCATTGTTGGAGCGTATTTCTCGCCCAACAAGAGCCTCGCCGACTTCGAGAACTTCCTTGTCGAGTTGGGGGCCGTCGTAGGCCGACTCCACCCTCGCCCCGTGCTGTTACTAGGGGATCTCAACGCCAAGTCTTCGGCGTGGGGATCTCCGGTGACCGATGCTAGGGGTGAGGTGTTGGAGGAGTGGGTGGTCACGACTGGCCTGGTCGTCCTAAACCGGGGCTCGGTATACACGTGCGTGCGGCAGCGGGGCGGTTCGATCGTAGACGTATCGTTCGCTAGCCCTGCTGTCGCGAGCCGTGTCCGCGACTGGCGTGTCGCCGTGGAGGTGGAGACGTTGTCGGATCACAGATATATCCGCTTTGACGTCTCTGCCCAGACCACTGGCGGCCGCAGCCCATCGGCCCCGCGAACGGACGGCCCGCGCTGGGCGCGTAAGCGCATCGACAGGGAAGTTCTCGAGGAGGCCGCTGTTGTCCAGGCCTGGAACCGGGAGTCGGCGACGGTTGGACCCGTCGACGTCGAAGAGGAGGCGCTGTGGTTTCGCGGGGCGATGACGCAAATCAGCGACGCGTCCATGCCCCGCGTCCACACGCAATCAGGAAGGCGCCAGGTGTACTGGTGGTCTGTCGAGATCGCGCGACTACGTGTCGAGTGCGTGGCCGTCAGACGCCAGTACACCCGATACCGGAGGCGACGTCGTCGGGTCCCTGACGAAGAAGCCGCGCTGTATGAGGTGTACCGCGCGGCTAAGGAGGCTCTGTGGCTGGCCATCGGCGAAGGGAGGACGCGAGCCAGGGGGGAGATGTTGGAGACTCTCGACGGAGATCCGTGGGGGCGCCCGTATCGTGCGGTTCGAGGGAAACTTCGAGCCGCGGTGCCTCCACTCACGGAGAGTCTCCAACCCGAGCTGCTTGAGGATGTTGTCGCAGTCCTCTTCCCGGCTAGAGCGGAGCACACTCCGCCGCCGATGGCTTTGCCCACAGCCGCAGAGCCTACCGAAGAGGTCGCCATCAGCGTCCCAGAGGTGACACAGCCAGAGATGAGGGCGGCCGTGATGCGGCTCCGGGCCAAGAACGTGACTCCGGGGCCCGATGGTATTCACGGCATCGTGCTCGCCCTCGCTCTGAAGGAGCTAGAGCCCCAACTGAGAGGACTCTACACCGCGTGCCTTGAGCAGGGCCAGTTTCCCACTTTGTGGAAATCTGGTCGTCTGGTCTTGCTCAAGAAGGTGGGGCGCCCCGCGGACTCGCCGTCCGCGTACAGGCCCATAGTGCTGCTCGACGAGGTGGGTAAGATGTTTGAGCGGATTATCGCCGCCCGCCTCGTCGGCCACTTAAGCAGGGAGGGGCCTGACCTCGCCGAGAGCCAGTTCGGCTTTCGGCACGGGCGCTCCACCATCCACGCGATATCGCGGGTGAGAGTCCTGGCGGAGGAAGCGGTGTCCCGGGGTGGGGTGATGTTGGCGGTGTCCTTGGACATTTCCAACGCCTTCAACACCCTGCCCTGGAGCTGCATCCGGGAGGCACTGCGGTACCATCGGGTGCCTCCGTGCCTCCGCCGCATCGTTGGGGTCTATCTGGCGGATAGGTGTGTCACCTACATGGGACGTGATGGCGGAAACCAGCGCCGCATGTCGTGCGGTGTTCCACAGGGTTCGGTCGTGGGACCGCTCCTGTGGAACATCGGGTACGACTGGGTGCTGAGGGGCGAGCTCCAGCCGGGCGTGGACCTGACGTGTTATGCAGATGACACGCTGGTCACGGCCCGGGGGAGCTCGTACAGGGAGGCAGCGTTGCTGGCGACGGCTGCGGTGTCACAGGTCGTGACCCGCATACGGCGCCTTGGCCTAGAGGTGGCCCTAAACAAGTCGGAGGCCATGGTGTTTCATGGCTTCCTTGTCGAGTTGGGGGCCGTCGTAGGCCGACTCCACCCTCTCCCCGTGCTGTTACTAGGGGATCTCAACGCCAAGTCTTCGGCGTGGGGATCCCCGGTGACTGATGCTAGGGGTGAGGCGCTGGAGGAGTGGGTGGTCACGACTGGCCTGGTCGTCCTAAACCGGGGCTCGGTATTCACGTGCGTGCGGTAGCGGGGCGGTTCGATCGAAGACGTATCGTTCGCTAGCCCTGCTGTCGCAAGCCGTGTCCGCGACTGGCGTGTCGCTGTGGAGGTGGAGACGTTGTCGGATCACAGATATATCCGCTTCGACGTCTCCGCCCAGACCACTGGCGGCCGCGGCCCATCGGCCCCGCGGACGGACGGCCCGCGCTGGGCGCGTAAGCGCATCGACAGGGAGGTTCTCGAGGAGGCCGCTGTTGTCCAGGCCTGGATCCGGGAGTCGGCGACGGTTGGACCCGTCGACGTCGAAGAGGAGGCGCTGTGGTTTCGCGGGGCGATGACGCAAATCAGCGACGCGTCCATGCCCCGCGTCCACACGCATTCAGGAAGGCGCCAGGTGTACTGGTGGTCTGCCGAGATTGCGCGACTACGTGTAGAATGCGTGGCGGTCAGACGCCAGTACACCCGATACCGGAGGCGACGTCGTCGGGTCCCTGACGAAGAAGCCACGCTGTATGAGGTGTACCGGGCGGCTAAGGAGGCTCTATGGCTGGCCATCAGGGAAGCGAGGACGCGAGCCAGGGAGGAGATGTTGGAGACTCTCGACGGAGATCTGTGGGGGCGCCCGTATCGTGCGGTTTTTTTTTTTTTTTTTTTTGGGTGGGAAATCATCAAATGACTTCTCCTGCTGAGTAGAGCAGGAGGGCGTGTCAGACTTTTACTGACTAAAACCCACCCGTGTTCCCTCAGTAGCCCGTATGCCGGGGCTGTGGTATCTCTTTCGAACAAACCCGCACCCCTGGCAGGCATCGGCCCTTGCGGACCCCACCGGTGGTTGCTGACATCTTTGACGGCGCGTGTGTGGGACACAACGCGCCGTCCCGTCTACCACTTTTCGGCCGCAGGGGATAGGGAGAGCGGCTGACGCTATACCGACACTCCTCTTCCCCTGCGGCCCCACCGCGTCCGCCATCAAACGGTGGCGGCCCCGTCCAGGCCACGGAAGGGAAGAGCGCTGCTCAGAAGCACCGGCACTCCTCCTCTACCGCAGCCCGTAACCCTCAGCCGCGATGCCTCCCATTCGACATCGCGGCCCACCTCAGTTGCGGTGCACCTCACCGCAACCTACTTTTTGGCCGCTACGTCGTCGTCGGCTTTGAGGCAAAAGCCCTGACGGACGGCCCCACCTTTGGGTTCCTCTTGGCTTCAGCGTGGCCGGAATCCACGGTTACTGAGCCCCCCCGCAACGACAATGCGGGAACCCACTCGGGGGGGGGCCCGTATCGTGCGGTTCGAGGGAAACTTCGAGCCGCGGCGCCTCCACTCACGGAGAGTCTCCAACCCGAGCTGTTGGAAGATGTGGTCGCAGCGCTCTTCCCGGCTAGAGCGGAGCACACTCCGCCGCCGATGGCTTTGCCCACAGCCGCAGAGCCTACCGAAGAGGTCGCCATCAGCGTCCCAGAGGTGACACAGCCAGAGATGAGGGCGGCCGTGATGCGGCTCCGGGCCAAGAACGTGGCTCTGGGGCCCGATGGTATTCACGGCATCGTGCTAGCCCTCGCTCTGAAGGAGCTAGAGCCCCAACTGAGAGGACTCTACACCGCGTGCCTTGAGCAGGGCCAGTTTCCCACTTTGTAGAAATCTGGTCGTCTGGTCCTGCTCAAGAAGGTGGGGCGCCCCGCGGACTCGCCGTCCGCGTAAAGGCCCATAGTGCTGCTCGACGAGGTGGGTAAGATGTTTGAGCGGATTATCGCCGCCCGCCTCGTCGGCCACTTAAGCAGGGAGGGGCCTGACCTCGCCGAGAGCCAGTTCGGCTTTCGCCACGGGCGCTCCACCATCCACACGATATCGCGGGTGAGAGTCCTGGCGGAGGAAGCTGTGTCCCGGGGCGGGGGGCTGGAAGAGGGCGTTGTCCGCCCTCCGCCGACGCCCGGTGCGTCTGCTGCGGATCGGGTTAGCTGAAGCAATCTGCCGCTCCCTCTCCGCAGCCTCTTTCTGCGAAATAACCGCTTCGCAGAAGGACACCACCGCGTCCCAGGACTCCTCGCTGTCGACCATCGAGTCAACAACGGCCGGCAGCGACAGGTCACTGCCTACTCCTGAGATGAGGGCACGGCACGGCTCCGTCCAAGCGGCACACTCTGCCAGCGTGTGCCACGCCGTGTCCTCCCGACAGTCGACGCAGTGGTGACACCGAGCGTCCGGCTCCCTGTTTATGCGACACAGGTACTTCCCGAAGCAACCATGCCCCGTGAGCACCTGTGTCACCCGAAACGACAGGAAGCCATGCCTCCTCCCGAGCCAGCGCTCGAGTACTGGCCGGATCGCCCCGATGGTGGCGGAGCCGGCGGTAGGGCGTGAAAGCCTGTCCCGCCATTCCGCCACCAGGGCTGCGCGAAGCTGTGACCGAGGCAACTCCAAATGTCGCGGCGTCAGCCACTCGCCCCGCGCCCTCGAGTCCTCACGCCACCGATGCAGCGACGCGAGTACCTTCGCCTCAAGGTCCCACGGTGGGGATCCGGCCAGTACGCAAGCCGCCTCGTAGGAGATCGTGCGATACCCCCTGATGACTCTGACGGCCATAGCTCGCTACGGTTTCCGCAAGACAGCGATGCTGCCGGCCGTCAGGTCAGCCGCCCAGATCGGGGCCCCATACAGGGCCATCGACCGCACGATCCCCACGTAGAGCTGCCTACAGGCGGCGCTCGGGCCCCCCAGATTGGGAAGCAGCGTTGACAGCGCCCCAGCCGCGCCCAACAACTTGGGCGCCAGCCGCTGGAAGTGGGGTCCGAAGTCCCACCGGCTGTCGAGCACCAATCCTAAATACTTCATGGTGGACTCGACAGCAATTCGGGACACCCCGACCACGATGTGTGATCCCGGCGGCGGCGCCCGCCGGGGGCCATGAAACACCATGGCCTCCGACTTGTTGAGGGCCACCTCTAGGCCAAGGCGCCGTATGCGGGTCACGACCTGTGACACCGCAGCCGTCGCCAGCAACGCTGCTTCCCTGTACGAGCTCCCCCAGGCCGTGACCAGCGTGTCATCTGCATAACACGTCAGGTCCACGCCCGGCTGGAGCTCGCCCCTCAGCACCCAGTCGTACCCGATGTTTCACAGGAGCGGTCCCACGACCGAACCCTGTGGAACACCGCACGACATGCGGCACTGGTTTCCGCCATCACGTCCCATGTAGGTGACACACCTATCCGCCAGATAGGCCCCAACGATGCGGCGGAGGCACGGAGGCACCCGATGGTACTGCAGTGCCTCCCGGATGCAGCTCCAGGGCAGGGTGTTGAAGGCGTTGGAAATGTCCAAGGACACCGCCAACATCACCCCACCCCGGGACACCGCTTCCTCCGCCAGGACTCTCACCCGCGATATTGCGTGGATGGTGGAACGCCCGTGCCGAAAGCCGAACTGGCTCTCAGCGAGGTCAGGCCGAAATCGAATATCGAATTAAATGAAAACTAAAACCGACTGAACAAGAATAGACTAATACTACCCATAACAAACTTAAAAGTTATCGGGAAAAGCCCATTCTCAAGACTAGCTAATATATTTACGAGTAATAAGCTACCGGAAAGTCTAAAATGCCTACCAAAAGACTAAATTTTTTCGAAACAGCTGAAATCACTGCTGATAAAGAAAGGCTACTATACCGTTGAGGAATTTAAAACTGACAAATTGTGAATCGATCGACCTTAATAATAATATGCATGACGTAAATGGAAAAAATTACAATAATGACTATCCATATTACTTTTATGACCAAGACAAATGCATGGACAATAATGATTTATTTTAATAAAATGAATGAATTAATATTTAGTATAATAAAATGAACTTTTGATTAATGTTTTATGTAGTAAAATAATTTAATTGGAAGCTTTAGAATCATAATTATAGTATGTAATTTAATTTACTATTACCTTAATTTTTATTTTATCATTTTGCTATACCCATATTATTGTACATAGTTTTAAGCCCTTTGTTACATCTTTTTACAATATGGAATGCAATAAATAAATAAATAATAGTTTTAGGCATGTCATTAATATATATAATGAATAGTAAAGGAGCGAGAACACTGCCTTGCGGTACACCAAATATGCATTTTCTATGTGTGGAGACATACCTAAGTCTTTTCAGTTCTTGTATAGGGGCAGATTTTCTTTATGTATGTAATTAGTTCTCGATTAGTCAGATATGATTTGATTAGTTCAAGGATATTGCCTTTAATTTCATCCAGCTTTGTGATAACAAAGCTGGATGAAGCTGGAAGGCATTTCAATATGTTAACCATAAAATACTGATAAGTATTTTATGGTTAACATATTGAAATGCCTTCGACATGTCCATAAATAATGCAACTACAGGAGTTCTATTGTCAACATTAGTTAGAGCGTGTTCAACAAGTTTTTAGATCGCAGAGTCAATGTTTTTATTTTTCCTGAAACCATGTTGCTCGCTAACCAAGATTTTGTTCGTTTTTAGAAACGAATATAAGTTGTTTTGTATTACATACAAGTCATTAAGTCATACAAGTCATTAGCACAAGCTTGTATAATTTTATTACTCACTTCCTTATAGCCAACAGACACTGTAATTATGTTTTGAATCTTTTTGATCCCCTCTGAGGGAAAGTTTTGAAAAACTAATATTGACAAACACTATTTCTTACTTAGGCTACCTTTCCTGCCAAGTTCAAAGTTTTATTAACGAATAAATCAGATTTTGCATTTAAAAAGGACCTCGGCTTTTCACCCCACAGGTGGAATTTCGGAAAATTGCTTTATATGGCGTGTTCTTGAAAGGAGACCACGAATCGGCAAACGTAAGGTAGGACGCCCTCAGTGGAGCGACAATTTGCGCTGGGTGGCTGGTAGCAGCTGGATGAAAGTTTCCGATGGCTGGTGATGATGACGATGCTTGTTTTCTTAATCAGTCACAGATTATTTTTGTTAATTTTCGAGTTAATCAAGTCACGCAGTGAAACCCTTTTCTCTCAGATTGACTAGATACCCCTTTTCACCCCGTTACGGATATATTGTCGGAAACCCCTGATATACGTAATTCTTTATTTTTGATCTTTAGTACAAATAATGACTTTCGATGTTATTGGACTGTGCGAAATTCTTCCATACATTTGATACTCTCCGATTCCCCTTTCGAAGGTCGTGTAGACAAACAAATAACAAAACTTAATTGTTTATGTAGATAAGTATTCTTGTCAAGTGCGTTGATATGTCAGTCAGTCAGTTTCTCCTTTTTATGTATAGACTAGCTTTTGCCAGCAGCTTCGCCCGTGTGGAACTTTCATCCCTATTTAACTCTCTTAGGGGTTGAATTTCGAAAAATACTTCCTTTTCCTTGTCTACATTATCAAGGAAATCTCTGTGCAAAAGGTCAGCTTTCTAAGTCCAAAGGTTTGGGCTGAGCGTTGATGAGTCAGTCAGTCAGTCAGGACTTTTTTTTTAATAACTAATTTCAAAAAAAAGAGAAGGTTATATGTACCACTGTATGTATTTTTTTTTTTTTTGTTGTTACATAAAAACAAAAAACCCACAAATACATACCCAAAGTCACCGGCTCCTGCCCAATCTAGTGGGGCCAAACGCCTATTGCCGGAGGCTCTACGCGGGGATCGTGCGGTCCATGGCAATATACGGGGCGCCGGTGTGGGCGCCTATATTGAGGCGCCAACCAGCTCGCCGGTTGAAGGCGTCCCATAGGGTCATGGCCATCCGGATGATCCGAGGATACCACACAATCTCCGGCAAGGCGGCAGGCCTCCTTGCCGGATTACCGCCGTGAGATCTGGAGGCAAAGGTCCTCGCGCAAATGTGGGAGTGACGCGAGGAGGGCAAACGCCGGGGCGTAACTCCGCTGCCACGGGAAATCGTGGCACAGCAGACAGAGCTCCGGCGGGATCTCGTGGCGACATGGAGAGTGCGATTGTCGCAACCCAGTGCTGGGCACGCCACGATTGTGGCGGTAAGTCCCCTCTTTGAGGAGTGGCTTGAGAGGCGGCATGGCGTCCTCACCTTCGGCCTGACGCAAGTCCTCACCGGACACGGTTGTTTCGGGAGGTTCCTGTTTCGGATAAGGCAGGAGGAAACGCCCGGGTGTTTCCACTGCGAAGATCGCCCTGAGGACACGGTGGAGCACACGGTGGTGGTCTGCCCGGCTTGGGCGGAGCATCACCGTGTCCTCGTGGAAGCGATCGGCGACGGCGATCTCTCGCGTCCAGCCCTGGTCCAGGCCATGGTACGGAGCGAGAGTGCATGGGTAGCCGTCACCTCCTTCAGTGAAGCAGTAATGCTCGCGAAGAGGGAGGCGGCGCACGTGAGGGAGAGGCAGTCTATGCGCCCTCGCGACCCTAGCCGCCGCAGGATACGGAGACGCCCTAAGCGTCGGGAATCCCAGGCCGATTTCCGGCCACCGTAGGCATGAGCTTGCGGACGGCGAGTAATGGGTAGCTCGCTGTCCGGTAAGGACCAAGCCCAAGTCGACGACGCGTTGTGTTCCACGCGCGCCTCAAAGAGATGTCAGCACAAAGTGACGGGTCCCGCAAGGGCCGATGCCTGTCCAGGGTTTGTTCGACAGAGATGCCGCAGCCCCTGGCATACGGGCTACTGAGGGAACACGGGTGGGTTTTAGTCAGTAAAAGTCTGACACGCCCTCCGCCCTCCGCCCTCCTTGATGATTTCCCACCCAACAAAAATAAAATATAGGTCACCGACTTCCGAAATTAAAGTTATTTTTCGATTTCGAGTGTTTTTTGGAGGTCGGTTGTTTTTTTTATGCAGGGAAAGTTTTTATCCAGTGCGCATACTGTAACCAGGAATTCAGCAATTAACATTCTAGAACCCCTACCTAGTGCAGAAATTTTTCGCCAGTTACCCAACAAAAATTCAGCTGTTTCATAGAAAACTGCAATACCTACGCGGTCAAAATGTATGGAACAGTTGTTTTATTTTTTTGGATTTTTGGCGAATTTTTTTTTTGTGCTAGGGTGTCTAGAATGATATGCTGAATTCATGGTTACAATTTGCGCACTAGATAAAAACTTGTCCTGTGTAGATAGATACATAGATGTCTAGTTTACACAAACACAATTTTTAATTATATTAATTTATACAGTATCGGACATCATTCAAACACCAATATTAACATACAAAAGCACTGTTTATATTTAAACGCCGTATTGTTGCAGAACCGTGAATAGTACTGCATTGTCTGCCGAAAGTGTGACAACTACAAGGTGAGCTTTTGTAGATAACAAATATTAAAATATTTTAGATTGCATTATACATTTGGGCGATATTTTCATTTTTAGTATTGCGTGACGTTTTTGTTTCAAACTCAAAAAGGAAGAAACATTAATTAAGGGTACACAAGTCGCGGGCTCGAACTTACGCAGAGCAGCAGAGGTAGTACCCATGATGAGCAGTTAGACGCTAGTCTACACGCACAACATTATTGAATGAGCTGCAGGATCAGTAAGAGTAACACCGGCGTGTAAAAAATTAAGAAAAGTCCTTCGGAAGGTCGGGTTTTCTGAAAAAACCACTGCATAAATCAATTACCAATTAAGTTTATATAACTTTTCGATTATTGAACTTTGTCGGTATCGACTTAGTTTTGTAGATTTTACACTTCTTTTATTACTTAAACATGTCCAAAGTTACGTTAAATTGTCAAGAAAAACGAATCTTTGTTGGCTCATAACATTCAAATGGCTTTTAATTTTAGTATTCTGTTTCCGTACCGACAATATTAATAATGAGACAAAACCATACCATGTTTAAGTTTTGATGTACAGACGCCAGCACATCAAGCTACCCCAATCTGTCAAATTTCTTTGATAGTTTTTCAACTTTATTCCAAAAGAATATGGTTCATGTTCATTGGGAAGATTTGACAGTTTGGTTTAGCTTGATGTGCTGGCGTTTGTACATTGTCAAACAGTGGAGTAAAACCCTCCCGAAGTTTGTATGGAAAAAATGTGGACTTGTTTCACCTTAAGTGTCACATTGTGTTCAAAACTTCATACAAATGGATCATTCAAATCAGCATATCGCGGTCTACTGCCTTACAAAGGCTTACCTTAAGCTGTACCACAACACCCGGCCATCTGTGTGATTCTCATTCTACGCTTATAAAGACTAACATTGTACAATAACCTTTAAATATACAGTAACATATACGTTCAACACGATGACGCCGACTCCGCAGAAGCATGAGACTCACGAGGAGAATCCGGCCGCGCTGGGCCTGGATGGCGAGAGAATCGTCATCACCGGCATGGCAGGACTCTACCCGGACTCCCACAGTGTCAAGGATTTATCTAACATTTTGTACAATAAGGTAAATCGTTTGGGTTTAAAGTATCTTTATTTATTCTAGAAGAACATACATTGTTCACAGCGAATAAATAGATTAAATTAGGTGTAGTCCAGAAGCAAACAGTTTTGATTTGTTAATGTTAGTCCGGTCAATTTAGACAATTGAAATAAAGAAAATTCCTACAGAGCCAAATCTTCGTAGAGACCTTAGGTTTACCACAAGGAATAAAGTGTCAAAAGTCCCAATTAGTCCCATGTGTGCTAAGGGACTTATTCGGGGTCTAAGGTCAAAATTTTAGGTGTTTTGGATTTTTCTCGAAAACGGTAAGTTTTATCGAAAAAGTACCTCAGTGCAAAGTTGTAGATCTTAAAATTCTCTATAAAAATGGTGTCACGATTTTTTCTCTAAGACCCACTATTTCCCAGATATTGCGCTTGTAAGAATCATGCTCTACATAGTATGCACACATATGCCACGTATATGTATACATATTTAGGTACTCAAGCAAGCAAAAATGCCTACTCGTGTCTCTTTTATGTATAGATTATACTATTCTAAGAAAATATACTCTAAAAAGACCGTGGGTCCCTTACCGAATCCCATCTACTTGAATAACATCTGGCCTTGAATAACATCTGCCTATTCTTTTGTCCGTGTGGTGTCGTTCACGTATACCTGCATCTTTTAGTGTTGAACGAGCAAGTCGAGTGACTATACGTATTTATTACAAGCGTCTATTATTGTAGTTAGTGCTGATCAATATTAAAAAAATATGTCACAATTTTGCTTTATTTGTAATAAACTTTTGACTGAAGATGAAACTGTTGTGGTCAGTCGTCGAATACATCAATAGCTAGTTCTTTTAATATTGTAAATGCTAAAACTAAGTTCGGAAGGCGGTGACATTATAATTAAAATACATATCCAAAGTCACCGACTTCCGAACTTAGTTATTAGGGTTAAACAAAGCAGGTTTATTATTTTTTACTTTTCAGTTTTTTCGGCGGTTTAATTTTTTTGTTATTTCTTTTTTATTGATTTTATGTAATTAATATGCGCTTGCCAAGTGAGTTTGTTGTCTAACCTTAGTCCGAGGTATTTTTCACACGTATTGTTGATCATTTTAGTGTTGTTTGTGTAAAGCTGGGTGGTCAGGGACTTTTTTTATGTTTAACCGAGTTCAAAAAGAAAGAGGTTATCAATTCGACATGTTTTTTTTAATTTTTATGTATGTTCGGGCATAACTCCGTCGTGTATAGATTGCAAAATTCTTTTTTTGTTCGAAAGGGGTTTATTTCGAAATGGTCCCATTAAAATTCCATATAGATATGATGATGCGTTTCGGAGACAGACAACGGAACTCTTCAAAAAATTACAGCAAATCAACCGCGAATGCTGCTATCGCATAATTATGAATTGTTTTGATCCCAAGGATGATGAAATTTCGAATTGGTGTGGTAACTAAAAAGTGAAAAATAAAAACTTTTTCAACACATTTGCTCAAAAACTGCATTTACGATGCCTGTATACATGGTTCGAAAGTTAAAAATTACGCACTAATACAACGGAACGTGCGGTAAAATAGGTACTCTCACCTAAGTACCTATTTTACCGCATACCTCGTTGTATGGCACCGTGCGTATTCTTTACGGTTTTTTTTTTTTAATTTCCATAATAGTTATTTATGATACTAGTGCGGTAAGTTGGTTTTACAAACGAGTAGACGAATGTAAGCTGACTGATCGAACCTCCTTGGAAGCGCTTTTGCTCAATACGTTTGTCTCACTTTAATACTAAAGAGTAAATGAGACGAAAGATGTAGTTCTAATTTTCACCACGTGCATGTGGCGCCATTTGCAAATTCGCGCCATTTTCATATTAGAAACGTCAAAGATTGTTGCGAGTTTCCGAATGATTTATAAACAAACTTATGATATGAGTTCAAGCGAGGAAACTGATATTAATATGGAATCTACTCCACCCGATATTTTGAATGAGGCGCAAATTGCAGGAAACGGTCTGGTACAAAAGTGCAACAGCTACACGATCAAAGTGTATGAAATTGCCGTTTTTTTCTGAGGTGTCGAGTATCATGTCCTCTATCTACTGAATGTATGATAGATAAGTCGCACTTTCGATGTCCCACCATGTGTGTATATTCTCTGTTGTGCCGATAGTGACGGATTTATTTATTGATTGAGTGATGTTTTGACGTCTCTATCGGTGCAGCTAGCTGTCAATTTTTTTCTAAATTAAATAGAAATAAAAGTCAAAGTGATTTACAATCTGTTTAATGTCGTGCGAGATCCCAGAGCTTTCTGACACAACTTATTTTCACAAAGATGAAACCTTAGGTTCTGAGTACGAGTGAGTGAGTTCTGAGGCCTCATGTACTTTTAATACCTGCGTGTTTGTAGAGTTCGCTCAGTGACACCTGGGCAGGTACCAGGTGAGAAAGGTAACTAAAAATTAGTGTTACTTTACTCAAATTGCTGATGGATTTGCTTATGGCTGATTTTCATATATATAGTAGAATATTACTCAGAAGTAATATCAAAAGTATCAGACGCTTTCCATGGAGCGGAAGTTTTGTCAGACGCTTTAAAGCTCTACAAAAAATATATGAACACTTGTCACTTTGACAGCCGATCACGTACTCAACTCGTGATGCCGCTCATTCCACAGGACGCCGATCACATACGGAATACGTGATCAACTTTCGTATGGTTTGTTTAAAATCACGAATTCAAATTTTGACCGGCGCGTAACGTAGGTCGAGCGGGTTTCTTTGCCTACACGCTTTATTGTTTTTTTTTTTTTGGGGCTGGAAATCATCAAATAACTTCTCCCGCTTGCTAGAGCAGGAGGGCGTGTCAGAATTTACTGACTAAAACCCACTCGTGTTCCCTCAGTTGCCCGTGTACCAGGGGTGGCGGTAACTCTTTCGAACAACCCGCTCTCCTGGCAGGCATCGGCCCTTGCGGACCCCACCAGTGGTTGCTGACATCTCTGACGGCGCGCGTGGAACACAACGCGCCGTCTCGCCTGCCACTTTTCGGCCGCAGGGGAAAGGGAGAGCGGCCAACGCTATACCGATACTCCTCTTCCCCTGCGGCCCCACCGCGTCCGCGATCTAATGGTGGCGGCCCCGTTCAGGCCAAGGAAGGGAAGAGCGCTGCTCAAAAGCACCGGCACTCCTCCTCTGCCGCAGCCTGTAACCCTCAGCCGCGATGCCTCCCATTCTACATCGCGGGCCACCTCAGTTGCGCTTTACTGCGCTTACTTTTTGGCCGCTACGTCATTGGCTTGAAGGTAAAAGCCCTGACGAGCGGCCCCACCTTTGGGTTTCTCTTGGCTTCACCGTGGGTGGGAGAGCACGATTACTGAGCCCCACCGCAACAACAATGCGGGAACCCACTCGGGGTGGTGACTGCGTAGGTATTGTACTTTTCTATGAAAAAACATTTTTTTTTTTGTATAACCGATGAAAAATTTCAGAGCTGGGGGTTTAGAATGATATGCTGAATTCATGGTTACAGATTGCGCACTGGTTAAAAGTTATCCTGTATTATCTAAAATGATGTAATAACCACTTATAAATGAATATTTATGCATGGCGCATACACATACACAATAGACTGAAACAGATTGTTAGTAGGTACCGAGTTACCATGGATGTCTCACTCGCTCTGAAACGCTTTGACTAACTGTACAGTCACGAGCAATAATAATGTATACGCTTACCAACTTTTCAAAGTGATTTTTTCCACTTTTACTAATTGTAATCTCATTCTATTATGAAAATAATATTTTGGAACCCACACTATAATGGAATACTTAAGTTATCTCAAGGTTGCAATCGCTATTTAAAAGAAAATCGCTTTTGAATTTGGCGATGTGTATACATATTAATGCTCGTGACTGTACCTATGTAATAATAACAAAAAAAAAAATACGAACAATACAATTACTATAATAATACCGCGCAACCATAGATTAATACGTGATCGGCGTCCTGTGAAATGAGCGGCATCACGAGCTGAGTACGTGTTCGGCTGTCAAAATGGTTCATAATTTTTTTGTAGAGCTTTCAAGCGTCTGATAAAAGTTCCGGTCCATGGAAAGCGTCTGATACTTTTGATATTACTTCAGAGTAATATTCTACAATATAATTATATAAAAATTTGCCATGTGAATTTAAGAGTCCCTAACAATTTCGGCGCGCTACTAGATTAGGTAAATATCGGAGCGCAGTGTGTCTGTGTGCGTTCGAACTATCGCTGACAATCGTAGTGTGCGTTGAAGCGGGAAGAAATAATCTTGATCCGAAACCGATATTATCATCACTATAGTTTTTACTTACTAAATTCCGTAATACTGGATGGATGTTATTGTGATTATGACGTGTTATGTTTAAGTATCCTATAAAAATATATTTAGGTACCTAGTACGGCATTCTCTCCTACTATAAAGTGTGACCAGCGTATAAGGTGTTTACCTTATGCGTTAGTCACACTTGATAGTTACAGGAGTAGGTGCGATATAACACGTGTATCCAGTTTTAATTACACGTGTTATATTGTACCTACTCCTGTATTATTGACTTACGACAAAACGCCAGGGAGGTGTAAAGATAACGGAGGGTCCTGCGTACCTTTATTTTCTCCGCTGTATGACCGCAGACTACAAATGAGAGTATAGAATACCGACCTTACTTTTCGTATAATAAAGCTAAAAAATAATTTGAACACAAGGTGGAATTAACGACCAGGACATGGAGGAAAAGTACATTCAGATTGAAGACATATAGCAAATTTTACTCAATCGGCACAATCTTTTGTTTTTCTTTTTTAGCCCATCTTAAACTAATTTAAAATATTGTTTCCCTATAATTGTTTTTCATTTCAGGAGTAGCAAGTCGTGAAAATAAACACAAGATACTTTTTACTAGTTTTTTAATTAAAACAGGTATACCTGTTTTACGATAATTTTATCGTTTTAGAGTTTAGTACGAGGTGTTTCGAAAATCCATAGAACGTGCTTGTCTGGAATCGACAATTTTGGGTAGTAGTAGTATTTTCGGTTTCACTTTTAGTATCCTGTCTACTTTCAGAGGTTGATCCGGTCCAGTCTACACGGCAAACAAATATAGTGTTTTTTTGTGATATGCAACTGGCCCTGTATTTGAAAGAACCAGTCGTGTTTGGTGTTTACTGTGATTATTTCGTCCTGTACACTCCAAAACTTGATATTTTTCGCTCTTAAGGCGCCGTCGGCATTCATTCCAAAAGCAGATAAAAGGCACTTTATTTCTATAATACCTTCATGAAATAAAAACATCTGGTACACCAGATGCCTTACTGCGCCACACAAAGTATTTGTACCGGTGCCGTTTACACAAAGTTGACATTACGTGTGGTCACGTGATAAAAAGTAAATTCAAAACAACGAAAACTAAATTTGGTTTAAAATGTTTTAATTGAGTAAATGGATTTAAATCTGTTGCATATTTCGTCCCAATCTTCAATTAAAAATAATTTTAATAAATTGGAAAATACCCTATCCTGGGGGTACCCAGAATCCTATTGCTAGACCCACATAGCAAAGACACATTACTGTACCAATTTACTAGTAACTGTATATGTTTGAAATATACATTCTTCCGTGGTATTTTTATTTCTTGTAAGTGGCCATGTTTCTGAACTCCTTGGTGACTTGTTCTCCTTTTCATCCCTATACAATATAAAAATACCATGTATTCATTTATTACCGTGTGGTACCGGACGTAAAGAAAGAACTTCCCGTAGGTGTTACGACACCTAAGGGAAGTTCTTTCTTTACGTCGGACTAGAGGAGGCGACTAAGGGGACTAGGGGCCTAGTGCATACCGTTGTAGCACCTTGGGTCTCCCGCACGGTGGCGGGTAAACCACCAACAATAGCATTACCAAGGAGGGTTGGTGTCAGGCTGGCGGCCAACTGTTAAACTTTGCCAAAACCCAAAGCAACAATCAGTGAAAATAAAATGATGCGCGATAGAGCTAGGGCGTACCCCACAGGTGACGCGCAGGGGCAGCACCCGGGTACTGTGGGAAATGGGCAAGGGTTGTCTCACCAGAACGGGCGGGTGCGACGTAAGACGCAAGCTTGGAGTGCGAGAGAAGTTCGATTGCGGTGTGCGAGCTGGAATGTAGGTACGATGACTGGAAGAGGAAGGGAACTAGCAGATGTTTTAAAAAGGCGAAGACTGAACATAGCATGTCTGTAAGAGACGAAATGGAAGGGCGCGAAGGCTAGAGAGATAGGAGAAGGATATAAGTTTTATTACTGTGGAAGCGATGGCAAGCGAAATGGTGTGGGTATAGTCTTAGATAGTCAGTTGAAAGAATGTGTGGTGTATGTTAAAAGAGTGAGTGATAAGAGTAGGGGGAGACCAAAGAAACGATGGATGGACTGTGTGGGAAGTGTGCAAGAAAAAGACATGTTGCGCCGACTGCAAATAAATTGGGATAAGGGCGCGAGAATGAATGATGATTAATTTATTACAAGTATTCAGTGTGTTTGCACGTTATTAATAGTCGAAAAATATCATGTTTCCTCCTTTTCTCCTACTGATAATGAGCCTGGTGTATCCTGTTTGTTAGTGGAACTGAAAATAATTAATAATACATATATTATAAAATTAGTAGGTACCTACCTATAAGTCAAAAAGTCTATTTAATTTCTAACAGGCAGATCATGAAACTTTCGTGATTTATGTAACTATAATTATGACTAGGTAAATAGAATACCTCGTGTCCTTTTTGCTCATCGATGATGTTCCAGGTAATAATTGAGTTTTAGTGGATTTCTGCCTATTTAATTACCTACAAATATAGTTAACACAATTTTAGATAATATAGAGAAACATAACAGTAAATTAAAACTATTTTCTTAATTAAGATGACGGGAACAATTATTATTTACATAAGAACTGCACATGCCTTTCGTGATTTTCAACCTTTGATTTTTCCGTGATAGTAAGGTTCACCTTTCGACCTATTTTCTAAAAATTAAACACTAATTTAATAATAGTACAATAAAAAACAGATGAATGAATAACATTAACAAATCACAAAGTGTCACACTATGCATAAATAAAATAAAAAATACTCTCAAGTCTCAAAACTGGTTACAACTAGTACAAAATCACGCGCGATTCGAAAATTACGTCGGGCGCGGCGAACTCACGGGCGACACAGGTCCGACGTCGGGAAGCCCTTGGGCGCGACTGAATGCTTCCAGCGAGCGCATCGGTTTATAAGGCATTATTTAGATATTTTATTAGAATTAAATAGGTTGTCAAAAATAAAATCTAAAAATTGATTTTGGTAGATAAACACTTCAATTTTTTAAATATTTAAGACTTATTGTTATTTTCGATAAATTCTTACGTGTACACGCTGGTATTGCACATGGTTTTATTGAGTTTTTTCAGCGTAGATTCCATTATTTTTAAAGTACTATTTCAATGAATGAAAAAAAAAGATATCGTCTACCTACTAATATACTACTCGTATATGCCCAGTATTTAGGATTTTTTCCCAGATTGTTATTTGCTACCAGTAAGCTAAAAAAGCAATTGAAAAACCTGGTGTTTCATGATTACGTAAAAACGTGTGTTATATTTTGATTTTTCGTAATTTATGTTGAGTAGTTGTCAAAATTTAAATTCGTAGACTTACTGGATAAATAGATGATGTTTACTGTCCATAAAAAAACACACAGATATCTTAAGGTTATTGAGAAATTTGCGCTGAAAAATGTGAATTTCCTGTTTTTAGGCCGCGAAATTGATAGTTTTACTTTACTCTTAAGTAAAGTAAAACTTATGTTTAGTTACCTTTCTCACCTTGTACCTGCCAAGGTGTCACTGAGCGAACTCCACAAACACGCAGGTATTAAATGTACATGAGGCTACTCAGAACCTAAGGTTTCATCTTTGTGAAAATAAGTTATGTCAGAAAGCTCTAGGATCTTGGAATAATAGTGATCATAGTGGCAATCAGCACAACATACATTATAGTGAGCAATAAATAGTGCGGTTAAGGGCCGTAAAATCAGAAAAACATTTCCAAATTGACGAAATTATAATATTAAGATCAGAAGTGAAATTAAATAAAAAATGCCCGAAACGAACACAGCATGTTATAATAATTAAAAAATTACAAGCAGAATGGAAAAATAAAATGAGAAATATGAGAATTAGTTCCGAAATCCTAGCACAACCGTACGCTCCGACCGTCGAGGCAAAAAAGGGCAGAATGTTCACGCGCAGCTCTTTTTATGAACTTACTGTCGCCACCTCCTGAGACTCGATGACGCGATCGATGGCCACGCCCACTGCTTGGTAGTGTTGCCACGTTACACGGCCTCTCCTGACGGGCGGTCGTCCTCGTCTGCAACGCCAATGTCTCCGCATCTTGTCCTCGCTCGAGGCTCTTCCGGTACATCTTGCAACGAGTCGTCCGGCTCCGCTGAAATACACAAATACATTGGGCTAGTTAGAATTTGTTTATCATTTAACAAACACATTCCTTTCAAAGACATGTCTTTCATACTTTGTTCATACAATCGTATCGTTATACTCATTTCTTACACAAATCGTTCAAATTCGTTCATACAGATCAATCTCTTGAGGGCCCCCGTTCATTCTTACTAAACTGCTGTGGTAGAGAATCACACTCAATACCACTTGTAAAGCGAACATAGTCATAACCGTGACAGAGAGCACAATCACATGTCAACGTGAATATGGAAGTACTCCAAATGAGTAATCCATCTGCCGCGACCTATCGCAGGAGAAAATTATCCTGGAGGAGCCTGTGGGATACAGACCTACACCGTCCGACCTCACAGTCAAGACTTTTGAATATATTCGTTCTGTGTCACTTTGACTGGAGAGATAAAAAAGTGTTATCGTGTGGTGGCTTATTTGTATCCTCTGTCTTTTACTCCTTCTGTATTACTAGTATTGTTTGATTGTGTCGTGTACGTATAATATAATTGTAAGTAGTACAATACCCTACACACACACAACCTACTAAAATGCGAACACTAATGGACCAAAAATCATTACAAAGGGTATCCCACAGATGTGATACGAGTATACTTGGATTATGAAAAAAAAGCTTTTGATCGCGTTCCCTTGCATCGTCTGATCCACAAACTTGAACATTTTAGCAGACGCGGTTGTGTATTAGCCTGGATAAGCGATTTTCTTACCAAAAGAACATTCCGTGTGCGTATTGGAGATGTTCTTTCTACGGCTCGTAAAGTTCTCAGCGGAGTTCCTCAGGGATCGGTGCTCGGACCACTAATATTTATTTTATACCTCACAGTTACAGTTAGAGGGGCTTGTGGCTAAGTAGCATAAGCCGAACGGGTCGATCGATCAGGTTAAGCTACGCTTGCCGCGGTTGGTCCGTGGATGGGTGACCATCTTTACATACCAAGATCCCTCCGTGCCTCGGAAAGCACGTTAAGCTGTGTTGGTCCCGGCTGTCATTTGTGGATCTTTGACAGTCGTTACGGGTCGTCAGAAGCCCGAAAATCTGACAACCAGTCTTACCAAGGGGTACCGTATTACCCAGTAACTGGGTTGTGGAGGTCAGATAGGCAGTCGCTCCATGTAAAATAACTGGTATTCAGCTGCATCCGGTTAGACTGGAAGCCGACCCCAAAGTGATTGGGAAAAGGCTAGGCAGATGATGACCTCACAGACTTGAAAAACACGCTTCGCCTGCCATTTTTCTGCAAACCATCGCTTATGCCCAAACAGAAGAACTACTTGTTGTCTGCAAATAGATCGACTAACATGCTATTTTATTACTATTACTTTTATTACCTTGTTTTAATTTACTTTTTACTTTATACACACTGTTAATTTATTTCATTAAGTTTTTATGCACTTCATAGCCTGAAACACAGGTTCAACCTAGTTCAGGCAATAAGCAACTGTGTTCTATTTTAATTATTAAGATACTTTGTGAATATGCTCATTTTTATAAATAAACGAGTATTATTATTATATATTATTATTATTTTCGTTGTTCGCGGATGATACGTTTTTTGTATTTCCTGTTTCTATGTTTTATATTGTAGCTGTTTGTTGTTCCTTTTGAATAAAAATAAAAATGACAAAAATTAACTGGACGTAAATCTGGACTCCAAGCAGTTACTGAGAATTTGTGAAGAGTGAAATCCAATACCACATTTTCTTTAACAACAATCGAACCGAGGAGTTAGAAATCACGCTTGCAACTACTACTCTGCTGGGGAGTTTGTTGCGCCACTTCTTCTTCCCATATAAAGCACTAGGAAGTGTCGAAGGGTGGGCGTTTTTGGGGACTGTCTTATATAATTTTGACGTTCGAAAAGTACTGACTCTCAGCCTAGTTTCAATAAATGACTTTTGATTTTGACACCAACAAGGTAATAAAAAATAACCTTATTTACGAAATGTAATAATCAATGATATTATAAGTGTAAAAAGGTGTAGATTGGTTATATGAGCTCAACAGCGGCACGTTAAAATGTAGACAAGTGACCAAACTGGACGTCAGTGTCGCGTCGCCAACGTCAACGGATGGACTTCACGTACGGAGTGCAATTAAAAGTAAAACTGACCCAAAAACACCGAAAATGCCGTCGTGTGTTATATTGCACAAATTATACAAGAAAAACTTCTAAAACTCAAGGAATCACATATCATTCATAAGTAAATTTATCTTAATATTTTCAAAAAACAAACAATAAATTCGTAAAATATGGCGTCAGATCTTTTCTGATAGATGTCAAATATTACCGATCATAGAGTAAAATAATGCCTAAGAACAGATATGTCAGTCTCACAGTAGGTAAGTACAAATGGTGGCATGTAATTTTTATTATTATTGCTATGATGAGTTTGGATAAATTAAATATATACATACATCCACTACTAAATTCAAATCAAAACATTAATAATTTAAGTGAGTCGTAAAGGAGAATATATTTTTGAGGTGTAAGTATTTAACTAATTAATTGTTTCTAGATTTCCAACAAATGAAAAAGAAATAAATTAAATTTATTTGAAGGTCACTGATGCCATTAGATAAGTTTATTACAGCACTCATCATCTGCCTAGCCTGTTCGCAATTATGTTGGGGTCGGCTTCCAGTCTGACCGGATGCAGCTGATTATCAGTATTTTACATGGAGCGACTGCCTGTCTGACCTCCACAACCCAGTTACTGGGTAATACGATACCCCTTGGTAAGACTGGTTGTTAGACTTTCGGGTTTTCTGACGACCCGTAACGACTTCCCTAGAAAATGGTTGAGATGGATGATGCTGATCCACGCGTCAAGTTCGTGAACGGGTGCCGTCGGTTGACACTGGTCATCTCCTAAGTGCCACGGCTTATTTAGAATCTAATTTTTATTTCTTTAATTTTTTTACTTTGTTCTCACATTATAGAAGAACCAAGAATAATGTTCCCAAGATTTTGTAATACCCATGATTTAAAAGAGTGTCCTTGGAGTTTCTTACCCGTTCTTTTCCATAGAGATAGATCTATGTTTTGGAATGGGCACCTAGCTTCAACTTCGATTTTTAACCGACGAAAAATAGAGGAGGTTACTTAATTCGACACGTATTTTTTTTTTTATGTATGACCACGCATATCTTTTTACAGAGTAGTTCGATTTTGATAATTCTTTTTTTTGTTTGACAATTCCAAAGTGCCTGTAAAAGGTTTAATTGAAATAAATGCTTTGAGTTTGAGTTTGACTGTCAAAGATCCACAAATGACAACCGGGACCAACGGCTTAGTGTGCTTTCCGAGGCACGAAGGGATCTTGGTATTTTAAGGTAGTCACCCATCCACGAATCAACCACGGCAAGCGTAGCTTAACCTGATTGATCTATTGATATATTTTTTTTTTATAAAATCAACAATACGTTTTATTTACCTACCTACCTACTTTCAATGCAATTTTACTAGTTTATTATTTTTACTACATGAACTCATGAGTGAATCGTATTTTTAGGCATAAATCACGGTTTGATGTAAAATGTCATATCTGATTATTATTCTATATCGTTTCTAGTACACGAGACGACGTACTGTCGCAAATTATATTTGTTTCTTTTTCACCCGCGGTAATTGAATCATGCCATCCAAATTTAACGTCTAATCGTAATGTAGTGTGCTATTGCAATATTATGTTATCTATGTGTGCATTATTGTGCCGTTTTTGAAGATCGAATGCTGTGTATGTAAGCCGTCTACACCTACTTACTTATAATATCATTGGTAATAATAATATATGTTTTGATGCAACGCAGATCAACCCTGTGTCAGAGGCAGCACTCCGTTTTAAGTGCAACCATCCAGAAGTAGTGCAGTATGCAGGTACTGTTCCGGACCTCAGCCACTTTGATGCGCAATTCTTCAAGGTGCACTACCGACTCGCAAACTGTATGGACGCCATGGCCCGCAAGATCCTGGAACAGACGTACCAGGCCATCTATGATGCTGGTAAACATACAACTACAACGCTATTTTCCATTGGCGCGTGGTTAAATTATGACTTTGTTTTGTTTTAACATTTTGGGTGACAATTTCTAATAATATTTAACTGTTTAAAAGAAGGCTTTAGAAAGAAGGGTTTAGATTCCGGTATTTCTGCAGGCACATGAGACATTGAAGCGTAGTCTACGGGATGGCCACGCATCTGCCTGTCTCTGGTATTGCAGATGTCTTTAAGGTATCACTTACCATCAGGGTCCTATGTCTGACAATACTTCCGCACTGATCCGTGTCGTGCCGGACGTACAGAATTGCACCATCCCATTTCTTTGCGTAGGTGTCGTAAAAGGCGACTAAGGGACTATTTTACTAAAGAATGAGCAGCAGCGTTCTCTTTGCATTTAACCAACAAATTGCGATCGCCAACCCGCCTGCCAAGCATGGTGATTATGTCAAACTCCCCCTTTTGGGTGAGGCCTTTGTTCAGCAGTCGGCGTATTTCAGCTGAAATGTTGATTATGATGATGTCTGTTGGATTGGGTGTGATTTATTTATTTGAAAGCTATGTCTATTTGTTAAATAAAAACAAAATTTTCACTCCATCATGATAGGTGCTATTAATAAAGTAGAAAGTCGCCAGTCACTTTGATTAAATATGCCTCAAGTGGACCGTGCGTCAGTTGGGCATCCAGTAATAAAAAAATAACTTAAAAATTTATTCGTTAGTTACAGAAATTAGTAAATCAAGATCATTACCTGATTTCTGTCTTCATCATACTCACACACACTTCAGCCTAAAGTCGTCCACTGCTGGACATATACCTCCCTCAAAAGGGGGGTTTTGCCATGATTGCCACGCTTGGCAGACGGGATGGCGATCGCAGTATGGTGGTAAAATGCATAGAGAACGCTTCTGCCCATTCTCTAGTAAGTCCTTTATTCGTCTTCTACAAAACCCACGGGAAGAAATGGGATGGTGCTATTATTTTATGTCTGGCAACACACAGAACCCGGTCTTCATAATCAATCATAATCAGCCTTCAATGTTTCCACTGCTGGGACACAAGCCTCCTCTCAGTGAGACGGAGTGGGCCATAATCCACCACGCGATTCCGCTGACCACGCCGAGGACAGACCTGAGTACATCCCTGAGATCTCGAAAAATTCTTCGCTTGTGTAACAAATCACTAGCTGTATGTCCTACACCCAATGCAGTCCTACAATGTCACTATACAGTACTACTAGTCACTATACAGGAATTGCATTAAAATGTAAGAAGTATTTTTAGTTTTATGATTACATTACAATGTAGCACAATATAATTTTACATCTAATGCCAATAGGTATTCCTATTAGAATGAATATGTAGAATTCTAGGACAAAAACAGGAATTGGGCAATATCACTTCTTTAAGTAGGTATTTATGCACTTATTTGTTACAAAACCACTAGGAATTGGTGATGGATTTTGGAGGCCGTATTTGTAACAATGTTCAAAAAAGCAACGAATGAAACTGAGTGAAAAATTATTTTAAGCGTAATTTGAAATATAGGGTAACGGGTTTCGTACCCAAAGTGTGCCTTCGGAACCCAATTACCGACTTCTCCGCTGTTCGTCTGGCCATCCATCAGTCAGCGGACTGTATCTTATAGGAGGCAGTTACAATTTTCACAGGGTGTGTATTTCTATTGCCTTATAGCAACCAATTATAATAAAAAATAGGGTTAAAATGAAAGGAGACCCATTCAAGAAAGGTGTTCTTTTTAAAATGTACTGTTAAATGTTGTACCTACAGTAGTACGGAACCCGTTTTTTTTGGGGCTGGGCAATCATCATATAACTTCTCCCGCTCTGGGTGGAGCAGGAGGGCGTGTCAGACTTTTACTGACTAAAACCCACCCGTGATCCCTCAGTTGTCCGTGTGCCAGGACCGACGGTATCTCTTTCGAACAACCCGCACCCCTGGCAGGTATCGGCCCTTGCGGACCCCACCAGTTGGTGCTGACATCTCTTTGAGGCGCGCGTGGAACGCAACGCGCCTTTGATTGGGCTTGGTCCTTACCGGACAGCGAGCTATCCATTATTCACCGTCCGCAAGCCCGCGCCTATGGTGGCCGGGATTCAGTTTGGGATTCCCGACGTCCAGGGTATCTCCTGCGGAGGCTAGGGTCGTGAGGGCACACATACTGCCCGTGCGGATCCCTTCGTGTGCGAGTACAACTCACACTTGGACAGCTTATTATAACAACAAGCCGTGCGTTCGATAGCATTTCCCATCAGCGAAAACGAACTTCAAAACTTCCATCCCCTATTTAAATACTTTGTGATCTCTGAATCAATCCATAATGTTGCCACAACTGGGACACGGGCCTCCTTTCAGTGAGAGGGAGTGGGTTGTAATCCACCATGCAGATCCAGTTCGGGTCATATTTCTTCGAATTTTTGGTTCTAGGACATGCCGGTTTTTTCACGATCCCTTCACCGTTTTGAGAGCAGTGGTGATAAAATTATGTGCACAAAATTAAAGCGCCCGACTTGGTTGGAACCTACTATGGAACCTACGATCTACGACTCGTAAGCTGCAGCCGTTATCACTGCGCGACCGCTGCTCACTGGACCAGTACTGCTCACTGATTTGCGAACAGAATTTTCCAAAAATCCTTTATAATATGATAAGACTGACAAAAATTTAATACTTCTAGCACTAGCAGCAAAATGTTTATTCAACTACTTTCTTTGCATGTATCTATCTAAACTCTTACTACAGTATTTCGCTTGAACGACATTTTTTTTTTCCTAAACAAAGTTTATTCTCCCTAATCCTTAAGTATTGGACAAAATACCGATTTTGTTCATCTGCAAAATCAAAAGCCATTTATTCAAACTAGGCTCACCACTTTTTGAACGTCAACATTACATAAGACAGTCCCCCAAAATGCCCGCCCTTCACCACTTCCTAGTGATTTAGCTGGGAAGAACCGCACCACCCTCCTCTCCGCAAAATGAACTCACTATGATTTTTTTCTAGGTGTAAATCCGGAAGAACTTTCCGGTAAGAAGGTCGCCGTGTATATTGGCACTTGTTTCTCTGAAACTGAAAAAGCATGCTTTTATGAAGCCTCTTCTAGAACTGGTTTCGGTATTGCTGGGTAAGTCAGGAATTTGAATTATTTTAAATCAAGTTTGTTTGAGCTGTATTTCTGTGGAAAGAGAGAGGGATATCAAAAGGAATCAGGACCACTTCTATTACCAATTATAATGCTATGCGTTACGATTATTGATATACGCTACGGTTGCTAATATGACGACATGCTACGGTTACTGGGGGTCTACTCGTAGTCTCCAAGTCCGTCAACGAAGATAAAAAGCAAATGTCAAAGTACATTATTCGGGTGTGTGAAAATCAGTAATAATATTATTATTTTAAATGTCTTTGACATATTTCGGGACTCTGGGATCCCGGATCTTTGGAAGGCGTACGAGAAGCCTAAGCCAACTCGCAAAGGCCCCTTAGACAATTCTAAACGATGAGCACGCACCGACCGACGAGTATGCCTGTATGCATTATGCAAGTGCACCCAAGGTTGTCTTTTGGTGCACTTGCATAGTGCATACAGGTATAATCGTTATTATTTTCTTTATTTAGTTGATACATACATATTATTATAAATTATATTTTTCAATATTTGAATATAAAAATATGTATAAAAACATTTAAAATATGAAAAATTGTAGCTCACCGGTATCGGGATAGGGTCCAAGTTACCGGTGGTCAGGGCTGCTGAGAGAGGAACCACCTCACTATACGCGCCGTGTTCAGTATTACTGCTTTCTGGATCGATCCCTTGACCCAGCTGCCTAACGAGAGCCTCCTGAGGTATTGGTCGAGGCTCTTGGCTATAATGCCATTGGCCGTCACGACTACAAGCACAATGACTGCTGTATCCACATCCCACATGTCAACAACCACGCATGTCAGGTCAAGATACTTCATCTGCTTATTTTTTTCAGCTTTCACGAGGTTCTCGTCATGTGGGACTGCTATATCAAAAATCATTGTTCGACGCTCTAATCGATCTATTACCACTAACTATGTCCGGCTTATTGGCAACAATAGTCCAGTCAGTGATGCCATTTTTTTCGGCCTAGCCTTGAATCCTCTAGCCTCCTCTAGCCTAGCCGCTAGACAGAACCAGAGCGGACTCAAACTATCGTCCTGAAATATGTTTCGCTTGATCTTTATCGGTTCGCTTTTCCTTTGGACATTTTTAAATCTCCGGTAGTTGTTCGTCATGATAACTTTGTCCATAATTGCACAGACAAAATCTTCAGTTTCCCCAAAGAGGTCACCGAAACGTAGCCAGGCTACGGACGCTAGTTGGTCTACATCGAGTCCATGTAGGGCCCGGAAAAACCATCCGTGAAGCTCCTTACTCTGCCATACTTCCATGCGATCATTAGTGTCAAGCACTACAGGCTTGCGCCAGTTCTCTTTAGCCAAGGAGAGCGGGGTGAGGCCCCTATCCACCGCAACTACATCTCGATGCATCCTCACTTCGGTTTCTAGGAAATAATCCCTGAGACTGCATGTCTCGCGATTGTGGAGAGTCTTAGCATTTAAAAAGCCTCGACCTCCACATTTTCGCGGGATATACAGTCTCATTCCCGATGACCGTGGGTGGTGCATTCGATATGCAGTCAGCAGCGTACGGACCCTCCTATCCAGGGCGTCGAGTTCGGTCTGAGTCCATTTGAGTATGCCGAAAGAGTACATCAAAACTGGCATGACCCAACCGTTGAAGGCGCGCACCTTGTTTCCACCTGATAAAAGACTATTAAATACTTTTTTCAGGCGGCCATAGAAGCGCTCCCTCAACGATTGCTTCATGTCAGTAACATTGATGCCCAACGCTTCCGACATACCCAAATACTTATAGGTTTCGGCTGCGGAGAGGGCTCGAAGGTTAATGGGATCCGAGAGTTGGGTTCCCACGGATTTCACAATCTCCCCTCGCTTTACATGCATGACCGCACATTTGTCCACACCAAATTCCATCCTGATGGCGCTACTGAAGGTTTCAGTTACTTTCAGTAGCTCCATCAGTTGCAAATTGTTGGGGGCAAAGAGTTTTAGGTCATCCATGTAGAGGAGGTGAGATATAACCTAACCGCCTCTCCTCAACCGATAGCCTATACCTGAATCTTCCAGCAGTGTGCTTAGAGGATTCAGGGCTAGGCAGAACCAAAGCGGACATAAACTGTCGCCCTGAAATATACCTCGCTCGATCCTTATCGGCTCGCTATTCCTCTGGATATTTCGACATCCTGGATATCGAAGGACCGTCCTCCACTGCCCCATACATGACATCAGGAAGGTGCGCAGAGTTGTATCTACTTTATACAACTCCAGCACCCTCATGAGCCATGTATGTGGCACCGAGTCATAGGCCTTCTTGTAGTCTATCCAACATGTTGAAAGATCCTTTCGGGAACGACGAACCTGTTGGCTAATGGCCATATCATTGAGGAGTAGCTCCTTAGTACCGCGGGACCCATTCCTACATCCATTTTGAGAGACAGACAGGATGGAATTAGTGTCAACATGATTGTAAATTTTAGCTCTCAAAATGGATGTAAGAACCTTATAGACCGTCGGTAAACAAGTGATCGGCCTATAATTTTTGGGTTCCACGGTACTACCTGACTTATGGAGCAGGTGGGTAACTCTTGTCGTTAGGAACTGGGGTAGCGAACCAGACTCCAAAGCAGTCTGGTACTGAGCCGCTAAGCGAGCGTGCGATTCCATGAACCATTTGATCCAGAAGTTGTGCAGCCCGTCCGGCCCTGGAGATTTCCAGTTGGGCAGCGGACGGACTGCACGAGCTACATCTTGGGGGCTGATGGCAATAGCCCCCATTTCTGGTATGGGATCGCAGGCTCGCTCGACTTCTCGAGCCCAATCATCTTCGGTGTGACTGACAGGCACCGACCAGATATTGCGCCAATAAGAGCACATGGCGTCATCATCCGGTACGCGCGTATCAGCCACACCTTGGTCCGGTCGCTCCCAAGTCCTATAAACCCACCTTTCATCACTCTGGAAGGTGCGGTTCTGAGTGTATCGGTCTACTCGCCTCTTATACCGACGAATACGGTTTGCCCATGCATACACTTTCTGCTTCAGGAAGTAAGACGGAACATATAATCTTGAGGGCTGGTATCAGTCCCTGAGAATGCCCGCCTCACAAAGCGCATCACTCTAGGGCGAGTGTTGCCCTCCCTGAAGCAGATTAGTTTGCCGATGAGGGCCCTGGTCCCACCAATACGACGTTCAATCCTGCACTGCCAAGCTGGAACGGCTGGTTTCGGTCGTGTAGCTCTAGAGTAATTTGCGAATTTGACGTGAGCTACACGACATACCGCTACAGCCGTGCAGTACAGAATCGAATGAGAATCGGTGAGGTCTTCGCAGTCATTAAAATAATTTGACAACAGCGAATCCAAAGCCGCCACCAGCGCCCTATTTTTGTTATGCATGGGCAAACGAGGTAAGCGTGGCCTAAGTTCGGGCGACATGAACCGATATTCCCGAATTGCACCCTCCAAAGCACTCATCAGTCCGGAGGTGGTAGGCGCGCTCGAAGTGCCGCTGATCGTGTCAACATCTATCTTAGTTCCATAATTTCATTTCTTCCAGTATTATATTTTATGCTTTGTGTTTTTCTTAGTTTTATCGGAGGTGACATCTGTCATAATTATCACCTCCGATTCGGCAGTTTTAGAATAAAGTTTCTTACATGTTTGAATATTTTGGTCTCTGATTAAAAATGTTTGATGGTTTAGGTACCGGTTTCTTCTTTGATTGATGAAAAAAATACTTATAAAATTGGTCAAATTTATTACTATTGATGGAATTCGAAAATAAGATAAACAAGACGTCTTGGTGACACGGTGTTGCCAGCCTTATTATTATTATTATTGTGTGGTTGGACACTTTAACAGCTAATAAACTGATTCATAGGGACATCTGTAAAACTGTGTTGTCATTCATTGTTAGTTTCTGCCCGAACTAATCTTATGTCTAATGTTTATGATACGAAGAAGGGAACGACTGTGACTTCGACCGAAAATACGGACTTGCTGCTAAGAGAGTAAACCCTTGTTACTGTAACAAATATGGCTCCGTAGCAACAGCTGGAGTCAGCTCAAGCATCGTTTATAACCCCTCCTACAGTTATTAAGCAACAATTATAGTACACAGCTGCTTCAGTAATACGATCACCAAACATAAATAAATCATAAAAGTAAATTGTTGCTGTTTTGTAATTCAGTTGCAGCAAAACGATGTTCGCCAACCGCATTTCCTACTGGCTGAACGCAAAGGGTCCTTCGATGTCGATCGATCTGGCGTGTTCCAGTTCCACCGCGGCGCTGGAGCAGGCATACCTTGCTTTAAGTCGAGGTGAATGTGAGGCAGCCATCGTTGGAGGCACCTACCTGTGTATGCACCCACAGTCGGCTGTGCATTACGGAAGGTACTATCAGGAAACGAAGATCTACGTTATTACCATTAACTAGTTTTTAACCCCCGACGCAAAAACGACGGGGTGTTATAAGTTACGGCGTAGCTCCCGAACGGATGAACCGATTTTGATTTTGTTTTTTTTTTGTTTGAAAGGTGTATTAGTCGGGAGTGTTCTTAGACATGTTTCATCAAAATCGGTTCAGCCGTTTGAAGATTATCAGCTCTTTTCTGGTTGATGAAGGGATTTGAGCATCTTCCGCGGGTCTGATCAACTCGAAATTTGGTATTCTATTACTTCAATGATATTAAACGAACAAAGTAACCTTGAAATGATGCTGGAGCAACACCTGGAATTTCCAGGATGCCCAAGTTACTCACAAACAGCAAAGTATCGTGTTTGGGCTCATTGAAAAGGTCTCAATGAATAGATTATAGATAAATAGTGATCAGGACGAGGAATGAGGAAAAATTAGTAACAAATTTCACTGTGGGAAAAATACGCAACGATGCGCAGATTTAAGCGAGCGAGACATTAAGTTTAAAAAGTAGGAAATAAAAATTAAATTAAAAATTTAAAAAACCCCCGACCCTAAAAACTCAAAAAAGTAAAAATAATAATAGTTATAGGCTTTTTAAGATTAAGGTAATATTTTGATCAAGGCATTGTCAGGTCGGGGGACGGTCAATGAAAACGCCAAACAGAGGCCTAGCATTTTCATTTTACAAAATTAGAGATTATAGAATTAAATACATTATTGTGTTGGTACCACATAATACAAAATAGCATAATAGTACTAAACAATGGTCTCTGATCTTACAAGGCATCTTTTGCAGACATCCTTCGAATGAATTGAAAAAAACAATTATCTCTCTCCTTTCTCAAAAGAATGAAAGGTATCAATAGATGCGGTAAAGGTATCAATGGTGTATATACAGGCTGATTTTTTTTAGCGTCTGGAAAAAAAATGGGTATAATAGGTGAACGGGGTAGAAGCCTGTGGTACGGAAATTACACTTTTTTTTTTCAATTCTAAAATGGAATTAACCTATGAATGAATACTATTACTTATTTGTAGTAAACTTTTCATACTAAAAATTAAAAAAATTAAAAGTAAAAAACAACCAAAAAATCGGCAAATAATATCAAAATCCAATTTATAGGCACCCTACTCTACGCGCAGAAATTATCAATGAAAATTCGTAGCGAAATTCAATCCTTTGAAGCCGGCCGCTTTTTTCGCAGGCGTAGGTACCGCTCACGTTTCACCGCATGCGCATCCCCTACCGCCCGCGCGCGCCGCTCTCCGTTTCTCCAGTCACCTGCGATTGGTCATAGCGTGACGTCGATCGCTGTTTTTTCCGCGTGTGCTTCAACTGCACAGTGATTGTTTTCAAAATGACGTACGCATACTCCAGCGTAGAGTACCTTGCCATGATGAGGTATTATTTTTTGTCCGGTGAAAATTTAAATGGTGCGAGGCGAATGTACGCCGACGAAGAATACCCACAATCCCTTAGACGTAACGGAATCCCTGACCCCCGGAACCCCAACACAGACTTGATATTCCGCACTTATCAGCGGTTACTTGACCATGGCCAGTTTCAGCTTCCCGGTCATGCCAGGGGCAGAGGCCGGCCACCCTTGTCCATACATGTTGAAGACGCCATCCTGGAATATTTCCAGCAACACCCGAGGAGGAGGAGCACCCGGCAAGCAGCTCGTCGATTTGGCGTAAACCAGTGGTATGGAAGCTACTCCATTCAATGGATATGCATCCATACCACTTCTTACGCGTACAAGCTTTGCATGCTCTGGATAGTGGACCTCGTATTGAGTTCTGTCGCTGGCTGCAGAACCAACCGCAGGAGAACATTCTATGGACCGACGAGTCCATATTTACCCGCGTTGGTATCTACAACGTACACAATTAGCACTGGTTGAGTTTTAAAAACCCACATAAAATAAAAGAACACGCAGCTAATCGCTCAACCACTTCACTGACGAGCCGTCTTATTCTTACCGCATTTTTTGGCAATTCGCTTAGTCCACACTACGCATTTGTTTCAATGGTTTTAGACTACAATAATAATTATTAGGATTCTTTTTTATTACACATCAAGCTAAAACCTTCGAAATACAGATGAATGTGAGTGATTGTTATAAGAATTTAACATCAACAGGTTTGTTTACACTTCTATCAAAGCTTTACCGATCTTACGAGACGTAATTTATTTTGTTTACGGTTTCAAGACACGCGTCACACAGTGTATCAAATTATTTGCCTACTACAACTCCACACAGCACGGTGAGGTGTGTAGGTACACGCGCAAATGTATGTGTTAGATTGTTCATTTTGATAATCTATTATTGTTTGGTAGATAATGTCATTTGTCACGTTGACGAAGCCTTGAACAAGTGCAGAAGTACCTAATTTGACTAGTTTACAAAAATAACGGTCTCAATTTGTGAAAATAACTTGGATGTTGTTACTATAAATGATTAGTAGTATTTAATTACACTTGTAATATATTTGGGTTTTCTAGTATTACTTAAAATAATAAATAGACTGATTCAATTGACTAGCACAATACTGGCAGTTCAAATTGATACTTTTAAGTGTCTTAAATTACGAATCAGTTCTTATTAAATTGCTTAATTACCATAAAATGTTTTCTAACGGTTTTACTACATAACCTTTGTTTATTAATCTCTGTTAGAAGTTATTAAGCCAAATGAGTGACGTTCTGTAGCTTGTTCAAAATGGCGGTAGTTGTTTAATGTAAATTGACATTGGGAAGTTATAAAAAGGATTAAAAATAACGTTATTGGGTCAGTTGCTTGGTAGATGTTCAGGAGGTTAGTCCTAGTGCCGTTGTTGTGTGGAATAAATCAACCAGATGTCATGTAAGTTAAGTAATTTGATATTATATAATAATTATTGCTTATTATAAAAATGTTGTTGTACAAGTTATATTATAGTCGGTTTTCCTAATGTTTTAAATCATAACAATCATATTCATGTTCTATTCCTAGCTATTGTAATAATGTAATAGCAATGTTATAATAATTCTAAGTTCTCTTGGACAATGGTCCAAGAGTTGAAATTAAATGTATGTAGGAAAATAATAATTCATAGTAATGTAAGAGATGTGTTGATGAAATATTTCAATACTGTTTCCATGGAGTTTCTTGTCCTTCTTCTCCATGAAGACCTAGTTTTGGAACGGACGACTAGCTTTCTGATTCAATATTGACAAGCCTAACTGAAATAAATGTCTGGTCTTGTCTTTCTGTGCTTTACTTCATGAAATCCTTTCCCTACAAACCATATTCATAAGAACCTGCATACACAGTAAATAAGCAGTAACCATTCTGATATTCAAAGCTTGATATTTGTTTTAAATGTACACACTTATAAATGTATATATCCCCTTTATTCTGACATCAGAAGTGGGATGGTTCTCTGGCCTTTTAAAACCACTTACTAATGCATTTTATTTTGCTATTTTCATGATCAATGTTCGAGCTGCTGACGATATTTTGAAAACCGTGGCGGGACGCTGACTTCACTCGCACCATAATGATGACATCCCGCTGCCCCTGACATCGGAGCTGCGGAGCTGCAAGTTACTATGTGAGCTTCGAGACTGGAACCTCAGCTGCTGTGAGAAGTATCGGGAAGCTTTCCAGGAATAAGAAGTAGCTTAAGTTGGTAAGGCCCTTAGAGGCTGTTTAATATTTACAAATGGATACGATGATAAATTGAAAGATTAAGTATTGCGAAATACTTTTATATCATTTCTATTGTTTATCGAGCATTTATTAGTATGTTTTTACTGTTAATTACTTATGTATCATTGAACCAATTACTTTAAAAGATAATCAGAGGATACAATAGTTAGAGGAAAGAGAGAGGAAGCAAAATAGTAATTTTGACATTCTTAAATGATACAAGAACAAAGTTACTTTCTTCCGTGATACATACCTAACTAATTGCTTTGTACAATAAACACTTGTGATTAGGTTACCGGGTAAATAAATTGATTAAATCAGTTAACTTCATAAGTTTAAAGATGCTAAATGCAATTTAATTTGTCTTTCTCCATGTCATGATAAAAAAAGAAAAATATACAACCATCTAATCTGCGTTTGCTAATTAATTTCCACAAATGAGAAGTAAAAAAAAAAAAGAAAAAAATACTTAGTACCTACATGTAAAACTCGATTTGATAAATTTCAAATTGCGCCACGACTTACCTGAAATTCAAGTGGCAATAAAATCAATTTGATTACACTATGGATTTTAAAGTTGTTGATACTTTCTAGCTTATTCAGTAGTAGCCTCGAAACGTGTCATGAACAGCTGTGTATGCCTAAGGTAGTTTTTTATTTTTATTTTTAATAATTGCATAACGGATTATGAATGGTAAAAATATTTTCGGATGAGGTAATAAACCCCGAATTTATAGTTATACTTTTTTATGACTTTAGTAGAGTATGTACTTAATGCAATTTTCTTTCTATTTCCTCATGACGTTTGTATTATTTTATGATTTTTAAAAATTAGCTTTTAAGATTTTTATTGAAAGACATAATTATGAAATTGTGTTATATTCGATTTCAATTTCCAATGCTCACAGCGATGAGACTTGAGAGACAGAAAAACTTAATAACTTAGTTTGGTTAAACTGAAATGAACCAACTAAAAAAATGCAAATGGTACAACTGACGTTCAAAAGTGCCTTTTAAGTGCCTTTGAAATAAATGCTTTGACTTTGACTTTGATTTTGACGTTGACTTTGACTTTGATAAGTTGCAATTTAGAGGTTGATTTTATTGTGAAATCAATGGAATAATTGCTGCTGGGGTCACAGGCCTGGTGTTAACTAACTCACGTACAGCAGGTGGGGCCTTAACATCACTTGGGTCAGAGACCAATGGAATTATTGCTGCTGGGGTCATAGGCCTGGTGTTAACTAACTCACGTACAGCAGGTGGGGCCTTAACATCACTTGGGTCATAGACTAATGGAATAATTGCTGCTGGGGTCATAGGCCTGGTGTTAACTAACTCACGTACAGCAGGTGGGGCCTTAACATCACTTGGGTCAGAGACCAATGGAATTATTGCTGCTGGGGTCATAGGCCTGGTGTTAACTAACTCACGTACAGCAGGTGGGGCCTTAACATCACTTGGGTCATAGACTAATGGAATAATTGCTGCTGGGGTCACAGGCCTGGTGTTAACTAACTCACGTACAGCAGGTGGGGCCTTAACATCACTTGGGTCATAGACCAATGAGAACAATATAAATATTCCCCTTATTGCTTTTGAGACAAGTACAGTTCAGCATGGCTGTGAAAGGTTATTTTCAGATTTATTGGCATTGTGATGATGATTTTGGTGCATTTCAGTTTGACCGAACGTTCAAACGGTACATGGACAATTGGACATGGATTGTATATTGGGATGATGGATAATTCTTTTATCTTAATAGACCAACGTATAGTGAATTTAAATTGTAATATTGGTTTGGATGTGCTTTTACTATATATTTTTTCGGTACGGTGTGATTTGTTATTCTTCTTCAGTTTACAAATTCTTTTCTTTTCAAATCAAGATGTATCACACCTCTTAAAAATACGGTACTGAGCAGATTATCGCATAAGAAAATTTATTAATTTACATAACACCAATCGAAATAGTACGTACCTTTACTGTCGAGTTAAAATCACCCAAATCTTTTATTTTCAAAAACCTGGCTATTTTATGAAATAAAAAGAAAATATTTAAAAACAAATGACGCTTACGGTGTCACGTTATTAATTCGGTCTGAAATATCAAATGATGGCTGAATATAATTCTGCGCTAATTGACTTTACAAACAAATATAAAATGCTGAATCTGTAAAGCTGTTCTATCGTGAAATTGGAAATTATTGTTGAACTAGCAGCGCTCCGCGGTTTCACCCGCGTAGTTCCCGTTCCCGTGGGAATACGGGGATAAAATATAGCCTATATCACCCAGGAATAGTGTAGCTTCCCAACAGTGAAATAATTTTTCAAATAGATTCAGTAATTTCGGACCCTATTCAATGCAAACAAACAAACAAAAAATAAACAATCAAATCTTTCCTCTTTATTAATCTTATTGGTATAGATTATTACAGAATAGATAAATTAAAGTAACGAACATATTTTGAATGTGAGTGTAACAAGTAATTTATAATCGATGTTATTTGAGAATTATATAAATGCTATTTTAGTGGTCAGGGTAATTTAAAATTGGGTACTTGTGTAAGGTTCTGATGTTTACAAAATTATTTCGGAGATAATTTTAACGAAAACGAAATATACCAAGTCTTAGCAGAAAGTCGGAATAAATAGTTGGTACTTTATTTATCTTCGTAAAGGTAATTCAATGAGTCCCTCATTACTGAAGATCGTGGTCACTGGATGAGCGGACAGTCATTCTCCATCTACTCCGGTCCAAAGTCGCCAACACCACTTGCTGAAATTTATTGGAGGGCGTGGCTTCTTTTATTTATTTATTAATTAAAGATGACTTACAGCTAAAACAAACAATAAATAAAGAATGGTATGTGATACTGACAGCCAATTAAGTAGAAGTCAATCTAAAAACACACTTTTGCTAGAACTAATTCATTGTGATTTTTTTCAAAGTAGTGAGCATCACATGGTTATTATTATTATTAATTATTTTAATTCAGAATTCATTATTACATTCCATAACTTGTTAGTAAAAAAACAAAACTTAAAACTATGTTTGTAAAATTAATAATTATAAAAAATTGAGCTATTAAATTTAACATAATACAAAATTGAGCTACTTCACATTATATAGGGCACCACCCGAGTACCACCCATGTACAAAACTAAGATTTTCCTTAAGATTAACTTGTTTGAAATAATTCACTATACTTTGGTTTCTTGTTAGGTGTTATTAAAAGTTATTACTTCCAATGTAAAAGTATTGTTCGGAGTGGCCATGTCAAAAATGTATGAAATTGTTAATAGAAAATGTGTTTATTGAATAGTGTTCAATAATATTGTCAGAATGACCGAACGATGAATTATTCGAATTATTTTCATGATCACTGGTCAGTGCTGCGATGCAGCTGTTAAACATGAATGACTTACTGAACAATTCTTTTGTGAACTTAATTATACCCTTACGTTAATAGTTATGACAACATTGTTAAATGTTTATACGACATTAGGGAGGTAAAAACAGAAAAACTGTATCAATATGTAGACAGATAAATTGTTATATGCCCGGAGCACATAAAATGAGAAACAATGTATAAATTTTTGTTGTATTGGTCACTATTAAGTTCTGTCGTTTTAGTGAGAAGGAGGATTAATAGGTACTTCGAGGACGAAGTATTTTCAGTCTGGCCGTGTTCGATCATTCATTTTGATATTATAATAAGTATTGTTTGTTGGATAATGACATCGGTCACATTAACGAGGCCTTGAGGTACCTACCTAATTTGACAAGATAGTATTCACAGGAAATAACTGTATTGACTTGCAAAAATTACTTAAATCTATAATGATTAAGTAGTTTTTAATAATACCTGTTTAAATATACTTTACCTTAGGTTTTGATTTGATACTTTTATATAATGTGTAAGTTTAACTGGTCAACTATCAAGTGCTGTTGTTTTTGTGAGACGGTGGATTCATAGGTACTTCGAGAACGAAGTACTTGTCAGTCTGGCCGTGTTAGATTGTTCATTTTGATAATCTATTATTGTTTGGTAGATAATGTCATTTGTCACGTTGACGAAGCCTTGAACAAGTGCAGAAGTACCTAATTTGACTAGTTTACAAAAATAACGGTCTCAATTTGTGAAAATAACTTGGATGTTGTTACTATAAATGATTAGTAGTATTTAATTACACTTGTAATATATTTGGGTTTTCTAGTATTACTTAAAATAATAAATAGACTGATTCAATTGACTAGCACAATACTGGCAGTTCAAATTGATACTTTTAAGTGTCTTAAATTACGAATCAGTTCTTATTAAATTGCTTAATTACCATAAAATGTTTTCTAACGGTTTTACTACATAACCTTTGTTTATTAATCTCTGTTAGAAGTTATTAAGCCAAATGAGTGACGTTCTGTAGCTTGTTCAAAATGGCGGTAGTTGTTTAATGTAAATTGACATTGGGAAGTTATAAAAAGGATTAAAAATAACGTTATTGGGTCAGTTGCTTGGTAGATGTTCAGGAGGTTAGTCCTAGTGCCGTTGTTGTGTGGAATAAATCAACCAGATGTCATGTAAGTTAAGTAATTTGATATTATATAATAATTATTGCTTATTATAAAAATGTTGTTGTACAAGTTATATTATAGTCGGTTTTCCTAATGTTTTAAATCATAACAATCATATTCATGTTCTATTCCTAGCTATTGTAATAATGTAATAGCAATGTTATAATAATTCTAAGTTCTCTTGGACAATGGTCCAAGAGTTGAAATTAAATGTATGTAGGAAAATAATAATTCATAGTAATGTAAGAGATGTGTTGATGAAATATTTCAATACTGTTTCCATGGAGTTTCTTGTCCTTCTTCTCCATGAAGACCTAGTTTTGGAACGGACGACTAGCTTTCTGATTCAATATTGACAAGCCTAACTGAAATAAATGTCTGGTCTTGTCTTTCTGTGCTTTACTTCATGAAATCCTTTCCCTACAAACCATATTCATAAGAACCTGCATACACAGTAAATAAGCAGTAACCATTCTGATATTCAAAGCTTGATATTTGTTTTAAATGTACACACTTATAAATGTATATATCCCCTTTATTCTGACATATGCGTAGGGATCAGTTGCAAAGATGTACACTTCATCATTCTTCATTCATGGGTGATCGCAGCTGACGCTCGTTTACTATTACTATTTTGGCTATTATTAGTTTTACGCGAGTGTCGTAGGATGTATTCTTTTTCATGTATTTTAAGGATATTCCGAACTTTTATTAAATCAATGGTACCAGAGAAAGGTCAGCGTATATGAGTTCTATTCTACTTACACGACACGTCATATTGTTGTCCAGACGCTAAAAAATGTCATCCGGTATACAACATTATTTTTATTAAATGCGAAATCTGAGTATAGTTTGTTCGGAATAAGTAACTGAATCGATTCCAATAATTTTAACACCATGTTAAAATTTTTCTCACAAAAGTTTTGCAAGTGTGATGGAAAATGTTATCACAAGTTAATTACAATACAATCGCCGTATAGTTAGGTTATTATTATTATCATTGTGACCATGTTTGTGTAGACAACTAGGTAACTAGCTAGCTTATAATTTTGTGATTTTTCATGATAAAGCTTTGGACATAGACTATATACATAAAATACTCGACACGTGTTTCGGGTTTCGCATATACTAAAACTACGGTTTTATATTATTCAGATGGCAAGCCCAAATCCTTGCAGCTTTTTCTTCAAGAAAATAGAAATTCATTTAATTTTAGGTAAAATTGTTAAATACATTTACTCTGATTACAGACTCATGAACCTTTGTCAGGATGGCAAAACTAAATCATTCGATGAAAATGCTGACGGATGTGCTAAATCTGAAGCTATCAACGTTTTGTTCCTGCAAAAAGCAAAAAACGCTTTGAGGTAGATATTGTTTGACGTTAATTCGGATCACATAATGTTACTTTTAGTCGGACGATAAACAATAATTTTAAAACAATTTGCAGGATCTACGGCGAAGTATTACACGCTAAAACAGAGTTTACGTGTATGTTGCCTGGAGAAACGGGCCCTCAATTCGGATTCCATAGAGACTTCAGTAAAACAGTCAGCTTTATTAAGAATTTCTACGAGGAAGCAAGAATCCCGGCTCAGGCCATCGAATATGTAGAAGCATGTGGCTGTGGTAAGTACTTATACATACATAAAATAAACACTCCTGGATCACATACCATTGAGTCAAAGCCACTAGAAGAATATTTAATATTTCACATCAGCAAAAGGTAAACATGAAAGAATAATTCAGAAATGTCGAATTAAAAACTTTTTTCAAAAAATAACAACCGACTTCCAAAAAATCACTACAAAGTGCAAAATAACTTTAATTTCGGAAGTCGGTGACTTTGGAGGTGTAGGTATTTTAATTCTTTGTCACCGCCTTCCGAAATTAAAGTTACGAGTATTTGCACTTTGTAGTGATTTTTTGGAAGCCGGTTGTTTTTTTTTTTTTTTTTTATTTTTTTTTTTCACTTTTTAGTTACCTACCCCACACCAATTCGAAATTTCATCATCCTTAGGGTCAAAACAATGCATATTTATGCGATAACAGCATTCGCGGCTGATTTGCTGTAATGTTTTGAAGAGTTCCGTTGTCTGTCTCCGAAACGCATTAGCAGATCTATATGAAATTTATATGGGACCATTTCGGAATAAACCCCTTTCGAACAAAAAAATAATTTTGCAAATCCGTCTATATACGACGGAGTTATGCCCGAACATACATTAAAAAAAAATGCATGTCGAATTGATAACCTCCTTATTTTTGAAAACGATTAAAAATAGATATTTTAGACAAGTTGAAGAACACACCAAAAGAATTACCGCATTAATTCATTCAACAGCTGTACCAGAGGCCGATAAGATGGAGTTAGAAGCTATAGAGGAGGTGTTCTGTAATGACAAACGAGACCCTCTCCTGGTGGGCAGTGTTATGTCTAACATTGGTTACAATGAAGCTGCGTCTGGTATCACTGCTATTACAAAGGTGAGCCTCACTTCAGAAGAATATAAGTTATCAATTGGGGTACCTATCATTGAATAGGTTTAAAAATCATCTTTAGGTTTCTCTAATAATTTTTATTTAGCCATTTAGCCAATTAAATTGACCATTTAGGATCTTAAACGATTTAAATTTGTTTGGCAGCAATTCTCACAAAACATTAAAACTTTTATTAAAGCGGTGTTAAACTTCTTATATAATCGTAATAGTTTTTATCAGCGGCTTTGCCTGCGTGGATGTCGAAAATTGTGCCACGGGAACTTATTACCGTGATCAAATCTCTTCAACCGCTTTTGCGTGATTGAGTAACAAACATCAAAACATAGAAATTGTCACATTAAATAGTACCTATTAGTAGGAGTATAGGTACAAAAATATACATTTGAAATTTTTTATAAACAGCCTGTGCAAAAAGTGAACTTTAAAAAAGATAGAAACAAGAAAATTTAATTTTTCGAGATTGCCTATTAAACTTAGTATTTACTATAAGCAATGTAACACGCAGTCGGAAGCATCTTCTTAAATTGAACAGTAAAGACTCTTTATGCTTTTACAAAAAAAAACCAATCTATATATTTTTATCTCTCTCGCAGGTATTACTTGGCTATCACACGGGTCAGATAGCTGCAAATTTGCACTGTAACAATCCGCGTCAAGACGTGGTTGCTATCCGCGAGGGGCGCATGCGAATCGTCACCGAGCATCAGAGCTTCGGCCGCTCTTACGTCGCCGTCAACGGCATGTCCGTCACCGGCCTCAATTCACACGTGCTGCTGCATGGACACTATAAACCAAAGGTATAAAATTACCTACCTTCAACCTGGTGTTATCCTAATTTATTTGTGGCCCATGCAACATTTATTCCTGCTGTAATGCTCACATTTCTAGCATACTTTATCAATTTATTCTATTTTTATAGTTATATATTTTACTATTCTACGCTTAGACATTACCAACAGAATTACTGGAAAGCACGAAGAGAGAAGTTTTTCATAACGACCATGACTTTACGTTTCAGGACCCCAACCGCTACAAGTCCAGCATTGCTCACCTTGTGACTATTTCGGCAAGACATGAAGCAGCTGTCACTCATTTTCTTAGCGAGTTGAAAGCCAACCCCATAGACCCTGAACAGTTGAGGCTGTTGCACAACATACACCAAGCGAATATTACCGGACATTTGGGCAGAGGATTCGTCATTTTACGTAAACACACATGTTTTTAATCAATTTGCATTCGCATCAATGTATATTAACTTGTAATAATTGTGTTGCCAAGCTTAAATGGAAATGACTGAAGCGCTATGGGTGAAAATAGCTCCACAAAAATTGAAAAAAACGACAGCATGTCAGAGCCAGGAAACGATGGTGAATCTAACTCGGTTCATTTCTTAAGATAAATCAGAAACGGCAATAAAATAACACCAACGTTTTGCGAACTAGTCAAATAAGCAATAAGTCTTAATACCTAAATGAACGCCATATAAATAACCAGTTATTAAATGAGTAATGTACAGTTATAGAATGATAACCAGTTATTCGATAAGATAGACAACCATTCCGTATCTGTAACCTACACATGCGCGTCGGAACAAACACAATCGATCTTAAAACACTAACAGCATGGTTAGCGCAGTAGTTAAGCGATTGACTGTTGCGCTGCGTGTCGCGGGTTCGATTCCCGCACGGAACAAATATTTGTATGACCTACTTGTAATTGTTCCGGGTCTGGCTGTTTGTGTATGTGAGTTTAAATGTTTGTAAATGCACCCATAATACAGGAGAAATTCCTAGTGCGGGACGATTCCGGGCCACCGTAGGCGCGGGCTTGCGGATGGCGAGTAATGTCTAGCTCGCCGTTCGGTAAGAAGCAGGCCCTAGTCGAGGGCGCGTTGTGTTACGCGCGCGCTTCAAAGAGATGTCGGCACCAACTAGTAGGATCCGCTAGGACACCTGCCTGCCAGGGGTACGGGGTGTTCGAAAGAGATAACATGGCCCCTGGCACGCAGGCAACCGAAGGAACACGGGTTGGTCTTAGTCAGCAAAAGTCTGACACGCTCTCCCGCTCCCGAGAAGTTATTTGATGATATCCTATGCACAAAAAAAAAAAATGCCATCTCCACGATGACTAGAATTAATCATGAGGCTTTCTACAAATCTATGAATATGTTAAACAGAATCTAGCCATATTCTATGCATAGCGGACGATAATGCAGCAACTGACTGTATACTTAACTTGTTGTCATCAATTATCACAAAAAACACGACTTTGAAAAAAGTGCCTGTAAAAATAAACTCTTCATATAATGGATTACTCCTGGTTTATTATGGTGTATAAGAAACAGCGACGCTCAGCATAGAAAACTCAAAACATCTCCAGATAATGAAGATATAAAAATAACTAATAAACAATACAGAAACGATTGCACTAAATTGTTTTATAAAAGCAAAGACTCATTACGACACAGAAGAACTCAATAATGCTAGTCACAATCCGAAAACACTCTGGGATACTATAAAGCGAGTTACGAATACAAATAAAAGTAAAACATCATCCACGCAATGAAGTAAATTCATTTTTTGCCAGCATTGGCAGAACACTAGCAGCCAATCATACCAACCACACATTCTCACAACCAGCAACACCCTCACAAACCCAATCGAAATACACTCCAGTAACATCCTTTGTCCTAGAACCAACAGATACTGATGAAATTATAATTATCAGCCATAGAATGGTTGTGACCAAACGCAGCTACTGATTGGGATACCATTTCACCACTTTTCATAAAGAAATACGGCACTCGTACTAAGCCATATATTGAACCTCTGTTTTGAAACTGCAGTATTTCCCATTTCTGTGAAAAAGGAAATTATACATCCTAGCTTCAAGGGTGGATGGGAATCTACCAAATAGGTACCGTCCAATTGCGGTTATAAGTGCTTTGTCAAAACTATTAGAACGTCTAATAAACAAAAGACTTGTCCACTACCTCGAACGTCATAACCTTTTATCCCACTGGCTTTCGTAAAATAAATCTGCTTGCAATGCAGTTCAAGATATGACTTGTCATGTACGAGTAATACAGCAGTTAAACAAAAATAAAAAGTTCTTACTCTGTTCTTGGATCTCGCAAAAGCTTTTGACACCGTTCCCATCCCCACCCTTCTGCTCAAACTTGAAACTATGGGTGTTAGAGCCACGCAACTGGAACCTTTCTGGAGCTATCTAACCAACCTCACACAAATTCTTAGGATTGATAACCATAACAGTATTGAACTACCCTTTTGAAACGGGATTCTACAATATACTACAATATTAGGCCTCACCCTCTTCTTAATATTTATTAACTATCTGTGCAATTTTAATATTCCTAACGGCAAATTTATTGCATTTGCAGATGACACTGCCATCACATTTACAGCCGACAGTTGGTCAAAGCTTGAACATGTAGCTCAATTCGGTTTCAACACAGCTTTTGAATGGAAACACTAACAAAACACACTTTCTATTTTACTCAATCATCCCAGTCACACAACCACATATTCCAATCACAATAAAACCACATCTTTGTCAAACTAAAACCTCCTGTGACTGTTCATCTATCACTATAGCATCTGTTGAACATACAAAATATTTGGGGGTAATGCTAGATAAACACCTACGGTCGTATTCATAAAAAAAGCTTATTGAAGATTTAAGAAATTCATTCGTTAAACAGCTCGATAAGCTTATTATATACCTTTGATAAAAATTGTATTCATAAACGTTCTATAACTAACATGTCGTTAGTAAATCAAAATGTTGCCATTTTAATAAAATCATCCAAAAAATTGACCAACACATCGAATCGTCAAACGAGAATGTCTGCCTACTCACCGAATAATTGTGAATATAGACATTATTACGTACTAGCAACCAATTAATTGTTTACAATTTCGACGCGGTGTCGTCATTGATAATATTTAAATTTGACAAATAATTTGAAATCGTAACAATCGTTGTTGGGATTCTCGCCACAGTGTGCATTTGAGTAACACGTGTGTTATAATTTCTGGTTGTTTTTCTGTTTTATTGTGTTTATTGTGACTTGTTATTGTATTTATTTGTGTGTTGTCTCGTTGTTAACTGCTGTCAGGTTTGTTTAGTGTTTGTTTATAATGACATCGGTCACCATTATCCATATTCAATATGAATATGGATAAAAATAAACCCCCAGATCCTCCTGATGATACTCCTACTACTCCCCTATCCGGCTATTCTCCGTCCATTTCAACTCCCATCCCCAACACACTAAGCCAGTTTGCAGATGTGGTCTGTAATCTGGAGTCCCAAATTCTTCCATCCCAGACGAATATACGCAAGCGCCCCGGTAATGTAGAGGATGTTTCCATTCGCCCTACCAAACAACCGAGAACTCACATAGGACGTGTTAGGTATTGTGTAACAGATAAAGGACCTTTTATTGTCTGTTTCCCGTCAGGAATCCCAACCTAACTCTGGAACTACCCTACACCCAGTTACATTTGGACGCTTTCTGGCAAATCAGAACTTTTCCAATATAGTTGCAGTGAAGCGAGTTGGTAGAAACCGCGTATCGGTTGAGTTTGCAACCCCTCAGGATGCAAACGCTTTTATTTCAAATAATGTTTTAGGAACAAATTTGTATGAAGCCGTAATTCCCTCTTTTAATATAACCCGTATGGGTGTTGTAAGTGGCATTCCTACAGATTTTACAGAAGAGGAAGTCCAGTCATATTTAAAAGTTCCACTAGGTTGTGGTCCATTAATAAAAATTAGGCGTATTAATAGGAAGATAAATAAAGACGGCATAAATGAATATAGGCCCACAGAAACTTGTGTCATCACATTTGATGGCCAAGTTTTACCAAAACGTATATTCTGTTTTACACATCATTGTCGTTCCAAACCCCGTTGCAACAAGTGTGGCAATGATCACCCCGGTGAAGATTGTAGCATTGCTGAGAGCGGATCTTTCTGTGTTTTGTGCTCTGGAAGTCACTTTGCAAATAGCAAGGCCTGCCTGGAGTACAGCAGGCAGAAGAATATTAAAACAATAATGGCTGAGAAAGTGATTTCCTATTCTGAAGCGAGTAAATCTGTTCCTGTTTCTACACGTAGCTATGCAGACATTGCAAAATCACAGACTCAGTCGTACCGCAAAACTGTGTTTCTTAAGCCAAAAACCCATGCTCCCCTCTCTCCCTCCTATGACAAAGCAGCTCATCAGCAGCTCACTAGAACCCCCCAAGCTTCTCAGCATAATGGCTGTGCTCTCAATAATCCAACAGAATCTCCTGAAAACTTAACTTCAATCATTGAACTTATAAGTAAACTCCTAATAACTTTAATGTCTTCATCCAACAAAAATCAATTACCGCCCAACGTTGCTTCCCCACTTATAAATTTTCTTTCATCCCATTTTTATGGCTCGGTTGGTGTTCCTTCAATGGAATGTGAGGAGCGTGTGGCATAAGAAGCACGAGCTCACATTCCTTCTGAACTAATATAAACCTTTAGCTTGTTCCCTCGCTGAGACTTGGTTAGTTCCGAGTCTTAGTTTCCGCTTGCCTTCTTTTAACATTCTCAGATGCGACCGATCTGATGGCTATGGCGGGTCGGCTCTCTGCGTGAACAATCGTGTTCCACTTGGGACTGTATCTTTGCCTTCTCTAGGTGATGATATTAGTATCGTGGCTGGTAGGGTAGAGGGTATAACCCTTTTATGTCTATATTGCTCACCCTCATCAAAGTTTCCTTACAATCTTAAAAAGTACATTGGAAAACATAGTAGGCCCTGTACTTGTTATGGGGGACTTCAACTGCCATCACTTTAGGTGGGGTTCAGAACGTTGTGACTCTTTTGGGGAAGGCTTAGTTGACTTTTTAGATGACCTTAATCTGTGTATCTTGAATAATGGCTGCCCAACCCGTAGGTCTCTTCCTGGACAGCATAAAAGTTGTGTTGACATTACATTCTGCACACTGGATATTGCTGCCTCGTGTCATTGGGAGAGTACCAGTTTGACACATGGGAGTGACCACTATCCAATTATAATATCTTTGGCTGAAAAAAAATTCTTAGAAAAAACAAGCCCTCCACTCTTAAGGTATAATTTATCCAATCCTGATTGGGCAAGGTATTCTTCATTATTGGAGGACAAAATTGACTCTCTTTCAGATTTAACTTCTCATGACTTTGGTTCTCTTAGTCCCCTCCATGTGTCTAACTGTTTTAATAACTTAATTTCTGCCATAACAGCTACTGCAGACACATGTTTCCCTGTTAAAAACTCAGCTCGTGGGCTGATCCCTTCCCCACCATGGTGGGATCAAGAATGCACATCAGCAATAAGGGAAAGGGATGATGCTGAAATGGCATATAATGAGGCGATGGTAAGCGATAACTTAATAGCATTTAACAGGATCGTCGCTAAATCTAAAAGATTGTTGCGAAGGAAGAAAAGTGCCGGTTGGGCTGACTTTTGTGGTTCTCTGTCTCTCTCCACTCCCTTATCTGTAGTATGGAAGAGGATCAATCGCTTTAGATCTGGATGTTCCCCTTCTATTTCTTCCCCCATTTCTCGTGAGACTCTGAGCAGTTTTTTGATAAACTGGCTCCTCCATATGTACCATCGGAAACAGAACATAATCAGCCATCTCCCGTTTCTTCAGACGATCCTTTTGATACACCATTTTATATGCATGAGCTTAACTCAGTTCTAAAACATGTTCATGACTCTGCCCCGGTATACACGGTATTGTCTATTCCTTTATGTCACACGCAGGCCATAGAGCAAAAAACTACTTTTTATTCATGTTAAATATCTGTTATACTAATGGCTGGGTCCCCGATCAGTGGAAAACCCAAATCATCATACCAATTTTAAAACCTGGTTGCACGCTGTTGACCCAAACAGCTTCAGACCAATCGCTTTGTCATCAGTCCTTGCAAAAATATTGGAACACTTAGTAAAGAACCGACTAGAATTTATTGTTGAATCCAGAAACTTAGTACCTGGGTACCATTTCGGGTTTAGAAAGGGACTCAGTACCATGGATAGTGTTGGTGTTTTGGTCTCGGACATACGCTCATCGTTTTCGAAGAATGACTCCGTAGTCGCTGCCTTTTTAGACATTTCCTCTGCATATGATAATGTCCTTCTTCCCATTCTCAGGCAAAAATTGCAACAGCTGAGAATACCGGAGAGAATGGTACAATGCATTTGTAGTTTACTCATGTCTAGATCTTTGGTTTTGAGGGTACCAGACGAGGAATTCGACGTCAGGGTGTCATGGAAGGGCCTACCACACGGCTCCGTTCTTAGTCCCTTACTGTACAATTTATATACAGCTGACATCGGTTCATGCCTCAATAACGACTCAAATTCTTCAGTATGCTGACGACTTGGCTTTATACGTCACCATCAATTCGGTTAGCGACGCTGCATCATCTCTTTGTGTCTCCCTGGACTCTCTGAACCAATGGCTAAATTCACACGGTCTAAGTTTGTCTGCCCCCAAAAGCGCTGTAATTGTGTTTTCCCGCAGGAGGCTAACCCCACAAATTTCAGTGAGCATCCAAGGACATTGTATACCGGTTTCCTCAAAAGTAAAATTTTTGGGCGTATTTTTAGATTCCAAATTGAGTGGTTTACATCACCTTAATTACTTAGTTAATAGATGCGAAAGAACTATCCCCATTTTAAAAGTGCTTGCTGGTGTCTGATGGGGTGCACATCCCTACACCATGAAACTGGTGTACAATGCTTTAATTCGGAGTGTTTTAGACTACGGGTCTTTCCTTTTAATTCCCTGCAACAAAGGTGCTCTGGCAAGGTTGGACAGAATCCAGGCTAAGTGTCTACGGATTATATCGGGATGTATGAAGTCTTCACCAATTAACGCATTGCAAGTAAAGTGTGCAGAACCTCCGTTGGCTTTGAGAAGACAGTATCTAGCATCGAGATTTTGGGCTTGAATCATGACCAAATCTTCCCACCCCCTTGTGCAAAAAGTGGTCGACTTGAATGTCGTATGCCAAAGTTCCAGTTATTGGAACCATAAAGAAGTCCCTCTGTTTTTAAAATCCTTCCGTTGTTATCAAAATTTAGATTCTCCCATTGTTCAATTCCCGAAACTCCCTATTTTCAGTTTTGAATATGAAACTATATGTTTTAAGCCAGATATCTTCTACGATATTGGCATTGCAAAAAACTCTCATTCTGCGGACTCTATTTTCAATGCAGCGGTCGGTGAGCGTTGGTTCAATTTCGAAAGATTTTTCACGAACGCCTCTAAATTATCAGATGCAAGTTGCACCGGTGCTGCGGTATACTACCAAAACTCCAAAATTGTTTTAAAATTCAGATGCCCGGTTCAATCATCAGTGTTTACGGGTGAATGCGTGGCCATATTAGAAGCTTGTTTATTTATAGAGGCACACAACATAAGTTTTGGTGTCATCTTTACAGACTCACTTAGCTGCTTGCAAGCTTTGGAACAGAATCCTTTCAAAAGTAAACTGCATAGTCCAATCCTGCTTCAAATTAAAAAGTCTCTTTTCTCTTGTGCTAAGGATCACAAAACCGTACACTTGGTTTGGATCCCAAGCCATTGTGGCATAAGAGGAAACGAATGTGTTGATGCTCTCGCTAAGGATGCTGTAACATCACAAGCCGTTGACCTTAAGCATTTTCAATGTCAGGGCTACGATTTGCGGAACCTACCCAAAAAGAGCTTGCTAACCTCATGGCAGGTGCAGTGGCAAAATTCAAGTAAACAGAAAGGTGCCTTTTATCACGCAATACAGCCTAATGTTACACCAAAGCCTTGGTTTTACCCATATAAAAAAATATCCAAGAAGGTGATTTCTATTCTTTGCCGTCTCCGTATAGGCCATTGTTGTTCTCCGGTTTTTCTACACAAAATCCGGGTCAGAGACACATCGCTCTGTGAATGTGGGTTGGATGAAGGTACTTTGGAGCACATTTTTTTTAACTGCTCCAGAAATAACCCAACCCATGACTTGTATTGTCATCTCCCTAAATTAAAGATCCCTGTCCCAAGTAACTTTCCATCCCTACTAACACATTTTACCCCAAAGCTCTTTGAGGCTTTGATGTTTTTTATCCGCGTCAATGACATCAAATTATGATGATTTTTGTGTAGTCTACGCTTAATTATGTAAATTTTAATATTTATTCATATATTTAACAACACTCTTATTTGTTTGTTTCAGTGCACCTACTAACAACAAGTTCACATTAAATCAACTTTTAGTAAAACAGTATGGGGCTTATGATTTTATTTCATTTTAAATAAAAAAAATTCCTTCGCACGTTTTCTCAACACATCTGACATTGGCAGAATTGTTGACATCGGCACAATTGCCATAGACAAAAATTACACTTTAAATTATAATATGTACAGGTATATAAAAAGAAAATATCTTATGGCATCAAAAAATATATCCGCATCGTTGTCAATGGGAAAAGTGCCCAAAAGGCTGGCAGCATTGCCACGTTGTATGGCAATGCTGATTCTTTGGCCGAAAAATAGGCCAGCCCTTTGGTCACGTGAAGAGTCGACCAACCGCTTGGAAATGTCTCGGAACACTAAGTGGGCACTCGGACCCCATGGCCCTAGAGTTTCAACCCCAAACGGCTCGAACATATATGTTCCAATAAGATAGGAATACTTGCGCCGTTTGAGGTTTTCCGCACCTACAGCAGCCGCCCCAGCACAACCCGCCGTACTAGAAAGATGGGATGGCGCAAGGGTGTCGACACATGTTGCATCCCACACCAAAGGCCGACCTAACTTCCAAGGCATTATGGTCATTCCATCTGGTCTCTTCCCATCGTCGCGTGCCAAGCCATTGGGTTCTAGAACAGCTGGCACCCCGGCAGTGACAAGAGCACGACGGATAATGTCATTGATGCTGGCGTGCCGTGCTATCCGGCCTGCGCTCCTGCTGCAGGATAAGCCATGGTGTCCGAGGCAGTCGACACCTTCACCGCATTGACAGCGATGCAGAGCCACGCAAGGAGCGCCAAGACGCAGGCATGTAGCGAGCCGGCAGGTCGAGTCACCCAGCATGGTGCCTATGTTGGGTGACGGTAGTGCCTGCAGCCAGAGGCCCGATTCCCATTCACCCACAGCCAGAAGGCGAGCACGCTCAGCAGCATTGGTGGACATATTAATAATTTTATTCCGTACCAACCTGCAGAGCGGCTCATCCCACTGTCTCTGGGAAGATGGGTTCACGGGCCGATCTGTATCCGGGCAAGCCATTTTCCAGGCATTCACCGCATCGGTCAAGCACGGCACTTCAGAGTCAACCAGGCAACGGTCTAAAATTTTCCCAGCCAACTTTTCAGTGCTGTGGACAGAGGACAGGAAAGCCGGTAAGCTAATATGTACTAGTAATTTTACGGACGCCGAGGCCACCAAAACGGATGGGTAGAGTAGCTTGAAGCCACGCACGGTCGTCCAAAGCCACATTTAAAATGGATGAAAGTGTGCTGGGAATAATTTGGTCAATTTTGTCCAAGAGCTGTGGATGTTTCCATAAAGCTGAGGAGCGTAGAAAATATATACAATTCGGGCCAAAACAACAGTATCTAATCAGGGTGAATGCCGAGTGTACATTTATTTTAGAGAGTCTTTCCGAAATGTCGTTGAAATTTTTAATTTTATCGTCGATGAATTGAGAAAAGCTGTCTTCCAAAATTGGGGAACCCAGGAGGTGCAGTGAACTTTTCTCAAGAATTTTGATTTGTGGGGCTATTTCGTTAAATTTTTCTAAGGTTATTTGTTTGTCGGTGACGTCAGAGAGATAAATTTCACATTTTGATGGGTTAAGGTCCAAGCCAATAGATTTAAATTGTTGTTTGAGGAGTTTTAGGTCTTTCAAAACGGTGTCTACGTCACCTCTTAGCGTTCCATCATCTAGATACCATACGTTAAATTTTGAATTTAGTTTCTGGATAATGGGATGAATAGCTAAGCGAGAGGGTCACCCTGTTGGCATCCTACTGCAGATTCTAAAACATTGTCCTTGTATAGTAATTTGGAAGGGTACCTGTAACATTGCCAAATAAAACCATAAATTTCGGGTAGCTCTTTTTTGACTTCAGCCAACAAAGTGTCCCTATTCACAGAGTTAAAGGCGTTCTTAACGTCAACCTTGAGGATGACCTCACCTTTGTTGGAGTTTAAAAAGGTGGAAAGTGCATGTACGGCAGCCTCACAGCCCCCTCTCGAGCCAAAACCTAACTGCAGGGGCTGAAACTGAGTTGTAAGCTTTTCGCTGGATAACTTACAACATATTTTGGCTGCCGTACGTCTGTATGTACACCCAACGGCAATGGGACGAATGCCGCCGTCCTTCTTGCGCAGGGCACACAGGTTGGCACCGTATAGGACATCGATGACGGCATCGTTCACCCCGCCGGTGAGCATAAGGTTGATCAGAGCCGCAAGCTCCTTCAAAAGCGACTCACCTGCTTCCCCGGCGCCTGAACTCATAAGATCCTTTAAATGTTGTGGAGTCAGGCCGTCGAGGCCGCCAGCGGAACCACTTCTGAAGGAGTTCAGAGCTGCAATCAACTGTGGGGCCGAAACGTTCAAGAAGGTTGAATTTAGGTCAGGAGGGTCGGGGGGGGTCGGGGAAGGTGAGACCATCCGCAGGCGCTGGATGTTTGCGTTCCAGAGCTGTTAGAGTTTCTGGGGAGTAAGGCGCCACCACATCGCTGCTGGACAGTATCCTGGCTGCTCCCCTGATGTCACCTTCACTTAATTTGGATTCCACGTGTGAACATATGCCTTTATGAGACAGGTTATTGAAAGCAGGTAATTTGGGATCTAAAATAAGGGCCGAATTATTGCAATTATCTTTGATTTGATTTGTTAAGGTTCTTTTAGTCGCCGAATTTTTTTGCACATGCAGAATCCTATAAGGGAAGGTGAGTAATTGCTCCCAGGCACTTAGTGAGTTCTCCTGGGTCGCAAGACGGATACATTGTGCTAAACATAATGTAACAGACCGTCTCGCGCCCCGAGGAACTCTCTTTAATACTGGGGTCGAATTTTTGAATTTTGCTAACGTTTTCCACAAACTTTGACCTGGAGTTGTTGATGTTGGGTATGTGGCTGGGGGGCACAAAGGTACACTATGAGGTTTGTGAGTCTTGCCATAGTGTATCCGTAGCCCCCGTTCGCCTTTGAAGAAGCGTGGCTGGGAGCAATGGGGACATCTAACCTGGACATCGAGCGATGTGGCAGGTTGACTGGCACTATTTCCGGCGTCGCTACAACCGGCATTTAACATAAGTTCAATAATAAAAAGAGTTACCTAAAAGTAAAATTATTCACACAATACAAAATACACTTATATAACACTATTTACACTGATTTAAAATTTCAATAAAAAAAACGAATAAAAATAAAATATTGTCTGTCATGCATTGTTGATGACGTGAGCTTGACGGTAACGGCGCACTGGCGCAGACGTGTGGCTGCGCCGCGGCGCCCCACATCCAGGTCGCCAGTCCCTTTTTTCTGTATTTCTTATTTCTTTTTAGACAAAAATAGAATAGAATCGTTGTTGCTTGAAAATTGACATGTGTTGACACGCAATAATATATTGTGTGTCAATATTTATAGGTCAAATGTCATTTTCTTTGTAATCAATCAGCTGCTTTAGAGAGTCAGCCATTTTAAGCTCTGGCTTCTATAACTTTATAGTAGGGTTATAGAACGTTTTTGTGCTAAAATGTGTTTATGAATAACACTTGACAACCAGACTATATCAATGTTTTAGATGTTCGATAACTTTTTATGAATAAGACCGTTAGACGCATATAAACCTAATTACTACAAGAGTCCGTAAACTGATAAATATATTTAAAAACCTTCGACATGTAGCAAATTGAAACACCATACGAACTGTCTATTTTGCTTTATGCTCCTATATTGTATTTCCTGCTGGGGTGGTGCGGCATAAACAACTCTGAAGCCCTGAAAATAGCCCACAGAGCTGTTTTAAAAGTTGCTACCTTTCCCTTTATTTTATAACCTACCTACCAGTGAGTTGTACAAAGATTGGAAATTTCTTAACTTAATGAGACAATACTGTATCTTACAAGTCATCCTACTACAACATCGTAAAACCCCATTCAAAAAAATCACAAAATGACTAAAAGATCTAATATGTTGTCCTGCAAAATTGACCGCAAACACGATTATCGTGCATTAAAAGATTCTGCAACTACCAAAGCCCGAATTTATACAATAAAATTAATAAACACTCTCAAATGAGCAATAAACTGCCTTTTTGCATATATGGTACGTCATACTATAAATTCAAAAAGGCAGTTTACTCATTTCTATGAAATAAAACCTACGATGAGACAGAAAAGCTCCTAACAGCATAAATAAAATATATATCAAATTACACCATTACTCTTACAGAAGCAAACCCTACACACGCACAGAAGCACCAGCTCACACCCGCGCACACACGCACGCACATACATACACACACGCATGCACGCACATACATACACACACGCACGCACATACATACACACACGCGCGCACGCACATACATACATATACACACACAAACGTGCACGCACACTAACTTGCCCACACAACCACGCTTACTTAGCTTTTAGCTACTGTTTTTATCCTTTTATAACATGTATCTTCCTTAGGTACGGGGCCACCAATAGTAATGCAATTGTAGTAGAAGACTAGTGTCAAGTCACATACTGTGTAAAATTTAATTAAAATACCCAGTGGGGACTGGCACTGTACTCCCTTATATAGGTTATTTTATAACCTAGCTGAGAATACAGTACCTCACCACCATTTCAGTTGTAGATTTAGTAGAATTAATTTGTCTACACTGTAAACTGTACTAAAATGCTGTTATGATGAATAATAATTTGTATTCTTGTAATTTTTTTTTAGAGTCGGACGAAGAACAGAAGACCGTATTTCTAAGTGAGAAGTCTGAGTACTTCGACGACGCGCGGCGGCCGCTGTGGTTTGTGTACAGCGGGATGGGCTCACAGTGGGCTGGCATGGGCGCGCAACTGATGCGTATTCCGATCTTCACTGCTGCTATACAACGGTACTCTTAAAAGAATCACAGTGGATATGAAACTCTAAACATTCTAACTTGAAAAATTATATATATTCATTGCAGCTGCCACACAGTTTTAGAGCCAAAAGGACTCAACATTGTTGATATTATAACGTCACCTGATGAGACCATCTTTGACAACATTTTACATTCGTTCGTCGGAATAGCTGCTGTACAAATCGGCTTGACTGACATTCTCAAAGAACTTGGACTTGTACCCAATGGAATCATTGGTAAGAAATAAATTCAACGATGATAAAACTCTTTATGAAGGAGATGGCGGGATATATAGGACTCCTTTACTTCAGAGAACACTGACTGTGAATATGAGTACCACGCAAATGTCCTGCAGATCGTGCTATCGTGCTTTGCGATCGTGATAGTGGCATCGTGTGACGTGTCGTTGCACTCCCTAAAATAGGGTAGAGTTACACGATGACTGATGCAAGCATGGCGTTTGCTGGCACAAGTCAACTCAAAGCTGCTTGGCTCTTTCTTCAAAAGGCCCTTCCAGAAAAGGCTCTTTTAGACTCACATAAATTATTACTGTATGGACTTGACCTTTGAGTTGGTTCCGGCATTTCTTTGCATGGATTAGTCAGCTAGGAAATGCCGACGCCATCTAAGATTTTTAAAATAATGTTAAACAAAATATTGATGCGTAAAAGTATCATTAAAGATCTACTTACAGAAATATACATAATTTCATTTGATTTCATTTTTCTATCTTAATTTTTCGATGTCAGTAGAGAGGCAACTGGAAACAGGGATTTGTAGAAAAAATAATACAGGACATAGTAATGACAACAATGTCAAACAGGTCACAGTGTTGGAGAGCTAGGATGCGCGTACGCTGACGGTTGTTTGACGGCAGAGGAGATGATACTGTCAGCTTACAGTCGTGGCCGCGTTTCACTGGAGACTGAATTCATCCATGGATCCATGGCTGCCATCGGTCTGGGATATGAACAGGTAATTTAATTCGAATCTTCTAACCAGTTCTAACTTTATAACAGCTACAGGCAACTAGAGTACAGCAGTTGTACACTCGAAGAATGATCATGACTCATCTATTATACTACCATATCATTTATGGTGCTTCTTTTTCAGATCTTACCATTGTGCCCAACTGAAATCCAAGTAGCTTGTCACAACGGGCCTGAATCTAGTACAATTTCGGGACCCGCTGAAGTCATGAAGGAGTTCGTAGCTGAATTGACTGCTAAGGGTATTTTCGCTAAGGAAGTACCATGCTCCAACATCGCCTACCACTCGCGTTACATTGCTGATGCTGGTGAGTTCTTATACCTTACGACTGCTGAGTAGTGTCACATCACTTTGTAGTATTTCCTTTTTTACCGATATTTTATTTTTAAAGTTAGAAGATTTTGTAATACCCATGATTTAAAAGAGTGTCCTTGGAGTTTCTTGCCCGTTCTTCTCCATAGAGATCTACGTTTTGGAATGGGCACCTAGCTTCAACTTCGATTTTTTTGACACTTCAAAAGTGCCTGTAAAATTTTTAATTGAAATAAATGCCTTGAGTTTAACAATTAAAAGAGGTACTTGATAAAATCCAAATTTTTGTGATCGTGGTGTTTTAAGTTAATAATTACAATTTTTAATGCAGGACCTCAACTACTCAAGTATTTATCAGAGGTGATAAAGGATCCGAAACCAAGAACCAAGCGTTGGCTTTCAACTTCTGTACCAAAAGAGAAGTGGGACAGTCCGACAGCAAAGCTATGTTCTGCTGACTATCACACCAATAACCTGCTGGTAAATAGTGATGTTCCGGTACAAGCTGCTACTAGAACTTTATCAATACATTTCCGACCAAAATCTTTCGGAAGGTCCAACCTTCCAGGTTTCGAGTTTTTCAGATTTTCATTCGTCTGGGTACTTATCATCAGAGCATACTCTGAAACCCTTGTGTGAACTTGTTTGAGCATGTTCGCACACAATATATCCCAGCAATTTATTTCCACTTTCTGTTGAGACTCTCTGCTTGTAAGGTACCGTAATATTTGTTAAAATCTAAGAGTATCAGAATTGCCAAATACTCGCAATTGAATGACTAGTTAAATATATTTCTACCCTTTCCAAACACAGTAGTACACAAAAAATGCACATATTGATTTATAGCAAACAAAATTCGATGAACACCTGTGACTTAGACAATTGCATTCCGCCCAACCTTGATCCTAATCTCTCTCTCAAAATTCTGAACCAGAACATTAGAAGTACAAAAAAAAATGTAACAGGACTTCACACCATACTCGCCAGAACAAGGATCGAGTGGGACATTTTAACACTGACCGAATTTTGGCTTCCTAATACACGCTACATCCCAGACCTTTAAGACTACAATTATTTTAAAACTGCTAACAATTTCACGACAAAACCAGGGTGTAGTCATCTATGTTAATAAAAAAATCCGTGGAAGAACCCTCAATTTTGGAAGCCAACAGGCTAATAAAAATCGACTCAAACACAATCTTTATAGCAATATGTCGTCTGCCGGGATATAAAGTAGGGATGCCCGATTTAAATTATTTATTTTAACTTAATCTACATAACAGATATATTACAAAGTGTGCCACGGTGCCTTTGTGATGACGATAAGATTATTTTTTTAGTTGGTACTTGGTAGTATGAATTTCCTTTTGTTTTAACAATCTGTTTGCACAATTTACATTGTCCAAACGTGTCTCATTTATAAAAAAAAAATCCAATCGTTTGATTTTGTTGGCGGGGCCACATTAAAAAGTATTTGATATTATAGGTTCACGCTCACAGAATAGATAAAACTCTTCCTATTGCAGTACCTAATATAAAGCATGAAAATAAACAAAATCAGAGAATGCTTACATACCCGATAATCAAATAAACAAAATATTATCACGGTATAACCTACCTTCATTTTTCATACATTACCGCTTTTGATCCCCCCGAGTGGGTTCCCGCATTGTCGTTGCGGGGAGGCTCAGTAACCGTGGTCTCCCAGCCACGGTGAAGCGAAGAGGAACCCAAATTTGGGGCCGCTCGTCTGGGCTTTTGCCTTCAAGCCGATTACGTAGCGGCCAAAAAGTAGGTTGCGGTGAGGTGCACCGCAACTGAGGTGGGCCGCGATGTCGTATCGGAGGCATCGCGGCTGAGGGTTACGGGCTGCCGCAGAGGAGGAGTGCCGGTGCTTCTGAGCAGTGCTCTTCCCTTTCGTGGCCTGGACGGGGCCGCTACCGTTTGATGGCGGACGCGGTGGGGCCGCAGGGGAAGAGGAGTGTCGGTATAGCGTTGGCCGCTCTCCCTATGCCCTGCGGCCGAAAAGCGGTAGGTGGGACGGCGCGTTGTGTTCCACGTGCGCCGTCAGAGATGTCAGCAACAACTGGTGGGGTCCACAAGGGCCTATGCCTGCCAGGGGTGCGGGTTGTTCGAAAGAGACACCGTCACCCCTGGCACACATGCAACTGAGGGAACACGGGTGGGTTTTAGTCAGTAAAAGTCTGACACGCCCTCCTGCTCTCTACCCAGAGCGGGAGAAGTCATTTGATCATTTCCTACCATCCAAAAAAAACCGCTTTTGATTAATGTAACTCGAAACAGTCGAAGCTAATCTCATTTAATGTTTATGTAGGTAATCTTACTTTGTTGTAGTTCGTACAGTACGTTTCGGTTGACGTTTGGGTTTTTTATCGAAACGATTTTTTTGTACGATTTCATCAATAGCAAAAAGATATTTTGTAAATCGGTGAAATATAGTTCGTTAAAATAATAATCTACACATGATACTTCCTTGATCTAAAAATAATGTCAAATAATGCATATAGCAAAAAGGACGTCGGTCAATAGTTTTTGGTAAAATTTAATTCGAACAAAAAAAAATCGGAGAAGTGATCGGCTCCCCCTAAAAAAACACATTGACATTATGTACCACCCCTCACGTATATATGCAACCTTGCACTTTCATCTGGGCAATTTCCCAAATCTTTAAAAAAAGCCATAATACACCCAATCTTTAAGGCTATAGACCTATCCTACTCTATACAAAATACTGGAGCGGATCATGAACAATAGGCTCGTGGATTACTTGGAGAAGTTTAACATCCTTTTACCCTCACAATATGGTTTCAGGGCGGGCAAATCCACGGCCGATGCAGTTCATGATTTAACCAATTATATCATCACAAACTTGGTGATGGACAGAAAGTATTATGCATTTTCTTAGATCTTGCCAAAGCTTTTGATACTGTGTCTGTCCCTACTCTCCTTCGTAAGATGGAAAGTATAGGAGTCAGGGATGTTCAGCTCAATCCCTTTGAGAACTTCCTGAGTGAGCGTACCCAATGCATTAAGACGAATGCACCGTCACCTACGGCATGCCACAGGGCAGCGTAATCGCCCCGACATTCTTCCTTATATATATTAACTAGCTTCCGCCCGCGGCTGCGCCCGCGTGGATGTCGGAAATTATCCCGCGGGAACGCATTACCGGGACAAATAGTATGTGTGTTAATCTATGTTATAATCTATCTGTGTGCCAAATTTCATCCAAATCCGTTTAGCCGTTTTTCTATGATTCAGTAACAAAGATTGGTCATCTTCACAAACTTTCACATTGGTAATATTACGGACTACCCTTTTTACCCCTTTAGGGGTAGATTTTCGAAAAATTCTGATACACGTTATTCTTTATTTTTGGTTTTAGGTATAAATACTGAGTTTCGAGTTGATCAGACCACGCGTTAAATTTCTTCCATACAAGCTTTGACACCCCCAATCCCCCTTTAGGGGGTTGTTTTGAAAAACAATAAATGACCGACTTTATAATTTACTTAGATATGTATTTGTGCCAAGTTTCAAGTTTATTAACTCAAGGAATAAGATTTTTCATACAAACAAAATCCCCCCTTTCACCCCCTTAAAGGTCGAATTTCCAAAAACCCCTTCTTAGTGCTCCCCTTCATTATAAAAGGAAGCCGTGTACAAAATTTCACGTTCCTAGTCTTTGTAGTTTCGGCTGTGCGTTGATTGATCAGTCAGTCAGTTTCTCCTTTTATTTATAGATGAGTTGTGGAGGGGAAATTTACCATTTATGGTAGGCGATCGAGAAAATATTTTATTTTTAAGTGGACTGTATTTAAAGGTTTGCTGGTGATCGCCTAGAGGGAGTAAGATGATGAACAGGCGAAAGCTTGGGATGGATGAGGGGATGGATGAGAGGAAAAGCACGCACCTTTGGTCTCCGCAGCTCGTGACACGTGGCTGCAGACGGCGTGATCCGATCGGCACGAATGGCGGCGTTCCTGATTGCAGCACTTATGTCGCTCACATGCATCCACTATATTTCACTCGCGGTAATGTTCATCATGATGTAAGCGTTTTTATAGCGAAGCGGGGCGGGCGCAGTGCGGTATCTGCACGGCGCAGTATTTCGAGACGGACTAAAGTCTTCTATCATGGCGAATATAGTCGCGTGCGTTGCGAGGGAGAAAGGGATAACGCTCGCCTGTTCAGACAGTGACGTCAAATGACAGGACTAATCTATTTACGAAATTTCAATATTAGAAAATCGAGAGATGGCGTGACCATTTCCCCCCGGCTTTAAAGGGTTGCCTTTAAAAGGAAACAAAATAAAATGAGCCGTGTTAGGTGTACTACCGCATAACCTATCCACAAGCTAATACAGCGTTATGAATTAAATTGATCAAAATTAACTTTAACGGAACACTTATAACGAAAACTATTAACTAAATACCTAAACTAAGAGAGAGATCCAACTTCGGGTTAGATCTCACTGAGTCGGTAGCGGGCAGAGACGTACAACAGGGCGCACGTAACTACCCTTCGCGGTTTTTACAGTAACAACGCGGGTTGTACCGTCTTTAGACGTGTGCAATTTCTCTATGATAGCTAAGGGCCATGAAAGCGGCGGAGAATTATCATTAATAACAATGACTAACGTACCCTCCTGTATAGGGGCTGCAGAACTATTCCATTTAGACCTAGCCTGAAGCTGGTGAAGGTATTCCGAACGCCAGCGCCGCCAGAACGACTGCACGAGTTTATCAAGCAGAGTATGTCTCTGAAGCAAGCTAGAGGAGTCTGCTTCAGGAGCGGGAAGTGACGACAATGGCGCTGTGTTCAGGAAATGTGCAGGGGTTAACGCGGATGATTCAGCAGGGTCACTACTCAGTGCTGTAAGAGGACGCGAGTTAACTAATGCCTCGATTTGAACAAGAATAGTTAAAAGCTCTTCATAAGAGAGGATCTGTTGGCCTATGACTTTGAAGAGATGCGTTTTGATTACCTTGACCATGCTTTCCCAACATCCGCCGAAATGTGGTGAAGCGGGCGGAATAAACTTCCAATCAATGTGACTCATGGAAAGTTCTTCCTGAAGATGGGTACGATATTGTCTGTTGAGAAACTTATAGAGATCGCGTAAATAAGAATTTGCACCTACGAAACAAGTACCGTTGTCGGTGTACAAACATCGTATAGGGCCGCGTCGTGAGAGAAATCGTTTTAGAGCTGCCAGAAATGACACCGTGCTTAGATCCGTCGCAACTTCAATATGCGTAGCGCGCGTCGTCAAGCATGTGAAAATGCATAACCAGGCTTTACGGCTTTTAACACCTCGACCACGCACTGGCGTGTACTGCAGCGGTCCTGCGTAATCACAACCGGTATGTGTGAACGCTTTATCTACCTGCTTGACGCGATGGCTAGGAAGGTCAGCCATGAGAGGAAAGACCGGGCGAGGACGGAACTTAAAACAGACGTTACATTTATGTATTCTGTGGCGAATTATTCGCCGTGCAGCTAAAATCCAATACTTATGCCTGAGTAAGGACATAAGCAACTCTGGACCGGCATGGAGATATTTCCTGTGATAGAAATCAACAAGAAGGTCAACGACATGGTCGTGACGCGGTAAGAAGCAAGGATGCTTATAGTTGTAAGGTTCGTCGGAATTAGACAGACGACCGCCAACGCGTATGATGCCGTGCTCATCGAGAAACGGCTTGAGCTTAAGAAGCGCGGAAGAACAAGGTACATTATTATTTAAATTTTCAATGTCGTTACTAAAATGAACAGCCTGGACAACTCGCAACAATTTATACTCTGCAAATTCAAGGTCAGAGCTTGAAACAGAAGCCGCATTAGGAAGTTGTCCAAGAAACCTAAAGACATAAACGATGGCGCGTAGTAACTTAGACCACGACGACATGCGCAGCGCGAGTGCATAGATCGGAGATTCCGCGACCTCAACGACCACGGGATGAGAAACAGACTTCCGTTCGGGTACATCCTCGGCTTCTGCACTGTGGTCACAAGGTTCTATGGGCCACTCTGACGGATCATGGGAAATCCAAGAAGGCCCATGATACCACAAAGGATGTTGCAGAAGTTTAAATGGAGTAACCCCACGAGAAAGGCAATCGGCAGGATTCTCAATACCCGCGACGTGATGGAAACAAGTAGCGGGAACCAGCTCTATTATTTTAGTAAAGCGATTGGCGACAAAAGTCTGCCAGCGGTGCGGAGAGGAATAAATCCAAGCAAGTGCTACCTTGGAGTCAGAAAATGCGTATATCTTATTGATGGGGTAGTGGGGCGAAACTGTGTCTCGAACCTTGCCGAGCAACTGAGACAACAGAAGGGCCGCGCACAACTCCAGTCTCGCAACCGAAATGGTTTTGACCGGCGAAACCTTGGACTTGGCACAAACTAACTGCACCGAGTAGTTAGGACCAATGCGGACTTGCAAATATACGACTCCACCGTAAGCGCGTTCACTGGCGTCAGCAAATCCTATTAGATTGACGGTACATCCGTCGACCAACCCAAGATGACGTGGAATAACAATTTGATTGAGCGCGGAAAGCTCAATACAAAATTGCTTCCAAGCGGCGACAATATGGTCGGGAGGTGCGTCATCCCACTCACACTTTGATAGCCAAAGCTCTTTGATCAAGAGCTTAGCGTACAAAATTGTGGGAGCAACAAAACCCAGTATGTCCCACAGTCGAGCCACTGTGGACAACATAGTGCGCTTGGTGCATTTATCATCGGGCGGTGCGACGTCAAACCGGAAACTATCACAGGATTTGTCCCAGCGTAAACCGAGTACCTTATGTGGTACAGACCTCTCAAACTCAATGTCTGGAGAAGCCTTATGAGAATCAGGTAAGTGCGCGAGAACCTCTTTAAAATTGCTTGTCCATTTGACAAGGTCAAACTGGCCTCGCTTGAAGAGCTGAATAAGTTCTTCACAAAGCGAAATTGCTTGCGGAGCGGATGTGACACTACAAGCGATGTCATCCATATACAAAGCGGAGGTGGCAACAGCTGCTGCAGCGGGAAAGTTGTCGCCTTCATCAGCGATCAACTTGCGGACAACACGTAACGCGTGATATGGACTGGACTTGAGTCCAAAACAAACACGATTAAATTGATATACGGATAAAGGTTCACAGTTGTCGAAACGATAGAAAATCCGTTGAAATCTACGGTCAGATTCACGAACGCCGATATTGAGAAACATCTGTCGGCAATCAGCTGACAGGGCGACTTGGAAAAGACGAAACTTTATTAGGATGTTAAATAAGTCACCCTGTAGATTGGGGCCGGCATGCAAAATGTCGTTAATCGACTGACCCGATGTGGTCTTACAACTAGCATCTAAAACCACACGAAGTTTAGTGGAGGTCTTATCTTCGCGAACTACGCCGTGATGCGGAATATAATACGAGGGAAGAGAATTGTCCTCGTTGTTGACAACCGGACTCAAAAAGTCTTTATTTATATAGTCACGAATGACGTCATTATAGGCGCCGCGTAACTTGAGCGATGCATCAAGTTTGCGTTCTAAACAATAGAAGCGTCTAAGTGCGGCAGCGTATGAGTCACCTAGCGAATACGGGTCACCACAAAAAGGTAACGCTACAACATATCTACCACTGTCATCGCGAACAGTGGTAGCGCGGAAGTGTTCTTCACACTCGAGTTCCTTATGGCTCTGCGAGGGCGGTGCGGAAATCTCTTCAAGCTCCCAAAATCGCTTGAGAAGAGAATCAATATTATTTTCTTGAAGAACAGCACAACAAGACATAGTATAATTAGAAGTATGTGACGTAGGTACGGTACCCATAATCACATAACCCAATAATGTCTCAATAGCGGGAGGTATATTATGTTGATTGTTGCGTACCACATTATGCAATAATATGTGTGGTAATATGGCGGCCCCTAACAGGGCATCGATGTTTCCCGGCTGCGCAAAGTCAGAATCTGCCAGCGGTAGCATCTCGAGATGTGTGAGTTGAGAAACGTCTACCTGTGCGTTAGGCAACGTGTCCGTAATACGTTCTACGACCAGTGAGGAAATGTCAAAATTAATGTCCTTATTAAAACGGGAATGTATTTTAATGTCTACGGAACCCTTGCAAGATTTTTCCGACCCACCGATCCCTTTGATTATTAATTTCGTATTCTTAAAGTTATGCCACAATCCGAGGCGTTTGAAGCAATCCGAAGTAATAAAATTACTCTGTGACGCACTATCTAGTAAACAACGAATTGTATGCGGTTTGTTACTGACATCGTAAACAATAACTTGTGCTGTTGCCAACAAAACCGTTGTGGACGCCATACATTGCTGCTTGGCATCGCGCTGAACATGACAAACGCTTGAGCGTTCACTGCGGTCATACGCAATGGATGTCGTACACAACGAAACCTCTGACTGGGAAACGAGCGGGGTGGCTATAGTACCGGCGGTCCCGGTGGTTTTATCGAAATGTAATAATGTATGATGTCGCTGTTTGCATGAGCGACATCTAGAATTACTAGAACAATCACTTGTTTTATACTTAAACAATTAACGCAAGCTTTGTTTTCTTTCACACATTTAAAACGAGCAGTCGGATCTAAATTATTAAAAGCGGGACATTTAAAATAATGTTCGTGCTCAATATTATTGCACAGACACTTACGCGAATTATTATTATTAGATTCTGAACACGCTACGTAAGATTGTGGGTTAGGAGGGACGGGATTACTCTTGCTATTTCGCGATTTATTCAACCTTTGCTTATCATACTTATCATTTGACGAGCTAGATGCACTAGGCTGCGTATTATGATATATTCGGCACTGATCTTTGATGAACGAAAAGAAACTATCTAGAGTAGGTATTTTATGTTTACGTTCCGTCATCTCGAAGGCACGAACCGTTTCTAGGTCGAACTTTTTTAAAGCAAGTTGTAATAATATAAAGTCGGACAGATCATTTAATTTTAAGTTTTTAAGGGCGTTAACGGCGGTAGTAAAGTTATCTATGAACAGCTGGAAATTCGAAACAGAGGCGGGTCCGGACAATTTAAGATTTAAAGCCTGATCAAGGTACGTGGACGCGAGGACGCGAGTATCTTGATACCTATCAAGGAGTGACTGGAATATCCCCTGATAATTCTCAGCACTAGGAGTTACACCTGCAAATACGGAATGCGCTTTCGGTGACAGTTTACCTGATAAATAGTACAACCTGTCAGCATCGGTCAGTGAGTCATTATCGTGCACTGTTGACTTAAAGCTAGCATAGAATAATGGCCAATTCCGTATATCGCCATCAAACGACATAAGTTCGATAGGAGGTAGTCGTGGCGCTGGCCGCGCCGGTGTGGCGGGGCTGTGGTTCGCACTTCTACCTTCCAACTGCGATTGTATGCGCTTGATGATACAATACAGATCTTCGAACGACATGTACGCTTGGTAATTGGGCTTTGCTTCGGGGTTAATTGAAAGTAACTTTGCGTTATAAGTGTCCAACAAATGATGAAAGTCTGTTCGAATATTATCTACTGTCATACAATAACTAAGAAATTATTCTTTGTTAGCTTCAGAAGTGTTAGCGGTTTTTGAGCGCTCGTATATGTCTTGAATACGCTCAAATAAAACATTCCGTTTAGCTTCCACTATTGTTAATTCCCTTTCTTTCGACATGTTTAAGTCGTTATAAGTATATACGAACCAATCTAACTATAATTACCTCTAAAGTAAGGTAGACGAAGTTATGCGGTAGTGTTTTACCTAGGTTGGCAAAAACTATATTGTTAATTGGCGGTATCACTAAAAGATGCTTGAAATATCGAATTTCAAGGCAACTATGATGGTTTTTATTACAATAATTATGTATGTAGGTAGCTACTTGCGTATATTACCTACATAGGTGCGAGATTGACCACTTAATGGGTATAATTAATATGGGGGAATATGGATTATAAATCCTTCCCCTGCGGGGGAGTTATGCGATTGAGTCCGGCTCGAATGGACCAAAAAATGGAGGGGAAATTTACCATTTATGGTAGGCGATCGAGAAAATATTTTATTTTTAAGTGGACTGTATTTAAAGGTTTGCTGGTGATCGCCTAGAGGGAGTAAGATGATGAACAGGCGAAAGCTTGGGATGGATGAGGGGATGGATGAGAGGAAAAGCACGCACCTTTGGTCTCCGCAGCTCGTGACACGTGGCTGCAGACGGCGTGATCCGATCGGCACGAATGGCGGCGTTCCTGATTGCAGCACTTATGTCGCTCACATGCATCCACTATATTTCACTCGCGGTAATGTTCATCATGATGTAAGCGTTTTTATAGCGAAGCGGGGCGGGCGCAGTGCGGTATCTGCACGGCGCAGTATTTCGAGACGGACTAAAGTCTTCTATCATGGCGAATATAGTCGCGTGCGTTGCGAGGGAGAAAGGGATAACGCTCGCCTGTTCAGACAGTGACGTCAAATGACAGGATTATTCTATTTACGAAATTTCAATATTAGAAAATCGAGAGATGGCGTGACCAAGTTGTGTATGCTCACTCTTCACAAAGGTACAGTTACAACCTTCGCGGACGATACTGCTCTTCTGTTCAGCTCTAGTACATGGCACGATGTATACACGCAAGCTCAGTCGGGTTTCGAAGTTGTGACGGAGTGGTTGCGTAGTAATGTTCTTCCTCTAAATGCGGAAAAAACCGTAGACATTCCTTCTTTCTGAAAAATAATGCGTCAACCACACACAAAAACTCTCTGTATTCTATAATAGCCCACACATGTTCCAAACAAAATATAAATAATTGCACCTGCACCACCCGCATTCAGAAAACAGACAGTCCAAAGTATCTACGGGTAATAATATATAGCACATTCAAAAAGCATATCAATACTCTTAGCAGTAGGCTACGTAAATATAGATGTCTTCAAGACCCTAAGACACGTGGCAGACGAGATGCGAAGGAAATCGGTTTACTTGGCGCCTCCCCAGTCCTTATTAACCTACTGCATAACGTCCTGGGGTGGCGCTAATAAAAATTGTATGTTAGAGCTTGAACGAGCGCAGAGAGCCATTATGAAAGTTTGTCTATTCCGAACTTTGCGATATATATTATTATATAGAAAAGTGCTGGGTGACTCACACAGACGCATATATAACACTGGATAGTCTACGAAAAGTTCTTAATAATTTATTTTCGCAGAGCCCAGTGTTGTTCGAAGAGACGTTGAAGCTGATACCTAGCAACGCTGTGTTGGTTGAGGTGGCGCCGCACGGACTGCTGCAGGCCATCCTCAAGCGATCATTACCAAGGAACTGCAAGAACATCGCACTCACCAGGAGGAAGCATGCTGATAATACATTCTTGTTGCTTGAGGGTATCGGCAAGTAAGTAAAATGATAAGCATAATCAAAATTGAATTTCGGCTCGTGGCTAAATAATAACAGCCGCACTTGCTGCGGGTGGTCCGCGGATGGGTGACCATTTTCATACACCTCGCCCCCCCGTGTCTCGAAAAGCATGTTAAGCTGTTTGTCCCGGCTGTCGTTCGTGGATCATTAACTGGTTGTCAGTCGTCGCGGGAAGTTTTACCGGAATATCTTATTAGCCTGTAACCGGGTTGCGGAGGTCGGAAAGGGAATTGTTCCATTTAAATTATGTGATATTCAGCTGCATCCGGTCCGACTGAAAACAGACACCACATAGTTGGGAAAAACCTAGATAGATTGAATCAAAGTAAAATTTTAGTGGTAGTTTTCTAACAATCTCTAGTTTTTTCCTGCTTGCGTGGAGGACAGTTTGAAGAACTCAGAAACTTTCACTAATGTGTACTGTACACCGATGCAGCTTCGAGGATTACAGGCGTGTCACGAATGTTAGTGTTATTTTAAAACATACATTATTTTCAGGTTGTTTATGGAGGGTTACAATCCTAAAGTTCATGTTCTCTATCCGAAAGTTGAGTTACCAGTTTCTACGGGAACGCCATTCCTGTCGCATCTAGTACAGTGGGCTCATGGCGAAAAATGGTAATTATCTAATAAATATTCAAACGAAATTATACAGCAACTACGTCAAGCTTCGTATATTTGCATATTTTGAATACTACTTTTTTCTATTTTAGGCTATTGCCAGTGTATAAGTCAGCCAATAGAACACCATCTTCCTCCCTCGACTATAGCACCTCTGTACAAGATACAGAACACGCTTACTTGAAAGGCCACTCTATGCGAGGTAACATAAACACTATACTCTTATGCTGGTTTAATTCCTAGACCCAACTTGAGGTTCAAATCTAATTTATTTAAAGTTTGACCCTGCCTACAATCACGAAAATGGGAACCAATCATTAAAGCCGGAAAGAAGGCGAAGCGGAAACGAAGCAATAGCGCAAGCGGCGGCAGGCGGCGGCCATTAGGATGCAACGTGGTCGGTCCAGGGCTAAAACTTCATGCGTCCGAATCACGGGCAGAGCTAGTATTTTATATGCGCACAGATATAATAAAACCACGCACTGATCAATACCTACTAGTTTTTAGTACGTCGCCTTAACGATTTTGTTCTCTTTGCTTTTTAATTGGTCTCTTAATAAATAACACTTAGGTAGTTGCTTACTTGTTTAATAATACCTACGATTTTCACCTTTAGGACACAATGTATACCCGTTTGCTGCCACACTAGCTCTGGTGTGGGACACCTATGCAATGGCGACGGGAATCCCGAAGAAACAAATTTCTGTGGAGTTCAGTGACCTGCATCTGTATGCCCAACCGATAATACACGATCAACGCCAGATTCGTATTCACATCGCTTTTAACAGAGGAAATGGGTATTTTGAGGTAGTAAGATTGCCGTTAGTCCCAAGTCCCATACCAACACACCCATACAAAGTCTCAAGTCCCATACTAAGTTTGCCAATTCAAGATTTCCAGGCTAGAGCATGTTAACACCGACAGCCATCAATTTGATAGCTAGCTTTGCCGGTCTGTTGCCATATCAGCCTACTATCTTTAAGGCCAAGTGGGCAAATAGTTCTCTATGTTTTAAGCTCCTTTCAGAGTCGATTCTTCTTCTGTGTTCCTTATACCCAAGCACACATTACAGCCTTAACAGGGCGCAGCGCTACACATTTTCATATTAAACATTGCGATGCGACCTGCCTGTAGTGTGTATATGTTCATAGAAAATGCAGGAATGTGATGATTTTTGCAATGTGTTGCGTTGCAGTATAGTCCGACCTATAAACGCTAGCCTAAAGTAACTTTACTTACCTTATAATTTACTTAATATTTTAAAACAGATTCTGAATGAAGGCTCCAAAGTGGGCACGGGCTTTATAAACGCATTGGATGATGCTGATGACTTTAAACAAAGAAAATTACTAGAAATACCTGAAACAAAAGTTAGCATAGACCTCACTGGTGAAGATATTTACCATTTATTCAGAGATAGAGATTACTCATACAGGTTAGTTTTCAGTAATATAAGAAATTATTAAATACGTTTTAAATAGAAATTGTGGCTTGCATAACGTGTTCCTTTATTTATGAACAATACAATTAATTTCAGCGGTGAGTTCCTTAGCATTGAGGGTGCTAATAAATCCCTGAGCGAAGCTTCGCTAGTGTGGCGCGACAACTGGGTCACCTTCATCGACGGCTTGCTGCAGATGAATATGCTGCGACAACCACACAATGGAGTATCATTAGTCTCGCACATCAGGAGTATGAAAATCAACGTTAAATATCATCAAGATGTCGTAGAAAATTATTTGGTGTCGGATTGCAAAGTTCTGTTGAAAGCAGTCTTATTAGGCAATTCTGACATTACTATGTGAGCATTATTATCTTTGTATTATTACCACCGAAGGTACTATGTCTGTCTGTCAGAAGAATATATTTTCTGTTCGTTTCCAGGTGCGGAGGTGTTACAATAAGCAATGTTAAATTGGAAAATATGCCTCCAGTGAGCAACAGGAGCATGGCGTTAAAAGCTTTTAAATTCGTTCCTTATTTCCAATCAGACATAGATGTAAGTACACTTTTCATTTATCAAGGTATATGGAAACCAAATAATGGAGACTAGTAACAGATTATCTCTATTATGAATAATATCTGGATGACGTTTTTTGCTTAACGTTTTCCAAAAATGAAACCTAACTAGATCGATTTATTGCCCCCAAAACCCCCTGTATACTAAATTTCATGAAAATCTTTGGAGCTGTTTCCGACATTCAGATTATATTTATACAAGAATTGCTCGTATTAGATAAATTATAGTATATTTTTAAACTCATACAGGTGTCGTCATCACTTCAAGTTTTCCTGCAAATAGTAGCAGAAAATGTGAACAAAACAAACTTAAATGTTGTAAGGTTGGTCAATCAGCCTGAAAAACTATCAATTTTCTCGGAAATAGATAATGCTATAAGAATATTTTTTGGAGTAAATGTTAAATTCGAAGAAGTTAATCGTGAATCAGTGTTGAAGCAACAAAACAACTTTCTAAAAGGTGCTGATCTGGTGCTGGTTCAAAACCTATCCACCGACGATATCGTAAGTTACTAAAGTTTGAAATGTTCAATTTTCAAATATTAAATAATGTGTTGGATTATATTTAAACTAATTTGGCTATCCAACAGATGTGTCAGCTGCTGCATCGTTTCCTACAGATAGACCAATTTGTGGCGAGTGAGGAAAACGTCGCTTTTGGTGGGCGCTCGCGCCCCTCGTCACTTTACCGTGTGATTTCCGTTCACTCCATTGTTAGCAATGGCAAAAAACAGCAGCCACAACTGCAGCTTATCCGGTGGGGTGCGTCTGTGGCCGTACCTACAACAACTGTCACAGTCCAAAGCAAATCTGATATCCCACTCCTAATTTCAACGCGCAATAAGCTTTCTTTGGTACATCGACTGTTGATTATTGCACCTTACCCTGCACTGCCAGGTCTTATGGAACTTGTAACCGGCTGGCGTAAACAAGGTAATCGTAACAAGATTCACCTAATCATGGTCACTAAAGAAAACAACGGTTTTTATGTCGACGAGATGCCAGATATTGACCTGGCGTTCAACGTAGTGGACACTGTAAGTGATTCTGTTTGTATCGAAATACTAAATATAAATAACTGCATATTATTTAATGTAATAATTCTCATTTATTCATTAGGGTAAGTGGGGAGGAGTGTATTACGTACCATTGGAAGACTCGGCGTTAGTGAGCAAAAATGTGTCCTTGCAATGTAGCCATTTTGGTGAATTGAACTCGCTCAAGTGGGTTGAACCGCTAGAGGCATCCGGATCTGGAATCCCCGTGAAGGTATACCTTAGTTTATTTTAATTACCTTGAAAATGTTTAAATACCCATTTATACCACAATAATTAGTACTTTCAAATTGTGATCAAAACCCAAACTTCTATAATCTTTCAATCTCACCAGGTTCAATATGCTAGTATAAGTTATGATGATATCAAAAAAGCCAGTGGCTCCATGTTACATAAACAAAACATTCAAAACAGCTTTGGAATGGAATTCAGTGGAACCACAAACAGGTCAGTAGCTAATAATTTACCAAAGTAAGGACTCTTTTGGTTTATTCATGTTCTTATATTGTCGTTCCTGATTTTTATTTTCAATCGGTTGTGAGACCATTAAGTCAGTTTGTTTCATAAGTAAGTTCCGATGCCCATATGTAAATATGTTGGAGAACATTGGGCCAAGAACTGATCCCTGTAGTGCTCCAACCTCCACATAAAACAATCTTGATCGTGCTTTGTCTCGTTTTACCTGGAAGCAGTGGTTGGATAAAGACGACCGGATGAGTAGGAACTTAGTAAATTTTCCTCCATTTTGGTCACTAGTATTTTTTGTGCAAGATCTGGTCCAAAGTTGCTTCACATCAAGAAAAACAGCTCATCAAGCGTTTTTAAGTTCATAAAACTATTTTCCTTTTTGAATCATTAAATAACAGTTCTTTAATTGTTTTAAATGATTTAAACCTAAGGGTTCATGACCAGCTTTATTTTTTAATAAAATTAGTATCATGAAAACATACATAGTAATGTCCCTATTTCACCGTCAAGCGGTGAGCGCGTGATGGGGCTGGTGCGCGGTGGCGCGGCCGCCAGCGTTGTGTGCGCGCAGCCGGAGTTGCTGTGGCCAGTGCCAGCGCACTGGAGCCTGGAGGACGCCGCCACTGTGCCGCTCGCCTACGTACTCGCACTCTACTGTCTGGTGAGTCTACACTTAAGCTAGTTGCTAGAATCATTTCACCGATAGCTGTTAAACTGATCCCACCATCTCCATTTTACTACCAGACTTGCAGACGTACTGCAGGGTACCAACCACATTTGGTTGGTATCCCAACATTTCATATTCAGATCTCCACCTCCACAATTATAATGCACACGGAAAAATGGTTGCTGAAATTCTCTGTTACGTACATGAAAAATTACACCGTGACAGTCCTTCTCACATTAAATCCTATTTATGTTAAGGTACTCCAAAATACCAAAGGGTTGGAACCTGACACCTCTGTGTTGGTCCATGGAGGGGCTGGGGCTTTTGGCCAAGCTGTAATATCAATAGCCCTTGCTCACGGCTTCGATGTATTCACAACTGTTAGTGATATGCGGAAGAAACATTTCTTACGGAAATTATTCCCAGAGTTAAAAGGTATTCCGTTGATTTTCAGTTTCACTTAGGCAGTTTGAGATGAATAAGAATTTTTGATAAATATATAGGTCCCTGACTTCTTCCTGTTTTCTTTGTTTCAGCTGAACATATCGGAAATTCTCGAGACCACAGTTTTGAAGACATGGTTCGAAGTGCTACAAACGGACAGGGATGTCATATCGTTATTAGCGGCCTGGGAGAAAACCTGAAGAATGTACAGTTACCGTTTTTAATGTTTTGTAGGGTTCTTTAACCAAAGTGTGCCAACAAAACCCTAACAATAAGCCTCCACTATTCGTTCGTCTGTCTGTCAGAGGACTGTATCTATTGAACCATAAAAGATGGATGGTTCAAATTTTCACAAAGTCTGTATTTCTGTTGTGGCTTTTACAGCAATATAAAAATATAATAAAGTTTAAAAAAGTGGGTCTCTATACAACAAACGTCTTTTTTTCGGAGTTTCTTGTCTTATACTGTGTTGAACCCTTCATGTCCGCGTCTTATAAAACTGTCTTCTCGTTTTTTCAGAGTGCAATTAATTGTACCAAAGCCTTCGGGTTGTTTATTGATGTTTCCCAGCTGCAGAATCAAGATAATTTTGTTTACGGGATGTACAGCCTCACTAAGGAGCGAGCCTACACCGCCATTGATATTACTTCGATATTTGCTACTGAAAATATTGAGGATGCTAAGGTAAGTAACAAAGGTAGTAACTAAAGAGGGCAATCCGCGCAATCTATAAATTGGGGCCTCGGGAGTCTGTTAGAAACAAATTTAACGACATTTACAAATTACTTTGCCTTCTCTTTCATCTTCTTCTTATATATAAATAAAAAGAAAAGTCCTGACTCACGGCCCGCAAAGTCAGGAGGTTCATTTCTCTAGAGCTCTGACCACCGATATTTTGGACCCTGGTCTTCATGCCGATGGGCCATAATTTTTTATATATTTTAGATGTTTTTTGTGAAAATATTTGAAAATATACTTAATATGTGAAAGAACATAAACGTAAATTATAAAGTAAAAAAAAACATGTTCTAATGAGCTGTTTATTTGCAATAAAGAACTAACACTAGCTGAAGAGCACATAAAATGATGGCTATATCATGGGAATGAGCATTACTTCTAAAAGATGTATACTTACGTAGATAAATGATAAATGATTATAATTCTGTAAGTAGGTTTGTACAAACACTTTTACACGTCAATCATATTTTTTAAACTAGGTGAGGTCGGCGTTTCCTAACTGACCACTCTGAGAAGAAAGGCCGAAACAAACTCAGAGGTCACAGTCTCTTTTAAAGTCCAGACATAATCTTGGTCAGATCATGTGAAGACCATGTGGATTGGTGTCTGAGGTGGTCTTTTGAGGAAAGAAACCACACAGATTGAGTGAACCTGTCCATTCAGTGCACGCATGTATCAGTAATCATACGGCTCAACTCAGAACTTGAGGAGCTCAACGATTTGACGAACAATACTGTTACGAGCTAGGGGTTCGTGACAATTAAAAAACTGCCGATATGAATTACCAAAAATAACACTTTAATTAAACACACTAATTACACCAGACAATTACACTATTGATCACTCTTAAGTCGCACTTGAAGATCGCTTTCGATGTTCTCGCATGTATCGCTTCCAATGAACTACCCCGAGACGCGCTCCGTTCCCGCTTATATAGGGCCCTCGGATAGTTCCAGAACCTTCTACCGTATAAGAATCTAGAATGTTCGAGTACATATCGGCCCTGACCGAACACATGTCGATAGTTCCAGAAAGTTCTAGCATCGAACTTTCTAGAAAGCTCTTGACCATTAGTTCCGCTATTCGATACGAGATGGCGCTAGTGGCAACCAAACATTAATCGTGCCGCGCAACACTGCCCCCTCCTAAGTAATGCTCGTCCCGAGCCTTATCGACCCCATAATAACGCGCCAGTCGATCCACATGGACTATCTTAGGAGTACCTCTTGCGCCTTTCTGTATCCGGTAGGTAACGTCATTGATCTTTGTCACAATCCGGTACGGCCCGTCCCAGTTAGCTTGAAGCTTAGGAGATTTACCTTTGCTGCGGACGGGATTATGCAACCACACTAGTGAACCTTCGTCAAACCCTTTATTGTTCATTTTGCGGTCATAACGGGTTTTCATCTTTTCAGACATTTGCTGGCCTGAGTGTCTGACGTGCTCATAAATGTCATTCATCTTGTTCCGCAAGTCACTCGCATAATCGGTTATACTGCGCGGCGCATCAGGTGGTATTCCGGTGATCAGGTCTGCAGGTAGCCGTAATTCCCTTCCAAAGTTTGCGAAAGCTGGTGTCACCGATGTGCTTTCATGAACAGCGCTTCGATATATGACAACAAAAACGGTTGTATATGCTTGTCCCAATCTCTTTGCCGATTTTCCACAACTTTTGCTAGGTACCTCTCTAATGTCTGATTAAATCGTTCCACCATTCCTTCCGATTGTGGGTGGTAAGAAGTTGTTCTTGTTTTATGAGTACCCATAACTCGACAAGTTTCCTGGAATATTTGGGATTCAAAATTCCTTCCTTGATCACTGTGAATCTCTAAAGGTACTCCAAAACGACAGAAAACTTCATGAACTAATTTATCTGCAACTATCGAAGCTTCTTGATTTGGAATGGCGAAGACTTCCGGCCACTTAGTGAAGTAATCCATCACAACCATGAAATACTTGTTACCACTTTCACTTTCCGGAAACGGCCCCGCAACGTCAAGGGCTATCCTCTCCCATGGTGCACCAACATTGTACAATTTCAATGCACCTCTGCTACGCGTCTGAGGTCCCTTTACAGCTGCACAACTTGTACGTTTGCGACACCAGTCTTCGACATCGTCCCGACAGTGGACCCAGTAAAACCGTTCTCTTATCTTCAGTAGAGTCCGTTTTACTCCTTTAAGCCCTTCTGAACAACCATTATGGTAAAGCTGGAGAACATCCGGTACTTGAGCTTTAGGGACTACCATTTGCAAATGACAGCTGTTTCCCCGAGCATTTTCCCATTTACGGCACAGGACTCCATCCTGAATCACCAAGCTGTCCCATTGGGCCCAATAGCTCTTTGTGACCGAACTCATTGCTGAGACGTCGCTCCACTTGGGCTTAGGAGCTCTGGCCCTCATCCACTCCAGAATCGGCCTGATTTCCGAATCTTCCTGCTGTGCACGTTGTAGGCTTTCCTTCCACTCGTTGCTGAGGTCCGTCCTGAGCATCCTCACAGGTACCACTTCCTTACTCTCTTGCCTAGTACAATGCTTGCAGTCTTCAGGACAAGGTCTTCTTGATAATGCATCTGCGTTGCCATGAGATTTCCCGCTGCGATATTCGACCACAAAGTCGTATTCCTGTAGTAGCTCAATCCATCTCGCAACTTGTCCTTCTGGATTTTTGAACTGCAATAGCCATTTCAGTGCAGCATGGTCGGTTCGTAAGTGGAATTTCCGCCCCAGAAGATATTTGCTAAAATGCTGCAATGACTTTACCATAGCAAGCAATTCCCGTCTCGTGACACAATAGCTCCTCTCCGGCTTTGACAACGACTTGCTGAAGTACGCTATCACAACCTCTTGATCACCATTCCGTTGAGACAACACACCACCAAGTCCTATGTCACTTGCGTCTGTGTCAACTATAAATTCCTTGCCTGCATCAGGGTACCCCAAAATAGGTGTTTTGCAGAGTCGGTCCTTTAACTCCTGGAATGCGATATCGCAACTTTCATCCCAGCAGAAATGTCGCTTCTCCTCGGTTAGCTTATGCAGGGGTTTGGCTATATCTGCAAAGTTCTTAACAAATCGCCGATAATAAGAGCACAACCCCAAAAACGCTCTGACCTGCGTCTTGTCTTTTGGAACTGGCCAATCCTTGACAGCGGCTAATTTTTCTTGATCCGTGCGGATACCTTCTTCCGACACTACATATCCCAAAAAGCTAACTTGCCGTTTGAATAGTGAACATTTCTTCGGACTCAACTTGAGGTTGGCACTCTGGATCTTCATGAGCACGCGTTCCAGGTTTTGAAGATGTTCTTCAAACGTATGGCCTACGATGATGATGTCATCCAAGTAGACCAGACAGGCATCGCCAATCAACTTAGTTAGTACAAGTTCCATCAACCTTTCAAACGTTGCCGGAGCGTTGCACAATCCAAACGGCATAACTTTAAATTGCCAAAGACCCTTTCCTGTCGAGAATGCTGTTTTCTCCTTGTCCTTGGGGTCAATTTCAACTTGCCAGTAGCCACTTTTCAGGTCCAGCGTGCTAAACCACTTTACTCCAGTAAGCATGTCCAAAGTGTCATCAATTCTTGGCAAAGGGTAGCTGTCCTTCTTCGTAACGTCATTCAGACGACGATAGTCAACATAAAACCGCATGCTGCCGTCCTTCTTCCTTACCAGCACTACCGGTGAACACCATGGACTAGATGAAGGTTCAATAACATCATCCTTCACCATTCCCTCAATCATGGTTTCTACTTCCTTTTCACGCGCTACCGGCAATCTCCTTGGCCGCTGACGGATAGGCAACTCGTGTCCTGTATTTATTTTGTGTTGAACTAAGCCAGTCTTCCCAATGTCACTATCGTTTAGGGAGAAAACTTCGGCGTACTTCAGTAAGATCTTCTTCGCCTTGGCCATTTCATTATGAGACAGAGCGCTGCGACACTCTTCTAAAAGTGTGGTCACTCTCGTTTGTGCATCCTTGCTGGGGGTCCTAGTCGATAGATATTTGCATTGACGCAGCCAATCCACTTCCTCGCAAGTACCAATCAGTGTGCCTTTTTCAATAGTCTGTTGTTGATCACAAAGATTCAGCACACGTATCCCTGAGATGTCGGTGGCTCTGACCAAAGTTCGAGCCACTTTCCATGGAAGGTCATTGTCTACCCTTTCCACGAGTACACAACGATGAGTTTTCCCAGGATTCCGAGGAAGACTAACCGGCACAATCGTTTCTGATCTCGGAGGAAGAACAATTTCCTTAAGGCTGTACACATTCCCTGGTAACGCCGCTTCCATAAAAAGTTCCTCTCGTCCACATTTCATAACTCCTTGCTTGACGTCAATCTCGCAAAAATTCTTCCTCATAAAGTCAAGACCCAGGATGCAATCGTCCATTATATCAGCCACGATGACATTATGCAGGTAGGTCCTGTTGCCTAGCTTCAACTCCATCTCCATCTCTCCACGGACAGGTATGCGCTGACCGGTGGCTGTCACCAAAATAATGCGTTCTCGGTTGAATGCAGAGTCCCCAAGGGGCCGACTCATAACTTGGGAACTGACGACTGTACGAGAGGCTCCAGTATCTATGGTCAGCTTACAAGGCGTTCCGTTGACCTCGCCCTTGATGATTAAGCTGTTCCCGTCATGGGTGTGTGTGATCGAAATCCTTGAGGCTCTTTGAACATCAGCCAGCACCCGCCCCGCAGTCCTGGCTATTACTCGTTTCCCTGCTGTTGCTGGGTAGTGCTGTTAGCCGCGCTACCCTCTGGCGACAGGCCATCTTCCCTTTCTGCAGTTCGCTTAGGGTAACTGGATCGAAGGTGGCCCCTTTCCCCACAGCCGTAGCACCTAGGGCTGTATCTTTTACGATCGCGAACTGTAGCCGCTACAACCTCCCTGACGCGATGGGAACGATGATCCTGCCGCACAGCTTCCACCTCCAGTGCATGGGCCAAGGCGTCCTTAAGCGTCCCGTGGTGACCGAGTCTCACAGCAGCTCTAACTTCAAGGTCCCGGATGCCGTCGATGAATGCCTGCACAAGGTTCCCATCAATAAGCGCAGGTACGGACTGGTACGCTTTTCGAACCAGCTTCTCCACTTAAAGGGCCCACTGCTGCAGGTTTTCGTTACTGCGTTGCACACGATCCTTGAGCTGCGCACGAAACATGTGTTCCAGGTGAGCGTCGCCATATCTAGCCTCCAATGCCTCGAGGAGCTGCTCGTAAGTCACTTCCTTACCGAGAGCTTCCAGCACATTTAAAGCCTGGTCGCGCAGGCCTCGAGCAGTCATGGCCTGACTTTTATTCCACCCGTTCGCCTTCATGACAGCCGCAAACTGAATTTTGTAGGCCGACCAGGAAGAAGTCCCGTCGTACGGCGGCACTTTGAATCCACGTAGCGAAGGTGTTGTAGCTACGGGAGCTGCGATTCCATCCCCAAGTTTGAGGTTACCCAACTCTTGCTTCACATCAGCAATGACGTCACTAAACTTGCTGATCTGAGTTTCAGCTTCTGACAAGCGGTTGTCATGCTGGGCAACCTTCTCCTTCACCTTCTTCATGTCTTTCCCGAAGGTTGCGTGAAGGTCCTTTATGAGGAGGATCTGCTCTTCCTGGCGGTGCACCTGCTCCTCCTTATCCCGTTTAAGCTGTTCTTTCAATTGACGGGCCTGCTCCTCCTGTCGGCGAGCCTGCTCCTCCTGTCGGCGAGCCTGTTCCTCCTGTCGGCGGGCTTGCTCCTCTTTATCCCGTTTGAGCTGTTCTTCCAATCGGCGGGCCTGTTCCTCCTGTCGGCGGGCCTGTTCCTCCTGTCGACGGGCCTGTTCCTCCTGTCGGCGGGCCTGCTCCTGCAACATCATTATCAGAGCAGCAAAATCTGGTGCTGGTGATGCTGGAGCAGCTGTGGACGGGCCGGCCTCTGTGGTTGGTAGCTGGCCCTCCGACGCCTGTGGCATTGCTCCACCAAATCGCCTCTGGTCCGTCTCCTGCTGGCGATGACTCCGGGTACGGATACCCTCCATGTCGTCTTTAGTTAAAATCGGCATGATTTTAATCCTTGCTTCTGACACCAATTGTTACGAGCTAGGGGTTCGTGACAATTAAAAAACTGCCGATATGAATTACCAAAAATAACACTTTAATTAAACACACTAATTACACCAGACAATTACACTATTGATCACTCTTAAGTCGCACTTGAAGATCGCTTTCGATGTTCTCGCATGTATCGCTTCCAATGAAACCCCGAGACGCGCTCCGTTCCCGCTTATATAGGGCCCTCGGATAGTTCCAGAACCTTCTACCGTAGAAGAAACTAGAATGTTCGAGTACATATCGGCCCTGACCGAACACATGTCGATAGTTCCAGAAAGTTCTAGCATCGAACTTTCTACAAAGCTCTTGACCATTAGTTCCGCTATTCGATTCGAGATGGCGCTAGTGGCAACCAAACATTAATCGTGCCGCGCAACAATACCAAAGAAAGGACATTAGGGTAGGCCACATAAAGTACTCAAACTGCCAGATTAACTTTAAAAATGAACTGAGAAAGAAATGAAACACAAAAACAAAAATACCACATAGTCCTCACATTCACAATAATCAAAGCAAAATAATATTATACTTCTCAAAGTAAATATTCATGTCAAAGTGTATATAATAATAATCAAATGTCAAAGTGTATATAACAATAATCGAATGTCAAAGAGCAAAACAGAAATATTAAAAAAAAAAAACTGTATACAAAATTGGAGCAGGTCAATCCCAAGCTTTTTTGTCCTCAGTATAATCTTTAACGGTCGGCGGCATTTCCCCACAATAGAATACCATACGACATTACACTATGAAAATAGCTAAAGTACACTAAGCGGGCTGTCTCTATATCAGTTAAATTACGAATTTTTCTAACAGCGTATGCTGCAGAGCTCAGCTTTTTCGATAATTTGGCTATATGTGGGCCCCACTGAAGCTTGGCATCCAAAGTTAAGCCCAAGAATACAGTGCTATTTTCAGGATTCAATTCTTCGCCCTTTATCAACACATTAGTTTTCACCTGCTTAACGTGAGGTAGCGTAAACTTAATGCATTTGGTCTTTTTTTCATTAAGAAGTAAATTATTAACATTGAACCAGTGAACTACTTTTGAGATTGCGCTATTTACATCGTCATTAACAAGTTGCTGACGTTTAAGTTTAAACAAAAGTGAAGTGTCATCCGCAAACAATACTATGTATGATTATCCTTTATGAGGTAAGGCAAGTCGTTAATATAAATAAGAAACAAGAAAGGACCAAGAATCGAGCCCTGTGGGACTCCCATTGATACTACGGATCCGGGAGATCTTTTTCAATTTACATCAACACACTGAATCCTATTACACAAGTATGAAATAAGAAGATCCAGAGCGGTGTTCCGGATCCCGTAGTGGCGGAGTTTCCTGATTAAAGTTTCATGAAGCACGCAATCGAATGCTTTAGATAAATCACAAAAGTTGCCCAAGGCATCGTATTTATTTTCCCATGCATTGTAAATATGCCCTAAGAGTTCAACACCGGCATCGGTAGTTGAACGACCCCTTGTAAAACCGAACTCTTTGCTATGTAATAAATTATGTTTATTAAAAAATCTTTGCAATAGTTCTAAAATTAATTTCTCAAAAATTTTACTAAAGGTAGTTAGTACTGAAATAGGTCTATAATTAGTGGGGTCTGATGTACTACCTGATTTAAACAAAGGTATTATTTTACTATTCTTCATTAGGTCAGGAAACTCCCCACAGTCTATACAATTATAAAATATAAGAGCTAAAGTAGGTGCTACAATGTCAATAATAGACTTAGCAACTTCTACAGAATTACCTTAATTAGTCTTTTTTACATTTAAAGTGTGAAAGGTTTTAATTATATCTCTACAGCTAATATGTTCAAAATGGAATTCTGAATCACAAACATTAACATTTTCCTTAAGTAATGACTCAGCAACAGAAGGTGATGAGTTTAGTGATTTTGTAGTTGAAACGGGAATATCTGCGAAAAAAATTTCAAAAGCCGCGGCGACTTGCGAGTCTGATGTCATTATGTTGTCATTGATAGACAGGCTGTAGTCAGTATTTCGGTTGCTAGACTTTCCCGTTTCACTATTAATAATATTCAAAGTCGTTTTAATTCATCTCCTCGTTCGCATTCGCAGTGAATGGACGTGTTTATCGGTCAAGCCGCACTAAAATTATTATTAAAAATAAAAATAATTGTGAGTAAAGTTAAAATAAACCATAGCTTACAGCACCTAAGGTCTAAAACTAACCGTCACTTCGTTAATTAGTCAATCACGCGCTCAGTTCGTGATTTAGATAAGGAGCGATTTGCACAGTATACGCAAGGTTTGTAGAGAAATCAACATGTTACGTTCACCCAAAGAAACTACCTACGCGTCGCAACCTGAATTATCTACATGCGGTAAAGAAGACGCTGATTTCGTGTCTTCAAGAAAAAGAAAACAACGTCAGCCTGAGGACGAAATTTCTGAATTGCGTTGTGAGTTAAGGAATATGTTCTCATATATGAAAGAAGATCAAGACTCAAAATTTCTCAGTTTGAATTAGAGAAATCAAAGACCAAAACAAAGAAATAATCCAGTCTAATACAATCCTGCAGAAAGCTCTAGATGAGTCTGTGACTATGTGCAAAGATTTGAAACATAAATATGGAAATATTATGATAGCCAATGAAGAGGCATTTGTTAAAATTAATGTTCTAGAAGGTCAAATTGAAGATTTACTAAGAAAACAGCGAGAGACTACTATTGAAATTAAAAACGTGCCCTTATGTAACACGGATGACTTGTGCGAAATTGTGTCTCACCTGCACAAGGCAGTGGATTTACCCATCTCCCCTGGTAATGTTCGTCAAGTGTATAAAAAGAAATCTAGGCAAAACAACGTTATTGTTGTTGAGTATCAGACAGTTAAATCACGTGTAGATTTACTTAATGCAATTAAATTATATAATCAGAAGCACAAGGAAGACAAATTGAACACAAACCAACTACAGATCCCGGGTGAGAAACTCCCAGTATATGTTTCAGAATCCCTGACTCCTAATGCACGTAAACTACATTATTTAGCCCGTGCACTGCAGAAAAAGCACGAGTTTAAGTTCTGCTGGGTCTCCAATGGAAGAATTTTCATTAAGAAAAATGAGGGATCCCCATCCATACTCATAAACTCCGCAGAACATATCGAAGGTATTGTTGCTGATATTGAGAACACTAACATTCCAAGTGCCAAATTAAGAATATGACTTTTGATTAAAACCATATTATCTTCTTTACATTGGTTTATTTGTTTACTGCATGCCCATTTTTTAGTTTTCTTTTTTGTTACACTCTTAGCAGCCGTAAGATACACACACATAGTTCTTAAAATTTACTCTTATCTCTTAATGTATCCATGTTACTCAAAATTACAATTCCATGTCACACAATCACAACACATCATACACAGAATTCTGATAGACTGTACTCGTTCATTATTTTGCAGAATTACGTGTTTCTTGCATTTTGGCGTTTCCCTAAAGCAGATGGGTTTACTTTTTTTTGTTAAACAATATGGTTGACTTAATTAATATCGCCTCAGACATTGATGAACATATCAATGTCGGGAATGCTCAATGCATAGAAATGCCGGAAAATTGCAAAATTTTGTTTGATAAAACTAATACCTATAAAGTGTTAACTCAAAATATTAGGAGTATTAATCATAACTTTGATGAACTTCGTGTACTTCTGTTTAGACTTGATATTTCTTTTGACTTTATTATTTTAACCGAATGTTGGCTTTCAGAAAATACAACCTTACCTGATATTGCGTCTTACCAAGTTTTCGCGACTACTAATCATATTAACCAAAACGATGGTATTGTTATTTTTGTTAATGAGAATTCAAAAGTTTCTGTGTCAGAACCTACGGGAGAAGGTTGTGATGTTAATTGTTTAGTCACTACTATTAATAATGATCTAGCAATTATATCTTTATACAGACCACCCGCGTTTAAAAATATTGACAATTTCGTTAACGCTGTAGATGTATTACATACATATAAAAGATATGAAAACATACTACTAATGGGTGACTTAAATATTAATATTAGGGACGGTACTGACAGTAAGACAGCTAAATATATGAACCTCCTTGCTTCACACGGTCTTCTTGCATCACATATTTTTCCGACACGAGAAAATAATTGCCTGGACCATTGCTTTGTCAAAGGTAATTGTGATACTTTAACCCTAGTATGCGACTCGACTATTACGGATCACTGCAGTGTTATGATATCACTCCCTAAAAAATCTTTATCCTCAGAGAAAAAACAGACAACATATAAAAAAGTAAATTACGTCGCAATCTTGGATGATCTAAAACAAATTGATTGGACTGTTGTATTGCATTCTGATGACCCTAATGAAGTCACCAATAAATTTCTATGCATAGTAAGAGATAGCATTAATAAACATACGTACATCTGTAAGCTGTCTCATAGGAAACGTAACATTAAACCTTGGATAACGCCTGGACTTTGTTGTTGTATGAGGAATAGAGACAACTTGCACCAAAAACTTAGAAAAGACCCTCACAATGAGATACTTAATATAACCTACAAAAGATATCGCAACACTTGCACAAATTTACTAAAAAACCTAAAGAATAAATATCTAAGATCACAAATAAACATTCACAAAAATAATCTAAAAAAACAATGGTCATTAATTAAGGAAATCTGTCTACATAAAGGTCACACAAAAGACTTTGAAGACCTTTTGAAAAGTAAAAGTAACCCGCAAGATTCTATTAACCATATAAATATTTTCTAATGTAGGAAGTCAACTTGCTCATAGCATCCAAGTAAGAACTCAAAGAAACGAAGATGATTTAGCTAAAACATGTAACCCAAACTTTTCGTCTCTTAAATCTTTCGCCCTGTTGCCGGCGGATGAAAATGAAATAAAAAGTACAATTATTAATTTAAAATCATCTTACTCCAGTGGCTGGGATGAGATTCCTTCAATCTTATTTAAACTAGGCGTTGAGATGTTTACAATACCAATAACCCTGATTTGTAATCTGTGCCTGACTAAAGGCATCTTTCCTAACGTCCTCAAACATTCTGTCATTATTCCTATACACAAGTCTGGGGACAGAGGCTGTGTCACAAACTATAGGCCAATCTCCTTGTTGCCTACCCTGTCTAAAATCATTGAGCGTATTATAAACAAGCGCTTGAAAAGCTACTTAGAATCCAACGGGCTTCTGTCAGCAAACCAGTTTGGATTCAGGAGTAAAAAATCAACTTCTCATGCTGTTCACCAGCTTCTATCATATGTTGTCGATGGTTTGGATAAGGGTGACAAGACCATAGGTGTATTCTTGGACCTAGCAAAAGCGTTTGACACGGTTTCCGTTCCCATACTCCTAAAAAAGTTGGAGAGCATCGGGGTTCGTGGTGTGGCGCTTGACTTGTTTACCGATTACATGTCAAACAGGACACAATGTGTGAGAATGAAGGACTACACAAGTCAACCAGAAAAAGTCATATATGGGGTACCTCAAGGTAGCATTTTGGGACCGACTTTATTCCCCATTTACATAAATGACTTGTGTGACCTTCATCTCACACGCGGTAAAATAATTACATTTGCCGATGATACGGTTCTTTTATTTAAAGGCAACACATGGAGTGAGGTTTTTAAATTGGCAGATGAGGGTTTTGGTCTAGTCACGACCTGGCTTGACCGTAACCTTCTTACCCTAAATGCCCAAAAAACTAAATATAATGCCTTCAGCATACGTAACAGTACTCAACCACCGATTAATTCCTCTTTCATCAAAATTAATTCATGCATAAATCCTCTGTCTTGCTCCTCCTACAGTCTCTCACAGGTGTCTTCCATCAAATATCTGGGTCTTACTGTTGACCAAAATCTCTCATGGAAGGAACAAATAGCCACCATGACTACTCGAGTTAGGAGAATGATCCACTTATTTAAAAATCTGCGAAATGTTTGCCAACCAAAACTACTACGAACAATTTATTTCTCCCTTTGCCAGTCAATAATAAGTTACTGTATCACTGCTTGGGGAGGCGCATCTAAAACAACAATTTTATCCCTAGAAAGAGCGCAGCGAGCTGTGCTCAAGGTAATGAATTTCAAGAGATTTATGTACCCCACACATACACTTTATAAAGAACTGTCATTACTTACGATTAGACAATTGTTTATAAAAACTTCGATCTTACAGCAACACTCTAAGTTACCTCTTTCGACAACCAGACGTAGAAAGGATTTAGTGTATTCTGTTCCTAGAACCAAAACGGTATTTGCTAGCAAATTTTTTAACCATATCGGGCCTCATTTATACAATCAGTTGTCTAGGAGTTTGAAGTTACGTGATTTGTCAATCTATAACTGCAAAAAGATTCTAAATGAATTTCTACTTCAAGCTGATTATGTTAACACAGAAAAACTATTAATAAGCCTATCATAAATACAAACACACATCTCGTATTCTCACACATTCAGTCACATACACCAATTACATCAACACTCAACATCATACAAACATCAACACTACATTACATTACATGCTTCTTTTTTATACAATTTTTGTCTAAATATTTTGCATATACTTAACATTTTCTAATTTTACCCACCTTTTTAGTAGTAATGATAGCAATGTATTAAATAATACCGAACTACCTGCTAAATATCTCAAAGTTTTATATTCACTGATAAAGTGTGTGATTATTGGAGAACGAGGAAGACTGACCTACCGTGATACAGTTTCTACTAGTACGGAGGTCAGTGTGAATTACTCTCTAACAACCATATACGCTCGACATGAGATGTTATTACTATTTTTTGTTTTCTTTTTTGTTTATACAATGTGTAGCATAAGTAACACGGGACCTCATAGACCCCAATATTGAGTATTGAGTTAAAAGCCTAATATGTTCAATGACCAAAATACTTTACTGTTAATATTACGAAAATCGTATTGCGATTAGCTTTACTTTATGCATTAAAACTTGAGCCTTATCGCCTTGAAATGGGATTGAATTTTCTTTGGCTCAATCAGTGGTAGGTATGGCAAATACATATTTTTAACAAATTACCTTTCGGGTCTTGCGTCCATTCTGTTACACCTTGTATATTTATTATATTATGTAATTCGTTATTCCTAAGGTTGTTATTGTTTTTTTCCTAGAAATAATTTTTTTTTTTTTTTTTTTTTTTTTAATTACATTACTACTGTTTTTAATCTTAGAACTCAAATAACGCGACTTGGCCATCCAACAAACTTTTTTAAATAATTTGGAATAATTTCTAACATATAAATTAAATTCAGCAGTGTTTACAGTAGTCCTTTCATTGTACAGCTCATAAAGTCGTGTTCTACTTTTATGAATACCAATGGTAGCCCAATCACTGAAAGAGACGTTACTATTAATCGAGATAGGTAGTCTTGGGAATAAAAGTGGAATTAAATTGTTTACAATACGTCTTAAAAAAATCATCATATAGATGATTAGGATCAGCATTTGCAGACAAAACTGGTAATTTATTTTCAAGTTTAACTTTAAAGGCCTCTAGGCGAAAAACAGTTTTGGGGTTAACAATGATATCCTTTTTACCCATTTTTTTATTTTGATTTTGAATGGCAATTCGTTGCCCGCAATGATCAGAATCTAATAAATTAATAATTTCTTTGTGGCTCGGTACAACATCTGTATAAATATTATCTAGGCATGTGGCACTACAAGGGGTTATTCTTGTGGGCTCCATAAATAAGTTTACAAGATTGTACGACTGAAATAAACTTATTATTTTACTATTATAACCTGAGTTATCTAATAAATTAACATTAAAATCACCACAAACAATAATGGATTTGTTCGAGTTACAAATCTTGTGTAATACTTCATCCATAGAGTTTTTGTCAATCCATTATTTAGTTTATGAGGCATTAGCATCAATCTAATAATTCATCATCATCATAATTTTAGCCGAAAGACGTTCACTGCTGGTCATAGACCTCCCCCAAGCTCCTCCACCTTGACCGGTTCTGTGCTTCCCGCTTCCAGTGGATTCTTTCGAATGGAAGGCGCCTTCCAACTCTACATTTTTCGGCAGGCGGTCGCCACTCCAGAACCTTTCGGCTCCATCGGCCATCTGTTCTGCGAGAAATGTTCCCTGCCCGCTGCAACTTAATACTGGCAATTCTTCGGGCTACGTCAGTTGCCTTGGTTCTCCTGCGGATCTCTTCATTCCAGATTCGATCATGTAGGGAAACTCCGAGCATAGCCCTCTCCATTGCCTTTTGGGTGAGTTTTAACCTTCTGATAAGGCCCATTGTGAGCGACCACGTTTCAGTGCCATAGGTCATCACTGGCAACATGCACTGGTCAAAGACTTTCGTCTTGGGACACTGCGGTATTTGGGACGAGAATATATTGCGTAGCTTCTCGAACGCTGGCCAGCCAAGTCGGATTCCACGATTGACCTCTTTCTCAAAGTTGAACCTACCTAACCGGACAGTTTTTCCTAGGTAAACGTACTCGTTCACAACTTCGAGTGTAGCGCCTCCAATCGCCATGAGCGTGGGTGTTACATGCGCATTTGACATGACCTTTGTCTTGTCCATTTTCATTTTAAGACCCACTCTTTCAGAAGCTCTACTGACGTCATCGATTATTGCACTGAGGTCCTCGATGGTCTCAGCCATGACAACTATATCATCGGCAAACTGAAGGTGAGTGATGTAATCGCCATTGATGTTGATGCCAGCGTCTTTCTTGTCCAGAACCTTGAAGACATCCTCCAGTGCAGCGGTGAACAGTTTTGGAGAGTTAACGTCTCCCTGTTTCACACTTCGCTGCAGAAGGATAGGTTTCGAAGTCTGGTTCTGGAGTCGGACTGACATAGTGGCGTTTTCGTACAGACACTTCAGCACCTCGATCTACCGATAGTCCATCTAACACAGCTGAAGAGACTGCAGTGTAGCCCATGTCTTGATCGAATCGAAGGCTTTTTCGTAGTCCACAAACGATAAGCAGAAAGGCAGGCTATTCGGTCGTCTGTATAACCTGCTACAGCGTATGAATGTGGTGTACGGTACAAAAGCCTTTACGGAATCTGGCTTGTTCGGGAGGCTGTAAGTTGTCAAACTTGTGCGCGCGACGGTTCGTGATGACTCTCGAAATCAGCTTGTAGACATGGCTCAGAAGTAAAATGGAGCTGTTATTCTTAACTAGGGTATTGTCACCCTTCTTAAAGAATAGTACCACCACACTTCTGGTCCATGCCTGTGACGTTTTGCCCTCGAGTATGACGGAATCAAACAGCTTCTGGAGGGCCGAGTTCTGCTGGCCCTTAAGAATCCGGCCGTAATTCTGTCATCGTCCGGCGCCTTGTTGTTCTTAAGCTGCTTCAGAGCCATCTTAATCTCGTACAAGCTGACGTCCAGGTTGTCTTTGGTGTAGTGTTTTGTCAATCTAGCTCTTGGGTCGTTTACCGGATCGTAATGGGGTTGCTTGTTGACGTGTTTATCTGTCCCTAGATACTCTCGATCTCTCTCAACAGTTCAGGTCTGCCGAATACGATCCTGCCATCTTCGGTCTTCAGTTACGCAAGCTGACTCAGCCCAATGCCCTTTTTCCGCTCTATCACGTCCTTGGTGCAGTCCGTATTACTACTCCTATCTTCTCTTCTCTTTGTTTTTTTCACGGCTTATATCGCAATTTTCTCTTATTTTATAATAGAACTTATAACATACCAAATTTCATTTGAGTGCCTATTTTAGTTACATTTTTCAGACCCATGTTGCTCAGATGAGTGCGCTCATCTTTTATTGTTATTCGCAAAAAAGCTAAAACATTGTCAAGCATGAATATACAATGAGCGTAGAATTATCTCAACATCTCTCTTCCTTGAATTTGTATATATACAGGAAAAGATTTTATCCAGTGCGCAAATTTTAACCATGAATTCAGCATATCATTCTAGACCCCCTACCGTAGAAATTTTTCGCCGGTTATACAAAAAAAAACAGCTGTTCCATACATTTTGACCGCGTAGGTATTGCACTTTTCTATGAAACAGCTGTTTTTTTTTTTTTGTATAACCGGCGAAAAATTTTTGCGGTAGGGGGTCTAGAATGATATGCTGAATTTATGGTTAAAATTTGCGCACTAGATAAAAACTTATCCTGTATATTATACGTGTATAATTCATGTCCATATCATTCATGTGTATTATATGTATATAAGCTATTTATGTACCAATCTTTTTTATCCATAATGATATATTTTATAGTTTTTTTTTCATTGTTTCCTCTTATCCAAAGAACCTGCCATCTAATCTCTTCACCACCCATGGTTGACTGGTAGAGAATGCCTAAGGCATTAAGTCCGCCTTTGTACCTTTTTGTGTGCGAGAAGTTTAAATAAATAAACACTTAAGTGACATTAACTTCAGAAACATCAAAATAACGATGCTTTAAACCATGATTGAAAAAGCAAGAAAAAATGGCACATTGCAGGCACAACTTACGTTTCATGAATGATTTAAATTTATTAAGGCTTAGATCTTGAACATGACTTGGGAGTTTATTATAAAAGCGTATACGTTGACATCTGAATGACCCACCTATTTTCTTAGGCCTTGTTGGTGGTACAACAAATTTGTTTGTTCCTAGTATATTTCTCTCAATGTCTTTCTTGTGGATCATAGGTAGGTACATAATACAGGTCTTAAATTGTGATCGAAAATCGGCATATAACAGTTACACAAAAAATGTACACTATGGATATCACTGTATTTTTTTTAAACAATTTAATATTTTTAATGGCATTTAATAGATTGTTACGTGCCGATATTTGGCGCTGGTAGGATAGTGAAAATGCTAATAATATTATCTCAACTCAAGTTTATTAAATAAATGGCCATAAGAGAACAGGGCCGCTTAATAAGCAACAACAGCATGGTACTAAAACTTAACCTAAATACAACTAAATTCATTCTAACAAAGAAGGGCGCCAGGAGGGTTTTAGGCAGTGGCGGTAGGTGCATGGAACCCCTCTAGTCCTCAGTGCTGTCGGCTGGCGTGAGTCTTCGCCACAGAAGTGGTGAACAATATAGGTAACGGATAATTTAACAAATGTAGGTTTACATACGGTTTTACATGTGCACTTGGGAAATTTCCATTGAATTCCTCAACAATCTCAGGGTGTGACGGTAAGCTGGAACAATTGACAATAATTTGTAAAATCAAAATATTTCATAATAATAAGTAAATTAATAACATTGAACCAGTGAACTAGTTTTGAGATTGCGCTATTTACATCTTCACTAACTAGCTGCTGACATTTAAATTTAAGCAAAAGTGAAGTGTCATCCGCAATCAACACTATATCATGATTATCCTTAATGAGGAAAGGACCAAGAATTGCCATTTCCTATTGATACTATGGACCCCCGGGAGATATTTTTCAAGTATGAAATAAGAAGATCGGCAGCTGTGTTCCGGACATTACAAACAATGTTGTGACCAATTTGTCTTTTCCTTAAATTGATTGCATTGCAGATGATCTTCTTCTATTATAAAAAAATGTGTTTATTGCATCAACTTAAATAGCTTATTCTAGTTATAATGGGGAGAATCCTGTTATGCAAATAGTTTGCTTGTGTTAGGATGCTCCACTGCTGCTGCTGATGTTATATGTACTGTCATAGCAGGCACTACAGACACAGTGAAGTGATAAACATGATGGTAAATAATGCACCTATTATTAGGATTTGACCAAGATGCGCCGTGAGAATTGGGGTAAATAATACCTCTCTGTCTTATTGACAGGCTTACGCTGTCCTCCCATACCTATTGTCACTGCAATTTGAAAACACTGTAAGAGCCGACTATTGTTAAAAGAGTAACCGTGGAGTTTATTGCCGGCTCTTCTCCATAGAAAACGACCAATTGGAACCGTGCACCCAGCTTCTGACGATTCATAAGTGCTCATGTAGGTTTATGATAAATAAAATATTTGCTGTTTTTTTTTTTAAGTTTTATACATGTACCGTAATTAGTTACTCATTGACCTAGATTTTCATTTTGGAACTAAGGTACAACCTGAATCAGGAGCAAAACAAAAAAAATATTACGTTTCTAAAACGAATTATCCGAATATTACAAGTAAAATGCATTTTATTGCTATACCGGTTATCAAAAAGATTGGCATCTTCCCTGGGGCTGTAAAAACTTAGTTACTAACTCGTAAATCTATTTAAATAAAAGAGAAGTCCTGACTGACTGACTGACTCAACAACGCCCAGCCCAAACCCTTGGACCTAGGAAGCTGAAATTTTGCACAGAGTTTCCCTTGAAATGAAGGCAAGGAATAAGGGAGTTTTTTTCCGAAATTCAATCCCTAAGGGTGTTAAATATGGGATGAAAGTTCCACGTGGGCGAAGCCACTGGCAAAAGCTAGTAAAACATAAATAACAAATATCCTGACGACTCGCACTGGGCCCGCATAGTTGACTATGGTTGATTTTTGTATTTCTCATAGATTTCCAAATTATTTCCAAATTGTAATATTGTTGAAACAATGACAATTAAAATATTGCTGGTCAAAAAGCATATTATTTTTTATGTCGCAGGTCTTGCAGACGTTGTTATGCGATGGTATTCGTCGCGGCTACGTGCGTCCTCTGTCGCGTGTGACGTATGCGTCACACGACGCTGAGCGCGCCTTCCGACTGCTCGCAGCCAGCAGGCATCGCGGCAGGGTGCTGCTGAGGATGGAAGACTCCACACTGGTTGTTCAGCCCAGGTATTGCTTAAACACGCTTTTATGTATCTTGCCCCAAGCAAGCTTTCGAAAGAAGCTGTACTTTATTTTGGGGCATATAAAGAATATTTTAATGACCAGGATCACATAATAACGCCGTCGTTTTTATTGAATATTTATAGAATTCTGGATAGTGAAGTATTGATTCATTGAATTACTTTACAGGTTGACTTGCAAAGCTGGTCGTACCCATCTAATACTCTGCAACGATGGAACCTTTGGACTGACATTAGGTGACAGACTTGTGGAACGAGGTGCTAGGAAGCTTTGTGTGCATTTCAAGAGCCAATTCATGAACTACCTTCAAATAAAAATACGGTAAATAATGCAATTTGATTACTTGCCAAAAAATAGTGATCCAAATTGTTTTGAGACGGCGCTGAAGTCGATCTATCACCACAATAACATGAAGCTCATTAGCTTCAATAGTCCTGTCTGATACAAGATCGTATAATGTGACTTGACCAGTCTCAAGAATAGGGTGAGGTATTATTTTATTTTCATTAAAAAAGTAATAACTATTATTTTGTATCCTTTTGTTTAGATCATGGCAGCAATTAGGTGTTGAAGTTTTGGTATTTTCTGATGACTTATCAGAAGAAAAAGACATAAATGCACTGTTAAATAACGCAAGTCGTTTTGGTCCCATCGAGGGAATGTATGTGACTGTGGGAGATAAGCAGCAGGATATCGACGAAACTCTACTGAACACTTTGGATTTGTTGTCAAGGAAATTGTGTACGGATATTAAGTAAGTGATCATACACACAATTTCGCATCTAATGATAAGATAACTTCACATCTTGGGTCTATATCACCAGCCCCGGCTAAAAATATTTGGCAGACAATTTTATAGTGTACTAGCTTCCTCCCGCGGTTTCGCCCAAGTGGAAGTCGGAAATTATCCCCTGGGAATTAACTACCGGGATAAAAAGTATCATAGGTGCTAACCGGTTAAGTCCGGCGCGGAACCTATTGGTTCCATTGCAATAGAAAACTAATTGTGTCTCATTACCCGGGATTCACCAACCTGCAAGCGTGGTGATTATGGAAAATCCCCCTTTTGAGGGAGGCCTATGTCCGGCAGTGGACGTGTTTCGGCTGAAATGATGACGATGAGCCAGGATTAACAGATTAAGCTGTCGTGGAATTATTGTAATTAGCAGTTAAGTATTATAAAGTACCTACCAAAAAAAAAAGTAAGGTAGGTAGGGCATTTTTGCAACCTACCCATGTAATATTAAAAATTAAAATGAAGTATTCTTATACGTGCAAAAAAAAATTGTATTACATATTGTAAGAAAAGGTGTAACAAAGGGCTTAAAGCTAGCTACAATAATATGGACCCTGTAAGGGTTTAGGAAATGATAAAAATTAAGGTAAGAGTAAATTAAATTACATAAAATAAAAATTATTCTAACTATTACAATTAAATTATTTCACTATATAAAACATTAATCAAAAATTCATTCATACTAAATATTAATTAATTAGGTACATTTTATTAAAATAAGTCATTATTATCAGTCCATGCATTTTTTTGGTCATAAAAGTAATATAGATAGTCATTTTTTATTTATTTACGTCAAGCATATTAATGAAGGGTCGATCATTCACAATTTGTCAGTTTTAAATTCCTCAACGGTATAGTAGCCTTTCTTTATTAGCAGTGATGTCAACTTTTCCGAGAAATTAGATGAGTTTTTTGGTAGGGATTCTAAACTTTCCGGTAGCTTATTAAATATGTTAGCTAGTCTTGAGAATGGGCTATTCGCGATAACTTTTAAGTTTGTGATGGGTAGTATTAATCTATTCTTGTTCCGTCGGTTATAGTTTTCATTTAGCTCGATATTAGATTTGAACAGGTGCCTATTTTTTCTAATGAAAATACATCTTTTCAGTATATATTTCTGTTAGTGTTAGAATTTGTTACTTAATAAAGTGTAACTATCTCGTGGCGTGGATCTATGTTCATTAATATTCTTATACATTTCTTTTGCTGAATGAAGAGGTCCAAAAAGTCAGTACTATTTCCCCACAGTACTATCAGTCAGTACTATTTCCGTCAGTATTATGCGTATGCTTACTCCTGTAAGCATACGCATAACAGGCAGATAACGCGGTTTTATAGTCTGTATTGCATGCTTAGTGCATAAATCAATTGGGACAATTTTGCTCTTGTACTTTCTATATGTTTCTTCCAATTTAGGTTTGAGTCTAATGTTAGGCCTAAGAGTGTAAATTTGTTTACCTCTTCTAATTGAATTTTTTGCGTTAATATATTTGGGTTTATTGGTAGGTTCTGAATTGGAATAATTTAGTTTTAGTTACGTTTCTTTCTAAGTTATGTTCGTTTAACCACTGCTCAGTTTTTGTGAAAGTTTTTAAAATAGCTAAATGGTCATCATTCGCGGGCGTTTTAAATAACAAAGAAACATCATCAGTGATCAAAACAAACGACAAATTTATCTTTTTTGGCAAGTCATTTACGTATATTATAAATGATAATCAGTCAGTCAGTTAGAATCATATCATATAATTTAATTTAATTTACTCTTACCTTCATTTTATCATTTTGCTTATACCCTTACAGGGTCCATATTATTGTACCTAGCTTTAAGCCTTTTGTTACATCTTTTTTTTACAATATGGAATGCAATACATAAATAAATAAATAAATGATAAATGATTTTATTTCTGTAAGTAGGTTTGTACTACTTTTACACGTCAATCATATTTTTTTAACTAGATGAGGTCGGCGTTTCCTATCTGACTACTCTGAGAAGAAAGGCCGAAACAAACTCAGAGGTCACAGTCTCTTTTAAAGTCCAGACATAATCTTGGTCAGATCATGTGAAGACCATGTGGATTGGTGTCTGAAATGGTCTTTTGAGGAAAGAAACCACACAGATTGAGTGGACCTGTCCATTCAGTGCACGCATGTATCAGTAATCATACGGCTCAACTCAGAACTTGAGGAGCTCAACGATTTGACGAACAATACCAAAGAAAGGACATTAGGGTAGGCCACATAAAGTACTCAAACTGCCAGATTAACTTTAAAAATGAACTGAGAAAGAAATTAAACACAAAAACAAAAATACCACATAGTCCTCACATTCACAATAATCAAAGCAAAATAATATTATACTTCTCAAAGTAAATATTCATGTCAAAGTGTATATAATAATAATCAAATGTCAAAGTGTATATAACAATAATCGAATGTCAAAGAGCAAAACAGAAATATTAAAAAAAAAAACTGTATACAAAATTGGAGCAGGTCAATCCCAAGCTTTTTTGTCCTCAGTATAATCTTTAACGGTTTAAAAGGCTTTCAGGCACAACTTACGTTTAATGAATGATTTAAATTTATTGAGACTTAGATCTTGAACATGGCTTGGAAGTTTACTATAGAAGCGTATACATTGACATCTGAATGACCCACCTATTTTCTTGAGCCTTGTTGATGGTACAACAAATTTGTGTTTGTTCCTAGTATTTATACTATGGATATCACTGTATTTTTAAACAATTTCATATTTTTATGGGCATATAAAAGATTTTCATAAATATACTGTGAAGGCACAGTCATTACATTAATCTGCTTAAATTTATCTCTGAGAGAGTGTCTCGGACTTAATTTATAAATTGATCGAACAGCTCTTTTCTGCAAGACAAAAATAGTCTGAATGTCGGCGGCATTTCCCCACAATAGAATACCATACGACATTACACTATGAAAATAGCTAAAGTACACCAAGCGGGCTGTCTCTATATCAGTTAAATTACGAATTTTTCTAACAGCGTATGCTGCAGAGCTCAGCTTTTTCGATAATTTGGCTATATGTGGACCCCACTGAAGCTTGGCATCCAAAGTTGAGCCCAAGAATACAGTGCTATTCTCAGGATTCAATTCTTCGCCCTTTTTCAACACATTAGTTTTCACCTGCTCAACGTGAGGTAGCGTAAACTTAATGCATTTGGTCTTTTTTTCATTAAGAAGTAAATTATTAACATTGAACCTGTGAACTACTTTTGAGATTGCGCTATTTACATCGTCATTAACAAGTTGCTGACGTTTAAGTTTAAACAAAAGTGAAGTGTCATCCGCAAACAACACTATGTATGATTATCCTTTATGAGGTAAGGCAAGTCGTTAATATAAATAAGAAACAAGAAAGGACCAAGAATCGAGCCCTGTGGGACTCCCATTGATACTACGGATCCGGGAGATCTTTTTCCGTTTACATCAACACACTGAATCCTATTACACAAGTATGAAATAAGAAGATCCAGAGCGGTGTTCCGGATCCCGTAGTGGCGGAGTTTCCTGATTAAAGTTTCATGAAGCACGCAATCGAATGCTTTAGATAAATCACAAAAGATGCCCAAGGCATCGTATTTATTTTCCCATGCATTGTAAATATGCCCTATATCGGTAGTTGAACGACCCCTTGTAAAACCGAACTGTTTGCTATGTAATAAATTATGTTTATTAAAAAATCTTTGCAATTGATCTAAAATTAATTTCCCAAAAAAATTACTAAAGGTAGGTACTAAAGGTAGTACTGAAATAGATCTATAATTAGTGGGGTCTGATGTACAGTCACGAGCAATAACATAGAAACGCCCTTAAAGTTCAAATTAATGTCACAAAAATTAAATTGCAAAAATCTGTATGGTAACTTTGTCCAATAATTATCTAAACGTTAAATTGTGCCAAAAAGAACTACACACTTTTATCAAAATTTCGTTAACAGTAGATTACCAAAAAAATTTACTAACTTTTAGTAACATAGTTATATACCCAGGGAAATTTCAAAAACACAACGCAGCAGTTTCAAGGAGCTTGAGCTCGGAAATAAGTAGCAATTGTAATTTTACCTATTTGACAAAATCGGTTTACATATAGGATCTTATAATATTATATAGGTATTATAAGAATTTTTATCACTAATTTCCGTTATTACAAATTGTGAGCAGTGGTGGCCTAGTGGTAACGCCGCGACTTACGAGATGTAGGTCGTAGGTTCGAACCCAGACAGACGCTTTACTTTGTGTATATTATGTCATCACCAATGCTTTCAAAACGGTGAAGGAAAAACATCGTGAGAAACCTGATGTCCTAGAACCAAGAATTCGAAGACATTTGACATCTACCAACCCGAACTGGGCCCGCGTGGTGGATTAAAGCCCGCTCCCTCTCACAGAGAGGAGGCCTGTGTCTCAGCAGTGGGAACATTATAGGCTGACTATGTATGTATATATGGTAACTACTAGCTAGTAGCCATCAGCAAGTGGCATCGACACGCCCGTCGACTGTTTTTATTTCCGTATGCCGTCTTGAAACTGTTGTGTTATTAGATTCGTACGACAACTGCATTACAAATCATAGTGGGATAAGCGCGCATTACGGTTGTTTTTTTAACCCCCGATGCAAAAAGAGGGGTGTTATAAGTTTGACAGTTATGTGTGTCTGTCTGTGGCACCGTAGCTCTTAAACGGGTGAACCGATTTTGGTACGATTTTCTTAATTTAAAAGTAGGTAGTAGGACCTCTAGAAATAGCAGTAGTTTTAAGACATATTTTATCATAATCGGTTCAGCCGTTTGAAGATTATCAGCTATTTTCTCGTTGATGAAGGGATTTGAGCACTTTCCGCGGGTCTGATCGAGTCGAATTTGGTATTCATTACTTTAATTACATTAGACGAACAAAGTAACTTTAAACTGATGCTGCTGCTTCACCTGGAATTTCCAGGATACCCAATTACCTCACCAAAAACAGCAGAAGTATCGCATTTGGGCTCATTGAAAAGGTCTCAATGAATATATAAATGGTGATCAGGGTTTGATGATGGAGAAGCAACGAACAATGAGGATAATTTTGAAACAAGGTTCACAGTGGGAAACATACGTAAAGCTGCGCAGATTTAAGTGACACATGTTTCGATGGTGACGTGTGTCGTATTTTTATTACTACATTAAGTTTAAAAAGCAGGAATTAAAAGTTAAATTTAAAAAAAAAACCCGACCTAATTGACCGTCCCCCGACCTAAAAACGCTTTTATCAAAATATTACATACAACTTTTTATTAAACCTATCAGGCCAAAACAATTTTTTTTAACTTTTTAGAGGTTTTTTGGGTCGGGTGTTTTTAAAATTTTTGCTGTCGTGAAGTGTAGCTAGATCATAATCATGCAGCAAAGAACAAAAGTATCCGACATAGCTTGGACTGTTAGCAGTGGCCTGATACAGGCTGATGATGATTGTATTAATCATCATCACTGAATTCGTCCGATTTATAAACCACTGTATGATACAATGGTGAATGAATAAACTTAATAAAACAAGAAAAAATTGGTATACACTTTCAATTTCATTTTGATGTATCCATTACAATTCCAATAACACGTATACATTATATTTCGTATACATGTTATAGAAATTGTCATGCAGGCTTAAAAATGACATTGGAAATGTAAACTTTTTACTGATTTTGTTTCGTTTACATTACTTTGAAACCATTGTGTACTCAGTTTTGACACAGTTTGATGGTTCGGTAATTTAGAAAAAAAATGCAGTACACATATTTTTTGAATGGTACAAGTTAAGATATTTTAGAAAATGTGACAATGTATATATATTATTGCTCGTGACTGTACTACCTGATATAAACAAAGGTATTATTTTACTTTTCTTCATTAGGTCAGGAAACTCCCCACAGTCTATACAATTATTAAATATAAGAGCTACAATGTCAATAATAGACTTAGCAACTTCTACAGAATTACCCCACAGATCTGCAGTCTTTTTTACATTTAAAGTGTGAAAGGTTTTAATTATATCTCTACAGCTAATATGTTCAAAATGGAATTCTGAATCACAAACATTAACATTTTCCTTAAGCAAAGACTCAGCAACAGAAGGTGATGAGTTTAGTGATTTTGTAGTTGAAACGGGAATATCTGCGAAGAAATTTTCAAAAGCCGCGGCGACTTGCGAGTCTGATGTGATTGTTGTCATTGATAGACAGGCTGTAGTCAGTATTTCGGTTGCTAGACTTTCCCGTTTCACTATTAATAATATTCAAAGTCGTTTTAATTACATTACTACTGTTTTTAATCTTAGAACTCAAATAACGCGACTTGGCCATCCAACAAACTTTTTTAAATAATTTGGAATAATTTCTAACATATAAATTAAATTCAGCAGTGTTTACAGAAGTCCTTTCATTGTACAGCTCATAAAGTCGTGTTCTACTTTTATGAATACCAATGGTAGCCCAATCACTGAAAGAGACGTTACTATTAATCGAGATAGTTAGTCTTGGGAATAAAAGTGGAATTAAATTGTTTACAATACGTCTTAAAAAAATCATCATATAGATGATTAGGATCAGCATTTGCAGAAAAATCTGGTAATTTATTTTCAAGTTTAACTTTGGGGTTTACAATGATATCCTTTTTACCCATTTTTTTATTTTGGTTTTGAATGGTAATCCGTTGCCCGCAATGATCAGAATCTAATAAATTAATAATTTCTCAGTGGCTCGGTACAACATCTGTATAAATGTTATCTAGGCATGTGGCACTACATGGGGTTATTCTTGTGGGCTCCATAAATAAGTTTACAAGATTGTACGACTGAAATAAACTTATAATTTTACTACTAAACCTGAGTTATCTAATAAATTAACATTAAAATCACCACAAACAATAATGGATTTGTTCGAGTTACAAATCTTGTGTAATACTTCATGTATTACCTTTTCAAAGCAGTCATACAACATTTATAAGCAAGGTACATCCTAAAACACTGCCTTGGGGTATTGAATAATTAATGGTAGCCATGTCTAATCCCATGCTTTACATTTCCTGGTTAACGCTGTCGTAATATTCTACTTCTACGAATTGAACTGTCTTGTAAATATGATTTGAACCAATTAAAAGCTTGCCCTCTGATACCCGATCCGTAAAGTTTTTGTAATAAAATTCTATGTGACACCTTGTCATAAGCCTTCGTCATATCTAGGAATAGGCCAATAGCGTACTTTCGTTCGTTAATGCAACTGTAAATTTCCTGTACGTAGAGCATTTTTTTCTAAAACCGAATTGATTTTATACAAAATATAAACTTTTTCTAAATCTGTTAACACGATTCGCTATTACTTTATCGATTTTTTTTGAGATAGTCGGTAATAGTGCAATAGGCCTATAATTACCAGGATTTTCTGAATTTCTTCCTTTTTTCGCAATTGGGCGTACTTTTGCAATTTTGAGTTTTTCTTCGAATCGTCCCTCGTCGAAAGAAATATTTATTAGTTTAGTGAGTGACGGTGTTAACTCCTTTACGCATTTTTTTTATCTAAAAGCGGCGGAATATCGTCCACTCCAAAGCCACGTTTATTCTGCATTCCGCGTATTATATTAAAAACCTCTTGCTCGGTTACCGGTTCGATGTACATGGAGTTTATTGCGGGCGTATGCACTGAATGTACCGATGGCCCACACGGCGCTGGCGCCTCTGCAGCTGCCGTACTTTTTTTTGGTATCTACACCTACCGATACGAAATTGTCATTAAACGCGGTGCAAACTTGTTGTGGTGATTTTATCATTGTATTATTCAGTTTCAACGTAATGTTCTTTAGATTTTGTTTAGTTTTATTTGGTTTAGTTATGTTATTGATTACTGACCATATCGCACTAGTTTTATTTTTTGAGGCATTCATCTCTTTTATGTAATTTAGTTTTTTTGAAGTTTTAATGCATCTTTTCAACATTTTAGAGTATTCTTTGTAGTGTTTTTAAATACGCCTATTGAGCTGATTCGAAATAATTCTAGTCAATCTTTTATTTTACACAATATACAACGTGTTTACTTTACGTCGTTTCTTTTCGAGCCATTTGTGTTTTTCTAATCTAAAATTTTTGTTTTACTTGACAGGTATTTCGCAGTACTGAATACTGGTGACAATACAATTGGGAAGGAAGTGTGCCTTCGTCGGGTTCAGAACAATTTACCCGCGACAATATTGTCGTTGCCGGAACTGAGTCATGTAAGTTTTGTCTGTCAGCTGTACTAGATGCTCGACAGAAGAATCAAGGAATCCTGCTGAGTGGTCCTATTTAACTACCCACCGAATATCTTATAGAATGACGTCCAGTCGTGTTCACGTTATTATAAAAAAAAATACAATTAATTACTTTAATTTTAATATGAACATGTATCAATAACTTAAGCATCTATCGGATTTGTTTAAGCTTGATCAATATAATTATGCTCATATCATATTGATCGCTTTTTGATCGCAGGAGTCGTGTAACATTGGTGCATGGTACCGTGGCGCAGTAGAGGTGACGGAGAAGGCGCTGCGAGGCGCGCACAGCGTAGTTCTAGCAAGCACGGCGCCTACGCAACAAACTTCGATGCTGCAGAAAATAATGACTTTAGCTGGTAATTACGTCAATTTAATTTGTTTGAAATACATATTGTCATGAAACCCCAGCTGATTGTAATATTGTTACTATGATGAATATCGTTTAATGCTCATCAAATCTGTGAAGTTGTCGCTTGGTAAAAAGACATTGTATTCGGTATTTTACAGATGTAACCATAAAGGCGGATACGGACAAGAATACTACATTGAAAGAATTGGGCGTAGAAAACGATAAAGTACCATTAATTTATAATTTTCTAAGAATTTATTATAATCTTGTATTTGAAGAGACAGATATACCCTCGATCACTATTGACACGTAAGTAAACATCTCGGTCATTATCGGTATTTTGTTGGTGACAGTGCTATGGTTTTCTTTTTCTCTGTCATCGTCAATTGCTTTGTCATTTCTCTCTTTGCTCTCATAGCCTTACTCACACAATCCATTCATTTATTCTTTGGTTTTCCTCCTGCACTCCATGTACGAGTATTAACATGTAGGACCATCATTCTCTTAGTCACATTTTAATTCATTCATCACTGTTGTGCTTAAATATTGTGGTGAGAAATAAATCATTATCATTCTCTTAGTCACAGTTTAATACGTCACTAAATTACTGTCAAAAATATTTTGTTTCATCCCTCCTCATCACATGCCCATATAATACCAAGAGAAATGATTACCGTTCCACTATTTTTCACTGGCGTCACTTGCAAACTTACTTTAATATAGGTACTCATTTCGTTACTGGAAAAATCCTTTCTTTATTTTAAGGAGTCATGATGTGACTCGTTTAATTAGAAAACATTTTGGATTTTTAAGGATACAACAAGCGGAAAGGTCTATCTTCAAAACAGATTTCCAAGATACCAAGGGCTTGTCTACATTTTTCACCTTTGTAGACTCTGATGAACTGCTTGCTACCACTGACTTCGTTTGTGTGCCGACTCTCGTAAATAATGCATTAATGGTATTTACATGTTTTTTTATTAATATTAGGGCTTTACCTATGGAATTGCCGTTTAGTATACAGAAAGTTAAAGTAATTTTATATTTTTATTTATATGCTATCGATGATGCCAGCTCAGCGGTAATTTTTCAATGTCTTTCTTGAAGAAGTAAGGTGTATGGGAACCAACAAACACTTTAAAGTTATTTTGTACTGTGTGGGTTTTGTTTTGAATTTTGTCTCTGCCCAGAAGTTACCAAAATGTTGGAAAAAGTAGAAGTCTATCAGCGAAAGGTCTGGTGAGTACGGTGGATGACACAGAACTTACAACAGTTACAACCCTAGCTCTCGTAGCTTAGAGACTGTCTGATGTGCCGTATGATGTCAAGCGTTGTCGTGTGAGAGCAGTAGGGACGAGCGATTAACCAAGGCTGGCCGGAGATTTGCGGACTTCTCCATCATTGTGTCCAGTTCATCCGCAGTAATGCTGGTGCCATTTGATAAGAAGCTGTGATGAATTATACCGGCACTAGATCACCAAACATTGACCATGACTTTTTAAGGATAAGTTTTCTTTTGGGGCATTGCTTAGACACTGAACCAGGGTCTAACCAACATGATGACTCCTTAGGATTATCGAAAAAATAAAATTACATTTGTCATCGCAAGTGACAATGAGGTTCAAATAGAATAGGATTTATTTTGCAAATATGGTTAGTACACAATCGTTTTTATGTCTGTTAAGTAGCGCCATGCATACCTCGACGCGTTCGTCGCGCTGGCGATCGTTCAGTTCCTGCAGCACCCACTTTTCAGGTTTTTTTACCTTGCTTATTTGACGCAAATGGACCTTTTTTGTTACTGTTGAAAGCTGCTGGTAACTCAGATGTACGAGTAGATTGGGTCTCGTCAGCTTCCACTATTGCCTATAATTCGAAGTTGCTGACTTTAGTTTTCGGGCGACCACTGGTTTCATTTTTTAGATAAAAATTTCCATGTCGGAAGCGTTAAAACCAATAGCGACTTGTGCGTTCGTTTTGCATTGTTCACTCCGTATAGGTACGTAATTAATGTTGCAAGCCGTTAGTGCGGCCCTGCTACCGCGACGGAATTAGTATTCTCGTATACTAGGTGTTGTGTTTTGTCAATAATTATTCGTTTTTTATCCCGAGCATTTTGATGAAAGAGATACAAATGTAGTGAAAGCAAGACACTAATCAGTAATCAATATACATATTACTGAATTTTAAAAATAGAATTTCATATTTTTTAAATAAAAATCGTTTGTATTTAGAATTTATTGCCAGTCATACATAAATATTACTACGCTTGAAATGGCTATTATTGTAAAAAGGCACCTTCATAGGTTTTTTTTTTTTTGGTGGGAAATCATCAAATAACTTCTCCAGGAGCAGGAGGTCGTGACAGACTTTTACTGACTAAAACCCAACCGTGTTCTTTCAGTTGCTTATGTGCCAAGGCCCGCGGTATCTCTTTCGAACAACCCGCACCCCTGGCAGGCATCGGCCCTTATGGACCCCACTAGTTGGTGCTGACATCTCTTTTAGGCGCGCGTAATACAACGCGCCGTCGACCCGGGCTTAGTCCTTATCGGACAGTGAACTACCCATTACTCGCCGTCCGCAAGCCCGCGCCTACGGTAGCCAGGAATCAGTCTGGGATTTTCGACACCCGGGACGTCTCCTGCAGTGACTATAGCCACAAGGGCGCATTTACTGTCTCTTCCTCACGTGCGCCACCTCCCTCTTCGCCTCTTCTTTTTGCGCAGCAGTAATGACTGCTGCGCAAAAAGAAGTGACGGCTACCCATGCACTCTGGCTCCGTACCATGGCCTGAATCAGGGCCGGACGCGAGAGATCGCCGCCGCCAATTGCTTCCACGACGTCACAGCGGTGCTTCGCCCAAGTCGAGCAAACCTCCACCGTACGCTTCACCGTGTTCTCAGGGCGATCTACGCATTTACGCCTTATACGAAACAGGAAACAACCGTGTCCGGTGAGGACCTGCGTCAGGCGGAAGGTGAGGACACCGTGGCGCCTCTCAATCCACTCCTCAAAGAGGGAACTTACCGCCGCAATCGTGGCATGCCCAGCACTGGGTCGTGACAATCGCACTCTCCATGTCACCATGAGATCCCGCCGGAGCTCTGTCCGCTGCCGCGATTTCTCGCGACAGCTGTATAAAACCCCAACGTTTTGTCTCCTCGTGCTACTCCCATATGTGCGCGAGGACCTTTTCCTCCAAATCCCATAGTGGTCACCTTCATAGGTAAGTTCTCATTTTTAAGCAAACCCTAGCATAGTTGAGAAAATACTTCAATCGACGAATAATCTTATTTGAATAAGATGATGATTAAGTTCGTATTTATGGTACAAAGGATGGCTAAACTTATTTACGGTACGATTTTTTTGTGTCTCACAATACTGTTCCCGAGTTGCTAGCAGTAGCGATAAATCCTAATAATTAATCTCAAGCTTAATCACTTGATCTTCTTTACACATTAAAAATAGTTACAACAAAAGGTTCGTACAGTTTGTATTCTGATTTTTTGTCAGTACTTGGTTAGGATTTATTTTTGAAAAGTGATTTGCAAAATAAAATAATGATAACTGATTCGACTGTTACAGAGAGACGATGAATTTGATTCGAACCAAACATACCTGTGTATTGTGCCTGGCATGGAGGGTCACTACGGGAGGTTCCGCACGTTGTGCGAGCGCCTCAAGCTGCCTGCGCTGGTGCTGCAGCTGGGATTTGACAAGCCAAATGAAACAATACAAGAAACAGCCGAGAGACTAGCGAAGGTATGGAGACTTTTTACGATGCTTGTCATACTTAGGCTAAGACTGTGGTAGTCACTAGTTTTGTCTCAAACTTTTTTACGTTTGTAGTCCCCTTCGCGATGGTTACTCAAGATCTCAACATTTAAAATTTTACATAAACATGTACGCTATTTTATAGTCCTTGTTTTGAAAACTTACTCACGGAGTTTTATTTATTCAGGTGTTCCATATGAGGGCGGGACTGAAGAACCGTTTCTATCTCTTAGGATATGAAAGGGGAATTTACGTAGCTTTAGAAATCGCAGCTATCTTGGAGAGTCACGGTAAAACAATAGTTTTATGTTCAGAGTACCTACAAGTGATCATATACTTTTTAAAACACAATTGTAATGTAAAATATATTTTATAGGTTTGACTGGTACAGTTTACTGTGTTGGATATGCACCGGACGAGCTCAACATACACTTTGAGGAGCACCTCGCTGAATTTGAGACAAAAGAGCAGCTTCAAGATGGCGTAGCTCGTCACATGTTTACGTTGATGGCAGGAGGGGACACAACGGGTCTTGATAATGCACTGCAAACTGCGAGCACATGGTCGCAGAAGGTGGATGGGTGTGTGCGGACTCTATTGGGTCGTGTGCCGCACTCTGCGCAATACGCGCGTGCGCTTATTGAAACTACGCTGAGGCGTGTGGAGCTTACGCGTGGCTACGTGCCGCGTGTACACGCGCTGCGTTCTCAGCTGGTGTTGCTGCGTGCCGCGTCCACGCACCCTGCGCCGGAACCGCTCGCGCTTCAGCTTCACTCGCAGCGCCCAGTCGCCGTCCACCAACTAAGCGCACCGCTAGCACATGCACTCACAGATCTGCAGTGTGGGGCCATCGTCAACACATACTTAGACACCTCAATACTAGAAAGTTTTAATAAAAAGAATATTTGCAACACATATCTTAGAAACCTTAATGCCTTCATGGGAAAAGATGATGAAAAAGAATAAAAACGATTTAGAAAATTCATAAAACATTTACAAATATTCAAAGATATTTTGTAATAACCGGCCATATGAAATGTTAATTATAAAAATATGTTTAGTTACTCTACGTGGAATGGACTGGAAAGGGGCTTGCATCAACATCAATGGCGAGTACATCACTCACCTTCGGTTTGCCAATGATATGTGTCTACGACACATTTGCTCAGTAGTCTTCATTCAATACTTTCATTCAAATTACTTTCATTCTTATATTCATTTCCGCATTCATTACTTCACTCGTTCAAATCTCTCATATCAAAAACTCCTCTAAGCGTTACATATAAAAATCAACTAAATATTGTAAAAACCCAAGTAAACGAATATCAAGAAATCTTTGTTTAATTTATCATAAACAAAAGTGGCGACCGTGACAGGATCTGCAATCATAGGATCGAAGCTGAACAGCCACTCAGATTGTTCCCGTGTCAAGGGCACTCGAAGGACATCGGCGACACCGGACGAAATCTACCAGTACCAACGGAAGGCCGTGTTGAGAATCCAAGATCGCCGTGCCTGTGGACTGGCATCCTACTTCTACCCGGATCGAGCAACCTTACCTTCGCCAAGCCATTCTGGAAACTTTGCTGGGACTACAGAACTCCGATCGAGCAAGGTCCGCCCTTAGAACGAGTCAGAGGAATCACTACCTACCTATCTACGTGCTTCTGCCTACAAAGGGACTGCTGAGATTAGCTTCCTACCTATTTAAAGTGAGCTCGTTCCATCTTACTAAAATACCTATTGTGTTATCCCATAGTCTGTGCATTTAGCGGATTTAGTTTCTCGAAGTCAAGTGAAGTTCCTACTATCTATTTGTGTCTATTGTGCCTAGCCATAACTATCTTCGAAAGAGGCCTAAATAGGATAGGCAAAGCACAAATTAGCCTAATCAATTTCACATATAGACTTACCGCCATCTTAAATTAATGCACATATAACTACAACAGTTCAATCTGTTACCGTTACTCAAACCAAGCATTTTTTATAAAACTATTCCACTATTATCGATTCTTCATCCCTTTTATCACTCAATTCAACTTGTATATCACTTACATAGTAAATACTTCCCGAGTTTAACTGCAAACTTACGAACCATCGTTGTTTCGTCATACGAGTATTTAGTTGTTGTTATCAGTTAACTAAGGCGCACAGAATTGATCTATTCCAGTGATCGTGGTTGTGACTTATGACACGGCATCGCTTGCGCATCGCTGTTACCTGACTGCCGGCGCGCCCCACCTGCATAGCTCACCGCTGTATGCAGTCTATGTGAGCCGCGAGCATCAGCTGATCAACAAAGCGAGGAGCGTATCGTATGCTATACATCTATTTTATCTATTAACAGCTGTTCGTGTTGGTTCATTACGAGTTTACTACAATGACCGAAAAGTTAAAGGAACTAATAAGCAAACGGGGTTCTATTAGAGGACGCGTAACGAAATTTAAGTCAAATCTCGATAATTTAGCTTTATTAGAATCCATTCCAGAATTAGAAATAAGTAAACTCGCATTGAAACTACCAAAATTTGAGGCATTGTTCATCGAATTCGATGAGGTGCAGAATCTGATAGAAATTAATAACGATAATCAAAGTAGCGAGTTAACTACTACAGATTTAATAGAAAGCGATTTCTACCATTGTATCGCGTTGGTTCAAAATTTAATTAAGAAAAATTCAATAGTTCAGGATGATGAGGATAATTCTCAAAACAAATCTTCTATGGCTACTTGTCGTCACAACGATCATAGTTGTAATGCGTTAGGTTTTAAACTACCGGTTATTAAAATTCCAAACTTCGACGGTACGTATTTTAAGTGGTTGAAGTTTAAGGAAACATTTGTTTCGCTAGTTCATAATAACGATAAGATCGAAAGTATTCTTAAATATCACTATTTACAATCATATCTTGACGGAGAAGCCGCTCGGGTGATTGCTAATTTGGAGATTTCTCGTAATAATTATTCCGAAGCATGGAAACTTTTATGCGAACGTTACGACAATAAGCGTCAATTATAAATAACCATCTTAAGTCTTTGTTCAACATTAATTCCGTTCAAGAAAATGATAAGTCCTTGAGATATGTTATTGACCACGTCACTAAAAATTTACGTGCACTCAATTCGCTAGGGCTTCCTACTGATAAATGGGATGTTTTAGTTATATATATTATTGCAGGTAAATTAAATAGTAGTACATACTTCAAGTGGGAAGAACATAGGAATAGTTTGAGTGACATACCTTCGCTTAAGGATTTCTTCAGTTTCCTTAAATGTCGCGCTGACGTATTGGAGACCGTTTATCGCCATAAAAATGATAATCAAGACAATAAACAAAAACAGTTCTCTAGTAATCAAAACAAACAGAATAGTTCTAAGTCTTTGGTGGCTATACCAAACGATGGCAACACTTCAACTTCCAAAACACCGGAATGTTTGTTCTGTAAAAATAATCATCGCCTTTATGAGTGTCCGGCTTTTAAGTCGAGCTCAATGGAGGACAGGTTAGCCTTTGTTTCTTCAAACAAATTATGTGAGAATTGTTTGAGGTCTGGTCATATTGCTAAACGTTGTCGTCTTTCAGCTACATGTCGTCATTGCAAGTCACGGCATAATTATCTTCTTCATAAATCAGAAGAAACTGAAAACTCCAATTCTGTAAATTCCGTCATTATGTCGTCAACGTGCCCTTCTGAAGTACTTTTGTGTACTGCTCGAGTAAAGGTTACCAACCCAGCCACCAACGAGACTATGATAGTGCGAGCTTTGCTCGACAGCGGGAGTCAGTCGACAATTATCACACAGGACGTAAAGCGCCATCTAAACCTGATTCCTCAGCCATCAGACACTAGCATAGTAGGCATTGGTAACACTAAACTAAATATTAACACAGAACGCTGTATTCTACGCATTCATTCTGAAACAAGTTCTTTTAATGTGACAGTTTCATGTTTAGTTTTGCCGCAAATTACCGGCAACTTACCTAAATCACATTTTGATTTAAAAAATTAAATATTCATGGATTTCAGTTAGCAGATCCCACTTTAAATGAACCATCCCCAGTAAATATTTTGATTGGTGCTGACTTATTCTGGGACATCATTAGTGCCCAGCAGCATTCGTTATGACATGGTTATCCTAAGCTTCAGGCGTCAAAGTTAGGATGGCTCGTTACGGGATCACTGCCTTGTTTTAGTAAAAATAACTCAGTCATGGTCAATTTTGTCTCAAATGATGAGACCTCCAGTAACATACATGACGAGTTGTCTAGATTCTGGGAACTTGAAAATTTTCCTCAAAAAAGGCCCCCGAGTAGTGAAGAAAAATTGTATGAGCAACATTATCTCGCCAACACTACTCGCACTGGTAATTGTCAATTTTGTGTAGGGTTGCCACTTCGTGATAGCATAGATTGTTTAGACAATTCCTATAATCTAGCCAAAAAGAGGTTTTTTTTAATTTAGAGGCTCGTTTCCGAAAACAACCAGAATTAAAACAACAATATTGTCATTTCATAAACGAATACGAAGCATTAGGTCACCTATCTGAATCCCCAGAGTCTAGACTATTTAGTGCCTACTTCTTGCCCCACCACCCAGTGATACGGGAACAAAGCGAGTCGACAAAGTTACGTGTTGTTTTTGACGCCTCGGCTCGTACTTCTTCTGGTGTTTCTGTTAACAACCCACAAATGGTGGGACCAGTAGTGCAAGAACCATTGTTTAACATATTAATTCGTTTTAGACAACATAAATACGTTTTAACAGGAGACATAGAGAAAATGTTTCGCTCAGTGCTTCTCAAAGAATCTGATCGCAATCTTCAACTGATACTGTGGCGTGATAGTGAAGATAAGCCTTTAAGGACGCTTCGTTTAAATACGGTTACTTACGGGTTCGCTAGTGCCTCATTTCTCACTACTCGCTCACTTTGGCAGATAGGTGAAGAGTGTTCAGATCAGAAGATCAAAACTATCATACAAAATGATCTATATTATGATGATCTACTTACCGGTGCAAGCAGTGAAGAGGAGTTACGTCATATCCGTCTTTCAGTCGCTTCTGAGTTAGCTAAGGGAAGTTTTCATCTGCGCAAATACCGTTCAAACTTATCTGAGTTACTCGCAGACTCCGTTAACCTGGAAAGTGGCAATCTCATGATTAGTAATGCGACTAGTACGCTAGGTGTAGGTTGGACGCCGTCTTCGGATAAACTTCACTTTCAGCATGATGTTTCGGCTTCTGAAAATGTCACGAAGAGAACTATACTTTCCTCAACATTTAAAATATTTGATCCACTTGGTCTTCTGTCTATTTTCACAATTAAACCTAAAATTATACTACAAGAGCTATGGAGTCACAAAATTGATTGGGATGAACCTGTTCCTCCAGAAATAAGGTCTTCCTGGTTAAAGTTCTCTACTAAGTCTTCATGTTTGTCTTCTTTAAGGATCCCTAGATACATTCTGATGGATATTAATTCCTCTGTACAAATACATTGTTTTTGTGACGCTTCGCAGCGTGCCTACGGCAGCTGTATATATTTGCGGTCCATTGCTTCTAGCGGCGCCATACAAGTTAGCCTGGTATGTGCAAAATCACGGGTTGCACCTATTAAACCCACGACAATACCACGGCTCGAACTCTGCGCTGCCCTATTAGGAGCTCAACTAACTGCTACAGTTTTAGCCGCATTACGTTGCCCTATTGAACGTCAGGTGTATTGGACAGACTCTAAAGTTGTATTGGGTTGGCTCAACTCTAATAAATGTAAAACGTTTGTTGCCCACAGAGTAGCTGCTATAAATGAGCTAACAAATCCCACAGACTGGCGTTATGTTCCTACTTCTATCAATCCGGCTGATTTAGTCTCGCGTGGCATCGATCCAGACCAGGTAAATCTCTCTATATGGTGGAACGGTCCATCATTTCTTTTAGAATCCGAGGGTTCCTGGCCCGCTTATACTGCAGACTCTATTGAGTTGCCAGAGCTTAAAACCCACCATACTTTAGGGGGGGAAGAGGCATCTTTCATGCCAGATTTGTCTGTAGATTTAGCAAAATATTCCAATTTAACTACTCTTATTCGGGTTCTAGCTGGAGTTTTAAGGTTCGCCAACAATTGTAGGTCACACAAAAAATCGGACAGATTACGAGGTCCACTTCAAGTTTCCGAGTTAGAAAACGCTCACAACGTTTCTATAAAGTTAGCCCAGAAAGATTCCTTGCCTATAGAATTAGGACTACTACAAAAGGGTAAATCTTTAAATTCTAAAGCCGCTCTCTCGTCTCTTAATCCATTTTTAGATGAAAATGGAATTCTTAGAGTCGGAGGGCGCATCGACTCATCTACTTACCAGTACGACAAACGTCATCCTGTCTTGCTACATTCCAGTCATTATTTAACAAAGTTAATATTCAAACAGGAGCATCTACGCTTGTTGCACGCTGGTCCTCAGCATCTCCTGGCATCTATAAGGGAACGCTACTGGCCTATAGGAGGCAGGGCTCTAGCCAGACGTGCAGCGCGCGAATGCGTTACCTGTCGTCGTTTCAATGCTCGTACTATGGATAATATTATGGGAAACTTACCTGCAGATCGCGTGGAAGCTGACTTTCCTTTCTCTACGATAGGTACCGACTTTGCCGGTCCATTTCTTATTACGGACCACAAAGGACGAGGCTGTAAAATAAGTAAAAGTTATCTTTGTATTTTCGTTTGTTTTCGGTACAAATGCGTTCATTTAGAGTTAGTCAGTGACTTGACAATGGATGCATTTGTACTGACATTAAAAAGATTTATAGCCCGCAGGGTAAACCAAAGGTCATCTACTGCGACAATGGTAGAAATTTTGTTGCAGCAGCAAAAGAAATAAATTCATTTCTCAAGTCCAACAGCGACTCTATAATTGACTCTGCATCTCGCGAAGGCATTGAATTCCGCTTCTCACCAGCATACGCTCCTCACTTTGGTGGTCTATGGGAGGCCGGGGTCAAGTCCGCGAAATTTCACTTATACAGAGTGCTTAAAAATATTCACTTGACGTTCGAGGAGCTGAGTTCGTTATTTGCTCAAATCGAGGCGATACTTAATAGCCGTCCTCTATGCCCCTTAAGTCCTTCACCACAAGACCTATCTCCACTTACCCCGGGCCACTTTATAATTGGTAGGCCGCTGTCGTCTTTGCCATCGCCGTACCTGCTGGACTATAGCACCAACCGTCTTGATCGTTTTCAGCGATTAGAGCAAGCTCGTCAGCACTTTTGGAAGCGGTGGTCAACAGAGTACGTGACGGAGCTCCAGCAGCGCATGAAGTGGAAGGTGCGGTGCCGAGAACTAAAGATAGACGATTTAGTCCTAATCAAGGATGATAGGACTCCTCCACTATGCTGGCACCTTGGAAGAGTTTCGAAATTATTTCCCGGCACTGATGGTGTGCCACGAGTCGCCGACGTATCTACTTCACAAGGCACCATACGGAGAGCCATCAACAGATTGTGTCTGCTGCCTTCACCAGATCACACGGAAACAGTATCTTGAAAGCTTCATAAATATCTTTCAAGGCCCCCGAGGATGTCTACGACACATTTGCTCAGTAGTCTTCATTCAATACTTTCATTCAAATTACTTTCATTCGTATATTCATTTCCGCATTCATTACTTCACTCGTTCAAATCTCTCATATCAAAAACTCCTCTAAGCGTTACATATAAAAATCAACTAAATATTGTAAAAACCCAAGTAAACGAATATCAAGAAATCTTTGTTTAATTTATCATAAACAATATGGTTATCATGGCTCCTCAGTACAATGCCTGGAGGACCTCAGTACAATGCTCGATGACATCAGTAGAGCTTCCGAAAGAGTGGGTCTTAAAATGAATATGTACTAGACAAAGGTCATGGCCAATACCCATGTAACACCCACTCTCGTAACGGTCGGAGGCGCTGCACTCGATTTTGTGAACGAGTACGTTTACCTAGGACTCGGCTGGGCAGCTTTTGGGAGGCTTTGCAATATCTTCTCGTCCCAAATACCGCAGTGTCTCAAGACGACAGTCTTTGACCAGTGCGTGTTGCCAGTGATGACATATGGAACCGAAACGTGGTCGCTCACAATGGGCCTCATAAAAAGGCTTAAAGTCACCCAAAGGGCGATGGACAGGGCTATGCTTGGAGTTTCCCTGCATGATCAAATCAGGAATGAAGAGATACGCAGGAAAACCAAAATAACCGACTGGCCCGAAGAATTGCCAAACTAAAGTGACAGTGGGCAGGGCACATTGCTCGCAGAACAGATGGACAATGGGGTCGAAAATTTCTGGAGTGGCGACCGCGTACCGGAAGACGTAAAGTTGGAAGGTCTCCCACAAGGTGGACAGATGATCTTGTGAGGGCCGCAGGAATCCGTTGGATGCGGGAAACACAGAACCGGTCAAAGTCGCGGAGCTTGGGGAAGGCTTATGTCCAACAGTGGACGTCTTTCGGCTGAAATGATGATGATGACGACTCAATGTCCTTTTCTATATTTATTTTTATACGTACCCTAAGAATAATACGTACATTTACACATAATCACCTGGTACTTATTTAAATGATGCTATGAATGCATCTATTAAAACTGTAGATAAATTGCAAGATGCAATGGTGGAAGACAATGTTATTTAAACAAAGAGCAATAAGAAAATGCGATGTAGTTCTCAAGTTTATTGTATAATATTTTGCTTCACAATATTAGCTACTGATTTTATTTTATTGGTTTCAATTTATTTTACTAGCTGTAACCCTGTGACACATCTATATCTTCTATACTATTAACTATTAATAAAGTGGAAAGATTTGGTTATTTGTTTGTTTGTTTGCATTGAATAGGCTCCGAAACTACTGAATCGATTTGAAAAATTCTTGCAATTTTGGGAACCTACACTATCCCCGGGTGACATAGGCCATATTTTATCCCCGTATTCCCACGGAAACGTGAACTTCGCGGGTGAAGTCGCGGAGCGCTGCTAGTTGGTTAATATTTTTACATAGGCAATGTAAGTTGTAAAATAATGTTTGTTTTATTTAAATGTGTTTTATTTTCATTTTAACCCTATCGGTCGGTCGAAGTTAGTCGATTTTTGTCAGTAGGAATAGAACAAATGATGAAGGGGAGACTGCATTACCACTGATAACCATATAACCGAAATGCGAGTTGGCGATTTCAGCACATGGACTAGGTGTTGTGTTTTGTATTGATATAGCTACCTACGGAAGCTTCAGTTATTTAATGTTGATGAAACACGTTTATTTAGGAACCCTAGAGACACAATCTCACAGGGTAAAATTATAACTTTTGCAGATGACACTGCGCTTGTCTTTAGCGCAAAGTCATGGCTTGAAGTATATGCGCATGCTCAGACTGGCTTTGATATTGTAACAGATTGGTTGCACAGCAATATTCTCACACTAAACGCGGACAAGACAAAATATATTGCCTTTACCCTGAAGTCCAAAACACAAAGAACCCAAACGACCCCGTTGTATTCTTTAATTGCCCACTCCTGCTCTTGTGAAAGTGACAACTCACATGACTGCACCCGCCTTCAAAAAGCAAATAGTATAAAGTACCAAGGAATCATAATAGACTGCAACTTGAGATTTCATGAATACATCAACCCCCTCAGCAATAAGTTGCGTAAATTAATATTTGTCTTTATGACCCTACAAAATGTGGGTGACGTCAGGCTGATGAATACAATTTACTTTGCCCTCGCTCAGTCTCTATTAACCTACTGTATCACGTTTTGGGGCGGTGTACCTAAATATACAATCATACAAGTGGAAAGAGCGCAAAGAGCTATATTCTAAAGGTATCTTATTTTCTACATATCCCACAGCGTGGCAGTAGTGGCGTTTTCGCACATACACTTCAGCACCTCGATGTATCGATCTAACACCGTTGAAGAGACCGCAGTGTAGCCCATGTCTTGATCGAATCGAAGGCTTTTTCGTAGTCCACAAACGCTAACCAGAGAGGCAGGTTATACTCTTCGGTCGTCTGTATAACCTGCTACAGCGTATGAATGTGGTCTACGGTACAAAAGCCTTTACGGAACCCGGCTTGTGAGGGAGGCTGGAAGTTGTCAAACTTGCGCGTGTCAGAATATGTGGCTCTATATGTTTATAAGTGTGTATATGTAAAACAAACATCAAGCTTTGAATATCAGAATAGGGAATATGCATAAAATTTAAATTTGTCTCAATTTTTTTTTTCTAAATTCTATACTGTCTTTACATTATACTTAAAAGGTATTTTTTTAATTTAGTTATTATTTAAACCCAGAAAATATTATATAAAAAGTGGAAAATAAGGGAGGGAAATTCAAACTTACAAAACGCGTCACCATTGGTCGAAACGAAATGTGACGTCAATGGATTTATCGGCCGTCGGCGTCGATATTCATACTGTGTTAGTAGTGTTTGTGTGAAAAATTGTTTCAAACTGTATTCCTGTGTGATTACTTGTGAATATTATATTTGTAGTCAATCTAGGACGATGACAGACACTGGTTTTATCAAAGCACAACCGGATAATCTACCGAAAATAGATGCATTTAAAGATAATTTTCAATAAACTTTTGTAAACTAGGTTAGGTTAGTTTTAGACCGAATCTTCTACTGCTTAATAACTAATTCACACTAAGCTGTACATAAGTATGGCATACTTACTTACGTAAAAATGATTTTCACAACAAAATACCTGCAACCGATAATAATCATCACCTCAGCCGAAAAACGTCCACTGCCGGACATAAGCCTCCCGCAAAAAAAAAAAAAAAAAAAAAAAAAAAAGCCTCCCGCAAAAGGGGGTTTTGCCATAATCGCTACGTTTAGCAGGCGGGTTGGCGTTGGTGGTAAAATGCATAGAGGACGTTGCTGCCCATTCTCTAGTAAGTCCCTTAGTCGCCTTCTACGACCGACACCCACGGGAAGAAATGGGATGATGCTATTCTTTTACATACGGCACCACACGGAACTGATAATGGAGGTACATTATCCCTTCTCATCATCTTATACCAATTTTTTTCGTAAATATGCTTCGAGTGGAATACCAAAAAATTACTTTATCGGGTGTACTAATAATAGTGTTTTTGCGCTTAGTTACCATATAATACTTGTAAGAAGGTTTTTAACTTCTTTCATGATATGTAAAGCAATTAAAACTGAAAATAAGCATAAAGTAACTAAAACGCTATAGTAAACAATCAGGGGTGCGGGTTCGTTCAGGGATGCGGGTTCGTTTGAAAGAGATACCACAGCCCCTGGCATACGGGCTACTGAAGGAACACGGGTGGGTTTTAGTCAGTAAAAGTCTGACACGCCCTCCTGCTCCACCCAGAGCGGGAGAAGTTATTTGATGATTTCCCACCCCAAAAAAAAAAAAAAAAAAAATAACACGGGACACAACCAATGACGTCATCAAAAGCGCGCTCAAAATGGTGGCGTTTGAACGGCTCAAATTTATTCAATGTTTTAAATTTCTCTTTGAAAAATAATTTAGAGTCAAATTATTTCAAGCCTATTTATATTTTTTTCTATGTTATAAAGATGTAAATGATTAATTTATGAAATAAAAAAAAACATGCATATTCCCTCTATTTATTGTATATGAAGATTCTTATGAATATGGTGGTCAGGAAAGTGAGGGTGTGGATTTGAAATAGGTACCTGCAAACGTCTGCTCATTCGCCTCACGCTCCTGGGGCTAGACGGCTTTTTTTTTTTGGGTGGGAACTCATCAAATAACTTCTCCCGCTCTGGGTGGAGCAGGAGGGCGTGTCAGACTTCTACTGACTAAAACCCACCCGTGTTCCCTCAGTAGCCCGTATGCCAGGGGCTGTGGTATCTCTTTCAAACAAACCCGCACCCCTGACAGGCATGGGCCCTTGCGGGCCCCACCATTTTTTTTGTGCTGACATCTCTTTGAGGCGCGCGTGGAACACAACGCGTCGTCGACTTGGGCTTGGTCCTTACCGGACAGCGAGCTACCCATTACTCGCCGTCCGCAAGCCCATGCCTACGGTGGCCGGAAATCGGCCTGGGATTCCCGACACCCAGGGCGTCTCCGTATCCTGCGGCGGCTGGGGTCGCGAGGGCGCATATGCTGCCTCTCCCTCACGTGCGCCGCCTCCCTCTTCGCAAGCATTACTGCTTCGCTGAAGGATGTGACGGCTCCCCATGCCCTCTCGCTCCGTACCATGGCCTGGACCAGGGCCGGACGCGAGAGATCGCCGCCGCCGATCGCCTCCACGAGGACACGGCGGTGCTCCGCCCAAGCCGGGCAGACCGCCACCGTGTGCTCCACCGTGTCCTCAGGGCGATCTTCGCAGTGGAAACACCCGGGCGTTTCCTCCCGCCCTTTCCGAAACAGGAACCTCCCGAAACAGCCGTGTCCGGTGAGTACCTGCGTCAGGCGGAAGGTGAGGACGCCATGCCGCCTCTCAAGCCACTCCTCAAACAGGGGACTTACCGCCGCAATCGTGGCGTGCCCAGCACTGGGTTGCGACAATCGCACTCTCCATGTCACCATGAGATCCCGCCGGAGCTCTGTCCGCTGTGCCGCGATTTCCCGCGGCAGCGGAGTTACGCCCCGGCGTTTGGCCTCCTCGCGCCACTCCCACATTTGCGCGAGGACCTTTGACCAAAAAGTGTTAATACTTAAACTCAATGACATTTTTTAGATAGTTAGGTAGATACCTATTGTTTTAATATGATAATGTTATTATCATAAAAAACAACTAGAGTAAAAAATAGCGCAAAATCCTAACATTTGAGTTTTTTTTTTCAAATGACACAATCATGATAATAATAATGCATGAAGTGGCCAATGTAATCAAACCTCTTTAGATTTTTGAAGGAGGTCTCCTTTTTACAGTTCTCTCAACCGGAAGGTTTACACTTTTGTGATGTCCCACAGGGATCGGTCCTGGGGCCGCATCTGTGGGACATCGGATACGACTGGGTGCTGCGCGCCGACCTCCCTGACGGCGTCAGTGTAGTTTGTTACGCTGACGACACGCTGGTCCTGGCGCAAGGGAGGTCGTACCAGGCGGCGGCCGACTTAGGGGCACACGGGGTTGCGACAATCGTCGATAGGATCCGGCAACTGGGACTCGAGGCGGCCTTGCACAAGTCCGAGGCCATGTGGTTCCATGGTCCTCGGAATGCACCACCGACGGGTTCCCAGATAACGGTGGGAGGGGTTCACATCGGCGTCGAGTCGACGATGAAGTACCTGGGACTCGTCCTCTACAGCCGGTGGAACTTCGCGAAACATTTCCGCCGTTTGGCTCCCAGACTGGAGCGGGCCGGGGCTGCGCTGAAGCGGCTCCTGCCCAATCTAGGGGGGGCAAACGCCTCCTGCCGGAGGCTCTACGCGGGGATCGTGCGGTCCATGGCCCTATACGGGGCGCCGGTGTGGGCGCCTACATTGAGGCGCCAACCAGCTCGCCGGTTGAGGGCGTCCCATAGGGTCATGGCAGTAGTCCAAGGCATCCCGGTCAACGTACTAATTGATAGTGGCGCAATGAATACTTCTTTGATTTCTGATAACATTTTAAAATACCTGTCATGGCAACCAAAGACTAGATGTTGCGTACTTAAGGGCATCAGCGAAAAGGAAATAGTTTCAACTTTTTACGTTACTTTGACCATTGAGTTCCCCGAAATATCCATTGAAGCTGATTTCGTAGTTGTACCGTCCTCGTGTATGATTACACCTATAATTATTGGAACCGACATACTTAACCGCGATGGCGTAACCTATATACGTACGAAAGACAGGCAGTACCTAACATTACCTAGTACTACTAAGACTCCACCACGTCAAGTGAACGCCATTATCACAGACGCTAATGTTGTTACGCCTCTTATAGGTAAACATAAAGAGTTACTCATGTCTATCATTCATGACTTTTCGGACTACCTAATTTCTGGAACTGCGTGTTCTACTGTGACCACTGGCGAAATGCACATTAATTTAACAAGCCAAACGCCTATTGTTTACCGCCCGTATAAACTGCCTTACCAAGAAAAACTAAAAGTACGAGACATAATTAACGATCTTCTTGATAAGGGGATAGTGAGGGAGTCACAGTCAGAGTATTCTAGTCCTATAATACTAGTGAAAAAAAAAGATGGCACGGATAGAATGTGCATTGACTTTCGGGCATTGAATCAAATCACAATTAAAGATCGTTATCCGATGCCATTGATCGACGACCATATTGATAGGTTGGGTAGTTTTAAATATTTTAGCTCACTAGACATGGCAACTGGTTTTCACCAAATAAGAATACATGAGGCGTCGATACACAAGACTGGTTTTGTCACCCCCGAAGGTCATTACGAATTTGTTATGATGCCATACGGTCTGACGAACTCTCCCATTGTATACCAGCGGATTATTAATAAAACTCTAAATAGCTTTATAGATGCTGGTAATGTCCTAATTTACGTTGATGACGTTTTATTGATGAGCCATACGGTGGAGGAAGGCCTTGAACTCCTTAGAAAAGTGCTTCACACACTCTCGACATCAGGTCTTTCTATAAATTTGCGGAAGTGCACATTCATTACAACGGAAGTGGAGTATCTAGGCCGGGTAGTGAGTCAGGGTCAGGTAAGGCAGAGTCCTCACAAAATAGAAGCCTTGGTAAACAGTCGTTCGCCACAAAACGTCAAGCAAGTCCGGCAGTTCTTAGGACTCGCCGGGTATTTCAGGCGGTATATAGAAGGCTTCGCAGTCAAAACTGCTTGTATAGCCAAACTTACCAAAAAGAATGAAAAGTTCGCATGGGGACCAGAACAAGAAGAGGCTCGCCAGGACATCATCGAGCGCCTGACGAGTGAACCCATTTTGGTAATATTTGATCCTAGTCTAGCCACGGAAGTACACACTGACGCGAGCAGTGTGGGGTACGGTGCTGTCCTAATGCAGTCTTCTACAGATGGTAAGAAAAGAGTCGTTGAATACTTCAGCAGGGTGACGCAGGCTGCGGAATGTAAGTATCACTCTTACGAGCTGGAGACGCTGGCGGTAGTTAAGGCGCTTCAACACTTCCGTCACTACTTGGTTGGGTTGCAATTTAAAATATTCACTGATTGCAACGCTTTAAAGGCCACGAAGCGCAAAAAAGACCTACTACTACCGCGTGGCACGTTGGTGGGTATACTTGCAGGACTTCACCTTCTCCATGAAGTACAGAAAAGGCATAAATATGTCGCATGCTGACTATTTAAGTCGCAACCCCGCTGCAGCTCATATATGCAGCATCACAAAGCCCCGTAACTGGGCTCAAATAGCTCAAGCTGCTGATGGTGAGTCTTGTGAGCTGATTCAACAACTGGAAAATAGAACCTTGGACTCCAATCGGTATGTACGTCAAAACGATCTTTTATATTATCGCTACAGTCCTGTCGGTGAGAGATCTCGCCTTCTGTTCTACATACCAAAGGGGCATAGGCTAAGCCTATTAAAAGTGTTTCATGACGAGCATGAACATATAAGTGCAGAGAAGACGCTAGATCTCATTTTGAAGCATTTTTGGTTCCACGGCTTACGGAAATTTGTGAGTAAGTATATCTCTCACTGTCTCATATGCATCTCAAAGAAAAGAGTACCCCGTGCCCCGCATCAAAACATCACATCGTGGGAAAAACCTGAAGTACCATTCGACACAGTGCACGTGAATGCTCTGGGGCCCATGCCGGAGTCCAGAGGCTACAAGTTCATCCTCGTCATGGTAGACAGCTTTACCAAGTACTGTCTTCTTTACCCGATCTATCGCCAGGATACTAGCGAGCTCATACGGGCCATGACAAACGCGATCTCCTTGTTTGGTGTGCCCAGACTATTAGTGACGGACCGTGGGCGTATGTTTGAATCTGGTGAGTTTGTCAATTGGATTAAAGGATTGGGAACAGAGCTGCACCACATCACAGCTGAGATGCATCAGTCTAATGGGCAAGTGGAGCGCTATATGAGAACAGTCCTTAACATGGTAAGGATTGAAGTCAATCATAGGAACGCTGAATGGTCAAAAAACTGTGTGGAAGCTGCAACTTGTGCTGAATATTACAAAACAGAAGACTACACAGTTCTCCGCTTTAAATCTTTTTATTGGTACTGATGCAACAACGCCCGTTATCCGTTCTCTAATCCGTGATATAGCAGTCGACGGATCACCGCCAAACCGTGTAGCTTGGCGAGAGATTTGCAGAAGCAGAGCTACCGAGTTGCTGAAACAAAACCAAGTTCAGCAAGATCAGCGTGTCAACCGGAACAGGCATCCTCCTCGTGTATTTAAGGTCGATGACCTTGTCTTTGTCATTAAATACTCTCAGTCCACAGGAAAGCTAGACCCAGGAATGCGCGGACCTTACCGTGTCATTAAGATTCTGACAAGCGGACGCCACCAGCTGCAGTTACTCAGTGGAGCTTACGGAAAAACTAGCCAGGCTGCGGCTGAGTATATGGTACCCTGGCGAGGGGAGTGGTGCCCTGAAACCTGTACAGCGTTCTTTGAAAGTGAGTGTTTTCACATATTTATGTTGTCTAGCAGGTTAACTCTGATGTTTATCTACTTGACTGTGTTGTGTAATGGTCCGATGTAGATGTTACTGGATCAATATTATTGGAGACCCGATGTAGATGTTACTGGGTTGGTGTTGTGTAATGGTCCGATGTAGATGTTACTGGACCTATGCCGATAGACGATCCAATGTAGATGTCACTGGATCAATATCATTGGAGACCCGATGTAGATGTTACTGGGTTGGTGTTGTGTAATGGTCCGATGTAGATGCTACTGGATCACTAAACTGATATACTGAGGCCAGTTTATGCTGTAAGGCCTATGGCAGTGTGTAGAAAAACTTGTCCTCGCAGTAAAAGGCTCCTGAAACGCGCGCTGTGGTGACTTCAACCCTGTATGGTTTGTTTTTGTAAGCGGGACGTCCCTGTAGATGGTGATTTATTGTTGAGGATGGATGAATTTTTGAATTACCGTTTTTGTGAGGTGGAAATGAAATGTGACAAATGAATTAGCTGACTGAGAGATGAATAATTGAGTTGTCTATAAAATTGGCTTTCAAGTGTTTTTTATTTCTATTATGGCTTTCAGGTGAATCTGATGGAGAACTTAACGGTGAACATGATGCGCTGCCTATACCAGGACCAAGCAACAGATCCGATGCGGTCGAGGACGACGCTCAATCAGGAGAGGCCGTGTTGGGAATGAACGGGAATGAACAGCAGCGACTAGCGTCATGCCTATAAAAGGAGTGTCAAACAGATGACAGGTCCCATAAAGCGATAGCCTCCTCCCTCCAAACCGCAGTCAACGTACTTGGCGCGTGGTTTAGGAAATGGCGAATCGAACTAAATCCGGACAAAAGTCAGGCGGTTCTCTTTTCGAAACCGCGAAACAACCCCGACCCCCCCCCCCCCCCGGCCCATCTCTATATTTGGTAAGCCGATCCCTTGGGAAAAGCGAGCCAAATATCTTGGAGTGATTGTAGATCAGCACCTCTCCTTCTCTGAGCATATCAAGAAGGCGCGCTCACGCGCCGCCTTCGCTCTCGGAAGGCTGCACTCTGTTCTGAACGCACGTAGCAAATAGTCACTCAAGTGCAAATTGCGGATTTACACGGCGTGCATAAGGCCCATCATGACGTATGCATGTGCAGTCTTTGCACACACGCACCCACGACACATCCATAGGATGCAGACCCTCCAAAACCGTTTTCTTCGCCAAGCCACAGGCTCCCCATGGTTCGTTCGGAACGAGATCCTCCATCTCGATCTGAAAATGCCCACTATTGCTCAATTTCTGAAACGCAACTCGAAGCGTTTCTTCGATAAAGCCGAGTTACATCGCAATCCCTTGATTGTGAAGGCCGCTAGCTATGTCCCCAGTAGAATCAGTAGAATCCGCCGACCGAGACATGTCCTTTCCGACCCAGACGACCCCATCACTGTTCTGCAAGAAAAGAATATGGCCACCAGTACAGCACACAAATACAAACGACCGTCCTTCCGACCTCGCCGCCGAGGTCCTCGCGCCCCGCGAAGACCCCCCCCCCCCCCCCCGAGTAACGATCAGACCCCCGACCGTCCCTTGCTCGTTGATGCGCCAGCCCGCGCCGCAGCTGAGCCAGTAGATTTAAATTCCCCGTCTAATAATCATGAAAATATCTTGATCCAGCCTGTCCCTGATAGTACTAGCTGCCCCCACCCCGCCAGCGACTCCCTGAGCCGAGGTTCGTACCCCACAGGGGGTGCCCTCAGTGCGGAGTCGTTTTAGGTTTAAGTAGGTTTTACGCCCTGGCTGGAGGCCTTTAGATTCCTAAAAACCTTCACAGGAAAGTCCGGTTGAGCAGTCACGGCCTCTCAAGGTCAACTGCGAGATGCCATAAACAAAAAAAAAAAAATTACAGGTCCTTTTTACTCGTCAATCGTCGGAGCGTTCACACGTCTCAGCTGTACCGTATTTTATCAAAGTGGCATTAGTTTCTTGTTATCTATTTTTGTGTTCTAATAATTAATATTTTTCGATTGTATTAAAATAGTTCGTAGCCGTTATTCTTTTTTTAAATAAAATCCACTTCTGGTTCCTAAAAATATTATATTTCATGAGCAATAAAGAGAAATATTGCTCAAGATGCACTGATGGAATTACTAATATTGATTTCCAGATATTGTACGAAAAGATCCGAGAAAGATTCTACATAGGTACAGGTAGAAAAATTACCATAAAATTAATCGAATCTGGTGGTGAATACTGGCAGAATGGACTAATCAATCCGCTAACTATAGTTTTAAGTAAGTAGCATTGGTGCCGATTCTGTTGTACACCGAACTAAACTATAACTAAAATTCCTTACTTTTGACTATGAGAATCTTAACGCTATTCTGCAAAAAAATATATATAAAACAATTTTGACACAACTACTCGTAAAATCGGATTTGACAATCGCGACTCGCAAGTGGTATGTTTTGGCTTCGCAACGTGGTACTTGTTTGCCCTACCCTGTGATTTTTTTTTAGAACCAGCGGTGCGCATGGGCGGCAGCCTCGACGTGATTTATTTGGAATTTTCACTTTTTTCATGGAAAATATGAAAAATTATTACCCACATTTTGAGTTTTAGAGGTGTTTCGGGGCTCTATATAGGGGGTCGAATTTTCATTATTTTTGCGATAGGACACACCATTTTCGAGATATAAGCAAAATAAAAGAAAAAAAAAATACAGTACTATTTTTGCACCAGAAGTTGAGGTGTCGGTGTGAATTTTAGTTCTTGACAACTAATTTTATTCCACACCTATTTAATCGCGATTAAAAATAGTCAGATATCGCGATTAAATATAGTGAAATTGATAACAACAGAATAGCAAAATTACCATTTTCACTAAACTAATAATTCAGTGCAATCTTAGTGCTGTCAAACTAAAACATAGTTAAGTTGTGTCAGTTTAGTCAATTTCAGAATTGGAAATCGTCGTTTGACAGGAATAAACTAAATTTTGGTGATTTTTAGTCTAGTTTAGAGAATTTTGTGACAACAGAATCGGCATCATTGACAAGAAATTTTTGAAAATATTAAGAGCATTAATTTGAACATGAGCACTGATGGTTTCCCTCTAAATAAAAGTTCGAAATATGAGTTTTGGCCGATTTTGTGTAATGTTTTTGAAATAGCCAACCATTTATCATTGGCGTTTATTATGGTGTCGGAAAACCGAAGAATCTTGATATTTATCTAGAAGATTTTGTAGTAGAAATAAAACAGTTATTGAATGACGGAATCCTTCTATCAACTACCAAGATCATAACAGTCATGATTAGATGTTTTTTCTGCGATTCACCCGCAAGGGCTTTTATAAAACGTACAGAGGCCAGCACATCAAGCTACCCCAATCTGTCAAATTTCTTTGATAGTTTTTCAGTAGCGAATGTGACATCTTATTGAATGGAGAAAAACTGGAATTTGTTAATCAAACGGTGTTCCTGGGAATCACGCTAGACGATAAATTGCAATGGGGACCTCATATAACATCTCTTGTGGGGCGGCTAAGCTCGGCCGCTTATGCTGTTAGAAAGATCAGACAGTTAACAGATGTAGAAACCGCGCGTTTGGTCTATTTTAGCTACTTCCACAGCATTATGTTGTATGGCATTTTACTGTGGGGTCGGGCTGCTGACATTGAATCCATCTTTATTTTGCAAAAGAGAGCTGTCAGAGCCATATAAAATCTACGTCGCCGCGAATCCCTCAGGGAACTGTTTAAAACGATTAATATTATGACAGTACCTTGCCAATTCATTTATGAAAATATCATGTATGTAAGAAAAAATCTACATCTTTTTAATAAAATAAGTGATAGACATAATTTTAATACTAGAAACAAAGACAAAATAGATCAACCATTTTTCAGATTAGCTAAAGTACATTCATCTTTTATGGGGTACTGTGTTAAATGTTATAACAAAATACCTTGTGATATATTGCAATTAAATGAAAGGAAATTTAAAACTCATATTAAAAGTACACTTTGTAAACAAGCGTATTATACATTAGAGGATTATATCCAAGATAAGAATGCTTGGAAACATGCTGGTCCTGCTCCATAGGACAATCCAGAGTCTAGACAAAATCTAACTGGTTGCTAATTGAATTATATATATTAAATAATTATATTTTATGACATTGATTTACACTCACACACTGACTTATTTCTTGTTAATATTCTAGGAAAATCGTATACTTACTCTTACAATGTTTGTAAATATGTGAGCACCATGTATCTATCATAGAATTAATTTATCTTTATTGCTTCAGTTGCATTTTGTTACCTTTTTTGGTATAGTAATTTTATTCCGGGTGCATCGTCTTCACATATAATTATATAATGAATGTACTATGATAAATTGTATATAAAACATTTTAAAAGAGTAACGGTGGAGTTTCTTGCCCGTTCTTCTCCATACGAAACTACATTTTGGAATGGGCGACTAGAATCAATTCTATTTTTAAAATGTAAATGTTGACGTTCAAAAGTGCCTTTTACGTGCCTAATTGAAATAAATGCTTTGACTTTGACTTTGACTTCAACTTTATTTCAAAGGAATAAGGTTTAAGTTCAATTAGGAAAATTTGACAGTTTGGGATAGCTTGACCTGCTGGCGACTGTACGTACATTTTCATGCCCTCAGCGCCACGTCTTTATGAGAAGACAAATTTTAATATTGTTTGACCGTTACAAAACAATAAAGACGTGTCAGTGGCACTCAAAAGTTTTTATTTATTAATAGCTGTTGGGTAAGGAATGGTCAATAAAAATAAAAGTAATGGTATACATTTACTGCGTTTAATTTTATTAGTCACATACCTACTCCATATTTGGCTTTGGTAATTCTATATGTTAAACCATTAGTTGGTTATTTAAGCAGAATACTGTTGAAATAACCAACTACTAATGAACCAAATATTAAAAAAAAAACACTTTTGAGTAACGTCATGAGATAAAGTTATTAAATATGTAGGTACTAAATGTGTTGTGGTCAACGATTTCGTCTAATTTATTTATTTCTCCAGACGTGTTATTATGGTTCAACATTTCACTTAATTCTTTTTCTGCATTATTATAAGTTGCAATGGATGACCGTTTCATTATGCATTGCATTTTTTTCCAATCTGTATGAGGCTTTGAATATTCTAGTTTATTCAATTTCGAAGTGACGTTTATAATAGGCCATCTCAATCCTTTTCCCAAGCACTTGGTATGATAATTTTTCTTTCCCTCTTTCTTTTGTAACGACATTTCTATTTTCTGAAAACAAAAAGAATTAAATAGCAATAACATTAGCATCTTTACCTACTAACTACGTCATAAGTAAGAGATCATTAAGTATGCGAATTTAGTATTTGTGCCATTAAGTAAAACGCTCTAAAGCGCCAAAGCATCTATTACAGGCACTATAACAAAAATATGTACACTATTATTAATTGATTACAAAATGCCCGAAATGGTTTTCTATCAAGATTAGAGATCCCTTAGACGCTGCTTTCACCAGTCGTTAGAATAACTGAACACCATTGTACACCTAGCGTACAGTTCTCAGCTGATTAATAGAATTAAATATGGCCATTGCAAAGCAAAGTGAAGTTCTAGAGAATTTAGTTAGAATTATTGCTGGATAACAAATTAACGCCTTTTTAATGTAAACAAGCCGATTAAATTTGAAAAAAAAAACACTTATTTCTGTTCAATTTTTATGATATTTCAGAGCTATTAAAGTAAAAACACACTATTTCATTGCTACTAATCAGAAATCATTTATTTTTTGCAATGAATGTGGGTACAAAATAAGTTGTTAACATTGTAAAAGCAGTTCCAACACACTCTACCTTACGGCATGCAAAATTAAAGAAATTAAATTTATTAAATTGAACTCAATTATACAATCAACTAAACATAAACAGAAACAAAAAAAAAAAAACTAAAGTACAGTGATGTGGATCTACAGCCTTCCTACGTAAACAAAACATCAAAGCAATAATCTTAATTCTATATTTACAAATGGTTGGTTATTTTTACTTAGGTTACATTAACAAAAACAAGACATTTTATGAAATTAACAAAAATAGAAATATTAAAATAACATTGTAAACTCTTATCATTTAAAAAATCTTGTATGGAATAGTAACATTTATCTATTAGTAAGAGTGTTAGCCTCTTTTTAACCCCCGACGCAAAAACGACGGGGTGTTATAAGTTTGACGTGTCTGTGTGTGTATGTGTGTGTGTGTGTGTGTGTGTGTGTGTCTGTCTGAGGCAACGTAGCTCCCGAACGGATGAACCGATTTTGATTTAGTTTTTTTTTGTTTGAAAGGTGTATTAGTCGGGAGTGTTCTTAGATATGTTTCATCAAAATCGGTTCAGTCGTTTGAAGATTATCAGCTCTTTTCTGGTTGAAAAAGGGATTTTACCCTCTTCCATGGGTCTGATCAACTCAAAATTTGGGATTCTATTACTTCAATGATATTAGACGAAAAAAAAAACCTTGAACTGATGCTGGTGCAACACCTGGAATTTCCAGGAAACCCAAGTTATTCACCAACAAACAGCAGAAGTATCGTGAAAAGGTCTCAATGAATAGATTATAGATAAATGGTGATTTAAGGGAGACATTAAGTTTAAAAAGCAAGAAATAAAAAATAAATTTAAAATTTAAAAAACCCCCGACCCAAACAAAAACTCTAAAAAGTAAAAAATAATATTTATAGGCCTTTTAATTTGAACGTAATATTTTAATCAGGGCATTGTCAAGTCGGGGGACGGTCAATGAAAACGCCAAACAGAGGCCTAGCCGTCCCCCAACTTGACAATGCCCTGATTAAAATATTACGTTCAAATTAAAAGGCCAATAAATATTATTTTTTACTTTTTAGAGTTTTTGTTTGGGTCGGGGGTTTTTTTAATTTTTAATTTATTAAATATACTAAATGATCCTTCTTTGTAGGCATGTGGTATTTTATTATAGATTACGGGCCCCATTGATAGTAAGCTTTTTCTTAATAATGCTGTTTTGTGCCTACCTGTAAACATTTAATTTTTGTACTGCGATCTAACGGATCCCGGACGTGTTCTAATATCGTCCATTAGGGTAAAAAGGTGTATGTTTGTTCTAACAAATATTGCAACTTCAAGTATATACAAAGACGGAAAGGTGAGTAATTTTTGAGATTTGAAAACAGGTGCACAACTGTCGGTATTTTTAAGATAAGTCATTGATCTTATGCAACGTTTTTGGGCTTTGAAAATCCTCTCCCTTTCAGTACAGTTGCCCCAGAATATAACTCCGAATCTCAAAACTGACGCAACTAGACCATGGTAAGCTTTGTTTTGTTTTTTTTTTTTTGGTGGGAAATCATCAAATAACTTCTCCCGCTCTGGGTGGAGCAGGAGGGCGTGTCAGACTTTTACTGACTAAAACCCACCCGTGTTCCTTCAGTAGCCCTTAAGCCAGGGGCTGTGGTGTCTCTTTCGAACAAACCCGCATCCCTGGCAGGCATCGGCCCTTGCGGGCCCCATCATTTTTTGTGCTGACATCTCTTTGAGGCGCGCGTGGAACACAACGCGTCGTCGACTTGGGCTTGGTCCTTACCGGACAGCGAGCTACCCATTACTCGCCGTCCGCAAGCCCATGCCTACGGTGGCCGGAAATCGGCCTCGGATTCCCGACGCCCAGGGCGTCTCCGTATCCTGCGGCGGCTGGGGTCGCGAGGGCGCATATGCTGCCTCTCCCTCACGTGCGCCGCCTCCCTCTTCGCGAGCATCACTGCTTCGCTGAAGGAGGTGACGGCTCCCCATGCCCTCTCGCTCCGTACCATGGCCTGGACCAGGGCCGGACGCGAGAGATCGCCGCCGCCGATCGCCTCCACGAGGACACGGCGGTGCTCCGCCCAAGCAGGGCAGACCGCCACCGTGTGCTCCACCGTGTCCTCAGGGCGATCTTCGCAGTGGAAACACCCGGGCGTTTCCTCCCGCCCTATCCGAAACAGGAACCTCCCGAAACAACCGTGTCCGGTGAGGACCTGCGTCAGGCGGAAGGTGAGGACGCCATGACGCCTCTCTAACCACTCCTCAAAGAGGGGACTTACCGCCGCAATCGTGGCGTGCCCAAGACCATGGTAAGCTTCCAGCACGGTGCGAAAGCTAACTTTTTTTGCCAGGTTATAAAGTACGTACGCTGACTTGCTTAACTTCTTACATACATTATCTGAATGCGGTTTCCAGGTTAATTTGTTATTAATTAGAATACCAAGGAAAGTTGTAACTTTTGTGGAGTCTACTTTTTGTCCATTAAATTCAATATCACAATTTTCAGCTCCTAGACGCTGATGAAAATGCATAACTTTTGTTTTTTGCAAATTTATAATTAGATTGTTTTTATTAAGCCAGTTTATTATGTTTTTAATGTATTATAAATATCAATTTCGTAATTATTTTTATTGCCGCATTTTACTATAGCCTTACTGTCGTCTGCAAATAACACCATAGGTTGTTGAATTTGGCGAGGCAAGTCGTTAATATATAAAATAAATAATAGAGATATTTGACTTCTCTGTAGCCGGATAGATATTTAAGTTCTCGTTTAGTTTTCACACATATCCTTGATATTTCAGTATATTGCTTTCGATTGGTGAGGTATGATTTAATTAGATTTAAGACATTTCCTCTAATGCCGTACGTGTAGAGTTTATTTAAAAGAGCATTATGGTTTACGTAATCAAATGCTTTTGTCATGTCAGTATATATGGCGCATACAGGCATTTTATGGTCCACACTTGGCATTACGTTATTCAGTAGATCGTATATAAGTAACCATATTAATATTTTTATTTTTTCTGAACCCTTTTTGTTCGTCACATAAGATTTTATTCTTTGTTATGAACTTATAAACTGTCTCGTATATATTTTTTTCAAAAACTTTGGAAAACACGGGAATTAAGGCCACTGGCCTATAATTAGCCATGTGTTCTTTACTAAAAAAAATTATGGAGTGGTTTTATAATTACTTTTTTAAGGCTACTGGGGAAGGTACCTGAGCTAATGCTTGTATTCAGGATGTGACTTAGTGGTACAGCAATTATATCAGCTACAAATTTTACCACAGAAGTTGTTACGCCGTCATAACCATGACTTTTTTTATTTTTTATGTTCTTATTACCCTAGCTATATCCTGTGGAACTACTGGTGGCATCAACAATGAGTTTGGGTTATTGGCTATACTAGTGATATTATCTGACTCTGTTTTTTTGTTTGATATATCTCGCACTTGGTCTACAAAGAAATTATTGAAAGAATCAGCAATTTCTTGAGGGTCTTTAATTATAGAATTCTGTCTGTTGATTAGTAAAATAGGGTCTTTGGTGAATTTATTGTTGTTAATAATTTGCCATGCTGCTTTAGTCTTATTCTCAGAATTATTTATAAAATAGTTATTTTGAGCTTTTTGAGTGAGTCTAATAATTTTTTTGAGTCTCTGGGAATAACTTTTAAAAATGTTTTTATTTTTACGCTTAGGAGATAATATGTACTTCCACAGTAAATTTCTTTGTTTCCGACTACAAATTTTTATATCCCGAGATATCCACTTAATCCTTCTGTCTGGTTTAATATATTTTCTTCTTATTCATAGGCTTCATTGGCATTTTCAGTACCAAAAACGTCTGAGAAAGTAAGACACTGTAGATAATTTTTAAATCTTATCAAATTTTCCCTTGTAATCACGCGTTTTTGTATTCGCCAAGAATTAATAATACACGTTTTTTTAACCGGAATTTTCAGTACTTGAGCTGTATGGTCAGATAAAGCAAGATCTATTATCTCGCTAACGCATTCCTGCTTAGAGTTATGAGCTATGTTATCTAGGCAAGTTTTGCTCATTAGTCGTGTTGGTTGATGTATTTCCAATTTAAGATTGTAATTGAGAAGTAACGATTCAAAGTCCAAAGTGAATTTATTTCTTTTAATTATATCTATATTGAAGTCCCCACACAAAACCACCTTTTTATTTGAATTAGTGCACAATGTCTTTAGTAGAGAATCCAGGTTATCATAGAAGAGACTTATGTTAGACAAATTGGGCGGGCGATATATGCATATAATTATAATCTTTTGCTTAATCAGTTCTAACGCACAACATTCTATAACCCCCGTCACTGAAAATCTTGATATGTTCTTTAATTCTTTGTATTCATAGCTATTCTTAATTAGGATGCAGGAACCTCCACGTTTTTGTGTTTTTCTTGCATAACACGCGGCTATCTTAAAGTTAGATATGTTAGTTAAGTTTTCGTGACCAGCTATTACAAAATGTTCCGTTATACAGACATCTACATCTACATCTATTTCTTTTGTAATAATTCTTGAACATGTACTGTTAATAAGTCAGATTTATTGAGAAGCCCTGCTATGTTTTGATGCAAAACATGTAAATGATTATAAAAGAAAAAAATATTCGCGTGAACTGGACTGCCATTGCGTGGAGACTCTCCAAGTTCGGCGTCAGTTGAGTGGTTTGTATTTCCATTATCACAATATACAAATTCGTTTATCATTAGGCTAAGATTTACAAATATATTTGACATGCCGTGATTGTTAACAGATCCACTTTTTTTCCAGAACATTTGGAAATCATAAGAGAGATAAAAGTTTGAATCGAACAGGTATGCAAAATTATGAGTACATGCATCTAGGTAAAATAGGCCTTTAAAAGTCTCTATGCTTCCGTTGAATATCGTTGAGTAGTCGTTCAACTTGAATGTAGGTGCACAAATTATAACATTTGTGTGCAGTACTTTTAGTAGAGTTTCACGTATGGAAATTGTTAACTCGACGTAGTTATTAGTTCGTCGAAAATCCTCTTCGCCAATCAAAATTAGGCAGTAATCAAACATTGTATAGGTTTTTAATTTTTGCTCAATGTTGTTAATAAGTTTCTTTATCCCACAGTTAGGTGTTAAATAGTGGCAAATTTCATAATTTGGGAATGAGTCTTCTGCAGTTCTATCTAGTATCCTGTTTTTTTTATTACTACTTAAGATACACAGTTTGTGCCTTTCATTGATGTTTCCTAGTTGATTCTTAGTCTTTTGAGGGAATCGATTAGAATTCGGGCGAATATCCTTGTTATTATTGGAGGCGTCAGTTAAAACTAGTTGATTTATGGGCAAGTGTTGGCATGTATTTTTAACGTTATTTTCTTATATACCCTCATTTTTCAGCCCAGTATACGAGGTAGATATGGATTCCCCTTTAGTTTGTGTGTCGTTGTCTCCTGTGTCTTTGCATAAGCTGATCTTTTGTACGATTTTCGGCGGCGACTTATTGAGTACCATTGCCTCTGAGCTGCCGAGAGACAAAGCTGAGTTGAAAGAGTCGTCTCCAGTATCACCAGTTGTTTCCGTTTGTACGACAGAGTCCGGTAGGTGAGTCACCTTATGAGACAGATAAATTTTTGTCGGTGTGGGGGAGCCGATCGTTTGTGTTTTATTTCTTTCACTTGCAGACCTGGCAGACCTCGGTGAAAAGTGTTTAATATTTACTTTCTTATAGGTTTCTATTACTTTCTGATATTGTCCGATATCCATTTTAAGACGAAAATTTTCGCTATTTAAATTTTAAATTTCTATATGTGCACCCTTTAGCTCCGTGTTTAGCTTGTTAATTGTGTCTTTAAGATTTAGAATAGCGTCGCTGTCATTTAGTGACGTATTTGGCAGACTCATCATCGTTGTATCTAGTAGTGTGGAATTTGTACTCAAATTAACATTAAAAATGCTGTCCATTGAACTCGACCTCGGTGGTTTGCGGAAAGTAATATTTTAAATTTCAGGCTTTTCCATAATTTCGGTAGAAAGTAATAAAAGACGTTGATAATAACACAAATAAAAAATAAAAAAGCAATAACAATTTAAGCGTATATCTAATGCGAGATTCGAACGCGTAACCTCTTCCTTCGTAAGCGCAGTTCACAGCCACTACGCTACAATGATCCGTGGCAGACGTGCCAAAATAACGTGTATGATGGCTGACACAAACTTTAACGAGACCGCACTGGCATCGGCGGGTGTGAGGTTCGGGGCGCGCGAGGTATATCGGGCGCACTGCGGGTTGGGATAGGTCAGGGTATGGAACCGTTTGTAAAAATTTTGAACGTTATTTACCCATAACTTTTTAGTTCCTGGGTGTTTTGGTGTCCAGTTTTCGCCACTAGAACTTCCACTTCACGCACTATGCAGCACTATAACTCAATACTTTAAACAAACACTTTTTAGTATTCAAAGCGATTAAAAATATAGGAGCTTGGTGGCAACGGTCTTTCACATTGCCGCTCGAGACGGTATCATCAAATATAATATGATAATGCTCTTAAATGGTTTTTTTTTTTTTTGTAAAAATCCATAAATGATTCTACACCGTATTTATTTTATATATTTATTTTAGTAAACTCTATTATTTCGATGGCGCGTGTAATATTTGATAATATCACCTATATATTAACAGTAAAGTGGCATCCGCAGTACAATTTACCGATAGAGATGCAAATAAACGTGAAAAATTACTTACCTTACATTGAAAATTAATTATATTTGCCTACAGTTTATAGTTTGGCACTGCACAGATAGTTTTTTGTTGCTTTTTCTTTGTAGATTTAACAATCGCCGTAATGAAGCCATACACAATCTTTGGGCTGTCTAAGAGAATTAAAGGAGCTAGATAGTGGCCCATGTCCAGCTTCTACAATGCTCTGGAAAGCTATTAACAAGCTACTAAAATGCTCAGGGCTGGTTAATTTGGAGCCAAATTTAGAATTATAGAAGCTATGTAGCCGGATATATAGCCCTTGTACAAAAGGCATAACAGCCTCGAGTTTTCAAAAATTCTGTTGTCCAGTGGTTATACAGCTATGTGTGCTGCTTGGGGCAAGCTATTGTGAACCTTTATTAAATATTGATCAAAGTCAGTATAAACTAAATTCGCATATCATTTATAATATAATTTAAGCCTTTATTCAGGCACAGCATTTTTTTTAAATATAATATACATTGTTTGAATTTTAATGTAATGACTCTGGCGGGTCAGTGACACCGACAACCTGGTCTGTTTGCCCAACTTTGGCAAAGGCCTCCTCCATCTCTTTCCATTCTGTTCTGTTTTGCGCTCTCCTGGTCCATGTTTTTCCTGCTATGATCTTTATTTCGTCTTCCCATCTTCGAAACCGTCTACCTCTATTTCTTTTCCTATTTCTTGGGTACCAAAATATTATGCTTTTGTTTCACTTTTCAACGCCTCTTATTATGTAACCAGTCCATTTCCACTTTAGTTTCTTTATTCTCTTTGTTACGTCTTAAATTTTTGTGCTCCTTCTGATAGTTTTATTCTTTATCCTGTCAGACTTCCTTATATTCTTCAGCATGCTTCTTTCCATTGCTGTCTGGTATGTTTCCAGTTTCTTGTATTGCGCTTTAGTGAGGGCCCAAGTCTGGTAACCATATGTTAACACTGGGAGTATGCAGGTGTTATATAGTTTTCTTTTTACAGTCATCATAGCTTCTTTGTTCTTCATTACTTCCTTAAACCCCCAGTAACATTTCCATGCTTTCCCGATTCTTGTGTCTATTTCTTTTGACATTATATCCGTGATTGAGATTTGTTGACCTAGGTAGGTGTACTCTTTCACAAACTCTACTGGCTTGCCGTTAATAATGATGGTGTCTTCTAATGCGTTTGTCATGGCTTTAGTTTTGGAAGCGTTCATCGTTAGACCCACCTTGTGACTTTCTGTATCCAGATCTATGAGCATGCTTTGTAGATGGTCTTTTGTCGTGGCGAATAATATGATGTCGTCAGCGAATCATAAGTGTGAATGTTGTTCGCCGTTTAAGTTTAGTCCATACTCATCCCACTTTAACTTTCGAAAAATGTCTTCTAATACAGCTGTGAATAATTTAGGTGACAGCTCTATTTATTTGTATTGGTTTCCCCTCTTTCTCCAATTTTATTCTAGCTGTACTATTGGTGTATACGTTCTTTAAAATTCGAATGTACTTGTGTTCGACTCCGTGGTTCTTTAGACAGTGCCAAATACAGTCATGATCTATTGAGTCGAATGCCTTGTTGTAGTCGATGAGGCAGCAGTAGAATGGCACGTTAAATTCTTTGGTCTTCTCGAAAATTTGTCTTACAGTATGGGTGTGGTCTAATGTTGAGTAGCCCGCCCTAAAACCCGCTTGCTCTTTGGGCTGATTTTCGTCCAAAGTTCTAGTTATTCGCCCTAAAATTAGTTTTGCAATTTTTTTGTAAATATTGGACATTAGGCTTATTGGCCTATAGTTGTTAATTTCGTCCCTGTCGCCCTTTTCGTGGAGTAGGATGATCGTTGATGTGGTCCATTGTGTTGGTATTTCTTCGGTGTACAATATATAATTGAAAATGCGTTTGAGTATTGGTGCAATATCGTTTTTGCACTCTGCAAGCAATTCATTGTTGATTTCGTCGGGGCCGGGAGCTTTGTCCTTCTTTTGTGTTTCTATTGCCTTGTTTATTTCTTCTGTTAATATAGGTGGTACATTATCGCTGTTATTTAAGTCGATATTGTCTATTTGTTTCTTGCTGGAATAAAGGTTTCCGTAAAAAATTGTTGCTATTGAAAGTATATCAGATCTTTTTGTTTTTGTTTTGCAAAATCGGTCTTTCATTTTAGGTATCCATATCATTTACTTAGATGCAACATGCAACAATGTCCTTTTCCAATAATTCGGAAACAATTTCTTATCCTTCTCCTTTTCGCTGAGGGTCTATAGATGACTGGTTCGTTGTCTTGGAGGTCTATAGTCATATGGCCAGCTGTGGTGTTCCCTAATTCTGATAAGTTAAAAGCAAAACAGAATCGATATTCAGTAGATTAAGCAGTTGGATTTTATGCTCAGGAGTAAGTCCGTCTTCCAGGTTTAAATCAACTTTAGTCATTGCTGTCAGTTGAAAAATGTTCAAAACTTTCAAGCCTCTGCTACAGCTAGCCTGACCCACTCGACCACGAGCAATCAGATAATGTTTTGAAAACACCAATGGTGTTGACGAAGTGTTACTGACTGACAACGATCTCTCCTGTTCCACATAGAAAGCTCAGACTTACGAGTAGAGGTGTAAGAATGGTGTGTTTCTCGACGATTTCCAACAAGTGCGCATCATTTAATATTAAGTGGCTATTGCCTGATGCCCAAGCAGACCATCAAATACCTTCCCGACTACCGTAGCTAACAAGCTATAGATTGTGTTGGAAAAAAAACATTGTAAGTATTCATCCGTAGCTCGATCCATGCAAATTCATTGTTATTTCAAAAGGTCAGAGACGATTCACTTTCTTCGCGTTACACATATTAAATACATCAAGAACTTCTTTTAAATAAAATGCAACGCTTAATCGAGATAAATTTATTTTAAATTAAAATATTTAGATAAAAAAAAAGTAGGTAAATAAAAGCTTATCGGTCTTCACTAGCAATCATAAAAGTATAAGGGTTAAGTAGATATGCTTCGCAGATATTTTTCTCTTTAAATGAATCCAAAATCTCTTGATTTAAGTACTCGTTAATCACAGACGCACAACTCATGTCATTAGTTGCCTGTGCTAGAGGTGCGTTTAGTTGGTGTATGGCGACTGGTCGCTTGGAGTGGCGCTGTAAGGCTTGTTCGGGTGACGTGACGTGTGCAAATGAGGCACGCAGCAGCACCAACTGAGAGCGCAGCGCACGCGCTGGTGCTACGTAGCCGCGAGCGCACTCGATACGCGCTAATGCGGCCTCTATGAGCGCGCGTGAGTACTGCGCCGAATGTGGCACACGACCTAACAAAGTTTGCACACACGTGTCCACTTTCTGTGGCCACGAATCTCCGACGTTAAGTGCTCCGTCCATGTCCACAACGTCGTCACCCACCATTAACTTAAACATATGCTTGATAACTCCATCCTGCAGTTCATCTTTTGTCTTATATTCTGCGATATTTTGTTCAATCACAGTTGGAATCTCGCTAGGAGCACATCCTAGGCAATATACAGTACCGATTAAACCTAAAATTAGAAATAAACGTCATTAGTTCTGTTAATTTAGTTCTTAAATATTAAATAAATACGGTTGTTAACTAATATTTCGTACCACGATCCTCGAGGATAGCTGCCATTTCCAACGCCACCTGAATGCCTGTTTCGTAACCCAATAAGTAGAAAGTATTTTTCAATCCTGTCTTGTTCAACAGCACCTTAAAACATTAGAAAGAAAGATTAGGTAATGTTGTAGTTGGCAGACATTTAATTAAATTTTGTGAGCTCATACATCAACGTATCTCTGTGCAGTCTCCCGCTCGGTCTCCATGGGGCGGTCGAGTCCCGGCTGCAGCACTAGTGCCGGTAGCTTGAGGCGCTCGCACAGCACTCGGAACCTCTCGTGGTGACCCTCCATACCCGGCACTATGCACAAATACGTCAGGCTCGCGTCAAATTCGTCTTCACGCTGAAATATTTCCAAAAATATTAGAACACGGCTAATCGAGATATTATGACCTGACGATAGATGAAAGAATAAATGGGTATGGAAGAAGATAGCCATGCAACTCTGACTACGAATGAATTGAGATAAGGTCAGGAGGTGAGAACATCTAATAGATTTAACCCGACCTGTTTGCTTCAAATAATTAAGCGATATGTGCAAAATATAATTTTGTTTTATAATTACCAACACGTCGCCGCTAAAGATTGTAGGCATGCATACTATTTCTGAAGTCGCAAGTAGTTCGTCCGTGTCCACGTAAGATATGAACGTTGATAAACCCTTAACATCTTCAAAGGCGTTTTCTGTTTTATCCAAATTCAATATTCTGGTGGTCAAATAAAACCGTTAGTTGCATAATTTTGGCAAGATTTTAAAAATATACCACATTTTATTTGTTTAAAGAACTTACGTTTCAACTGTTAGCTGTGGTATCTCGTGTTCGGAGAACTCAACGTTATGGTTAATTCTCAGATAACTAGCAACCAGTAGTAATTTATCATCTTGAATTCCGAGTTCTTCTAAAGTAGTTGTTTGTGGGGTGTTGTTATTCAAATTTATATCTGGGAATATAAAAATTATATATTTAAATACAAAATAAGCCTACAGTATGCGAACCCGACGAACCGAAACCAAATCGCTTATAAAATATGGTAAATGAAAGAGAAAGAAAATGTTACATAAGAGAACTCCAATGTGAAATGCAATCATTGAAAAAAGAACTACAGGTTTACTTTCCTCTTTGAATCAAGATTATACCACTAACCGGCCAATTCCGCAAGTTGTTTCAGCAGACTAGGTTGTTGTCTATGACTTATCTGTGCAACCACCAAAGTGTCTACACCGCAAATTGCACGTTCTACCGCGTGCACTGCATCACCAGCACTCGACTCCTGAATGAAAATTAATGCAGTTAAGGTTGTGGTTTATTTAGTTGCATCGCTGTTGAGCATACATCAATGAATTTCATTGACCTACTCAAATAAGTAGCAAAAGATATCAAATATTAAATCTAAGTGTTCGGTGATCTTTAAAGCATTTGAATAGGTTCACCTAAACACAAAGTTTACATCATTTCTAAGACATTCCACTTGACATCTGTCGTCTTAAAGAAGAATACAATGTGTGAAAATAATGAAGCGGGAATTGTACTAGTTTAATTACACGGTGAGGTATGCCACAAGGCTCTGTTTAAGGGACATTTTTGTTTAGCTATAATTTTGAAACAATGACCTTTGAATATAAAATCTGTCTGTGAAAAAGTTTTATTTGCATAGCTTACAAAACTTCACGGATTTTCAAAGTGGATGAAGAACATTTATTGTCTACAATATTACTACTTACATTCTTCAGTTGGGGTACAGTTATTAATTTAGCTGGCAATTTATTTTGAACACGGGACAGACACGTTGGTTTTCCAATCGTACTCTCACCAACATTTATTACCGCAAAGTATCTGAAAAATGTAATAAAAGAATAAGAAAGATTAAATGGATGTACTCGTATGTAGATTTGCCACCGATTATATTTGGTTTTATTATTGAAAGAAATTTACAAAAAGAGCTTTAGAGTTACCTTAAATCTGGGCAGAATCTTCTCGAAACTGCATCTAGATGAGCAAATAATGTTTCTTGAAACATTTGACTACCATTGGTAGTGGTATATATGCTTTGAATAGAGCCCAATGTAATAGCATCCTTAAGTAACGCTTCTACATCAGTTTCATTATTTAAATTCTGAGACGATAATTGGATCTGCACGCCGATTTTCTGCCAATTCCTGAATAATAGAAAAGTATTTTTATGTTAGTGGAGGTTAAAACATACCATCATCATCTCAATCGTGGTCATTTGAATTATTTGCATTACCAAAATTGATTTTAGCTAATTGCTTACCGTAATTTAAATTGGAACTTTGCAGCTATATCTGCTTTACTATGAATATGTAGTTTCCTTGCACCTCGAGCAACTAATTTGTCGACCAACTGGAGTCCAAAAGTTTCTTCATTCAATACTACAACTTGGCTGTGATTCGGATTGCACGAAATTCTGCAAGGAAAATAATAATAATGCGAATTACCTTAACCAAAAATAGAACTTAACCAAAAAAAAATACGCTACACTACATTTTTATGTGGCCCAATGAACTCACTGAAAGGAAATCCGTGTCCCAGCAGTGAATATACAGGCTGAAATTTTAATGGTTGTTTTCCCGCGGCAGAACAACTTGCCATAAGGAGTCCCTTCGAACCATAGAGTAAAAGTAAAAAAAATAAAATGTTTTTTGTTTTGAAATAATTAAAAAAATATTCATCAACTCGAAAGCGTGAGAATCAATAGTAACACTGGAGGTAACTTGTAGGTATTACTCGAAACGCACGCGCCGCCGCACCGCCGCGCCGACAAAGGAACAATGATGCATAAATGTTCAAGCAAAATAAACTCTCGCATGTGGTACTAAGTCATAAATTAGTTTTCACGCAACAACACAAAACACAGCCGCGGCGCCGACAAAGAAAATACCGATTTATAAATGTTCAAAGCAAAATAAGCTCTCGCGTGTAATGATACGGCATAAACTACAAACTAACAACAATTACAAACCAAGCAGCGCGCCGGCTTCCCATTGAGCGGGACGGCGCGCGGCGCACTTAGTTTTCCCGCGAATGTCGTACGTGAAACACGCGTTATCAGTGCAATGGATCGCCATTACAATTATTGCAATTTGGAGTACCTACGTCGCTATGGTGCATCTGTACGCTAGGGCTGATTATGACACCCTTGATGCCCGTCGACTTTACGCGGAGCTGCCACACTTGGAGTCGCTTCGTCTTCGCCATCGGCCCGGACGATCGTAGCAGCGACACAGCGGCTACTCGACGATCATGAGCAGTTCCGGACATCAGCAATTGCACAGGGCAGTGGTCGATCGGAAGTTATTTCGCCAGAGCTCGACGAATAGATCATCGAGTACTTCGAACGGGATCTTCGGCGAAGTACACGTAAGGCTGCGGCTAGGTTTGGCGTAAGCCAATACTACGTCTGGAAACTACTCAACTCTGAAGGACTTCATCCTTATGATTATCGCAGAGTTCATGCCCTCCATGAAAACGACGCGCAGAACAGAATTACTTTTTGTCAGTGGTTAATCGACAGTCAAAATGCGAACATTTTGTGGACAGGTGAAGGAACTTTTACGCGAGTTAGACTCGAACATTTTTGGGCGTTAAATAACCCACATGTTATTCGCGAGTGTGCGCATCAAGAGCGTTTTAGTGATAATGTGTGGGCCGGCGATAATTAATGCCCACCTCATTTCAATATCGTAAGAAGTGACAGAGACACGTTATTAAAATTTAAAGGCAATCAACGAAAACGTGCTCCATTGTGTATTCAACGTAGTGGCTTGCAGTTGCACTGCTTGCACTACGAACAATTACTCCGTTATCGTTACCGTGAAGTGTAAGTACCTACTCGTACTTTTGTAAATTGTGAAGTTGTGAACATTTAAAAGTAGGTAGTCAAATTAATTAAAATTATTGTAAATCAGTTGATTCAAATTTTGAACGACGCCTCAAACTTTTTTAGGTATCTAAGTCCGAAAATTATGATAAACTTGTTTTTATTAATTAATTTTTATGTTAATTTCTTGTTCAGTAAATTGCAGCTAAAAAGTATTTATGACGGTCCTAAGCTCGTAAAAGTATGAAGGGAAAATTTTAATAGCTTGTTGGGTACAGCTTATTATCAAGAATACGATCAGCTGATTGAAACGCACGCGGGTCAACGGCCGCGCGGCCGCTCGGCGGCGGCGCCCGGCTTGCGCAGAGCGTAGGTATCGGAACTGTTGGTTCGTGGTCGCTTTCGAGTTTTGTTTTTCACAATGGTTAATTTGCCATTTTTTGTTTCTAATATTTTATTTGTTTAAAAAACTATTGTATTACCCAGACAAAACCATTTCGCTGCGGGAAAACAACCATTTAAATTTCACCGTGTATTTATAGGTTGGTTTAATCAAATCTGAATCTCGTTACTATAAAATTGTAAAACAAAAAAAGGGTCTCTTCACCTGGGCTTCGCTTGTGTCGAATATTCCTGCATGTTTAGCAGCACCCTGCCGCGGTGCCTGCTGGCCGCGAGCAGTCGGAAAGCGCGCGCGGCGTCGTGCGGCGCATACGTCACGCGCGATAGAGGACGCACGTATCCACGACTTATACCCTCGCTTAACATCGTCTGCAATTCCTGTGGATGAAAGCAAATATTTCAATGAGATAAGTGATCCATCATCAATTATAAAAACATGGACATTATAATAGCCTGGTTGCTTTATAAATGGTCAACCTACTAGTAGCACGTGTCTGACAGACAATACGAACCTTATTTCTATGTAGATACATAATATTGCGAATCATCAGATTTATTTGTAAGGCTCCGTGGTAAGGCTCGTTAGAGAACTTCACCGAACCCTAGTATTTTGTATCTCTTGTATTATTACTGTTCTAATTTATTTATTATTATGTAATTAGGTATGTAATTAGTATTTTAGGGTTTCAGCTGGTTTGCTTAATGTACTTACTTTCATTTCCTCAGGATTTTCAAATATCGTTGAGAAATCGATAGCAGCATAAGCCCTTTCTCTAGTGAGGTGGTATAATCCGTAAGAATAATCTTCATCTTGATTGTGAAGTTGAGAAACATCAAAAACTGTACCTAAGTTACCAGTACAGTGAGGCATAGCCTGAAATAGAAACAATCCAGTATAGCTACAAACTGTTATAAGATAATTAAAGTCATGACAACTTAAATAAAATAAGATACACACTTTCTTCACATCGCCTTTTGCTGAACTTATAACAACGTTACAACCCTCCCCTTGTCTGGCATTAAGAATCATATCTATGAAACTTTGATCCCGAGAATTGCCAATATGATCAGCTGAAAAAATAAAAAAATATTCTCAGATAAACAAGATAAAAAAGTGGTTACATATGTATGTGTGAATATTCGAACATACCTTTCAAATCTGGGAATAATTTAAGTAAGAAACGTTTTTTCCGCATGTCACTAACAGTTGTGTATACTTCACAGCCGTGAGCAAGGACTATTGATAACAAAGCTTGGCCCAAAGCTCCGGCACCTCCATGGATAAGCACAGAGACATCAGACTTCAGCTTCTTGCCATATTTGATTCCCTAAAACAAATAAAAACAATCGTGTTAGTTTATTTTATTATAGAGCCTGCTCTTGGATTCGATTTCGCGTGATGGGAAACGACGAATGAAGGTTAAGATGAAGACACCAGTTGATTCTTGCATAGAACGCTGAATTTAAGATATTCGTCATTCATTAGGCACACAGACACTGGAATAGGGCTCCACACTTTAGCTGTGCGGACATAAATTATACATCTAAGGAGAAGCGTTCAGTACCTCTTGCCCAGAGATCACACAAGTGCTGAAAGTACCTTGCTGTACGTCCTGCCAGACGTCCGGTAGTAAAAGGGACATGGTCGGATCAGTTTAACAGTAAGTAAACTACGGTAGGTATCTTGTGTGTATACTCACGAGACAGTAGAGTGCGTGTGCGTAGGCAAGCGGTACGGTGGCAGCGTCCTCCAGGCTCCAGTGCGCCGGCACCGGCCACAGCAGCTCTGGCTGCGCGCGCACCACGCTGGCAGCCGCACCGCCGCGCACCAGCCCCATCACGCGCTCACCACTGTAAGATAGAGTCTTTTTGCTCTTTTAAAATCTAGTGATAACCCCCTCCTGGCACCGATGTGCACTTGAGGATCTTATGACTTCATTAGCGAACTAAATTTTGGACCAAACATGATATTTTAATTTTTACACAACTTTTTTATTTTCCGTGTATACGCTAAAAGAAGAGTCGATCGATCTCGGATCTGGCAGAATCTCGCCAAAATAATAAAAAGCATGTCTGCAACTTCAGCTATTTCACACTGTTTTAAACATTTCATTACCTCTCTGTTGTTCCACTGAAATCCATGCCATAGCTGTTTTCTCCGTAATGTTTTGATGTTATTTTTCCAATAGCTTTTTTAATGTCAGTATTGGACAATCCGGCGTAATGGACCTGAAAATTCAAAGATATTTCTGATTAATTTGATATTAAGTGTATATGTTCAATCTTGGTAATATAGGCTTGCTCCCTATTACATGGGACTTTTCAGTCCCATAACTGGCGAAATGTAGGTGTACTATAGGTACACCTTTGTCCAAACTTTCGGGGAAACAAGACGTGCACGTACCTTCACTGGTACTCCGGAGCCACATGCCTCAGCAGCATCGACCCATTCCAAAGAATTCAAATCTCCTACTTGTGCGCTTTGTAATGTCACATTGCTGCTCACTTTCGCACTATCTTGTACTGGCACGTAATACTCTCCTCCCCATTTACCCTAAAATTAAATGTTATTGTCAATATCATAGTGGAGTTAAAACTGAAGTACAGTTCATTTGAAATTCCTAAACTTCTAAAAGGAGATTATCACACACGACGATCACAAGTTATGCCACGAAATACGTTCCATAAAGCCGAATTTATCTAAAACTTGATTTGCCAAATTATGCGTTGATACTGTACTTATTGGTTTAAATTAAAATATTATATTATAAGCAATGTTCATTCTTACATGATCCAAAACGGTGAACGCTAGATCGATATCCGGTAGATCGTCCAAGAAGAAATTGTTTCCTTCTTCATTATTGACAGTTAATAGATGAACATTGTTACGTTGGACGTCTTTCCTCCAACATTGTACTAATTGTTTGAGGGCAGAGGGAGCTGGGTAGGGGGCCACGATGAGAAGACGATGGCGGGGGGAGAGGCTGGCACGGGCTGCGGTGAGAAGGGAGAAGTCAAGATTCGCGCGTACTGTGATGGCTGTAGTAGGCACGGCCACCTTAGTTGGCCGCCAGCGCACCAGGTCCAAGCGCGAGCTAGCATTGCTGTGAGCTGATAGTTGACGATACAGAGACGTTGGCCGAATGCGACCTCCGTACAAATCGTCTTCTTCGCTCACTATGAAGGAGTCACGTTGAAGCGCAAAATGTAACATTTGACACATCTGTGGATTTTTAAATTAAATTAATTTCCATAAATCAAATTGACTACGATTTAATAATTAATTTAAAAATGTCTTACGTTATCATCGGTGGAAAAATTACGGACGATAGCAAGGTCCGCATTCTTAATTGTGTTGCCACTACTGTTGGTTGATTTCAAGTCTACCAGATCGAATTCTTCATAACTAATGTTAACGCCATAAATACTAGCCCCAATATTCTTAATTTCTTCAAAGACAGATCCTTTCATTTGGTTGTTTGTGATACCAACAACTTTAATTGAATCTTTGTTAACATTTTCGGCAACCATTTGCAAGAAAACTTGTAGTGAAGTTGAAACCTGGTAATCAAATAGACACGTTCTATTATCACTATATTCATAATTTTGTTCAAATCATCATCATCCTTATTCCATTTGTGTCCTCTCAGTAGTCATACCCTTTTTAGCTATACCATATTTATTCACTAGTGACCATTATCAAAAATAAAGTTAAAATTGTATTTGGCTAATAACCAACAATAATAAATACTTACTCATCACCTACTCGATGGTTCAAATGGCAATTATGTTTATTACTTAAGATGTTAATTTTGTTATGTTTCTCATTTTAAGTGAACTATGTACGTAAGTACATAAATTGATGTTCTTTTTAAGAAATCATTAATGCTCCCACTTACTTGTTGGTCTACTTGGAAATTAGCAACGAACTTCAGTGTCTGTAGCGTCATGTTACTTTTATTAATAGCTGGCAAGTTGCGATATCTTATATTTTCCATCATTAGCCCTCCACATCTGTGTAAGGTGAAAAAAATAAAATAAATACCTACCACACTTAAATAAAAAGTGGGTTACCGAATAGTGCGTTATAAATGTTTTGGTTTACCTTACAAAATCGTGTTCTTCTAAAACTTCAGCTTTATACAAAGCCTTATCTTCTTCCGTGGTTATTTTCTTCTCAGGATGTTTGTCCACATCCACAGAGATTCTCCTGATATGGGTGGGCAAGGTGACTCCATCGTGTGGTTGTCGCAGCATGTTCAACTGCAGCAAGCCGTCGATGAACGTGACCCAGTTGTCACGCCACAACAGCGTAGCTTCATTCAGAGAAGCGCTTGCAGCTTCGATTGTGTGGAATTCACCACTGCGGAGTCAAAGTGTCATTTGATTATCTTTCTAAGGTCAATTGAATACACTCGTGAAAACTTAAAATATTACACGACCCAAATAGCTTATCAGCACATGAGTCATGGGCTCCGATTGAGAAGCCGTCATCTTTTTAACCCTCTCGATATCCTTTCTTTCAAAGTTCTTTTCGATATCAACGTTTAGATTTAGAAGCCAAATCAATCTCCGCAACAACCTATCAAAGACATTTATTTATATTATTTAGACTACTTCAACTTCATGCAATTGATTGCATTAAACATTTCATTAGGCTTTTTTTTTAATGTTGGAGAATGTTTTTGAGTATTTTCTTCGGGATACATTGTATAATTTTCAATGTGTGAAAAAATCCCATTTAAATTACTAGATATGGATTCTGTCTGACTGTTCTCTAACATGGTTCATTTTATAGCAAATTGCCTCACTCTTGACTAACATCATTTTAAAAAGTAATAATATAAGATACATTTTTTTACCTGTACAAGTAGTCTCGTTCATGCAACAAGTCATAAATATCTTCAGCAGTGAGGTTCATATCCTGTGATTCATTAAGTTGTATTTCGTCTTTTTTATCTTTAGGTGTTAAAGCAGCGATCATGCCTGTAGCTACTTTAATTTTATCATCAAATACCTGCGGAATATATATAATACTTTGAACAGTCTTACTTTTAAAATGGAAAGAAGGATGAGTAATGAAATATTAAAGAAAAGTAAAACATACCACATGTTGCAATATAAAAGTCATGTGATAGTGGGTGATCACAGGCAATGGAAATTAGCAATAGTAGACATAGAAGGTCCATTGCTATGTCGCATGGGCCTGTACTAAATAATACTTTCATGGTCAGAAATAAGGGGTTTTAATTATTTTTTTAGTTTGGGAAATCATCAAATAACTTCTCCCGCTCTGGGTGGAGCGGGAGGATATCAGACTTTTACTGGCTTATACCCACCCGTGTTAGTTCAGTTTCCTGTGTGCCAGGGGCCACAGTACCTCTTTCGAACAACCCGCACCCCTGACAGGCATCGGCCTTAGCTGACCCCAGCAGTTGGTGCTGACATCTATTTGAGGCGCGCATGGAACACAACGCGCCGTCTACTCGGGCTTGGTCCTTACTGGACGGAGAGCTACCTATTATTCGCCGTCCGCTAGCTCACGCCTACGGTGACCGGGAATCGGCCTGGAATTCCCGACGCCCACAGCGTCTCCTGCGGCGACTAGGGCCGTGAAGGTGTATAGATTGCCTTGCCCTCACGTATGCACATTAACATTACTGCTTCGCAGACGGAGGTGACAGCTTCCCATGCAGTCTCGCTCCCGTACCATAGCCTGGGTCAGGGCCGGACGCGAGACATTTCCACTGCCGATCGTCTCCACGAGGAGCAATAAGGGTCTAAAGATAGATAAAATAATGACATCGAAGTTTTAATACATACCTCAAAACATCCAGTTCCTCTTTGCAATGCAACTCTAAGTTTCAGTTGACTCTGTATGTTCATCACGGGTTGTGCGTATAAGTGCACGTCGCAGAACTCTACTGAAAGCTGCTTCATCGGAACACCCAAGGTCATGGCCAAGGTGTCCCAAACAGCCACCAGGGATGATGCGAACGGATATACCGTTTTACCTAGAGAAATCATGAAAAATTAATCACCACAGCCCTTTACAAAAAAGAACATGGAACGGATCATAACCACATTAGAGCTGTATTGAGAGCAGATGAAGCTATAAAGGGTAAATAGCATCATCCATTTTTGCAATGGACAGTGACATCTTTGACACTGCAAAACGAAAACAGCCCAAGCAGTTCAGTTTTGAAGTTAAAAACAAAATGACAATAGGTAATCAAGATACTTAAAATTATAATATTTTTCTATTAGGCTAAATAGGTACCTCTGATAACATGTCCTTTTAGATACTCATGTTCCTTATCGTACAATGATATGGTATACGTGCAAGCTGCACCCTTCCTCCGGGTAGCGGTATGGTACAGCGGCAGAGCCCTGAAAAATAAAACAAAATATGTTGTAACGTAAAACAAATAAAGCACTCGACAGACAGACTTATTAAGGTTTATAAAGCTTATGAAACCCCAACTTTAGACGACATATAATATTAAAAAATCTGTAAGCAGTTTTATTAACTATCGAAGAAAAGTAATTTCACTCACCATTTTTCTCCATGGGCCCACTCGATGAGATGAGAAAGGAATGGCGTACCAGTGGATACTGGCATCTCTATTTTAGGGTAGAGAATTTGAACCTTTGGGTGATATCCTTCCATGTACAATCTGTCAATAGAAAAGTATTAAGTATATATTATATTAGTACCTATATTTTATTATGTTTCTGATGCTTTCATTTATTTTTATTTGATTTTGATTTAATTTTAATTTAGTTGTAATGTAATTTAATTTAGTTTATCCTGATTTTAAATGTTATGTGTAACATAGTGTAAAACACCTACTGTACAAAATATGGATTATTATTGTCCGAAATAAACGTTTTTATATATTTTTTATTTGATAACTAATGACCAAAGCAAACAAAAATTTTTTTTTTTGCGGTTACGTGTTACTTCGAGGATGCCCGACTATCGAAATCATTCGGACCTCTTAATCATGAGCTCATAATGCGGAATTCCGTATGATTTAAAACGACTCAGGTAAATACAACAAATTACTTAACAGTCTTTCAATTACAATCTTAAGGAATTTGAAGGATTGCTCTTATCCCTCCGCCAGTCTAGAACAACTGTCAAATTACGGACAATATGTCAGCCACTTTTGGGTGGTCTTGCGCGTATTCGGCGCATGCGATTTATGTAAACGCTGATAATATCTCATAAGTTACATAAAGGAGCTGTTTAGAAGTTACGTCAATGGAATCGTTGTTTGAAAATTTGGCTACTCGACAACGTATACCGCGCATATGAAACGCATTTCCATTTTATAATTACCCCACAGACATAAACATGTTTCATTTCAGCCGAAAGACGTCCACTGCTGGACATAGGCCTCCCCCAGGCTCCTCCACTTCAACCGGTCTTGTAAACATGTTTGTCGAAAGTAAATTATAACTGGTGGTTTTATTACGTACTTGCCAACTGCTTCGAGCAACAGATATGTGTTGTCAGGGTGTCCACGCCTAGTAAGCGCTATGTTTCTACAGTCTGCAGGAAGGGACCGCTTTAGGATAGCTTGCAGTAGACCATGAGGAGCTACCTCCACCAGCACTGCGTTAGATGGTATATGTTTCAAAGTCTCCTCGAAAAGTACTGGGTTCTGAAAAACAAGAGAACATCAATACTATTAACATTGTAAAAAATAAAAAAGGTTTTAAACACTTACAAATATTTGTACTATAACTAAGAAAGCACCGAGACATTCTTCTTCATAGCGTGGCGATGGCAATCTAAATTGACGCATCTCAGAATTCAGTTACGTGTTTGGTGCTATCATTAGCGTCCATGATTTTCGACCTCTACTAGGGACAAAACCGCTTGCAAAAAGCTAGTATGTAGGTACATATTATGTTGGTAATGTGAGTTCTTACCAAAAGGTTGTTAGTGTGGTACTCAGCCGACGAGTACTTAGCCAGGGGTTCCTCCCATCTATCATTTGGCACCGAAGTTGAAACCCAGCGTTCACTCCGAGCCCTCGGCGTCTTAATTACTTCGCTCAAATACTTCAGCAAGCCGGGACCTGTGTTTAAATTTTATAATTGAAAAATTGGATACATTTACATCAACGTTTGTTGGTAGAATAAGTGTTATATTTGCTTACCAGCATCAGCAATATAACGTGAGTGGTAGGCGATGTTGGAGCATGGGACTTCCTTAGCAAAAACGCCCTTAGCAGTCAACTCTGCGACGAACTCTTTCATGATATCAGCAGGTCCCGAAATGGTACTAGACTCAGGCCCGTTGTGGCAAGCCACTTCAATTTCAGGAGGACACATTTTTGAAATCTGTGAATAAAAGTATGTTATGAATGTTGGATTACAAAAAGTATAGTTCAGTAAGGAGCACGGATTAGCAGGAACCTACGTCAACCTTTTTGTACATATTTTTTTTTACATTAGGTACTGAAATCTGAAGCCTCAAATGGCCAATGTACTGGACATGAAGAAGTCCTAAGCTAGTCTTAACCTATGCAATCATGTGGGTTAGCATTTTTGCATGATTGAAAATGCAAGCCCACATGATGTGAAGCGTGAAGATCCAGGGTCGTGCTTTGTTAGACAATGAGAGGCTAATAAGCATAATAATATACTTTTTGATCTAATACCTTTCAACAAGCAATTCTTGTATGTATATATAATCTAAAACCCGGAAACGGCTCCAACGATTTTCATGAAATTTTGAATGCAGTGGTTTTCGGGGGCGATAAATCGATCTAGCTAGGTTTCATTTTTAGAAAATGTCAAACAAAAAGAAAAAACGAGTACCTAATGCTCGGTCATACTGATATTATTAATTAAAACCTTAGGGTTTAAAAATACTCTTACCTGTTCATATCCCAGACCAATAGCAGCCATGGATCCTCGAATGAATGGAGTCTGCAGCGACACCAGACCGCGGCTGTACGCTGATAGAATCATCTCCTCCGCCGTCAAACAACCGTCGGCGTACGCGCATCCCAGCTCACCCACACTGTGACCTGTAGATGAGAAGAATGGGTATTTTTAGCGTTAGGTTTTACCTCAAGGTGCTTTCCACTTGAGTTCACGAGTTGTAACGTGTTTTAATACTGAGATTTGCATTAATCGCACTACGGGCAGTCAGCTCCACTGTCATCACGTTGCTAACTGGCTAATTATTATTTTGACTAAGGCATAAGCCATTATGTATGTAAGAACCGAATTATTCATTTAAACATTATGCACATGAAAAATCAATAATGTCTAAAATAGGACTTTATGCCTGAGGCATTTCCTATCAATATGACAGGTGTAACGTAAAAGATAGATAGCTGGGAAATAACGATAAAATACAGGAATAAATACTTACACAGAGATAAATAAATATACACAAAATAGACTTTGTCAAGAGAATTACTGATTAGTTGAGGGAAATAACGAATCCAATTCTCTTCTAGTTCATGCGGATAAAAAAGAAACAGAAGACTATACCTCAATTCTTGTAACAAAAATATTAGTATTACCGATAATGCCATCAGGCACCAATCCAAGTTCCCGAAGCACATCAGTGAGTCCTATTTGAATAGCAGCTATTCCAACAAACGAATGAAGGATGTTGTCAAATATTGTCTTGTCGGGCGATGTGATTATGTGCACAATGTCGATTCCTTTTGGTTCCAAAGTTAGTCGGCACCTGGTATTTAAAAATATATGATGATGAATATATGAATGATACTGAAAACATTGGATTCATTCAGTAGACAAAAAAACTTTTTTCAAAAAAATAACAACCGACTTCCAAAAAAACACTACAAAGTTCAAAATAACTTTAATTTCGGAAGTTGGTGACTTTGGATGTGTATTTTAATTATTTGTCACCGCCTTCCGAAATTAAAGTTATTTTGAACTTTGTAGTGTTTTTTTGGAAGTCGGCTGTTATTTTTTTGAAAAAAGTTTTTATTTTTCACTTTTTAGTTACCTACCCCATACCAATTCGAAATTTCATCATCCTTGGCGTCAAAACAATGCATATTTATGCGATAGCAACATTCGCGGTTGATTTGCTGTAATTTTTTGAAGAGTTCCGTTGTCTGTCTCCGAAACGCATCATCAGATCTATATGAAATTTCAATGGGACCATTTCGGAGTAAACCCCTTTCGAACAAAAAAAGAATTTTGCAAATCCGTCTATATACGACGGAGTTATGCCCGAACATAACTCCGTCATTCGGATATTTTACTCTCACTGGAAGAAAAAAAAATTCTACCAACAGACTATTAGTTAAAGGTGAATTTTAAAATTAATTTACCGTTCTATCGCAGCAGCGAAGATCGGTATGCGCATGAGTTGCGCACCCATACCAGCCCACTGCGAACCCATCCCGCTGTACACGAACCACAGGGGCCGCCGAGCGTCGTCGAAGTACTCAGCCTCCTCACACAGACTCACTGTCTTTTGTTCTTCGTCTGTCTCTAGAATAACGAAGCAAAAGAGATGTTAATCATCGCGAAAGTAAGGCAAGAGCAAGAAATCTAAAGTGACAATGTGCCAGCCATAGTCGTTGAACCGATGACAGTTGGGCTAGAATTGTTTTGAGCAGAAACCGAGAAACGGCGAATGTAGGGTGTCGCCTCAGGCTAGATGGAGTGATGATATTTGCGAGGTCGAGGTCAGTTTATTGGCATTATGTAATAGGAGCTTATGTCTAATGATTAGGATAATTAAGTTTCATCCGGTGTCACACTTACTTAAAATGATAAATCCTCTGCCCAAATGTCCAGCGATGCTTGTCTGGTGAATGTTATGCAACAAAGCGAGCTCCTCAGGATCTATCGAGCGTGACTTCAAATTCTCAAATATGTTCTTTATAGTAGTGTCCTGTCTCGCAGATATAGTCACGAGATGTGCAATACTACTATTGTAGCGTGACAGATCCTGGAACAAATTGGAAAATATTTAATGGTTAAAATTGACCAAATCTAAGGCTTAATAAATATTTTGTAGTATGCTACAGAAAAGTACTGCAGCAAATGCTTCACCATGGTCAATACCAGGTAACACCAAAACGAGGGATGTAAAATTGTGGAGAATAGAAGAAACAAAAGGTGGGCTATACCCAGTATTGGTTGATCTTGGGCTGAGCTGATGATAATGAACGGGAAAGGTCATTCCTGCATTTTATAGCGATATTTTTTTGTACCTTGGGTTTATAGTGTCCATGCAGCAGCACGTGAGCGTTGACGCCGGTGACGGACATGCCGTTGACGGCGACGTAGGAGCGACGGAAGCTCTGGTGCTCAGTTACGACGCGCATGCGCCCCTCGCGCATTGCTACCACGTCCTGTCGCGGATTGTTGCAGTGAAGGTTGGCGGCTATCTCACCGCAATGGTATCCAAGCAACACCTATTGATATTGAGCAAAACTTGCATTACATTATTGTATGCCATTAAACATCGGACGCTGTAAACACTTGCATGCAATTCTTTTATATTACTCAGAAATTAGAAATGTTGGGACGTGAACAACAATGAACGAACTCGTTTGTTTTTAAAGAATTCATTAAAAACAAAAGAGTGTACTCCCGAATACTGTGAGCAATGATGAAAATATACATATGTACGTTTAATACGAATGATATTACATACATTCATGTTATGCATTATTACCTTCCAGAATTAATTATCTAAATGATGATAAAGCCGCATCAAAATTCGTTATGTACAGCGTTTAAATTATAATATGTTTAGATGATAATAATACCTAATAGCCCCAATAAAAAGGTTACCTTCGTTATAGCAGATATACCCGATGCAGCTTCTCCGTATCCAATGTTGGAAATGACGCTGCCAACGAAGAGTGTGTCTTCTTTACCCTTACAGAACACCCTTTCAATAGCATCCAGTTCCGCTTTGTCAGCATCAAGCGTACCTGTAACGAAATTTTGCAATAGGTATAATAACTACTGTTTTCACAAAAATATTGTTTGTTCATGTCTGCCTCTTTAATCTTCTATTCGTGACCGTGATAATCGTGGTCGTGGAGTCCTGAGTAAGACCCTCAATACCATTTTTCAATTATAAATTTTAGTCTGCGGTAACCCAGAGACTAGATTTGTGCCAATTGAATTGTAATACGCTCTATATTACATTGAACTTTAAAAATCTAGAGAAATCCAAGTATATATCTCCCTCATCCACTTCTATTGACGTGATGTAATATTTCTTTCACTTTGTTCCGTGTGGTGCTAGACGTAAATAATAGCACTATCCTATCTCTTCCCGTGGGTGTAGTAGGAGGCGACTAAGGGACTTACTAGAGAATGGGCAGCAGCGGTCTCTATGCATTTTACCACCATACTGCGATCGCCAAACCGCCTGCCAAGCGTGGCGATTATGGCAAGCCCCCGAAATTGGGGGAAGCCTACGTCCAGCAGTGGACGTCTTCCGGCTGAAATGATGATGATGAATGTGTCTTTTATAAACTATCAAGTCAAAAAGGAATACCTGAACCAAAAGCTTCAACATATTCCACAGCATGCGGTGGAACTCTCGCTTCCTCGTAGAATTTGTTCAAAAAGTTAACCGTACTATCAGGATTCCTAAAGTATCCGTACTGAGGGCCCGTTTCTCCCGTTAGCAAGCCGGTGTATTCCGTCTTCGCGTGCATTAAGTCCGCATAGATTCTGTAAATTACAGAAAAAAATTAAGCGTTATACTTTGGAGAAAACAACTAAGTAGGTAGAAAAAAAAAGTTAGTATGTGCATATTTTTCTTCGATGATAAGGGCCATAAAAAATCCGTTGCGAAAAAGAAATGGTGTTAGTCATGTATGCCTCCGTCTCTCTCTCTCTCTTGTACTGGCTGAAATCACATTCTGTTCTGCTCGAGAATAATAAGAGATCCATAGTAACTTACCTCAGAGCATCTTTAGCCTTCTGCAGAAACAAAACGTTAACGGCTTCAGATTTGACGCAGCCATTGGCATTCTGATCAAATGACTTAGTTTTACCATCCATCGCCTGTCTTATGATCCTGGACATAAAAAACGCGATTATTACATTTTTTTTTTTTTTTTGTATGCTATTAGATTGGGCTCTTATCTATTCTTAGCTGTTATGGACAAAATTTTACTCTAAATTGGAAAAAGAAAAAACTTTTTAACAGCACCTTTGTTTCAGTTGTCAATTATGGCTTAAGATTCCATTACTCGTTTAATTATTTCAGCTTGAACTACTGGAACCCTAGACAAGCAAGTCCAACTTGAAGATGGTAAGTATTTACAAATACCTATGATGGGTAAAAAATTGTGTGTACCTTCCGTAGTGCACTGAAGACTGGGGATGGAGACACAAGTAGCAGCCTCCAACGACGGCTGCCTCGCATTCACCTCGACTCATAGCAAGATAAGCCTGCTCCAGCGCTGCGGTGGAACTGCAGCACGATTCATCGATCGCCATCGATGGACCCTTCGCGTTAAGCCAATAGGAAATGCGGTTGGCGAACATTGCCTTACAGCATCTAAAAATAAAGGTATTATTACCAATGGTATAAAGACACGCTGCATGTGTATTACACAGACTAAAAAAGACCCCAAATTCCGTATGGTTATAATGATTTACTACTACGTTCAAACTACGTCAATGTCGTGTTTTTTAGAAACACTGTATTTAACGGTAAGGAATCGAAATGTAATATTCTGTATATTCCAAGACATCATCATCTGCCTAGCCTTATCCCAACTATATTGGGGTCGGCTTCCAGTCTAACCGGATGCAGCTGAATATCAGTATTTTACATGCAACTGCCTATTTGACTTCCACAATCCAGTAACTGGGTAATATAATACCCTTTCGTAAGACTTTCGGGCTTCTGACGACCCGTAACGACTGTCAAATACCCACAAATGACAGCCGGGACCTACGGCTTAGCGTGCTTTCCGAGACACGGAGGGGTCTTGGTATGTAAAGATATTCACCCATCCACGGACCAACCGCGTCAAGCGTAGCTTAACCTGATCGATCGACCCGTGCAGCTATTGTCACTTATCTTCCAAGACAATTTATAGATATTTATTAGCAGATTTCGAATGTGATTGACGTGGTTCATCATCATCGTCATCATTTCAGCCGGAAGACGTCCACTGCTGGACATAGGCCTCCCCCAATTTGGAGGGGCTTGCCATAATCGCCAAGCTTGGCAGGCGGGTTGGCGATCGCAGTATGGTGGTAAAATGCATAGAGAACGCTGCTGCCCATTCTCTAGTAAGTCCCTTAGTCGCCTCCTACGACACCCATGGGAAGAGATGGGATGATGCTATTCTTTACGTCCGGCACCACACGGTACGTACGGACGTGGTTACGAGTACGGAATCGTTAAGTGGTCACAGTGAATTCAAGCCCAGTCGACTAATCAAGTGGTACTGTGTTAGTAAGAGCAACTCGAGAAATCTTCATCAACATTTATTAAGATTCTCTTTCAGGAATCTCGTATTCTGCGGGGTACTTGCGCAACACCGTTGACAAAGCCTTTAATTGGTCAGTGGGTAGTGTTAGGGATTTTTTACTGTTGAAGAATATTCATTACGTTATTTACGTTGTTGAGCAGACGATTTTATTTTGGAATTTCCTTCAAAATCCTTCGAATTGTGAAACACAATTGGGATGCTGTTTTGTGGTTGCCCTGGCTAAAGCAATCGCCATCTTACGCCTAATATTTGGGAATTTTTCATATCACTTGCATCATATAACTTGCGAAATGTGCATGTCGCTGCCTTTTCGGGGCAACAAACAACATGTTTATAAATTAACGAAATTATTTCTTACCCAGTTATACCCAAGCCTGATCTAGATGCAGCGTCATAGAATGAGGCTTTTTCAGCTTCAGAGAAACAGGTTCCGACGAACACGCCTACTTTTTTACCAGATAAGTTCTCAGGATTCACTCCTACGGACAACAAAAATATCAGTTGTATTATGGGACATGATTTATTAAAGCCGACATTAATTTATTCTCAATTTCGACATGAAAATGAAAACATGGAAAAATAAATTATACAAAATGAAAATATGGTTTCGTTGCATGTGCATGTGTATATTATACATCAATTTTTACATCAGTTTTATTCAGTTTGTCCAAAATGGCTAAAATTGATTTTTCGCCTTTTTAAGTTACTCCTCAAAATAATGCACTCTTAACGCGGGTGGCACGCCAACCAACACGACCGGAGAAAGATCAAGTGCAGGATTAAGTATTAACAGCTTATAGTGTTTTCTGAGGCTCGGGAGTATCACATCACCATTTATGTGTTCTGGCTAATCTCCGAAACGGCTGAACCGATTTTACGGGACATTCACTGGTGTTTAGTTGATGTAATAAGGAGTAAGTAAGGTTTACAATGGTATCTAAACACTTTTAATACAATCTTCACAAATAAATAAAATTGGGGGCAGCAGCTAGTCATATAACATCTTACCTGCATCATAAATAGCATTGTAGGCCTGTTCAAGGACTTTACGGGACATGGGATCCATGCTGTTGCCGAGGCGGTAGTGCACCTTGAAGAACTGGCCGTCGAATCGCTCCAGGTCCGGTACTGTGCCCAGGTGCTTAGCTGACTCAGGGTGGTTGGCATTCCAGCGCACATTCTCTGCAATTACTGGATTCACCTAAGGATAACGTGATATTAAGTTTTTCTATCTGGGATTTGTAAGTATCAACTCGTTGCCTGCATTTGTGCCCGGATAGTGGCAATAGACTCGCCTCCCATTATATGACACTTGGAGCAGACTGAAGACCCGTAACAGCTTTCTCAAGTCGGCCGTCCCACTATATGACGGTAGCTTTAGTGCGGCGTGACTGAAACTGTGGCTTCTCAAACACCCCGCTCCGGCTGACTGTGTTGAGTCTGAAGAAAAACTTCCAGCGGGCCACCAACTGCCACAGCCCACCTGGAAATCTCTTAATCGACTAAGAAGCCAGGTGGACCGCTGTCGGTACAACTTCGTCAGGTGAGATGAGACGCAGTGCGACTGTGGAGCCACATCAAATCAAATCAAATCAAAATATTTTATTTAACATAAACCTGCATGGGCACTTATGAAACGTCAGAAGCTAGGTGCACGGTTCCAAATTGTCGCTTCCTATGGAGATGAGCTGGCAAGAAACTCCACGGTTACTCTTTTAAAAATAATTGGTTTTAACAATGTTTTCAAGTTACAGAAATAGGTATGGGAAGACAGTGCATGCCTGTTAGTAAGTACCAGGTACATCGCAAAGTATGCCCCACCTCTTGTCATGCTGTCTTTGCAATTACTCCTGCACTATGATAGACCTTTGGGAGGCCAACGATAACGCTCTATCGAAGTGGCAGAACTCTGGTCGAAGCTTGCCTGAGCTCAATTGGAATCATCGATACGACGAAGAAGAAAATATGACACTTAAACGTAACTGGCGACTAAAGGTTTCTGGCATCATTTAGTAGTATCCGTTTTTCTTTTTTTTTACCAATTGCATTTGATTTTAATTACCTATTGTTACATGTAGCGAAAGTGACACGATATTGAATGGAAAAAAAACATATTTAATCAAAATAGTGATTGACATAACTTGAATATAGGAAACTATCAGCACGCCGCGGTTTCACCCGCGTAGTTCCCGTTCCCGTGGGATTACGGGGATAAAATATAGCCTATGTCACCCGGGGATAGTGTAGCTTCCCAACAAAGAAAGAATTTTTCAAGTCTGTTCAGTAGTTTCGGAGCCTACTCAGTTCAAACAAACAAACAAATCTTTCCTCTTTATAATATTGGTATAGATATCTAATAATAATAAAAAATACCATTTTTCAGATTATCTTAAGTACGTGCATCTTTAATGGGGTATTAAATGTTTCAACAAAATAACTTGTATATATTGCAATTAATTGAAAGAAAATTTAAAATTCATAGGTATTCAAAGTACACTTTGTGAACAAGTATATTACTTTGAGGATTGTATCTTAGGTAAAATTGCTTGGACACATACTGAACCAACTCGATACGACAATCTAGAGTAAAAAAAAATCGAACTGGTTGCTAATTTAACTGTCCAATTTTAAGGTATCGAAATATTCTCACGAAATTATTACTAGTTAAAATATTAGAAAAATGATTTACTTTAGTTGTAAATATGTGAGCACTATGTACTTATCTATCACATCATTAACTTACCAGTCATTGCTTATTTTTTTTATTCTTTATTTTATTCTAGGTGCATCTTTGTCTCATACAATAGGGTGTTTTCCAATTTTTCAAAAACTATTCTAATTTGAAGATTGGAACGAGATATTTAACAGAAAAATAAAAATAAATTGATTTCTATGCATTTTCTCAATTAAAAACGATTTCAACCGAATTTATTTTTTCGTTGTTTTGAATTTACCGCCAAAACGCTTCTTACGATGACTTTTTATCACGTGATGTAAACTAAAGTAGTTAGTAAGTAAATAAGTGAATGTCGAGTTTATTATTAACAAGATTTTTAATGGATAGAAAGTGATATTACTGGTGTGCGGTGCCTCTGTGCACAAATACTTCTAAAATGGCGCCAAACTATGTATTTGTACCGGTGCCGTTTATATAGAGTTGACGTCACATGTCACGTGACAAAAAGTCATCGTGAGGAGCGTTTTGGCGGTAAATTCAAAACAACGAAAAATCAATTAGATTTTAATTGAGAAAATGTGTATTAATAAATTTATTTTTATTTTTCTGATAAATATTCAAATTAAAATAGTTTTTATCAAATCGGAAAATACCCTATTGTATAATAAATGTATGCAAGCATTTTAAAAGAGCGGTGGAAACGGTGGAATTTCTGGCCCATTCTTCACCATATGAAACTGCATTTTGGAAGAGGCAACTAGAATATTTTTTATTGTGAGATCCAAAAGTGCCTTTTACGTGCCTATTTGAAATAAATTATTCGACTTTGGGAATTCGTTATGCATTGAACCGACTTCTAAAATTGATCGATAACTGCAGCACAATTTAAAATAAGGGTTCACTTATTGTATGTATTGTCACGGCACTCACCTTATTGTACAGAATCTCCGACAATTCTTTGACGTGGTGCGAGGAGGGGTAGATCCCCGACATGCCGGAGATAACGACCCTCTCGCCGTCGGCAACCATAGCCGGCGCTGACGACGCAGCTTCGCCCTCAGACCCTGGGTGGGGCTGGGGCTGAGCGAGCTCTTGCGGGGTTGGCGTCATGGTTCAACGTAGTGACTATAATATTACAGAGTTGGTTTAACAAAATATATGGACAGAATTTGTTTGTGGATGATGATGATGATAGGTACACCGAAACTGTTGACAAACCTTTTCTAAATAAATAAATGAGGTATTATATAGATTATTCAGAAGGTAGGTAGGTACCTACTAAAGAGAATAGTTAAGAGACAGAACTCTCCAAAATACACCAAAAATAATAAATATTAAAAGTCAAATAAATTAATTAAAAACAAAGGCTTATTTTTCAATAGTCATGTTTATAACTTTTATCTGAAGAATAAATCTGACAGTTTGGCATAATTTATATACAAAAGCTGTCAAACTGACATATTTATTTTCCTCACATAAAAATTATCTGACTAATAAAAATCAGCCCTAAAATGTGTTTGCAGAGAATTGGATACTTACTTGTTTATTTTTATATAGCAAAAAATAAGTTTATTGCAGTCCACACCAAACTCTAGCGACAGTTCGGTGAGAATGAAATCAAGTTGGAGTTTCCTCTATTTATATGAATTGATCGGAAGAAGTGCTTTAATTAGTAAAGACCGCATTTGAACTTACCCATAGTACGTTGAACCATTTTATTTGGGTGCTAGATGACGATGTATCTATACATTTATTCATTGAAGTGTAAAGCACCGTATTTTTAATTAATTATAATACGGTATAACGGGAGTCATTCGCTCTGTCTTCGTTCCGAGTAGGTATACGTTTTCTTTTTTTTTTGCCTGGGAATGTCTTCATGGATACCTGGTATGATCTGGGGAGCTCGGAGGATAGTACCATAATTCGAGCCCAGGAGATACATATACATTGGCTGCAGCCCCGATTAGTTACCCGACCGTCCCTTGCTCGTTGATGCGCCAGCCCGCGCCGCAGCTGAGCCAGTAGCTTTAAATTCCCCGTCTAATAATCATGAAAATATCTTGATCCAGCCTGTCCCTGATAGTACTAGCTGCCCCCCCCCCGCGCCAGCGACTCCCTGAGCCGAGGTTCGTACCCCACAGGGGGTGCCCTCAGTGCGCAGCCGTTTTAGGTTTAAGTAGGTTTACGCCCTGGCTGGAGGCTTTTAGAATCCTAAAAACCTTCACAGCGTAAAAACATCAAGATGATCGGCATGGGTATCACCATCTTCTAAGATCAGAGTATCAAAATGCGTTCACCTGTAGTTACTATTGCTAGCTAGGTGTGAAGTGTTTGTTTTTGAAAACATGAAATTTAAGAACATAGCATTAAAACACACCTATACCTATTCTGCAAAAGGTTAGGCAGAGGACAGACATAGGAGCATAGTGTACCTAACACTGACTTTCCTAGTCCCATTTAAAAAGGCGCGAGCCTATTGACCGATATTTATGACATTGATTTACACTCGGTGATTACTTTAACTTACACACTGACTTGTTAATATGCTAGGAAAATAGTATACTTACTTTCATCATACATACATACATACATACTCAGCCTATAAACGTTCCCACTGCTGGGACACAGGCCTCCTCTCCATGAGAGGGAGTGGGCCGTAATCTACCACGCGGGCCCAGTGCGGGTTGGTAGATGTCACATGTCTTCGAATTTTCGGTTCTAGGACATGCCGGTTTCCTCACGATGTTTTCCTTCACCGTTTGAGAGCAGTGGTGATGAAATTATTTACACAAAGTAATGTGCCTGGCTGGGTTCGAACGCACGACCTACACTCGTAAGTCGCGGCCGTTACCACTGGGCCACCACTGCTCTATCTCTTACTTTCATCATGTAGACATATTGATAGCCAGTCGGGACCTTCTTTCCACTATATATCGAAATGCATCATCTTAATCAACCTCTAATGATCGCACTCCGGCCACAGGCCTACTCTCTATCAAATGGAGCGGACCATACTCCACCACGCGGGCCTACTGCGGATTGGTACATGTCCTATGTATTCGAATATTTGGTTTACAGTAGCCCCTGGCACACAGGCTACTGATCCCAACACGGGTGGGTGTTAGTCAGTAAAAGTTTGACACGTCTTCCTACTCCACCCAGAGCGAGAGTTATTTGATGATTTCGCACTCTCAAAAAATTTAAACCCCTCGCAAATCAAGTGTACACCATGTGTTCCGATAACAATATAATCTCTATTGTTTCTGCTAATAAGACTCGCGACGGGTAGACAGGTATGTAATTATTTCAGCCAATAAACATCCACTTCTGGACATTGGGGTCCCCGAAGAAACGCTAGAACAACTGACTTTGCGCTACCACGCTGATCAACCTTATCTGGCTATCCACCCATGTACGATGCGTCTTCTACTACGCGGTTCCTCATTGATAATTCCTTGAACCCATCTTATACGTTCCATGAGTTATTAAATCCATTCATAAAACCCACCTGTCCTGAACGCCCTGTAAGGATGCTGATACATCGTTTGCGAGTTTTAATACCTATGAATGAGCAAACAGATGGGCCAGTTAGTCAGAGGATGTCTGAAGACGAGCGTCGTCATCGACGCAGGCCTAAGAAGCGCCAACACATAGACTTAGATTCGTTCTACTGATTTACCGCAAAAATAAAGATATCTAGCAACGAATTTTTTTTTTTTTTTTGGTTGGGACATCATCAAATAACTTCTCCCGCTCTGGGTGGAGCAGGAGGGCGTCTCAGACTTTTACTGACTAAAACCCACCCGTGTTCCCTCAGTAGCCCGTATGCCAGGGGCTGTGGTATCTCTTTCGAACAAACCCGCACCCCTGGCAGGCATCGGCCCTTGCGGGCCCCTTCGGTTTGTGCTGACATCTCTTTGAGGCGCGCGTGTAACACAACGCGACAGGGCCGAGCTTCAGATCAAAATAAATAATATAAAAGGATCGTTCAGTCGTGCCTGCTTAGTGCTGTAGCAGATACTCAATTATACTTTTTACATTTATTTAATCATCTCTACGCCATAATTGCGCAAAACCATCAATCAGAATCTGAATTATTTTGAAGTGTCTAATTTTAAAGTTGCTAATCCATTGCTTCTTACGTTCGAAAAATGTGTCTATTCAACGACGTTAACAACGCAATGAATGCTGTTGAACTGTCAAAATTGAAGTCATTCCTACTGTTATTGTGCTGTTAATTACCCCTCTCAATTAAGTGCAGTTGAAAAACCTTGAATTTACATCAAATGCCAAAAGGTCACTTGAATTGTCATCAATTCGAATATATTTTTAAATCAACAGTGTCTACCATTTTGGATGCGCCTATTAATTTATTCTCTAAGGTAATCGCACTCAGTGCCCTTTCTTTTATTTAATTCTTTGTTGACCACACAATGAAATAAATACATTGATTTGGTTTCATTAATTTTTATTTTATTTTTATTTACTAGGTTAAAATTACTTTTAGGCTTAATTAATTAAAAATCAGTTCGTTCACCGACACCTGAGTTTGTGTTATTGTCTCAATGTTCAATTATTTCTATTTTGGCGCTCGTACTAATTAGATCAATCATATGCCATACAAACGAATACCTCCTGCATGATTCACCGTGACTCTTTTGATACTGGTTCATTAAATATGGAAACGTGAGAAATCAAATTATTTAGATACTTAGGCACCTACTTAGTATTAGGTTGAGATAGTTAAAAACTCACATCAAACGTGTCCTTATCAAAAAAGCACATTATAAGATATAAAACTACAATGAAGATAGGGAAGTTTGGCATTAATTCCTTCGGCACATGTCGCTTCCCTGGAACCTCATTAAAGCATAACTATCTGAAAGTCTATTAACTGCTCCCAAATTACAATGTAATTTTTTTTATTATTTTTACTTTTTAAATTGTCTGACATATTCTCGTTATTATTTGACATTATACAGGATGCGTTTTTATCCAGTACGCAAATTTTAACCATGAATTCAGCACATCATTCTAGAGCCGCTAGCGCAGAAATTTTACGCCAGTTATAGGCACAAGAAAAAAACTGCTGTTTCATAGAAAAGTGCAATACCTACGCGGTCAAAATGTATGGAACAGCTGATTTTTTATACACATCAATTTTAATATCGACTATATATTAGTGATTGTGATGGAAATCATGTGAAGTTCATTTTATTTATGTAGATTCTTTTACATATTGTGAATGAGAAAACGTTGTAGGCCTTACAGACTAAATTTGTAGACGATTTTCTATTCTTCGTCTTCATTCCTCAATTTACCTGGTACTTATTGACAGACCTGCACAGTCCTCCCATACCTATTATCACTGTAATTTGAAAACATTGTAAAAGCCAATTATTTTTAAAAGAGTAACCGTGGAGTTTCTTGCCGGCTCTCCTCCATAGAAAGCGACAAATTGGAACCGTGCACCTAGCTCCTGACGTTTCATAAGTGCCCATGCAGGTTTCATCATCATCATCATTTCAGCCGAAAGACGTCCACTGCTGGGCATAGGCTTCTCCCAGGCTCCTCCTTATCAAAAACAAAATAACGTTTAGCATTGATCCGTGTATGGTCCAATAAATTTGAGAATGTCCTCCCCAGATGCGATCCTGTGAGTGGATTCTCCAGGATTTTGCCGGACCAAGATGCGACCACGCTTCGTCCACACGAATCACCATCCTGAATCCCTGCAGCAGCCCTTGTCTGACGAAATAATTGCTGGTTAAACCTGGTCAGCCTCTCATTCACAAAAAAGCGCACAGGCCTCCCAGAGAGTCCGAGGGCCTCTGTTGTTGCTTCACGTCGCACGCGGGCTCCGTTCAACACGGCATCACGCTGGTCACGATGAGCGAAGCGCACCATCATAGCTCGAGGGCGGGGCACAGTAGACGTTATGGGGCTTGAGGCCTTTATATGCCTGCCGCCGACTCGCTCCGCACTCACGGTGTCGTGTTCCTCCAAAGCGACCCCCTAGCTTTGTGGCAATTAGCTGGAACAGGTGTGTCGGGTTTTCCGCTTGCGACTCAGGTACGTTTGCTCAGGTACGTATCAGTAGATCATTTGCCATCAGCTCTTGATCCCTGTCATTAAGGTCCTTCTTGAGCTGCAGAACCACACTCTCCACCGCACTTAAGTCTGTCGGATTGCATCCCGCATCGTGAAGCTGTTCAAGCCTCCAACCTGGACTCAATCCCGTCCATCCGGGTATGACTCGAGTCATTAGATGCCTTCAACTCCGCTACGTCTTTTCTTAGCTCCATGACCTCAAATCGCAAAGTGTAAGTAGCTCCTCACCTACCATTTTCAAAGCGGACCCGACGTCCTGTGGGAATTCGGGCATCCTCTCCAAAGCGGTCACGATTGGGGCAGACGCCAACACCTGTAGCAGCGGCTCCACCACCAGAGGCGACGCTGGGGCAGCAATTGATTGTGGCGTCAACGTGCGGCAGTTGACATAGATGTTGGCAAAGCGGCAGCAGACGGAGATGTCGGCGTTTCGGCAGTTGGCGAAGGTGTCGTTGGATGCACCAACACTGTTGACGGGGGGGCGCCCCGGGGGCTAGCGTCGCCACAGCTGGTGGCGTTGGCATCGATGTGGACGCCAGCTCCACACCCTGTACTGCCGTCATACAACCTCGTACCGGCGTTTCGGCCTTATTATCCCTGCGGACATTTTTCTTACACTCGGGGCAATTCCAAGCGGAGACCAAAGGACCCTTCATAGGAGCCCAACGCACACTCTGTGATACGGCAGACTATATTTTGTGCACCTTGCTGTTTCCACTGCTGACAAAAATTTGCCGCTAGCACCGCACTTTACCGGCATTCTTGCTAGGGCTGGATAAATGTTCAATGAACCTCTAGAACACAATGTTTGTTTAGGTTTTGGTCAATAAAAAACGTTGACACCGTTGACAGTTACAAAACACTAACAATTGATTATTGTGGGTATCTAAATATGACTTCCAGATTTCGTATTTATTTACGCACGAATTATGCACTATAGGAGCCCTCACGAGATCTCACTACCATGTATGTTATGTATTGTTTTACTATGCACTTTATTAAATACTTTTAGAAATGTTATCGTCCTTATTTTGTTTTAATAACGCAAAAAAAAATCAGTCGACGATCCCACCAGTACAAACGTCAAAACGTCACTCCGTCGTCGTCGGGAGAAGATATTTGATGATTTCCCACCCAAAAAAAAAAACATTATTTATACTAATATTATAAAGAGGAAAAATTTCATTGTTTGTTTGTTTGTTTGTTTGCATTAAATAGGCTCCGAAACTACTGAACCGAATTAAAAAAAAATATCACTGTTGGAAAGCTATACACTATCCCCGGGTGACATAGGCTATATTTTATCTCCGTATTCCCACGGGAACGGGAACAACGCGGGTGAAACCGCGGAGGGCTGCTAGTTTCAAATAAACCAATTACAGGCACTTTTGAATTGTCAGAGTCGGAAAGATGAAGCTAATTGCCCATGCGAAAGCAAAGTAAGTACCTATGGAGAAGAATGGGCAAGGAACTCCATGGATACTCTTTTACATCATAATATTGTTACAAAAAGTTGGTTACTTACATCATTTATGTTGAAATAATCAATGTGAGAACAACGAAAAAAGACGTACGACATTAAAAGCGTCCGTAATTAAAATCTATACTAATACAAGCGACCCGGCAAACGTTGTTTTGCAGATAATTTCTAGTGAACAACCCTTATCACTCAGGGGTATGAAAAATAGATAGTAGCCGATTCTCAGACCTATCTGAATATGCATATAAAATTTGGTAAAAATCAGTAAAGCCGTTTCGGAGGAGTAAGGTAACTAACATTGTGACACGAGAATTTTATATATAAGAAGAAAGATTTTAGCTAAAGAGTTTCTTTGTTTGTTTGCTTGAACGCGCTAATCTCAGGAACTACTGGTCCGATTTGAAAAATTCTTTCAGTTTTAGATAACCCATTTATAGAGGAAGGCTATAGGCTATATAACATCACGCTGGGGCCCTTAGGAGGAGGCAGAGAAAAAAGAAGTCACGAATACGAAGCCCTCGCACGGCCAGGCTATTCAGGTTAGAATATAATCATATCATAGAATAACAAATCAAATATTCTTTAAAATCAAATCAAATATTCGTTAACCTTTTATTGATTAGTAATATAACGTTTTACCAAGAATAACATTTTACCAAGTGACAATTTCTAAACGTTTCAATTCAAGCAACCATGTAGCATGCAGCGTGCAAGCATGCATGCAGCATGCGAGCAAGTATGCAACATTCAACAGGCATGGTTTCTGTCACGGCTTCGGCGCTGCGGGGCTCCGGCGGTCCCACGCGAGCTTATCGTTGCAGATGGTATTCACGGTATTTCGCTATTCGCCCCTCCGCGCCTACGCGTAATTAAACCACACTCTAGGGGTAGGGCAGACAAGACTACGTGGAGTCGGTTTTGCAGCGATTCGTTTCTGTCACTAACTTTTGTAGCACACACAACATATTGACTTTTAAGACTATATTTTAATCTTAATTTAAGACTACATAACTAATAATTAGATTTTCTTTTATTTTACAAAAGAATTCAAGCAAACTTGCAAACAAAAATTGGCAAAGAATTCAAAATTGTATCTTGATATGAAATGTCTTACAGCACTTATTTACTTTAAACATTCAGAAATACATTACCAAATGAAATTAAATACCATGGACAAATACACCGAACAAACAATATTCGTGTAAAAATAATTCTACTGTTTCATAGGTATGAAAAACAAAAAAATGTGATTAAAAATTCATTGAATTGTGTTTCTGTGAAATATAATTAATTCAAGTACCTAAATAGTCTTTGAAACAATAATATTTGAAATAAAAATCCAAGGATCAAATATTATATGAAACATTTTCTGGGAAACGAAATTCTATGAAATTTCTGTCTGCGAAACAAGGGGACACCTGTGTGTGGCATTGTAGCTTCCAAACGGCTGAACCGATTTAGATTTCATTTTTTCTATGAGGTTATTTAATCGAAAGTGTTCTTAGCTAGGATTCAAGAAAAAAAGTTTGTAGATTATGAGCTCTTTTCTAGTTGATGAAAGGATGTGAGCATCTTCCAAAGATCTGATTGAGTCGACATTTGGTATTCTATAACTTCAATTTGTAGAACAAAGTAACCTTGAACTGCAGCATCACCTGAGGGGCAATTCTCGTCATTTTAAGAACGTTCACAGTCTGATGTCAGTCTCAATCTGTCAAAAATACCTCGAGTTTCCATACATTTTTGACAACTTTTTGACATTTGTTTGTCGCCGAGATGACACTGCGACTAGATTTTAACGCTTTTAATTACGAGAATTGGCTTTCTGGTATTTGCAGTATCTAAATCCTAGTTATGTATAGAAAACAGCAGAAGTGTCGTGTTGGAGATCATTGGAAAGTTCTCAGTGGAAAAACTATAAATGAATGAGGTGATCAGGCTCTGATGATAGAATAACAAGGAGATGAGGATAAATTAGTCACTAGCTTCACTTTGAAAAACCTATTACCTATGTAAATCTGCGCAGATTTAGGCGGGGCATGTGTCAATCGTAGTGTGTCTACTCGTATTACTAAATTAAGTTTTAAAAAGCAGGAAATAGAAGTTAAAATTAAAAAAACTCCGCCATTTTTGGCCCTTTAAAATTAATATGGAGTTGTAGATAGTAATATTTTGATCATTAATCGCTCTGGATAAAAACATATCCTGTATGTGCTAAGGATCTAGAAGCACAGTAGTACTTTCATAAATTGTTAGGCAGCCCTAAGCATATAATATAAACGCTGAAGCCTCATATGCGTCATGTAACGTTTTCCATAGTTGTTGCATTTCGTAACATGCATATTAGTTTCCGGCAGTCATACTTTGAACTTCGTGGCGGTCACATTAAAATCATTTTATTGTTAAATCTTCTAATTTCTATTAAAGTCTTTTCAATGCTTTTCAAAAACAGTTTTTTTTTGTTTTTTTTTTTTAATTTGCCCTGGAGCAGTGGTGTAGGCAGAAGAAGTCAGGCAGAAGTGGGGTAGTTAGTATTAAGTCGTTACTGGCTATCTATAAAATTATACAAAACCTAATTGGTCGTGTTCCGTGTTCGCTCGCCTGTTCGTTTCAAATCAAGCGCAAAAACGTATTCTGTGTCTAGTGAAAGAAAGAAAGAAATATGGATTTATTTGCCACAGAAACACGTGCATGGAAAAAGATGAAATAACTTCTTTTTTTTAAAATGATAACAACACAGATATTTTTATACATAGGCATACAGAACATAAATAGTCGGCGATTCTATCCAGTGAGTCTCACTTCAGTGTGAGTCTATCCAGTTTGACTCTAGCCTGTCTCCATCTAGTGTGTGTGTGTGTGTGTCATTTCGTCGTCAAAAACACTTTATTAACGTGGTATCCAATCGCGATCACACAGAATTCCTCCAAGTTGGCTAAAGTAGCCAACGAATCTGCTAAGCCTTTCGTCGTGTGCTTGGGTGAGTTTAAGGTTGTGTGTGTGTGCTATAATCCTTTTCACCGCCGTCAACGGATCGTCCAAATACAGCCGCATCGCCCGTGTATCTGCTGCTAATTGCTGTTGCTGTTGACCGCGCTACTCACCGAGATCTACGGGATGCTTTCCGTTACCCAAACCATCGACGCCTTGATGTGAGTGCGATATTAAAGTAAAGTATAATTTATTTCTTCAAAAAATATACAACATGTTATTCGTATGGTGATACACTTTATGGCCCTTGTTTCAATAAACAGGTTTTGAACATCTGTGTCTGAACTAGATAAGAAATTTCTGTATTTCAGACATCAGCGCTCATCCCCTGGTGTAGGCGACACTTAGCAACTTAGGTACTTTGTTTGACCTATAGGTATACATATTTATATTCTATTTTTATTGTTGCTACATAGTTTTCCTTGATTTCCTAAATCCTTTATCATTTTTAATCTAAATCACTTCGAAGGTAATAATAATCCATCGTTATAAGTTCGAAAACATTGTCTTCTTAGCAACGTAACCAACGCCATATACAGGAAATGTTTTTATCCAGTGCGCAAACTGACCACCATGAATTCAGCATATCATTCTAGAACCCCTACCGCAGAAATTTTTCGCCGGAAATACAAAAAAAAATCAGCTGTTCCATACATTTTGACCGCGTAGGTATTGCACTTTTCTATGAAACAGCTGATTTTTATTTTTATAACCGGCGAAAAATTTCGGCGGTAGGGGTTCTAGAATGATATGCTGAATTCATGGTTACAGTTTGCGTACTGGATAAAAACTTACCCTGTATATTTTATTAGATATGTATGCTTGCGTGTGGTGTCCGGGCGTAAAAGAATAGCACCATCCCATTTCTTCCCGTGGGTGTCGTAGGAAGCGACTAAGGGACTTATTAGAGAATGGGCAGCAGCGTTCTCTATGCATTTTACCACCATACTGCGATCGCCAACCCGCCTGCCAAGCGTGGCGATTATGGCAAACCCCCCCTTTTGGGGGAGGCCTATGTCCAGCAGTGGACGTCTTTCGGCTGAAATGATGATGATGATGATGATGATGTATGCTTGCGTGTGTATTATAAGTTTATAACCTATTTATGTACCTAGCTTATTTATAATTCTTTATAATATAATTTGTATTGTTTTTTAAATCATATTTCCTCTCAACCTAAGCACCTGCCATCTAATCTCTTCAACACCCTTTTTTTTTTGGGTGGGAAATCATCAATGGTTGACTGGTAGAGAATACCTAAGGCATTAAGTCCGCCTTTGTACCTTTTATGTGTGCGAGAAGTTTAAATAAATAAATAGATATTCCTACTCATAGTGTAATACATAATTACCCCTCTGTCTGGCAGATCTTCAATCCGAAATTCACATTCAGAATTTCCGGGTCGCATTGCTTAACGGCGGATTTAACTCTATCTACCTTTTGTCTGGGACTTCACCCTAGATTAAGTTAATACTACTTATATACTAAGCTAATACTACTATAGTGCTGCTATAAGTGTCGTCACAGGAAAGAAAAATCTAAAGTTCTCAATTAGGTCATCGTGCAATTTTTGTTATAAAGTAGGTCACCCTGAGTTTGAATGTAGATTTAAAATAATCAAAGTAAGGTTCTATCCATTGAGTTCTATCTCCAATTCGCAGAAGACTATTCAATCATTCCCGCTGCGATAGCGGAAAATAATAAATGAACAAAAAAACAACCGACTTCCAAAAAAGCACTAGAAAGTGAAAAATAACTTTAATTTCGGAAGTCGGTGACTTTTGATATGTATTTTATTAATTTCTGGTCGCCGCCTTCCGAAATTAAAGTTATTTTTCACTTTCTAGTGCTTTTTTGGAAGTCTGTTGTTTTTTTTGAAAAAAGTTTTTATTTTTCACTTTTTAGCTATGGTACCTACCCCACACCAATTCGAAATTTCATCATCCTTGGGGTCAAAACAATGCATATTTATGTGATAGCAGCAATCGCGGTTAATTTGCTGTCTTTTTTAGAAGAGTTCTGTTGCCTGTCTCCGAAACGCATCATCAGATCTATATGAAAAAATGGGACCATTTCGGAATAAACTCCTTCCTAAAAAAAATATGCAAATCCGTCTATATTATGACAGAGTTGTGCCCGAACCTCCACCTAACTCCCACCCGTTAAAGAGTTGTATCTTCCTTCATCAGCTCAGCGTCATGAGATAATGATGACCATACGCAAATGTCTCAATAGCTTTAGAAAAGATATGAAAAACATTGTTAATACCTACAAATTTTGAGGGTTGCCCTCGATTTCCCTGGGATTCCATCATCAGATCCAGATTTGGTGCCAATGGGACCATCTTAAGAGTATACTCTTTCAAATAAAAAAAGAATTTTGAGAATCGGTCCACAAATGAGGGAGAAATCGGGGAACATACATAAAAAAAAAATACGTTCGGTGGAACATATAACCTCCTCCTTTTTTTGAAGTCGGTTAAAAAGTAGGTACCTACGTCGAATATATTCAGATCTAAACGCCTACCGATAACGACAATGATTTCAAATAAATGATCGGATTACGAACCGATGCTGATGTAATTCCGACTAACCATGGGAAAGTTCCCCCCCGAGTGGGTTCCCGCATTGTCGTTGCGGGGGGGCTCAGTAACCGTGGATTCCGGCCACGGTGAAGCCAAGAGGAACCCAAAGGTGGGGCCGCTCGTCAGGGCTTTTGCCTTCAAGCCATTGACGTAGCGGCCAAAAAGTAGGTTGCGGTGAGATGCACCGCAACTGAGGTGGGCCGCGATGTCGAATGGGAGGAATCGCGGCTGAGGGTTACGGGCTGCGGTAGAGGAGGAGTGCCGGTGCTTCTGAGCAGCGCTCTTCCCTTTCGTAACTGGACGGGGCCGCCACCGTTTGATGGTGGACGCGGTGGGGCCGCAGGGGAAGAGGAGTGTCGGTATAGCGTCGGCCGCTCTCCCTATCCCCTGCGGCCGAAAAGTGGTAGACGGGACGGCGCGTTGTGTTCCACACGCGCGCGGTCAAAGATGTCATCAACCACAGGTGGGGTCCGCAAGGGCCGATGCCTGCCAAGGGTGCGGGTTTGTTCGAAAGAGATACCACAGCCCCTGGCATACGGGCTACTGAGGGAACACGGGTGGGTTTTAGTCAGTAAAAGTCTGACACGCCCTCCTGCTCTACTCAGCAGTTCATTTGATGATTTCCCAACCAAAAAAAAAAAAACCATGGGGAAGTTTTCATAAGGGCTTCAATTTCTAAGTCTAATGCGATTTCCAGAAACGAATTTACGAATTCTGAAGTCGTTGATATTTCCAATTTCCCAATAAATAATTCAAGTTCTAAATCTAAACGTACTCCTAACTCAAGAAATTATGACTGGATCAATACTTATTCAACTTTATCAACTATTAATTCTAGAATAAATAATGACTCAATCCGTACTAGCTCTACTAAATCAAGTATATACCTGCTATCTATCGTTACTAGTTCTACAACATCAATGATTAATTCTATGTAAAATAATTGTTCCTTAATAAAGGAAGACTGTAGCGCGGCAACCCCACGAATATAAGGCTAATGATGAGGTTGGCCACACCGTAAATAACATACAATCGGATGATGGCGGGACCATTAAAAAGGTTGGCGCACTATTTTTCCCGCGAGCGCCGTTTCTAGGGCCAGTATTGTGCAAGCGCTTCCCGCGGGACAGTCTGCTCTCGACCCTTGTTAGATGCGACGCGTCTCAGGCCACACTCGTAAAGTGCCGGCCATTTTTGATCTCCAGTATTATTCCTGTTTGTGTTTCCCTTGTACTGTGTTTCCCTTGTATTGTGTTTTGATTTGGGGTGATTAAAGTAGTGATTAAAATTACCAAGTACTTTCATTCAGAGGCCCGAACCCTATGCCCGTCGGCTACAACACTAAATAATTTAATCCAAAATCTAGGTGGTTATTTATTTAAAAAAAAAATTGGGTGGGAAATCATCAAAAAATTTGGCCCGCTCTGGGTGGAGCTAGGGCATGTCAGACTTTTACTGACTAAAACCCACCCGTGTTCCTTCAGTTGCCTGTGTGCCAGGGGCCACGGTATCTATTTCAAACAACCCGCACCCCTGACAGTAGGTGGTTATTTCACTATTAACGAAGTTTTCCCTTATTCAAGCTCTTCCTTACCCTGTATTGCAGTAAAAACTTGACATAAGAAAGTACCTATTCGTCGATAAGTTGACTCCGCCAGTTCCATAGAGCAATGCCTAAGTAAGTATCTGAATTTGTTCGATGTCACCGGTTGGTGACATCGAACAAATTCAGATACTTACTTAGGCATCAAACTATTTGAAAACAGTGTCGCCCTATCGGCGAGGAGTCCTGTCGGCGAAGTGTCCTATCAGCAAAGAGTCCCGTCGAAGTAAAGTCTTGTCGACGTTCAGTCTGTCAGCGTTTAGACACCCATTTGAAAAGATTCCTTTGAAACTTTTTAGTTGCAGCGGGTTTTCTTTCTCAACCTTATATAGTGTGTTGTATTTTTGGAATCATCTCCTCAAGCCCTATAATTTGACACACAACTTTATTTTCGACATGATCATGGTACAGAGGCCAGCACATCAAGCTACCCCAATCTGTCAAATTTCTTTGATAGATCTTATTATATAAGTCTTTAGTAGCATAAGTCTTTAGTCTTTATAATATATGTGTAAGGTTCATGTTCAATTGTGATAATTTGACAGTTTGGAGTAGCTTGATGTGCTGTACAATTTGCTTTTTCATGACATTGTAAGGCATTGAATATATATTGAAAGCAATGCAAAGCCGTCAAAAGGCCCTTTTTTTTACAATACCACGTAAGTAACACACTTCGAACTTTTTCCAAAAATATAACAACACACTTCCAAAACACTAGAAAGTGAAAAATAACTTTAATTTCGGAAGTCGGTGACTTCGGATATGTATTATATTAATTTCTTGTCACTGCCTTCCGCCTTTTGGCAGTCGGTTGTTTTTGTTTTGTAAAAAGTATTTATTTTTCACTTTTTAGTTAAACGAGTAGTACACACCAATTCATCATCCTTGGAATCAAAACAATGCAATCAATCGCGGTTGATTTGCTGGATCATTTATTGAAGAGTTCCATTGTCTGTCTCCGAAACGCATCACCTGAGGGGCAATTCTGGTCATTTTAAGAACGTTCACAGTCTGATCTCAGTGTCAATCTGCCAAAAATTCCTATACATTTTTGTAAACATTTTGAAATTCGATTGTCGCCAAGATGACACTGCGAACGTTTTTAATTACGAGAATTGACCTTCAGATCTACATATAAGAAAATTAAGTAGAACCATTTCGGAATAAACCCCTTTCTAAAAAAAAGAATTTTGCAAATCGGTCTATTATTACGGAGTTATGCCCGAATCTGCACTTAACTCCTAAGTTAAAGAGTTGTACCTTCCTTCATCAGCTCAGCGTCATGAGATGATGACGACCAGTCGCGCAGTCGTGTAAAAATATAGGTCATTAAATGTCATTATACAGGGAGAAAGGAGGGGCTTGTGGCTAAGTAGCATAAGCCGCACGGGTCGATCGATCAGGTTAAGCTACGCTTGCCGCGGTTGGTCCGTGGATGGGTGACCATCTTTACATACCAAAACCCCTCCGTGCCTCGGAAAGCACGTTAAGCCGTTGGTCCCGGCTGTCATTTGTGGTTATTTGACAGTCGTTACGGGTCGTCAGAAGCCCGAAAGTCTGACAACCAGTCTTACCAAGAGGTTTCGTATTACCCAGTAACTGATTTGTGGAGGTCAGATAGGCAGTCGCTCCATGTAAAATACTGGTATTCAGCTGCATCCAGTTAGACTGGAAGCCGACCCCAACGTGATTGGGAAAAGGCTAGGCAGATGATGATGATGACAGGGAGAAACCAATCAAAAATCAAAAGTCATTTATTCAAACAAGACTTCCTAAACGTTAAAATAACATGACAGTCCCACAAAACGCACGCCCTTCACCACTTGATAATGTTTTAGCTGGTAAGTAAGATGAAGTAGCGCACCAAACTCTTCAGCAGCACAGCTGTCTGTTCAGTTAAAAGAACTTGATTCCGTGCAAAGTACAGACGGAAATTTGACAGTTTGGGGTAGCTTGATGTGCTGCATCAAGCTACCCCAAACTGTCAAATTTTCCCAATGAACATGAACCTTACGCTTAATGAAATTTGACAGATTGGGGTAACTTGATATGCTGGCGTCTGTACTTAATTATAAAGATTTGTATGGAATGAAAACGAATGACAAGTACCTACTTGACTGCTTTTCCACGTAGGAAACTTTTGAATTACTAACGATCGAAATGCTTGTCTTCGTAGCGTTGTCTTATTTTTGCAATTTTAAACGTAAAATGCCATCATAAAGTAGTACGTACCCATGGTTAAAACCCAGACAGGCAGTACACTTTGTGCAATTAAATTCCGTCACCACTGCTTTCAAAACAATGAAGGAAAACATCGTGAAGGAAGCATATCCTAGTACCAAAAATTAGAACTCTTGTGGTAGCCACCAAACCGCACTGAGCACGCGTGGTTAATTACCCTAATTTATACCAGTAATAAAACGTGGGTTGAAAAAGAAACCCAGTTTAGGTCTTAATTGCCAACTTGAATTTTGTTTTTTGTAGCCTGTGTCAAAGTTTTGATTTCATTTCTTGGAAGTAATGCACATCTTCATTATTAAACACTACACTATTAATATTTGTTGAATCGAATTATTTATCTTTCCTTCGCTTGTGTTGTGTTTATAATTCTTTCCCCCTCCACTTCCAACCCCTTTCGTTTCTTGTGTTTCTTTCTGATTCCTTTGACAATTTCGAAAATCCAGAGTACGTTTATTTTATTTTAAATTTTAATATTGTTGACAACACTGGAATCAATTGTAGCCAATGTTCAAGGAAATCCTGAAACATCAAATAACCTGGATCTGTCACTGTCAATGTCAAAAAATAGAATGGATGTTACCACGTAAAACTTTTTTCCCTAAACGTGAGCGTAATTTCACTTAGACGTTTAGTTGATTCAACACGAGTATATGTAGAGTTTGTACACCAGGTGTTTAATCTTATTACGCGTTGCACCACTAAAAATAACACCAGGTTATGTAACCAGATATTCGTGTTTTTTTAGGAGGGAACATTGCAGTTAAATCGGAAATTACACCGACCAAAATGAACAAATAATGAACGGAAACATAACCATCTCTTTTACACTACATCACGATAAGTAATACTTTCTTGTCTTTAATAACCTGCTGACATTTCATTTTAGTCGTATTGTACACACGGCTACACATCAAGCTATACATTTCCAGTTTACGCTGATCTCGCTTTGTACGGAAATCTTATACAATGCGAGATCAGCTTATATTGGAAATGTATAGCTTGATGTGTAGCCGTGCGTACAATACAGTATAGTATAGAATACTCTGTGGTACAGTATCTCTATGTAGTTGGTATTGCATGTGGTTATCGTGGGGATTATTGGAGATTTGGTTTATTGATTCGTGAGAAAAGTCAGATTAGAAGAAAAAATTTGTTTTCATCTTTTTATACATTTTTATTTGAGCTCATGGATATATTGCTGATGTAGCACTGATTTTTCAGGTCAGTCAAACAATACAAAATTTATTTTGTCATTATTTAGCAACATAATTCTCCCACACAGGTGGGTTAGATATTCAAAAACCTTAACCCGTTTGGTAACGCAATTATTTGACTACAGTTACTTATCCATCCAATCACCCATGAACGAGTAAGTGAACTTTTCATGAATATAGGTATCACTTAAACATTTTGCATTATTTATAGTTATCACGTCACGTAACAACGGCCATTGACATCACCTTACAGGCGTACAAAGTACACGAGAACGAGACCGAACAACAAAAAAAATTGACAGTGTATAGGGGGAAATTTTAAACCTAGCACTAGCAATCCTAAAATTGTGCGCATGTGTACCTTTCGGTCGGACCGGTGACGTGAAGTTTCATCAGATTCCATTCCTAATTTTCTACATTGTGGGTCATATGTGCAGAATAGTTGTATTCTAAATCAATATCTATAAATTATAAGTGAAATTTAGTGCGACGTAAGATAGAAACAGTGAAAATGGAGAACCTTTCAATAGGTAAGTTTTATCTTAGCTCTATTTGTATCATAACCTCTTCGCACACGTATGCAAATGCAACATATTCTTTTATTTTTTAGGTGAGATATACACGTCGGATAAGATCGGCAGTGATGAGACTGGCGATGGGAGTGAAGCGAAGCCGTTCAAGACTGTTTTACAGGCCATGCGCCATGCTGGCAAGGAACCTTTCCCTACGATCTACGTTGATGCTAAAGACGACCAGAAAGTGTTCGAAGTTGTTGCAAAATCTCAGCTGAAGAAAATTCACAAGATCTGGGTGAGGGAAGGCCATAAGGCGGCAGACAAGGCGAAGGCTGAAGAAGATGGCAACGACAAAAGGCAACAGAACATTGAAGAAGCAAAGAAAGTTGTCATTCAAGAGGATCCTAGCTTGCCTAAGGCTACTATCGTGAAAATATCAGAAAGTGAGTATTATTTACTTTAATGTACAGACTCCAGCAGGTCAAGCTATCCTAAACTGTCAATTTTTCCCAATTATACATGAACCTTATTCATTTAGGATAAAGTTGAAAAATATCCAAAGAAATTTGACAGATTGGGGTAGCTTGATGTGCTGGCCTCTGTACACCACATAAAACATTAAGTTCAAACATTATTAACTAGTGAACAATTAGCGGACTTACTGCACAAAGGAATCTCTTTCAGATATCCTACACAGCTGCTTACATAAAACATATTTTCTTTAGCAAACCAGACTATACAAAGAAAATGTTAAGTGTCAGCTTCAGCTGACAGTGTGTACGTTACCCTAGCAAGAAAGTGTCTCCTAGAGTTACATGAGTAGAACGTATAATGTGTGCCTTATCTGCTGTAAATGTGCCCCCACATAAAAAATGTGTGCCCCCTGTCGTTTTGGAGAAAAACGGAAAAAACGATTCTTGCTGGGGTAACGTTTTTCTAGCAGGAAAATTCTAAACGAATGATCGGAGAGAGAAAAATTATGCATGGCCAGAGAGCTTATATGTGTGCCAAAATGTGCCCCCAAAAATTAAATCTGTGCCCCTTCAGGTTTTCGAGATATTGCATTTCCTGCTGGAGTAACGCTTTGATGAATCGTATATCTCTAAAACTATTGCATGTGCCCCTGTAGAATAAACATACATGAGTAGCTCTTAAGGGGCACACCTTAGTGCCCTAATTAGATTTAAGAGAATATTTATAGTTTTCAAGATATCGCGGTTTTATGAAAACCCGAAAAAACTGAAAATTGTATTCGGTCCTTCTTGACGCTATTAATAACCATACAAAGTTTCAAAACTGTTGATGCATGCGTTTTTGAGTAATCTTGCTAAAAGTCAACGATGGTGTCTTAACTTTGACGGCAAAATACAAGGAACCGGCTCAATCCCAGATGTGTAGGTGTGAACCAAAATTGTGTGCCTTTAGTCAAAAATATATGGTGAAAATATTCAGCTTGGAATGTTTCGCATTAAGTTAATATTAACAAAAATCCAAAATATGTAAACAACGGCTGGTTATCGGCTGAATCGGAACGGCTGATCATTCGTTTAGAATTTTCCTGCTACAAAAACGTTACCCCAGCAAGAATCGTTTTTTCCGTTTTTCTCCAAAACGACAGGGGGCACACATTTTTTATGTGGGGGCACATTTACAGCAGATAAGGCACACATTATACATTCTACTCATATAACTCTAGGAGACACTTTCTTGCTAGGGTAACATACACGCTGACAGTGCATTCCAATTGCATAAAACTAATAACAAATGTATCTATTAGTGTTATTTAAAGATCTCAGAGATTGTGCCTAAATCTTGTATTGATATGAATAAATTCTGAATGTTTGAAATCAAAATCAAAAGTCACTTATTCAAACTAGGCTGAGAGTCAGTACTTTTTGGACATCAGAATTACATAAGACAGTCCTCCAAAATGCCCGTCCTTGAATGTTTGTTTTAAAATCAACTCTTGCGTAGAGGCTCCACTTAAGTCCAGAATTAGTTCAGGACTCCCTTGCTATCCACATGTTCCAAGTAAATGACTACTTTGTACACATAATTTTAAAAAAATGGTGGTTAGCAACCATTCTTTTTCATTAAGAAAAAGTCATTATAAGGAGCATTTTAGCAGTAAATTCAAAACAACGAAAGGTAAATTTAGTTAAAAACGGTTTAATTGAGAAAATGGATATAAATCAATTTATTTTTATTTATCTGTTACAAATTTCGTCCTAATCTTCAAATTAAAATAGTTTTTAATAAATTGGAAAATACCCTATTCTCGGTTAAAGACAAATTGCTAATTCAGTGCTTACACATTTGCAGTTTGCAATGCATTATAGAATCCCACAAACATCAACGAAGATGATGTAACAAACCTCAGTATTGCTGTCTTGCTGTACTAACTAGTTATCTACTAGGTAATTTATTAATCTAAGAGTTATTGTTTACATCTATGTTGCAATAATAACTGTTATAATGGAATCGTAAAAAAAATAAAAATGAGTACCTGCTTAATAACATTGAATTGAACATTTTCATCATCACCATCAGCCTACAACAGTCCACTGCTGGACATAAATAAATAAAATAAAATAGCCTTTTATTCAGACAATACTGTTACACTTTAGTTTGTATTAATCTATAATATCAGTTCTTCAGTTTCACTGTCTGTTTGCCTTTTCGCAAAGGCCTCCTCCAACTCTCTCCACCTTGTCCGGTCGTTTGCTGTCCTTGTCCATATATAAGTGTTGCCTACTGTCTTTTTAATCTCATCTGCCCATCTTCTAAACGGGCTGCCTCTTTTGCGGTTCCCATCCCTTGGATACCACCCTGTCACAGCTCTACTCCACTTGTTCTTTCCTCTTATAGTGTGACCTGCTCATCTCCATTTTAGTTTTTTCACTTTGACTGTAAAATCTTCAATTTTGGTTTTCTTTCTAATTGTTGTGTTTCGGATTTTGTTACTTTTTCGTTTGTTCAGCATGCTCCTTTCCATGGCAACTTGGCAGACTTCTAGATTTTTAAGTTGGATTTTGTTAGCGCCCATGTTTGGTATCCATATGTAAGGACGGGCAGTATGCAAGTATTACATAATTTGGCTTTTATTGGCATAGCCATTTCTATGTTTTCATTATGTCTTTGAGGGACCAGTATCGCTTCCAAGCTTTGCCTATTCACTGCTGGACATAGGCCTCTCCAATTGCACGCCATTCAGCTCGATTCTCGGCAACTCTCATCCATCTGCTACCAGTCATCCCGCGAAGATCATCGCTCTACCTAGCCTGAGGGCGTCCTACCTTACTTTTACTGATTCACGGTCTCCACTCAAGAACATGTCTACTCCAACAGTCATCTGTTCTATGGTTAATGTGGCTGGCCCATTGCCTCTTCAGCTTGCTAATTCTGTGAGCCATATCAATAGCTTTAGTTCACTGCGGGATCACCTCATTCCCGATTCTATATTGCAGAGAGCAGAGACACTCCGGCCTTAGCTTGTTCCATAGCTTGCTGATTGACCTTGAATTTATGGACCAGCCGTACTATGAGTTGCTACGTTTCGGCTCCATAAGTCATAACAGGCAGAACGCACTGATTGAAGACTTTAGTCATTAGGCTCAATGAAGCTTCCCAAACACTGCCTGGGCCAGCTGAATTCTTCTGTTTCCATTGAAAATTTTATAGGTCAGAAATTTTGTTTATCACATCTTTGTGTTTCTGTGTTTTTTTATTTTACACAGTAAAGATTATTTAAAGAATTATAGAAACCTGGGTAGATGATTTGTAAAAGATCCTATAAATTTACAAAAGACAATTAATTTTCTGACTGCTGGCCAAACGTTGTAGAGTGGCGTTGGCAGGCCTCCCACAAGGTGGACTGATGACCTTGTTAAGGCCGCATGAATCCGCTGGATGCGGGAATCACGGAACTGGTTGAAATAGCCTGAACTTCGACAAATTCCGTTGCTGTTCAGATCGGGTTGGGCGAGATCTATATTCACTAGTGGATTTCTTTCAGCTGAAATGATGATAATGATGAATTACCTACACTAATATTATAAAGAGGAAAGATTTGATTGTTTGTTTGCATTGAATAGGCTCCGAAACTACTTAACCGATTTGAAAAATTCTTTCACTGTTCGGAAGCCACACTATCCCCGGGTGACTTGGGCTATATTTTATCCCCGTATTCCCACGGGAACGGGAACTACGAGGATGAAACCGCGGAGCGCTGCTAGTTTTGTTATTAAATTACTGGCTGACCCGGCAAACGTTGTTTTGCAGGTAATTTCTAGTGAACAACCCTTATCACTTAGGGGTATGAAAAATAGATAGTAGCCGATTTTCAGACCTACTGAATATGCATATAAAATTTGGTAAAAATCAGTAAAGCCGTTTCGGAGGAGTAAGGTAACTAACATTGTGACACGAGAATTTTATATATAAGATTAACAGATAAATATGTCACAGCTAAAACTTGTGACCTGTTAAAACTGTAAAAACAAATAGGGATTTCCCTAAGAACAAGGAAAATCATAAGCACTCTTACATTTATCATCCTCACCCAAATACTTTAGTACCTGGTAGTAGCGACTACTCTATCTTTTTCTTCCGAGCCTATGTTTGGATTGGCTTCCAGTCTCACCGGATGCAACGAAAAAAAAGTATTTTACATAGAGGGGCTGCATATCTGACCTCAAAAATCCAGTTACTTGTTAACACAATACTCCTTGATAAGTCTGTCAGACATTCAGGGTAATTCTTGTAGTAATATCTATACTCCATTTGGAACATGATTAGACGTTTAAATAAACCTTTTTTACAGTCCGTTCAGCGGACCTTGACTTGGAGTATAGCTAAATACTATAATAAAATTTATACTAATATTATAAAGAGGAAAGATTTGATTGTTTGTTTGTTTGCATTGAATAGGCTCCGAAACTACTGAACCGATTTGAAAAATTCTTTCACTGTTGTTAAGTTACACTATCCCCGGGTGACATAGGCTATATTTTATCCCTGTATTAAATAATGTGAGTGAAATGTTAACCTACTTGAACCGATAAGTGATACTGAGAAAATACTTGGTACTGGTGTTCCCACAAGTTAGTTTCTCTTTATTTATCAAGCACTTAAGATAAATAAACGATGGTTCTTTAATCATCGCTTCTTTGTAACACAGGTCAATAATCTACAGATTATAAGCGAATTTCAAGTTTCATTATACTGATATTATGAATGTGAAAGTTTGTGAAGATCTTTCGATGTTTGTTACTCAATCACGCAGGAACGGCTGAACGGATTTGGATGAAATAGCTTTTGCCACTGGCTTCACCCGCGTGTAGGTCGAAAATTATCCCGCAGGAACGTACCACCGGAATGAAAAGTACCCGATGTGTTAAACCAGGTCATAAACGATATCTGTGCAAAATTTCATCCAAATCCGTTCAATCGTTTTTGCGTAAAAGAGTAACAAACATCCATTCATTCGTCCATCTTATAGTCGGGTTATGTTGTTGCGAATACGATCGAAACTCGAACTGCAACCGCTTTGTAACTTTCAGCAACCGACAACCGCGGTAAGCGCATATGCGTGCGTGGTTGGGTGCACCGTCTGCGTCGCCAGGGCCGCGCGCTCACCTTCCTCACTCTTCGCGACGGCACCGGCTACCTGCAGTGCGTGTTACATGGCCTGCTCTGTCAGACGTACAACGCGCTGGTACTCTCCACGGAGTCCTCCGTCGTCATCTATGGACAACTTGAGGTTGTGCCCGAAGGAAAGATGGTGAGTGTCTATGAAAGTCTGAAAAATATTGATTAGTGTTTTTTTACAAACAATTTAATCATCTGCCTAGTCTTTTCCCGATCCGTGGTCAGTTTCCAGTCTAACCGGATGCAGCTGTATACCAATATTTTACATGGAGCGACTGCCTATCTGACCTTCACAAACCAGTTACTGAGTAATAGGACACCCTTGTTGAGACTGGTTGTCAGACTTTCGGACTTCTGACGATCCGTAACGAATGTCAATGATCCACGATTGACACCCGGGACCAACGGCTTAGCGTATTTTCCGAGGCACGGAGGGGCCTTGGTATGTAAAGACGGTCACCCATCCACGGACCAACCGAGGCAAACGTAGCTTAACCTGATCGGTCGACCCGTGCGGCTATCACTTAGCCACAAGCAATTTACAGAATAAAACAATCTGTAAATTGTTTGTAAGAAACACTTGTAAATAAAGCAGAATTTAAAACTAGATGAGCTTAGCGTTTCCTTACTACTTTGAAAAGAAACACCGAAACAAAAGTCTCTTTTATACTCCAGAAATGATCTTGGTTGAATCATATTAATTCAGCTGGAGATGAGATACACATTATAATTACCTGATACCTACCTACATAATTTTTTATGCAATTTGGCGTAAAAAAAACTTAACTCATAGACTATATTGTAGTAACTTTATTTTATTTTATGCTATTCGGGAAACTTACAGCTAACTTAAACAGTGTTCTTAAACAATGTGAAACTAAATGCCATTTACAAGTTTCCGCTGATAAACCAACCACAACCACTGATACTGATTACCAGCTACTTCAGAATAACGTAAAATATGATATTTTTTGGTATAATACGAAAAGGCCGACATGTAATACATACCAGGCCATTATCCAAACAAAGCATGGTGGCAATAGAATACATGTTGGTAGCAATCAATGGCGGATGGAAAGTTGCAGTAGAATTTATTTTCAAGTATCCAGGACTCTTTTCTTACAAGCTATGTTAGTAATACCTATTTACGAATAACGATGTCTAAACAATAATATTAGCAGGCACATGTAGCCGACTTAAAAAGTTTAAAATAGGGCAATGCAGCTTGCTAGCAATGACAACCAGGAGACTGTTGGAGCTGGCACGCACTCTGCGCAACAGAGATGCTGCACGCTTGCGTCTGATCGCAGCGAAGCCGTCAGTTTGCGCGTCCGCGAACATTCCCGAAGCACTACAAAAGCGTGGCAGCCCCAACAACATCCTGAATGCATTATTATATGTTTAGATTTTGTCATAATTTGATAAATGATGTACCGCTGGAAGCGTTTTAAACGTTCGCTGGTTATAGGCGACATGAAGTGCCGAATTTTAAAAAAATCGACAGTGATATTGCAGCGGATTTTTGAACTTACTTTTTTAGCCACCCCAATCTGTCAAATTTCTTTGATAGTTTTTCAACTTTATCATAAAGGAATAAGGTTCATGTTCAATTGGGAAAATTTTACAGTTTAGGATAGGTTGACCAGCTGGCGTTTGTACTATGGGGTCTAGCAGACGGTCATTACAATCTTCAACTTTAGTCTCGATTATCCTCCTTTTTAACATCAAAATGTTTCATAATATAGGCGCCAGGCGGTCACGAGCTGACGGCTGACTACTGGGAACTGATCGGCCTCGCGCCGCCGGGCGGTGCTGACGCCATCCTCAACGAAGAAGCCTTGCCTGACGTGCAGCTTGACAACAGGTAACAACTAAGAACGACAATCTAGCTAAGACTAATCCTTTTATGTTTGCTAGTGAAAAAGTCTATTTAGGGTGGTAAGGACCTCGACGCACAAAAAAAGAAACCATTAATTCAGCACAGGGTTCTAGCCTCGCTAGTGTAGAAATTTTACGTTGGTTTAAAAAAATATCTGCTGTTCCATAGAAAAGTAAAAAGTGGAAGTGCGGAAGCGGTACCTAGGTGGGCAAAATGTATGGAACAATTACGCAATTCGCTAGTATGTTGGTTCCGTTTTCTTTAAAATAAGACGCTAAGGAGAGCAGTGGTGGTCCAGAACCCAGCCAGGTGCATTACTTTGTGTAAATTATCACCACTGCTCTCAAAACGGCGAAGGAAAACATCGTGAGGAAACCGACATGTCCTAGAACCAAAAATTCAAAGATATGTGTCATCTACCAATCCGCACTGGGCCCGCGTGGTGGATTACGGCCCACTCCCTCTCACAGAGAGGAGGCCTGTGTCCCAGCAGTGGGAACGTTATAGGCTGATTATGAAAGACACTTAGAAAAGAAACTGGAAAAAAATAGTTTCCTCTTGCACATACAAGAAGGAAGTATATTTTTTCCAGTTTCTAAGTGCTTAAAATATTAAGGAAAGCGCCAGAATAGCCCGCGAAATTCAATACGTTTTTTGGAATTTGCAGGGTAGTGTCAGAGCTATGTATTGAGCAAAATATGATTCGCGTACCCCATAAGTATGTATTTAACTAGTGAGTAAAACAGAACTAAGACGACCCTCTTACCGAAATTTGTTCAAAATAATAATTATTTATTGTTCCGTGTGGTGCTGGACGTAAAGAATAGCACTATCCCATTTATTCCCTTGGGTGTCGTAAACTAAGGGACTTACTAGAGAATGCAGCAGCGTTCTCTATGCATTTTACCACCATATTTATACCACCGATCGCGAACCCGCCTGCCAAGCGTGGCGATTATAGCAAACTCCCCCAAATGGGGGAGGCCTATGTCCAGCAGTGGACGTCTTTCGGCTGAAATGATGATGATGAATTATTATTTCCTGAACTTTTTAACCATGCTTTTAAAGGCCACTTTGTAAGTGACCCAATCACAGCCACTTTTAAAACAACTTATGACACGATTATCATTTCCAGGCACATAATGATCCGCGGAGAGAACACGTCGAAGGTGCTCCGCGCCCGCGCCGCCGTGACGCGCGCCTTCCGCGAGCACTTCGCGGCGCGGCGCTACACGGAGGTGACGCCGCCCACGCTGGTGCAGACGCAGTGCGAGGGCGGCAGCACGCTGTTCAAGTTCAGCTACTTTGGGTAAGTTTTATGACCCACTAGCTTTTACCAGCGGCTTCGCTCAATTGGACGTCGAAAATTATCACACGGGAAAATAATGCCGGGATAAAAAGTATGCTATGTTAATCCAGACTAAACTACGAGTATGTGTACCAAATTTCATAAAAATCCATTCAGTAGTTTGTGCGTGATTGAGTAACAAACATCTAAACTTTCACATTTATAATATAGTAAGTAAGTATAAGTACAGTAAGTAAATAAGTAAGTTTAAACTTATACTAGTAAGTAATAACGTATAAGTACAGTAAGTAATTATGTATAAGTATAGTAAGTAATCTTTGTATATAAATAAAAAGGAAAGTCCTGACTGACTGACTGACTGACTCATCAACGCCCAGCCCAAACCCTTACACCTAGAAAGCTGAAATATTGCACAGATATTCCCTTTATAATGTAGACAACTTATAAGGAAGGATTTTACGAAATTCAACCCCTAAGGGAGTTAAATAGCGGATGAAAGTTCCGCACGGGCGAAGCCGCTGGCAAAAGCTAGTTACGTATAAGTACAGTAAGTAATTATGTATAAGTATAGTAAGCATGGGGGCAGCCACGGTGGGGCAGTGTGGGGCAAGCGCCCTACCCTGGCTCTGACCTGCAAGGTACCAAACCAAACCTAAAAAATGTTTTTATCTAGGTACTAACTACAATACTTAATATCCGTAAGAAAGTTCACACTCGACAGTCGACACAAAAAAAATGCGATCAAAACAAAAACCTCTAAATTGACTGATTAACAAATTGGCATGCGCCCAGAGCCCAAGCGGCTGAAGTTACAGACACATTTTTGGATGGAAGATTTTGTGGTGTAGGTAGGTGAGCAATAAGAAAGTGTTTTGGATAATTCGAATTATACATACGGATACAGGGTGCTATAGGTTGTAACCTTTTTGTATGAAAAAAAAAACACCGGGGTAAGACCGGGGTAAGCCTGGGGGAGGCCTATGTCCAGCAGTGGACGTCTTTCGGCTGATATGATGATGATGATGATGAAGACCGCGGGTATAGTTTGCCAGTTACAAATTATTTATTTATTACTATTGTACGTAACGTTACAATAGTATGTAACGTATAGAATCAAGTTTATCTAACTGAACGGACAGCTGTGCTGCTGGGGAGTTTGTTGCGCCACTTCTTCTCAGCTAAAGCACGAGGGAGAGGTAAAGGTGGTCGTTTTGGGGGTCTGTTTTATGTAATTTTAACGTCCAAAAGTGCAGATTTTCAGCCATATTTTCCTTTTTCATTTAAATATTACAATAGATGGTACTTACAATCTAGCCTATTAGCTAATAAGTAATTTAAATGTAACTTAAACTGCTAAGTAACTATAAAACTAAGAAATCGTCCAATAACGTCTTCATTATTTACTGTAAGTTAAGGGGAAGACACTTGATTCACGTATTCTTTATTAAAGTCAGCACTTGCACTACAGTTTAAGTTCACTTACACTGCACTAAACTAAATCAAAAGGTTCACCCTTTTTAGTCTTCGCACTAATTCAGTGTTGTCAAGGCGTTGGATCGCCTCGACATTCACGTGATGATGAAGTCTGTGTTCATGAGCATCTGCATATTTTTGTATAACTATGTTTACGACATCCATCTTGAGGCCTTATTAGAATAAATAATTTTTGATTTTGTATTTTTTCCCCATTGACAAGTGACAAATTTCCGTACACTATTTAGCCATTTACGGGGCGAATTATCAAAAATCCTTTCTTATGGCGTACCTCCGTTATGTCTCACCGTTTTAGGCTGTGCGTTAGCTGTCAGTGAATTAGTGACACTCGTGGATGTCAAAAATTAACCCACGGGAAAGTGCTACCGGGACAAAAGGCCTATGTTACTCCTTATAACATCAGCTATCTGTCAGAGCACGGTCAAAATCGGTCCAGCCGTACAGATCTTAATTATTTAAATAATAGTTTTTTTTTTAAACTCACCTACAAAAGCGTGTTTTTTTTTTTGTTGTTGACATTATTTTAACTGTCATCGGTCCTCGATAAGTCTACAAAGTTTAAATGAAATCCGACTGTTCAAAGTGGGTCAAAATCAAGTTCAAAAGATTCGGTTACAAACCTCCTTACAAACAAACAAACATACAGGTGAAGCTAATAAAAGCGTCTTAAGTAAAATAATAATGCCTTAAAGTGGAATTTGATTAAAAAAGATTGAAACAAGAAACTGTTTTTAAAAGGATGACTATTAGACTGAATACTATAAACAATCTCATGCAGTCGGAGGCAATAAAGGTCTTTATTGTTAAATATATGATGATACCCCATTTAAGGCAGTCGGGTTTTTTGATTTTGTAAATATTTTTTTTATTTCACAGTTTTTAGTTAATATAATTATTTTTGACGTTAAGGAGACTTATTTATGAAACCCTTTATTTTGATACCCCACTCAATAGGGTTTGAGAAAAAAAAATTGAAGACACTATATGGCGCCAAAAGTCGGCCAATATATATCTGTGGTGTCTGGGAGAAACATGATAACTCCATTTTCGTCATTTTTTGGTTTGGTACTATGTTGTTATTAAAAAAAAAACATATTTTATTTTGGTCTATTGCTGATAAGTATAACTATCATAGGAGTGGGAGAATCGTAGCGGTAAAAACGTGACTATTCATGATTTTTTATTAATGGTTTGGTACAAATTCGATAACTAAACTAGTCATGATATTATCAAACGCAAAAAAGAAAAAAAAATCGTTCTTATTTCTGATAACTCCCACATATCAGTTCTGTATCAAATATTTAAAAATATTTGTACGATTTTCTAATAAAAACATGATAAGTCCTACTTGTCATGTTTGTACCACTTATAAATTAAATAAAGCTTTGCTTCAACACTGATTACTCCCACATAACAAGGTTCTATCAAAATTATTTTTATTTTTTACTTACCTTCTGCAAAACTTATCAAATTTGATGCCAGTTATTATTGTGAAGAAATGTGAAAAAAATTAATAAACCGCCATCTATGCATATTGTTGTGAACTATCTCGCTTCTCAACGCGGTTAGCTGTCATTTCATTCATTTTTACCCTCTCTCTTTCATAGTGACGGGTTCGTTCGCGCCCTTTTCGCCAACTCTTGTCAGAACAGGTGAAGTTTTTCAAACGAAAACAATCTTATTACAGTTTTAAAATGAATAATCGCAGAAATAATGCACAAAGTGCTCGTTCTCGTGGCATAGTAGATTCAGTGTTGCAATTTTCAAATGATTCGCAGTCCGAGTCTGATTTACATGTAAGTAAACAACTTTTGTTGCAACTAAGATTGGTTAGCAAACAAATAAGTAATTTTTACGTTATATTTCATAGCTAGAGCCTTTTCTTATTCATTCAATCTTGTTTTTTTTTATTGTAGGAAAGAAATGTAGTACTCGTTACCGAGAATGTGTTAGTACATGCAACACAAAATTGGTCTCCTGACAGGAATAAACAAGTTTCTTACTCTCGCATTGATAAAAATGATGACGACAATTCTATTGAAATAGTAAGTACCTAGATAGTCATATAATTTACATGTGTGTGAATTAATGCCTTTACTTTATCTTATGCATCTTAAAGATTTTAGATAACCGTTCGATGCCCATTGAGTCTGAATTTAGAACTGATAATATTAAAATAGAATTGGAAGAAGTAGCAAGCTCATCTTTAGATATTATGGAGGAGAATTCGTTTGAAAAAACAGCTACTTCCCACTCAGTAAAAATCACAAGACCAACACAAGTCCAAGTAAGTTTATTAAGATAATTTGGGTAGTTTTATCTCCAACCTACAAGAATATAATGCTTAATATACTTTCAGCTCGATATACCTAGCTCTCAGACTCAAAAGAAGAATGAAGACAGGACACCAGAAAACATTGATGAACACCTGAACGATACTGTTTTACCCCAAATTGTTTGTGAAACTTCTAATCAAGTAAGTACTTCAGTTTAAAAACCAAATTTTATTTTTGCCATATTATACTCTATGGTATTTATTATGAGTTTAATACTTTCTTTTTTAGAGTAATATTAATCAAAACAATGAAATTGAACCAGGATCATCAGATTTTTCTACAGAAAAATCTAGAGATGTTTCACAAGATAATACAGAATATAATGTTGAGAAGGTTAGTTTTTTGATTTTTTATTAAAATTATTTTTTAAGATTGTTCTGTGATTACTTACGTAAAAATTATTATTTGGGAATACCGACAAAACAAAAGTTCTGTTGATAGTACTTATAAAACAGTTTTTTTTTACTTTTTTACATGGTCAGGATTTTAGCTCTGGCTCTGATGATGATTGGCAACCTGTCAGTCATGACTTGATAACATCTAGTGAAAACGAAGAATCTACAAGTAAAACTGACTCCGATGATGGTGACGATAATATCCCATTGGCTTTATTATGTAGAAAGAGGAAGAAAGGTTGTGATCCTTATCAAAGAAAGCTACGAAAGGAGCGTACGGAAAAACGTCGAAAAGGCGAGGAATATGTAACTGCAAAAGGAAAATGTATACCTAAGCGTTATCCGGGTGGATTTTCAGATAATTGTAGGGCAAAATGTCAACAAAAGCTTGAGAAAATTAATTTGAACCAGCTATACATTGACTACAGGGAATTACCGTCTAGAAAAGCACAAAAGAGATATTTGAGTGGATTGATTAATATTAAACCAAAAGAGCGTACAAGAAGAAATTCATTTATGAAAAACAGAGAGGTAACAGTTATTTACAATATAGATGGAACGGAAGGAAATATTTGCAAAAAATGTTTCATGAAAACATTTGGTGAAGGCAGAGGTTTTATAGACGAAATCGTAAAGAAGAAAAAGAACAGCTCATCGGCATCTGTTATTGTAAAAGCTGATCAAAGAGGTTTAAGAGATCCTGGAAATAAACGTTCTGACCATGACATCCAATACGTCAAAAACTTCATCGACAAATTTCCAGCTTATGAAAGTCACTACTCCCGACGCCATACGAATAAAAAATACCTTAATCAGGATTTGAACATGAAGATATTGTACAAATTGTACAAATATGAATACGTGAAAGACAATGGAGAAGAAGGATTACCGCCAGTAAGCATTACGCTGTTTCGCAGCATTTTTAAAACACTCAATTTGAAAATCAAAAAACCTTCAAACGATACTTGCAAAAATTGCGATTCGCTTACGCTTCAAATTAAAACTTGTGAGGATGCTAATGAAAAACAAAATTTAGAAGAGAAGAAGACTGTTCATCAAAGTAAAGCTGAATCACATTATAATTCGAAAAGAGAGGACAAGGAATTGAGTAAGCAAAGTGAAGGAAAAATTGTTGTTCCTGCATTCGATCTACAAAAATGTTTAGCGACTCCTTATCTATCAGCTGGAATATCGTTTTATAAAAGAAAGCTATGGACTTTTAATTTAACTGTTCGTAACATCACAGAAAAACGAACGCACTGTTTTGTTTGGTACGAAAGTATCGCACAAAGAGGTGCGGATGAGATTGCATCATGTTTGTTTCGATTTATTATGGAGCTACCAGATACTGTAGAGCAGATAATCTTCTACTCAGATACCTGCCCAGGACAAAACAGAAATAATATTTTACCATTAATGTTTGCATTAGCTGTCAATCAAAAAACCAGTTTAAATGAAATCCATCACAAATTTTTAGTGCCCGGACATACGCATTTGGAATGCGACAGCGATCATGCAGCGATAGAAAGATTTATAAAACATCATAGAGTTTCAATTTCTGTTCCACAAGATTGGGCAAACATTATCCAAATGACTAGTCGCAGATACACAGTCCAAATGATGACACAAGAAGAGTTTTTAGGATTTTCTCAACTTTTCAAAACAATGTTTATGAAAAGAAACATTGACACCGATAAAAATCCTTTTACTTGGAACAATATTTTCTGGATAATGTGTTCTAAAGACTCTAATGATGTGGCGTTTAAAGAGTCTTTAGACTCAAGTGAATCTTTTAGATACTACTCATTTGTTAAAAGGGGACGAGTATCATCGGTTGCTCATTTGAGCATACCAAGAGCATATTCGAGTCCTTTACCTATATGCTCAAAAAAGTACCATGATATTATAAGTTTGCTACCTTTTATAGATCGTGTTTATCATAATTTTTATAAAAATTTGAAAACCTCAAACACGAATCCTGACTCTGTAAGCGACAGTGACGAAAATTACGAATAAATTATAAAACTTATGTTCTACTAAATTTTGATTTCATTATGTTAACTCCATTTTTTTCGATTTAATTAGTTAATGTTAATTTGGTTAAAAAATGATAAGTGCCATTAAAAATGATACGGCTGTATTTTTAGTTTTAGTTCATATATTTAAAAAAACCTGATTAATAAATAGTTACTGCAGCAGTGGTTGGCTTTTTCTACTTTACCTAACTGATTTATAAATTAAACTTGAACCTTAAAAGTCCTATACTGAAAAATTACGTTTTTGGACTTAACAGGTTTCTCCCAGACACCACAGATATATTTTTCCCCATTTTGATATACCCAGTGTCACTCTCACAATTAAGACGAATCTAACGGCACCTCTCAAGCTGAAATCGATCGAGCCGTTTAGGCTACAGAGCGTTACAAAGAATAATACATACAAACAAAAACTCGAAAAACATAACCCTCTTTCTGGCGCAGTCGGGTAAAAAGGGTACTTATTGTGTTTTTTTTATATATAAAAGATGTATAGAAATAATCGTTCTGTTATTAACAGTGATGAAGCATACCTGACTCAGAGCTCACAGCTGTACCTAGAAACATGCCTGGCCACGCTGGGCGACGTGTACTGCATCGCGCAGTCCTACCGCGCCGAGCAGTCGCGCACGCGCAGGCATCTCGCTGAGTACGTATTCCATAGTCTAATCCTTGTTTTTAGTTGATGTAATTACTGCTTTAAAACAAATAACAAATTTGTGCTAGTGTAAATTTAGTTAATTTCCGAATCAACTGGATAATGTAAAAAATGTTGAGTATTTTTTCCATAAACACATTTCTTTACATGTTTGGAAACTAAATTACGACTGCAAACTGTAACCATGAATTCAGTATATCATTCTAGACCCCCTAGCGTAGAAATTTTTCGCCGGTTATAAAAAAAATCTGCTGTGTCATATTTTGCCCGCGTAGGTATTGCACTTTTCTATGAAACAACATATTTTTTTTATTTTTTTTGTATAACCGACGAAAAATTTCTGCGCTGGGTGGTCTAGAATGATATTCTGGATTCATGGTTAAAGTTTGCGCACTTGTTAAAAATTTACCCTGTATGAAACACTAGCTTTAGCCACCGGCTTCGCCCGCGTGGATGTCGAGAATTATCCCACGGGAACGTACTACCGGGAGTAAAAGTATCATATGTGTTAATCCAGGTCATAACCTATCTGTGTGCCATATTTCATCCAAATCGGTTCAGCCATTTTTGCATTTATTATTACATTAATTTAATATATTTTTTTCACCGAAAAACATACAACGGATTACATATATTTATGGGCTAGTATTTGAGAGAATATAACATATTAGCATCTGTAGCCGAATTAGGACGAGTCCTACACTCACTACAACTCAGCATACAGCGCCAGACCCACCACATTACAGTAACCTTACAAACTCGTTTACTTTGGCTGTGCATTTCCTGTTTATATTATATCTGAACTCATTTTTTAATAATGTGTCGTTTGTTTATAAACAGGTACAGCCACGTAGAAGCAGAATGCCCATTCATCACGTTCGAGGACTTACTGTCCCGGCTCGAGGACCTAGTTGTGGACGTCGTGGACAGAGTCCTCGCCTCGCCCGACGCGCACCTCGTCTATGAGCTCAACCCCAACTTCAAGGTAACATCATCATCATCTACCTAGCCTTTTCCCAACTATGTTGGGGTCGGCTTCCAGTCTAACCGGATGCAGCTGAATACCAGTATTTTACATGGAGCGACTGCCTATCTGACCTCCACAACCCAGTTACTGGGTAATACGATACCCCTTGGTAAGACTGGTTGTCAGACTTTCGGGCTTCTGACGACCCGTAACGACTGTCAAAGATGAAGTAACATGAAGTACTTTTTACTAGGGATATTACGAAGGTTCGATTCCAATTCCGATAAGTCGGAACTTCCGATAGACACTACACTTCCGATTTCAACTTCGTTTCAGACACTTTTAAATCGGAAATAAAATCGAAGGTCGAAGCACACGGGTGACGGCCGGCCGCTACGAGCGCGTACGAACATGTTCGGGGAATCCCGATTACTATTTAATATTATTAGTATTGTGGGGAGCAGTGGTGGCCAAGTGGTAACGGCCGCGACTTACGAGTTGTAGGTCGTGAGGTCGAACCCAGACAGGCTTTTTACTTTGTGTAAATTATTTAATCACCATTGCTCTCAAAACGGTGAAGGAAAACATCGTGAGGAAACCGGCATGTCCTAGAACCAAAAAAATTCGAAGACATGTGACATCTACCAACCCGCACTGGGCCCGCGTGGTGGATTACGGCCCAATCCCTCTCACCGAGAGGAGGCCTGTGTCCCAGCAGTGGGAACATTATAGGCTGATGATGATGATGATGATTATTAGTATTTTTTTTTTCTGATATCGGTACCGGTAAACGCACCTCCGTTACATCCATAGTTTGTACAGTCTCGCAAATAGTGTCCATGGCCGTGTCTAGTACAGTCACGAGCATAAATGCTTAACAGTTGTATGTGAAATGTAGACGCGATTTATACATCAAATAAATATTGCAGCTCTAAGACCTAGGTACTAATACTCTATTTGAAATAAACTTAGATATAAAAAAAATACTTTTAACAGTCCGTTCAACCGTTTTGACTTTTATTCCGTAGGCATAAGGATCAAAGCCAAAAAGTGGTTATAATACCAACTGTTTACTGCAGATGTTACTTATCATGCTACCAACGCAATAGAATTCAAAATCAGTTGAACGTACTGTAAAAAAGGTTTATTTAAATGTCTAATCTTATTTCAAACGGAGTTTAAATAGGTTTCGATAATTCACGATTTTCAACGATTCATAACAAAATACGTATCAATGCTTTAGGATAAAATCGCTTTTGAATCTTTACTTACAGTCCGTCCATGTTGTTTTAAGACCAGGCACATCAGCATGAAGACCTCACACATACTTGCAATAATTCAAACTCATTGTACAGACGCCAGCACATTTTTTTCCCAACTGAAAATGAACCTTATTTGTTTGTCACTAAAGTTGAAACTCCATCAAAGAAATTTGACAGATTGGAGATGCTTGATGAGCTGGTCTCTGTACTCATTAAGAAGTCTTTCTCAGGCTCTTATTAAATATAACCATACATGGAATAGTTCTATTTAAATGCGCTTTAGAGAATAGTCGCTACGTTTCTTAAATGATATTTAAATCGTGACTTGTTCTTTTACAGATTAACATCCTTGTAAAAAAAAAATATGTTCTATTTTCCAGAGACCCAAGAAGCCGTTCAAGCGTATGGCGTATACGGAAGCTATCGAATACTTACGCGCTAACAACATTACCAAGGAAGACGGCTCCTTCTACGAATTTGGAGAGGTAAAGACATTTAGTGCTGCAAATAAACGAATACCAATTTATTTTACTTTAAATTTATTTATATGGCAATACATCTCAGATTACATTGAATATGCTTCTAAAACAGGTGGTCATGCCCAGTTAGATCATTGATTATTTCTAGATCAATGCTTGAGCATCTATCTCATGTTCCTTTGAGTTCGTCCATAGAAGGCAAAAGTCAGCCTCGCATTCGTTAGCTCGTGAAGTGTCTGCAATCTCTGCTGGCATAAGCACCAATTTGTTTTTTTTTTTTTTTTTTGGGCATCAGACTTTTACTGACTAAAACCCACCCGTGTTCCCTCAGTAGCCTGTATGCCAGGGGCGGCGGTATCTCTTTCGAACAAACCCGCATCCCTGGCAAGCATAAGCACCTCATATGATAATAATTTCCACTCTTTTAGGACATTCCTGAAATGCCAGAGCGTAAAATGACAGACGCCATCGGCGAACCGATCCTTCTGTGCAAGTTCCCAGCTGAGATCAAGTCGTTCTATATGCAGCGCTGTGCAGAAGATAGACGGCTTACTGAGTCCGTTGATGTGCTCATGCCAGGAGTTGGAGAAATTGTTGGTGGATCTATGAGGACATGGGACTACGAGGAACTATTGGAAGGTAACTAACAGCCTATTTATTTTAAGAACATCAGGAGGGATGAAAAAGTATTTTAATTAAAGGACATAAACATAGAAAAACGGTATGGGCCTGGTGACGGGGACCATCACGGGACTTTGCTTGCTACACAACAAACACTTCCCCACAATAGGAATAATGAACAGTACTCTATTCAGGGCTTGCATAGAGGCTGGGGAAGCCGTTGCACATGTGCTCTTTGAATGCACAAACGTCACACAGATTAGGACAGGCACCCTCGGGGTAACCAGATCTTACACAGAAATTCTAAACAGACCAAGAGATGTAATCAATTTAAAGTGCAAGGTGGGCTGGTTGGAATAACCACCCGACGGCCGCCATGCCCCACACACAATGGTTCACCTGAAGGTGGTAAGTGCGGAAACAAAAACCTTCTAACATAGGAATGTAGAAAAATAAAAACAAATGCATGTAGATAAAAGGCTTGTATTGACCCTTAAAGTAAAGATGAACTAGTGATTATGGTGTCTAGTCAAAGTGCCCTTCGTTTGTGCCAGAATAGACAAGTTGGGAATTACTAAATGGCCCTTCCTTATCATAACTTTTCAGTATTCATTTCAAAATAAAATGCCTTTTTAACATCTATAAACCTATATAAAACCCCAACTGAAAAAAGGGGTGTTATGTTTAAGGTGTCTGTCTTCGGCATCGTAGCTCCTAAACGACTGAACGGATTTTTTTTTGTTTTTGTTTTTTTTTTTTGTTTTGTTTGAAAGGTCACTTTTTCAGTTCAAAAGTAATCCTATTTCTAGAATTTAGGTGGGAGAACTGACACAATAAACCCCCACAAAATTTGCTCATCAAGATATGATGAGCAAAGTTTAAAAATAAGAGGATAAAACCTTTTATAAGAAATAAATCAGCCTGTGTTGTCTATGACGCTATTTATGAACGTAACTAACCATACTATTTGATCGCCAGGTTACAAGCGCGAGGGCATCGACCCGTCCCCCTACTACTGGTACACAGACCAGCGCAAGTTCGGTACCGTCCCGCACGGCGGCTACGGCCTGGGCCTGGAGCGGTTCCTGTGCTGGCTGCTGGACCGGTACCACATCCGCGAGGTCTGTCTGTACCCGCGCTTCCTGGACCGTTGCACGCCTTAGGTGACGTCGTGTCAAGGTGTAGTGGAATTGGAAATAGCAGTGTTTTCCATGGTATTGGCATACATTTAATTCAGGGTGGCAGGATGACTTCATTTAGTTTTCTATAACTATCTTCTGAGTTTAATTTTAATATTCAGAAAAAGGTTTGCCGTGTATACCTACAGGGTGGCAATAAATAATATGATGAATAGATATATTCTAGAGAAATCGAAAGAAATGTACAGGTTGCCAGGGCTACATTGACGTGCAAACTGAAACCATGAGGTAATTGGTAAAACGGGCTGTTGTCCGCAACTCCACGTCATAGCGCGTATTTTGCGTACGGGAACTGAAACCATGAATGCAGTATATGATCCTGAAACTGCCTGCGTTGAATTTTTTCGTAGGTTTTAATAAAAAATAAAAAAAACAAAACCATCTTTGATGTCATGCAGTCGGATAAAAAACTCATTCCGTGTTAAGGCCCTACCTTGGAAATAATTATAGTTTGATGGGCGTGGCTTATTTTAACCCGCACGCCGGTTCGTCTTCCGTGGTCGGCCGTGACGTACCCATCAAAATTAGCATAAAAACACGAAATGTAATTAGCCAACAAAGTGCCCTGCGTACTTTTGCATCGCCACTCGAGTAGACAATTTTAATCGCCTCTTATTATGAACACTGCTATTTCTAATTACATTGTGTATCTAAAAGTAATTGCTGCAATACTTGCAAGCTCACTGTTCGACGCTTAAAATGATATCACAAGAAATATTATTTAAATTGCATTTTTAAAACCTATCAGATTTGCGTCGGCGCTAACAGCTTGCCTTTGTATAAATACAAACAGTATACCAGTTATCCACCTTAATGTACAGAGGCCAGCACATCAAGCTACCCCAATCTGTCAAATTTCTTTGATATATTTTCAACTTTATCACAAAGGAATAAGGTTCATGTTCAATTGGGAAAATTTGACAGTTTGGGATAGGTTGATCTGCTAGCGTCTGTACTTTTGAGCTCGATTTATAAACTATCAGTAAATAGCTCACATTTTAACTATTGCATTATATTGAAGCATTTTGTACGAACATCACATCAAGTTACTCCAATCTGTCAAATTTCTTTGATAGATTATCAACTTTATCGAAAAAGAATAAGGTTCGTTTTTAATTGAGAACATTTTGACAGTTTGGGGTAGCTTGATGTGCTGGCGTCTACGACTTATAGGAGCGTAATATTATATATCATAATAAAATCGATTTTAAGAATAGTTATTTTTGTTGTCAGTGAAGTTTGTAAAAAAAAAAGTATGATCTGAAATGGTTTTGTAAAGAGAAAACAACTGGCTTTGTTGAAATGTGACTGACAACTGACTTCTCGCTTGGTGCCATCTGTGAAATGGTACAAAAGTGTGTATATTTTGTTGACTGTGTAGCTTATTATTATTCTAAATTATTAAAATATTGTCGCCTAAGTATTTCATGACACAGCTAAATAGGTTACTATGTTATTATAAACTTCATTCGTCGGCATTGTTATGCATTCAATAGAATAGGAATGTAAACATTCCACAATTCACTTTCATTGTACTTTTTTATTTAATTCAAATACAGTTCCATACATGGATTTGTAGCTTTTATTTACTGTACGAATCTTTCCTTCTTTTTTAATTTCACTAATATCATAAAACTAGTTGACAGACGTTATCCTGTCCAAATTCCTTTTTTTAGCTGGAAGATAGTACATTCAGTTTTTTCCGAATATGAAAACTTTCCAAGATACTTTAAAAAAAAAAAACCTAAAAAATAATCCCAAATCAGACTAATGTGAAAATTTCAAAACAAAAAATAGTCAAACAGGTTCAGCAAGTGGTACATGCAAAAAAAAATTGGTTGAAATCGATTATGACAATGTAAAGATTATGCGTGGGCCACGGGTAGACCGTAATCGAAAAATTTAAAATTGTACAAAGATCTCTCCGATAATCGATTTGGTTACTGCGCGCGCGCAGATTTTGGAGTGTTGGTCACGCAAAGTGATTGCTCATTGCCCACGATATTACTGGCGTTCGTTTCCGAAATAATCCAAGAACAATAAGACTCAAGTGACTTCTGTTGGATTGCCATCGACACTACGAAGAAGAATAAACTAGGTATTTCACACCCATTCACACTTATTTTACCACAAATTCTGCATCACTTTTGAAAGCACTGATCTTTATCGTCGTGGCAATGAGGTTGCTATTATTGCCAAGTCTGTGAAAGTGATCTGTATTTGCTACTTCCTATTGTTTTGCTGCTGTCAGAGGTAAAATTACCGTGAAAGGACTCACGGTCGCACGGACGTAAAAATATCGCGGCGGGATAACACGCGCACTGGATTTCCTTATTCTCGGTGTTGAACCGAATATTGACAACCCTCCAGAGTGCAACTCAGCGCATCGAAAAAACACTGATTTTCAATCCTCGGCGCTTAGCATTGGGTTGAAGATCCAATGCGCAAAAAAATCCTGCGCGATATTTTTACGTCGACTAAGGGGCCATCCATAAATAACGTCGAGTTTTTGGCGGGATCGCGTTCGAACATGTCGCACGAATTTACATTTTCATGAAATTTCGTGAAATAGCGAATTAAATTGTATAATTTTGGTAGTGAATTATTCAATTTAGATATGTGTGAGTGCACAAGTGTAGTGAAGGTGAAAATAAGTAACTAACGTGGACTTTTCGTGTTCCCCCAAAAACTCCCAATAGGTTGTTGTAAAGTTACTACCGCTTTACAATAACTTTGACTTGACTGACTATGACTTTTTTGGAAGTTCGTGCCTATATCGGGCCATTTACTTGAATGAAAAGTAAAATTCCTTGACACTGGCTAAATGCACAAACCGTGCGAAGCCAAACCCCAAAAAAAGAGCATAAATAACGTCACACGTTATGGGGGTGGGAGGGGGTCAACAAAATCTGACATTGTGTGACAAGGGAGAGGGGGTGTCAAGAGCTTTGTGACGTCACATGCTAAAATCTAAAATATTAAGTAAACCAAAAAACTTAAAAATATTACTTATTCGCTCTATATTTATATGGCTTCTATCTATCTAAAATATTTTTATTTTATGGATAAACTGCTAACGTATACGTATAGAATAACACTGCCTGTCCTGGGAATCGAACACAGGACCTCCTGTTCAGCAGTAGCCCATTCGACCACTAGACTAACGAGACAGTCAGTAAAATATTATATTAATAATTATTTCCTTATTCCCATGAGAGTAGGCAAAATGGAAAATTATTAATTATTGTAAAAAGAAAAAACATTTTTTGTAAATCTATTTATTCATCTTTATACATATTACAACTAAAACAATCATAGCATGATAAGGCAAGGTTTGCTTTGGTATAATATTGTGAGTTTGCTATCGACATTATTCACTTGTATATAAAATATTACTTGACGTAGGTACTAAACTAAAAATCACATTTCTGGTCGGGTAGAGTGCACTTATAAATAAAATAATGATAACCCGACTATCATATGAGTATTCACCTCTAACATTCTGATAATATTAAATGCATTGTTGATTTCACATACGTGGTAAAATCTTCAGTTTCGGAGAGGAATAACTACAGAACAAATTTGATACCATTGGTATATTTCCATTACACTTAATGAAGTTTTAAATTATACCCTAACACGACAATTTTATAGTGGACAAAACTACTGATAAAACTGGATATGTCAATTTTAGTTTTAGGGTTATAAATAAAAGTATTGCTATTTATGTATAGGTAATCTAGAAGATTCAGTCAATATTTTTGCAATTACGCATACTATGGTTACTTGTACTTAGAGCCACTGCATCACGGACTCGTTTCAAGGCAACCATTCGGCATCATCTTTGACGGAGTAGGCACGGCCGCCTGGCGCTTCAGTGAGGTCCTCCTTACTGCTGGCCACCTTGTGGTACACGGTCTTGCCAGCTTCTACGACGTATTCTACTCCATCGGCTGAAAAAGTGAATGAATTTAGTATGGTTCTTCTATTAAAATTTTGACTAACTGTTTACCACATGGTTGTGGTAAACAGATAGTGCTGCTGGAGTGCAGGATACCGCAAGTTTGGTCGCAGGGCTAACGGCTCAGGGCGAACAATCACTCTAAAGGCGGACTTGTTGAACATAAGGGTAAGTTAGGAAGGTTATCAGAATTCGACCTTCGTTCCAAGAAACAATTAAAAATATGAGCCTAAAATTGTGAAGCACTCGCATTTTTATGTCATTTAGACTCACCAATAGCACTGCCAGTTTTCCTAACTGCCTGTCCAATATTGTGTGAGGAGAAGGTCTCAGGATCAATGTTAATGTTGACGCCTTCAGTACCGTTGGTGTGGCTGGGACACCCGTTCTGCGAGATAATGGACAGGTCGTACGGGTCCACACCGAATGAGGCCAGCTTGTTGCGCATCTGCAGAATTGAAAAATAAGCGTTAGAAAAATAATATTTAATCATATCTATTTAACCTTACGATCGTACTCGATCGATCGATCGATTTAGTAGATCACGGCAAAAGTTTTTTTATGATAGTTTCTAATTTGTTGTTAAGTACATCACCAGATGTTGATATTAGAACAACTCGGATTTACAGCCAAGTACCTAAGGGTTGAGTAACATTTGAAGATACTCTTGCTAGGCCGTTGGATCAAAGACTTGATACAAAATGCGGTACCACTGGATATAAGTAACGACGTTTTTTTCTCTTGAGCCCTGACCGTCGGCAACTTTGACCCATGATTACCGATACCGATGGGGTAACTACTATCAGATTGGATATCCATAAGTTGAATGAACACCCCTGCTTTGGTTTGTGATCTTCAAACACGAACGGAGCGTTAAAAGATTAGCCTCTTTAGCGCGACTTTTGCCAAAATAATTAAAGACAAGGTCGGATACATGCCTTGTCGATGTACATCTTGTCCAGTTCCTTGGTTCTTGAGAGAATAGTAGCAGATCTCCGGTGCGCAAAAGCAAGCTTCTGGCAGGTGAAGATAACGGCGTGGGATGTGTAATCAGTCATTACGACTGTGTAACTTGCTGAACCTGCTACGCCTGAAAAATACAAAGCGTTATTTAAAATTGATAACTTATATTTAGATATTCAGCACCAGATAGCGAACGGTTTTTCAAAATGGAATGGTTACTCAGAAAATGGATAGATACTTACTCAGAGGAAATCTGACTTTCATTCTAGCGGGCACAGCCGGGTCTGGCACTGTTAGAATTCCAGTATACCTGTGCAACAAAGAAAGATCGGGGTTAAAACCTGTTGTATTAAAATAAAATATATTCGAAGACCCACTGGCGTGGCAAGAAAAAACAAAACGTTCAACATAATGTGTGATGTTAGTAGTGCTATAAGACGCCAGTGGCTAGCAACTATTTCATGTCGCTTAAGTGGTAGGTAATCAGCCTTATGCCATTATGTTTCTTGTTGCCGTTTCACAAACAATGGGTCACTTAACGTGTCCAGCGTGTCCTGTAATCCTGTTGTGCTAAACTCGTAGCCAAATTCAGGTCAACTCTATTTAGACTATTGACACGCTTAGAAGATGTTTTGTTTCCCCGGGAGCTTACAGACTTCTCTCAGTGTGACTGGTGTGACTGCGCGGGTGTCTGAGAAGTGGGCACAGCTAACCCACTCTGAGCTGGATTAATTGGCTATAAATTAATAGTCATGGTCGGACACCTAGCATGCCGCACTGATTACAGGTGGAGTAAGGCTGTGACGTACAAGGACAAGACGACGAGGTGTCGGTCATCCAGCAAAATAGCCGGACGACATTGTTGCCGTCGCGGGCAAAACCTGAATGAGGCTGGCACATGAGCGTGGGGATTGGAACAAGAAAAGAGAGGTCTATTCCCAGCAGTGGGGGACTGTCAGGCTGTAGATGATGATGAGGAACATAATCAACTTAGTATGGTATACCTGTAATCATGCTTCAGAGGTGTAAGTCCCAAGATGAAGTGCTGCGACATCTGCTCCAGTTCATATTTGCCGGGTTCGTCAGTCTTGGTGAAGTTGTACGTCATGCAGTGTGACGCTGTCGACGTCTTCTGTACGACGTACCATACGCCCAGAAGCTGTTGATTACAGAAATTTAAATGATAAATAAGTAACCAAACACTTGCAATACCACAAGATACAAATGAGAAAGCAGTTCTGTACTGGTTCTTATTTGGGAAACTCCTTGTTTTGATTTTTCTCGTGTTGGCGACGTGAGCTATAGGAGAGCTGGATGAAGATTAACCATAACTCGTGGAGGCTTTTTATTTATTTTCCGTTGAAAGATGGTGCAGGTGAATATAAAATGCTGCTTACATTCTCAAGAAGCAAGATGCTACAGTTTATTTGCCTGTTTCGACCCTCGCCTCGCAGAAATTATACGTAGGTAGCACATGGCAAGTGATAAATGAAACGAAAGTAATAAGTTGTCAAAACAATGGTAGCACTCATTTCATGAAGAACAATAGAGTTTTGCGGGCAATTGTTCGAGTTCAATACACAGATGGAATTCATGCATACCTACATTTCTGTAATTTGATAACTCTCCAAGATTATATTCAATCAAAATATTGATTACTTTTACGTTCAACCTCGCTATTGCTAGGAAATAAAAAACGTTTCTTATTAAACAGTTACCTGCCTTATCTACGTCATCTAAGCAAACGACATGTTATGACTAATTCAACACGTAGATTAATAAAATTTACATAATTTTAAGAATTTGGGTAATGTGAAAGTTTATAAGATGAACTGAAAACAAGTTGGCGAAACGGTCTCTCGTTTTGTGAGTCATCGGACGAGTGACGGACGAGTTTTATCGGAAGTCAAAGTAGCCGGGTCAAATTGTTATGTTTGTAAAATACGACACGGCGTTGTGTGAAGACACATGATATCAGTCCGTGTGGCTGATAAATCGGAATAACTCGATGTCAACAAATTTTATCTAAGGTACCTATAACGCAGGAAAGATTTATATTTAAATAGAAGACGAAAAGAGGATGTTGGATAGATAGACTGTGAAAGAATCCTCTTTCACACATGCTGTATCATATGGCTAGAAGGGGATGCCTACTGAGATGACGACTAATAGAGAAGTATGGAAGAAGAAGACGAACGCAGGAAAGATTTAGATTTAAATAAAAGACGAACAGAGGATGTTGGATTGACTGTATGAATGTTGATATGGCTAGAAGGGGGTCACTACTGAGGTGACGACTAATACAGAAGTGAGGAAGAAGCATACATGTCGCCGACCCCAAATAATTGGGATGAGGGTAAGAGAATGATGATAGATGGAAGATGTTGACAGAAAGAAATTTGACAGATTGGAGTAGCTTGATATGCTGGCCTCTGTACAATAGAGACAGGATGTCCGCACTTCATTACGTGATCAAAGAAGCGACTAGGTACTGTTGTATCAATGATTCTGATTAGCAGACGGACCGCAATTGGACTTAGTTACGCAAAAACGATCCAATCCACACTTTTTCCAAAATTGAGTTACCTATACTTACCAAAACACATTTTCAGGGTGATATCTTTAATATCAAAAAGATCCATGTGGCATTTATTTTAAAACATATCTACAACTACTAGATACCTACCAAGCCGTGGACTACATCAGATATTTTTCATCAATACAAATCCAAAGCTCATGAACGAACGAACTTCATGTGGATTGGATCGTGTTTGTGTAACTAGGTACGTCCAATTGTTCTCTATAACAGTAAAGGGTCTCCAAAGAGATCAATTGCTATTGTAATTTATATTGGACCCTTAAGCACTAAACAAACCTATCATAGGACGACTGTCCCATATCACTAGCGTACAGAAGCTGCTCCTGTTTGTCTAATGATGCCTATATCTTCATTTTCCCATCCGGCTTTAAACCAATTTATTTAGAGCCAAGCACATTGACATGCAACGGCACCCTATTTGCGTAACTCACGATTAATCATAATCTGTTTCATTTGACAGTTCAACAATATTCATTACGTTATTTACTTTGTTGAGCAGACAAATTTTTCGAACATATGAAGCAATGGTTTAACAATCTGTTTCCAAACGAAACAGATTATGATTAATAGTGAGTTGATACTTTGAAATGAAGTTGAGAACTTGGAACAAAATCTCTTCATTAGCATAACACAAGATAATAACTAGGCCGTGAAATTCAAAATGATGTACGTTTTCTGCCAAAATCTTTCACTTGTAGAAGAGTTCAAGTTTTCATCTTCAAATTCTCGGACCGGTCGGTAGTATATCTTTCTCGGTCTGTACAGCTCTTAGCAGATCAATACGTAAGAGCAGCCATATCATCCACACCAGGAATACCTAATCATAATTAGGTATAATGATGTATGATTTGTTGAGTCTTCCTTGGTATATTACCTTTGTAGGTAGGCAAGTGAACACATCAACTGATTCTTCAACAACTCATTCGTTTCATATTTGTGTTCTTTATTACTTCATCAATTGTTTTACACTTTTTGCCATGCTTCCAAATGATTTTTATCAAACAATGATGTGCCAGATAATTATAGGTACATACTATCTGGCATATCATTGAATTTCCGCCTATTTCTGCGATTTTGTTTGAAAAAATCCGTTTTTTTTTTTTGATACAGGAATTCATACTTATTTATTTATTTAACAATTTATGCACACACGTATAAACAGACAAGAAGAAAGGAATAGAAAAATACGTAAAATAAAATTATAAATTTTACTGACAACGAAGCTCCACTGCTTCAATAAAAGAGGGTCTAAAGGGCGGTATAGCTGAGTGCATGCACGTTTGTCGTGGGTTCGATTACCTCATAAGTCATAACTAATTGTTTGTATGGCTTATAGATACTTAATAGTTATTATAACTCAGGGTATTTCCGCATGTTTGTGTTTTCGTGGTTCTGAACCATACGACGACAGGAGAATCCAAAGTGCGGCAACGTTTTTTTTTAAATTAAGCAATCTCGAATACGAATTTATTTTAGAATAAGATATCTTGTTTATGTAAAAACCCCCATGCTACAATGAAAGACCTTGAAACACTTATTTCGCAAGCCGATTATAGTCGTTACTGTTAACGAGCACATTTTGTATTCAAACCTAAGCACTATAAGTTTAGGTCAAAGTCCAAATTTCAATTTTTTTTTTTTTTTAAGAAATAGGTAGGTAACGAAACTAACATAACATAATAATGTTTCCCCGAAGACTTGGGCAGAAGTGTACGTACCTATACAGGAAGAAAAATATCCAGTGCGCAAACTGTAACCATGAATTCAGCATAGCCTTCTAGACCCCTAACGCAGAATTTTTTCACGGTTAAACAAAAACAATATTTGATGTTTTTTAGAAAAGTGCAATACCTACGCGGTCAAAATGTATGGAACAGCTGTTTTTTTTTTTTGTATTACCGACGAAAAATTCTGCGCTGGGGGTCTAGAATAATATGCTGAATTCGTGGTTACAGTTTGCGAACTGGTTAAAAATCTATCATGTATACTGTACACCCACATTTTGCTATAAAGTTATGTTTAAGTCCCATAGGTACTCCCATGTAATATGGGGCGAGCCTATCGGCATGAACGGGGAAAAAACCATACTCCTGGCTAATACCGAGATACTCCAAATAGAAAACCCAAAAACACTGCAGACCTGGGAATCGAACCCAACACCCGGTAACGAAACTTCTAAGGGTTTTTGTAAAAGGAAATAATGGGGCTAAGAGTGAGTTGATCCTACTAATTTTATACACTAGCTTCCGCCCGCGGCTTCGCCCGCGTGGAAGTCGGAAATTATCCCGCGAGAACGTGCTACCTGGATAAAACGTATCCTATGTGTTAATCGAGGTTATAATCTATCTGTGTGCCAAATTTCATCCAAATCCGTGGAGCAGATTTTTCGTGAAAGAGTAACAAACATCCATACATCCATACATACAAACTTTTGCGTTTATAATATTAGTAAGGATGTGAAAGTTTGAATGTTTAGATATTTAGATTTTGGACGTTTGCTACTCAATCACGCAAAAACGGCTGAACTGACTTTGATAAAATTTGGAACAAAAATAGTTTGTAACCTGTATTATCATATCACACAGGATATTTTTGATCCCGGAAATACGTTCTCGCTGGATAATTTCCGACCAGCAGGGAATATCATTCCCATACATTTTGGCGTAGCGTTTGGCGTGAACGCTAACAGAAATGTGTTTTGTCTCTAGGCCCTGAACTGACCGAAGCCGCTTGCAAAAGCTAGTAGAAAAAAATATGGTAGGTAGGTGTGATGTGACATTGTCACAGGGACAAAGTAGCTGAAGCATCACACGTAGATATCATCAATTAACATAAAGTTAATGTTAACGAGAGCACACCGAACTAATTAAAATGATAAACGCAAACAGAAAGGCTTCACATCACACGTTCAATGGAATCTGTTATCTGCTCGACTTTATGTAAACTAGGTGTAGGTTAAAATACCTATAATATCTAGATAGGTACCTAATATCAACATAGAAATGTATTCTAGGAAACGGAAAGTTATTTGCATAGAATTAATTAACATTTGTTATGCTTCGACGGTTCTCATTATTATTGTATTGAACAAAACGTATATTGATTATTGTGTAAAGATGTTCTTTCTTTGTCCCAACCTCTTTTCACGCCAGCTGCTCACACATACATTTTTAATCTCACGAACATGACCCTGGACCCTTGATCCCGGTACAATAAAAATACAACAACAACAATAAAAGACAATTCGTAAGTAGGTACGTACCCTGTTCATTTCAAAGCCAGGCATAGGCTCGACGAGGGGACACCCTCCCAGGTGATAAGTGTGACTGAACGCACCCCCACATACCGCTAACAACACTCCTAATGCCGATAAACTGTACATTTTGAATATTTTAATAAAATTTAGTAGGAATACGCGGTCACTGCTCGGCGGTTCGCCGTGGACTGACCAAAGTACCGCAGAGTGGTCGTTATAAACGCTGGACTCCTTTGACCTTTCAACGCCGGCAATGCGCAGACGCAAGATTCCGAGAAGTGTTGTTGATCTATCGTCTTCATTCAATAAACTAATGGGATTCGTAACAACTGATAGTAAGAGGAAACAATAGGGAGAAGCGTTTAGAAGATACAAAAACTTTGGTTTTGGGATAATTATTGTGTCTTCTGAGGTTCTAAGTAATCGTTTATCATAAGTCATACATAACATTACGGTCATATTTTTTTCAACCAAGAAAATTGTGATCTTCACTGAAGATTTTTATCAGAAGAAACAATGTTTTGTTGTTGTTATGTTTTGTTTGTTTGTTTTGTGATTTACTCTGATTCTTGGTAGGTATCGATCCTATCAGGATCGTATTATCCAATAACTAGGTTGTGGAGGACAGATGGGCAGTCTCTCCTTGTAAAATGTTGTTATTCCGCAGCACCAGGTTAGTCTGGAAAAGAACACCGGCACCATATTGGGAAAAAGGCTAGGGAGGGGAGATTATGATGAAAACTCTGATTCAAAATAATTGGTCATTATAAAAAAAACACTACGAAAGGCGGAGGACCTGCCGGCCGAGACAAAACACATTTCTGTTAGCGTTCACGCCAAACGCTACACCAAAATGTATGGAAATGACATTACCTGCGAAAAGGTTACGTCGTGTTCTTTCCGCAGATAATGTCATTCCCATACATTTTGGCGTAGCGTTAACGCTAACAGAAATGTATTTTGTCTCTAGACCCTGGACCCTAATTGCGTAAACACTTTCAATCAGAATTTGAACCGCTTTGAAGGATAATTCCATTTCATTGCTTCATACATTCGTAAAATTTGTTTGCTCCACAACGTAGATAACGCTATGAATTTTGTTGAACGGTCAAAAAAAGGTAATTCCTACTGATATCTAATGTTTCGCAATTACCCCGCAGGTGCTTTGGTGGAACTTCAGGGACTTCAGTTGAAGCTGAATTGATCGTCACCTACCTCCTTCCCCTATATCAATGGTGACGTTGCGCCACGATCCACGGTCATGGTCAGTTGAATTTGAATGGTTTCCTGTATTAACAATAACATGGATAGTTATAACTAGTGTTACGTGTTTTGATCAGATTATGGAGTCACGTTCTCACGTCGCAGCTTGCTTACATTTTGTCAGAATTTTCTGTTAGAGTATTATTTAACATATTTATCCCCACTACATATGGTGCCGCTGTAGTACCTAGTGCTACCTACATCGTAATCTTGCGGGTATTTACCGTGCATGCTCAAGATAATTCGGCGCATACTGGATGCGCTGGGAAAAATGTACCTATCATGTGGGTTTTACAATAGTTCCTATTATAATTTCAAAATCAAAAGTCATTTATTCAAATTAGGCTGAGAATCAGCACTTTTCGAACGTCAAAATACATAAGATAGTCCCCTAAAACGCCCACCCTTCACCATTTCCTGGTGCTTTTAGGTGGGAAGAAGTGGTGTAACAAACTCCCCAACAACACAGCTGTCTGTTTAGTCGGATAGACTTGATTCTATATATCCATAGGCAAATTAATAAACATAATTAGCATTGTTTGAAGAAAGTAATTATAAAACTATTGCATTATAAAACATAGAGTGGGAAGGTCTCCCACAAGGTAGACCGATGACCTTGTGAGGGCCGTTGGAGTCCGCTAGATGCGGGAAGCACAAGACTGGTCGAAATGGAGGAGCCTGGGGGAGGCCTATGTCCAGCAGTGGACGTCTTTCGGCTGAAATGATGATGATGATGATGAGGAAAGTAATTTGGTTCAAGTAACTAGCGTTAGACACTGGGTAGGTACGGACGTCTGTGGAGAAAACAGCCTTAAACGGCATTGCAACCGTACGGGTCGATTAAATTACATAAGCTACTCTTACCGGAGAGCAGTGGTGGCCCAGTGGTAACGGCCGCGACTTACGAGTTGTAGGTAGTGCGTTCGAACCCAGCCAGGCGCATTAATTTGTATATAAATAATTTCATCAGCACTGCTCTCAAACGGTGAAGGAAAAACATCGTGAGGAAACCGGCATGTCCTAGAACAAAAATTCGAAGACATGTGACATCTATCTACCAACCTGCACTGGGCCCGCGTGGTGGATTACGGCCCACTCCCTCTTACGGAGAGGAGGCCTGTGTCCCAGCAGTAGGAACGTAATAGGCTGAGTATGATGATGACTCTTGCCGCGGTTGGTCTGTGCTTAGATTTAGGGTCCATCCTTACATACCAAGAATCCTCCGTACCTTAGAAAACACGCTAAGCCGTTGGTCCCGGCTGTCATTCGTGGATCTTTGTCGTTAGGGGTCTTCAGAACCCCGAAAGTCTTATCCAGCAAGAGTATCGTATTACCCAGTAACTGGGCTATGGAGATCAGATATGTAGTGAGTCCATCTAAAACACTGGTATTTAGCTGCATCCGGTTAGCCTGGAAGCTGAGCCCAACATAGTCGGGAAAAAGCTATACCTATGGGCAGATGATTCTTAACTTATCTCCTAAACTAATAATTCTTTACCAAGATGGCTTAGTAGAATTTGCTACGGGCCTTGCGATGACAACCCTGCAACTCTCCTGCGTAGGATTGTCGTGGGTAGTCCCATCCTTTACTATTATCTCGATTTAGAAGATAGCTCTGCGCACCCTTGGCAGTCAGACGCAGTGCCATGCAGACACTGACTGAGACCTCTCGAGCTATTTATTGTTATACATTATACATTTCGGAAAATGTGATCGTATGTAAGGATTGTAAGGGTGCGGTACAGACCATCAAACCGATCCATTTTCTTCCTGGGACCAACATTGTAATCGCAAAATATGACCGACTTTTCTGATACACGGTATGTAGATCGTGTCGATGCCGAACACGAAAAGTATCCCGAACTCGCCAGTTTCATGTCATCAGAAGAAGGCTTGGTTTGTAGATGTTTCTGAGGGTCTACTCTATAAACACGAAGGCCGTAGTTTCATAGATTTACGATTATCCGAACTAAGAATGAATGACAACTGATTTGACAGCTGTCTCTCCCCACTCCCGATGTATTTTTACCCGTCAGAATGAGAAATGTTGAATTCGACACTTGTTTTGACGGATAGTTTCATTGTTGTCATTTGATACGATATCAATACAGCTATCGGACGCTAACTACATATTATATTGATATGCACGTGTTTCTGTGACAAATAAAACAGTTTATATTTCTTTCTTTTCTTATGTGACGAAAGTTAAAGATTTTCGTTTTCGTTGCGATTTTTGTTTCTCTTACTATGAATATTTTTCTCTTTTGTCAATACGATACAATAGTATCTAAGTATCTAACATTTTTTATTTATTATGGAAACGGTTTGGTGAGTCTTCAATTTCAAATGGATACTAAAAATGCTCCAGATTTCTAAGTAAGTAAGACTCCATAGTTTTCGTGATTACTCTAATTATTAAGTTAAAGCAAATAATTGACTATTAGTAGGTAATGTGTCACTTTGAGTGAATCATTTAGACACAGTAGAAGACAAAGGTAACAGAAAGATGTGTCATAAATACTTCCATGTTTAAGATAACATAATGTGGGTTTAAAAACAACTTCTCAAAATTAAAGTTGAAGTTGACGAACATTTGACTAATAACACAGAAACTCGGATGAAATCAGTCATAACAATAAGGATAAACATAGGATTTATTATTAATGCTAATTGATTCCTTCGTTTGCCCTGTTTTGCTAATAGCTTACTTGCTTGCATCTCAAATTGGTAGGTATAGCTATTTAGTTTTGATTAAGGCACCATTAGCTTAAACAGGTAGGTACCTAAGCTTTGCAACAATAGATAAAAGTGACAAACATTAATTGGTGGAATACAAATACGAGGCTTTTCGCCATTATGCATGTGTGTAATTCATATCACTTTTTTGTCGTTTGCGTTTTGTTTGTGTACAATTAACAATTTTCTTTCTTTTCGTTCTGTAACATTCCAAATTGGTATATGAACTGGTTTTGCTTTCACTAAGACACCATTTTTAATAAGATAGTCGGGTACACCGGAGGAACCGGAACGTGGTCGCTCACAATGGGCCTCATAAGAAGGCGTAAAGTTACCATAAGGGCAATGGAGAGGGTATTCTTGGAGTTTCCCTGCATGATCGAATCAGGAATGAAGAGAGCCGCAGGAGAACCATGGTAACCGAGATAGCCCGAAGGCAGGGCACATTGCTTGCAGAACAAATGGCCGATGGGGCTGAAAAGTTCTGGATTGGCGACCGCACACCGATTGACGTACAGTTGGAAGGCCTCCCACAAGGTAGACCGGTGACCTTGTGAGGGCCGCAGAAGTCCGCTGGATGCGGGAAGCACAGAACCGGTTGAAGTGGCGGAGCTTTGTGGAGGCCTATGTCCAGCAGTGGACGTCTTTCGACTGAAATGATGATGATGAGTCAGGTCCTTTCTGACTTTTCATCATTCCATATGTCTGTTTTCAATATATTCACGATAAGCTACGTCTAATGCTACAAGTAGGCCTTTCCATGTTTCTGTTTAGATATTAATTCTGACTAAATACCTACATGTCAGAATTAATGTCTAAACAGCAAACAAGCAGCTGTAGCAAGTCAAACAGCGGTGTAATTGTGAACCGAGTAACAGCAAAAATTACTTTCATTTTGATAATTCGACGTCCATTGTGTCATTTATAGTGTTGAGCAGACACATTTTTCGACCATAGTTTATGAAGCAATGGATTACGATCCTATGTGGGATGGGATCCTTCATTTTTAACTTTAAAATTAGGGTGTGTTGTTCATCATCATCACATCAGCCGAAAGACGTCCACTGCTGAACCGAAGCCTCCCCCAAAATGGGGGGATTTGCCATAATCGCCACGCTTGGCAGGCGGATTGGCGATCGCAGAGTGGTGGTAAAATGCATAAATAACGCTGCTGCCCATTCTCTAGTAAGTCCCTTAGTCGCCTTCTACGACACCCACCGGAAGAAATAGGATGGTGCTATTCTTTTACGCCCGGTACCACACGGGACAATGTTCAGGATTTTAATCGAACTACCCACATATCTTCATTATCATTTCATTTTCTTTAACTATCTTCTGAGTTTAATTAGGTATAAGATTCAGAAAGAGGTTTGATTTTGTTAGGAGACTATGTATAGTCCTCTGGCACAAAATTATGTTGATATATTCTGGAGAAATAGGAAGAAATGTAAAGGGCCATCGACGCGCAAACTGGAACCATGACTTCAGCACATGATTCTAGATCCCCTAGCGCAGAGATTTTTCGTCGGTTCTTAAAAAATAAATCTACTGCTCCATAGAAATGCCCAATACCTACCTACGCGGTCAAAATGTTTACAACAGTTTTTGAAGTGAAAACTTCTTTAGGCGCGTTGAGTACTTTTTGGGTGAGCGAAAGTCAAAATGTGGTGCTATCTTACAAACAATGGGGCACTTAATATATTGTCCAGCGTGTCCTGTTGTTTGCACGCTACAGGAGTTGATGGACGCTGCTCCTGTTCCTGTCATTGTCGGTCTAGTGGTCCCAAGCGCTACGTTGCTGTGGTTTGGGCTAGGTGGGTTTTTTCATTTGGAATTACTTAGTAGCACCCCGGAGTCGTGATTTGTGCCCGATGGCAATAGGCTCGCCCCTATTACATAGTACAGCGAAATGTGAGTGTAAGGTACACCTCTTTCCCAACCTTTGGGGAAACGAGGAGTGATGACGTGTATTGGAGAGTTGTATATCACTTTTAAGTAAATGATAAATGATTTTATTTCTGTAAGTAGGTTTGTACAAACACGTTTACACGTCAATCACATTTTTTTTTAACTAGATGTGGTTGGCGTTTCCTATTTGACTACTCTGAGAAGAAAGGCCGAAACAAACTCAAAGGTCACAGTCTCTTTTAAAGTCCACACATTATCTTTGTTAGATCATGTGAAGACCATGTGGATTGGTGTCTGAAATGGTCTTTTGAGGAAAGAACCACACAGACTGAGTGGATCTGTCCAATCAGTGAACGCATTTATCAGTAATCATACAGTTCAACTCAGTAGGTCGTTGTTATGCGTGGAGTTATAATAATACGTTGAAAATTAATATCTACTAACATAAAGAGCTTAAGCATGTTAGACAATTCGAAGAAGCATCGCGACTGGTTTTATTAGTGTTAATATAATAATAGTCGTAATTCTGTTCACCGCGTGAGTCACTGAAGCCGTAGTAAGTAGAGCGACCGTAAGTCCGGCCACGATGTCTGGGTCTCACCGCGATGACTCAGCCATGAAACATAACTTAAAGGAAACAAATATTTACGTACAAAATATGTACCTATACGTTTGTCATTCATTCATCACATTAGCGGTTATTTGAGGAGCCGTCTATGAAAATGAGAGTCTTTTCGTCAAATGTCTTAGTTATTGTGACATAAATATTTTAAACTAATACCCTATAGGCCGACGCTTTTATGTGGGTATTGAGTTTGCTTACGTTTATTGTTTTGTATTTTTTTTTACCGACTTGAAAAAGAAGGAGGTTATCAATTCGTTTTGTTTATACTTTTTTATGCATGTTCGGGCATGACTCCCGACATTTAGAGACAGATTTGCAAAATTAATATTTTTGTTCAAAAGGGGTTTATTTCGAAGTGGTCTCATTGAAATTTCGTAAGATCTGATGATGCCTTTCGGAGACAAGGGAACTCTTCAAAAAATTACAGTAAATCAACCGCGAATGCTGCTATCGCATAAATATGCACTGTTTTGACTCCAAGGATGATGAAATTTCGATTTGGTGCGGGGTAGGTAAATAACTTTAATTTCGGAAGGCGGTGACAATGAATTAATATACACATCCATTCATCCATTATTATTTCTGCTTGAGATTATTTACAGTTTTATTGGTATATTGGGGTACTAGCTGATAATTATAATATATAGCACTAGGAAGTGGTGAAGGGCGGGCGTTTTTGGGGGTCTGTCTTATGTAATTTTGACGTTCTAAAAGTGCTGACTCTCAGCATAGTTTGAATTAATAACTTTTGATTTTGATACCTTTACAAAAAAAACTAAATTTAACTCTCTCTGTATGTTACTTTCACGGCGAAATCACTGAACGGATTTCGATCTAATTGTGCAAGGAGATAGATAGCATCCTAGAAAGGACATAGGCTACCTTGTCTTTGTTTTATCATGTTAAGATATACAGGGTGTTTGGCAGAACGTTGAACATACGAAAATGGTGGATAGGTGGGGTCATCTGCTACTTACTCAGCCCTAATTTATTTGGCCCTGGGCCCCAGGATATTAAAAAAAATTTTTTGCTTTCTTCTAGTTTCACCACTTTTTTAACTTTAAAGTGTAATTTTGATTAAAAATGGGTAAAACAGGATTGTTTTTATCTTTAATGTTGGCAAATTTTGATTAAGTTATTGCTTTATTCAGATGTTAGCTAGAAAAAAAGTTATGAGTCCTCGAACTTACAGAAAGATGTAAAAAATACTTAAATCTTAATTTCAACTTGCATTAAAAAATAATATGCAGGGGGCCAGGGTCAAATAAATTAGGGCTGAGTAAGTAGCAGATGACCACTATCCACCATTTTCGTATGTTCAACGTTCTGCCAAACATCCTGTAGATTTCCATCACGTCTGTAAAAATCACACAAAGGATTTTTAAACTGTTATTTCGAGTAAGAGTATAGACTACCTGCGGTTGAATCCAAGAGAAAACTCATCATATTGTTTTTTTTAATTTGATTATGTTCAGCTAACGATAACCATCACATCACGTGAGCAGCGGTAGCGCAGTGGTATCGGCGCCGACGGCGACGTTCGAAATCGAACCCATGCAGGCACTGGGCACGCCACGATTGCGGCGGTAAGTCCCCTCTTCGAGGAGTGGCTTGAGAGGCGGCATGGCGTCTTCACCTTCAGCCTGACACAGGTCCTCAGCGGACGCGGTTGTTTCGGGAGGTTCCTGTTTCGGATAGGGCGGGAGGAAACGCCCGGGTGTTTCCACTGCGAAGATCGCCCTGAGGACACGGTGGAGCACACGGTGGCGGTCTGCCCTGCTTGGGCGGAGCACCGCCGTGTCCTCGTGGAGGCGATCGGCGGCGGCGATCTCTCGCGTCCGGCCCTGGTCCAGGCCATGGTGGTACGGAGTGAGAGGGCATGGGGAGCCGTCACCTCCTTCAGCGAAGCAGTGATGCTCGCGAAGAGGGAGGCGGCGCACGTGAGGGAGAGGCAGCATATGCGCCCTCGCGACCCTAGCCGCCGCAGGATACGGAGACGCCCTGGGCGTCGGGAATCACAGGCTGATTTCCGGCCACCGTAGGCATGAGCTTGCGGACGGCGTGTAATGGGTAGCTCGCTGTCCGGCAAGGACCAAGCCCAAGTCGACGGCGCGTTGTGTTCCACGCGCGCCTCAAAGAGATGTCAGCACAAAAAATGATGGGGCCCGCAAGGGCCGATGCCTGCCAGGGGTGCGGGTTTGTTCGAAAGAGATACCACAGCCCCTGGCATACGGGCTACTGAAGGAACACGTTTGGGTTTTAGTCAGTAAAAGTCTGACACGCCTTCCTGCTCCACCCAGAGCGGGAGAAGTTATTTGATGATTTCCCACCCAAAAAAAAAACCCATGCAGACTAATCTCATCACCACTGCTCTCAAAACGGTGAAGAAAACCATAGTAAAGAAACCGGCATGTCCTAGAACCAAAAATTCGAAAACATGTGACATCTACCAACTCTCATTGGGCCCGCGTAGTTCATTGCAGCCCCATTCCTTATCCACGAGAGGAGGCCTGTGCTACATCCCAGCAGTGGTAAGAGTAGCTAATTCAATTTGACCCTATATATTCAAACTCAAACTCAATAATAACTGCTGCCAGCTATCTCGAGCATTCGTTTAGATTCGAAAGTTCAATTAGCATGACTCCTTTCGGTACTAACAATTCGTGGAAAGAAAGGTAACAAACAATATTTAACTTCTACATGTTAGCCGCAGCTTCAAACATAAAGTTAGTCACCCCACTAAACAGTCACGTCGTACCTATTAGCAGTACAAGATTTATGGTCACGCAGCGTGCTCGTCACCGGCTTAACAACGCCATCCTGTACACGTTCATCTACGAGTAGAGTACTACTTAGTACGCGCCGTAGATCAACGGCTATGATTGGACACGATTTGATGGCCTTGAATATTTATTTTATTTTAAATAGGTAAGTACTGACTTTTTCTCAAATTATTTGGTCAGTATTTATTCTCGTATTTGCATGCCAAAAAACCCGAGGTTTGAACAGCATACGATGTTACCTAGTCTCTCAAGAATATTCGGAAAGTTTTAGACCAACAAGATTTGAAAAAACTAAATCCCAATTACTAAAAATCGCTCCAAAAAGTATGAAACTAAAAAATATTCTCATGTTAAAGCCGTGGTCGTGTGCCACTTTGCCCTAAAGTTTATGTTTGCTTACCTAATACTGTTAGAATGTATTGTATAGGTGGCATACGCTAGGCTAGATACCTACATACATACCGGTCAAAATCAAAAACCTCCTTTTTCTTTCGACGTTGTCGGGTAAATCTATCGTGCCAGCGACACGAAGAAGAAGAATAAAATTCTGCATGCACACTGTTACATGGTAATATGGGACTTAAGACACCTGTCTCACTTCCAGCAATTAACGAGAAGTCAATAGAGCCAGCAAGTAAAAGAAAGTTGGCGAGCAACTAGCAACGAGTGAGCGACGAGCAGCTCTGCGAGACGGCGACTAGCGATTACTCGCTGGTATGCGTATGTACAGTCGCCAGCAGGTCAAGCTATCCCCAACTGTCAAATTTTCCCAATTGAACATAAACCTTATCCCTTTCTAACAAAGTTGAAAAACTATCAAAGAAATTTACAGATTGGGGTAGCTTGATGTGCTGGCCTCTGTACCACGGAATAGATTAAATACGCCTCAACCACCTCTATCGTTATACCTCTTTTATCAGCAGTTCAGCACCCTAATTGCGTAACACTAACAATAATTTTTCCATCAAGGATATTGCTAATTATCTCTCAGCAAGTGTTCTACCCCAAGTGAGCGTCGCTGAGCGAGTACGTACGAGTACCTACGTAGTATCCTTCATGTCCCTTTTCGCTGCGACAAACAAGAACCCACCGGTGGGTGGTGGGAACTATCCGCGTTCAACTATTAATAATTATGTATCTGTTTAATTTACAAAGGATCTACAGTCTTTTGTTCGGTTCTTGAATGCGAAAACAGTTGATAGCTATAGTTGCTTCCTCGTCGACGACGGTGGGACACCTAAATTAAGCCTTACGGAAGTGTCTAACCTAAATCGCTGTGCAACCCTTCAAGGAATAAATGCGTAATAATATGTATTTTTCTAGTAATTTGACAAAATTGCTTTTACAGTGTTTAAATATGTAGATCTCATCGTACTTTGAACTGGAACATTCGCCCAGCATTATTAAATACAAAAAAAACGTATGATTGCCTCCTCTTGTAGTCTATACCTACCTATATGTGTATATATGAGCCATAATATTACATACAACAGAATGATATATAATAATGGAGCAGAAGAGGAGATGAATAAATTGATCATCATTTATCAAACACTTTCCGGTGTTTATGGGCACACTAATATGGACTTTAGATTTTGACATTTGGTCTTTAGCCTCAATCACGCACGTATACAATTTAGTAAGTCAATCAAATTACCATGATGAATGATATTCCAAATTCTTTCCCGGGTATAAAAAAGCAGAATAAATAAAATAACAAATACAACTTTGGTAGAAAAATAATTTCAAAAACCAATTGTAATTTCTGCACATATTTTCTTTAAAATACAACTTCACTTTCTTACTTTGATTACATAACTTGTTTTTGTAGGTACCTACTCGATGATATTACAATTTTTCTTGCACCTGTGACATCGAACATTCGTAAAACTAGTTGACAGCAGTCATTATCTCGACTGTGGCAACTGAGTTGGCTTCCATCTGGACCACAGCTTGCTTGCTGTCCAACTGAATGTTCACTTTGGTTGCTGCACCACTGTGGAACGAAAACATCAAATTATTAAGAAACAGACTGTTTGAACAAACAATAATTTTTGCATATTAACAGAAAATCCGGCAAAGTGCGAGTCGCACGCGCACAAATAGGGTTCCGTACCACAAAGCAAAAAGACGTATCTTGTATGGAGACCCCCTTCAATTTTTCTCTTTATTCTATATTTCTTACTTATTGTTACAGCGGCAACAAATACACAATCTGGGAAAATTTCTACTGTCTAACTATTACGGATCATTAGATACAGCCCGCTGATATACGGACGGACGGACAGCGGGGGCTTGGTGCCATAGTGTAATAGTCACGAATGGCATGGATAAGTAATAGATGTTATGTAGGGTGCACACACGCGGATTACAATGTTTTTACTATTAATGTTGTTACATATTTATTTTATTTTTCAGTTACTAGACACATTTTATCTTATTTATATCTATTTCCTTTTTGTTGTTTATCTGTCCGTGACATCACAGCGGGCCCTATCAGAATACCAGCGCTGCGACACTTTTAAATGTCGCAGCATCATGCTGAGATAGTGACCTTTTGGCTTCGTACAGGACTTTATTTTTATTTTACTTTTTTTTTGTATAAATCTTATGTTAATTTTAATAGTAGTGTAGCATAGTAGTGTTTTAGTTTTTTCTCTTTTATGTGTTTAATTATCGTATTATACTGATGCCAGTTTGTAAGTTTCCTGTGCAAGTCCAATAAATAATTTTTCTTTCTTTCTTTCTTTCTTAAGTAATAGAGTACCAAGGAGAACCGTGTCCCAAAAGTCGGAAGGAACGTTATTGGCTGATCATGCATGAGCTGGTACTCGCACACTTTATTACCATGGCCGACTGGTATGGCTGATTACCCTGGCCAATCAAGAACCATGATACTTCTCTACCTCAACCGCATTAATGCCTTAGTATACCGAATATAGTTTCAAATACACAAATAGGTACCAACGAAGTCTCCACAAGTGGCTCGGGTATTTGAGAATGTGTGCAAAGCTTTAACCATCTTTATACTCGTACGATGGCCCTTGCCATCTCGTCTGACAAAGTCTTCAAAAGTTTGGAACATCTTCTAGAAATATGATAAAGATACTTACTCATTATACAGCACTATCACAGTAGTGTTTTTGGGTGTAAGAAAAGCAACGTTCCATACAGAGTCTCCACAGCTGTGACTGACATCAATCCTCCGCGACTCCCGAGGCACGAACTTAGAGAAATGTCCCATAGCATAGAACATTGGTTGTTTGATGAACGCGTTCTTCTCAGGGATCACAATGATAGGAGAGTCTGCGAAGTTGCCCACGTAGTTAGGACCTCCTTGGAGGTTTAAACACATATTCCAATCTATCCATCCTGCAACACCATGGTTGAAGTCCTGCAAAATCCATTTAAGTATTTACAATTAACTAAGTTTTTGTAGTTACTCGTATGTCAAAAAACAGTCCATTTTAAATAGTGACCGGAGACAGATACACCAAGTGCATTCTGAGCGGTCAGTCTCATCATTACCATCGCATTAAACGGCTGATATTTTTCTAAACTGAGCAGTTAAGTCTGTGGTAAAGTCTAAGCTAAGCATAGTTCGAGCCGATAAGATAGTAAAAGCCGAAGAATATTGTGAAGTAAAAGTGCAGAAGCGTACTTACGTCTATAATGTCAATAAGGTATTTCTTGGCTCTTATCCACGAGCCTATGTCAACATGATGTTGTTCAAACAATTTAGTTCCTAGAAAATAAAAAGCTAATCTTTATAAGGCACAAGGTTGATTATCATGTCATCTACGTACGAATTTAACTAAAAGAATGCGATGAGAAGCTGAGTTAGCGATTAGTGACAAGACAGAATTCTTATTCAAATTCTATCTTACGAATCTGCTGAATGTCTTTGCTCAGACATCTGAGCAAACATACATACATTTATTTTATCAATTCTTATGTATAAAGGTTCAAAAAATCTAACCTATTCGAGACGAGTTGTTGTGATTTACAGGCTCACTTTGATTGTTCTTGCTTCGGAGACTATCTTCTTCACCATTTCTTTGAATCTTTTCTGTATACCTTGACAATGCGTCATCATCCATTCCTGCATGAATGGTCAAAAGGAAATCTATTAAAAATTATTTTAAGGGCCGTATTATACCGATTATCGTGCGTGAAGTGGGTCGTTGGTCAATAATATCAAAAAGTGGGTACCTTCGCAAGCCTCAGTAGCGATGATGAACTTATCTGGATATAACTTGGCCACCACAGACAAAACCGACGCTGAGATTAAAAAGTCTGTGTAGTAGTGTACTGCTATGCCGTCTATGTAGTCCAGAACTTTGGGATGCTCTACGATCAGCTGAGTTACATAAATAAAACACGGTTAGTTTGGATTCATAAGCGACTATCTGTTTCACCTTGATCTAGGTCCAGCACCCTAATTGCGTAACACACGATCAATCATAATCTGTTTTATTTTGACTGTTCAACAATATTCATTGCGTTATCTACGTTGTTGAGCAGACACATTTTTCGAACATATGAAGCAATGCATTAGCAATCTGTTTCAAAATAGGGTGGTGCTGTTGTTTAAATACAACTGAATGTGTCTCACCAATATCACCCAGTATGGTAATGTTAGTCTCTGATCGTCCCCTGTTATTATTTTAACATGTTTAAACGTTGAATTTCTTATGGTAGGTCCCAAATTGTTTACTATCCAATTGCCCTGAAAATGATTTGAGGTATAACAACAAACAAAATATGTAATTTGTCTAATAAATATGAAAGGGAACGTCATACCATGCTCCAAGCAGTCCATCCAAGACAGTTGATGTAAGAAGGAAACCCTACCAGGCCGCTAGTAGGCTCGTTTGTAGTAGTGATGGCCCATATTGGGATGCCTACAGCCGTATACTGTTCTATAAACCTGAAGAAGAAAACGATATTTTAGCGCCCCAGTAACTCACATACAATCCTATTTATTTTAACAACATTACAACAAAATTCATTGCTGCATATATTTGATAAAATCGGGCAGTATTATCAGTTATGTTCGCACATTTTTGACGTCACGCCGTAGAAACTTTCTACAATCTGTAATTTGGTGTTTCGTTTCTACAGTGCGCGGTGGTCATGCTTGCCGCAAGGAATCCAATTATTTCTTTACGTCTTTTTACTTTAGATGGTAGTCGGCGTATATCTGATAGTACTCCTTCCTCAGTTGGCTGCGGCCCGTGTACTCGTTGCTGGTCTTCATCCACAGAGGCGGCGACCATGTTGTTGCTATGATGTGTATTGCGGTGCTCGAAGTCTGCATGGCTGCCTTAATCATCGGAATCTGCAGAACAAAAGGAAAACGTTTTAAGTACCGCTGAGCTAGCGACTGCCTGTCTAGGTAATCGCTCCCTGTAAAATGTTAGTATTCAGCTACATCCAATTACAGTGGAAGCCGACCCCAACATGGTGGGCAAAGGGCTAATAATTTAATTAATAAAACACACACGTACACTATTTCTTGCGGTTCTTTTCGCGGTTGAAGAAAGGGTTCCGATGGTAAAGTTTAGTTCGAGACAATTTGACAACTTAATAGGGAAAGTGTGACCTACTCGCCCGCTAAGTGCCTTATGTCCCACGCTATACGGATATTCTAGAAATTGCGTTTTAGCATGGCAAATATTTTAATATTTATTGTTAAAATCCGTGAAATATTTGCGTTAAATAGTTGTCTCTTTACCTTGACTGGCTAGTAAAAGGCAGGTAATTGTACCTATGTATATTTAGAGGTTCACCTTATAATGAAAATCTTCGTAAGTGAGTGAGTAGTTGCTGAGGTGGACGTCATTCACAGGGAGATCGTTGTAAGCGTAGGGGTGCGTGGAGAAGTCAGTGCTGCCAATAGGGACGCGGATCATATTGTACTGCAGGCCATTGTCGCTGAAATATGAGCTGCGGATGCAAGAGACTCAAGTAAGTGTGAGTACTGCTAGAACGGCAACTTCACAGAAATACGTAACAAGGCTGGTAAAACCATGTTTTAGACAAAGAGGAATTTCGTCAGGGACGGAATTTCTATGAAATATCCATCAGACAACTGTCAAACTTGTCTCAGATACTTGTTGTTGAAACGAACCATTACTTATTTAAATGGTGAGCCTTAACTTTTGTTTTGACCTATATACTTCTCAAATGATCTGTGAGGCCATATATTAGTAAAAGACTACATATGATTAATTACTCAATCAAGGTCTTCTGCAGTGGGTCAGACAGGTTTTTCCAGTTGATGCCGGCGGCGTCTGACACCGAGCCTCCGAACCCTTCTACCGTCTGATACGTCATCTTCAGATTCAGGACTATAGTACATCCTGGTTCTGAAATGGAATTGTTACGATTAATGAATATTGGTATCCCTGACTGCCTGGTTGGTTTAGTGGTCACCCAAACATACGAATTCATGCAAAGTAAAAATTCCTAGGTTCAGTTCGCGTATCGGACAAAACGACATTGGCTGTTTTGATTAGAATTTTTGTAGTAACAGCGAAAATTCTCTAGAGTCTCAATTACACCCACAATTCGCCCTTAAACATAACGTAATGACTGGTTTCCTATAAAGCTACATGCATAGCTTTATAGGAATCCAGTCACTATGTTATGTTTAGTTATACCTAAATTCTATTTACGAAACGCTACTCAAAGACGGTTTACATATTTTGAACAAAAGTAGACCTATGATTGAACCTTGGTGCACTCTTTTTTATTCAAAAATATCAATGGCTTCGTGACACATGCTGTGCTTTCGTATGGGAATTTAGTGGTTCCTTATTTGCTTCCTACGATATATAATAAAGGCATCAATAAAAACTCACCAGAATGGTTCAATGGTTGCAAGTCAGCTTTGGTTTTGTTGAATCGTAATCCACTCTGAAAATATGAAATTTTATGAATTAACTAAGCCACTAGCTATCCCTTTTTAAGGATTACGCCAAAAAGTTAGCCAGTAACTTTCTCTTGGCTGATATAAAAAGAGCCCCTTCGTAGGGAGCCACTTTGCTTATTCCTGCTTTCACAGAATTTGCATATGCAACTCCAATAAGCATTGATCACTTAAAAATAAATCTGTATGTTTTTTCTGCTTTAAACTGGCAAATAGGGGGCCGCTGGATTTTAAGGCGGTCACTGCCGCTTCAGGACATATGATGTACAACGCCAAAGACACCGTGAAGTTACGTTGTCTGCCCTAGAGTTTTCGGAGAAGAACGTTATTTACTTCATTTCTTGTAGAAGAAACAAACGCTTGGCAAACAGATTAACATTAGTATCACTACTGATACTACTGTTAATCTGTTTGCCAAGCGTGGTGATTTAGCCATGGTGCCTGCCGCCATGCCATTCTTTGTTTTGTTTATTTACCTACATAAATTTTAAGCATACGCTACCTGTGAGCTCTTATACACGACGTATTGGCCGGGAGTTAGAGGTTCCTTAGTGATAGTGTCGCAGTACGTAGAGTTGCACATACACACCACCGATTTTTGCGCTATTTGCCGCGCCGCACATGGGTTGTCTGAAGAAATAGTTTATAGGTATTATTCTTGATTTTGAGGCATTGTAACGCCTTTTTATATCACTGCCCCACACTAAGAATTTCTGCTGTATAGTGGGTGCGTTTACAAACATCTAAACTCACATACACAAACAGCCAGACCCGAAACAACTACTTGTAGTTTATACAAGTATTTGTTCCGAGCGGGAATCGAACCCTCCACACTGCGCCACCCTGCCGTCAAGCTTACTTGGTTGGAATAAAAAAACAGCTTTTACCAGCTCACTGCAAAACGACGTGGATTTAAGCCAGTCTGTATTTTTTTTCCTCCGTAAATTCCTTGAAGGAATAGTAGAATTAAATCTATCCTTCAAGGATAGATTTAATTCTACTATTTATGATATTGTAAAGCTTAGAACTAATGAGCTTGAGAAGGCCAAAAACCGACGCTTTGACAGTATTTGCAAGGCTGATCTTGCTGATTTTTACAGAACGTCGCTTTTTTATAAAGTACTGAGTATCGTAGAGCAAAAGGTGTTTCTAACTGTTAATAGTACAAATAGCTGTCTTACCACGAGAACCTCACAAAGTGAAAATAATTTAGTAGTTGGAAATTATAGGTGTCTTCGCAACTATTCGCAAGTACTTTCAACACTGCTTTCTGTGCCCTCTTTAAACACTATATGGTGGTCTTGTGGGTTCCACCCTACGTAGTAATATAATAATCGAGAACTGCACCCTAATTGCGTAACTCACGATTCATCATAATCTGTTTCGTTTTGAAACGGATTGTTATTAAACCACTGCTTCATGTGTTCGGAAAATGTGTCTGCTCAGCAACGTAAATAACGCAATGAATATTGTTGAACTGTCAAAACGAAACCGATTATGATTAATCGTGAGTTACGCAATGAGGGTACCGATTGAACGTGAGAGAAATAATTTCTACTTTCTGGAGAGGAGGCCTGTGTCCCAGCAGTGAGAACACTAAATGCAGATTATGTGAACGAAAATGTATAATAACTCTGAGTACCATGAGATAGGAAACTATGGTATGACTCCGATTCAAATAAAATAGCAAATAGTTCTGCGGTTTTGCCTTATCTTTCGCTTTGGTCATACCTATTGTTTTGTTAGTATTTATCACGTAACTAATATGCATGATAATGAGATGATAGCTATGAGTTAGTTTTGCAATAATAAAAGGGTGACGAGTAATTTGACGTTTTCCTTACAGGGCGTGATGGTGTGACCCATTCGCAATAGTTTAGTTAGTTTTTTGTTTAATTTCTCAGAACTCTTATTGATATTTATGATTTTGCTCTAAACTCTCGAAAATTAAATGGCCTTCATTGCTGTTCCATTGGGTTGCTAATACTTGAATGCACCTTTCGAACCCATCCACATCTACCTACTATTTAAAATGCTGTGAACGTATACCTATTTAACGATCAAACTAACTTACCGGCATTAAATTCACTGAAGATGAACAGCAGTGTCCCAAACAAAACAAAAACGTTACAAGTGTCCATTTTGAACATTTGAATAACATAAATTAAACTCGTTAACTATATTGCCTGCTCCATTGCAAATGTAATTGCGTTCAGTTTTTGACCAAAATTCCAAAGATTTTATTTACGTGCATATGTGAGTTTTGGTCACAACTTGAATGACAACTGAGCGACGGCTGCGCATTACTGATTAGTGATTACGATCACTTTCATTTCTTTTCAGGATCATTGAGTACTGTACTGTAGAGACTAGCCTGCATGGCATTTCATTTTCATTTCCGTGATGGAAATAATACAATGTTATGAGAAAAGAAACACTATTTTCGTATTTAGAAGATAGCAGCGAATTGAGGATCAGCTTGAAGAGCTGACTGAGAGACTGAGCTGACAATTTATCATGTGAACTATAAATATATTGATTACTATATAATACTATTCTATAATATTATTTCGCGTTTCATTTTATAATACTCAGCCAAGAAACACCGGTCTAGAATAAAAAACTTTTTTCAAAAAAATAACAACCGACTTCCAAAAAAACACTACAAAGTGCAAAATAACTTTAATTTCGGAAGTCGGTGACTTTGGATGTTTATTTTAATTATTCGTCACCGCCTTCCGAAATTAAAGTTATTTTGCACTTTGTAGTGTTTTTTTGGAAGTCGGTTGTTATTTTTTTGAAAAAAGTTTTTATTTTTGTCACTTTTTAGTTACCTACCTCACACCAATTCGAAATTTCATCATCCTTGGCGTCAAACCAATGCATATTTATGCGAAAGCAATATTCGCGGTTGATTTGCTGTAATTTTTTGAAGAGTTCCGTTGTCTGTCTCCGAAATGCATCATCAGATCTATATGAAATTTCAATGGGACCATTTCGGAGTAAACCCCTTTCGAACAAAAAAATATTTTGCAAATCCGTCTATATACGACGGAGTTTTGCCCGAACATACATAAAAAAAAAAAAAAAAAAATATATAAACATGTCGAATTGATAACCTCCTTCTTTTTGAAGTCGGTTAAAAATGAACAGATCTAGTGCTCTAGAGGATTTGCCTGTGAGAATTAGCCTGAGGGTGAATCACATCCAAAAAGCCTATGATGCATATGATAATGATAAAGATAGAGATAAAGATGTATTTTTTTGTATAAACATGTGTAACATGATACATAAATATGCACGTAGGGATGGAAATTTGTTTAAAACTATAGGTTCAACATGTTCATGATCTGTCTAGCCTTTTCCCAACTTTGTTAGGTTCGGTTTCCAGTCTTACCGGATGCAACTGGTATTTCACATGGAGCGACTGCCAATCTAACCCCCACATCCCAGTCACGGGTTAAACGATACCCCTTGGCAAGACTTGTTCTCAGACTTTTAGGCTTCTGACTATCTTTAACGACTGTCAATTATCTACGAATGACAGTGGTGCCATCTGCTTAACGTGCTGTCCGAGGCACAGAGCGGTCTCAGTATCGTGAATCAGAACAACAAAATTCTTTGTTAAACAACTCTGTTGATGAAAGGGCACATGATCATAAAATAGGCATAAACAAACAGTTCATGAAAATGGTAAAGAAAAAAAACCTGAATATAATATTGCATTCCATTCGAGTTTAATATATGTATAATATTAAACGCAAATGGACAATGTAACTTGTAATGACGTAGCACTAAACTACTATATAGGTACTTACATCAAATAAGTAAAGCGGGAACGGAGCGCGTCTCGGGGTAGTTTATTGGAAGCGATACATGCGAGAACATCGAAAGCGAACTTCAAGTGCGACTTAAGAGTGATCAATAGTGTAATTGTGTGGTGTAATTAGAGTGTTTAATTAAAGTGTTATTTTTGGTAATTCATATCGGCAGTTTTTAATTGTCACGAACCCCAAGCTCGTAACAATTTACTTATTTGATGTAAGTACCTATATAGTAGTTTAGTGCTACGTCATTACAAGTTACATTGTCCATTTGCATTTCATTTCATTAAACTTAAGAATACGCATTCCTAAGTATGACAACACACATCTCTTATTCTTATACGAGATGTGTTTTCATACTGTAAGTGGTGTGTGCGTGTAGCGTGTGTTTTTATTATTCTTATAATAATAAAACAATTGTAGGAGTGATTCATTTAGAAATGAAAATACAGCACATTTTGTACAAATAGGTAAAACTCTAATCGCTTACACTAGGTACATTTTTAATAATGTTCATGACGACACACCAGTATTAGTTGTAGGTACCAATTGTGCCATCGAACATTTATTTTGTAAAATTAAACTATTTAACAGGAGTCATGATCTCAACAGTAGCAACTGAGTTGGCTTCCATCTGGACCACAGCTTGCTTGCTGTCTAACTGAATTTTCACTTTGGTTGCTTTACCACTGCGGAAAGAAATCAATAAGTTAATAAGAAAGAGATAAATTCAAACAAAAAAATTTTTTTAAGACTCTTCCAAAGTATTGCAGTCTTTGGAAGGCCGTAATTTAACTGCCCACTGGCAAAGAAGAAGCCGGGTGAGAGGAGAAAAGTCAAAACCATTGGTCCATTGACCGATTGTCCAGTCTGATTGAGTCCGATCAAGCTGGTACTAGCACATTCTATTACCATGGCCGATTGCCTTAGTCAATCGAGAGCAAGGTGCTTCTTTACCAGGAACAGCATTCGTAAAAATATTTGGCATTAACTTGGTATAGGCCTGGCGCACAAATAACCACAAAGTAGCCACACTCGACACGGGTATTTACCATCTCGTCTTACAAGTCTTCAATCGTTACTATATCAGGCGTAACTTTTAGAAACCTGATTAAAGTACTCACTCATTATACAACACAACCACAGTAGTGTTTTTGGGTGTAAGAAAAGCAACGTTCCATACAGACTGTCTACACCCAAACTTGTGACTGACATCAATCCTGCGCGACTCTCGAGGCACAAACTTAGAGAAATGTCCCATAGCGTAGAACATTGGCTGTTTGATGAACGCGTTCTTCTCAGGGATCACAATGATAGGAGAGTCTGCGAAGTTGCGTATATAGGTCGGACCTCCTTGGATGTTTAAACACATATTCCAGTCTATCCATCCTACAACACCATGATTGAAGTCCTGCAATAATTAAAATTAATTTCGTTGTTATGTGGCAGGGTCAAAAGAGTCCATTTAAAAAAAGGACCTTAGAGTGGTCAGTGGACAGTGGTAACACGTATTTCAGGTGTATCTTGGCCAGTCAGTGTCCTTATTGCCATCTTAAGCTGGCTTCCCACTTTGCGTGATGTTGAGGACGGACGCCAACAAGCCCGCACCGACGTATCATGGGAAGAGAATCATTCGTGAAGTTCTATCCGCGGCGAGTCGGTATCTTCAAAGGAACGGTGCGAGCATTTTTTGCACTTTGCATTTTGGAATGACAAAATGGATCTAATCTCAAGACCCTCACAGACCGTCACGCTCCGTTGGAATAATCTTGATGAGCAGTGCGTCGCAATATCACGGATCGTGGAAAGCCACCTTTACTGACTGGCTCTTATTTTTATTAAGCCATGCTTAGTTCGAAGCGATCAGAGAGAAAGAGCAGAAGAATTCCAAGACAAATGCATGCAGGTGCAAAATACTTACGTCTATTATATCAATAAGATATTTCTTAGCTCTAATCCACGAGCCTATGTCAACATGATGTTTCTCAAACGGCATTGTGCCTAGAAAGTGAATAAAGAAAACGTTAAGAATTATTGTGGTGTCACAGTTTCTCATCAGAGTACCAAAACCTTATTATTAGAATAAAATGAGTAGCTGATCGTGACAAGACATTCTTTGTTGAATGTCGTTGGTCTTAAAATTCTTCTATTCGAGGTAAAGACAAAAACATTTACCAACAAAAAAAAAACCGAATTGACAAAAAAACTAAAATACATATCCAAAGAGAGACACCGACTTCCGAAATAATTAAAGTCATTTTTCACTTTGCAGTGTTTTTCGGAAATCGGCTGTTCGTATTTTTCACTTTTTAGTTATCTTACCTACCCCACACCAATTACCACTACTTACTATAAACAACAGTGCCAGGAAAAGCAGTATATCATCGAGGTACATAAAGTGGATTAAAAACGTATTATCGAGGTTAACGCAAAAACTGCCGTAGCAAAGTTAATAAAATGTATATGGGACCACCCCTGAAGCATACCATATCCATTAAAAATAGAATTTTCGAAAGCCATCTACAATTGATGGACACATCGCGTTACAAACGAAGAAAAAAAAGAAAACACACAGACGAGTTGAGAACTTCCACAAAAAATTGGTACCTTCACAAGCCTCAGTAGCGATGAAAAACTTATCTGGATAGTCCCTGGCCACCTCAGACAATACTGCCGCAGGGGTTATGAAGTCTGTGTAGTAGTGTACTCCAATGCCGTCTATGTAGTCCAGAACTTTAGGATGCTCTGCTATTAGCTGTGTTGTATAAACAAAACACCAAAGTTTGAATACATTTAATTTTGCGACTTTATGCTACATCATTTTCTAATACCAGCTATTGTTTAAATACATCCGAATGTGTCTCACCAAATTCGCCCAATAAGGTAATGTTAGTCTCTGATCGTCCCCTGTTATTATTTTAATATGTTTAAACGTCGAATTTCTTATGGTAGGTCCCAAATTGTTTACAATCCAATTGCCCTGAAAATAATATTAGGTTTAAGTCGAAAGAAAAATATATATTAGGTCTAATAAATAAGGATGAAAACATCATACCATGCTCCCTGCAGTCCATCCAAGATTATTGATGGAATTAAGGAACCCTACCAGACCGCTAGTAGGCTCGTTAGTAGTGGTGATGGCCCATATTGGAATGCCTACAGCCTTATACTTTTCTAAAAACCTGAAGAAGACAATACATTTTCAGAGCCCCATCAACTCACTCACACACATTACCCGTTATTTTGACAAAACAACAAAAACCATTGCTTCATATTATAATCATCATTTAAAAATCGCCTGTTTGACAGTGGAACAGATTGTGAGTGTGTTACGAACTTAGGACGTAGACTTAGTACCAAAGTAAAAGTTATTAAAGTTAAAAGAGTATAGTAGTACTGTCACACCCTTCAAGCGTAGTATGATGATTTCGATATCTACTACTAAGAGTACAGGTTTCTACTCTTCGAAGACCAAGAGGAATACACCTTTTCTTTATTTTTGACCTCGCCGTGTAATCTTTCTGCAATCTGTCGTTGAATATTTCGTTTCTTCGGCGCGCGGTGGTCATACTACGCTTGCCTGAAGGATTCCATTGATTTCTATACGTATTTTTTTACTTTAGATGGTAGTCGGCGTAAGTCTGGTAGTACTCCGTCTTCAGTCGGCTGCGGCCAGTGTACGCGTTGTTGGTCTTCATCCACGGAGGTGGCGACCATGTCGTCGCTATGACGTGAATTGGGGTGCTTGAAGTTTGCATGGCTGACTTGATCATGGGGATCTGCAGAACAAAGGTATCAGGTTTGAAACGGGGAGGTACTGCTCAAAAAGTGACTTTCATGACGAAACAAATCTGTAATTTATCATTTATTTCTGCGGTAGAAGAAAGGGGGGCAGAGTGGTAGGGCTTCATAAACATAATCAGCATTATTTCAGCCGAATGACGTCCAATGGTGGACATAGGCCTCCCCCAGGCTCCTACACGCCCGGTTAGTTCCACTGGTCCCACGCTATAGGAACCATTTGCGTATTTTTTTTAAATATATACATATATATGTCGCAGGGATATTGTCAAACCAGTGATATTATAATGTCACTAGTGACATTATAATTTCACGAAACTTTGTCAACCGCCTCCATTTCTCACAATTTCATGGGCTTATTTCAATGGCATTATAATTCCACTGGATCCACGCAGTGATATTGCAAGCCAGTAATATTTTCACAATTTCACTGTATGTGCATAGCCCGTTAAATTGTGACACGGTCAATGATAAGCCCGTTAAATGGCGGATGAAGAAGAGTTGACCAATCAAAACGACCCAAATCCCTTCTACTAACCTGACCCATAATATACCTAGGGTTATTATAAAATCACTACAGCGTTCCTGTGAAATTACAATAACACTAAAAAAAGGCTGTTAAATTGTAAGAAATTTAGGCGGTTGACAAAGTTTCGTGCAATTATAATTCGACTAGTGAAATTACAATATCACTGGTTTGACAATATCCCTGCGACATATACATACACCGATAAATTTTAATGGTTGTTTTCCCGCCACGAAATCGTTTTGTCTTGGTAATACAATCGTTTTAAAAACAAATAAAATATTAGAAACAAAAAATGGCAGATAGACCATTGTGAAAAATTACCACTTCGACGGTTTATTTTGCTTTAAACATTTATGCATCGCTATTCACATTATGTGTGGAGCTGAGCAGGGCACCGGTAGGACTCAGGTTGGGAGATCGTTATGTGAACAACCTGAGTTACGCTGATGATATGGTCCTGCTCAGCCCCTCAATTAAGGGCTTAAGAAAGCTGTTAAGTATTTGTGACCAGTATGCTAAAGACCATGATTTAGTTTATGCAAAAAAAACAGAACTTATGATATTCAGGTCGGGAAGGGGGCCTCAAAATGTTCCACCAGTGTGCATTGGGGGGCAGACGGTGAGGGTTGTGGAGAGGTTCAGGTACCTTGGTCACATACTGACATCAGATATGAAAGACGATGCGGATATCGATCGCCAACGGCGTGCTCTATCGGTTGTGGGAAACATGCTTGCCAGAAGATTTTTTAAGGCTAATGTACAAACGAAAGTGCACTTGTTCAGAACGTATTGTCAAAGTTTCTATACGTGCCAGCTCTGGACTGAGTATACAACGAAGTCTTGGGATGGCATACGTGTTCAGTACAACAACATCTACAGACACCTAATGGGGTTGAAGCGCTATTGTAGTGCCTCAGGAATGTTCGCGGAGGCAAGGTTGAACGCGTTCAATGCCATTCAGAGAAGCAGAATTGCCTCTTTCATGTCCAGGGTTGATACGTGTAGAAACACCTTAGTTAAGGACATTGCTGAGAGGATGTACGCCACCAAAACCTACAAGTGCTGGTTGAAAATAGCAGCTTAAAATGTTTGCGCCTAAATAGGTGCTAGAAAAGAAAGGCATCAGTTTGTGTGTGTATGCTTTTTTAAATGTATTTTTTTTTTTTCTAAATTTTAATCTTTTAATGTGCTGTTTTTATAATTGTTTTTTTTTATGGATCATGTGGTCTCCAATAAAGATTTTTATTTTTATTTATTTATTTATTATGGGCGGAGCGTGCGATTCGAGTAGTAGCATTGATTTAGTAGTACCTAAAAATTACCTATATAGTGTTACTATTGATTCTCACATTTTCAATTTGATGTTTTTTTTTTTTTTAATTAGGTATTTTAAGACAAAACAATCTTTATTTTTTTCACTTATAATACTCATTATGGCAAGTTGTTCTGCCGCGGGAAAACAACCATTAAAATTTCTCGGTATGTAGGTAAGGTTTTTTTTTTTTCGTTGGGAAATTATCAAATAACTTTTCCCGCTCTGGGTGGAGCAGGAGGGCGTGTCAGACTTTTACTGACTTAAACCCACCCGTGTTCCTTCAGTAGCCCGTATGCCAGGGGCTGTGGTATCTCTTTCGAACAAACCCGCACCCCTGGCAGGCATCGGCCCTTGCGGGCCCCATCATTTTGTGCTGACATCTCTTTGAGACGCGCGTGGAACACAATGCGCCGTCGACTTGGGCTTGGTCCTTACCGGACAGCGAGCTACCCATTACTCGCCGTCCGCAAGCTCATGCCTACGGTGGCCGGAAATCGGCCTGGGATTCCCGATGCCCAGGGCGTCTCCGTATCCTGCGGCGGCTAGAGTCGCGAGGGCGCATATACTGCCTCTCCCTCACGTGCGCCGCCTCCCTCTTCGCGAGCATCACTGCTTCGCTGAAGGAGGTGACGGCTACCCATGCCCTCTCGCTCCGTACCATGGCCTGGACCAGGGCCGGACGCGAGAGATCGCCGCCGCCGATCACCTCCACGAGGACACGGCGGTGCTCCACCCAAGCCGAGCAGACCGCCACCGTGTGCTCCCCCGTGTCCTCAGGGCGATCTTCGCAGTGGAAACACCCGGGCGTTTCCTCCCGCCCTATCCGAAACAGGAACCTCCCGAAACAACCGCGTCCGGTGAGGACCTGCGTTAGGCGGAAGGTGAGGACGCCATGCCGCCTCTCAAGCCACTCCTCAAAGAGGGGACTTACCACCGCAATCATGGCGTGCCCAATATAGGTAAGGTAGCTTAGCAAAAATGTTATTGTTCAAATCCGCCAAATATTTGTGGATAACGTACGACACAACTATCAGTTGTTTCTTTACTTTGATTGTCTACTATGTAGATATGTGTATATTATTTATGGTTATTCACCTTATAATGAAAATCTTCATATGTGAGCGAATAGTTGCTGAGCTGGGCGTCATTCACAGGTAGTTCGTTGTAAGCGTAGGGGTGCGTGGAGAAGTCGGTGCCGCCGATAGGGACGCGGATCATGTTGTACTGCAACCCATTGTCGCTGAAATATGAGCTGTGGATGCAAGGAAACACAAATAAGTGGTAAGCAAGGAAATATCCAGGAAACTAATTAATCTTAAAATATGACTAACCGGTAACACATTTATTCAAAGACTGAAATAGATCGGTTACAAAAATGGCAATCGCTTTCAAAGCGTATCGTATTTCTTCAACGACTTTCAACAGGACTGAATTCTCGGTTTCTTGTGTCGGTCATATGTTAAATTTTTTTTCCATCATCGCAACGTTATTGCTGATAGAATGTCAATTTGTCAGAAACAAAATTTGAATGGAATTATCCGTCTGGTATTGTTAGTTACTTTTCTTGACTTATTCAAATGAGCTATTACTTTATTAAACGGTGAGCTCTGATCATTTGTGTCCTTTACTATCCTATAGTAGGAAAATGAACTAGCAGTGCATTTGAGTAATAGGTCCTATAAATAAAATAAATTATGTAATTACTCGATCAAATACTTCTGGACTGGGTCAGAAAGGTTCTTCCAATTGATGCCGGCGGCGTCGGTCACCGCACCCCCGAACCCCTCCACCTTCTGATACGTCTTCTCTGGATGCAGTACTAACGTACATCCTGATTCTAAAATGGATTTGATTTCAAATGTTAGTATCAAAATATAGGCGAGTTGAGTGCAAAATGGTACCACCCACAGTCAGTTAGTATTTTGAACAGAAGTGGGCTTAGAAGTGAACCGTGGTGTACCCCTCCGTTGTAACGATCTTACCAACGAGTGGCAAGATTTTCATAAAAACTCCAAATAACGATGGATGGTGATTGTATAATTCATGTTTGTTTTACTTACTTTCTTTTACGTATCGATATTATGTAGGTATATATAAGAACTCACCGGAATCGTTCAATGATTGCAAGTCAGCTTTCGTTTTATTGAATCGCAATCCACTCTGAAAACATATAAATTTATGAAGCAGTAATCACTATCCCTTCTGCCAGGGGTGCGTGTGGCAACTGAGGGAACACGCGTGGGTTTTAGTCAGTAACAGACTGACAGGCTCTCCTGCTCCACCCAGAGCGGGAGAAGTTACCTATTTAATGATTTCCCACCCTCAAAAAAAACCACTTTCCTTTTTTTAGAGATTATCCCAAAAAGTAGGCTAATATCCTCCGGTCTCAATATCAAAATTAGAGCCCTTGGCCCTTTTTAAAGCTCTATATACTTATATCTTCTACCGCACAATTTGCAATACCAATGGGCATTACTAGGTTATGAGCCCTAACCACCCCCTGTTTAAATAATTATTTCACCCTGGTAGTAACAACCAGCGCAAGGGGGTACTGTGTCTTGTTTATATGACTTCTTATACTTCTTCTCTTAGACTTCTTATAGACCACCACCAGAACACCCATGTGTGCCCATCACGATGTATTTTTATGTATGTTTTATTTATATGTATGTTTTGTGAATAGCTGTATAATGGAAATGATAATTATCGTACCTGTGAGCTCTTATACACGACGTACTGGCCGGGTGTTAGGGGTTCCTTAGTGATAGTGTCACAGTACGTAGAGTTGCACACACACACCACTGATTTTTTCGCTATCTGCCGCGCAGCACATGGGTTGTCTGAAGAAATAATTTATAGGGTTCATCCTTGATTTTGAGCCTTTGGTTTCTTACTAATATTATACATCTTAAGGGAGTCGATACGCCAAAACCCGGCACACCCTGGCTTAGCCACTGGATATTGTACGTCTTGCAAAGTGCGTAAGCTGGCTAGGCTAACATCGGCGTTGGCTGAGTTTGTTTAAAAAAGAAGCTTAACATGAAAAAGATTACCATCTTATTTGAAAACGAGTTCCGACTTTAGTCTAAGCATAATCAGATTTTGGATTTACTTAAAATTTGATTTCAACTACAAAAACTGACTTTAGAACCAAGTCCAAGTAGTCAATTTAGTATTAATTTTGGAGTTCAGTCAATAGTGTTTGGGATTTTCGGAATTAAATGCAGTTCAGACTAAGTTAGAACTCGTTGCGTTGGTTATAAGTTAGTCTCACCATTTCGTTGCCATAAATTAGTTAAGGACTAGCCAAAGTGCAACATTTGAAAGTACCAATGGGTTTTTACTTAGTACATGAGAGAATGGTAGTGTGTACTTGGGTCCGTATTACAGTACCTCACTAGGTATAGACTCAAGCATAACTATATAATTGGGCACGGAACAATTGCGGCGGTAAGTCCCCTCTTTGAGGAGTCGCTTGAGAGGCGGCATGGCGTCCTCACCTTCCGCCTGACGCAGGTCCTCACCAGACACGGCTTTTTCGGGAGGTTCTTGTTTTGGATAAGGTGGGAGGAAACGCCCGGGTGTTTTCATTGCGAAGAGAAGGACACGGTGGAGCATACGGTGGAGGTCTGCCTAGCTTGGGCGCAGCACCTACGTGTCCTCATGGAGGCGATCGGCGGCGGCGATCTCTCGCGTCTGGCCCTGGTACAAGGCCATGGTCCGGAGCGAGAATGCATGGGTAGCCGTCACCTCCTTCTGCGAAACAGTGATGCTCGCGAAGAGGGAGGCAGCACACGTGAGGGAGAGGCAGTATATGCGGCCTTAGTCGCCGCAGGAGACGCCCTGGGCGTCGGGCTGATTCCCGGCCACCGTAGGCGTGGGTTTGCGGATGACGAGTAATTGGTAGCTAGCTGTCCCGTAAGGACCAAGCCCAGGTCGACGACGCGTTGTGTTCCACGCGCGCCTTAAAGAGATGTCAGCACAAATTGATGGGGCCCGCAAGGGCCAATGCCTGCCAGGGGTGCGGGTTGTTCGAAAGAGATACCGCCGCCCCTGGCACACAGGCTATTGAGGAAATACGGGTGGGTTTTAGTCAGTAAAAGTCTGACACGCCCTCCTGCTCCACCCAGAGCGGGAGAAGTTAGGTATTTGATGATTTCCCAGACAAAAAAAAAACATAACTATATTACAGGGTGACTTGTAATTTGACATATTCTTTCCAAAACGTGTAGTGTGACCCATTTCCAAATTAAAACCCCAGAAAGCGTAGGAAAAAGTTCATGGAATTCGAGTAAACCCAATTTTAATGTAATTTTTTTTATTTCCCAGACAATTCGTCACTAAATATCACTTGTCTCCAATCTCTCTAATTCAATGGCCTTTAGAGAGTGCTTAGTTGTTGCAAATAGGTCAAACTATCAGGTCCTAGGAATACGTGAAATTACAAATCACTCTAAGCATAAGCATAATCGACCTAGGTATAAAGTTCCCACAGCTGGGACACAGCCCTCCTCTGTGTGAGGGGAGGAACGTAATCCACCACGCGGGCCCAATGCGGGTTGGTAGATGTCACATATCTTCAAATTTTTAGCGTATGTATGTCACCGTAAAATTGTAAAAACTATTAGATTAAAATCTATCTCGCGAAATTGTGAACCGTAACATACCTACTGCTTACAGTTTAACGCATTATTTTAAGGTAGCTCATAGAAAAAATTATGCGTTAAATTGTAAGCAGTTCACAATTTATCGACAGTTTGTTGATTGAGGTTTTTTCCTTCTCCTTATTAAGGGACGATAATACCGGAGTCGAATATATTTTAACTATGGAATAAAATTGACAGTCTACGATACAAAAACTGTCAAAAATTCAAAATTTATTCTCAGGATAAGTCTAATTCTAGGTATGAAAGTGTGTTTGTATTCGCCCGAGTAGTATAACTACAGTCAGGAGATTGTGAACGATATGTTATTTTATTACTCCTTTCCTGTGTTCAAAAACAACTACCTACCATGTTAGACCACAGTGCCAGTAGGTAATACTTAGAAATAATATGACTTGAATTTGAATAACAACAAGTTCTGCGGTTTTGTCTTATCTTTCGGCTTAGGCATAGGTAGGTACATACCTATTGAATTTTCGATGAATTAATTATATTATCAAGTTACTGAATATAATTTAAACTACATAATAATGGGAGGATAAATGTGAATTATTTTTGCCAGTTAAACTATATTGTTAAATGCATGAATAAAGTTAACAAGTATTTCAATAGGTCTGTCATTGGTACTGATGTAAGAAATAAATGATAAATGATTTTATTTGAATGATTTGATTTTGTTTTTTATTTTATTTTAAACACTTTTACACGTCAATCAATTTTTTTTTAAACTAGGTTAGGTGTGCGTTTCCTATCTGACTACTCTGAGAAGAAATAAATACACAACTGTCACTATTTACAGATGTATCTTTATTATTTATCTATCTGTCGTTTTACGTGCTTATAAGTAATGCTATTTATTTATTTTTCATGCATAAAAACTTACCGGCACTCGATCTATTGAAGAAGCAAACCAGCAGAGTCCCCAACAAAACACCAACTTTGTAAGCGTTCATTTTTTATGGAAAAATACAGCTATAACAGTGACCACGCCATTGAAAATGTTTATTATTTACGATAAAACACTACGATATTTTATTTAGGTGCTTGTATGTTAGTTTTGGTCACAACTTGAATGTCAACTGAGCGACGACGTCTGCGCATTACTGATTATGATTACGCACTCCGCTCTCGAGTTTCTTAACAGGATCATTGAGTAAGTAGATACCTACTGTAATGGGCAGAATGAATCAGACATTCGAGTGCATATTTATATGCGTTATCGTAAAAAAGAACCAGGATATAATAGATTATCTGGCGTTTTTTCAAAATCAGTAAAATTAAGTAGTGAGACAGAACGAATGCTCAATTGCTCAATAGGATTAGATCGAATGAAAAAAACATAGGTATATGATGGATGAAAACCATGTTAAAGTGTGATATAAAATGGACGGAGAGGAAAATGACTTGGAATACTTTGTTCACTTAGATCTAACTCACTAACTTGTTTCTAACTAGCTGCACGCCTCGGTTTTACCCGCATAAGTCTCGATCTCGATCCCGTGAGAATATCGGGATAATTATATTATATGTCTTAATCGTCATGGTCTGTGCCATGCGCCAAATTTCATTCAAATCTATTCTGCCGTTTTAGCTTGAAAGCGTAACAAATAAACATAAAAAAGAAATGCAAATCTTTTCTTTTTGCTGTGTAATGTTAGTTTAGATATTATGGTGATCTTACTTACCTCGTCAATATTAACTTTTGTTCATATTTTGATGAATTCTCTTGGAGTCATGACATCTTAAACTTAGTGATAAAAATATCTACAACTCTGAGAGATTTATCACTCAAACAACAAACCTCCTGTTCTTGTTCGCAAAAATATTTTATATTATCAGTAGTTTTCGGTATTCCAGTTTTGTAGTCTTGCAAAAATTATCATTAATAACAAAAACAAAATTCTTTGTCATTACAACTTTGTTGATAAAAGAGCTAACTAAAATAAGAATGACTCGCCTAATTAGCACATGATTATAAAATTGTCATAAACAAAGAGTTGTTTGTTTTGAAGTCAATATCATCCAGGAAAAAGATAAGGAGAGAAATAAATGTGATGTTAACCCTGAATGTAATGTATATAGACAACGTAACGACTACTTGTACACTAAATTTCTACACAGCGTTTATACCAAACAAAAATCAATCGTTCCATACAAATCTTTAACACCAACTTGACCCAAATGACGACTGGTTATTTTTTCGCGATTTCGATGGTGGTCCCATGGAGAAAGTTGTTGATGGTTTGTACTGTACACACAGGAATCAACATCACAAGATATGGTTGGACCTAAGACCCTGCGTTCGATGCCCACCTCACGAAACAGGTTCTCACATCTGCATACAGTTACAGCAGCTGTAAATGGCCATGGGTCATCTAACAAACATCTCTTTTTCATAGGAGTAACAGACACTCCACCGCTGTGCAGGGCCTGCATCGAGAATGACGAGACAGCGGGTCATGTGCCGTTAAACTGCACGGTGCTAATTGCAGGGCAAAATACTTCGGTAACCCAGGTACCCTACGTGAGATTGTCAGCAACACCAAGGCGTTGCTGGCCTTTCTCGAGAAGCTGGGGTGGATCGAATAACCGACATACCCCGGAGAATCGCAAAACGTTAGTGGCAGTGGACAGCATTGCTTGCAGAACAAATTCGTTTTAGGCACCAAAAATAAAACAAAGACTTTATGCAAGTTTGTATTTAGTGTACTTTTAAGTAACAATCAGCAAACAATAACCATAAACATTATAGCAGTTCTGTCTGAGACATTTCATAAAAATGATCTTACACGGACGACTAAACCACATATTATTATGCAGATTTTATTTTACAAGCTGCAACTATATTGGTATCATAAGGGTAGATTTATCCATGTAAGAGCACCTTATTTATTATTAGGACTCTAAAGTAAATCTACTTATAGGGTAACTCAATTGTGGTTATTGAGTTCCAATCCAATTGTATCGACGCCTGTCTGCCTCCTAGCACGATGTTCGCACTTGAAGGAAATCTGCAAAGAAAACATTTCGAACCAAACAAATTAACCTCGTGACACCTATGTACTTACATCATCTTTTTTAGACAGAACTACATATACATTATTTGGATCTGAATAATGATGACGAACCAAGAAAGTGCAACGTCCGATCTCTATTGTATTTATTGTTCTTAGAGATCGCTAGTTGCTCTGTAATCTTTACTAAAGACAATTAGATAGTCATCGATAACCATCTGGCAACAGACTAACAATCATTGCTCTTTGTGTCAATAGCATGTTTTATAAGGGAATGCTCCTGCTAGTCCTGCTGTTGCTTGGTAAACTTTTACAACCCCACGGAACATAAAGTAATGCGTGTTTCAGACTTTGGATTAACGGAAAAGGGCTCGTATATATTTATTTATATTTTATTCGGGCATCAAATAGCCTATAATGTTCCCACTGCTGGGACATAGGCCTCCTCTCGGTGAGAGGGAGTGACTGTAATCCACGCGAGCCGAGTGCGACTTGGCAAATGCCACATGTTTTCGAATTTTTGGTTCTAGGACATGCCAGTTTCCTCACGATGTTTGCCATCACCGCTTTGAGAGCAACGGTGACGACCTACATATTGTTAGTCGCGGCTTTTACCACATGGGCAACACTGCTCCTAATTCGGGTGTACTCACTGATTATATACCGGGTGCGGCGATTGAACTGTCCGTCTCTGTCTTTCTGTTTTAAAATTCGAACCACTGAATCGAATGCCGCCAAAATTTCAAATGTTGGTCTTTGACATGTTCTCTATCATCATTTGAAGTGATTTTGTTGTGAGAGAAACACATTTGAATTGAGAACAATCGATTTAAAACGAAATTCAGTGATTGCTCTTCATTTGGAGGGAAAATCGAATATCGAAATACTTCGAGCGCTGCCAAATCTTCAATTGAACGAGAAATTTGTGCATCGCACTATTCAATGTTATAATGAGACTGGTAGCGTTAAGAAACGCTACGGTGGTGGACGACGCTGTACTGCAACAGCGCCAGCAGTTGTCGAAAAGGTACGTCATCGATTACACAGAAATCCAGCGTGCTCAGCAAACCAGCTCGCGCAGGATCTCAAGGTGAGCGACCTCAGCGTTCGTCGCATATTGAAAGAAAAGCTTAAAGTCAAACCATTTAAAAACCTTTCTCAGGAACTCACTGCTTTACAGCGTAGCAAACGGTTGGATCGATCGAAAGAGCTGATTCGCTTGCTCGACTCTGGCGAGTTTCCCAATTTGGTATTTTCAGATGAGAAAACTTTTTGCGTGGAACAGTTTTTAAACAAACAAAATGACCGTGTTTGGTTAAAGGGACGTGTCAGCAACCATTCAGATGAATTGAAAGTCACTCGACGCCAAGGAGCCGACCAAATCATGGTCTGGGCGGCGGTGTCTGAAAAAGGCCGTTCTCCGCTCGTTTTCTTCCAATGGGTCGCAACCAAGTCAAAATAAACGAACAAATCTATCGAAACAATGTCTTGCGACCAGGGCTGGTACCGTGGGCACGCAACACATTCGGTTCTGAGCGTTGGACTTTTCAGCAAGACTCGGCACCATCGCACAGAGCAATTGGAACGCAAAATTGGTTGAAAGCAAACGTTCCAGTGCTGATCGACCGAGATATGTGGCCGTCGTCATCGCCCGACTTGAACCAGCTGGACTTTTGTAATTGGGGTGTTTTACAGGCCAGGGCCTGTGCTAAAAAACACACTTCGGTGGAAGCGCTCAAAGTTACTCTTTCGCGAGAATGGAATTGTTTGAGTGACGACGTCGTTCGAGCAGCCTGCGCTTCTTTCAGAAAGAGACTTCAGCTTGTAGTAAAGGCTAAAGGCGGTTTTATTCCTTCGGAATAAATCATAATAAAACTTTAAACTTTCTATTTTCACATGGTAAAAGTGTATAAATAAATATTGAAAATTTACAGATAAATTTCATTTTCACATACGGACAGTTCAATCGCCGCACCCGGTAGTACAACCACGACAGTATTCTGAGGCGTAAAAAAGGCGACGCTTAGCATAGACAATCCTTCCTGATTCTGCAAGATTTGTATCCTGCGCGAGCCTCGAGGCACGAACTTGGAGAAATGCCCCATCCCGTAGTACATCGGCTGCTTGATGAACTCCCCCAACTCTGGCAACACTATGACTGGCGAGTCTACGTCATTCCCGTTCCAGTTGGGACCACCGTCCTTGTTTAGGCACATGTTCCAATCTATCCAGCCTACCACACTGTGGTTGATGTCCTGCACAACAAAAATCGTCTTATAAGAGAACTAGCTCTTGCCTGCGGCTTCGCCCACTTAGAGATGAGAAATTTTCCCACGGGAATGTACTACTACGTAATGGGAAGCCACAGTATTGCCATTATAGAAAATGTTGAGACTTTGTTGAGACAATCAATTTTTAAACAAACAAAGTCGCGGGCAGAAGATACTTTTTAAATAACATTTCAATGCATGTGGCTGATACAGTTCGTTTCATTACAGTTACCCAAACAAAATAACAAAAACTTACATTGATTATGTCTGTAACGTAGTATCTAGCTCCGTCCCAGTGTCCAAAATTCACAGCCGGTCCAGAACCTGGGATCGGTACTACAAGTAAAACAAAGAAATGAGAATCTTAGAAACTAAAGCATTCTTCATATTAGAAATATGAAACTGCTGAAAATAAAACCCAATTTAACAGTCTCCTCGTTGATATAATTATAGTTATAAAAATGAGGACGAAAGACTTCAGTTGAGGTCTCTTTTATTAGGATGGTTTTTCACCAGACCTTTGCAGAAAGCAGGATCCGAAGAATTATACCAATAGAATTGCTTCATAAGAAATTAATAGCGTATTTTTTTTCTGGATCACAGTTCTGCCTTTTCTCATAACTCTTGCAGAAAGCTAGTCTGAGAATCACATCACGATCTATCCCTTACTATCTCCTATAATTTTCTCTTTTGTGATCAAAGAAAGTTACATTCGTGACATAGTGATATTTACCTACAGTAGCTTCAGTCCCGATTATAAACTTGTCGGGATACTGCTCGTCTAGTTCAGACAGCACCGTCGGCGGTACAACATCGTCGGAATAGAAGTGAACTGCTATACCGTCCACGTAATCTTTTACTTTTGGATTATCTTCAAACATCTGCCAAATGAGATATAAGATCATAAACATATCAAAATGCCTGTTTTCACTGAATTGTTAGGCAGAGGTGTACCAAAGTACACCCACATCAACAAAATTAATTGATGTTATTTTTGTCGTGTCCTCGCAGTTAGTGTATTTTTACCTGAAATCAGTTTTTTTTTTCTTGTGTTAGCTCCCCAAACGTGATTGGTATCGATATCAAAACAAACAAAAAAAAAACTCATACTTAAAGTAACAACACAAAAACGTGGCACGTAAGTTGAACCAAAATCAGAACAAGCAACCGCAGGTAGGAGCGCGAAAAAGAGGTCGTCTTCTAGCATAGTTATTGGATGTAACGAGTGTTTGGAAATAAATTATACGTACAGATCGCGACACGTTAGTTGAACCAAAATCCGCCATTTTGGTTCAACTTACGTGCCGCGATTTGTACCGGCGGTGGTAGGTACTACCACTACCCTAAAATAAATAGGTACATTAAATTTAATTTATCAACACCCACACGTCTGAAGAGTTTTAAATAGCTATTTTCTCTTGACCCTATATACAACGTGTTGTTTTGCATCCTCGACAAATTCAAGGAGGTAACTATGCTAATGATTCTCGACACGAATCAATAATAAAATAAATAGTTTTGTTTCCATATTTTCGGAAATCGGCGTTTGGCATTTTTTTTTTTTCGGTCACGCATGTTAAAACGCGGCCCGTGTGATACCGCACTGTAACACAGGGATATAGTCGTGCGACACTGCCTACTGCATACGCAACGGGGCGATTCTGTTCTTTGAAAGAGGTGTTTTCTGAAATACTGTTTAACTTAAATAGGTAAAAAAACAAGTATATATTCATTAGTGAGCAAGTATCGTAATTTTATTTGATTATTTATGTCTTTCAGAACAGCCTCCTGAAATTTGACGAGGATGCAAAACAACACGTTGTATAAAGATGTTCCTTCTGTGTGTCGAATCACTTGGACAATGAGGCCTCTACCAAATCGAGATGCTCCTAATTATGAGAAATTTTTACCATCATCATCTGCCCTTTTCCCAACTATGTTGGAATTGGCTTCCAGTCTAACCGGATGCAGCTGAATACCAGTATTGTACATGGAGCGACTGCCTATCTGACCTCCACAACCCAGTTATTAGGTAAGACGATACCCCTTGCTAAGACTGGTTGTCAGACTTTCGGGCGTCCGAGGAACCGTAACGACTGTCAAAGATCCACAAATGGCAGTTGGGACCAACGGCTTAACGTGCATTCCGAGGCACCATATGTTCACCCAACCACTGACCTACCACGTCAAGCGTTGCTTAACCTTATCGATCGACCTGTGCAGCTGTTTTTACTAAGCCACAAGACCAAATGGAATTAATGCCACATAACCAAAATACAGGTAGGCTGGTTGGCAACTTTTAACCGACTTCAAAAAGAAGGAGGTTATCAATTCGATATCTTTTTTTAAATGTATGTTCGTGCATAACTCCGTCATATTATCCACAGGATTTGCAAAATTCTTGTTTTGTTCGAAAGGGGTTTATCCGATAAGGTCCCATTTAAAAATTTCATATACCTATGTAAATCTGATGATGCGTTTCGGAGACAGACAACAGAACTCCTTAAAAAATTGCAGCAAACCCCAAGGATGATGAAATTTCGAATTGGTGTGGGGTAGGTCCTAAAGCTAAAAAGTGGGAAGGCGGTGACAAAGAATTAAAATACACATCCAAAGTCACCGACTTCCGAAATTAAAGTTATTTTTCACTTTGTAGTGTTTTTTTGGACGTCGGTTGTTCTTTTTTTCTATTTTTTCTTTTTTTTGAAAAAAGTTTTTAAAGCCATCGACGAACCTTTGCTTTAATTTAAAAATAACTTAAATGAAGTCAGATCCTTACCAAAGTGACCCAATAAGGGAGCATTGGCCTCTGGTCATCTGCACACAAAATCTTGACATCTTTGAATGCCGACTGCCGTATTGTCGGACCCAAGTTATTTATTATCCATGATGCCTGAAATATGTGAGGGTTTCTTCAAACTCAAATAAAATTTTGTTGCATGACTTTTAACTAACATTGTGGCCATAATCTCATAATCAGCCTATAATATTCCCACTGCTGGGACATAGACCTCGCCTTTTCGAGAGGGAGTGGGCTGTAATCTACCACGCGGGCTCAGTGCGGGTTGGTAGATGTCATGGGTCTTCGATCTTCTGGTTCTAGGAAATGCCGGTTTCGTCACGATGTTTTCCTTCACCGTTTTGAGAGTAGTCGTGATGAAATTATTTACACAAAATAAAGCGCCTGCCTGGGTCCAAACCCACGACCAACCACTCGTAAGTCGGGCCCGTTACCACTGGACCATAATTTGCTTAACATTCTTACCCTATGGAAAGACTACACTTGAAAATCTAATTGCTATGACCATGTATACATGCATATGTCCGTATGGTGCCAGACATTAAGAATAGCACCATCCTATTACTTCACGTGCGAGTCGTAAAAAGCGACCAAAGAACTTACTAAAAGAATGGGCAGCAGCGTTCTCTATGCATTTTATCACCATACTGCGATCGCCAACCCGCCTGCCAAGCGTGGCGATTATGGCAAACCCCCCAAATTAAGGGGAATCCTATGTCCAGCAGTGAACGTCTTTCTGCTGAAATGATGATGATGATGATATTAACCTACATTTTTTTTAGTGCATACGAAAAGTCGGCTGTCCTCTTATTTCAAACGCACTTCAATGTTTACCACCGCGGACAGAAAGAACACACGAAGAGGCAGACAGAGTCGGCAGTCCACCATTGCCTGCCTACATAAACTTACTTATTGAAATTAATAATGTCTCACCAACGAGTCCGCGTTCCACCCGAGACAGTTCAGAGGTATGAGGTTTGCCATCCCGTCTGAAGGTTCGTTCCCTGTTGTGATGGCCCATTTTGGGACACCTGCGGCCGCGTACCCTTCTAAAAACCTTAAAAGGAAGGAGAAAATGCTTATTTTTGATAACAGGCGATTCACAATAAAAAATAAAACTTGAGAAGGCTGGATCGTATAGATAATTAAACTTTATACCCAAAATACCATGACAGAACCAATTGTTACTCGACCACCTATGCCATTCTCTAAAAGAATGTCTTGCCTGTATTCTACGATGTGCTCGTCGTCGAGATATCCTTGAAATAGATCAAGTGTACAGCGCTGATGCGACGCTGATGCTGACGCGCTCAAACGGGGTTCACGGATTCACTAAAGCAGTTATGGTCTCTTCGGTGAACTCTAAGCTGTAACCTCCTAGTCGCTGTTTTGTAAACGAATAAGGCTTTCCAACCAAATTTATTTGAATCATAATCGATCATCTCTAAGACACTGAAGAGTTTTATGGGTTTAAAATATTTGAGTAGAACCTTGCGTAGCTACTCGCAGCGCAGTGGACATAACACTTTTATTTTGCGCCGCTGCGGCAGCGCTGCGCCTAAGACTCTATCCTTAGAGAATAGCACTGTTGGCCTAGACAATTATGTCTTTATCATTCCTGCCTGTCTCAAGAACATCCATTAAAAAATGTTCTCTCCACTACCAATTAAACCCACGTGGAAATTGAACCAAAAGCAATAGGAGAAGTTGGGAAAATAGAGTTAAACTTCCTTTAAGGTAGAAAAATGTTAAGCAGGTTAGATCCATGTTGCATGACGACACGAACGCGCACCAATTTTACCAATTTATAGCGTAGTGCAATGACTTATGAGTCATGTGACTACCAATATCTATTCTATGATGGTGTTATGTATTAAAGCAAAAAACTGTGTGAAATTCTTCAAGTCTGGGAGTAGTTTGGTATCAGGCAATCGTAGCCAATGAACGTGTTGTTGCTCTTCATCCACGAAGAAGGTGACCACGTCGAGGTTATAATGTGCAGTTTTTCAAACGAGAGCAAATCAACTTACTTCAAATGATAGTCAGCGTAGGTCTGGTAGTAGTCTGGTATCAGGCGACTGTACCCGATGAACGCGTTGTTGGTCTTCATCCACGTGGGAGGTGACCAGCACCCTAATTGCGTAACTCACGATTCATCATAATCCGTATCGTTTTGAAACGGATTGTTAAACCATTGCTTCATATGTTCGAAAAATGTGTCTGTTCGACAACATAAATAACGTAATGAATATTGTTTAACTGTGAAGACGAAACCAATTATGATCAATCGTGAGTTACGCAATTAGGGTGCTGGTCGAGGCTATGATGTGTACTTTGTGGGGCGATGCCTTCATGATGGCTTTGATAATTGGAATCTGATAACAAGAAAGTAGAGTTTCATCATCATCGTCATCAGCTCTTAGCAGACCCGCTGGACAAAGCCCTCGCTACGGAGAAGCCCGCGGAGGCTGCGAATGGAGATTGCTTACGTAATGAATTAATATCTTTTACCATGTTGGGTGCCGGGAAATCCCAGACTCGGCTGATTGAATTTGATTTGTTAATATGTTTGATATTATTATTAACCTAAAATTGATTACATGATTAAAAGCGAGGCCGAGGGCTTGGATTTCATTGAAATCATTTCGTAAACAGATTTACGGAAAGTTACCACTGCACACATATTTCCTCTAGGTGTAGGTTGAATTCCGTTTTCCACTTAGCCCCAAAAAGTCAAGCATATGATACGTCGTTTATACGCTGGCTTTTATGGTGGCATCCGTTCACTGTTGTACGGGCCACTAACCGCAAGCATTGGCAACTGCAGTCGTGCTCATTGCAGGGTGGATATTTACCCGCGTGAGCACGTTCGGGCCATCTACGGGTCAGGCGCAACCAACCGCCGACCCTCACCTCAACCTGGTGTGACGGTGACCCCAACGGGTCACCGTCGCACCAGGTTGAACCAGGAGAGTACTGTGCTACTCCCGAGGGAATTGAGGAAACTTGTGACCATAGACTTACCTACCCCCATTAATCTTTTATCATTATGTATATTTTATGCTGACAAGGTTACGGGATATTATTTATATTAGAGGTGGTCGTTGAATCAATAAACTGTTTTTTTTAACGGCTTTTCATTCGTCAACGAGATAACTGTTAATCATCAATGAAAAAACAGGTTGAAAATATTAGATGTTACGTCAACGCAATGCAGCTAAGCTAATGCTGTTAATTTACGTCAACGGCTCAACGGATTATTTCACTTTAATTTTATTTTCTGAGAATCAACTAGTGTGCGAAACTAATATTTCTGAACGATACCGAACATCGTCGCATTGGACCGTAAACGTGATAGACTTCTCATTCTCACTCACTTCGAGACTTTCGCGTCTTCTTCGAGTGTGTCGTGCGTGTGAGCGACACAAGAAAGTTCCATTATTGTGTTAGTAGGTAATGTTATGATTTTTTATTTAGTGTAATGTAAACAATCCGTGATTGCGGATTGCGGTTGATCGCCGGTCAACGGGTCAACAATCGTTGTGGTTGTTTATATTACGCGTCCAGTGTTAAAGTTTCGATTTAAGTCCTATACTTAATAATATTATAAAGGTAGGTATAGACTAAAGAGTACGAAGGGAATGTCATTTTATTTCTTAAAATTCTTATCAAATTAATTATTTGCACCAATAATGTCAATGATTGAAAACGTTGACAAATTAAATTAACGCAAAACGCAAAAAAATTATTAACAGGTCTTGTAAGTTCAATCGGGAGATTGAACATGCAAAACCTGCTATTAATTTAACAGCTTTTTTAACCTGCACCCTAATTGCGTAACTCACGATTCATCATAATCTGTATCGTTTTGAAACGGATTGTTAAACCATTGCTTCATATGTTCGAAAAATGTATCTGTTCGACAACATAAATAACGCAAAGAATATTGTTTAACTGTGAAGACGAAACCAATTATGATCAATCGTGAGTTACGCAATTAGGGTGCTGTTCACCATTGATGATTAACCGTTAAATTACCTACATTAACGAAAAAACCGTCAATGACCCACCTCTAATTTATATCCCAACGTAAACCCCTTCCGTCACCCCCCCGAGTGGGTTCCCGCATTGTCGTTGTGGGGGGCCAAGAGGAACCCAAAGGTGGGGCCGCTCGTCAGGGCTTTTGCCTTCAAGCCGATGACGTAGCGGCCAAAACGTAGGTTGTGATGGTCGGTGGTCGGTGAGGTGCACCGAAACTGAGGTGGGCCGCGATGTTGAATGGGAGGCATCGCGGTTGAGGGTTACAGGCTGCAGAAGAGGAGGAGTGACAGTGGTTTTGAGCAGCGCTCTTCCCTTCCGTGGCCTGGACGGGGCCGCCACCGTTTGATGGCGGACGCGGTGGGGCCACAGGGGAAGAGGAGTATCGGTATACCGTTGGCCTCTCTCCCTATCCCCTGCGGCCGAAAAGTGGCAAGACGGCGCGTTGTGTTCCACGCGCGCCGTCAGAGATGTCAGCAACCATTGGTGGGGTCCGCAAGGGCTGATGCCTGCCAGGGGAGCTGGTTGTTCGAAAGAGTTACCGCCGCACCTGGCACACGGGCAACTGAGGGAGCACGGGTGGGTTTTAGTCCGTAACAGTCTGACACGCCCTCCTGCTCTACCCAGCGGGAGAAGTCATTTGATGATTTCCGACCCAAAAAAGAACCCCCCTTCCGTTACATTGGTTGATTAAGGATACAACTTAAACCAGTTAAGAGATGTTTAAACGTCAAAATGTATGGTTAAACCGTCGCTAATCACTATTTAAGTTTACAAATAAGGGGACAATGGTGCTGATTCTGCTGTCACAAAATTCTCTAAACTAGACTAAAAATCACCAAAATTTAGTTTATTCCTGTCAAACGACGATTTCCTATTCTGAAATTGACTAAAGTGACACAACTTTACTATATTTTAGTTAAAAGCACTAAGATTGCACTCAGTTATTAATTACGAAAATGGCAATTTTGCTATTCTGTTGTTGTCGATTTCATTATTCCTTGGAGTGGAGTGTCCTATCGCAAAAATAATTAAAATTTCGACCCCTTTTATAGAACCCAAAGACCTCTAAAACTCAACATGTAGGTAATAATTTTTCATATTTACTATGCAAAAGTAAAAATTCCATATAAAACACGTCGAGGCTGACCCCCATGCACGCCTCCGGCTGTAAAAAAATCACGGGGTAGGGCAAACAAGTACCACGTTGCGAAGCCAAAACGTATCAAGTGCGAGTCGCGATTGTCAAATTCGATTGTAGTTGTGTCAAAATTGTTTTTAAAGAAGATGGCCAAAAATTGTATGGTCTTAAACCCCAGAATGTACAGATATCAAATCTATATCATTGAATACTACTAATCTTCTATAAACAAAATTATTAAGGCGCATGTTGCTCAGCAGCAGTGGACAAAAAATATGAGGGTTTAAAAAGTCGAACTTTTCCCTACGGCTAAGGTATTTCATGTAGATTATTGTACGTATATCTATGCCAGGCATTTAACATGAATGGTATAAAACTAGGAGAGCAGTTTTTTTTTTTTGTAATCTGAGAAAATCTATAGTTTGCAACTATTTTTAACCGACTTCAAAAAGAAGGAGGTTATCAATTCGACATGTTTTTTTTTTTTTTTTTTTTTTATGTATGTTCGGGCATAACTCCGTCGTATATTGACGGATTTGCTGTTCGAAAGGGGTTTACTCCGAAATGGTCCCATTAAAATTTCATATAGATCTGATGATGCGTTTCGGAGACAAACAACGGAACTCTTCAAAAAATTACAGCAAATCAACCGCGAATGTTGCTATCGCATAAGTATGCATTGTTTTGACCCCGAGGATGATGAAATTTCGAATTGATGTGGGGTAGGTAACTAAAAAGTGAAAAATAAAAACTTTTTTCAAAAAAATAACAACCGACTTCCCAAAAAACACGACAAAGTGCAAAATAACTTTAATTTCGGAAGGCGGTGAGAAATAATTAAAATACACATCCAAAGTCACCGACTTCTGAAATTAAAGTTATTTTGCACTTTGTAGTGGTTTTTGGGAAGTCGGTTGTTATTTTTTTGAAAAAAGTTTTATATACCATAAATGTATCGCATGGGGCTACGATACTATAAATATAAACATATAATGAACGATTTCGTATTACACAGATAACTGGAACACTCGCATGGGGCTGCGACACCATAAAATATAAACGTATAAACGATAACATAAACACAATACGAACGAATACCGAATTACCGAAAGCAAACCGGCGTAAACGTAGAAGATGGTATGTTAACCCTTAACTGCCTACCCGCGGTCTCACAGACAACTAAATTATTTTGGTGAATAACTTAGTGCGCATCTTTAGATTTTGAGCGTTTATGTACCTTCTACCCGCTACCCACATTGTCGCGCGTTTACTTTTAGTGTGTATGTAACTTTTTTCATCGGTCTGAGAAACCGCGCGATGGTACGTAACTTTAATATTGGATGTGTTTTATTGCTTTAGCGAAAAATGGCGTCTAATAATATAATTATTGCGTGTTGTCTGCTGATAAAACCATCCGATGAAGAGGATAACCAAATAGAGACTGTATTGATGGGGAGGTTGATATAGGAGATGATTTTGTGTTGGAGGAAATTCGAGGATTGGATTCTGAAATTGTTGGCGAAGAAGAGTCGCCTTTAGTGGAAGACAATCTGCTATAAATTACGCCTCCAGTTTTTCCCCTTTTCATCATCGTCAGACGGAGAAGCCCCATTGTAGCAATTGCGAACTAACAGGTCCAGGAAAAAGAGTTTTTCTTTCTAGAGTGTTGTGGCGCAACCTGGGAGAGGCGTATGTCTCGGAGTGGACTGCGTTAGGCTGAGTTGATTGATTGAGGTCCAGGAAGATAAACGATTGCGCTAAGAATCGCTTCTCATCGTACACAAACATACAGCCAAAAAGAGAGGAACACCTTATAGAGACATACTCAATCCCTCGTCTTCTCCGCATTAGATCTGGAGTCAGTATTTCACAGATGAAATGCTAGATAAAATATTATTGTCGGCTATTGCAACTCGACGAGGAACAGCTTCTTGCAACCGCAGGAAGTAGAACTAATGGGGCAGATAGGCTAGAGAGCTGCAAGATATGTTCTTTGTGTGATCACAAAAAGAAACGTAAAACCCAATACTAGTGTTTTCGATCCAAAATTCTATTTGCCTAAGTCGCTCAAACTTGATGTGCCTTCAATAAGGGGTAGGTATTTAAGGATTAACAACAAATTGTCATTATGGTGACAATTGACATATTATGTCGGCGGTGCTGCCAGTAGTAACGTGAAATTATCCTATTCGTAACTGCACTAACATATTATATCAATTAAATAACAGATGGTTTGACTTATATAATTATAAAAAACACACAAAAAATATGTTTCATACATTTAGGTTACGAATAATTTACGAGTATATTTTAGGCCTGCTATGCGTATGGTTTTGTTTTTCTTAAGCGTTAAATTATAATTTTTCCCCTGTTCTGATCTTTGTTAATATAATATGGCAACATTAAAAGGTGATTTAGAGCAAGAAGCTTAAAGATAAAAGTGGAGGCAACACTCCAAATACCTAAGTGAAGACGACTGTGGGCTAGCGCTCTCTTTCTAAATACATAGGATAAGAAAGAAAAAACACATAATATCACTGTCTCGTTCTTATGTATGCATTTAGAAAGAGAGCGTTAGCCCACAGGTTGTGTTCACTTTTTATTTGGAGTGTGGCCTCCACTTTTAACTACAAGCTTCTTGATTTGGAGCAAAATCATACAAAATACTTTTAATTATGATTATTTGTCCACTTCTGGTATAAGGCATAAAAAGTTATTCAAAATTCTCTATTATTTTATTCAATTTAACTGCAATAAATTTATGTGTGTACTCGGTGGGGTAAATTTTGTCCATCTCTTTTTTTTTTTTTTTTTTCAGAATAGCTGTAAGATTCTCATAGACAAAAGTAAGGAATTTTAGTGATAGTTTAGTTCGGTACAACAGAATCGGCACCATTGTCTACATAAAGTCCCGCCTTCTTGCCACAGGGGTTGGCAAAATCTATAGAACACCACCTGCTTAGCTCCTTACATACTGCTTTTATCTCAGTTACGTTCATACTGTTCCGTGTGGTGCCGGACGTAAAAGAATAGCACCATCCCATTTCTTCCCGTGGGTACCTTATAAGGCGACTAAGCGACTTACTAGAGAATGGGCAGCAGCGTTCTCTATGCATTTTACCACCATACAGCGATCGCCAACCCGCCTGCCGAGCATGGCGATTATGGCAAAACCCTGCTTATGGGGGAGGCCAGCAGTGGACGTCTTTCGGCTAAACTTAGGTTCATAATGTATCTTGTCATACACGCACGCTGGTTGCAAATACTTAGCGACTGACCTTTCTTAAAGAACATCACCAATAAGGTCCCCTTCTTGGCGTCTCCACTCAAATCAGCCATGTTAATACCTTTTGTTAGTCGCCCCCCATTAATTCTCTCAACATAACAAAATCATCTAAGCGTAGATCTTCATCATCTGCCTAGCCTTTTCCCAACTATGTTGGGGTCGGCTTCCAGTCTAACCGTATGCAGCTGAATACCAGTATTTTACATGGAGCGACTGCCTATCTGACCTCCACAACCCAGTTACTGGGTTATAGGATACCCCTTGGAAAGACTGGTTGTCAGACTTTCGGGCTTCTGACGACCCGTAACGACTGTCAAAGATCCACAAATGGCAGCCGGCACGGCATGTTACGTTACAAAGCTTTTGATCCCCTGTCCCTTGTCACAAAATGTCACATTTCGTTGTCCCCTCCCCCCCTTAACGTGTGAAGTAATTTATGGATAACCCCTTTTAGGTAGTACGATAACCCTTGAAAATCTAGTTTAACATTCTCTGTCTACGTAGTTGTCAGACTTTCGGGCTTCTGATGACCCGAAACGACTGTCAAAGATTTACGAATGACAGCCGGGACCGACCTTCGAGACACGGAGAATATAAACATTGTCACCTATCTACGGACCAACCGCGGAAAGCGTAACTAAACCAGCACCCTAATTGCGTAACTCACGATTGATCATAATTGGTTTCGTCTTCACAGTTAAACAATATTCATTGCGTTATTTATGTTGTTGAACAGACACATTTTTCGAACATGTGAAGCAATGGTTTAACAATCCGTTTCAAAACGATACAGATTATGATGAATCGTGAGTTACGCAATTAGGGTGCTGATCGATCGACCAAGAAATAAGATCAAGTCTATCAAATCATCTAAACGATGTTCTTCCCATTTTTCGACGTTTTACCTTATATCTGTAGTCTTCCATCGCCAGCGAGAAATTGGACAGCTTCACATCGTAAGGAGGGTATTCATTGTACGCGTAAGGATGTGTTGAGAAGTCAGTCCCGCCAATCGGCACCCGTATCATGCTGTATTCTAACCCGTTGGCGCCGTAATATGAACTGTCAAAAATAAACTGTTGTATGAGATTTGACTGACCCATGCTGGACCCAATTATATCTAGTAATGTGCGTGTTTGAGTAGTTATTAGCGATTAATTAAAAAGAAAAAAGGTCAATCCACAAATAACCACATAATTACGGAAAGCCTCGGTCACTGTTGCCGAACGTAGCCCTACCGTAGCTAAACTTCTTTAGAACAGAAAAAAAAGGTACAATTACTCAATGAGTTTTTTCTGCAGACGTGTGGAGATGCTTGACCACATGATGCCGGCGGCGTCCGTCACTGAGGTCCCGAAGCCTTCCACCGTCTGATACCTCACTGATGGGTTCAATGTGTACGTTGGCCCGGGGCAAGGGTCTAAAATTTAACAGATACATATTAGTGTAATAAATTAATCATTCTGATGAAAAAAAAACCGGTCAAGTGCGAGTTGGACTCGCGCACCGAGGGTTCCGTACAAACCTGTGGGTATATAAGTAAAAAATATTTTTTTTTATATGACGAAACTAAAAATTTTCGGTTTTCGTAATTTTTCCTATATCTGTACTATAAGACGTGACTTCGTACAAAATTTCAAGATTCTAAGTTCACGGGAAGTACCCTGTAGGTTTTGATTCCCGTGCGAGTTTCGAAAATTTGCGGAATTTTGCGGCCTAAATGGCTGTATCTTTTGATTGCGTTGACTTAGAAGGTTGATTTTTCTACAGCTTCCAGGGACAGTAGAACTAAGTATCATATAGAAATTTCAGTTTGATACCTCCACGCGTTCCTGAGAAAAACGGTCTTGACAGACGGACGGACGGACGGACGGACGGACGGACGGACGGACGGACAACAAAGTGATCTTATAAGGGTTCCGTTTTTTCCTTTAGAGGTACGGAACCCTAAAAAAACGAATAAGCAAAAACAAAATGTTGTAACTAACCTGATTCTATGTGCGTTTGTAATTTGCCTATGGTTTTATGAAACCGCAATCCACGCTGCAAACAATCAGTTGTAAAATTAATGACAGGCATTCTTTTAAGCCGCAACAGGCCGCAGCGCATTCTATTTTCATACACAAAAAAACTACGGTGCAGCCGCCTGTGTGATGAAGGAGGATTTTTGCAATGCGTTGCGTCTGTTTTAGCTTTATTGTACCTACTCAAAGCACATAACAGTTGTAAATATTCCAGCATGTTGATTCTGTAACATCTCACCGCGTGAAATGAGCCTGGAGTGAGCTGTCAGTGTCATCCCCTCCGCTAGGAGTAATAGTGTTCTGTGGTCATCCCACTGATGCTTGGTCAATCCCTAGCATCAGTGGGATGACACTGACAGTGTTGGGAATCGAACCAGGGGTGCGGGTTTGTTCGAAAGAGGCACCACAGCCCCTGGCTTAAGGGCTACTGAAAGAACACGGGTGGGTTTTAGTCAGTAAAAGTCTGACACGCCCTCCTGCTCCACCCAGAGCGGGAGAAGTTATTTGATGATTTCCGACCCAAAAAAAAAAAAAAAAAAAAAAAACACTACCTTGCGCGCGATCTTCACGCGCAGGGTCGTGTGCGAGTGTGATCAACGCGTCATAATCGGCACGCCGCGCGTCGAGGCGCGTCGCGGTGGCAACATGGCTCGGCCCAACGAGAACTCGCTTCCACGGACTCCACCGCGACGGACTAATCTCCTCTCTAACCTCATTGATTTCTTGTTTGTCTGGGAAAGTTTATACAGGGTAAGTTTTTATCCAGTGCGCAAATTGTAACCATGAATTCAGCATATCATTGTAGAACCCCTAGCGCAGAAATTTTTCACCGGTTATACAAAAAAAAATCTGCAGTTACATAGAAAATTGCAATACTTACGCGGTCAAAATGTATGGGACAGCTGATTTTTTTTTTTTGTAAATCCGGCGAAAAATTTCTGCGCTAGGGGTTCTAGAATGCTATGCTGAATTCATGGTTACAACTATTTGCTCCCCGCGCTAACAGACAGCTCACTCCACGCTCACTTCAAGCGGTGAGATGGTTACAGAATAGCAATGCTGGCATTATTCTTAAATGTCTTTGAGCTCACCTCAGAACTGGTGTACGCGATAAAAGAGCCTGGTGAGGGCAAGATCCTGGTGATGGTGTCACAGTACGTCACGTTGCAGACACACAGCACCGACTTGCCTGGGATCTGCTGCGCCGCACACGGCAGGTCTGGCGACATGTCCGAATACTTAGGTTTGTACGACGCACGGTCCTTATGTAGGTATAATCCCCTAACTACAAATCACAAATTTTACAAGGGAGCGCTTCAAAGTTTCAAACACGTGTACATCATGTTCTAGTTAATGTAATGACATGATGGATTTAAAGTTCATTTTGCCATCTTAGACTTATTTTTGTTAAACTAAACGATAGTATAGGCTGGCTTGAAGATCACGAAAGCAAAACATGCAAATCACGTATCTACCACTTAGGGGATTGTACGTAGGGACCGTCGTTCCGTGTGGTGCCGGACGTAAAAGAGTAGCACCATCCCATTTCTTCCCGTGGGTGTCGTAGAAGGCGACTAAGGGACTTACTAGAGAATGGGCAGCAGCGTTCTCTATGCATTTTACCACCATACTGCGATCGCCAACCCGCCTGCCAAGCGTGGCGATTATGGCAAAACCCCCTTTTTTTGGGGAGGCTTATGTCCAGCAGGGAGGATGACGATTACCGTCGTTTAGTGTCCAACCGTCACCGGAAATTCGGCTCTACTTCTAGCTTTGACCAAAACTGAAACTTATTCCATTAAGGGGAGGGGGGGGTAGCACCAGCGTAGCGCGCGATATTCAAATTTTGTAACGGGTTTTACAATTTGCTGGTCAGTGTGTGAACAAAATTTTATTCTAACACGTCTCACATCTACATAATTATAATCATTATCTTATCAATACAACCAACTTTATTTAATCCCATTAAAATTAAATTAAAACTCATTTATTTCAGGCAAAACCCTGATTACACTACCTTGTTACATAAACTTATTACAAATAAAATAAAATAAAATTTCACGATGCTGCCACAGAAAATAATAAAATGTCACTAAAAGATTATTTTTTCTAAATGAATGAATATTGAATAGCTTTCATGTCTCTTATAGTTGAGGCAACATAAAACATTTTAAATTACACTTTGGGATTCTAATAATAAAATTATGACAACTATTAACACAAAAAAACAACTTACCTCTAGCATTTGTTGAAGTGGAAAAGCAAAATAGGGTTATCAAGAAAGCAATGCCAATTCTTAATTCCATGATGGATACTAAAACCGGAAAGAATCTTCAACGTTTCATAACATATAAAATTGTAAACTATCACTACTATAGTCCCTACTACATTGATTTAAAATTAAATAAAACAAACCCACACTTTAGAGTTTTTTTTTTTTTTAATCAACGCTACTTGGAACACTTCGATCAGTAGGTGAGCGAAAACAATGCTTGTGCAAAGAGAGAGTCTTGTACAAAACCTGCATTTATAACGTGCTCTTCGACTTGATATTTAATAAAGGAAATCCGGAAAAAAACCGTAGTACAATAAAAATCAGTCGCACCCTAAATTAAACTTATGATTTAAATTAGTTTTACTTCCTCTTCGCTTCAGCTGCTGTCAGACATACAATTCATTTCTAAAAATAATTCTGTAAGTACTTAATTTTATTTATAACTACACACATTTCCATATGTAATTACAACAAATTTCTACTAACTTATACAAACAGTAAATATGAAATAATTATAGTTAAGGCCACCTGTAATTTTCGGATAGGTAAATAAAAAGAAATCGTTTTTTTTAACTTGTTTTATTTCATTTAAATAAACGTGTAACAAATTGTTGTTTTTTGTACGCGAAAACTCCTTTAGGCATTTGCGCGTTGGGCATTTTTTGAGATGGATAAAACAATTGAACTCGCGACATCGACAGTGCTACCAACACCACTGACAACACGAACGTACGAACGAACAACGTTGAACGTTGTTTAATCTGACGATTCCAAAAATATTTTCTGACCATTCCAAAAATATTTTCTGACCATTCAAAAAATACACACGTAGCCGCGTGGTTCAAGTTTTCACTTCTGTTTTGTGTTTTGTTTTATTGAAGTTAGTATTTGTAATGGAACGCGTTGATGCAATTGGTGTGAATTAAGCTAGCTTCACTAGTTGTTCGTCATACAACAATGTATGACGAAAGCCGAATGACAATATTTTTAGGGTTCAATAGCCAAAAGGTGTCAACAGGACCCTATTACTAAAGCACCACTATCCGTCCGTCTGTCTGTACCAGGGCTGAATATTTTTAATCGTAATAGGTTGACTCTTTTTACAGAATGTGTAGGTACACACGGCTACATATCAAGCTATACATTTCCAATTTACGTTGATCTCGCACTGCACGGAAATCCTATACAATGCGAGATCAGCTTATACTTACTTATATAGCTTGATGTGAGCGATGTGGCGTCTGTACATACTACTTTGGCCACTATACCAACAAATATTAAAAAATTAAGGATATAGTCCGTGCAACAAATGTTTTTTTTTCTGCTTTTTTTGCTCGTTGCTAAAGTAGTTTTTTAAACCTATAGTGTTAAATATTGTACGGAACCCTTAGTGTGTGAGTCCGAGTTGCACTTGGCCACTTTTTACTAATAAACATTTTAAGGATTTGGTACTTATGTAATTTTAGTGTAATCGTTTCTATATTGGTGTACATATTTGCTTTTTTAAACAGTCGAACTTTCAAATAGTGTATGTAACAGGTGATTCCGTTCGTTATTCGTTGAGCATCTCTATGGTTGTAATTGATTTCACCCTGATATTTAATTCAGCGTCCTTCGTTCCCAAACGCACTCGGACTGTTTCAGCTGCACCACTGTAAAAAAAAAAACATTCAAGTGTCAAAATCATCATCTTCACGTGTAAGATTCTAAGAAATTTGGTAATAATACAAATCCATTCTAATATTATAAATATGGAATTAACCTGTCTGTCTGTATTAGTCTTCTATGTTTTCACGGTCAAACGGCGGAATCTACATATTTTGACAAAAAAAACATTGCCATAGAAGGGTGGAATGGAGTACCTATTTATTCAAAATTGTATGGAAAAATGTTAATGAGTATCTAAATTAGAAAGAAAAAGGTTTAATTGCCACAGAATGTTTCCACGTTAAAACGAGATGCAGTAGTGGCACATCACATCATCCACAAATGATGATGCTGATGATAATTAGAGGGTATTTCACTCACTTGTTCCATATCACTAAGACAACAGTATTGTAAGGCGTTAGAAAAGCGACACTTTGCAATTTCGCCTTGTTATTCGTAAAAGTTACTTTAATTCTTCGAGATCCACGTGGCACGAATTTGGAGAAGTGTCCAATGGCGTAGAACATCGGCTGCTTGTAAAACTCTCCAACCATTGCGTTAACTATGATTGGCGAATCTACGCGAGCATCGATGTAACTCGGACCACCGTATGTGTTCAGACACATGTTCCAGTCAAGCCATCCTACGACATTATTGCTGAGGTTCTAGAATACAAATAAAAATTGTACAATTACAGTATATTCGAAATTAAGCCATAATCGCTCAAAGCAGCGCTCACGCTGTCAACAATTCTGAACGCTCCTGCTGACAGTACTCGCTCAACGTGAAAATAAACAGCTTTAATTCGGAAGAATGTAACGCTCAAATCGATTACAACGCAATTCGGAATGCACCCTGAATTCATCTAATAATAAATCTAGAAGACCACAGTGACATATTATGACACTGCGGTCTTAATAGCAAAGAAGGAAAACAGCAGAAAAACAGAAAATAATATAAAGTCATATCTCGATGATGTGTGAGGTCCTCGTTCTATCATGTCAATCCTCACGAAAACAGTAATGCACTGGCTAGTGATATGAAATGATGAGTATATTACAATACCTCTATGATGTCGTTGACGTATAACTCAGCTCGACTCCATGATCCGTAATCAACACTGACGGTATCCGACGGAAGAGCACCTGAAGGCATAAAGGATCTTGGTTTATTTGACAGCAAGAGGTTACTGTGGAAAAAACTGCCTTCTATATTGCGTAAAAAAAATGTTTGATAGTCAAAATGTGAATTTGTGATTACGACAGTTTTTAAAAAGGGCGCAACTTGTTACTTCAGCAGAACTTCTATCATCATCATCATCATTTCAGCCGAAAGACGTCCACACTGCTGGACATAGGCCTCCCCCAGGCTCCTCCACTTCGACCGGCTTTGTGCTTCCCACATCCAGCTGATACCCGCGGCCGTCACAAGGTCATCGGGGGGTTTCATTTGGGGGGTTTTGCCATAATCGCCACGCTTGGCAGGCGGGTTGGCGATCGCAGTAAAGTGGTAAAATGCACAGAGAACGCTGCTGCCCATTCTCTGGTAAGTCCCCTAGTCGCCTTCTACGACACCCACGAGAAGAAATGGGATGGTGCTACTCTTTTACACCTGTTTATTTATGACTATTGAAAAACCTTTATTCATATCTTGCAAATTAACATTCATTTGTTTTTATTTCTCTTACCTGCGCAGATTTCGGTGGCCAGCACGAATTTGTCAGGGTACTCTGCCATAGCCTGCGACAGGATCGTCGGCGGGACGTAGGCACTCATGTAGTAGTGTACCGCCACGCCGTCCAAGTACTTCAGGGTCTCAGGATATACTAACACTAGCTGTAAAAAGAGCATATTTATGTGGAATCTCCTTATCAGTAGACTTTCTATTGTCAGCTGTGAGGAAAAGACCAATGAAAGTAATATTGAAGCTGTCATCATATCTAAGCAGTAATCATCGTAATCAGTCTATTATATTCCGACTGCGTGGAACACAGGCCTCCTCTCGATAAGAGAGAGTGGGCCATAATCCACCACGCAGGCCGAATGCGGGTTGGTAGATGTCACATGCCTTGGTTTTTTTTATTCTAGGGCATACGGGTTTCCTCACTACATTTTCCTTCACCGTTTCGAAAGCATTTGTGATGAAATAATTTACACAAAAGAAACCGCCTGTCAGGGTTTGAACACCTACGACATACAGCTCGTAAGTCACGACCGATGTCACTAGCTGTGCTTATATTATTATATACGACTGCTCATGTCTGTGGCAATTTTCTTCGATTAATTTAATTCATCATCATCATCATTTCATCCGAAAGACGTCAACTGCTGGACATAAGTCTCCCCAAAGCTCCGCCACTTGGACCGGTTCTGTACTTCCCGCATCCAGCGGATGCCTGCAGCCTGCAGCGAAATTTCATTTAATTTGTAGGTATAAAATATGTTGTCTATGTAACTTACTGTATTCCAATAAAGAGTGATGGTAAAGCGCATGTCATCGCCACTGATAATCTTGACGTCTTTGAAGGTGGAGTTATCATTGCGAAGAGTTGGACCCAAGTTATTGACAACGAACTCACTCTGGAACAGAAAATTAATGACTTGACTTTTGTCGACGTGACTGTGACTCGAATTTGACTGTTCAAGAGACGCACCATCTGCCTACCTTTTTCAAAACTGTGTTGAAGTCAGTTTCCAGTCTATTCGGCTAAATACCACATATTTTGCATGGAACGACTGCATATCTAACCTCCTCTCACAAACCAGTTACTGAGTAACATACTACCCGATGGTAAGACCAGTGATCATACTTCGAGTTTTTGAGTATTATGTCACGTAACTGTCAAATGACAGATAGGGGCTTAAAATGGTTTCGAGGCACGGAAGGATCTCTGTTAAAAATTAATGGTCACCCATCGACATACTGACCACGGCAAACGTCGCCAAACCTAGATCAATTGACCTACAAGGCCAGCCAAGAGGCTCTCTGTCCAAGGGCGTACCTCATCATCAGCCTATAATGTTCCCACGTCTGGGACACAGGCCTCCTCTCTGTGAGAGGGATTTGGCCATAATCCACCACGCGGGCCCAGGGCGGGTTGGTAGATGTCACATGTCTTCCGAATTTTTTGTTCTAGAACATGCCGGGTTTCCTCACGATGTTTTCCTTCACTGTTTTGAGAGCAGTGGTAATGAAATAATTTACACAAAGTAAAGCACCTGTCTGGGTTCGAACTCACGACCTACAACTCCTAAGTAGCGGCCGTTACCATTTGGCCACCACTGCTCTCCGGGGCGTACCTATCCTACTATATTCTACTATAATATTATAAATATGAATTTTAGTATATTTGGATGTTTATTACGCAATATTTGGATGTTTATTACGCAATCACGCAAAAACAGCTTAACGGATGTGGATGAAATTTGCACACAGATAGTTTATAACCTGCATTAACATATAGGATACTTTTCATCCCGGTAGTACGTTTCTGTGGGATGATTTCCGACCTCCACGTGTGCGAATCCGCTGGCAAAAGCTAGTGTTATTTATATAATGTATAAGATGAAGAGTGCGGCGGCGATCTCTCGCGTCCGGCCCTGGTCCAGGCCATGGTACGGAGCGAGAGGGCATGGGGACCCGTCACCTCCTTCAGCGAAGCAGTGATGCTCGCGAAGAGGGAGGCGGCGCACGTGAGGGAGAGGCAGACTATGCGCCCTCGCGACCCTAGCCGCCGCAGGATACGGAGACGCCCCGGGCGTCGGGAATCCCAGGCCGATTTCCGGCCACCGTAGGCATGAGCTTGCGGACGGCGAGTAATGGGTAGCTCGCTGTCCGGTAAGGACCAAGCCCAAGTCGACGGCGCGTTGTGTTCCACGCGCGCCTCAAAGAGATGTCAGCACAAAATGATGGGGCCCGCAAGGGCCGATGCCTGCCAGGGGTGCGGGTTTGTTCGAAAGAGATACCACAGCCCCTGGGCATAAGGTCTACTGAGGGAACACGGGTGGGTTTTACTCAGTAAAAGTCTGACACGCCCTCTCGCTCCACCCAGACCGGGAGAAGTTATTTGATGACTTCCAACCCAAAAAAAAAAAAATAAGATGAAGAGTTGTACCAAGTCATCTAGAGTCCAGCCCATGTTGTTGATTTTAGCCGGGATGTAATTAACGCTAGCGTGAAGAGGTTCATTAGTAGTAGTGATACCCCACACTGGTATTCCTTCTTCGGCATACTTTTCCAAAAACCTGAAATAATACTTTCTAGTTAGCAAATAGTTAATCGAAATTAACTAACTAGTATTCCAAAAACAAAAAACACAATTTTCATAAAATTGTTTATTTGTTTTTTTAATAATCATAGGTTTCATGTCGTTGCGAATTTAATTAACACAAAAAAAAACATATTCTGCAAAAACTCATCGTGAAAACGTTCCTATGCGAAGTAAGCCTGATAAGTGAATTACCATGCTTAGGATTGAAATTATTGACAGCTCAATTGCAGCTGACTTCAAAAACGTTTACGGTGAGATTTTTACAGAATAGACCGCCAGGTCACTTTGTGTTCTGCAAAAGACGACCTTATGTTGTACAGGCTGGCTATAAAATAACTTAAATGATATTCGAACAGTCCAGCAGTTTTAAGAATAAGCTTTCAAATGAATTAGAATAGGTTTTTTGTTTAAAGAAGACGGAGTAGCATGGTGGTGGCAGGCGCCTTGTTGTAAACACGAAAGCGTGGAATAAACGAAATTACCACCAAAACCGTACAACAACGTGTTTTATATTTCGATCCAGTAAGGAGAGCCCCTCAGGATCTCACAATACCTACTCACTTGTAATGGTAATCGGCGTAAGTCTGCAGGTACTTCTTCTTAAGTCGGCTGTGTCCTGAGAATTCAGTATTGGTTTTCATCCATATCGGCGGAGACCAAGTCGTGGACACGATGTGTATGGGAGCACTAGCCGCCGCCATGCATGCTTTAATCATTGGAATCTGAAAAAAAAACGTTTTAATTTAATTATTACAGTAAAGGCCTAATTACCTATGTATACAGTATAGTCAAATAAGATAAAATTGAAAGCAAACAGCTCGCAATCTTATCTGTGTACCTACTTACTTATGTAAAAACAATAAGAGCCAAGACTCTTTTAATGCATTTTTTTTTTAATTATAATCTGTTTATTTACATTTAGAGAAGGTTTTGAAGATTATGTTCTGATATTTTATTATGTATATCTTATTTTACTGGAAATTTGGTACATTGGTGTAAAGGAAGTGTCAAATGCGTTTCTTGAATCTTCAAATATTTTTAACCGACTTCAAAAAGAAGGAAGTTATCAATTCGAGATGTTTATATTTTTTTTTTTATGTATGTTCGGGCATAACTCCGTCGTATATAGACGGATTTGCAAAATTATTTTTTTGTTCGAAAGGGGTTTATTCCGAAATGGTCCCATATAAATTTCATATAGATCTAATGATGCGTTTCGGAGACAGACAACGGAACTCTTCAAAACATTATAGCAAATCAACCGCGAATGCGGCTATCGCATAAATATGCATTGTTTTGACCCTGAGGATGATGAAATTTCGAATTGGTGTGGCGTAGGTAACTAAAAAGTGAAAAATAAAAACTTTTTTCAAAAAAATATCAACCGACTTCCAAAATAACACTACAAAGTGCAAAATAACTTTAATTTCGGAAGGCGGTGACAAAGAATTAAAATACCTACACGTCCAAAGTCACCGACTTCCGAAATTAAAGTTATTTTGCACTTTGTAGTGTTATTTTGGAAGTCGGTTGATATTTTTTTGAAAAAAGTTTTTATAGTTATTTTTAAAGAGTATTTTTTTAAATATATTGGCAACGAAGCGTATTTTTAAAAATATCTAATATACCAAACCTTATACTCATAATCTTCATAGGCTAGTGTAAAGTTGCTCAAAGTGGCGTCGTTCTCAGGTAGCTCGTTATACGCGGCTTATTCCACAAATCCCCCCTGAAAATCCCCCTTAGGGGGAAAAGTGGAATCTATAAAATGAAAGTGTCGAATTCCCCCCTGATAATCCCCCTTAGGGGGGAAAACTGGAATCGAAAAAAATACTTATTCCACAAATCCCCCCTGAAAGTGCCGTTGAGGGGAAAACTGGAATCTAAAAAAATAAAGTCTCGAATTCCCCCCTGATAATCCCCCTTAGGGGGGAAAACTGGACTCTGAAAAAATCAACGTCCAGAAATCCCCCTGACGTCCTTACACTTTAAGGACGCATAAAGAGTGCTTCTGCTACTACCAGCGCTGGGCACCGACTTGTTCGCCGGTGCTGGTTGCTCAAATATTTACCGCGGGCGCCAGCAGATATTCAACTTAGAATGCAGGAGCGAGCGAAGCGAGCTTGAACATAACTTTTAACCATTCAAACACGAATAGGAGCACCACCAAGCGGGCCTTTGTCGACATCGTCAATAAAGCTAATATTAAAATGTACACCTACTGAATTATTTTATGTTATTCGAGTTTAAATACTTTAATAGGCAGTAATGTTGTTGTTCTTTATTTATTAATAACTGGTTGCGTCCCGAGGTTACACCCGCAGTCTCGCTCGATCCCGTAGGCATTAATAATCCTATGTTCTTATCTAGGTCATGGTTTACCCATGGCCCAATTTTATCCAAGTTCGTTCAGCCGTTTTAGCGTGAAAGCTTCAAAAAACTCACTTTCGCATTTAAAATATTATCAAGGATTCTACTCTATAACTATAATATTATAAAGGCGAAACTGCGTTTGTTTGTTTCTTTGATTTGATTTCTCTTCACGCTGCCGCAACAATGGCTCAATCGATTGTTATGAAACTTGGTTTGGAGATTCGAAAACACATAGAATACTTATTGTTTCAAAATTTTAAACTACATGGATACTTTAAAATTCTCTAGGGAACGCAATATAACCGAAGTCACAAGCAACAACATTAATTAATTGAAAAACTTGATCATTGTTTTATATGAAACTGATGTTATTTAGGGAACTTTCACTTTTTATGCTAAATAATTTAGTTTTCTAGGTAAGTTGTGTGTACTTTGTTCAAACTGTTTTAATTATTATTTTTACAAAAATCAACCGATTTCCCTCATCCCTGTTTATTTGTGATTGTTTTTACTCTTCATCATATTTTATTTTAACAAAATTCTGTGAAAAAGAAAAGACTGATTAATGCAAATATATACATAGTAGTTTTTTTGCTTATCACATTGTATCAGATAACAATTTTTTATTTACTAAGAGCGTAGAAATCAAAACAAAATTCTGTAAAAAAAAGACTCATTAATGATTATGTATTATAATGTGTTTTGTTTTGTTTATCACATTGTATCTAATCGCAATTTTTTTATTTACTTACTTTACGAGCGCAGAAATTAAAACAAAATTCAGTGAAAAAAAGGCTAATTAATGATTACATAATATTATAATGTCGTTTTTTGTTTAATTACATTGATAAATGATAAATGATAAATGATTTTATTTCTGTAAGTAGGTTTGTACAAACACTTTTACACGTCAATCATATTTTTTAAACTAGGTGAGGTCGGCGTTTCCTAACTGACTACTCTGAGAAGAAAGGCCGAAACAAACTCAGAGGTCACAGTCTCTTTTAAAGTCCAGACATAATCTTGGTTAGATCATGTGAAGACCATGTGGATTGGTGTCTGAAATGGTCTTTTGAGGAAAGAAACCACACAGATTGAGTGGACCTGTCCAATCAGTGCACGCATGTATCAGTAATCATACGGCTCAACTCAGAACTTGAGGAGCTCAACGATTTGACGAACAATACCAAAGAAAGGACATTAGGGTAGGCCACATAAAGTACTCAAACTGCCAGATTAACTTTAAAAATGAACTGAGAAAGAAATGAAACACAAAAACAAAAATACCACATAGTCCTCAGATTCACAATAATTAAAGCAAAATAATATTATACTTCTCAAAGTAAATATTCATGTCAAAGTGTATATAATAATAATCAAATGTCAAAGTGTATATAACAATAATCGAATGTCAAAGAGCAAAATAAAAATATACAAAAAAAAAAAAACACTATACAAAATTGGAGCAGGTCAATCCCAAGCTTTTTTGTCCTCAATATAATCTTTAACGGTATAAAAGGCTTTCAGGCACAACTTACGTTTAATGAATGATTTAAATTTATTGAGACTTAGATCTTGAACATGGCTTGGAAGTTTATTATAGAAGCGTATACATTGACATCTGAATGACCCACCTATTTTCTTGAGCCTTGTTGATGGTACAACAAATTTGTGTTTGTTCCTAGTATTTATACTATGGATATCACTGTATTTTTTAAACAATTTAATATTTTTATGGGCATATAAAAGATTTTCATAAATATACTGTGAAGGCACAGTCATTACATTAATCTCCTTAAATTTATCTCTGAGAGAGTGTCTCGGACTTAATTTATAAATTGATCGAACAGCTCTTTTCTGCAAGACAAAAATAGTCTGAATGTCGGCGGCATTTCCCCACAATAGAATACCATACGACATTACACTATGAAAATAGCTAAAGTACACTAAGCGGGCTGTCTCTATATCAGTTAAATTACGAATTTTTCTAACAGCGTATGCTGCAGAGCTTAGCTTTTTCGATAATTTGGCTATATGTGGGCCCCACTGAAGCTTGGCATCCAAAGTTAAGCCCAAGAATACAGTGCTATTTTCAGGATTCAATTCTTCGCCCTTTATCAACACATTAGTTTTCACCTGCTTAACGTGAGGTAGCGTAAACTTAATGCATTTGGTCTTTTTTTCATTAAGAAGTAAATTATTAACATTGAACCAGTGAACTACTTTTGAGATTGCGCTATTTACATCGTCATTAACAAGTTGCTGACGTTCAAGTTTAAACAAAAGTGAAGTGTCATCCGCAAACAACACTATATCATGATTATCCTTTATGAGGTAAGGCAAGTCATTAATATAAATAAGAAACAAGAAAGGACCAAGAATCGAGCCCTGTGGGACTCCCATTGATACTACGGATCCGGGAGATCTTTTTCCGTTTACATCAACACACTGAATCCTATTACACAAGTATGAAATAAGAAGATCCAGAGCGGTGTTCCGGATCCCGTAGTGGCGGAGTTTCCTGATTAAAGTTTCATGAAGCACGCAATCGAATGCTTTAGATAAATCACAAAAGATGCCCAAGGCATCGTTTTTATTTTCCCATGCATTGTAAATATGCCCTAAGAGTTCAACACCGGCATCGGTAGTTGAACGACCCCTTGTAAAACCGAACTGTTTGCTATGTAATAAATTATGTTTATTAAAAAATCTTTGCAATTGTTCTAAAATTAATTTCTCAAAAATTTTACTAAAGGTAGGTAGTACTGAAATAGGTCTATAATTAGTGGGGTCTGATGTACTACCTGATTTAAACAAAGGTATTATTTTACTATTCTTCATTAGGTCAGGAAACTCCCCACAGTCTATACAATTATTAAATATAAGAGCTAAAGTAGGTGCTACAATGTCAATAATAGACTTAGCAACTTCTACAGAATTACCCCACAGATCTGCAGTCTTTTTTACATTTAAAGTGTGAAAGGTTTTAATTATATCTCTACAGCTAATATGTTCAAAATGGAATTCTGAATCACAAACATTAACATTTTCCTTAAGTAAAGACTCAGCAACAGAAGGTGATGAGTTTAGTGATTTTGTAGTAGAAACGGGAATATCTGCGAAGAAATTTTCAAAAGCTGCGGCGACTTGCGAGTCTGATGTGATTATGTTGTCATTGATAGACAGGCTGTAGTCAGTATTTCGGTTGCTAGACTTTCCCGTTTCACTATTAATAATATTCCAAGTCGTTTTAATTACATTACTACTGTTTTTAATCTTAGAACTCAAATAACGCGACTTGGCCATCCAACAAACTTTTTTAAATAATTTGGAATAATTTCTAACATATAAATTAAATTCAGCAGTGTTTACAGAAGTCCTTTCATTGTACAGCTCATAAAGTCGTGTTCTACTTTTATGAATACCAATGGTAGCCCAATCACTGAAAGATACGTTACTATTAATCGAGATAGTCTTGGGAATAAAAGTGGAATTAAATTGTTTACAATACATCTTAAAAAAATCACCATATAGGTGATTAGGATCAGCATTTGCAGATAAAACGGGTAATTTATTTTCAAGTTTAACTTTAAAGGCCTCTAGGCGAAATGCAGTTTTGGGGTTAACAGTGATATCCTTTTTACCCATTGTATCTGATCACTATTTTTTTTATTTAGTTTACGAGCTTAGAAATAAAAACAAAATTTTTTGAAAAAAAGAAGACTGATTAAAGATTATTTATTATAATAACGTTTTTATGTTAGTTACATTTTATTTAAATCACAATTTTTTTTATTTACTCTAAGAGGGAAAAATGAGGGGGAAAAGTGGAATAATCCAAAATGAAAAGGGGGATTTCTGGACTTTTTTATATTCGGATTCAGTTTTCCCCCTTGAGAGAGATTCTCTCAGGGGGGAAAAGTGGAATAACTTAAAATGATAAGGGGGCTTTCTGGATTGATTTTTTATTAGAGTGCAGTTTTCCCCCCTAAGGGGGATTTTCTCAGGGGGGAATAGTGGAATAAGCCGTTATACGCATAGCCACGTGTAGAGTAGTCAGTTCCGCCGATAGGAACGCGCAACATATTGTACTGAATACCCGAGTCTCCGCAATAGGAGCTGCAAACAAAAAGTAAATCTGCCTTTCCTTTTCCCCAACTATGTTAAGGCCAGCTTGCCAGTCTAAGTAGATGCAACGGAATACCAGTATTTTACATGGATCGACTGCCTATCTGACCTCCAGAACCCAGTTGCTGGGTAGCACGATACTACTTAGAGACTGGTTGTCAGACTTTCGGGCTTCTGACTACCCGTAATAACCGTCAAAGATCTCCGAATTACAACCAGGACCAATGGCTTAGCGTGCTTTCCAAGGCATGGAGAGGTCTTAATATATAATGGTTAACCCATCCACAGACCGACCTCGGCTTGTGTAGCTTAACCTTCGATCGACCCTATGTGGCTGATAATTTGAGCCCTCCCAACAGGTTTCGGAACATTCCACTAAAAGCATAAAGATTGATTTAAATAAATCCAGTATTTCATTGCAGCGCTGTAATCCAGTGCCAGTGCCGAGTCAATATTTAACAAATGTTTCAATTCAGTCCAGCATTTAGTATCCAGCACTCAATTGAAATGAAGCACCCATTTATTGGCCGATGACCGATTCAGTGCTATGGATCAAAATTAAACCGAAATAGTGATCATAACCGAAAATGAAAAAATTGCCATAGAAGTCAGATGTCACAGAACCACTTATGACTTTTAGAGTCCTAAATCTTGATTCATCATCAGCATAGGATATTCTTATCCTATGCTGCTTAATTTTATTCTTAAAATTAGGTATCCTACGCAACAACAATCCAAACTCTATGACTAACATATAATGTAAAAATGACCACAGTTTTCTTACTACTGTCAGGTCTACTACTACCACTCTCTTACCACTGTCAGGTCTACTACTACCACTCTTTTACTACTGTCAGGTATACTATTACCACTATTTTACTACTGTCAGATTTACTACTGCCACTCTCTTATTACTGTCTGGTCTATTAATACCACTCTCTTACTCGATTAAGTGCTGCATGAGCCGCGGGTCAGTTAAGTTCTTCCAATTGATTCCGGCCGAGTCGGAGACGCCGCCCCCGAAACCTTCGATTGTTTGGTACTTCGTTGTCACATCCAATTCTAAAGTCGTCAGCGAACTGGAACCGGTGGAAGGATAATCTAAAATAAAATAAAATGAAATTAAGTAGTGCCTAATTTCCTAAGTAGGTTTAAGAAAATTCTACCTAATTTCCTAGGCAGGTTTAAGAAAATGCTGTAAGAAATAGCTGCTTGCTTAGTTCAGTTACCTTTTACATAATTATGCAGTTTCCTAGTAGATTTGTGAAATCGCAGTCCACCCTGAAAAGATAAATTGACCCATAGGTAAGTCTGTTTTATTTACAAAATTAATTTTAAATCTGAAATATAAAAAAATAGAACTCTTTAAAACGTCCCGGGGGCCTCTAGCGGGCTGAATAATTACCCATTAAAATATAGAGGAAATAGTGCTTAAGTCATCTACGTCCCGACCCGACGTCATATCAAGTTATACAATTTCAGTATAAGCTGCTGACCCTCTCACTGTAAGCGAGGTCCGATTATACTTAGGGTAAACCGGGTACAATAGTAACACGGGGCAATAGTGACATCATCTATATTTCGAGAATACCAGGATATGAGACTGTGTGAGTGCCCGTCTTGTCTTCATGCCACAATCACCGCAATCGGCGGCTCGACGCGTTACGAGACGGGCGAGTCATTCAACAATTAATTACATTAATGATTTATTGTAAAGAAAAACAATAGCGTGTATAAAGTTTTTTATACCTAATATATTTAATATTTTTAGGTTTTTTTTTAAATTGTTCTGAAGTAAGTGAAATCTTTGTAGTTTCTTATTGAGAAATAAATTTATTTAACGATAATTACGTCCTCACCTCAGAAGACACATAGGAAACATATCGACCACTGACTGGCGCTTCCCTCGTGACAGTATCACAGTATTCCGCCGTGCAAACACATACTGTTCCATTGCCTCCGAAAGACCTGGCTACACAGGGCCGGTCTGAAAAAGATAATATATATTTAACAGTATACAGTATTCTTCAGTGGCCAGCTGATTATGACTTTTTAAATGTTTGTCTACTCTTCCCGGTGCATTTGGTCTACAAAAGGTTCTTTGGCGAGAGGACCTACGAAGATAAAACAGATTTGCATTGCATTGCATTGGCACGGAGGTAGATAATGAGTAGGAGACGTCAGCTAATAAAGGATTTTATGAAACTCTCCCCGTAATTTTTTTACATTGACGCGGGCAAAGCCGCGGACAGCTGCTTGTTAATTATATTGATTTATTCTCCACTGAATGGGCGGAGAAGCGTTTTATAACATGTAACCCCAGCACCCAAATTGCGTAATTCACGATTAATCATAATCGGTTTCATTTTTAGGGTTCCGTACCTCTAAAGGAAAAAACGGAACCCTTATAAGATCACTTTGTTGTTCGTCCGTCCGTCCGTCCGTCTGTCAAGACCGTTTTTCTCAGGAACGCGTGGAGGTATCAAACTGAAATTTCTATATGATACTTAGTTCTACTGTCCCTGGAAGCTGTAGAAAAATCAACCTTCTAAGTCAACGCAATCAAAAGATACAGCCATTTAGGCCGCAAAATTCCGCAAATTTTCGAAACTCGCACGGGAATCAAAACCTACAGGGTACTTCCCGTGAACTTAGAATCTTGAAATTTTGTACGAAGTCACGTCTTATAGTACAGATATAGGAAAAATTACGAAAACCGAAAATTTTTAGTTTCGTCATATAAAAAAAAAATTTTTTTGACAATTTTGAACTTTTACTTATCCACAGGTTTGTACGGAACCCTCGGTGCGCGAGTCCAACTCGCACTTGACCGGTCTTTTACAGTTCAACAATATTCATTGCTTTATTTACGTTGTTGAGCAGACACATTTTTCGAACATATCAAGCCATGGGTTAGGGTGCAGGTTCACTCGGGCATATTTTTTTCGCCAGTTATTTTTTTGGGATCACTGGTTTTTTTGAGATTCAAAACTTGAGGCGCTGGGATCCACTCTGTTGATTTCTCAATGATTGGCTCAGCACCGAGATTTGAAAGACCAGTACTCGATCATTTTACGTCCGAGCGAACGAGGGCTTAGAAAGAGATGAATCAATCATCATCATTTCAGCCGAAATGCGTCCACTGCTGGACATAAGCCTCCCCCAAAAGGTTTTGCCATAATCGCCACGCTTGGCAGGCGGGTTGGCGATCGCAGTATGGTGGTAAAATGCATAGAGAACGCTGCTGCCCATTCTCTAGTAAGTCCCTTAGTCGCCTCCTACGACACTACGACACCCACGGGAACACATGGGATGATGCTATTCTTTACGTCCGGCACCACACGGTTACCGATGAATCAATATCGCATGCAAATTGCCCCTTGTATGTTATAAATACTGTGACCTATGAGCTTTTTTTACAAGTGAAGATAAAACGCGCGAAGTCACATTTAAAAAAGGCAACAACACTCAAACTATTAAAGTAATAAGTGATTTAATTTATCTCTTTTCTGTTAAAAAAAAAAACTAAAGAGTTTTTTTTCATATCAAAAAGTATATAATTGCCGCTACCGGGAGTAGAATAAATTTCATGAAATCTATTGAATACGGTTAGGAAAATAAATCTTACCAATACAATCTGCCGATGTAAACCATATCGTCAATATTGTGATTATCGTCCGCAATTGTGTTCCGAGCTCCATTACGAAATATTCTCATAGAAATGTGATGTCTCTATACGCGATGGCACTGAAATGATAAGAGAACTTTTACGTATGAATTCACATTTTTACAATCTCATCTCCGCATACCTATTCAGAAAGGTCAACAATCTGCTCAAAAAGGCGAAGATTGTAGAAAAAGAAAACCGTGGCACTTTTGGGAATGCCGACAGAAGTGAAAAGTTGAACAATTACGTGTTTTGAATCGTCAGGAAATATTTTTTGAATCGTCAGATTAAACCACGTTCAACGTACTTTGAACGTTGTTCGTTCATACGTTCGAGTTGTCAGTGGTGTCGGTAACAGTGTCGTCGCGAGTACAATTGTTTTTTCCTATCCTAAAAACTGCCCAACGCGCCCAAAGAAGTTTTCACTTCATTTTTTTATTTTATTTTACGTCTAGATGTGACACACATAACCAGCAATTTCAGATCCTACTCATCCTACTTCCTACCATATCCCACAAGAACTTCCTACTAATATTATAAATGTAAAAGTTTGTTAGGATGGATGGATGAATGGATGAATGAATTTTTGTTAATCTCTCACGAAATAACTACTGAACGGATTTGGATGAAATTTGGCACACAAATAGATTAATTACCCTTGTTCCGCTCTATCACATCCTTGATGCGGTCCGTATTAAAACGGCGAAGGTCGCATTTCAAGGACTTAGAGATCCGTCTATTGAGCTGGCAGTACTTTAGCGCGTCGTCTGAAGACTAGAGTATCATTTCACGCCTCGCCTCCATTAGCTGCAAAGTAGGATCAGAGAGTTTCTTTTTGCCATAGTACGACTTGAAGACCTTAGACCTGACCGTATGGATAGTTTCCACGAACCCATTGTTATAAACGTCCACGGAGCTCCCTAGGCAATTGAAACGATTCCGGAGTTCGAGCTGAAAGCTTTCGGGGTTTTGGACTTGCATCGGTGTTTGACGGAGCGTAGACTTCATTAACCGACATCTTTCCAGCTTGATGTTGATATTCAATGTGCCTCTTACTATGCAGTGATCGCTTCCGGTTTTCAGCGCGTTAATCACCGAGACATCATTGAACATTTGCTACTTCGTCGACATAATGAAGTCAATCTCGTTTTTAGTTCAACCATCAGGGCTCTGCCAGTCCACTTTCTGTACTCACATTTTCTGAAGAAGGAGTTCATCATAAAGAGGCCTTCCTTCTCCATAAAACTGGCCAGTAAGTGACACCGGTGGTTTCGACGTCCAACTCCAAATTGCCCCACTCTCAGCTCATCATCGTCCTGGTTGCCCAGTTTCGCGTTGAAGTCCCCCATGACAACGGAGTTTTAGAGCCATGCTTGACTTTGGATAGCCCTCATTCATGGTCTCCACCTCATCATCGGGGTGTGATGAGGTCGGGGCGAAGACCAGTATGACTTTCAACGAATATCTTGCGGATATTCCGAGTACAAGGTACGCCACCCTGGTCGACACACTTTCGATCTTCACCACGTCGTTGCTCACAAGGGACTTATGGACAATAAACCCGACACCACCTTGGGACTGCTGGTCGCCCTCCCGGATATAGAGCAGGTTACCGGATTTAAGGATTATCGAGGCCTCCCCCTCTCTTCGGCCTTCAGATAACTCTACTATACCCCACCGTAACCTTCTCAATTCTTTTTCGACTTCGGTAATCTTCTCGACGGTCCGAAGTGTACGCGTATTGTAAGTTGCCAGGTGTAGTTTTCGTTTGTTGTGGTAGCTAGATCTCTTCCGGAGATTCTTAGCACCCCTTGCTCGCCGTAACCTTGGCCGCTACCGTAGCCAAGGGTAGACGGGCCGCCGGGTACTAGGGGCCATTTTGCAAGGCTGCTTGTTATTTTTGGGGGGGTTTTGCCATAATCGCCACGTTTGGCAGTCGGGTTGGCGATCGCAGTATGGTGGTAAAATGCATAGAGAACGCTGCTGCCCATTCTCTGGTAAGTACCTTAGTCGCCTTCTACGACACGGGAAGAAATGAGATGGTGCTATTCTTTTTTTTTACGTCCAGCACCACACGAAAATTTGGCCTTGTATATACAATATTTTCTGCTATGAGAGCAAAGAAATCTGATTTTAAGATTGTGAAACCTCTATTGATCTACTACAATACACTTTTTGACTAGAATCTAAACTATTTTAATTATAGTTAAATAGTTGTTATCATGATTAAGTCAAGTTCAGTGTGAATAACAAGGTGTGTTTAAGAATTCTGTTATCGCGTTATCTAAGGCGGTAAAGTTTTAAGGGCTTATGTAGCAAAAAACTAAGTACTTATTTACCTACCTACACCTACGTATAATCCCCTAACTACAAAAAACAAATTTTATAGGAGGGCGCTTCAAAGTTTCAAACACGTGTACATCATGTTCTAGTTAATGTAATGTCATGACGGATTTAAAGTGCATTTTGCCATCTTAGACTTATTTTTGTTAAACTAAACGATAGTATAGGCTGGCCTGAAGGTCACGAAAACAAAACATGCAAATCACGTATCTACCGATCAGGGGATTGTACGTAGGGACCATCGATGTTATCCACACTGTCAATTTTATTAAAATAATTATTTCGGTTTTGTTCATAGAGTAGATACTTATTATAAATCATTGGCATACTTCCAGGAAGTTAAATAACAACATTATTCAGGAAACCTACCTACTGTTATCATATTTCTAGTATTTTACATGAATCGACTGCCTATTCAGATAGGCAGTCGATCCATGCCCCACAACCAAGTTGCTGGGTAACACGATACCCCTTGGCTAACCTAACCAGTCTTACTGGTTGTCTTTCGGGCTTCTGACTACCCGTAATGACTGTCAAAGATCTCCGAATGACAACCGGGACCAGCGGCTTAACGTGCTTTCAAAAACATGGAGGGGTCTGAATAAATAAATCAATAAAACCATTTTCAGGTTACAAAGACCCATAGAAAAATACCTTAATCTAAATATACATATTATAACAACAAATTATGTTAATAAATAAAATTTTAAAACTATGTTAGTATCACTTTTTTGCACCGAGTCTTTGTGCGTTCCGGTGGCACTTGTCCGCGAAAGCAGCGGAATACCACATCCTGTGGCCAAAAGCTTTCTTCCATCACCAGATTCAGGTAGCATGTTGGTATGGGCACCACAAACGCCTTAAAGTTGACGTTGCGATGCAATTCCAGCAGCTGCACTCTCGGCGCGTAATTCAGCCTTTGCCGCACCTCACGATGCCAACAAGCTCTTAAGAGGTTGTTGCTCCATGTAAAATGGAGTAACTATTTATCTGATCTCCAAAACCCAGTAACTGGGTTACAAGCTACCCCTTGGTAAGACAGGTTGTCAGACTTTCGAACTTGTGACAATACGTAACGACTGTCAAAGGTCCACGAATGACAGCCAGGACTAACGGCTTACTTTCCGTGGCATAGCTTCCAAGGCTCTTAGTATGTAAAGATGGTTTGCGCTTGTCCCGGTGAGTCCATGACCATCTTCAATCGATCAGCCGATCCACCAGTGCGGCTATTAGGAAACCTACTGTGAATTATGTTTGTTAATTGTAAGTAAAAGAAAATAAATCCGTTCAAAAGTTTTATTGTAATTTATTGTGTTTAATTTCTATTGACCCTGGATACTGGGAATTCAACGGTGACAATGGACTTGGCTTCCACATGAATAGATGCATGATTGTCGCCGAGCTGGATACACACGGTTGTGGCCTCACCGCTGAAATTAAGAATTATAAAGTTACAAAAACAAATGCTCATCAAGAAAGTAAAGAAAGCTGAACTGATTATGTGCTATGGAATGCACATAAACTCAGTTTGTTATGTTCCCACCGCTATGACACAGGCCCAGATATCACATGTCTCCGACTTTTTATTTTTAAATAACACCAATCCGTTTATCGCGACAAAGTTATAAATGGGTTCCAGAACTATAAAAAGACGATGATGAAAACCAAGGTAATGGTGCCGATTCTCATGTACTTACAGAGGCCAGCACATCAAGCTACCCCAATCTGTCAAATTTCTTTGATAGTTTTTCAACGTTATCACAAAGGAATAAGGTTTATGTTCAATTGGTAAAATTTGACAGTTTGGGATAGCTTGACCTGCTGGCGACTGTACACCGAACTAAACTAACTAAACTATCCCTCAAATCTTAAAGCTATTCTGCAAAAAAATCTCTACATTTAAAAACAATTTTGGTACAACTAAAACCGAATTTGACAATCGCGACTCGCACGTGGTATGTTTTGGATTCGCAACGTTGTGTTTTTTGCCCTACCCCGTGTTTTTTTTAGAGCCGGAGGCGCGCGGGGTGGCAGCCTCGACTTGTTTTATATGGAACTTCACTAATTGAATGGAAAATATGAAAAAATATTACCTACATGTTGAGTATTAGATGTAATGGGTTGCATATAGGGGGTCGAAATTTTCATTATTTTTGCGATAGGACACTTACACCATTTTCGAAATATAAGCAAAAGACAAGAAAAATGTGTTGGTGTGAATTTTAGTTCTTGACAACTAATTTTATTCCACACCTTTTTAATCGCGATTAAAAATAGTCATATTTAATTAGACAATCAATATTTTAGGTTGAATAGTAATGAAATTAACAACAACAGAATAGCAAAATTGCCATTTTTGGCTAAATTAAAACTCAGTGCAATCTTGGTGCTGTCAAACTAAAATATGGGTATAGTTAAGTTGTGTGACTTTAGTCATTTTCAGAATAGGAAATCGTCGTTTGACAGGAATAAACACAATTTTGGTGATTTTTAGTCTAGTTTAGAGAATTTTGTGACAACAGAATCGGCACTATTGTATATTTAGTTAATTCTTCATCATCATCATTCCCATGGGGGTAGGCAGAAGCAACAGAGCGCAACCCGCCACGTTTCTTTCATTTCCCCTATTGCTTCATTCAAACGACACGATTGATGATTAAGACTCTTGCCCTTATCTATACTAATCTATGCTTTTATTATAAAGTGGAAGAGTTTGTTCGTTTTGTTCTAATCTCAGGAACTAGGTACTGGTTCGAATTGTAAATTATAATATTGTAGTGATACGAGTAGCCCATTTATCGAGGAAGGCTATAAGCTATCTAACATCACGCTAGGTCCTTTAAGAGCTGGCCAAAAATAAAAAAATAAGAATACGAAGTACTGGCACGGGCAGGCGATTCAAAGCAACGGGGTGGGTCGGGAATACAAGATATTGACGTGGACCAAGTTGCGGGCAGAAGCTAGTCCTAATATATTTGGGTTATACGCAGCATATTTTATAAAATTATTCTTCTCTCTATTATTCGACGAGTCGACCCCTTTCGAGCCATCATTATCTTTCACACAGTCCCTCCATCATTTCTTCGCTCTTCCCCTACTCTTTTAGATATTCACATTCATACTCAAAACTTTCGTCATGACATTTTGCATTCCATGCCCACACAATAAAATATTTACAAATTCATATACCTCTATAAACCACAGCTCACCTATTATGAAGTACAACAACAACAGTACTAATCGGAGTCAAGAACGCGGCCTGTTGAATCGGCCCTTGCTTCTGCATCAAAGAAAATTTCGGCTTTTCTATAGCTACGTCACGTTTAACTATTTTCACACTTATCCTCCTTGAACCCCGTGGTACAAACTTAGACACATGTCCCATAGCATAGAACATGGGTTGTTTGTAGAATTCTCCTTTCTCTGCAGATACGATGATGGGAGAATCCACGAAGTTGTCGTTCCAAACCGGGCCCCCTTCTTCGTTTAAGCATATGTTCCAGTCTAGCCAGCCGACGACGTCAAAGTTGAGATCCTGTAATTGATGTCTCAATCAGTCATTAACAACCAGCATGTTATTATAGAAAGGTACAGCAAACAGTTAGTTTTTCAATACGACTTGTAAACTAGTGTGGAAATTTATAAAAACGAATACTTTTACAACGAAAAATCCCGAGCCTCCGCTTGATTTACTATCTACAGAGATAAATCCATCCGAAGTAATGAATAAAGTGAACAGTTTCTTTGCTAACGTTGGTAAAAACTTGGCTGAAAAATCTTTAGCAAATGCATATTTCTTGCTGCAAAAAGAGAATTTACACGTACGATTAGAATACTGCTAATGTAACTCATTGCTCTCTCCCACGACCCTAAATCCACTTTCAGTTCTTGCCAAGGATACGCTCCTGAAAATGATAGCAATAAAAATTAATAAAGTAACAATCAAAAAGTTTTTATAGCAAACAAAAAAGGGTCCAAAAAGAATGCAGGTCGATTTAGAACAGCCATTTAAAAATAAAAAAAATTAACAGTTTTTTTGTGGCATTTCCATTTTTTACTCCAAATGGCCAGCTTACTTCTCGTGATTAAAATTAGTGAAACAAAATTAAATGTAATTAAAATTAGCGAAACAAAATTAAATGTAATTTTATTTTGTTTCGTTAATTTTAATCATTATGATTTTTAAAAATGAATAAAGGTAACAAAAAAAACATGAAATTAATCCATTATCATTTCTTACTGGCCAAGAAATATATCAAAGAGGTTGGATACCTTCGCAGGCCTCCGTGGCCATGATGAACTTGTCGGGGTGTGGTCTACTGATGAGCGTTAGCTGTTCCGGCGGCGCAAAGAGGTTGCTGTATGCGTGTATACCGACACCGTCCAAGTAGTGGAGGACCATAGGGTATTCTTCTAACATCTGTGAAACGCCATATTACAAAAGCTTTGTATTGCAACCCAATTTTGGAACATATCTAACTGATCTCACTACTACACTCTTCGAGAAGCCGCGTAAGAAACATACGACGCGCGTCTCTGTCACCTGCCTTAAGACGGCCGTCAGATCGCCCATGCACCGCCATGGTTGTGAAAATTTTGTAACTAAAGTGTATCCTGTAACTTATTAAATAAAAATATTTTCGAAAGGGTCTGCCCCATTCATTTAGTGGTAAACGTAAATTCTTATATTTAATGGTCGAAAAAAAACATTAAAGGTAATTCCACGGATATTCTGCTGAGTAGCGGCCAGTAGCTTAGTTACTGTCTGCTACTCAGAACTAGCTTTTTCATTGGACCACTAATGTCATGGTATGTTGACCACATACCACATGTCATGGTATGTTACCGTGTGGTGCCAGACGTAAAGAATAGCATCATCCCATCTTCGCCCGTGGGTGTCGTAGGAGGCGGCTAAGGGACTTACTAGAGAATGGGCAGCAGCGTTCTCTATGCATTTTACCACCATTACTGCGATCGCCAACCCGCCTGCCAAGCGTGGCGATTATGGCAAGCCCCCCCAAGTTGGGGGAAGCCTATGTCCAACAGTGGACGTCTTCCGGCTGAAATGATGATGATGATGACTAATGTCATTGGCAAATAATATGGGTGCTATCTTACACTTCTAGCTCATCGGGGAAGAGAAATCTCAGATATAGATAGATGTCTTTATTTGCCTTGTATGTACAGACGCCAGCAGGTCAACCTACCCCAAACTGTCAAATTTCCCAACTGAACATGAACCTTATGCTTACGGTTTAAAGTTGAAAATCTATCAAATAAATTTGACAGATTGGAGTAGCTTGATGTGCTCCCGTCTGTACGTGGTATAAAGTTGTTACAGTCTGTAGTTGATATAGTGTCCAGATGTTTAGCTAAGCTATACAGAATATTGTATTGGTCAATAGGGTATTTTCCAATCTAATAAAAACTATTTTAATTTTAAGATTGGAACGATATAATTAACAGAAAAATAAAAATAAATTTATTTAAATCCATTTTCTCAATTAAAAACTATTAAAATCAAATTTCGTTTTCGTTGTTTTGAATTTACCGCCAAAACGCTCCTTACGATGACTTTTTATCACGTTACATCGTTTCGCCAGCTTTGTGTAAACTGCACCGGTACAAATTCTTAGTTTGGCGCAGTTTTAGAAGTATTTGTGCACAGAGGCACCGTACGTCAGTAATTCCACTTTCTATACACTAAAATCTTGTTAATTATTAACTCGACCTTCACTTGTTTACTTACTAACTACTTTGGTTTACACAAAGTTGACGTCACGTGAAAAAAGTCATCGTAACGAGCGTTTTGGCGGTAAATTCAAAACAACGAAAAGTAAATTCGATTTAAATCGTTTTTAATTGAGAAAATGGATATCAATCAATTTACTTTTATTTTTCTGTTACATATTTCGTCCCAATACTTTTCAATAAACTGGAAAATACCCTATTGCATGCAAAATATTGAACGCACGATTTATAGGTAAACTTTACAATTTCGCAGATCAATACTAGTTGCCAGTATCTATTTATCTCAATATTATTAGTTCGAAAACAATACACCTAGAATAAAAGTTATATACCTCAATAAACCAAAGCGGTATGGTGTGTCGCTGATCATCGATGCCCAAAATCTGAATATGCTTGAATTTGGAGCGGATCCTCGGACCCAAGTGACCGATGATCCATAATCCCTAAAACAGTTAAAAACATAAGTAACGTTCGGTTATTATCTCTTTAAAGGCGAAGCGCCAGGGTAGCTACCAAAATTTAAATTTGCTTAGGTTTTTTGCAATTTGTAAGTCAGCGTCAGGCCGTATCTTGAAAAAATATGATTGCGACCGTATCACGTTTTTATACAAAGAATAATAATCATTAAAACCATCAAAACACATCACATCGAAAAACGATCACATCGCCTTTATGTTGAACTGGTGGAAGATATTAATATATTTTCAACTCTTCGTACGTATACTACATATGCGAGACACAATGACTTTTGATTTGTTTCTGTAATTACGGCATTCAACCGGTTAATAGATGGCGCTAATAAGTGATCGTTATTTTAAAATTCGATATATAAACATGGCGAATATAAAGTAATTAGAGTTCGTCATTATTTTATACTAGCAACGCTCCCAATAGTGAAATAATTAGTGAATAGTGAAAGAATTTTTCAAATCGGGTCAGTAGTTTCGGAGCCTATTCAATGCAAACAAACAATCAAATCTTTACTCTTTATTAACACTAACTATATGGATTTACTTGAAATTAACCAAAGTTTTGTTAGTATTATTATTGATTGAGTGGGCCTCAACCTCAAGCATGCCCTTTTATTATATTTTCTTTTGGGTTACAATATGTGCCATTAACTCCTTACCATATGATGTGCAGTCCAAGCTAGACAGTTGAACTTCTGAAGCGGAAGGAACCCGTTAGCAGGCTCGTTGGTCGTAGTGATGCCCCAGATGGGAATGCCTTGCGCTTCATAGTGCTCTATGAATCTATGAAGATCATCAAAAAGAGGATGCATTCAAGAGGCACATAATCTAGTGGCCAATTCTCGTAATTAAATGTAGTCGCAGTGTCATCTCGGCGACAAGCAAATGTCAAAAACTTGTCAAACATATATGAAAACTCGATGTATTTTTGACAGATTGACACTGAGATAGACTGTCATGTGAACGTTCTTAAAATTACGAGAATTACCCCTCAACATAGTAAGAAAAAGGCTAGGCAGATGATGAAACTATTTTTGTGCCAAATAACATTCAAATCCGTTCAGCCGTTTATGCGTGATCGAATAACGAACATCCAAACTGTCACATTTATAATATTATAGTAGGCTTACAAAACACAGAAATTGTAGAGAGAGAATAGGTATTATATCCATTGAGGTAATAGTACCTACATATTACCTCAATGATAATAACCGATGCTTTTAGCACGTTTTAGTATGGTGCTTACTTGATGTGGTAATCAGCGAAGGTGCCATAGTACATGGTCTTCAATCGGCCACACGTGGTGTAGTTGCTGGACTCCGTCATCCATGCCGGCCCGGACCAGGCCGTCGCCACGATATGTATCGACTGCTTTGATGCCGCAAACGCTGATTTAATCATTGGTATCTATTTTGGAACGTAATAAGTATTTGTACCTAATGAAATCGCCTTTACTGCTAATGTATAAGAATAGTACATTATGGTACAAGTGTGTAACGTTGGTGATTATCGCTGAGGCGCCATTGAGACCCGAGCCGTCAGGCGAGGGTCTTAAGAGCCGAGGACGATAATCATCAATACACACGTGTATCATACGACGTTTTTCAACACACTTGCGAAGAAAATAATACTAAATCATCATCATCATCATCATCCATCGTCATCCATCGTCATCCATCATCATCCATCATCATCCATCGTCATCCATCATCATCCATCGTCATCCATCATCATCTATCATCATCCATCATCACTCATCATCACCCATCATCATCCAGCATCATCCATCATCATCAATATCCATCATCATCCATCATCATCATCCATCATCATCCATCGTCATCCATCATCATCCATCATCATCCATCATCATCATTCATCATCATCCATCATCATCCATCATCATCCATCGTCATCCATCGTCATCCATCATCATCTATCATCATCCATCATCATCCATCATCACCCATCATCATCCAGCATCATCCATCATCATCATTCATCATCATCCATCGTCATCCATCATCATCCATCATCATCATCCATCATCATCCAGCATCATCCATCATCATCCAGCATCATCCATCATCATCATCATCGTTTTTAAGAACAAAGGAACTCAAACAAAAAACAACCTATAACTCACTAAGAACAAAGCAACTCAACCAATTCTATAACTCACTAGTGAATAATAGTAATGAAAAAGTCACAGTTTGATAATAGGTGTCATTATGTGCCTAACTGTAGTGAAATTAGAGCCATTTTATGAGCAAGTGTGTTGAAAAAATACATAAAAATTGGGATTTCTCGAAACCCGTGAACTTTCGTCTAGGCTATATTGGGTGCTTAATTGTTGCAAATAGGTCTCATTATCACGTACTGGAAGGAATACGTCAAATTACGAGTCACCCTGTAGTAAATTGAAGTATTTGTCTATTTTGCTTTACCATGCAACATGGTAAAACAAAATATAGGTATACAACTTTACGTAATTATAAAAACACGCAGTACGAGTTGCTAATAGAAACTTTCACATTTCTTGCATAAGAATGATTGCATGTGGAAATGGACACTAAGAACTTTATCACAATACAATTATTTTTTGAAGAATCCTTCAAAAAATTATGAGATTTTGTTTACTTACCTTGTATTTGTAATCTTCAATAGACAAACTGAAGTTACTGAGGAAAGCGTCGTTCTCAGGCAGTTCGTTATATGCGTACTTATGCGTGGAGAAGTCGGTGCCGCCTATAGGAACTCGCAGCACGTTGTATTGTATGCCGCTGTCACTGAAGTATGAACTGAAAGAGAAAAAATAATAGACCTAGAACAACAATTAATCCCTTTAGCAAAATTAACGAACTTCCATACAAATTGAAAACATTTTTTTTTTTATTACAAAAATAAGATTGCATAAAATTCAAAGTTTACGCAAGCGCTTGGTCCCTCGAGTCCTCGCGTAGACTGCTACGATGGCGTAGCGGATGTAACTAGGAGATGCGCTACGGTCTTGCTACGGGCTACGCTCCGGTGTAGAACATTAAGGCGATTCGCACACTGCACCGCATCACGCAGCGTAGCTCGGTAGTGCGTTTTCTTATGTTGTACGCAAGTATCTGTGTTTGTATGGAAAACAAGCGTAATGCAACACACAGAAAACTCATTCACGCGCAGTGTTACAGATCACGCGCCTACATGCAGATAATCACACACCCCCGCGCGTGGGTGGGGCAAGACGCAAGGTATGGCACACCGAGTTCTACAGTTCAGTACAGTTCTACATTCAAATATTAAAAAAAACAATGCTCTGGAATGTACTATCACCACCGCAAGCTGCTGTAAAATGAGGCCTCAAGGCCAACGCATGACTATACTGCAACACCGTGCGTTTGTGCGCAGAAATCTGCATGTTGATGCAGATCTGCACTCCCGCAACCGCACGCGTGGCTCCGTCAGTCACCACGCACCCCGCAGCGTAGCGCAGGGCAGTGTGTGTTTCGCCTAAATTAATTAATTCCTGACTGTTTTTGCTGCAATAAATACTATTGTATATTGTTTAATCTTACTCTATTAAATGCTGCCTAAGCCGGCATGGCAGACTCATCCAATTGATAGCGGCTGAGTCGGTGATCGCTGCACCGAAACCCTTGATAGTTTGGTGTTGGATGTTCGGCTCCAAGATGAACGTGAGCGGGCAAGTCATATCTAAAATATGAAAGTATAATGTAGGTTGTATGTTTATTTTAAGTCTTGCTCGTAACGAGAATAAGTAAGCTCAACCGGAGACTTACTTTTTGATTTAATAAACTTCCCAGTGGACTTCTTAAACCGGGATCCAGCCTAAAAATCAGTAACAAATGTTTTATATATGTGCAACAGGTTAAGTTGGATGCGCTAATATATATATAATCCGTCAAATTCTTATTTTCTTCCATTCCGAATTTACATACAGGTCAGTGAACAAAATATGAATCGCGACCATAACACATAAATAAAGGGTACATTTTGACGGCGCGTTGTGTTCCACGCGCGCCTCAAAGAGATATCAGCACAAAAAAATGATGGGGCCCGCAAGGGCCGATGCCTGCCAGGGGTGCGGGTTTGTTCGAAAGAGACACCACAGCCCCTGGCATACGGGCTACTGAAGGAACACGGGTGGGTTTTAGTCAGTAACAGTCTGACACGCCGTCCTGCTCCATCCAGAGCGGGAGAAGTTATTTGATGATTTCCCACCCTAAAAAAAAAAAAACAACTACAACAACCAAAGCAAACTGTAACCATGAATTCAGCATATCATTCTCAAACCCCTAGCGTAGAAATTTTCAAAAAACAATCAGGTGTTTCATAGTAAAGTGCAATACCTAAGCGGTCAAAATCTTCCGTATAAATAAAAAGAAAAATCCTAACTGACTGACTGACTCATCAACGCCCAGCCCAAACCCTTGGACCTAGAAAGCTGAAATTTTGCACAGAGGTTCCCTTTATAATCTATACAAGGAAAAAGGAAGGATTTTTCGAAATTCAACCCTTATGCACGGGCGAAGCCGCTGGCAAAAGCTAGTGATTGATGAGATGATTTTTTTTTGTATAACCGACGAAAAATTTCTACGCTAAGGGGTCTAGAATGATATGCTGAATTCATGGATACAGTTTGCGCACTGATTAAAAATTTATCCTGTGCGTGTATTTACACACTTCATTAAACTCATAATCCCATTAAATGATTTTTTCATGAAATAGTCATCCAATGGGATTTTTATTAAACGTATGGACAATTTTGAACTTCCCGCGTTACGCTGGCACCTTAAATTTGTTTTCTTGGATTATTTTTTTCAACCAAACGAGATACCGCCGCCCCTGGCACACAGGCTACTGAGGGAACACGGGTGGGTTTTAGTCAGTAAAAGTCTGACACGCCCTCCTGCTCCAACCAGAGCGGGAGAAGTTATTTGATGATTTCCCACACTTTCACCACACACATCTATAATTTTTACTCTATATGTTTACAAAATAATAAATGAATTTGAATTTTGATTTTGAATTTGACTATCAGGACATTAAAGAACGGTCACTATATACGGGTACCTTTGAACTAGTATAGGCGACGTACTCGTTGTCACTAAAAGGTACCCTAGTGATGGTGTCACAGTACGTCACATTGCATACACACACAACTGACTCGCCGCCCAAATCCCTCGCCGCGCATGGCTTGTCTGAAAATATAGTGTAAATTAATTCTGCTGAGATGCTGATGAATTTTTGTGCTGTATAAATATAGGAATGCAACGTTGGCATGACTTTAGTTAGCCTATGGATTTAAAGCATGCAGTTGGAAATAAATTGTATAACTCTAGGATTAAATACTGTACGGTGCACGTACATGGGTTATAAAATATTTTTATTGCAATCAGTTAGCCACAGTAGGCTCGCGTATTTGCACTTTGGACGCGACCTACATACATTTGGCAGTGCATTGATACTGACACATTGCATTATTCTATGCATTTTTTGTATATTAGATTTAGTGTTCAATTAGACGTGGTTTGAGTCGGACAACTTGCATTTTTAATTCATCCCGTTGAGCATTCACTGACATTTTATGCATTTAACTTTAGTTTGACATTCTGTATTACATTGACATTTTACATTTGCATTGACAATACTTAAGTTAGGGACTTAGGGATGTACCCTACACAAATACATTGTAATGTTTTGCTAAGTCAATATGTTTGACTAGGTATGTATTAGTTTTACTGTAAGACTGATCAACATTGTACCAATACCTTTGGCAAATAAACGATTATTATGGGTGAGATAGATGACGTATGCCAAAGACTTGCAGTATGCTTGGGATGCCTTGGAAGATATATTTTTTTATTCGTTGGCCCACACTAGGAATTTCTCCTGTATTTTAAAATTTAAACTGACGTACAAAAACAGCCAGACCCGGAACAACTACTTGTAGGTCATACAAATATTTGTACCGTGCGGGAATCGAACCCGCGCGACACGCAGTGCATATTTAAAAAAGTAGAATGATAGTTAGCTTTTGAATGACGAGAAAAGACAACATGACGTGATTTTTTACTACGATATATTTACTTATAAGTGTTGTACTAGTATAATAATTAAATTAAAGTAGTTGTTGATATTTATTTAACTTTTTATCGATTCAAACGATTTTTAAAGCAATTTCTAATCCATTGCTTGAAATGTTTGAAAAATTCGTCAGCTGGAAAACGTATGAAACGCAATGAATGTGAGGAATTGTCAACAACTATCCCGCAGGTTTCCTCTCGATGTATTTTTCACAATCGATGTCAACAAAGTCCAAAATAAACTCAAAATGTCACTTACCACTTTTGAGAGCTCGCACAAGAAAAATTAAAAGAAATAAAATTCTTCCAATCAAGCCACTGTCAGTCGTGAGCGTCATCGTTATTTTTAACCTTATTTATGTATTTTTCCTTTATAAGTAAGTAAGTACCTAAGTATGTGTTATTTGCGGTGAATTGTTGTTTGTGCATCATGTTTATTGGCTTTAGAAATACTTTCTCTTTAGTTGAATCATAATAATCTGTTATTTGAATAATATATAGGTTGATATATTTAAAAATAAATATATGATTTAAATCATTTTAGTACTTATTGAAAATCGTAGTGTGCAAAGGAACAAAAAATAGTTATTTGTTATGCAAGGCTGCAAAATTGATTTTTGGCGCGAGTACTTTTATCAAAAGTTGAGCAAGCGAAGGATTGTAGGATTGAACCATGAGCGAAGATAGTGGTTCAAATATAGAATCCTGAACGTAGCAAGGGTTTCAAAGATACGAGACGCAGAATACCTTTGTTGCTGAGCGAAACACTCAATTTTTCACCGCTACAGCGAGGAAAAACACCCTAAATAATTAATATATTAAAAATTGTTTAGTTCAATGAAGTATGATAGCATTGCATTGTAGTCTTCGAAAACTTTTTCACGCCTTTAGAATGTCTCCATACATACAATTTGTTCAATGTATGGAGACAGAAAATTTAAGTGTTTTTTTTTTCATGTAGTCGTGCTGGCATTACGATTATTCTAAAAACAACTATTTGCATGAAATCTATTTCACCTCACAACCTCGGAAAGATTCTGTTTGTCATTCGAAATCTGCGTTCCATTTTATCCACTAGCGTGGAAAGAGTTTTTGAAATTCGAACCTTTCTATTCAATAATTTTCTATACCGCCAGTCCACTTAAAAAGCATTAATACTTATTTCATGGCAGTGCACCAACCCCATTTTTAAAATAATTGTACTAGCCAGCACGATGACTGCATGAAAAAAGAACTTTTAATTTTTTCGTCTCTATTCAGTTCGCTTTCCATATTTCCATAACATAATTTTATTTTAAAAATTGTACGAAATCATAAAATATGAGCAAGTCCAACAGCATCGAAGATATAAATTCAACAACTATGAGTTAGTGCAAACGGTGCATAATGCCAAATTGAGTTTGCCGCAAGTTATTCGCAAAAATTAAATGCGTAGAGACATTCTAAAGGCGTGAAAACGTTTTCAAATACTACAAACCTACAATGCAACACTTCATTGAACTCCACTATTGTTTAAATAATTAGGCTGTTTTCCTCGCTGTAGTGAGATGAAAAATGGTGTGTTTCGCTCGGCAGAAAAGTTATCCGGCGTCTCGTATCATTGAAACCCTCGCTACGCTCAGGATCAATCCTAGAATCCTTCGCTTGCTCGGCTTTCAATATAAGTAGGTACTCGCGCTAAAAATTAACTTTGTAGCCTTGCATAACAAATAACTATTTTTTACCCGCAAAAGATATTGACGACTCATTTTACGACTACTTTCTAACTCATCAAGTCTTTATTATCGCTCATTAGTTTGTGTGATCGCTCATTAGTTTGTGTGTTATCTTTACGCACGCATTATCTACGTAGGTACAATAAATGTTTTTTTGCGTAGAGTATTTTTTCCTGGCCTCTTAAAGTGATTTCGTAAGGAATTAAAACAAATGTTATGTAGGTACCTCTGAGCTAAATATCTAACGTGAATCTATTTTTAGCGACCGGCTTTTTATTCTGCGGGCTAATTGCGTAAAACACTAAACAGTTGCATTTTGACAGTAAAACAACATTTATTGCGTAATTTACGTCGTTGAGCAGACTTTAAAATATACCTAAATGAAGCAATGGATTAGGTGATTCAGATTTTGATCGATAGTGTGTTATCCAATTAGGGTGCTTGTACACACGGCTACACATCAAGCCATACATTTCCAGTTTAAGCTGATCTCGTATTTTATAGGATTTCCGTACTGTGAGAGATCAGCGTAAATTGTAAATGTATAGCTTGATGTGTAGCCGTGTGGACCTATGATATTATATGAGTTGAGCCCAAAAGCGATAACGCAACCTGTACATTTTACGTATTCATTTAATTTTTTATACTTTTACTTGTAGGTATGTCTTTACACAGCTGTGTGGTAGATGTCAATAAAATAAAGTTGAACCTGTAAACAAGTTATAACATTAATTTACAAGTTTCTCGCCAGTAAAAGGATCAGTCAAACTCAGGAAAATTGTTGCGAGTTCATTGTCTTACCAGCGATAGGTACTTTCTACCTGAAACTGACGACCAAACAAATCACAGAGGGAAATAAAACCCAAGCTTTTTTACACGATGTATTTTGTATTTACATCAAATACAAACATCGATTTAATTATTTACAACTTTTCACGAGATTCATATAAAAATATTTACAAAACAGTCGAATTTTATTACTTAAGCGGATCACACACACTATAACGAGGCACGCGACGGTGTGCAGAAAACGCACCCATCGCACGTCCTTTTTTTACAACCAAATACAATAAGATCGCTCTTCCGCGCGGGGCTTACGTTTCCCGCGTTTCGTTGAGTGGTTGAACTGTGTGATCCGCCTTACAAACTTAACCTAAAACTTATAAACTAATTACTTTTCATACAATAATTTATTCTCAATCACACATACATTTAATTTTATGCGCTCTTTACATTACATACATTTTCAATTTGTATTATTATTCCTTAGTACAAACCATTGTACACTTGTACGAAACATTTTCTTTGAGCATTTGTTCATCAATGACATCAATATTTGTTGACGCAGATCGTACCATATCGGTATTTGCATTGAGAACTCCTCCATTGTCACCAGAATCTGCCTGTTTGAATGTTACAGGGGAATTAACTTTCGACATCCTCGCTTTTACGGCTTCCTTCACCTTTGATAGGAAAGCACCTTCTGAAACTTTAGGCCAAGACTGTAGTTCCTTATTCAGTTTGGGTTGTTCTAGATTTTCATTGCCACCTAATTTCCACGTTGACAATGCACCTGTTTGCCTACTCTCGCTCTCCAGGCCATAACTTTTTAGGTTATTTTGATGACTAGAAATTGGAGGTGAAATCCTTCCCGTACTTTTTCCTAAATTACTGGTTGGTGAAAGTGACGGAGGAGTTGATAGTTTTCTAGATTGTAGCTTGGTTGATAATGATGGCCGAGGTGTTGTTGAAAACGAAAACTTAATTTTACTATCTTTAAAAGGATTCATTGTTTTTTCTAATCTTGTGTTTGTTGTCCTTAAAGATATCGAAGATTCCTTAGGTTGTGAAGCATCTTTATTTTGAAAGATAGGATTTACACCTGATGCTCTTTGTATTCCTAGTCCTGGTGATTTTGTCAACGTAGCTTTAAGTTCAGGGACTTCAATAGTTCTCGGTACTGGCACGCTTGCCGCAGTTTGCATCCTGAACTTGTTCTGTAGCCCATGTGGAGATCCGATTCTAGTTTCTTTATGCTTCTCAGATCCTCGAGGTATTAATGTTTTCTTAGATTCTCTCCTGCTTGACAGTGATTGAGGTTGCGTTGATTTCAATGAAAACTTTTTATCTTTGTTTTTGTTACTAAAAGTACTAAATGATTTTGTACTGCGTGATTCACCACTTCCAAATATAGACGTGTCAAAAAGGTTGTTTCGCATTGTTTCAAGTCTATCGTTGAAATCAACGTGTAGAGCTCGAAGTTTGTCATTAACGTCTTCGTGATTCCTAGAAATAGCTTCTAAGAAGTCATTAGACTGTAAGTTTACTGGTTTTATTGTGGCTCCTCTAAGCTTAGACTCTAACGTATGTTGCATACTTTTCAAAGAATGTTTAGTGTCAGATAAATCTCCTATTCCATGGCTTGATTTTAGACTATGTCTAAGAGTGTCAGGCTTTCGTAACGTTTTTGCAATTTTCTGGGTATTCGCTTTCACTCGGTTCCCTAAATCATCCAAACCAGGAATATTTTCCCATGGATTGTTGTGTCCTAGAGATAAAGAAGTCCCTAACAAACCACCCTTGTTCTCGAATGGTGATTGCAACTTTAACGGTAAAATACGTAAATCTGTAGGCAATGGCAGTTTTGTCCTGAAGGAGTGAAGGTCGAGTTTGGGTATTATGGAGAAAAGATTTGATTGCGGTTTCAGCTGTAGAATATCTAAATCTACGTCTTCTAGTCTCAAAGGAGGTAGCATTGAACGAAAATGTTTTGCGCTGGCGTCTGTTGACATAATTGGTGCCAAAATATCTGACTTATCAATCATTGAAGCCGCTTCCGATGCCGGATTTCCTTCTACATCTCGTCCAGATTTTTCAAACAAGTTTGTAAAGCTGTTTGTAATGTCATCAAGTGTAGGTAATGGTGGAAATTTAATATCTTGTATGTCTGGTAATGGGATGTTTAAACGAAAGTCATTTTCGTTTGGCTGTAGAACGTGGTTCAGCAATAGTGGTGAGCTGAAAAAAATCTTGCTTTGAGGTGTTCTGTTAATAACAACTTCACTCGCTTCGACATTTGCATCCGATTCTTGCTCCAATGACTGTTTTGGTAATGTTAAATCACTTTGGCAAGTATTTATTATATCGGTGTAATTTTCATTAACGATATCAACAACATTTTGTGGGTCCATTATTACATCATTCTGTGTATTGGCAGATTGTTCTGAATCTCTATTCTCATTTTCTGCACTATTTACATCTATCGGTTCTTGAGGGGCGGTAATTTCCTGTGTTGGTTCATTGCAGTTCAAAGTTGATTTGATTGATTCTCGTTCTTGTTCTTCCTGTAACATTTTATCTGATATTTTCTGTAAATCTTGTAAGCTCACCTCATCACCATCAGATTCATTTTCAATCTCCCAGTCATCATTACAGATGTCTGGTTTTACGGTCGTAACTTCAATTGGCTCTTTATTTTGAAAATCAGAATCTACGTTTTCATCTGCTATCGGGGATGTTTCTTTGTTTTCTACAATATTTCTTGAAGTTGGGGAATCAAGAATTTTTGAGTTTTTTGGGTTTGTTTTTGGATTCTTCAAGTTTTCTATGTGTTTTACAATTTTTTCTTTAACTGAGGATAGCGTTTCATCGAGTGACTTTGGCTTTATCCATTTCGATGGATTAATGTCAAGGGTTTCTGAATGGTCACTAACGGGTAATTCTTGGCTACAATCCTGTTCTGTTTCTATATTTTCGTTTACCAATGAAGCGTCATCGTTTTCTAGAACTGTATCGTTTGGTTTTAAAACATCTTTTGTATTTTTACTAGAGTCAGTTATTGAGTCAGCATCGTTACTATTACTAACACAGTCTTCGTCATTTGAAACAAAATCTGATTCTGGATGATTTTCTGCTCTAGCATCAACCGGTATAATTTCTTTTGAAGTTTCAAAATTGAGCTCATCTTCATTATTATCTCGTGCTTCATTTTCAAAAGAACTTTCGATCGATTGAGGGAGATTAGTTTCTGTGTCTGGCAATGTTTTAATATTACAGTCATCAGTATTGTCGGGTAATTCATTTGACTGGCTATTGGCAAAATCTGTGCTCGTGTCACTGACGATCTCTTCAATTTCAGTAGGACTTGATGCCGTGTCTATTACTTCAGTTGAGGCTGTCTTAGCTTCAGTGTCTTCATCATCTGTTTCGGTAGTCTTAAATGAGCCATGATTACAATTGTCGTCTTGAATTTGTTCAAATACATTACTTGGACTTACTTCGGCGTCAAAAGTCTCACCTTGGCCAGATTTTGGTATTTGTTCAATTATTTCTGTACTTCTAGAAAGACTTATTGTGTTTGTGTCCATATTACTTGATGTCACAGTATCTCGTTTTTTGAAGATTTCTGGCCAAGCAAGTTTAGGCCTGTTAGGTGTAGGTCTATCTGCTGATTTAGGAACTAGATCTTTTAAAGGAACGAACTCAACGTCTTTTAATTTCAACAAAGTTTTTAAACCAACTGGTCTAGTGTTCTGTAAAATATTCTCTAAGTGTGATTTGGTTTGAAAGAAGCTTTTCTTTGCTTGTTCGTGAATATTACTGGGCGATAAACTCAGATCTTCTTCATTTTTTCCTTTCAACTTAAATAACGGGTTATTTAATCTCATTTTTGGTATTAAAGGCAAGGAATTGGTTTTATTTTTGCTTTCTGATTCAGCTCTACTAGATATCAAATCCTTCAACTTATTCTTCACAAAAGGCAATTTCAAATCAGGTACCTTTTTCACGCCAGTATCAATATCTACAGTGCTCTTCATAGAAGGCCATTTGAAATCAGGTACCTTTTTCACGCTAGTTTCAACATCTACGTTGCTCTTCATAGAAGGCCATTTCAAATCAGGTACCTTTTTCACGCTATTTTCAACATCTACAGTGCTCTTTATATGTATAGATGATTTATCTCTCATGTTTTTGTCTAACTTCATTAATGGGGCGTATTTTCTCAATCCTAGTACACTTCTATTCGTCATTTGATCATTATCAACTTGTATTATGCGTTCTTGAACATTGCTAGCACCGTTATCCATGTCTAAAAGTCCAACAGGCTTGCTTATTCTTGGTAGCCCGAAAATTTCACGCAAACTAGTTGGCTTCTGAGCGACCCACACCTGACCCAGATTAGTACCATCGCTTTCCAACGGTGCAAGTCCACAACGAGACTCTTGGGTTTCTTGAGGTACGTCATCATCTAAGCTGTCGCTATGTTTCGGGTGCACTATGATAGTAACTATATTACCATTACTTGCCTCAGGAAGTGTGTCTCCAAATACAGTTTCATCGGCTTCCTTAGCCATACTTCTGGCGGCGTCCCTCGCAAGGGCATCCTGGTATTCTTCATCAGTAGCTTCACGTAAGGTTTGTAGAACGGATGACGCTAGATCTACTTCTGGGTGTAAGAGTGGCTTAATGTCTTCTTTCTTGTCTGCGGGCCTGTAAAGAAAAAAACATGAAATGCAAGATCACAGTGTAAAACTCGCACGCACAACTGCATTCTGCAATAAATAAAAATACCAATAACAGAACATAGACATTTTATAGTGTCTTTAAAAGGAACCAAGACATCTCAGAAATCTTATTTACATGGGGAATGTTCACACATTCCCCCTGCTTGGGTGCGACAGAGAGTTATTTGAATGCCATTGTATGCATACATCTCAGGGCATTTTATTTGACCAGCCCTCTTCTCTATTAATCCGCCATACCTAATCTTTGGGGGTTAGTCAAAACCGTTTATTCCACTCTTGGCCCCTCGACCCCTAAAAAAAGATTTGGATATTTGTTTCCTCCAAACCCTTAAACATAGTTCATACTCGAGCCCTAGCGGATGAGACTCAATTTTCATACAAAGGACAAGCATACCTAGTCCATTTTCGACCCCTAGTTCGGTAAGTACTTAAAATTAATATTTTGGCACAGTATGGTACAGACTACTTTAAGGGTCGAAAGGAAAGTATAACTTGGAAAATAAAATCCACTCTCAACCCCCAAGGGTCGTGAATAGGTAATCTATAGCCAAGGTCAAGGGTCCAGTGGGCACATTATTTATTTGGGGTCGAGGGGTCGAGAGTGGACTAAACGGTCAAAACTTTTTCAAACATGTGAAAACTTGATGGATCTTCAGCGGGGTTGGTATTATAGCACTAGCCTAGAGACCGAGTCACCTACTAGCAGTCTGTGTTATTTGTGGTATCGGCCTCAGAGATCGACAAAGTATTGTGAAAGCCACAAAACATTACTGTTATACAAAACTCGTTGAAAGTTTACAATACATAATCGGCTCTAACAATAATTGATATTACTTTTTTATTCAATAACTAATTCCAGTGTATAAACAAATGTAGAATTACATAGTCACATAACATAACCCAATAACACGCCCATAGTTACAGAGAGCCTACAGATATTTTTTTTATTTTTAGATATTACAGGTATACCTATAGCACATCCACGTTACGCTAATTATTGCCAATAATTAGTAATTGATTAAAAAAAGAATCTATACCTTACGAAATTTCCATCTGAATGCTTTGAAGTAGGAAAGAAGATTGATGAGGCTCCCTCGGAGTCAAAGCTTTGAGGCCGGCATGGACAATCATCTACGTCCCTTGCTCGAGCTAACATGACATCGCCATTGGACATCGAAGACTCCTGTGCTGCGAAGCTCTGCCCAGGGCTCGGGCAGGGGCAGCACTCGCCGATGTCCAACTGACGAGTTTGGCGGGCATTCTCACTGTCGTCTGTTACTGGTTGTGCTGATGTCTGCAAAGAGAATGTTCATAATTAGGAAAAGACACAACATGTACTTCCTCGCGCGGTGAAGAATCGTCATTTCCTGAGACCCGATCTTAATAGGGGTAACTTCAGGAACGTATTATCTGTTTAATATAGACTAACTTCCGCATGCCCAGCAGCCTTCGAGTCGACCAGTAAAAAAAAAACACATTTAAAGACCTACATTTTAAGGCGACAATAGATGACAGCGACCTACAGCGATGCACAGCCGCCCGTCGCCCGCAAGAGACCCCGCCTCAACGCGCATCAAGTTTTTCGAAAAACAACCCATGTTGATTTTTCAAAAATAATTCAAAGAAAAGCCGTATACTAAAATTTGGGTACCTAGTTAAATTGTCTTTTAGATGGTGAAAGTTTCATGGAAATACGCCCGATAGTTTGTGCGTGATTATCGTTTTTATGTCCGCGATAGGCATTACTTTAACAATTAATTACATTATGTTATAAAAAAAAGGTTTAAAATATTTACATAACAAATGACGAAAAGAATTGTCTAGTCTAACATATAATTTTTTCAAATACATAAGACAAGCCGTTTAGACGTGATCTTCAATACAAAGTCCTTAAAAGTCGGCTCTCTGCGCCTTAAAGGGAAAAATGGTTGATCATTTGAATGACTTCAATAGAGACGTTATCCCGTGCAATTTTACAAAATGTCATAAAATCAAAACTTACATGTCCGTAAACTATAAGGCACAATAAAACTGTCCACTGCCACATTGTGTGAGCTCACATACCTTCCAAATGAAACCATACCTCGCGACCCTTACCTTAATATTGTGATCATTATCATTCGATCTTTATTGATACGACCGCACGCCGCACGCGCAGCTCGGCCGCGGCACACAAACGTGACAGAATCGCTTTTTCAGCACTAATTATATCGATACCGATAAATTATCTAGTTATGTGGAACATGAACTTAAATATGTGATCTATTTCATGTTTGATGGGTGATAGTCGAGATAAAGATAAAGTTCAGAATGGGAGTGAATAAAGAATTGAATGACGATATTGCGAAAAATGTTGTCGCGAGTCGAAAGTCACTTGGTATCGAAATCCACTGTTTCGAATAGCATATTCCAATCTAGATTTGTCTGGGGATCGAACTCAATACCCGAAAATGCCTTATGTTTGTATTGGGTTTGGGAAACAAGAGCAATGAGAAGTATTAGGTATTTTAAGTTTTTAGTTTTTTTTTTTATTAAAAAATCAAAATTAAAAGTGATAGGTACTCATTACCAAATGTAACAAGACTGTCATATTGATGACAAAATGATAAATTCAACTCGTAGGTATCGTACTCGTACAGTAATACCCCGCTTTACGCGAGGGATACGTTCCGGAAAAAATCGCGTTGACTGGAATTCTCGTATATCGAGGTTTATGATTAAACATAGTCAAAATTCAATACAAAAAATACGAATCATTTTAATCAATCACTTTAATTCTAAGAACACTCTATGCAATACATACTATTAATTATTTTTTACGGAAAAATACATCTACTGTCTTTTGGGTAGCGTTTTTTTACGTTCTTGTAAAATACGCTCATAACACCCAACACTGTTTTTAATTGTTTGACACACGGTCAAGACACGGTCATCATTATTGTCTATACTCTGCAATATGTCCAAACTTGCATAATTTTTTGAAAGAGCATTTTGTATTCCCCCTGAAGATAAAACTTTCGCGTTATAGTGAAACCGCGCATAACGGGGTCGCATAAAGCGGGGTATTACTGTATTTAATGCTACAGTTCTTCTTAATTCAATAGTGCTCGTTGTGTTTTTAACCCCCGACGCAAAACGACGGGGTGTTATTCTGTAAAATCGCTGCGATAGCATTTTCTTTCATTTTTTTTTTTTTTTTTTTTTTTTGCTGGCGGCGTTTTTGCCAAAATTCTCATCTCAGGGTCAGTATTATAAACGTAGCGTACCTAGGTAGTTCTTACTTCTTGGTAATCACTGGGTCGCGAGTTCGATCCCCAGACATAGGTATTCAAATTGAAATATGCGATTCGCAACAATGGATTTCGACACCAAGACTTTCATACTAACGTACCATTTAAAACGTTTTTCGAATCAGTGTGTTCGCGACAATTTCATTCGGTATAGGGGTTATAAACTCAAATGTGCTTTCGAACTGGCGTAGGTACCTACCACTCGTAAAGTTTTTCGATATAGCGTGCGTCGCAATAACGTCATTCGAATCTTCACATCACTCCCGTTCAGAATGTACCGGTATCGGTATGTAAGGTTAAGCAATGTTTTTGCGGCCTTATTTTGGATGGGGTTACGTGTTTCTGTTTCTATGTAAATCTGCCTAGGCTTTTCCCAACTACCTATGTAGTATAACCGGATTTAGCTGAATACCAGTAGATTACATGGAGTGACGATCTATCTGACCTCCAAACTCAGTTACAGATCGCGGCACGTAAGTTGAACTAAAATGACGGAGTTTATTTCAACACACCTGCCGCGATCTATAATTGACTAGCTTTTGCCAGCAGCTTCGCCCAGGCGGAACTTTCATCCCCTATTTAATTCCCTTAGGGGTTGAATTTTGAAAAATCCTTCCTTATTCCTTGTCTAAATTATACAGGGAACCCCTGTGCAAAATTTCAGCTTTCTAGGTCCAAGAGTTTGGGCTGGGCGTTGATGAGTCAGTCAGTCAGTCAGGACTTTTCTTTTTATTTATATAGATTTCCAAACTGCAGTAGGTACACCGTACACGTTACATCAATGACTGACTATACTAGAAGTTGACCTCATTCTTTTCCCGTGCCAGGAAATGAGTGCACGCGCTCATACCTTCGGTTGTTTGTTCTGATTTTAGTTCAACTTACGTGCCGCGATCTGTACCTACTGGGTAAAACGATACCCAATGATAAAATTGGTTATCATACTTTTGGGCTTCTGACGACCCGTAACCACGTCAACTGCCAAAGATCTACAAATGACAGCCGAGATAAACCGCTAAACGTGCTTTCCGAAGCACGGAGGGGTCTCGATATGTAATGGTTGGTCCCCCATCCCAGAACCGACTTGTTATTATGTAGCTACGAGCCCTTTCTGTAACTATGTATCTATGTTAGAAATTTTCAAAATATGAAACATACGTGTTGATGACACGGTACAGTACGTACAGTGTAGGTGCGCCGAGTCTCACGGGATCGATTTCCGCTGAATTACGCACGTAGCAAATATTTGAAGGTTTAGCTTAGCTTCTATTATACTAGCAGCGCTCCGCGGTTTCACCCGCGTAGTTCCCGTTCCCGTGGGAATACGGGATAAAATATGCCTAACCTACGTCACCCGGGGATAGTGTAGCTTCCCAAAAGTGAAATAATTTTTCAAATCGGTTCAGTAGTTTCGGAGCCTATTCAATGCAAACAAACAAACATACAAACAAACAATCAACTCTTTCCTCTTTATTATTAGTATATAGGCTAGCAGCGCCCCGCGGTTTCACCCGCGTAGTTCCCGTTCCCGTGGGAATACGGGGATAAAATATAGCCTATGTCACCCGGGGATAGTGTAGCTTCCCAACAGTGAAATAATTTTTCAAATCGGTTCAGTAGTTTTGGAGACTATTCAATGCAATCAAACAAACAATCAAATCTTTCCTCTTTATTATTAGTATAGATTATAATATAGATAAACAATACGTAAATCATTTCTTTTAAACCCTACAACGTATAGGGTAATAGGTAAAACGGCCTGTTGTTACCTGTTGTCCGCAACTCCACGTCAAAGCTCGTATTTTGCGTACGGGTGTGAGAATCTGTCATTCGATCCCAGCTCCTCGAGAAAGGCCAGCAACGCCTTGGTGTTGCTGACAATCTCACGTAAGGTACCTGGTTTACCGAAGTATTTTGCCCTATAATTATTAGCGACCATCGGGAATTTTAACAGCACATGAGCCGCTGTACTGTCGTCCTCCATGCAGGCCCTGCACAGCGGACTGTCTGTTACTCCTATGACAAAGAGATGTTTGTTAAATGACCCACGGCCAGTTACAGCTGTTGTAACTTGTACGCAGCTGCGGTTTAGTTATACAGTGAACCTGTTTCGTGAGGCGGGCATCGAACGCAGGAAGTGCTTCCTTAGCCTGCCTTCAATCACTTAGGTCCAACCATATTTTGTGATGTTGATCCCTGGTTCGTTTCCTTACCAGAGTGCGTAGATACCCGAAGGGGAGTGGCGCAATGGGTTCTGGTCCCACTGGTGCGGGGTGCCATGCTCGACCGCCCTCCTTGCAAGTTCATCGGCTGCATCACCTAGGAAACTGCTGTGTCCTTTGATCCACTGAATGGTAATATTATTGAGGCTACATACCTCGTTGAGGCGCTGGTGGCACTCGTATACCAGCGTCACGGCCTAGAGACAAAATACATTTCTGTTAGCGTTCACGCCAAACGCTACGCCAAAATGTATGGGAATGACATTACCTGCGGAAAGGTTACGTCGTCTTCTTTCCGCAGGTAATGTCATTCCCATACATTTTGGCGTAGCGTTTGGCGTGAACGCTAACAGAAATGTAATTTGTCTCTAGGCCGTGACGCACTACAGAAACGGGGCAGCCCCACCAGTATCCTAAATGCATTGTTATATTGAACGCGGAAAGTGCTGTACGATCTTTGCGAGCATCTAGCCCACAGGCTGCACGTATACAAAGCCGTACAGTAGGCTCGAAAGAGCGTGATTTTAACAGAAAGTGAGCAACGTGCAAACCTGCGAGCCAGCATGTTCGCTCTAACCGACAACGCCCTCTGCTCCCGCTCAATGTCATCATCGTCTTTGACGAACTGTGCTAGGATATGCGCAGTTGAGCGCCGTGAGCGGGGATGAAGGAGTCCTGGGGGGTTGAGCCGAGCGGCTCTGGTTGTAGGTAATATGCCCGTGAGGCAACACGCCCCCTTTGGTCTGGATTTCAAGCGAAACGGTGGCCCTACCCATTAGCCAGGAGTAGGGAAATGGTCACAGTGTCCCGTCAGAGGGTCACAGGCGAGGTGCGTGAGGTCTGCGGAGGTTGTCCTCGGACGATCGAAGCGGTAGGTAAAGGTCATGCTGACGGTGTAAGTGAAGGTTGATCAGCTCGTCGGGGGCCAACCTGATCGAGCACCCGATGTCGCACTGTAAACCAGCCTCGCGTCCCTATATCTCTCTGGTAGTCCTAACGTTCGATCTTTTCATAGTGAGACGTTCCCAGGTGCGGGCTCCATGGAGGGTGGGAGCCAGAGAGACAAATTTTTATGAACAATTTAACATGGATGCCTTAAAGCCATCATCATCATCAGCCTATAATGTTCCCACTGCTGGGGCACAGGCCGGCCCAATCCCTCTCACAGAGAGGACTCTGTGAGAGGGATTGGGCCGGCCGTAATCCACCACAAGGGCCCAGTGCGGGTTGGTAGACAGGGACCGGACAACCCCGCTTAGGAGTTAAGCCTTTTGACAGGGTAACCCGTACATGGGGTAATTCATATCGCAGTGTTACCTTTTGTTCGAGTTAGATGCGCGAAACCCAGCGAAATGGTTAACACCTTTATTATGGTAACCACGTGAAGGGGTTAACCCCTTCAACGTCTTAAGCCTTTGAAGGGGTTACCTTCACGAAAAGCTTTTATTCGTGTTACCCTGAATTACCTTATCAACTTGAGCTGCATGTTTATACTTGTACCCTAGCGGCGACGCGGCGCGGCGGTGTGGCGTCTTCGTCTTACTATTTTTATTTAGTTATTGCGAATTTGACAACAAGTGACGATAGATATGCGATAGTCCGGTCAAAATAGACATTTACCCTTGCATAAATTCCTAAGAAGCTGAATTTTTACCTAAACGTTAGGGATACCATTATAATGAAAAGTCTCCATCGATCCCATGTGTGCAATTTGTTTTCATTCAAGGTCAAAGTTTGCCAAAATGAGTTTTTTGGATTTTTTTGCGAAACGGTTAGTTTTATGATAAAAATAGGTCAGATAAAATTGTAGATCATGCAATTATGTCTCTACAAAAATTTATCTTACCTTACCTTTAATTCCCTTTTTTTTTGGGATGGAAAATCATCAAAAACTCCCACTCTTGACGGAGTGAGAAGGCGTGTCAGACTTTTACTGACTAAAATCCACCCGTGTTCCTTCAGTTGCCTGTGCCAGGGCCACGATAACTCTTTCGAACAAATCCGCGACCCTGGCAGGCTTTGGCCCTAGCGGACCCCTTTCATTATTGCTGACATCTCTTTGACGTGCGCGTGGAACACAACACGCCGTCGACCCGGGCCTGGTCCTTACCAGACGGCGAACGATCCATTGCTCGCACTGCGGAAGCCCGCATCTACGGTGGCCGGGAGTCCGCTACGGAGTCCCGACGCCAAATCCGTCTCCTGTGGCGGCTAAGGGAGCGAGAGCATACGGATTGCCTCTCCCTCACGCTCTCCGCCTCCTTCTTCGCGAGCATTACTGCTTCGCTAAAGGAGGTGACGGCATCCCATGCACCTTCCTCCGCACCATGGCCTGGACCAGAGCCGGACGCGAGAAATCGTCACCATCGCTCGTCTCCGCGAGGACACGGCGGTGCTCCGCCCAAGCAGGGCAGACCTCCATCGTGCCCTCCTGGCCACACAATGGTGACACCCGGGTGTTTCCTTTGGCCTTATCCAGAATAAGAACCTCCCGAAGCAGCCGTGTCCGGTGAGAACCTGCGTAAGGCGGAAGGTGAGGACGCCGAGACCCCTCTTTCCCTCCGTGCCCAGCACTGGGTTGCGACAATCGCACTTTCCATGACGTCATGAGATCCCACCGGAGCTGTCCGTTGTGCCGTAATTTCTTGCGGCGGCGGAGTTACGCCCCGGCGTTTTGCCTCCTCGCGCCGCTCCCACACATGCGTGAGGACTTTTTGTCTCCAGATCTCATGGTGGCAATCTGGCAAAGAGGCTCGCTGCCTCACCGGAGTTCGGACGGTATCCCGGGACTAGCCGAAACACTTTATCTCCTAAGATTCACAATTTCTGAGAAAAACCGATTCTAAAATTTACTTAAGTTGTAGGTATTCCCCATAATGTGCACACATTTCCACGCCACCTACGAGGTAGTGTACTTGACGCGTTTTTTTAAGCGCCATTGATCAGGCCGGTGACCACCAGACGGGCAGCAAGGCATGCACGAGAGATAAAAAAGCTGACTCAAATTGTAACATTGGGCCCTCGAAGTCAGCTCGCTCACCGCCCGCCGACAATAACGCCCAGGAAAGGGCTAACGGGGAGGTGATAGTTACCCAGTAACAGAAAGAAAGACCCGGCCCCAGACCTTCGTCTTCTCCAAGCCAATATCAATCGTTGCGCCAGGGCTCAGGACCTTTTGCTCCAGGCACGGCCAAGTGGTTGATCACCGTTGCCATCGCCGCCAAAACATAGTTTGATCCTCCCAAGGATGACAGGGTGGGTGACATTGATGGCTTGGTGACACTTATCTTGAGGCTGGCCGCTGGCACTCTGTTCCTAGAGACCTTCAGTCGAGACGGGGCTTTTGTAGCGGCCTTAGTCGAAAATATTATGGTCGTGGAGATTTATTTCTCACCCAACCGACCTCTCGCTGATTTTGAGACTTTATTTCGGAATTGAACCCAGGCGTAAGTCGAAGCCGTCCTCACCCCGTCCTTTTCATGGGGTACTTCAACGCCGACTACACAACTTGGAGTTCTCCAGCAACGGATGCACGGGGTGTGTTATTACAAGAGTGGACGATGGAGCCAGGCCTACTGCTCCTAAACCGGGGATCCGTTCAGACATGTGTGCGGCAGTGGGGTGGGTCTATAGTGGACTTATCGTTTGCTAGTCCTGCTGTGGCACGCTCTGTTCAGGACTGGCGTGTATTGTAGGAGGTGGAGACGTTGTCGGACTACAAATACATCCAGTTTGACGTTTCCGCCCAGACTTCGAGTGGCCCGGTCCAAGCGGCCCCGGCCCGGGTTGAGGATGACTGGCGATGGGTGGTCAAGTGACTGAACCAGGAAGCTCATCTGGTGGCCTCAATGGTGCATGCCTGGTTGGACTCACCAGTCAGGTCTATCGATATTAAGGACGAAGCAGAATGGTTCCGGGAGGCCATAACCCAAATTTGTGATGCTGTGTTGCTCCGCGTTCAATCTCCATCTGCCAGGCACCAGGTGTATTGGACGTCACAAGATATTGCGCAGTTGCACATCGCATGCGTAGCGGCGTGGCGTCCGTACACTAGGCACCCACGAATGCGCCGACGAACACCAGAAGCGCTAGTAAGAGAGGCGGAACGGTGTGAGGTATACAAAGTGGCGGTGGCGGAGTGGCGGTGGTGGGTGGTAAATTGGATTGTTAGTTGATATATTATTTGCTGTGTCTAATGGACGAATTTAGAATCAATTGATGCTGTGTAGCGTCCGACATCTTATATTTGTACGCCGTTCAGGCAAAACATGACTGTCTTAATCATAATTTGACGTAACATCTTGCATGCTGTGTGTGTGCCATACTTTTTTTTTTTTTTTTTTTGGTTGGGAAATCATCAAATAACTTCTCCCGCTCTGGGTGGAGCAGGAGGGCGTGTCAGACTTTTACTGACTAAAACCCACCCGTGTTCCTTCATTAGCCCGTATGTCAGGGGCTGTGGTATCTCTTTCAAACGAACCCGCACCCCTGACAGGCATCGGCCCTTGCGGGCCCCATCATTTTTGTGCTGACATCTCTTTGAGGCGCGCGTGGAACACAACGCGCCGTCGACTTGGGCTTGGTCCTTACCGGACAGCGAGCTACCCATTACTCGCCGTCCGCAAGCCCATGCCTACGGTGGCCGGAAATCGGCCTGGGAGCCCCGACGCCCAGGGCGTCTCCGTATCCTGCGGCGGCTAGGGTCGCGAGAGCGCATATGCTGCCTCTCCCTCACGTGCGCCGCCTCCCTCTTCGCGAGCATCACTGCTTCGCTGAAGGAGGTGACGGCTCCCCATGCCCTCTCGCTCCGTACCATGGCCTGGACCAAGGCCGGACGCGAGAGATCGCCGCCGCCGATCGCCTCCACGAGGACACGGCGGTGCTCCGCCCAAGCAGGGCAGAGCGCCACCGTGTGCTCCACCGTGTCCTCAGGGCGATCTTCGCAGTGGAAACACCCGGGCGTTTCCTCCCGCCCTATCCGAAACAGGAACCTCCCGAAACAACCGTGTCCGGTGAGGACCTGCGTCAGGCGGAAGGTGAGGACGCCATGCCGCCTCTCAAACCACTCCTCAAAGAGGGGACTTACCGCCGCAATCGTGGGGTGCCCAGCACTGGGTTGCGACAATCGCTCTCTCCATGTCACCATGAGATCCCGCCGGAGCTCTGTCCGCTGTGCCGCGATTTCCCGCGGCAGCGCAGTTACGCCCCGGCGTTTGGCCTCCTCGCGCCACTCCCACATTTGCGCGAGGACCTTTGCCTCCAGATCCCATGGCGGTAATCCGGCAAGGAGGCCCGCCGCCTCGCCGGAGATCGTGCGATATCCTCGGATCATTCTGATCGCCATGACCCTATGGGACGCCCTCAACCGGCGAGCTGGTTGGCGCCTCAATGTAGGCGCCCACACCGGCGCCCCGTATAGGGCCATGGACCGCACGATCCCCACGTAGAGCTTCCGGCAGGAGGCGTTTGGCCCCCCTAGATTGGGCAAGAGCCGCTTCAACGCAGCCCCGGCCCGCTCCAGTCTGGGAGCCAAACGGCGGAAATGCTCCGAAACGGCGGAAATGCTCCGTAAATGCTCCGTGTGTGCCATACTCATGTTTTGGACAAATAAAAAAATATTTTATCTTATCCTAAGAAGGCTCTTCACCTGGAAATTAAGCGGGCAAGGACCGAAGCTCATGATAAATTGCTGGCAATTCTAGGACGGGATACGTGGGGGCGACCTTAACGTTTGGTTAGGGGCAAACTTCGCTCGTGGGCGCCCCCATTGTCCCATAGCCTCCAACGCTGCTAGAGAGAGTGGTGAGCGCTTTATTCCCCTCTCAAGGGGAGCACACACCACCTGATATGGTTCCGCCTACTATAGTGCCCAACGCGGAAAACGAGGATGACGACGCGCCTGAAGTGACCCAGGTAGAACTGAGAGCAGCAGTACAAAGGCTTAAGGCCAAAAACACTCCAGGACCAGACAGCATTCATGGCCGTGCATGGGTTCTGGCCATGAGGGCTCTCTGGCCCCGCTTAGTAGAACTCTTGAGTGCATGTTTGGAGAGGGGCCAGTTTCCACGCTAGTGAAAGACTGGAACGCTGGTCCTGCTAAAAAAAAGAAGGGCATCCTGCGGGCTCTCCATCCGCTTACCGACCCATTGTGTTGCTGGATGAGGTGGAAAAACTCTTCGAGAGAATTATTGCAAACCTTCTCATTCAGGACATGGCAAGAGAGGGGCCGGATCTGATCTGATCGGAACCGGTTTGGTTTCTGTAGGGGGTGCTCTGACGGACAGAGAGTATATTTTAGAATCGCTTTTTCTCAGAAATGTTGAATTTTAGGGTATATAGTGTAAGGACAATTTATGTATGTACTTAGATAAATGCATGATCTACATTTTTTGTGAGTGAGCTAATTTTATCATAAAACTAACCGTTTCGCAAAAAAAAAAACATCTTTGCGATCTATGACCTTGTATAAAAAAGAAATTGCACACAGGGGAAAGATGGGGACGACTTTTCAAAATTTCATTATAATGGTTTATGCAACAATTTTATGCTTCTTGGGAATTTACGCAAGAGTAGGTACGCCTATTTTTCTGGCTAATTTGACCGGGCTATAATAACGGTGTCCAGCATCTCGCCTCGGCTGTGCATTTTCACAGAAACAGTATCTAAATATAAATAAGTAATAAGAAATATAATAGGCAGTAATACCACACACACTTAAACAAAAACACAGCTAAATTGCTTTTAATTACTTCAGTAGTTCCGTCCGAGTTTCGAATTAAATGACGAATGATGAGAAAGTAAACAAGTATAGACACGAAAAAGAAATATTACATTGTTTAGCATGTGCGACAAACAAAATTGAACTGTAAAATCATATTGGCAATAATTAGTATTCCATGTTTACAAGTCGCTCGGTACATGCAACCATGGCGCCGCCGGGCAGCAAGATGTAACGTGCGGTCGTGGTTATACAATTTTCAAACTTATGTCGATTACAAAGAGTGGATATTACAATGTGTTGGAATGGAATGGGTTACCCTGTTACAGTGTTACAGGGTATTAAAAGGTTAACGTGTTCGGAAGGGGTTACATTGCACCCATTCGAGGGTGTAACATGTATCAAAGGGTTTATTTTTTAAGCGCTTAAAAAAACCCCTTCAAAAACCCTTTCAACGAGTATCCGGCCGGTCCCTGTTGGTAGATGTCACATGACTTCGATTTTTTTGTTCTAGGACATGCCGGTTTCCCTACGATGTTATGAGAGCAGTGGTAATTAAATGATTTACACAAAGTAAAGCGCCTGTCTGGATTCGAACCTACGACCTACAATACAACTCGTAAGTTGCAGCCGTTACCACTTGGCCACCACTGCTCGTTACTCCTTCTGTACTGCTGCTGCCGCTTAAAGCCCAATTCACCGGAGTGGAGGCGAAAGCCAAAGAAACTACAAAGGGAGGTGCTTGCACTTACGATAATTTTGAGCTTTGAAAAAATAAACAGTTCCATGAACAAAACGTATTTGGCAGACAAAATACAACGCAAAAGGTCAACGTCAACTGTTAAGTATGTCAACATAAACATGTAAATGTCTCTCTCTCTATCTTTCCATCACATAAAATAATAACACTTGTTTCCAAACGACCGCGCCTCGGCATTATATCTGTAGGTATTCTTATGGTTTTCTCAGATCCTACTTAATATTATAAATGTGAAAGTTTTTATGTTTAGATGTTTGGAGGTTTGTTACTCATTCACGCAAAAATGGCTGAACAGATTTGAATGAAATTTAGCACACAGATATTTTATAACCTGAATTAGCACATGGGATGCTTTTTATCCCAGAAGTACGTTCGTGTGGGATCATTTTCGACCACCACACGAACGAAGCCGCTGGTAAAAACTAGTAACTTTATATTTTCTTCTAGCGAGCTTTATATTTCGTGGACACGCGTGAACACAGACTATAAAAAATTAACATCGACTCTTGTGACCTGTGACACAGTCCATAGTCGTGTGTGTAAAGTTTGGTGGTTTGTACTGCTAGCGCTACTAGTGGTGAAACTTGGCATATTCTCTTCCATTGACTAGTCATTGTCGTTTGATAACAATGTTTGATGATAGTTTTAGGTTTTTTTTCGTGTTGTTTTTTTGCACAGACGTCAGCAGGTCAAGCTTGTACGATTATTTTGCCTTTCTTACGAAAATTTCGACGTGGGAACTCGATAATTTGAACTTTTGGAGTTGGCAACACTGCATGGGCATAAACAATTCAAATATTTTAAAAATTACGTTTGAAAGTCGTTGTGAAACGTTAACGATATTTTAGCTATTTTACGCGTAAACAAATTGGTATTTTGTTTTATTGTAATAAGAGTTTTAGTGGAATAGAAGTTGATAATAGTAACGCCTAATAAACAATCTGTTTCCTATTTTCATCAGCTATCGATGTGTTAGTAACTTTTGAAAAAACGTAGGTTTGGTAAGGAAGTCTCCAACAGTTTTGCCTGAAAATTAACAAAATTCCCTGCCCCAAAATGGACGATTTTCTCAAAATCGAGAAAATCGGTGAAGGTACTTACGGTGTAGTGTACAAAGGAAAAAACAAAATAACTGGGCAAATTGTGGCTATGAAAAAAATTCGTCTGGAATCTGAAGATGAAGGCATCCCGTCCACAGCGATCAGGTAAATTGAGCTGTCACTATCTTATTTTACTTTATTCTAATCGTTTTACTTGACGAGCTATTCCAAAAACCTCGAAAATTTCCATGTTGCAAGTCACAACATAACCTATTGCATTCCTTCATCATTGCAGAGAAATTTCTTTACTTAAGGAGCTCAACCATCCGAACATAGTGAAATTGGAAGATGTGCTCATGGAGGAAAGCAGACTTTACCTAATCTTCGAGTTCCTCTCCATGGACTTGAAGAAATATATGGACAAGCTTGGAAGTGGAGTTGTATGTACTGCAATTTTTTTACAAAATTCGATTTGAATGTGGAAATTGACCCTAGCTAAATTCTAGATTATGTATTATTTAGATTAAATTAATCTCACTCTCACTCATGAGTATCAACTATCACAAAAATTCCTCCCCAATAAACTTATAACGGTAACTTGATATTACCTGCTCTTAAACAGTTAAAACTAGAATGTGGTGATCGACAGGCATTTGGGGGCAGTCTTTGCAAATATTAATGCAGATTCTCAGAGGCAGCTGAATAAATGAACTACAATTTCACACTCAAATTCACAGTATTATCCCTACTAATATTATTAATACGAAAGTAACTCTGTCTGTGCCATGCTTTCACGGCCAGTGGGTCCTCTTAGGGGCACGCCTAAACCGCTGAACTGATCATCATGAAATTTGGCAGGGATATAGCCTGAGATATGGAGAAGCAATAACCCACATCCACGCGGGCGGATTCTCAGGCAAAAGCTAGTATTATTATATTTTTCATATTTGTAATTTTTTTATGAACAATGTTCCTGTGATTACAGTTCGTGGCCCCATCTTTAGTGAAGAGCTACTTGTACCAGATCAACAATGCCATCCTCTACTGCCACCAGAGACGGATACTGCACAGGGATCTCAAACCACAGAACTTGCTCATTGACAACAGTGGAATGATTAAAGTAAGTACATATTATGTACCTGATTAACAAATCAAGTAAGCAAATTTCAAACATACTATTGGAAGATATTTTCATCGCAAATTTATCAGTCCCTCCAAATAAGCTAAATAAACCACTTTTAGCTGTTCTATGTAAATAGTGTGACAGGTGGCCCTGACTCACAGCTGGACTTGCCACATTGTGAATTTGTACTTTAATTATTTTGTTTCTTAGCAGCATGGTTTCTAGTCAATAAGTTGTGGAAGAGTCTTATCAATTTCTTAGAGCAGTGCTAGCCCAGTGGTTACGGCAGTGACCTACGAGTTATAGGTTGTTGGTTCGACACCAAGCATGGACTTTACTTTGTGTAATTATTTCATCACAAACTTTTCTCAAAATGGTGTAGGAAAACATAGTGAGGAAACCGACATGTCCTACATACACCCTATAATTTGGAGACATGTAATCTGCCAATCCGCACACAGTCTATTTGGTGGATTATGGCCCACTCTCTCCCTCACATAGAGGAGGCCTGTGTCCCAGCAGTGGGAACATTATGGGCTGATAATGCTTTATGCTTATCAACTTCATGTACAACCATAGACCAGATCTTAAATGTAAGTAGATATTTTAATTATACTAATAACTATGATTGACTGTTTCAGGTGGCTGACTTTGGTCTAGGTCGTGCGTTTGGAGTGCCTGTGAGAGTGTACACGCATGAAGTGGTCACTCTGTGGTACAGAGCCCCTGAAGTCTTGCTAGGCAGTCAGAGGTGAGACTTCTATCTGAATAAGGGCAGATGTTTCCGATGCCAGATATCTTTTAGCTTTGGAACAAAAATGAGGTGTGATAGTTTCATTAAGGAAAACCTTCAATGAAAATAAAACAATATTATTCCACAGATAAAGATAACTGGCATTGCGAAATTAACCCCATTTTAGGTCATTCATACTGGTTGCTTACACTTGTTACCTGTGGTCCCCGGTGGGTCAACCCATTACTGGGTCTATGGGTCATTTTAATCACCGGCAGTTCCATGGCATTAGGAATTCATTCTGGACTTCTGACTATACCAAATGAAAATTAAAACCATCAGTTACATCAAATAAAGTTTACTCATTCAAGCAAAATAAATAAAATAATTCCATCCATGGGAACAAAAAAAAAACCATCTTTGTAAACATACTCATACCAGAACTATATTAACCTTTTGACCGCCACGTCAAAAAAGCAAAAACCCTTGCTTTTTTTACGTATAAGTCTGTCATGTAGTCGTGAACGTGGCTTGCTGGGCACATTTTGGTTTGTCATCTATACATGACTGTGGCAGTCAAAAGGTATAAAGTGAATTCATAACCGATACACTAACTGGCGAAATATCAGTTTGATAGGTAGGTATGCATTAGAAATGTTAAGATAGTTTATGAGTCACAAGTCAATAGTGTACATAATCAGCCTATAATGTTCAGATTGCTGAGAAACAGGACTCCTCTCGATGACAGGGAGTGGGCCGTAATGCACCACGCGGGCCTAGAGTGGCTTGGTAGATGTCACATGTCTTCGAATTTTTTAGTTCTAGTATATGGATTAGGTTTCCTCACGATGTTTTCCTTCACCGTCTTTAGACCAGCAAAAATAAAACTAAAAATGCTGGTCTTGCATCAATTCTTTGTCGTACAAGCATTTCGTAACAATATTTACCAAAAAATAAAACTGAGTTTTATGATTTTTCAGACCACTCAAGATGACAATATAAATAAACTGATTGTAACAAATTATTTTCAGATATTCTTGCCCCATTGACATGTGGTCAGTTGGCTGCATATTCTCAGAGATGTCTTCAAAGAAACCTCTGTTCCAGGGAGACTCTGAGATTGATCAACTGTTCCGCATCTTCAGGTAAAGTATTTTATTCTAGATTCATAAAATGTATAGTGCATAAAGCGGATAGAAATTCTTTGGCCTTTTGTTGAATAGACAATTTTTATCACAATATTGAATGTGTTTTTCCAGAATGCTACGAACGCCTACTGAGGATATCTGGCCAGGAGTGTCATCTCTGCCAGACTACAAACCTACATTCCCCAACTGGACTACTTTCAACCTACATAATCATGCAAGTATTAATTAGTACATAGATAATTTTGTCCAAAAATGTATACCAACACTGCTCACAAAACGGTGAGGAAACATCCACTACCCGCACTTGGCCTGCGTGGTGGATTATGGCCCACTCTCTCTTACAGAGAGGAAGCCTGTGTCTAAGCAGTGGGAACATTATTATAAGTTGTCTTCAGAATTGGGTTTTGTACTTGTTGCACTATGTTGATCAAACATCAACATAGTGCAACAAGTACAAAACCCAATCTGAGGCACTAGCCCTGGAAAACTGACATCGTAACGAAACCAAAAGAGACCACGGTAATATACATTTTAGGAATGTGTACTGGTTCCTGAAAAGAAAATCTAAACCCTCACAAACACAAGTTACTGGTTTACAAAACCATGGTAGAGCATGTGAACCTAAGGTAAAATAAATACTAGCAATAAATTTATTCCTCACTCTCCAGGTACAAAACCTAGACGAGATCGGCATGGACTTGTTACAAAAGATGTTAGTATACGACCCAGTGAAGCGGATCTCGGCGAAGGACGCGCGGCGGCACCGCTACTTCCGCGACGTGAAGCTGCCGCCCGGCGTGACGCTGCATAACGCATATATTCACTACGAACCTGAGCATTCGCCTGACAGCGACTGCAGTGCGCAGAGCGTATAGTACCGACTTACCTTATATGAATGCTGTATTAACATCGGTTATAGTGTGCGGTTCGCGAAGTGACAAAGAGTTGAGTAGCGATGGCGTCTCCGAAATATTTAATTTATAATTCGGTTGAAATACTTTTTAGCCGTGACTTTGCGACATCTATCATTGTTACATTTTCTGTGAAGTCGCATGTGACTGTTAGGTCTACACAGACGCTATCCTTCTCTAACAGGTATCTTTATTGGTATTACTCTCTCATTCAATGCTGCCCAAGTGTTTCGAATTACACTTAATTCATCAAAATCAAATAATTTCGGTATCGTGAATCGCTACTAACTGTAACATTAGGCCATTAGATATTGACTGAAATAGGACGCTTCGTTTCGTTTTCTGAAGGTCTGATTTTGCACAAATACCAGGCATTTGGTGTGACTCCACAGATTTTATTAATTTTATTACTCCAGATTTCCAACTGATATGGTTTCAAATTATTTTGCAACTTTTCTTTACTCTAGGGTAGTTGTAGACTGGAATGCTAAACACGTCGCTGGTGCTATTATATTCTGAGTATTACTATTTCTTATTGTGGTCCTATCCAATAACTGGGCTTCATTCTCTTCTCACATTCTTGTCTTATTGAGATTATCTTCTAGATTCTTCTCTTCTAACAAGCGACTAGATGGAGGCTGTATCTGCGCATAATCCCTGCATTTATGCCTTCTATCATTGAAGCAAAAAAATAATTATGCCTGTGATTAAAAGTATATCATTTGACGCAATAAAACCTGATACAAAATATGAAACATGTGGCCTTCAAATTGTGTATTGTAATCGTAGTGTAAATAGAATGTTTATCGGATATATTTGTAAGCATCGTCGGCTAGGTTTGACATTTTTATAATTATTGCATGATATTGTTGTTGCTAACATCTTTAAAGTTCATCTGGAACGCATAGGCGCTGATTTTCAAAATAAGTGTCAAAAAAGTTTCGAGGTGACTATGGAATATAGATGTTAGGTAGTGATGTGCGCATATTTATGCGACATGCTGTCTCGATGGTGTTTTCTTCTTTTCTTACGAGAAAGTTCTTTATTTTACGCGTTTGTGTAGCGGTGTCTTTTAACTTAAAGGGTGAATTTCAGTGTTGTTTCTTTGAAATATTGTATTGTATGCCTGCAGAGCCTCTTGACTGAGTTGTGCGCGATTTTAGTTAATTTTGTGAAAACACAGTGGTCTGCTTAATTATCATCCGATCTTAGCAATATAAATAGTTTACTGTAAATAATGTTATTCGAATCGTATGTGCCAAATGGAAAACTGATAATAATATAAAATTATTCTCTTTGCTACCATTTTAGACTTCTGGGCCACTGTGTTACAGCGATATTATGAATAAAGAATGAATTGCATTGATTTAGGTATTAGCTTAATTTGAAATTAATTAAAATTTAACGACAAGTTTTAGTATTTTGACGTTTTATTTATACCGCCTTAACATTTGGATAAAAATATAATGAAAATGCAGTTAGCGAAAAAAACATTTTAATTATATATAAAACAATGTGTATTTACATTATAGCTCCATACTTTGTTCCATATTGAAATATTATTTTATTATATATTTACAATTAAGAATATACACAATTAGCTATCTACCGATCACATACTATGAGCTACATACTAAATAAATTGCTGTAGACGTATAAATACAACTTTCTAATGTACAAATAAATTCAAACATACAAATGTTAACTAGAGCAATGTCAATATATTCAGGCACCAGTGCAATAAGACTTCCGATTTCTCTCTAAGTTACCTATTTACTAATATAAGAATTATCTACATGTTATTGACAAAGAGTAATAAAAAAAAATTGTGCAACAAATTGTTGTCCAATGTGATCTGAAGGCAAATTCTCGCAATTGAAAACGTTCAACATCTACCCGCAGTCCCACCACGGCAACAATCAAATGTCAAAAATTTATTGAAACTCAAGCTATTGTTGACAGAAGAGATCCGACTGAACGTTCTTAAAATTAAATTGCCCTATAAAATGTTTTAAATTGCGTCATAATTGGACTTCGAACGTCGCGATAGTAGAGGATCTTAAACGTCGTGGGTAAGTGAAGATTTAATTTACTCTATGGTCTCAAACTCATAATAATGAAAAGGTTTATACAAAATTATTTATAGTACAGTCGCCAGCAGGTCAAGCTATCCCAAACTGTCAAATTTTCCCAATTGAACATAAACCATATTCCTTTGGAATAAAGTTGAAAAACTATCAAAGAAATTTGACAGATTGGGGTAGCGTGATGTGCTGGCCTCTGTACATGCGTAACCTGAATATAGTTTGTTCAGAATAAGTAACTGAATCGATTACAATCATTTTTATACCATGTTATATTTTTTCCCAAAAAAGTTTTGCAATTGTGATGGAAAATGTTATCACCAGTTAATTACAACACAATCACCATACGGTTAGGTACCTACTGCCTAATTATTATCAATGAGCACAATACGACGCTGGACGAGCGGGGGGAGTGGGATACCGCGTGGTGACCATGTTTGTGTAGACAACTAGGTAACATCACAAGCTTATAACTTTGTGATTTCTCATGTTACAGTTTTGAATTTTTTTTACATGGGTTCTTTACCTAAATAGACACGTGTTTCGGGTTTCGCATATACTAAAACTAGTGTTGTATAATACAATTATCTGCACACTACCTGCGTAACACACTAATCAGTGTCTGAATTTTGAAGGTTATTCTCTCATTATTATCAATGCTTTCCTAATATTCGAAACATTGTCTGCTTAGCAACGTAAACAACGCCATGAAGGTTGTGGAACTGACAAAATGAAAGCGATTCCTACTGATAGTGTATTACACAATTACCCCTCTGGTGTAATCAAGTTTGTATATACCTCATAGGGTACAATTTATTGGTAGCACTCCATTTACTACTTATTTGCTGAAGGTATCTAAAGATTATGCTACGTGTGTTGTGTATGTATAAGTTGCAAGCTTCGCCATCAGTGGTGGATGGTGTAGACGGCGGGGTGCGTGGCCGAGGGCTGCGGCTGCAGGATGATGCGGTGCGTGACGCCGCCCAGCTCCTGCTGCGACAGCCCCGACACTGCCACCGTCGCTGGCTGCAGCTGGGAACACATTTTATGTGGGTTAAAACAATATTCTGGGTAAGTTTTTGAGAGATTCGTGTCGTGTGCGAGAGAAGTACTTATTATAAAACGCGATCTAATTTTAGTTGTCTAGCTTAAATCTCTAAGCCAGTGGATTTTCAACTTTATTTCGATTTAGGTTAAGTTCTTAACTGCGCACTGCTATAGCGCCGCGAGTTGAAAATCCAAGTGTGTCCTCGACGCCCTGGGATGCGCCATGTTGGATACTCACTACTGAAGGCCAATTCTCGTAATTAAAAACGTTCACAATCTAGTCGCAGTCTCATCCCAGCGACAATCAAACGTCAAAAAGTTGTCAAAAATGTATGGAAACGGTTTTTTTAACAGATTGAGACGCATCAGACTGTGAACGTTCTTAAAATTACGAGAATTGCCCTCTGATTCTGGTCTAAGTTATCAGTTTTGTAAAAAGAACTGCATTTCTACAACTATTGGCTTCTTCTATCAAAAGCTGGCTTAATGGTTTAAACCTGATCTAAAGAAAAACTTTTGTAATAAGGTGGTAGAAGTTTAGGAGATAGTGGCTTTATCGAGAGTATTTATTAGAAGGAAGTTCTACAGGACAAGGAAATTAAGAGTAACCTACCTGCAGTATATTGGGCAGCATCGTCTGGCACGAGGACGTGGCCACGTGGAGCTGTTGTTGCTGCACTTGCTGCACGCCCACCGCCTGAACAATACAATTATCAATTTTAATACAAGATATGTCAATATTCACGATATGATCATGATCTGGTTTTTCAACGCACTTAAGAATAGTGTATTACACCCATTTTTGAAAAGCGTCCTAATTACATTCTGAAGTGCCAATAAACCACTAAAAAAAACAAAGTTTTTATTTAATCGATTAGTGCCTGTAAAAATTAATTTAATGTTATCTTCAATTTTGCGTGTAATTTGACGAAAACGCTGGACGCCATATTGCTTTGTGGGTATGACGTCAGTTTGCAATAAATAGATAAACTCGCTGATATTTTATATGATAAATTGTTTATAATATTTAAAAAAATGAATTATTATTCTACTTATCGTTTGGTTTGCTGTTCCTGAATCCAAAATATTATTTATATAAAAATTACTTTGGTTACGAAAATAATAAAAGTACAAAGTTGTTCAATTGACACGCCGTATCACGTATTAACATGGCGACTACTATATAATGGTGTTCAAAAACAGTATAAAAACACTTAAAACTAAAATTTATTTTGTTATTTTATGAACTAAAACTAACATTTTCCGACTGCATTTTGCCTAAACTATCTCAATAACATATTTTTAGATATTTTCTCGTATAAAGTAAAATACCCTATTATATTTTTTTTACCGCGCTGGGATGCACTCTGTTAGGTCCTCAATGATCGGTTCAACATCAAAGAATGGAAAATCCAATGCGAGATAGGAAACCGCCCGTGCTTACCTGAACTTAAATGAACAAACCCAGAAGTAACACAATATAAACGTTTAGTTAACTTACATGTATCTGTATAGGTTGATGTTGGGGATGTATCTGTATCGTTTGTACTTGAAGCTGCTGTGGCTGTTGCTGTAACGAAAAAAGTTGTCGTCATAACTTTATCAACTATTCTGTTCAAAAAGCAATGACTCTTAAATCGTGGGAAACCTGACACAAATCTCACAAAAAAAACAACCTAGGCGGGTCGTAGGACGATCGGTTGAAACGTAGTTCCTGTCGTTTTTGCACACTTGGCGATTGAAAGCTAAACCATTAATGTACACAAGTGTAACATTATGAGAGCCACGACGCTTGTTCCTCAGAACTTCTTCTAATAGACAATACAAATGGTTCTTGCGGGAATCGAATCTGTGATCTTTAGGCCCGAAACTTGGTCAGCCAATGCATGAGGACCAGGATGTATTATAGTTCACTCATCCGCCATGGAAAAGAGAGAATCCTCCTGGTGGGTGTATTTATGCTAGTTGCGCATCTTAGTTTAAATATTAATAGTGCATTGTGCTATAGTTTTGAAGTGCAGTGCATTGCGGACGTTGACAACACATAATATAATGTATACCGTGTTAACCTGTTGTGTCTGCTGCAGCTGCAGCGACTGCACCGACGAGATCACCGGGTACGGGTGCTGGCCCTGCCACGAACAATATTGTGTCATTTAGACAAGTGACGAGTGATTTGTTTGTTAAGTTGTAAGCTAAGTACAGCTGGGCCGAAAGTCGTTTCACATTCCGTTCAAATGCCCAACAAAATCAATACAGTAAAATGGTGCCGATTCTGTTGTCACAAAATTCTCTAAACTAGACTAAAAATCACCAAAATTTAGTTTATTCCTGTCAAACGACGATTTCCTATTCTGAAATTGACTAAAGTGACACAACTTAACTATATTTTAGTTTGACAGCACTAAGATTGCACTGAATTATTAGTTTAGTGAAAATGGTAATTTTGCTATTCTGTTGTTGTCAATTTCATTATTGTATTCAACCTAAAATTTTGGTTGCCTAACTAAATCTGACTATTTTTAATCGCGATTAAATAGGTGTGGAATAAAATTAGTTGTCAAGAACTAAAATTCACACCGACACCTCGACTTCTGGTGCAAAAATAGTACTGTATTTTTTTTCTTTTCTTTTGCTTATATCTCGAAAACGGTGTGTCCTATCGCAAAAATAATGAAAATTTCGACCCCCTTTATTTAACCCCAAACACCTATAAAACTCAACATGTGGATAATAATTTTTCATATTTTCCATGAAAAAAGTGAAAATTCCATATAAATCACGTCGAGGCTGCCGACCCCGGCGCGCTGCTGGCTCTAAAAAAAAACACGGGGTAGGGCAAACAAGTACCACGTTGCGAAGCCAAAACATACCACGTGCGAGTCGCGATTGTCAAATTTGATTTTAGTTGTGTCAAAATAGTTTTTAAATTTAGAGATATTTTTTTGCAGAATAGCGTTTCGATTCTCATAGTAAAAAGTAAGGAATTTTAGTTATAGTTTAGTTCGGTGTACAACAGAATCGGCACCATTATTAACATTTACTTTGTTAAAGTAACTCAAAATTTTACTAAAATAATAAATCGTAACATTAAATCATAAGGACTGATTTATTGTTACTTGTTTTAAAATGTATTCTAAACATTATCAGTTTTTTATTTTTATTTAAACATTGAATTAATCATCTTAATTTTTATAAAGTGTTACATGAAATCTTATCATCTACTGGTATTTAAAGTTTGCCAAGGGTCACTACCCTTGCTAAGTAGCACACTTGCTATGGTATGGTGCATAGTCGCTCAAGTCGATAAGAATCTCGAGAAAATAACCGAATTGCCCGAAGTTCGTAGTCGGTTCAAAACACGTTAGTCCCATCCCTTAAGTTACGTCATTTGATCGAAATACAAATAGTGTGTTATGTACAGTCCAGTTAATCGTACCTGTACTCCAGAGACGGTGATGCCTTGCTGGACGTGTTGCGCATGTATCGGCACCGCAAGCTGTTGCACGTTGCCGACCTGCAGCACTGCTTGTTGCTGCATCTGTTGCTGTTGCTGGTGATGTTGCACCTGTTGCTGCACTTGTTGTTGCACTTGTTGAACTTGAACTTGCTGTACTTGATGCTGTTGTTGTTGCAACTGCTGTTGCTGCTGGTGTTGCTGTTGTACTTGTTGTTGTTGATGCCGTTGTTGCTGCTGCTGTTGTTGTTGTTGTTGCTGCTGTTGTTGTTGTTGCTGCTGCTGTTGTTGTTGATGTTGCTGTTGTTGCTGTTGTTGCTGCTGCTGTGATTGCTGTTGTTGGAGAAAAATTATTGGCTCCATGTTACGCCCATTATCCTATAAATATTTTTAGCATGAACTTTAATCCTTCAAGGTTCTATTTTTTCAATTGATAGTGGTGGTCTGTATTTTTTAGTTAAATAATTTACAGTCACAGTCGTTTCGTCAAGGTGTCACATGTGGGTCAGTTGATTGAATCCATTCTAAGTCGTTGATTCCTTTCAATTTACTAAATTGGGACATTAAAAAATATAGGACAAGTAGTTAGTTGACCGTCTACAGCTACGGAGGTTGTACACGGAGAGGTTTGCCACGTTAGCTGCGCGGTTCATTTGTTTTCCAGCCACGAATTTGTGCGTAGCGTGGCTGTCAGTCGGTCGCAGTGGACGACCCCGCCCGCGAAGCTAAGAACTCGTGCGCAGAACACCCGCGGGCAGTTTTAAAACGGTTCGGTTACCAAACTTACTTGTTCATGCACCAGCATGTGTTTCTTCAAGTTGTGTAGATACATATACGTCTTGACGCACAGCCCACACTTGTAGCGCGTGATCTTCTGCGGCGTGCGCTCCACCTGACCCTGGACCTGCAGGACCTGCTGCGTGTCCTGCACTTGGATTTGAACTTGGGGTTGAACTGGAATAACGTTAGAATTTTCGTTTAGTTATTAATTGTCCTATTTAACAGTTTATCAATATAGTCTGTAACTCTAGTGACTACTGTATATAAATTATTTTATTCATCGGTAACCCTCAATTTAATCATTGTTTTGTTTTTAGTGTTATTTTTTTCACGTAATTATATTCACGTAAAAAAAAAAGAAGTTTTTTAAAAATAGTCTTATAAGTTAGATTGTAATCAATTATTGAGAAACGGGTTCTTTTTATATAAAAGATTAAAAAAAAAACCAGCCAAGTGCGAGTCGGACTCGCGCACCGAGGGTTCCATACAAACCTATTACATATTACTTAACTTATTAAATATATTTTTATTATATGATGTAACTAAAGGTAAATTGCGGTTTACGATTTATTAAAAAAAAACTACTTACTAGATCTCGTTCAAACCAATTTTCGGTGGAAGTTTACATGGTAATCTACATCATATATTTTTTTTAGTTTTATCATCCTCTTATTTTAGAAGTAACAGGGGGGCGACACATTTTACCAATTTGGAAGTGTCTCGCGCAAACTATTCAGTTTAGAAAAAAAATGATAGTAGAAACCTCAATATCATTTTTGAAAACCTATCCATAGATGACACGTATGGGTTTAATGAAAAAAAAAATTGAGTTTCAGTTCTAAGTATGGGGAACCCCCAAAATGTATTGTTTTTTTTCTATTTTTGTGTAAAAATCTTAATGCGGTTCACAGAATACATCTACTTACCAAGTTTCAACAGCATAGTTCTTATAGTTTCGGAAAAAAGTGGCTGTGACATACGGACGGACAGACAGATATGACGAATCCATAAGGGTTCCGTTTTTTTGCAATTTGGCTACGGAACCCTAAAAATGGTCCGTTGATCTTGATCACAAGGCTAAGTAGCGTTTGATTCCCAGGTCGGGCAGAAGAGCAGCACGGGAGTAGCCCAGAACTCTAGGAGTTACTTTAACTTGATACATCTTTTGTATTTAATAGTATTTTACCTTGGTTTGGTGCATCAGGCAAGTCCTCAGTAACGGTGACGGTCTGATGGTCTGCGCGGTCTGTATCCTTGACCTGCGGCGCCTCCGCACTGTTCTCCGACGCGGACGACTCCGTCTCCGACTTCGCGTGCGTCTTCACGTGCTTCTTGAATGAACTTGATTCAACGTAACCTGATACAAAAACGACAGTGGGATAGGTAAAGCTTTTTTCGACACAATTAATCTCTATGCCTTAACATTACTCTGCATTACCGAAACGTATTTTTTTTTTCAGTTTTTAGAGAGAGCAGCTGCTTTTACAGGAAATTGAAACTTCCTTTTTAGTTAAATTCAGCTCAAAAGTTAGAAGATGAAGCTAGTTGCCCATTCCAAAGCGCAGTAGGTACCTATGAAGAAGAACGAGCAAGAAACACCATGGACACACTTTTAAATGAAAATATTGACAAAAAATTGTTTACGTCATTCATGTTGAAATTATACATGTGACAACAATGTAGAAAGACACGCACGTGCAAAAGCGTACGTAGTAAAAAAGATAAAAACAAAAACTATCAATTCAGAAAACAAAATAAGCCGTGGCATCTAAGGGATGACCCGTCCGTGCTGACGGCGACATTCACGAACATGACGTATGGATCTGCACCATTCAGCTCAACCATTTAGAAAGGAACTTAATGATCCAACCCACGGCACCAGCGAGACATTTGAGTGAGCATGACATAGATACTCTCTGCTGCGTTTTATACAAGATTTAAATTTCATTTCATTCAGTTGGAGTATGATGTCGGTACATACCCTTCCCACACACAGGACACTGGTATTTCTTCTCGCCGGTGTGGTGGCGGCGATGCACAGCGAGGTAAGACGCCGAGCTGAACCGCTCTCCGCACTGGTTGCACTCGAATAATTTCTCTCCAGTATGCTTGCTTGAGTGAACGCGGAGCTCTGTGCGCGATGTGCAGCCTTTGAGGCAGACTGGGCATACGAACCTGGGGGGAAAGACGGAGTTCCTACTTATATTATAAATGTGAAGCTTTGAATGTTTGTTAGTCAATCACGCAAAAACGGCTGAACCGATTTGGATGTTTGGCACACAGATAATTTAAAACATGGGTTTATAATAGGTAAGGTTAGTTTATTCAGGTAGAACGTTCCCGTGAGAAAATTTCCGATAGTACAGTAATTAGTGATCGAATAGAACACAGAATACATTTTATGAAAATGATACATTTAAACAAATATTTTTATTTTTAAGTAACTGCAAACAATGTTTAATAAATAAATAAAACTTTTTAAATGGTTTACTGTGATAAATAAGTACCTCTTGTTCCCAGTGTGTGTGAGCATATGGTTGTTCCTGGCGGACGAGGTGGTGAACCTGGCGGAGCACACCTTGCAGCAATAGGGCTTCTCCCCCGTGTGCGTGCGGCGGTGGTAGATCAGCGCCGACTGTTGCGCGAAGCGGCGCTCGCAGAACTGGCACTCGTAGGGCCGCTCGCCTGGACACACGACATGTGTTGTAGTAGGCATAATAATGACCAGGGGGCTTGTGGCTAAGTAAAAACAGCAACACGGGTCGATAGATCAGGTTAAGCTACGCTTCCGCGGTTTGTCCGTGGATGGGTGACCATTTTTACATACCAAGGCCCTATCGTGCCTCGGAAAGCACGTTATGCCGTTAGCTCCGGCTGTTATTCGTAGATCTTTGACAGCCCGAAAGTCTGACAACCAGTCTTACCAAGGGGTATCGTGTTACCCAGTAACTGGGATGTGCAAGTTAGATAGGTAGACGCTCCATGTAAAGTTCTGGTAGTCAGCTATATCCGGTAAGTTTGGAAGCCGAGGGTCATGGTGTTGGGAAAAGGCTAGGCAGATAATGAATAATAATCAGCCTACATTGTTCCCACTGCTGGGACACAGACCTCTTCACGGTGTGGGATTGGGGCCTAATCCACGAGGTGGGTTGGTAGAGGCCACTTGTCTTCGAATTTTTGGTTCTAGGACATGCCGGTTATCTCACGATATTTTCCTTCACCGTTTTGAGAGCAATGATCATGATATAATTTACACAAAGTTTTCTTATCTGGGTTTGAATCTAGAACCGTACTCGGTAAGTCGCGGTCGTTTTCACTGGCCCACTGCTCTTAGGAGGCTTACAAAAATAAAATAAATTAATTAAACAATTACATGGGCAAGTACCATCACCCCAGATATATGCACTCGAGTTGCCATTCACTCATTATAAAACAAAAAAAACTTGCGACCGAAAGATTTTCCTTCGGTAAAAATCTTCCATACAAACTTTCATAGTGCCTTTAGGCCATGAATTCTAAAAATCTCTATAGTGCTCACTCTCGTTATGGAACTGGGTGTCTACTCTCAAAGCTCGAAATCTGTAGTTTCGCGCGAAGTTACAGGCGCAAACTAAGAATGCATGACACACGAATTGACGGTTGCCCTTACTCACGACGTGTATTTGCCCGCCCTAAAAAATAATCGGATCGGGTTCATTCCGATGTATCGAACTACTTTCGGACGGGCCCGTATGTTCGTTGACACACTTTCAGAGTAGGCCACATCTATCTATATAAATAAAAAGACAAGTCCTGACTGACTGACTGATTGACTGACTCATCAACGCGCAGCCGAAATCCTTGGAACTAGAAAGCTGAAATTTTGCACAGAGGTTCCCTTTATAGTGTAAACAAGGAATAAGGAGGGATTTTTTGATATTCAACCCCTAAGGGAGTTAATTAAGGGATGAAAGTTCCGCGCGGGCGAAGCCGCTGGCAAAAGCTAGTATAAATAAAGAGTCCTGACTGACTCATCAACGCCCAGCCCAAACCGTTGGACCTAGAAAGCTGAAATTTTGCACAGAGGTTCCCTTTATAATGTAGACAAGGAATAACGAAGGATTTTTCGAAATTCAACCCCTAAGGGAGTTAAATAGGGAATGAAAATTCCGCGCGGGTGAAGCCGCTGGCAAAAGCTAGTGTTGTATGAAATTGCAAATTCTGTCAATTAATTTATTATTAGGTACAGACGCCAGCACATCAAGCTACCCCAAACTGTCGTATTTTCCCAACTGAACATGAACCTTATGCTCATGGTGTAAAGTTGAAAATCTATCAAAGAAATTTGACAGATTGGGGTAGCTTGATGTGCTGGCGTCTGTACAAGATGACCATGTTCTGATATCCATTATTTATTACGTACCAGTATGCACCCTCATGTGCGCGTTCAGCTTGGACACCTCATAGAATCCCTTGTTACAGACATTGCACACGTGGTTGCGGATGCCGCGGTGCTTCTTCATGTGTTGGCATAGGGTCGAGTGTCGCCTGAAAGTCTTGTTGCACTCGTTACACTTCAGCGGCTTCTCGCCGGTGTGCAGGCGGAAGTGAACCTTGTGTCCAAGAGGATAGGTGTAGATTTTAAAAGCATGAATAAAACAAAATATATCATGAAGGAAATGTATTGAATCGTCCAGTTTATATCTGATTACTCCAAACCACGGTGGTGATGAAATATAAGACATTTTAGGGAAACATTTTGGTATTACATTTTCATGTTTAAATACAGTAAGCTTGTAAATTTTCGTAATGGTCCAGTGGTTAAGGCCTCACTTCTCATGCACGAAGTTGTGGGTTCTCCGTTAGAAATAGGGCAAAATCAGTTGTCCAAAGTGCACGTAGGCAAGATAAAACGAAATGAGAAGATGAGATGAGAGTCCATGCAAGCCGGGGAAAAACACACGGGCAGAAACAACATATATCCAGAAACAAAGCCAAAGGTCGTCGTAAAACACCAGAAGTAAACATTCAAGATGCGAGCCACAAGAAGCTACTATACTATAAGCAAGAAGCTCTAATAGTATTATGCTCTGTGCGAATGACTTAAACTGTCACGTCATTCATAAAATACATGTCTTGACTTTGCCATGGACAAGTGACATAAATCCCGTAACACACATACCATAACCATAATATGCAATGTATACAAACACACATAAACCATAAACTTACTGCTTTTCCCATGGGGGTAAAAAGAAAGTACAAAACGTCCCCTACGTATATGTACTCCTTTTGGTTTGACCACGCTCATTTATCTAGTCATTTAGACGCATCGTATTTATTGCACCGATATGGCATAATAGCATAATCAGATTATAATGTTTTGCACTGCTGGGACAAAAGCCTCCTCTCTGTGAAAGGGAGTGGGCCCTAATCCACCGCGCGTCTTCGAATTCTTTGTCTCTAGGCCAGATGAAGAAATTTCCTGCACCGTTTTGATAGCAATAGTGATGAAATTAAATGCGCAAAGTAAAGTGACTGCCTAGGTTTGAACTCACGACCTACAACTCGTAAGTCGGGGCCTTTCCCACTGGGCCACCAGTGCTATCCTGAACTGATATGTTGTGTTAAGTAAACATAAGGTGTCAAATGTATAATTATTAGGTATAGCTGTTCGTGTGTCTGGTAAAATAACAGAAAGTAGGTGAATGTTGTAAATGTCACAAACATATTTAAAATTAATAGGGTATTTTACAATTTTTCAAAAACTATTCTAATTTGAAGATTTGAACGAGATATTTAACAGAAAAATAAAAATAAATTGATTTCTATCCATTTTCTGAATTAAAAACGATTTAAACCAAATTAATTTTTCGTTGTTTTGATTTCACCGCCAAAACGCCTCTTACGATGACTTTTTATCACGTGACGTCAACTTTGTGTAAACTAAAGTAGTTAGTAAGTACTCGTAAATAAGTGAATGTCGAGTTTATAATTTATATGAGTAGGTATGGTATGAGTATAAATGATTAAATGTTTATAACCACTTTATGTACCAATCTTTTTTGTAATCCATAATGATATATTTTATAGTTCTTTTTTATCACTGTTCCTTTCCTCCCTGCCATCTAATCTCTTCACCACCCATGGTTGACTGGTAGAGAATGCCTAAGGCATTAAGTCCGCCTTTGTACCTTTTTGTGTGCGAGAAGTTTAAATAAATAAATGTAGGATGAGTGTTTGTTCTGAGTGTTAAACCTATGAGGAATGGAATGCAATGCATGAGAGAGAGAGAAGGAACGATAGTGCGAGAGGGAGAGGGAAAGATGGCGGATTTTGAACGGCGAAGCAAAAGGAGGAAGAGTTACAAAACGAAGTTAGAATATTTTTATGAAGAATTACGAGCATTTTCATGTACCAGTGTTCTGCAAAGTTATATTAAACCACTAGTAATTTATCTCAAAATATTTTATTTGCCCGCAATCCCCATTCTACATAAATAAAAAATTAACAAGATTTTTTATGGATAGAAAGTGATATTACTGGTGTGCGGTGCCTCTGTGCACAAATACTTCTAAAACGGCGCCAGACTGGTGTCGTTTATACAGAGTTGACGTCACATGTCACGTGATAAAAAATCATCGTAAGGAGCGTTTTGGCGGTAAATTCAAAACAACGAAAAATAAATTAGATTTTAATCGTTTTTAATTGAGAAAATGTGTATTAATAAATTACTTTTATTTTTCTGTTAAATTTAACGTCCCAATCTTCAAATTAAAATAGTTTTTATCAAATCGGAAAATACCCTATTACCTTAGGTACTATAATAATACCATAAGGTGTCCTGCACTAAATATCTGTTTGTATGATATGATAGATTACTAATAGACTTACAAAGTAATTATTTCATGCTATATTGAATTTCTCATCATGGCAATAGCTTCGCCCCCATTACATGGGGCTTAAACATAACTGGCGAAATCTGGGTGCACATAGGTATACTTCTGCCTAACCCTTCTGGGATTACAGGCGTGATGTTATTTGTATGTTGAACCAATCACTATATCTAAATATGCATTATTTTGAAAACGTATAGTTATTGTTTTGTGTATAGGTACCTGTCATAACTAAAGAAAATAGTGTTTCCATTACATTTAAGAACCAATTATTCTATTGTAAACAAAATGTGTATTTTTAACTTTCACTTCCGTAATCACTAAACACGCATCATCATCATCATTTCAGCCGAAAGACGTCCACTGGTGGACATAGGCCTCCCCCAGGCTCGTCCACTTCGAGCGGTCTTGTGCTTCCCACATCCAGTGGTTACCCGCGGCCTTCACAAGGCCATCGGTCACGCATATCAATATTTATTTTTCTAACTCTGTTAAGTATCTAAATTACAAGTCATGTTTTTTCGAAGAATGGAATATGTACATTTACTCTCCTGTATGGTATGTACTATTTACCATTTTATTTCAAAGAATTGCAACATTAGTAACTCATGGACGGAAATCAAAATATTACAAACAACGATACTCTTATAAATTGATATTTTCCTGCAGCGATGTGCGGAGAAATTATAGCAACAATGTAAATTCAAATATTATACGGTGATCATAGTCGTTATTTTTTAAATATAAATAAGTCTTTGTCCGTGCTGGGCCACACTTTATCCATGTCCTTTAGCCTGCTTCCTCGTTTTGACAAATACTGGCTGTATGCTTAGTAAAAAGTTTACGATAAAACGGATAAAACGAATATTGCGGTCATGGCGTATCGTGCCAAAATTGACATAAAAACTATTTAAAAAATATTTTGTTTGACACACCAACACACAGAGCATACTATTATTTACGGAAAAAACAACACACCAAGTTGTTCGAAAAGATTAGCTGTTACCATTGATTTTACAAACATTTTTCTATTTCTATACATTTAATGACATTAGCGACACAGACATTATTATCAAATAGATCGCAATGGGATTCGATTTCTATGGCATCTTGGGCGTGAAGCGCAACTGTAGCCAGCTGGACATAAAGCGCGCATACCGCCGTCTGGCCCTGAAGTACAATCCTGAGCGACACGGCGACGACGAGAACATGAAACGCATCTTCTGTCTGATCGCAGAAGCCTACGAGGTCCTAGTCGACCACCAGCACCGCGCCGTCTACGACCAATACGGAGAGGAAGGCCTCAAGCGCGGCGTGCCCGGCCCCACAGAGTTCATTCAACCCTACCGTTACCACCAAGAACCTCTCCAAACCTACAACGACTTCTTCGGCACCTCCAACCCTTACGCAGACCTATTAGATTACTATGAAAACCCCCCGCCGATGTTCGAGTCTCCGGTAGGCAAAGGGTACAAGGAAAAGGACGCAACTATAGTTAGACCACTCGCACTGTCCTTAGAAGAAGTATACAAAGGAGGGCTCAAGAAAATGAAGATACAGAGACTCGTATTCACAGATGAGACGTGCACCGAACTAAAGTTGCGGGAGAAAGTTCTGTCTATACCAATAAAAGCCGGTATATACCCGAACACCGAGGTGAGGTTCAAGGAAGAGGGTGATCAGGGACCAACGAGGATTCCCGCCGACGTTATATTTATAACTGAAGATCGTCCGCATGACACGTTCGTCAGGTCAGGTCTGAGCGACTTGCTTTACATCAAGAATAAAACGTTAAAAGAAGCGTTGTGTGGGTTCATGGAAACTATTACAACGTTGGATGGCAGAATATTAAGGATCAAAATAACGGACGTTGTGACTCCCACTTATGAGAAGGTAATAGAAGATGAGGGGCTCCCACTACCAGCTTGCCCCACTAAAGCAAAAGGCAATCTCATTTTAAGATTTAACGTCTCGTTCCCGGAGTATTTGTCGCAGCGCAGTAAAAAAGCGTTCGAGGAAGCGTTCAGAGTCATAGATGTAGAGGAAGAAAAGTTTGAAAAGTTACAGTGTGGTACTCTATCTGAGGTCTCTTTGGTTTAATTAGCTTTGCTAGTTTTTAGACGAAGCAAAAGAAAGTAAATTAACTCCTGTAATTTTATTCTCTTTTTGGTTCCGTCGGATATTAGGAGGTACGTCTTATTTCGAACTCCAAACTTCTGGACCTACAATATTTTATTTATATCTGTCACCGTAAGATTTTGAACACCGTTAGTTTATAAATTAAATAATCTATCTCGCGAGATTGTAAACTGTCGATAAATTGTGAACTGGTATGAAGACAGATAGTACCGCAACTAAATTGTCAAGTAACTGCCACTAACATGGAAGTAGCGCTCGCCGGCCGCCGCCACTGTCGAGGCACCGCTCGCATCGCTCGCTCGGCTCGCGCGCGGTTGTTCGCAGTTCTAACCGAACCTATTCGGTCGGTAAGCAGGTAAGCAATATGGTGCAGTTCACAATTTATCGACAGTTTACAATCTCGCGAGATATAAATAACGGTGTTCATAATCTTACGGTGACATCTACAACAAATTAAAAAAAAAGTGTCTGTATGTAATGTCGTGGTAATGTCAAAATAACAGGTTTTTACTAAATGCTTCTGAAAGTGAAGCTGAACAATACGGCGCTTGAAACACAAAAAAACATTTTTTTAATTTCTATACGTCTGTGCTCCGACTAATCTTCGAAACGGCTGGACCGATTTGATGAAATTTGGTATGAGGATACTTTGAACTCTGGGTTTAGGACATAGGTCTCTACCCTCTTACTAATAAACACGGAAAAAAGTTATACCGGGAATAACAAGAGGAATAACCATATATGTTCATAGAATTAAACTTGAAATAATTTTTTGTGTTTATTAGTAAAAGGGTTAGACTTTTTATCGACATATCACGTGGGCGAAGCCGTGGTTGGAAGCTAGTTACATGTAAAATGCCATAGAATTTTTGTTCTAACTTAACTCCTGGCATGCGATCTTACCTTCAGATCAGTCGGGTTATAGAAGCTCTTGTTACAATTCGTGCAGACGTAGGGCCGCTCACCGCGATGCCGCGCCATGTGCGACCGCAGAGCATATCCACTGTAGAAGCGCTTGTCGCACACAGAGCATAGGTGTGTTTTCTGCTCGAAGTGCGTCTGTCTGTGCCGGTATAGCAGCGTCTTGCTCTGAAACGTTCGCTGGCACACCGAGCATGTTGGCTGCTTAGCTGGACGCTGCTCGTGTGTTCGCATGTGCATCTTGAGCATGCCTGGGCCCTGAAAAAGTACATTGTTCAAGAGGAAGGAACTTATAAAAAATAATGTTAACAAAAATTACGCAGAAAGAAAACTCTAAAAGAGAAATTGAAGAAAGTAGTATCTATATCACAGAGTACATTTATACATATATAGGGAATAACAAGATTTTATTCTGTTTAAGTCGATAAGTGATTCTATGCAATACAAAAGGTCACAGAGCATAATACACACAGAGTACTATTTTATAATATTAGGTCTTTACCTATGAAATTGCCGTTCTGCAGTACTGGCCATTTCAAATCAAAATAATTTTTGTTTGGCTAAGAATTCTAATTTCAAATTAATTTTATTTTAAAAACATGGATTTTTTTTCTAAAAGTAGTCATTTCTTTATTGATTAGTGTTACATTTTCATCGCATTTCAATCTTTTTCGTCATCATGGATACGTTAAAAATTCGAGTAATTATGGAATATGAGTACCGTCGTGGCAGCAACGCGGCACAAGCGGCACGCAACATCAACGACGTTTACGGAGCTAACACTACAAACCAACGCACCACCTGTTATTGGTTTGCTCGCTTCCGTTCTGGAAATTTCGACCTGAAAAATGAACCTCGCGGTCGTCCGAAGACTTTGGTCGACAATGACGAATTAAAGGCGATTGTGAAAGCTGATGATACACAATCTACGGCTGAATTAGCAGCAGCTTTCGACGTTAGCGTCAAAACAATGGTCCATTTGCGTCAAATTGGCAAGGTAAAAAAGCTTGACAAATGGGTGCCCCACGAACTCAATGATCGCCAGCGCGAAGTACGCGTCGAGACGTGCCTTGCACTGCTCAACAGACACACAAATGAAGGAATTTTGAACCGCATTGTTACCTGCGATGAAAAATGGATTCTGTTTGATAACCGTAAGCGCTCAGCAAGTTGGTTGGATCCTGGTTCAGCACCTAAACAATGCCCTAAACGAAAACTTACCCCTAGAAAAGTGATGGTCACTGTTTGGTGGTCTAGCGCCGGTGTGATTCATCACAGCTTCTTACCAAACGGGGTGAGCATTACTGCAGATGTGTACTGTGAAGAACTGAACACAATGATGGAGAAGCTGGCGCATCTCCAACCAGCATTGGTCAATCGCTCGTCTCCGCTGCTCCTGCACGACAACGCGCGACCTCATACTGCACTGCAGACGGTCTCCAAGTTGCAAGAACTGGGGTTGGAAGCTCTCCGTCATCCGCCCTACTCACCAGACCTTGCGCCTACAGACTACTACTTTTTCCAGAATTTGGATAACTTCTTGGCGGGAAAAAAATTTAATACCCGAGAGGCAGTACAAAATGCCTTTGAAGAATTTGTTGCCTCCCGTCCAGCTGATTTCTTTAAGAAGGGCATCAATAAACTGCCACTGCGATGGCAAAGATGCATTGATTGCATGGGTGATTACTTCGATTAATACAAATAAAAAATTCATGAAAAAAATTCGTTTAAATTTTTTCATACAAAACGGCATTTCATAGGTAAAGACCTATTATAATACAAAAGGTGCTTATAAATGACATAGTCATGCGCTAGCAAAGAGGTTGATATGCATCCACAGAGCATAATATTATAATAGGTCTTTACCTATGAAATTGCCGTTTTGTATGAAAAAATTTAAACGAATTTTTTTCATGAATTTTTTATTTGTATTAATCGAAGTAATCACCCATGCAATCAATGCATCTTTGCCATCGCAGTGGCAGTTTATTGATGCCCTTCTTAAAGAAATCAGCTGGACGGGAGGCAACAAATTCTTCAAAGGCATTTTGTACTGCCTCTCGGGTATTAAATTTTTTTCCCGCCAAGAAGTTATCCAAATTCTGGAAAAAGTAGTAGTCTGTAGGCGCAAGGTCTGGTGAGTAGGGCGGATGACGGAGAGCTTCCAACCCCAGTTCTTGCAACTTGGAGACCGTCTGCTGTGCAGTATGAGGTCGCGCGTTGTCGTGCAGGAGCAGCGGAGACGAGCGATTGACCAATGCTGGTTGGAGATGCGCCAGCTTCTCCATCATTGTGTTCAGTTCTTCACAGTACACATCTGCAGTAATGCTCACCCCGTTTGGTAAGAAGCTGTGATGAATCACACCGGCGCTAGACCACCAAACAGTGACCATCACTTTTCTAGGGGTAAGTTTTCGTTTAGGGCATTGTTTAGGTGCTGAACCAGGATCCAACCAACTTGCTGAGCGCTTACGGTTATCAAACAGAATCCATTTTTCATCGCAGGTAACAATGCGGTTCAAAATTCCTTCATTTGTGTGTCTGTTGAGCAGTGCAAGGCACGTCTCGACGCGTACTTCGCGCTGGCGATCATTGAGTTCGTGGGGCACCCATTTGTCAAGCTTTTTTACCTTGCCAATTTGACGCAAATGGACCAATATTGTTTTGACGCTAACGTCGAAAGCTGCTGCTAATTCAGCCGTAGATTGTGTATCATCAGCTTCCACAATCGCCTTTAATTCGTCATTGTCGACCAAAGTCTTCGGACGACCGCGAGGTTCATTTTTCAGGTCGAAATTTCCAGAACGGAAGCGAGCAAACCAATAACAGGTGGTGCGTTGGTTTGTAGTGTTAGCTCCGTAAACGTCGTTGATGTTGCGTGCCGCTTGTGCCGCGTTGCTGCCACGACGGTACTCATATTCCATAATTACTCGAATTTTTAACGTATCCATGATGACGAAAAAGATTGAAATGCGATGAAAATGTAACACTAATCAATAAAGAAATTACTACTTTTAGAAAAAAAAATCCATGTTTTTAAAATAAAATTAATTTGAAATTAGAATTCTTAGCCAAACAAAAATTATTTTGATTTGAAATGGCCAGTACTGCAGAACGGCAATTTCATAGGTAAAGACCTAATATTATGTCCCGACCACAGGCATGTTTGTGGTCCCGATAGTACAATTTTACTCTTGGCTTAAAAGATTTTGTGATGTGCTATCGTATCGTTTAGTTTGCGTACCAACAGTCTACGAAACTAAGTATAACCCTAGAATAAAATAGGTACACATTTTAAATTGCAATATAGTCTTCAATATAGTCCTCACCTTAAAAGTCCTATCACAGATGGGGCACATGGGCGGCTTCTTACAGTTCGCCTTGATCCAGTTAGTATGTGATCGCATGTGCTGCTTCAGCCAGCGTGCGTGCTTGAACTCCTTGTGACAGAGGTTGCATACGTGTCTGCCTGGGGACACCGTGGAGGTTGCTTGGAACAGGACCAGTTGGAGGTAGTTCTCCTCGTCAGAGTTGAGACCTTCTTTGTCTTTCATTTGGACGAGATCTGTGTCCAGCTAGAATTAAAATATGGGGTGAAGACTCTTCTGAGTGTCTACTACTAAATTAGGGTCACGATCTCACCGAGGATCCATCAAGAGCGCAAAAAATACCTGGAAACACTTTGTATGATTTGTTTCATAGAACAAGCCGTGTCTGGGTCATCCGCAGCCCTAAAAGCTCCTCAATAAAATAACAAACCATACAACCGTGAATACCTTCTCAACATCGAAGTCTTGTTTATGTTCAGTATCAGGCGCGTCCGTGGATGGCTGGTCTGGCGTAGGCGCGAAGAACCCATCCAGGATCTGACTCGTGTTTGGCAGGGGGACCTCCATGTACTGTATGTACGGCTCCGTGCAGTTCAGGGTTAGCATCTTCTCTTTCTGTGCAGAGATGGACAAATACTTGTAATGTAGGAAGTATTCCTACGCCTATAGATCACGGCTATAGATACGTATCCACCGGTAAAATGTTCTTTTCTAACTTTAAGGGTCAGTACAGACAGAACGGAAAAATATATAAGCAATTTACTGGCTCCATTGCATTACCATAGCCTAAAGTAGAAAATCGTATGAATATCAACACACAGCTCGCGCATGCTTGCTACTCGGTTTCTAACGGTTTGAATTGCAGCCAGGGAAGGCTCGGTATTTCCTATCTGAACCAACCCTACTGGTTTCACACGTTTATTGTATTTTTCTAGAGAAGTTAGGGCCGCAAAAGCGTTGCAACGATTAATGAAGATCGACGTCGATTAGTGAGTAACAGCGACATCATCTTAAAAGTTTCATAACACTCAGCTCTTGCATATAGTTAAACATTTTCTAGAGAAGCAGGCCATGTGGGCGGCTGGCGGGATACGCCGTGAACTATGCCAGTAGACCGTACCTATGGTCCGCTGTGGTCCCACAAATTCAAATAGTTTTTTTTTTTTCATTGCCTTACTAGTTAAGAATAGTAAGTAAATGCATTTAAAAGTGTTCTTCAACTGCCGGCCGCTCATGTGGCCTGCGGAGATAAGTTATAAAAAATCACATTGGCTTGCAATAAAATAATTTATGTGGGCAGCCTAGCCCGATGTTTTTGCAATGCGATTGCGACGGCGGCGTCGCACCGCATTTTTAGTTTCAAGGTGGAAGCTCCAGCCCGCGAAAACCAATTATTTTTTTAAGTTTTTTTGCAATTTGCAGGTCAGTACCAGGTTTTATGTTAATTTAAATATGTATGATACGCGACCGTAACACGTACGTAATTACAAAATTATTATTAGCATTAAAATCATCAAAGCAACCCTCTAAATTCATTTTATTCCTTATAAATGACTTTTTCATGAAATAGTCTTTCAAATGGAACCATTCAGCTTTCACTTTAATTAAGGTTGTATTCTCTAACTTACCCCACACCGATTCAAGATCATCCCAGCCAGTTCCTTACCTCTTCCCTCTCCCTCTTAAAGGCCTCTTCTGCCATCCGCGAGGCATGCTCTCGCAGCGTGATGTCATTCCTTTCTACCAGGTCCTTGAAGGCATGGCACCGAGAGATCTGGTGCACACACTGGAGACACAGTTGGGGAGGTAAACCGTCGCCCACTGCCACCTGCATTACGAGCAGAAACTTGTATAATGAACCAAATATTTTACTTAGTTCTTATGGTTGTTGAAATGGGACGAAAAAAAATGTCGTTTACGTACCCCGGTCTAAAATATGGCAAATCTAACTCTCTCTCTCTTCTATTTAGAAATAGACGATGCTCTCATCGTTTGTCTCTGTTATACCTGAGTGCAAGCCTCTTTTTTAAAGCTCGATCTGCCATTCGTTCTAACTCCTGGGGCAGGTAACCGACAAGACCGGAATTATCATGTCCACAGGAAAAACCGCACAGGTTGGCGAGACAGTAGGCGCGGTTGCAGCCAGACTTGGGGGGTCACAGACAAAGACTACATACTTAATCAGAAACTGTATTATATTTTCGAAAAAATACTATTTTAAGAAGGTTTACGTTCACGGCTTTGGGGGGTCTGACCCTTAGGAACCCCCATCGGACCGCGCCTGCCAGACAGTCGATCGGTTAGTTCACTAGTCAAGATCGCCCTAACCTGCCAGGGGTGCGGGTTGTTCGAAAGAGATACCGTGGCCCCTGGCACACGCGTGTGCGTAGTCCCAGCGGAAACATGTCGAATTTCTTAATTTCAGTTTAGCAGATATTTAGGGTATGACGTCGTGTAGATAATTGTGTATGGTAAATAAAAATTTGTGCATCCAACCAGTGGGGAGCTATTCAACAAAAACTGTTTCCGCTGGAACTACGTCATCCCAGCGGCACTATATATTTCCTATGGACTCTACAAGAAATAAAATACATACAATTATTAGTGTGTAACGAGAGTAAATGGAAATTTGTGTGTCATTAAACTGCGGAGATAATCAAGTTGCCGCTGCGCTACATTTGGCTATTTGATGAAAATCATGTAAAACAGTATAGTGCAGAGTTGTGATTTTTTACGCACTTTGAATTTGTGTACCTATATAGTGTGTGAAAACAGAATTTGGAAAAAATATACCGTTCAGAAGATATACACGTAAAAGTAAAATAAGGTTATTATGTCCAAGTACTTAAAATAAGAAGTCTAGAGCCTAACTTATAACGTTTATTTGTATCTTGTAAGGGTCTACAGTGCCTTGCCAATTTTCATTTACGTGGTATTTGTAATAATGAGCAATGGCATAATTTACTACGACTGGACCACTCTATTGTAGGTACGATATCCGATTGTAGGATTTTTTATGGAAATGAAGAATAAAAGATATTCCGATATTAATTAGTGTATTAATGCATCACACGTAAGATTTCAGCTCCTTACACTAAATAATTAAAGAGATATAACAAAAGTACCAGAACAACCGCAACACCAAGTTTGAGAGGCTACGAAGAAGCGGCGGTGCAGTAGGTAGAGCTGATATTCTATATTTTCCAGTTTTGTACCATATTGAATTGGTACAGGTGGGCAGTCACACATTTCTTGAATAACTATATTAACTAGCTTAGGCCTGATTTTACCAAAGTCCGATATCTTTTATCCGTAGAATAAAATTTACGTCTGACAATTCTACTATAGAAAATCTGTCTAAAATTCAAAATTTATTCTCAGCATAAGACTTATTCTAGGTCTAAAAGTTTGGTGCAATTTGCCCTTAGAAGCAGATTTTCGTGCTATCAATACAAATGGATACGGGGCCCTGATAGCACTAACTTAAGAACGGTTATTTTAACTGTAGGTGCTCAAACACACACTACCTACCTACATACTTACTCAGTGAGGATCATAGCAGACACTGACCTAACTCACGCAGAAAACGAGAAATTGAGGCGATCACCCGCCATCAGAACCCAATGTTGAAGGCTGAGCGAATGACTACGAATGTGGTATTCGTAGTCAGTCGCTCAGGCTTCAACGTTTGATCGAAGTAGGTATGTATCAAAAAGCGAAAACAAATCAGAAATAACAAATAGGTAGATAAGTATGTAAATGCCCACATAATATTTTTGTAAGGATTATTAGAGATTGGGCGTTTGAGTAGAAATGCGGTCAAAATCAAGACCCATTTGGAGTGCACGTATATATAAAAAAATGCGTCAAACGGGTATAGGTAGAGTACCTACTAAGTACCTACTCTACCTACATTTTACATTGCGCTAGGTACTTATAGCACTCAAATTAAGGTACATCGACACGACGCGGCCGATTTGATCGGCGCAGGGATGTGCTTGTGCTGCCTGTCTGTGTCTATTTAGCTATTTCGCTCGCTCACCCTCGCCGACGAACGGAGCTTGCTTATTGGCCGGTCAACGGCTAAGTACGCTTTATTGGCTACGTGTCTGTGAGCGAGCGTGATGACGGAACTCACCCCCAGCCATGAGCCACTGAGTGATTGACAGCTTATCCGCTGTTCGTGGGAACGAATCGTTGCATGGAATATCCTACAGATTACTGTTTTATGCGGCTAGGTGTTGGTGCACAGTTTTTAATTTTAACGTTATTATAAAGTGCTTCATTCTTATATAGCAAAATTTTCGTACATTTTCATTCGGTTGTCAGAAGGGAAATCCCTTTGTGCCCGATAGAAAGAGCCGGCCCGAAAATTGAGAGGACCGAGACAGCACTGACTAACCGACTCGAATGAAAGAGATAGTGCAACTCTCGTTCTCTCTCTTTCTCACACACTTTTGGGAAATCGACGGAATCGTTATGATTCCGGTCAAGCCAATAATTAGCAATTCCTCTGATTTTTTTTAGTCGCTCGGTATAATTAATTCCAGGCTACAACTATAAAACTTCCTTTCCGTCTAAAACCTGCTAAGACAATGATGTTCCAATTATTATGACCAATTAAAATGGATTGACTGTTGTCGGGACTGGAGCACCGCACCGGAGAAAACGGTGGTGAATCTAATAAACTAAAATAACCTAAATTCTCAACTAATCTAAGCCTAAATTATTCATGTGAGCGGTACAATACATTTCTATCAAATCACCATCGAACGGTTAACTCGTGTAACATTTAAAGTAGGTATATTTTTTATTCATAATACCAAAAAAATGGTTACCTACTTTCGCACCTAGTGCATTTCGGTGGAGAAAAAAAGATAAAGGACAACATTTCCAGATTCCGCACCTATCTCGGTCTTTCAGGTACATTTGGAAGCCTCCGTTTCAATCATCATGCGTGCCAACGCACACGCTAGAAAGAGAACGAATGACATTTCTCAACAAAATTTCGAGAATTCACACAGCTCCTCAGGAATTCGAAATTGTTCATATCTGATGACTTCTAAACAAAGATGACGCGATGTAAAGGACGATTGCTATCAATACATTCATATGGTGTTTCTCATGAGTGTGAAAGAGACAAAAATAGATTCCCAAAATATCTTAACAATTTGTCATCTCACCTGCACTTTCGATATGCCCATCAACATCGTCGCTGTGAGTTGATCAAATAGAGGTCTCATGTCCTTTTTTATCTCTAAGCAAGCACGACATATTTTGTCGAATTTCAAAGGTTTAATGGGAGCAGCCATTTTGAGCTGCACTACGAAGATGTTTTTGTCCTTGTTATACGATAGTGATTTTCACCACACAAACATTGTCTACAATTAACACCACTTGCTAAAAGCACCTTGGGATATTAATAAAAAAAAATAGACGGGTCTAGCAATATAAACATTCCTATTTTAACAGTAACAATAAAATTCACCACTCTAACTAGTCGCTTACAAAACCAAATAAGAAAGAAAGACTGTGACGATGGGTGGGGTGACGAAATTAGAGCGAGCGAATAAGCTGTGTCGGTTACGGCAAACAGTACATGTGAGAAAGAGATAGCTAATGGTTGAATGAGTTCGATAAAGTTGGCTATGAATAACTTTTGGTAGTTGTTATAAATCTTATTTCTTTACTGTCAAGGATGATATTGGCTTTATCCAAACTTTATGGGATTTTGTAACACTTAACAAGCTAGCGGACGCGAGAAATTGATAATACCTATATACTGCTTGTGTGACTGTATCCGACTCAGTAAGAAATTTTACAAAAGCTAAAGTCTGGCTTCACTCTTTTAGAAAATCCAGTCCCACCCAAAATATTCCGGATATAAAATGAAATGGCTGCTTAACGCGTCAATGTTTTGGATCAACGTTTGTCTCTCTCTCACTAAAGAGATTTCAATGGCACTAGAAAGAGATATTGGTATTACCTACTACTTTTGGCACTGGCTTTCCTAGTTCGTATGAATTCAATTTATCGTTGGAACAAAATGTCTTTTACGTTTGTTTTTTTTTTTTTTGTTGGAAAAATGCACGGACGTTTTTATTTTACCGTGGATTCTAATATATTTTTTGGCGTAGCAATACTATTCCAGATAATGCAAGTATTTATTCATAACAATATCTTAAACATGTATGTCTCGGTATCTCTGTCGCACTTACAAGGTAGTGGTTTCTTCCGTTTCATATTTCAGCTGTCAATTACCAAAACAGTGGGTTCGAAATGTCAAGTGTCATCACAATTTGTTTCGAATGAGTCAAAAAGTCGTAGTTTGGTTTCCATGAAAATAAATAAGCTGGATCGGAACAAAATACTCAAAAAGTGAAAAATAAATCAGTTTGTAAAATTTCATGTAAAATGACCGCAATGTCAGGGTCGTCGTGGGAAGGTTCGTATTTAACTGTAAATCAACAGAGTGCCGGTTCACTTGTTCAGAATATTATGACGTTGCATTGTAAAACTTATCAACGTATAAAATCATTTTTGGAAAAGCTTGTTTTTAAGTATTTTCACAGGAAAACTATATCTTAAGAAATCGTAAATTTCTGTAGAAATAACATTTAATCATGTGGGATGATGAGAAACTTACAGGTATTTGTTTGCTATTAGGTTCAATATCACAAAAAATAATCCAACCAATTTGTTAATAATCCAATTATTCACAATATCTATGAAATGATGAATCTTTCAGTAAATAGGCAGGCCGTCTAACACCATCTATCGGTCAGTGGGTCCTCTTAGATCAAATAAACATAACTGTTTAAACATTTTAGAGTTTCGGAAGCAAGCCCGCCTCCTCGAAAACGACATAGATGTGAAACTGGTGGCATTTAGCAAGCTGGGAGTGAGCTCGGCCAATACAGGGCTCAGCTCAGAGAGTGTACCTCTGATCAACAGTGATGACATGTTCGACACTATGTCTATGGAACTGCAGCAACTACTAAACAAGGTCAGTTTGTATCCTGTAGAAGTGTAGTCTTGTATGGTACTTCAATTGTTGTTTGTCAGTTCTTATATGGCTGAATCAAAGAAAACCTGCTCAGGTGAAGATTCACAGATGGCTCCGCCCTAGAGTTAAATGTGGTGCATTCCCAGAAACAATTGGGCAATTAATATCCTGTTGTCTGCACGCCACAGTAGCTGATGGTAGTCCCAAGCTCGTAGCCAAAGTCTGGGCTGACTGTATTTAGATTGCTCTCTAAGTAGAAGCTCTTGTATGGTCTGCAATTGCTAGTTGACAATTGCTGGTTGTATGTTTGTGTATGGTACTGCAATTGCTGGTTGTAAGTTTTTGTATGGTACTTCAATTGCTGGTTGCATGTTCTTGTATGGTACTGCAGTTGCTGATTGTAAGTTTGTGAGAAAATTTAAGCATTTTGGTAAATAGATGTAACTGTTGCCTCCAACAGTTTCAAGGTTTAAACTGCTACAAAATAATGCACATTGTATTAATTATTCATAATATTATCTGAGATTACTAAGAGTCTTGGCATAGTAGGTAAGTTTCACTGAGTTAACTCTCCTAGTTGTGACTTATCTATAATACTTGATTATTTATAAATAGCTTTTGCCAGCGGCTTCACCCATGTGAATGTCAGAAATGATCCAGCGGGAACGTTCTACTGTGATAAAAAGTATCCTATGTGTTAATCCAGGTTATTATCTATGTGTGTCAAATGTCATCCACATCTGCTCAGCCATTGTGGTGTGATTGAGTAACAAACATCCAAACATCGAAATAGCCGAACATAACAACGTTCATATCTATACATCTTCTATACAGATAAATAAAATTGGAATGTCAGTTTGTAATATTTACTAAAGCATATGGAGGTATACACGGTACATATACTTTTTTCTATTTTTGATTTTTTTTTTTTTGTCTGATTGTTCTGACTAATCTCTGAAACGGCTGGCTTTCACTGGCAGATAGCTGATGCAATAAGGAGTAACTTAGGCTACTTTTATTTTAGAAATTTGTTAAATTCCACACGGACAAAGTCACGGGCACATCTAGTTTATAATATTAGTAGGATCATAATGCAAATGGTTATTTCTCATTAGCTGTAATATCCATTATTAAAACACCTCTCTTAACTATTTTATTTCCATAAAATTCTAGCTGTCCTCAATAAATGACAAAATGGCTGATTTGGCACCAAGTGGCACAGCTACAATGCACACCATCAAGAGGCATAGAGAAATATTAATGGTGAGTTTATATTATGTAGTATCCATGATGCATCTCAAAAGCGCATAAAACCTGCCACCCCTGTGGAAGGGATCAAGGAGTCTCCAAAGTTGCTGATGACTAGCACAGCAGATTGTCGTAAACAGCAACAGCAACTTTCTTGGCAGCCCAAGGGTGTTGGGTGGTCAGTTTTCAGGGTTCGGGTTCAGACCTGTGTGTAACAGTCATTGCCACTAAAGGTGGTCTTCCAAAGTACTTAGAAGACCATGGCTGTTAAATTAACTTACAAATGTACCTTCCTGCCACGGATGCGGGTTGTTCGAAAGAGATACCGTGGCCCCTGGCATACAGGCAACTGAGGGAACACGGGTTGGTTTTAGTCAGTAAGTCTGACGCGCCCTCCTGCTCCACCCAGAGTGGTAGAAGAATGTTGATGATTTCCAAACCTCAAAAAAATAAAATACCTTTATTAACAGTTTCGTATCAAAAAATCATAATTCATTGATTGAAATTAGGCTCAGCATCCGAACTTTACTTTTTAGTTCACCGAAACACCCGCCGAAAAAATAGAATAGAATAAAGTTTGTTTCCAGTATTACAGCTACTAGTAGTAGTAGCTACACTTATACACAAAACTATAATAGGTACAGCAAGCAAAAGGTTTAAGCGTCAGCATTATGCTTAGGTCCCCCTAGCGGGTTGCTAAGCGCTGGTGTTCAGCTTAAACGTTTGAATCTTGTTTACAGATATTTTTTTTAGAAGAAATCACTTCCTAGTGCCTTTTTTGCTTTAGCTTGGAAAAGAAATATTGTTTAATAAATTCTACAGCAGCGCGCAGCAACTGTCTGTTAAGTTAGAAGAACTTAATTGTACACAATAGTTATTCTACACTTTTGTGTTATCATTACAGGACTACCAGCAAGAGTTCTCCAAGACTTCAGCCCGAGTTAACGCGCGGCGCGAGCGTGAGGAGCTCCTGCGGGGAGGCAGCCCACCGCCCGCCGCCACCATCGGCCTGTCGCGCCGGGACCAGTTCACCAAGGAGGCCAACCATCTACACAGGTATGATAAAACCTCCTTCTTCTTTCCACAAAGGGTTGGGCAGAATCGAGGAATTCGCCAGTTATGTTTAAGTCCTATGTAATAAGGGGCGAGCCTATTGCCATCAACCCGGCACAAATCCAGACTCCGGGTTGTTAATGAGAAATTCTAATAGAAAAACCCTATAACACTTTGCCCAACCTGGGAATCGCACCCAGGATCTCATGTTCAGGTAACGCTTGCAACCACTAGACCAACGAGGCAGTCATCATCAGTGATCGGTTAATCGGGCGCTAATATTGTTTGGTATTAACTGGCCGGACGACGAAGGGGTACGAAGCAGACGAAGGAGGAGGGGCAGCCACAGGGACGAGCGGCCCCGACGCACCGATCGGGAGAATCCGGAAGAACGACCGATCGAGATGCACTTTTAATAATTTAATTATTAAACTGGTGTACAGACAGACGCACATCAAGGTACCCCAATCTGTCAAATTTCTTTGATCGTTTTTCAACTTTATCACAAAGGAATAAGGTTTATGTTCAATTGGGAAAATGTGACAGTTTGGGATAGCTTGACCTGCTGGCGACTGTACATCTACAGTCGACGTGATAAAAAGTCATCGTAAGGAGCGTTTTGGCGGTAAATTCAAAACAACGAAAAATAAATTTGGTTTAATTAAATCGTTTTTAATTGAGAAACAGAAAAACAGAAAAAGAAAAGTAAACTGATTTATAGCCATTTGCTATAAATCAGTTTACTTTTCTTTTTCTGTTACATATTTCGTCCCAATCTTCAAATTAGAATAGTTTTTAATAAATTGGAAAATACCCTATTGTTCAATACTGAGAACCCGGGATTACTTATTTATTCAGAAAGGAATGTCCATATTATTCTTTCGTGGGAAGAAGTTTAAGTACATAAGCGCCCGATTATTCGATCACTGGTCTGGTCTGGTGGCTGGTGGTTTGCATTTACTGCATTTCCATAACTTTAAATATTTTTCTTAACTTAGAGCATTCCAGAAATTGTTTCGAAAACAGTATTAGTTGAATATAACAAAACATCATTATGAACCTCACAGTAATATTTATGACGAGACACTATTACATGACTGATTATGAGATTATTTGACGTTTTTTTTTTTTTTAAATCTAATGAATCGTTTCAAGCTCTCACATCCTTGTGGACGAACAAATCAACATAGCGATGGAAGCTCGCGAGCACCTAGCGTCACAGCGACAGACATTCAAACGGATGCAGACCACATTCAATAACATCACTAACAGGTGAGTTGTCATTTAGATATCTGGATCTAATCGAGGCAGACGCCAAATTTCTTACGCCGCGGTCGCCTCTGGTTCGTACATTATTGCGAACTCATTTTTCATTGAGTGTAGCTGAATGTAATCTGCAACAAAATTACGCAATACGAATGGCAAGTCACAAAATTGGACTCGTAATAATAGGGTTCTTGTTAGTTGATTTACCCGACTGCGGCAAAGCAAAAAGCAGGGTAATAATTATGACAAATGAGGTATCGTTCGAAGCGTCTTGATAGTCCAGTAGTATTATGGCGCCCTCTAGAGGACAAAGTGATAAAAAATCAAACATCTTTGGCCCAAAATTCGGCTGCGCGACTTCAAATTAGAATAGTTCAAGAGACTCGTGAAGGAGCATTACTTGTTGTTGTGATTTTGTTGTAGCTGTTTTAATCTGTAGTCGTCATTTATCTTCTTTGCTTAAATAGTTAGTATGTATGTATTTAAGTATCTATTATACAGTATATATGAATATATCTATGTATCTATTTTTTGCACCAAAATCAACCCCATTTTTATGTCCACGCAATCACTGTCCATTCCAAGGTTGCCTGGAAGAGATCGCAGAAAGCGATAAGGCCGCCCATTGTATGTTTTTAGTGTTTAATGTTTTATTTTTGTCATGTATTTTCTGGTGTACAATAAAGAGTATATAAATAAATCTCTATACTAATAATAAAGAGGAGATTTTATTGTTTGGTTGTTTGCATTGAATAGGTTCCGAAACTACTGAACCGATTTGAAAAATTCTTTCACTGTTGGGAAGCTACACTATCCCCGTGTGACATAGGCTATATTTTATCCCAGTATTCCCACGGGAATGGGAACTACGCGGGTGAAACCGCGGTGCTTTGCTAGTTTTTAATAAATTGGAAAATACCCTATTGTTGGACGTAACCAGTTTTGTTCCCAAGCACTGGACTTCATAAATATTATGATTGTGAGTGTAGGGTGCATCCCTAACATAAGTAATGTCAATGCAAATGTAAAATGTCAATGTAATGCAGAATGTCAAATTAATCAGTTAATGCTCAACGGGAATCTAAATAAAAATGCAAGTTATCTGACTCAAACCACGTCTAGTTGAACACTAAAAATATAAAATGCATAGAATAATGCAATGTGTCAGTATCAATGCACTGCCAAATGTATGTAGGTCGCGTCCAAAGTGCAAATACGCGAGCCTACTGGCTAACTTACTGCAATAAAAATATTTCAAAAACCCATGTACGTGCACCGTACAGTGAGCTTATCCCAAAATAATTTAAATAAAAAGTAAGTTTAAAAACTAAAACCAGAGTCCTGATAAAACACAAGCTGTAGGGCAAAGTGGCATACGACGGCTTTCAGATGAGAATATTTTCAAGTTTCATACTTATAGAGCGTGATTTTTCAGTAGAAGTTTTTGAACTTACTTTTTGCTATCCTTATCCTCATTATCAGCCTATAATGTTCCCACTGCTGGGTCACAGGCCTCCCCTCGGTAAGAGAGAATGGGCCATAATCCACCACACGGGCCCAGTGAAGTCCAGCAGTCGACGTCTTTCGGCTGGAATGATGATGATGGATGTTGCTGATAGAAGGTGTGTACTACAAAAATCATCGTATTTTTTCTAGATTCCCAATGCTGAACAGTCTAATGTACCGGATCAACGCTCGCAAACGCCGCGACTCCCTCATCATAGGCTTGGTGGTCGCCGTGTGCACCTTCTTGTTACTGTTATACGCATTCCACTGAGTTACACTGTATAGTGAGTGGTCAGTCTAAGAATGGTTATGTGTTGGGAAGTGATAGCCAAATCGACTGTTGGTAATGTGTTAATACTTTCAATTTATAAATAATCAACTTTTTTTAAGATAGTGGTCTCTGTAATCGATTAAATCCTGCATGATTAAATGATACATCTGAAGAGAAAAAAATTAAGTTAATTAATCACCAACAATTATGTTTGTAAAAAGTTTCATGCTTCAATATAAAAAATTGGCAATCTTGTGTCAACATAATTATATTGGTTACTGTGTAACGAAATGTTGGTGTTTTCTCTTTAGAGTTTTTAAAAACCTCACGCCGGGGTAGCTCCATCTCTGAATATTTGGCGTATCTACGCCACTACATACATATTCATAGATGTTTATTTATTAATAGTTATTTATGATACTAGTGCGGTAAGTTGGTTTTTACAAACGAGTTGACAAATGTAAGCCCGAGACGAAGTCGAGGGCTTACCATATTCTCGAGTTTGTAAAAACCAATTTCTGCACGTGTGTCATACAATGTTTTTCAACACATTTGCGAGAAAACAGTACAATATGTAATTAAACAAACCTATACATCATTAAATGGCGCTCTCCAATTTTGGCGGCTAGAGACCGTTTCCTGCAATTTGCGCCACATTCAAAATATCAGGTGGAGTAGATTCCATATTAATATAAGTTTCCTCGCTTTGAACTCATAATAAAAGTTTGTTTATAAATATCAGTCGGAAACTCGCAACAATCTTTGACGTTTCTAATATGAAAATTGCGCGAATTTACAAATGGCGCCACATGCCCGTGGTGAAAATTAGAACTACATCTTTCATCTCATTTACTCTTTATTATTAAAGTGAGACAAACGTATTGAGCAAAATCGTTTCCAAGGAGGTTCGATCAGTCAGCTTATTTATTCTCGTAATGTGAAACTCCTTGGACGAAATTCTTATAATATTTTATGGAAATTAAAAAAAAAACCGTAAAGAATACGCACGGTGCCATACAACGAGGTATGCGGTAAAATAGGTACTTAGGTGAGAGTACCTATTTTACCGCACGTTCCGTTTTATTAGTGCGTAATTTTTAACTTTCGAACCATGTATGCAGGCATCGTAAATGCAGTTTTTGAGCAAATGTGTTGAAAAAAATCTTTTTGTATTGTTTGCACTACGGGACAAAATGGCATCGATCGAGACATATTTGCTATGCATATGGCGACTTGTGGTACAAGTGCAGTCGAAGCTTTGTTCACGGCTCTGCCCGTTACAGCATTTCTATTCCTCTTGTAATGTTCTGTTTTCGAGATATTAGTACCTAAATATTGTTGCTTTTATTATTATTACTTATTATAAAAGTATAGTGAAGTATGTTTATTATTTATAGGCCTAACATGTTATTATGTAATATAGATATATGTAAATACTTATCCTATTATGTAATTATTGTATCAAATAAAAACAAATTATTTAAAAACACAATTTTATTTTAATAAAGCTCATAAGTAAAAAAAAACTGCACCGTCATTATAAAATACCTTTGGATTGACAGGCAATTAAGTGGCATCTCCTTCTCACTGGGTACGATTCTATTGGACATGGAATGTGGAGTAGAAGAGGCTGACCAACCTCTAGCCCAAGACAGAGGATCATTCTTAGGCGTGGCGCGATAATTATCCAATCAACCAACTTGGCATGCACAGACAACAAAAGATCGTCAATTTACTATCAAACAAATCATTAGGTATACAGACAACTTACTTTGTCCTGAGTAGTGAATATTAGCTTAGTGTTATAGATCCAATGACTTTATAGCCTCTTCATAAGGGCGACTCAGGCTCACGACACATAAATGAAATTGCACCTATGAATGACAATATGAGGGGCCATTTTATTTTTGACCAGTTATTGGATCTCAGCACACGCGGTTATTTTGATACCTATTTAAACATTTCTACATAAATAAAAACTATTATGAGTTCCGGTTCAATTAAATGGTGTGGGAAATCGTGTAAAACTAGCTATAAAAATGATGGCATAACTTTTCATTGGTAAGTAAAATATATTTATAATTTATGAATAATTGCAGAGCTCAAGCTAAACTGGTTATTTACGTAAAATGGCACAAAAAAGTATACCGCGTTGATGTCTTTTTTTGTAAAGTCCCTTTCTATCAGTAGGGTATTGTCAATACGTCTGTCTCATTATTTGTACACTAATGCTGTAATATTGTGACAACTTCAAAACAAAGTCGAAATTGATAACAAAAAAAAATTAACGATTTTTCCTGATGATAAAAAGTAATTTTACATTTTAGATTTCGAAATATTCCGGAATTGAAAGAATTTGAATTTCATTTACTTATGAGAATATATTGTTCTTTCCGACAGGGATTGACATTGTTATTATTTTTATTAGACATACTTAAAATTAATCGATTTAATTTGCTGATTGATTTAATTGAATTTAACTAAAAGAAGTGTTACGTCAGTGTCTTTTGCACCCAGTTAACACCCTATCAGTATAGTTAAAAAAAAAATGTAGAATTAATGGGCGTCAATTTTATCGTCATCGATATTGTTGTTGCAAAACTGATTTGTAAATCACTATTTCTGCAACATTCGTCCTGACATTGTTGCATCGGCCAATCACAACCGCTGTGTTTTCTTCGTTCCCCGGCCCGCAGAGTTGAGTCATGTGCCTAGACGAAATCCTTTATCAGCTCTCAAGTGTAGTAGAAAGATGAATATTTTTGGATGTATACCAAACAGCTTGTTCGACTGTAAGTTAACCAAAACCAGTTTGGAAGTACCAATTTATAAATATTATATTTGGTTAAGTTGGCCTTTTACTGCCAAAAAAAAAAAAACAAATAGAGATTTAATGATGATTGGAACAGAAAAGATCTAATTCCTATAATCTATAAAAAATCAGACCAAAAAAAAAGCTAACAGAATACCATTGACAAAAGGCTAAGCAGATTTCTATTCCAAACGATGATTATTGTTTAGAATAAAAATCTGATTAGCCTTTTCCCAACTACATAATTATATTTTTATCGGTTATTCTGAACGATAATTTTATTATTACCTAGTAAAAGGCTTATAATAACTAGGTACTTAAAAATAAAAACTTAAAATAATAATGTTAGGTATGATAAATAAATGCCTGATAATATTTTAAGGGGAAAGCGCCAGGGTGGCCGCGAAATTCAAATTTACTGTCGTTTTTTGCAATTTGTAGGTCAGTGTAGGCTGTTTGTTGAATAGGGTATTTTACTCCATATGAGAAAAAATCTAAAAATATATTATTGAGAAAGATTAGGCAAAAAGCAGTCGGAATATCTGTTTTTTTGAACACCGTGTAATAGTAGCCGCCGTGTTAGTAGGTACGTCATACCGCTGTTTAAACTAATCAACTGAATAACTTTGTACAGAGGCCAGCACATCAAGCTACCCCAATCTGTCTTCATCTTCATCAACTTTATTACAAAGGAATAAGGTTTATGTTCAATTGGGAAAATTTGACAGTTTGGGATGGCTTGACCTGCTGGCGACTGTACTTTAGTTATTTTCGTAAAATAGTGTTTTTTTTTTTAAATAATATCTTACAGGAACAGCAAACCAACAATAAGTAACATATATTTTTTTAATTATATAAAACTGTCGTACAAAATATAAATCAGTGCATACGTTTACAGCAACCTGACGTCTTGTCATACCCATAGAGCAATATGGCGTCCACTGCGTCCAGCTTTTTCGTCAAATTACGCGCGAAATAAAAATGTAAAATTTAAATGCATTTTTATGGCACTTATCGTTTCAATAAAAAAACATTTGTTTTTTTAGCTTTTTAGAATCTTAATAAAGACTTTTTTAAATGGGTGTAATAAATACCCTATTACTTTTTCGTGAATGAGTCTTTAAATGGGATTATATGAAGTTAGTGGGGTATTTTAACTATTGTAATTCTGTAAATACATACGTGATATGGTCACGAATCATATTTTAATTATAATACAACCTGACACTTACCTGCAAATTACAAAAAAACGTAAAAAAAAATGAATTTCGAGGGGACATCTGACATTAGCGCATACCTTAATGGATTTTAAGTAAATATTGCCAGTTATCTAAAACACGTCAGTAAAAAGCGTATAAAACATGCTGGAGATTCAAATGACACCATTATTTTATAGTTTATAACATAACAACATAATACTATGCTTAAAATTAATCTAGTTCACAACTAGGTATTCAACCAAATGGTTGAACTTGATAATACCGTTACACAGTATAAAATCGAACGCTTCCAGAAATCCTGGTTAAGATCCAGGTCTGGTATTAAGTCTTCATGTTTTATCTATGAGTCTCTTTTGAGGTCCAACTCTAGAATGTCGGGGCGAACCATAAAGTCCGCGCCAACTTTAAGGTTCCACTAGACTTCAGAGTCACGCGTTATTATACTTTTACGTTATTAACATAAGTGACACGCACTCGTTCAAATTGCACAATGCAACAACTAGTAGATATACCTACTAGTCAATAACTCTTCTCAGCTTTTTTCAGGGGTTCCACTTTGTGCGTGCACCGTTAGTTTGTGCGACTTCAGCGAGCCTCGTTGCGCGAACCTTTTGTCGCAGAGGTCACAGCTGAAGGGCCGCTCCCCCGTGTGTGTCCGCACATGTTTCTCGAGGTCTCCTTTAGTCGCAAACTTCTTCCCGCAAGTATCAATCGAACACATTATATTTCTATTGTGTGTTTTTTGATGCAAATAATATTTTTTCCATGCATTAAACTTCTTTTGACATACCTGAAAAATATTTCAAATGAAAGTTAATACTTTTTCGCTTATTCTGAAACGACTGCCATTTAAATGTTTTAACAGTTTCACTGATGTAATATACTAACGTCGCATACATAGTGAAAACAATCGCCGGTTTCTGTTTTAAATCTTTTTATTTTTACTTTCAAATTCTGCTTTACAGATGTGATGGCCACATCTTTAGTTGACGAAGTCTGCAATAAAAAAAGATATTATTTTCTTACTTTATATTTTAATAGAACATGGTATGAGCAATAAGTTATATGATATGCTTGTTGACATGAGAGAAAAGGAAATATAAATTATTCTCAAACGCTCCAGATTTTCAACTTTATTACCATAGGTTAAGATTCATATCAAATAGAGAATTTTTTACAGTTTGGGATAGCTTGATGTGCTGGCGTCTGTACATCAGCTTGCAGAGTAAGCAAACTGAAGTGGGCTGGCCATGTCTGTCGAAGGACCGATGACAGGTGGAGCAGGCGATTCCTGGAGTGGAGACCGCGTATCGGCAAGCTTAGTATGGGACGTCCCCCAGCTAGATGGCCAGACGCCCTAAAGAAAGTGGCTGGGACACACTGATTGCAGAAAGTGGAGGACAGGGTGTTGTGGCGCAGCTTGTCCAGCAGTGAACTGCGATAGGCTGAGTTGATTGACATGTACAGTAAAAGACCAAAACTCCAGTAGTATGCTACGGATTACATTGCTATGAACTCGAGCACATTACGGCCAGTGCGTGTGCGTGTATGAGTGATGTCTCAACATTCCACAGATAACACACACTAATGAACTGTCGTCGCACTAAGCGAAATAACATTAAATTTCTGTAGTATTCAGAATACGCGTGTGGCGACTTGTCCTTACCATTGCATTGTTAAAATTTGCGCAAATTTAACACGTAATGGGTTCTCGATCAATGAGGTCTAACTTCAAATCTTGGCTGTGTTATGTTTCTTTAAAACACTTCCATAGCGGACTGCCGGCCACAGCAGTAAAATATGAAAATGTAAAATTTTAATGCATTTTTTATGGCACTTTCAATAAACATTGTGATTTTTTGTGGGTTATCAGCATTTTAGAATATAATTAAGACACTTTTCAAAAATGGGTGTATTACCCTATTGAGTGTATCCTTTTTTAATTTGGATGGGAAATCATCAAATGACTTCTCCCGCTCTGGGCGGAGCGAGAGGAGTGTCTGACTAAAACCTACCCGTGTTTTTTCTGTTGCCTGTGCCATGGTGACTCTTTCGAAGAAATCTGCGACCCTAGCAGTCATCGGCCCTAGCTGACCCCTTCAATTTTTGTTGACATCTCTTTGAGGCCGGCCCTGGTCCTTACCGCGCCTGCGGTGGCCAGGAGTCCGCTATGGAAGTGTATTGATCCTGTCTATTGTATACATTAAGTGCATTTTCATTCCATACATATTCCAGGACCCAAGTATAAATAACAGAGTAGAGTCAATCACTATCCCCAGGCGGGGGAGTGGCCATGCATGGTCGCCCGCCGCCCAACTGAACACCGTCGGTTTTCCGTCGTATTTATTGAAACATATTAGGTCATTTGTATTTTAAAGCAAAATCTTGTTAGGTATTTAGGTTTATTAATAATGTATTCGTGCTTATTATCTATTTTTAATAAGAAGTTAAATATCAGTTGTATTATTCTTTAACTATGTGATTTTTAATTTATTTTTTCGGTGTTGGAAGGTGGAAATAAAAAAAAGTAATATTTATTCGTTTTATTTATTTAAATTTTACAAAATTAACAAACTTCTATGTCAAAGTCTAAGCATTTATTTCAAATAGGCAATTATAAGGCACTTTTGAACGTCAACATTTACATGAATAGAGATTTAATTCTAGTCGCCTCTTCCAAAAGGTAGTTTCGTATGGAGAAGATTGTGGAAGAAACTCCACCGTTACTCTTTTAAATACTATTATTAATTATTATTATTTATGTAAACAATGCACCTAGACTGAAATTACTATACTACAATAAGGAAAAAGAATTAAAAATGAAGCAATGACAGATACCTACTTAAATTAATTAAATGATAGATCATGTTGCTCACATATTTACAAACATTGTAAAAGTAATTATGCGATTTTCCGATAATATTAACAAATAATAAGTCATTGTGTGAGTTTCAGAGTGTAAATCAATGTAATAAATATAAAGAAATATATCACTTACTGGCCAATGAATTATTTAATGACTCTAAGTTCTACATGCAATTAGCCTAAACCTTATTTGAATTATTATTGTCCACTGTGATGAGACGGAAACTTGTTTACAATTTGTTTGTGTAAGTAATCACAGTGACAATTTATCTATGCAAGTGACAGAAAAGTCTGTCACTCTGGTTGGTTCAATAAAAACATTTGGCAAACCAAATGATCTAAATAGACTTAATAATCTAACAGTATTCGAGTTATTTTCTAATAAATTAATATTCAAATCCCCATGATTATTCAAAATCAAAAGTCATTTATTCAAACTAGGCTGAGAGTCGCACTTTTTGAACATCAAAGTTACATAAGACAGTCCCCCGAAAACGCCCGCCCGTCACCACATCCTAGTGCTTTAGCTGGGAAGAAGAAGTCGCGCAACGAACTCCCCAGCAGCACAGCCCAGCAGTCTGTTAAGTTGGAAGAACTTGATTCTATACGTAACGTAATTAACATTAAAAAAAAAAAAAACATTAATAAGTTTAAAAAAAACTTAACTTTTGACTTAGTAGTATTTTTAATTTTTTTTAGCACATCTTCCATTACAGAATCAAACACAGATACATTCAAGTTACTAGAATGTATCTGTGTTTGATTCGCGTTATAATAAAAGGGGTATTGACGGACGAACGTGAAAATGTGGGCCGAAGCGAAGCCGAGGCCCACACTTACATACGTGAGTCCATCAATGCCTGGTTGCATATTCAAATCATCATCATCATTTCAGCCGAAAGACGTCCACTGCTGGACATAGGCCTCCCCCAAGCTCCGCCACTTCGACCGGTTCTGTGCTTCCCGCATCCAACGGATTCCTGCGGCCTTCACCTGCGTTTTCAAATAATGCGCGGAAATTCAAATATATCAAATAAAATTAAGATTGAACGCAAGACAGATGTGTATTCTAGAATTTCTTAATGACAACATCTAATACCGTGTAGTACCAATATTATCAATACATCTTTGACATAATCCGTACATGCAGCAACATATTATTGCTATGATGATAATTTTAATTGACTTAAATAATTGTTGCGTAATAATGATGACGAAATTTAAATATTTGTTCGCCACTAAGGCCAAACGACTGATCTTAACTCTTGAAATTTAATAACTTGCATGCTCTGTATGTGTACTCATGTTTCTACAAATAAAGAATCTTGAATCAATTTTTAAAAGGAGTAATTTGTCCGCGGTCCCAGTTTCATAGTGGATCGAATGACCCCTAGCCCCTCGTGATACCTACGCACAATTTCAAATATTGCGCTCTCTATTTATGCGGACGCTGTTTGTGTATCTTGGGTATTTTGTATATCAATGGTTGATACCCACATATTATAGGTATCGGTATCCAGCAGAATTTATTGAATACTAATATTATGATTAAGACGTTACGTACGTTTTTTTTATTGTAACCTCAAATTAATGTAATAAGGTTATAGCTTTTTGGGTGGGAAATCATCAAATAACTTCTCCCGCTCTGGGTTGAGCGGGAGGGCGTGTCAGACTTTTACTGACTATAACCCACCCGTGTTCCTCCAGTTGCCTGTGTGCCAGAGGCCACGGTAGCTCTTTCGAACAACCCGCACCCCTGGCAGGCATCGGCCCTTGCGGACCCCATCAGTTGCTGCTGACATCTTTTTGAGGCGTGCGTGGAACACAACGCGCCGTCGACCCAGGCTTGGTCTTTACCGGACATCTAGGTATTAATGTTTTGTATAACCCCATTATTTTCAATGCAGTCAAGTAGGCGTATGCACATGGATCCTAAAATATTACCACATATTTCGGTTCCTCTTAAATTTTCCAGCACCTTCATGCAATGGGTTTTAAATTGTTGTATACAGCTGTCATCCCGTGACTCGTGACCCCGTGGCGTTTGCACCATCTAACCCGATAGATTTTTCATGGGGTTGAGGTCGGGTTATCGCGCTGGCCATGGAACAACAATTATCTCCGGGTGGTTGTGGAACCACTCACGCATGGTCGCAGTGAATATTGTTACGAGCTTGGGGTTCGTGACAATTAAAAACTGCCGATATGAATTACCAAAAATAACACTTTAATTAAACACACTAATAACACAACACAATAGCACTACGGATCACTCTTAAGTCGCACTTGAAGATCGCTTTAGATGTTCTCGCATGTATCGCATCCAATGAACTACCCCGAGACGCGCTCCGTTCCCGCTTATATAGGGCCCTCGGATAGTTCCAGAACCTTCTACCGTAGAAGCATCTAGAATGTTCGAGTACATATCGGCCCTGACCGAACACATGTCGATAGTTCCAGAAAGTTCTAGCATCGAACTTTCTAGAAAGCTCCTGACCATTAATTCCGCTATTCGATAAGAGATGGCGCTAGTGGCAACCAAACATTAATTGTGCGGCGCAACAATATTATCTTGTACAAATGTAAATTTTATCAATTCATGAACTGGATAAATGTTGCGCACAGTAGGTAGCATGACATCGTCTAAAAAACGTCTACATAAGTAGAACAGTTGGCGCGTGGCGGAGTGATATCCAGTTCTCCTGGCCCTGCTGCATTCATCCATCCCTATTAATCGTAATTTGACCTGAATCTGTATTCGTTATTACGTTTTTATCACATCAGCGAGTGTTGTCCTTGCACCATAAATGAAGCCTACCCTTTTGACTAGATTTAAATGCTTTTTTCATCTGAACATACGGTAAAATTCCAGTCAAAATCTATACAATCCCGTGAGGAACGTAATCGTTCTTGTTTAGACGATTACGTTTCTCGTAAATTGTAATGTCTTTTTAGACGATTACGTTTCTCACGGGATTGACAGAAGTCAAGAAGGGCTTTTTAGCTGGTCTCTTGTTATTACAGCGTGGTGGGCACGGCGAACAGTTTTCAATGAGGTGTCGAATAATTCAGCAGTGTCTAGTTGGTATGAAACCATTTGTTTCATACTCGCCTACCAAATCTCGTCGCTGTGCCTCGCTAATAACATACGGCCTTCCACTTCGCTGTCGACTGGCAAGGCCACCTTTTCCTCATATCTTTTGATACAGTGACTTACAGTATTCCTCTAAAACAAAAACAAAAAGTGATATTAGGTAGCTAGAACAAAATACTAAAGTGACTTCATTATTATATACTAGCTGATAGGACATGTTTTTTTATATTTTTTTTTGGTTGGGCAATCATCAAATGACTTCGCCCTCTCTGGGTGGAGCAGGAGGGCGTGTCAGACTTCTACTGACTAAAACCCACCCTTGTTCCCTCAGTTGCCCGTGTGCTAGGGGCGACGGTATCTCTTTCGAACAACCCGCACCCCTGGCAGGCATCGGCCCTTGCGGACCCCTCGGTCCCCCTGCGACGGGGTCAGCAGTGGCCCCGCCGCCTACCACTTTTCGGCCGCAGGGGATAGGGAGAGCGGCCAACGCTATACCGAGACTCCCCTTCCCCTGCGGCCACACCGCGTCCGCCATCAAACGGTGGCGTCCGCGTCCAGGCCACGGAAGGGAAGAGCGCTAATCAAAAGTACCGGCACTCCTCCGCCGCAGCTTGTAACCCTCAGCCGCGATGCCTCCCATTCGACATCGCGGCCCACCTCAGTTGCGGTGCACCTCACCACAACCAAATTTTTTTGGCCGGTACGTCGTCGGCTTTGAGGCAAAAACCCTGACGAGCGACCCCTCCTTGGGTTTCCTCTTCGCTTCACCGTGGCTGGGAGACCACGGCTAATGAGCCCCCCCGCAATGACAATGCGGGGACCCACTCGGGGGGGGGGGGGGTCCGCCAGACGTGGGCCTGTAAAAATTTAAATTAAGGCCCTGGTAATTTTGAATGTACTCGTTGTATTGTCGTTATGAGCGATAACAGTTCTTACTGCAATCCGATACGGGTTAAAATCTGTTGTAATAAATTCGAATAATCAATGAGCAAGCATTGTCGTAAAACTGCAAATAAAATCGTATAAAATTAGATATTAACTTTTTGATAGTAATTAATCCATCACTGGATGCAGTTTGTGGCATTTGGAATTTTATAGTATATTTTTTATTATTATAATAATTGTTATTGAAGGGATAAACTGGTTTTAAAGATAATTAAGAGGTGACTTTGATGATTTTTTTGATGCATTAAAGTATGTTTAAACATGTTTTGAGTTCCATCACTGTATGCAAAAAAGACTTAAAAATATCATTATTTTTTTTTGCTTTCAAAATTATTTACGGTTAAAGAGATAGGTACACTGGTTTAAAACACCACCATTTTGAGCGTTTTCAACAAATTTCCGCCTTAAAAAAAAATTCAAAGGGTCAAGCCATTCTCAAGTTATGGCGTGACTAAGGGAAATAGAGATGCATTTTTGTTTAAACCATAGAAATATAAAAAGCAGGAGAAGTGGGAAAGGGGCGTGTCTGTGTCCGCGCGGTATGATCAGCATGATCATTCCTAAAGCAAATGGCCGTCTCCGCGAACTAGTGTGCTTTCGACCGTTGTCGTGATAAATCATAAGAATGCCGTGTTGTTCAGTGGTTTCTTGTAAAAACCAAAGCCAAAACAAAAACTTTGTGAATCATGGAATCACTTACCATAAATAAGTACAAGTATTTTTCTACATTTGTCTTTAAAATCATGAAAAACAAGAAATCGGCAAACATTTCTTGCGTTTACCATGTTATTTTTGTTTTCAAATATCACAGCGACTGTATTATTTTTGTACTAAATACATTGCTCCTAAACCACTACCTAAATATTTTGTCGCTAAGTGACTGGACAAGCAATGTAAAAATCACAAAACGATAAAGTATCTATGCGGACGCATTCCGTAGTACGGCCGCTGGTTCTTGCGTCGAGCTAGTGATGTGCTCGTGCAGATCCACTAACGTAGGCTATCGATAATGTCGATTCGCGAATAAATTTATTGCTAGATCGATGTGAATTAATGTTTTTTACTTATTTTGATTATTTTACAGCGTAGTAGAGAAATGCCTAAACAACAGTCGTAAAGTTAACAAAATTTTAGATAATGTCGGTGGAGTGTTATTGGGTTTGAATTATCGTATAATAATTCTTATCCTCGTGCTATTTCCTTACTTTTTTATGGTTTTGGCATTTTACTTACGTTTAAGTCTTCAAACGCTTCGTATGCGTTATTGTTATCGGCATTGTTCAGATAATATATTAGTGACGTATTACGGTTATCGTTTTCATTTTATCTTATTTCCTGGACCCCGAAAAAAATTGAAGTAGTACAATAATAAATAGAAGTATCGACAACTTTCCGATTTAGTCAATCACCAGCGTATATGTAAAATAAATTGCTTTTGCACAGCACAACGGTAGCAACCGTTGTTTGTGTGAGTGAGTTGTACTTAAATGCACGCTGCGTTTGAAGGGATAAGGTCTATATTTGATTGTGTAGTACGTTCTGATTTATAAATTGCAAATGTGAGCGCGACTTCGTATCTATTGTTTTTACTAAATTGCATGTGTAGTTGTGGCGCGGTAGTGGGGAGCAAGTGGAGACACCGGGTTCCGATACATTTTCAACTACTTGGCATATCTTCTTCTTTCTTAAATCTATGGTTTAAACTGTCAAGTATCAAGTAATTAACACAATTACTTTTCTATTGTTATCAGACTCAATGAGTCTGCCTAACTAACATACGAGGGGTTTTAGATAGTAATATGTATTTAATATAACAATATAATTTTAAAATATTTAAACTCTGCATTTATAAATCCAATAATAAACAATAATTATGGATTATATATAAAACAATAAAAAGAATCCGTATGTAACCAAATAATCTAAGGTATGAATTTCAAATAAAAGTTTAAGTTACATTTATAATACTCACACTCAGTCCGGTTTCATCAGATATTTGTGTTCTATAAGACCACTTTAATGCAGCGTAAGAATAGTCGCCCTCGCTTCAAAATTAGTATTTGCCTGCATTATGAGAATAAATACAATACCACTATCTATTAAACCACACGGTCACTAACCAACAACTACAAACAATCGACAACGTTCATTCCAATCAAGTAAAATTTTCATAAAACTCATGTCTACCTCACAGAAATCTTTATTCTTTATTTAGTTTTCTAACTTTACGAAATGTGTGAACAAAGCGATTAAGATAAAGAATATTGTATTTCTTACAAAAAGTCTATACTACTGCGTGAGATTTGAACTCACGGCTCACTGATTCACAAGTATGTCTGCACGCGCTTAACAGTTACGTTATCTTGACATAAAACGTTAAAATGATGAACTAAAATCACTTGTTGCCGACAATGATATAGGTAGCATGTGTCTATTTTCTTGAAAATAGAAGGTCGGTAGTCAAACTATTAACGTGTAGCTATTGCTATGTGAGTTTGCCTGTGGACTTTTGGTCGCCACTGTACATGCAGTTTAAATTGGAGGCCATTTTGGGTTTGAACATTTTTTGCAAGAAAATAAGAAAAAAAAACGTAGTAAAAATTTCACCTTATCACACCTTTCTAGGAATAGGTTAGGTAGACTGAAGGTCTAAACAACCAATAAGAGATCCCAGGATTCCAGAGGCACTTACCACAGATCGAGAAGCATCAAACAAGTCTTTTCTAACTGATATCTTCTTTTCTTCAGGTTGACTCTGAAATAATATGAGAATAATATGAAAAGTTTTGATTCTATGTAGGTAGTAGCAATGAAGAGAATAATGTCTTCCAAAAAAACTTTACCTATGTAATTTGAGTTATGAAAACTGACACTGGACTCCATGTCAGCAAATAAAATTATGTCAACTCAATACCTATATAATACAGTAAAACTCTAAAGTTAGATCCAACTTAAAATAAAAATAAGGCTTAAAACAACAGCTAATAAAAGCGTGTTATAAAAATGTTTTGTTTGTTTTAATATTTTATTTATGCATTTAGTAGTATACCTATGTAGTCAGTTTGCCACATCTATCTGTTGGAAAGCCCATATGTCAAAAAGCACTGGACTAAATTTTTAAAGCTTCTATCTGTGGCATAAAGATTTTTTAAGTATATGCCAAGATATTATAACAATTTGAGGGACAATAAATGCCTAAAAGCGTAATAACAAAACTTCTATGATGTGTCATTATGTGTCTCAATCGATTAAAACTGATATAAAGATGAGAAACTACAGTATCAGAGCAGTCCTTACTTGTTCAGACGAATCTGATGTCTTTCTCTCCTGAGACTGACTTTCCCTTTCAGGAGAACTAATAATATTTTCTTCTATCTCCAGTTTAACGGTTCTGTCTGAATCTGTGCTGCTTTTCCTTGAAATTGTTTTTCCTTCTTTCTGATCCTGAAAGGATGGTGGTTATTTATACAAATGTAATTAACAAAAACACACAATAAACAAAACATATCATAAACTACCAGTTTTTTTTTTTTTTTTAAACTGAATAACTTATAATTTAATGGAACTTTAAACAATTGGTTTTGTGACAGATGTTTTTATTCAATAAATGATTATTTAAATTTTAAACTGACATGATGTATGACTATTTAAATTTACGAACACTTATTAAAATTATTGACATTATATTAGGTCTTTACCTATGAAATTGCCGTTCTGCAGTACTGGCCATTTCAAATCAAAATAATTTTTGTTTGGCTAAGAATTCTAATTTCAAATTAATTTTATTTTAAAAACATGGATTTTTTTTTTCTAAAAGTAGTCATTTCTTTATTGATTAGTGTTACATTTTCATCGCATTTCAATCTTTTTCGTCATCATGGATACGTTAAAAATTCGAGTAATTATGGAATATGAGTACCGTCGTGGCAGCAACGCGGCACAAGCGGCACGCAACATCAACGACGTTTACGGAGCTAACACTACAAACCAACGCACCACCTGTTATTGGTTTGCTCGCTTCCGTTCTGGAAATTTCGACCTGAAAAATGAACCTCGCGGTCGTCCGAAGACTTTGGTCGACAATGACGAATTAAAGGCGATTGTGGAAGCTGATGATACACAATCTACGGCTGAATTAGCAGCAGCTTTCGACGTTAGCGTCAAAACAATATTGGTCCATTTGCGTCAAATTGGCAAGGTAAAAAAGCTTGACAAATGGGTGCCCCACGAACTCAATGATCGCCAGCGCGAAGTACGCGTCGAGACGTGCCTTGCACTGCTCAACAGACACACAAATGAAGGAATTTTGAACCGCATTGTTACCTGCGATGAAAAATGGATTCTGTTTGATAACCGTAAGCGCTCAGCAAGTTGGTTGGATCCTGGTTCAGCACCTAAACAATGCCCTAAACGAAAAGTTACCCCTAGAAAAGTGATGGTCACTGTTTGGTGGTCTAGCGCCGGTGTGATTCATCACAGCTTCTTACCAAACGGGGTGAGCATTACTGCAGATGTGTACTGTGAAGAACTGAACACAATGATGGAGAAGCTGGCGCATCTCCAACCAGCATTGGTCAATCGCTCGTCTCCGCTGCTCCTGCACGACAACGCGCGACCTCATACTGCACAGCAGACGGTCTCCAAGTTGCAAGAACTGGGGTTGGAAGCTCTCCGTCATCCGCCCTACTCACCAGACCTTGCGCCTACAGACTACTACTTTTTCCAGAATTTGGATAACTTCTTGGCGGGAAAAAAATTTAATACCCGAGAGGCAGTACAAAATGCCTTTGAAGAATTTGTCGCCTCCCGTCCAGCTGATTGCTTTAAGAAGGGCATCAATAAACTGCCACTGCGATGGCAAAGATGCATTGATTGCATGGGTGATTACTTCGATTAATACAAATAAAAAATTCATGAAAAAAATTCGTTTAAATTTTTTCATACAAAACGGCAATTTCATAGGTAAAGACCTATTATATAAATCTTCTCAATAAATTGATGAACTGTCTTAACTGTGAGAAATAATCGAATCTATTTAAAGTAAGTTTATATATTTTATAATGCACATGTACAGTCGCCAACGGTCCACACAAGGACTAAGTGCGGAAACCAAACCAAATAACATAGAACTACATGTACTATAAATATTTGTACGACTGATAAGTCGAATATAGTGAGACAGAAACTATTTTACCATGTTAACTACATATTCTGGCAAATAAATAAATTTCAAAAATAAGTTTCATAATTTTAGATGATATGGCTAAAACTGCCATCCCATATCATTTATTTTTTTTGGCTTTTAATGACCTGAGGGGCAATTCTGGTAATTTTAACAACGTTCACAGTCTGATCTCAGTGTCAATCTGTCAAAAAATCCTATACATTTTTGTTAAATTTTTGAAATTCGATTGTCGCCGAGATGACACTGCGAACGTTTTAATTAGTAGAATTGGCCTTCTGGTCACTTGGACCTTTAAGTCCAGTCTTATCCTATATCAAGAAAGGAGTTAACCCTCACTTGGTAAATTTTTACTTTTTATTAGAATTTAAGAGAGTTCACAAATTGTCTTTCTTTCTGTCTAACAAACATTTTTACAATTCAAATAGTTCCCATGTTATGAGAGTTTGTAGGCCGGTAACTGGAAAGGATTCTTTAGGATAAACAGAAAGTAATATCATTGATGTTTTCTACTATCAGTAACATAAGTATCACAGTTTTTAAGAAACAACGATTTGCGCGTTTTTTGCCATTTTCTCGGAAACAACTTTTAGGGCTTCACGCCTGTCTAGTTAAAGGAAGGCAGAAAAGGGACATGACAAAAATACATGTTGCGCGAACCCCAAATAACATGGGACAAGGGTAGGAGAAGGAAGGAAGTTACAACCAACAACATAATTATTATTTACTAGCTTTTGCCAGCCGGTTCGCCCACTCAGAACTTAATCCCCTATTTAACTTTAGAGGTTTAACCGGTTGAATGCCGTAATTACAAAACAATTTAAAAGTAATTGTGTCTCGCGTGGATCAATGGTACATACATACAAAGGGTTAATTTGGAAAAATCCATATTCCTTGTCTACATTATAAAGGGAACCTCTGTGCAAAATTTCAGCTTTCTAGGTCCAAGGATTTGGGCTGGGCGTTCATGCATCAGTCAGTCAGCACTTTTCTTTTTATTTATATAGATAAATAGATAAAACATTGAGCACACAAGTCTCCACAATAGCATAACCAGCCAGCCACTGTTGGGACACATGAATACTAGTACAACATTAATGGGTGTACTGAGGAAAACAACCCCTTGCTTACAATCTACTTGGTAAGGATATTTTAACTGTTAATTTCATGTACTTTCTGTAAGGGTTCACTAAAAAAAATTCACAATACCTGATCTGTTTTATGGAACCCGATAGTAAATGTTTCACTATCATCATACAGGGACTTCAGATGTGTATCATTTGCTGTAGCCAGCACTCGCAACCGCTTCGCGTTTACAACAATTTCTAAACATTGAAAGCATATTTTCTGAGGCAAGTTATCCTGGTTAGAAACCTGTAAGAATTCAATTTATTAATAAGACATAAGAAACATTCAGAAAGAGATATGCATTTGAAATGCAATTCCGACGCATATAAACAATTTCTAAACATTTGATAGGTAATGTTTCGGTCAGTGGGTCGTCTCTTCCCCTTTCGTTTTTATTCGCCCACCAGTAGTTTTTTATTCTACTAAAATCTAGACAGCTAAAAAACAGCTGGATTGGTTGTAAATTCGGCGCGATTGTAAAAATGATATGGAGGACTTCCCCAACCAGGGTAAGAGTTTATCGGGGTTCAAAATATAAATTGAAAGTATGTACGTACCTGAACACCTGTACAGAGGAATATATCACGAACTAGGTCAATTTTTGTAAACATACTATCCGCCCCAGGGTTTTCAAGGCAAAGCCTGCATACATCGTAAAATAAAACAGCTGTCTGTTTATCCATCTTAAAATGTGAAATTAAATACTCAGACCCAAAAACATGCCCACATTACACTTTCTACTCAATGCTTCTTTGAATCCGCTTGTGGTATAATAAGTTCCATGCTTTGAATACCACAATCGTGTATAAAACACTTTGTAAAATGCCAATACATTATATTGACCACAATGTTGAGAACAGAACAAGCACGGAAGCACAAGTCCCGTATTTCACGTGTCTTTTGTTATTTGTTAGTTTTGTTTGATGGTTTTATTTTTATTATTTTTCAACACACTTGCTCATAAAATGGCTCTAATTTCACCGAATCACCGCAATTAGGCACACAATGCTCCGCTAGGAGTAGTGATGCGTCCCTCACTCATGAGGCCCCTCATTTGAGGTACTCGTGATCGCAAATTGAAAGAGTTACTCGAATTTCAATATTGAACCACCTCATTCCTCATCACCCCTCATTTAAAAATTGACATTGACATTATTGACAATAGGAAATCGAGGCAAGCGAGTTCGTGACTCGCGAATGAGGATTGAGTAATTGAGTGAGCTCAGTGAGCGAATGAACCGACTCAAAAATTGTATGGAGAATTGAGAATGAGTGAGGTGAGGTGTGATCTTGAAGTTTGGACAATACCGTGGCACAGTAAACATTATTTAAAATTATTTCAGCTACGATTAATTATTATGAATTCTAAAAGCATTGATTCATTTATTTTGGCGGTCTAAAATTTATAAGCGAAAGAAAATGATGTGTGTGAGAGAGTGAGGACGTGAATAATCGGAATATCGGAGAGTCGTGACTCGTGAGTACTCGTGAGTCGTCGTTGCACCCGCCCGCCTCGCTCAATTGGAGCCTCGTTTGAGTTCGGCTCGGGCTCGCGAGTCGTGAGGCAAATACGCCGTCGTACGATTCCTCACCTCAAATGAGGGGTCCCTCGTGAGGACCTCACGAAGCAAATTGAGGGGCTCCCTCATCCTCACATAAAATTGATGAGTTACTCATCACTAGCTAGGAGTAATATGCCGTGTTCCGATATGCAACAAAAGTGATAATATCGCGAACCCGACCAAATTGAATAGTCAAAAAATTTAAGAGCTATCAGATCATTCGTACTGATTTTTATTTTGGTTGGCTTCGCGATATTATCACTATTTGTCTAGGAATGCGCCCATAGTGTTCCGTGACACAATGACACTGACACCTAATATCAAACTGTGACTTTTTCATTACTATGGGCGCATTCCGTATTAGACAAATAGTGATAATATCGCGAAGCCAACCAAAATAAAAATCAGTACTAATGATCTGATAGCTCTTAAATTTTTTGACTATTCAATTTGGTCGGGTTCGCGATATTATCACTTTTGTTGCATTTCGGAACACGGCATATTATTCACTAGTGAGTTATAGCTTTATTTTATTAGTTGAGTTGCTTTGTTCTTAAAAAGTTGCGATACAAAAAAGGTTCATTTCATGCAACTTCGTAATTAAATAGATAATTTCAACTTTTACGTTTATAAAACTTTCACTCAAATAAAACTTTTGTTTTTTTCTGTACTAAAGAAAACTTTGAATTCCCCATTTTGTACGTGGCTAAAGCCCTATGCCCTATCCGCGAAAAGCAAAAAAAAGAAACGTCATTCTTTTAGGCCACGTTCCGAGTTACAATAATATCGATTTGACCGCGCTCACAAACGACGTCCCGCGAATCGTCATAGATGACGTCATGACATGCGCCATCTTGTCAAAAATGACAGTTGTGCTGTTTTGTTTTAAGTCACATCAAATCTTTAGTTAATTTAGATTTATTTGAAATAGTGCTACAATCTAAGAAGAAAAAATGTGTTGTGTATACAAGTTTAATATGGTGAATATATGTTTTAAAGTTGAGTTAACACTTTTATCGCGATTACGAGCGTTCCGTATTGATGACAAAAATGACGGTTCTTAGCTGTCAGAATCGTGATATCTAACTCGGAAAGCAAAATATCGATGTGAGCGCTCACAGCGTTATTTTTCTAATTCGGAATGCGGCCTTAATATAAGGCCGATCGCCATTGTTAGATGCGCGCGCATTGGAAAACTGATCACTTTTTCCCGCCATTGGCAAAAAAAAAAGCTCAAATGTTGTAACACCGCCCGATATAAGATGTGAAGCCCTTAACGTTATGGAAAGTTTATTAATTTATTTTAAGTGACATTTAATAATTCTTGTGTAATAATTATGACGAAATTTAAATATTTGTACGCCACTAAGGCCAAACATGACTGATCTCAACTATTGTAATTTAATAACTTGCATGCTCTGTATGTGTACTCATGTTTCCACAAATAAAGAATCTGGAATCTTAAAAACTCCAAGGACAAAATTATTTTTTTAGTATTATTTTCTTCACAAGTGTGTTGAAAAACGTCGTATGATACACGTGTCTATTGATGATTACCGTCCTCGGCTCTCTTAAGGCCAGGTTGCAGTAATTTGTAACTTTTTTAAACCTGTGTAACTCAAGGAAAAAGTTAATATTGGAAAAAAGAAAAATATTTTAGAAAAATTGAACATATTGTCAAGCGCTTCGTAAAGATAGAAACGTGAATAAAACAATTTGGCTCGATAAAAAGAAATCATAAAGATGAAAATATAACGCTATTTAAAACGTGTTTCTTGATGAGATTACATCATTTTAAACAATGTCAAAGATATACCAAAAGATAGGGCTTTTTATTTTTTAGAGAATGGTAAAAGCACATTTTATAATTTCTTTTTATTTTTTTTCTACGGATTAAAAAACACAAAATTTAGCCGTTCAAGCGCCCGCAACGGCCGGCCAGTGCCCGCCGAGACGTCTTCGAGGTTGGATGCACGCCGTTTGTTTCGCAAAAATTCCCCCGCGTTTGCGATTTCTAAATAGGTGAAGATATTCATAAAAAAAATGTTTAGATTTTGATTTCCATTATTGGGTAGTAAAAAGAATAAAAGAACATACTTACAGATAATTTATACATAAGGCAAAACAAAAATTGGTATTCGAAAAATGGTTAGTACCTACATAATTTCTAATAATTTACCGTAAAATAAATAAGTATGTAGATAATCTACTCATTTACGGTAAATGATTTCGTTTGATGACGTAAAGTTCCAAACATTATTTACCTACAATAATTCTTAGACGCGCCACAACGTAAAAAAGTACAGTAGGTAAGATTTACTGAACAGATTGAATTTGTTCAAACGATTATTATATTTGCTCAATAAGTTTGAAATATTGGTTAGTATTATAAAAGATCTTGTCAATTCTAGGTATAATTATTTTAACAACGGGACGTCTAACAGACTACATAAAGTTTATTTTGCAGCGCATCAATGAGAACATAAAAACCATGGGTAATTTGTATTACATATTGTTGTTTGATCTCTCCAAATTAAACATGCCATTCTTATTAAAATGTTCCACATTTATATTTGAATGAATATATGTGTAAAAAACTTGAAAGCCCTTTATTGGCCTCTACCTACTCATCAAGGGCTTTCAATTTCGAGGTTTACTGTTTTCTTGACTAGAAGTATAGTGATTTTTTTCGTTTAGTATGACTTGTTGACATATATCATCATCTGCCTAGCCTTTTCTCAACTATGTTGGGGTCAGCTTCCTGCCAAACCAGATACAGCTGAATACCAGTATTTTACATGGAGCAACTGCCTATCTGACCTCCACAACCCAGTAACTGGGTAACACGATACCCCTTGCTAAGACTGGTTATTACACTTTCGGGCTTCTGACGATCCGTAACGGCTGTCAAAGATCCACGAATGACAACAGAGACCACCGGCTTAACGTGTTTTCCGAGGCACGGAGGGGTCTTGATATGTAAAGATGGTCATCCATCCACCAACCAACCGTGGCAAGCGTAGCTTAATCTAATCGATCGACTCGAGTAGCTGTTGTGACAGCCACAAGCCCCTCCCTCTTATGATAATATAATATATATTTTGTACATTTATTTGGGATCTCCAACAAAGGTTACACATGTCTATGCTTATATTATAAAGAGGAAAGATTTGATTGATTTCGATTTGAAAAATTATTTCACTATTGAGAAGCTACGCTATTCCCAGGTGACATAGGGTATATTTTATTCCCGTTTTCCCACGGGAACGGGAACTACGCGAGTGAAACCGCGGAGCGCTGCTAGTTCAGTAAAATGTTAACAGCTTATTAGCTAGTAAATTTTACGTGTGCTGTTTTACGTGTGTGTGTATGTAATAGAAGGTCACATGAGATCACAGCATGGGCATATAACTAAGTGTAAACACGATAAAAATTTATATAGAGAAAACATAAATTGAGAACGATGAAAACAAACATTTGGGAAAAAGAAAAAAACGTCTCAAGAATGAGCATTCATATTACAATCTACAATAGTGTTAACAATTTAAAAATAAAAAGTGAGAAAATAAATGATTCAAGAAGAACGCCCATTTTTCACCTGACTATGTGTAGAAATGAAATAAATCTTAAAATTCATCTAAATGTAGTTTGTAACTGAGCTCGCACGACTGAAACGGTTTTTTTTTATATTTGACAGTTTTGCTATTGGCAGTTTTGGTATCGGCGCACAGCTTCGTTGTTGTGTTTGCGTCTCGTTGTGTACTCTGCCATTTTATGTGTTTTACGGCACTATTTACCGCCCCTGGATCTCGAAACTCATTTTTGAGCGTTAATAATTAGTTCTAACACATTTATTTCTTTATATTTAGTACAGACGCCAGCACACCAAGCTACTCTAAACTGTCAAATTTTCCCAATTGAACATGAACCTTATGCTTATGTAATAAAGTTGAAAATCTATCAAAGAAATTTGACAGATTGGGGTAGCTTTGTATGCTGGCGTATTGGCAAATCCTAACCAAAAAGTAACATTAATATTTTTTTGACTTCGTAGCGTTTAAATCGTAAAAATTACTATATGACTTTATTTTCTATATCTACAGGTAGTCTTGCTTCTATACCTTATAACTATACATACACTTTAGTTATCAGGTTTTTAAATGTATGGGAAGTGGGAATTGTTCTTTGAGGATAAAAGGTACATGAATTTCAAGATTGAGTATTCATATTACAAATTAGTTAATAAAATACATAAAATAATAATTTCACATTTGTTGACTATTGGAGAGAAGTGTATTTAGTTATTTTTAGGTTGTTTAATTCTTAATGTATTTTGATATGGGGAGGGTTATGTTCAGGTTACATGTTATGCATGTTTATTTGATATTTGATAACATAACAATGATACATACCAACCAGAAAAGCAATTTATTTTACTCTTCCATCAATGACCCGAACCCGAAATATCTTCCTTACCTACTGCATTTATGCTGCATTGTGGCATGTCTAAACACTAGCATCGGCTAGCTCGGCGCCCGGCGCCCGGCGCGCGCTCGCCGTGTCTTTACGCTCGGTAATACCTATTACTGCGGGGAGTGAGGAAGCGTTTTCGTACCTACACACCGCACTGCAAGAGGGCCTGAAGACCCTCGCCTGTCGGCTCGGGTCTCAATGGCGCCTCAGCGGTAATCACCAACGTTATACACTTGTACCATAATGTACTATTATTGTATATTCCTAGGCCGCATTCCGTATTAGAAAAATAGCGCTGTGAGCACTCACATCGGAATTAGCTAAAGATACGATACGACTCAAAACAACAAAGTGGTCTTGTGTATTTGCACTGTACTAAAAGAAACGTTTCCGAATACACATATACTCCTAACGGAGGTCTATAAGCTTAACGCAGTTTCAGGCCTTATAGCTCCTCGTACGTTTACAAAAAACCATACCGTATGATATGACCGAACGAAAACGAGAATGACAGCGACTGATTTGACGGATACGATTTCAGTGAGACTTTTTTGCTTATGGAAGTACTGACTGAGAGCGAAAACCGAATAGAGATAATAGAACTAATAGAATGAACTAGTTCACTGACAGAAAAGAATTAGTACGGAGCGATCTCAAAAATGACCAAGCGGGCACAAGACTAAAATAAAGCAGAACAACTGTGACAGCGCTCGCTCACGGTGATGATGATGATGATGATGGGACTCCCTTTTCCGCACGTAGACTCCCATTCGGTCCGTTGTGCGTGGGGATGCTGGCTAGCAGAGCCAGCCTAGCTCCGCCCAAAAGCACAGAAGCTTCCTGGGAGCTTCACAGGCTTCGCGGAGCGACCTCACTGTTCCGAGGATTTCTTCGCGTTGAGAAGCCACGGCCTCGCATTCCAGGATGACGTGGGCGGCTGATTCCTCGGCGTCAAGGCAGCCCCTGCAAAGCGGGCTGTCTGTGGCGCCTATGTTAAAAAGGTGTTTGTTAAGGGTGTTATGGCCCGTAATTGTTCCTATTATTATTCTAAGGTTATTTCTGCTCAGGCTGAGAAGTTTTTTGGTTAATCGCGGGTGTACAATCGGTAAAGCCAATTTTGACTGTCTACAGTTTGCTTGTTTTCTAAAGCTTTGAGCACAGATAGGCTGTCGGATAGGAATTTAATGCCGTAGTTCCGGATGCCTAAGCGCTTTACTGCTGTAGCGGCTTGTGTTAAGGCAACACATTCACACTGAAAGATTGAACTGTGTGTGCCTAGCGGTATGTGAAAGTTGATGTTGAGGTCAAGGGAGTGTGCGCCAGCACCTGAACCGTTTTGTGTTTTTGAGCCATCTGTGTAGATGCGCACTTCATTGGCTCCCGACTGATCCCTTTCTTCCTCTACTGTTTGTATAATATAGTTTTTATTGAACATAGGTTGGTTTGGTGTTCTATCACACGGGGCAGCGATGAGTGGCTGGTACTCAATCGCCCGGTCCAGGATTTTAGCGTGTGGGCTGGTTAAATTCTTGCCCCATATGCCCAAATGCATTAGCCTGATAGCAGCTAGTGCGGCCTCCTGCTGTATGTACAGGTCCAGGGGAGTTAATTGAAGGGCTATCTCCATGGCTGCTGTTGGGGTGGTTCTCATGCAGCCAGTGGTAGCTGAACAGGCCAGTCGTTGGAAGCGCTGTAGTCTAGTAATGGTGGTTGAGAGTTCGGTCCTCGTCCACCAAACCAGAGCGCCATAAGCCAACATTGGCCTGATCACCGCTTTATATAGCCACAGGGTAATCTTCGGAGAAAGCCCCCATGTTTTTCCTAACATTTTTTTACATTGGTATAGTGCAATTGTGCTTTTATTGAGTTTGTAGTCAAGATGCTTGTTCCAGAGCAGTTTGCTGTCAAGGATCACCCCCAAGTACTTGACTTCGTCTTTGAGTGTTAGTTCTGTGTTGAAGAGTTTTGGAAGCCTATGGGGTCCCAGGGTTCTTTTGTTGGTGAACATTATTAGTTCTGTTTTCGAGGGGTTAACCGATAGTTCGTGTTTCGTGCACCAACTCTCGATTATTTTGAAGGCACTTCTCATGAGATCACACAAGATGCCCTCAAATTTCCCCGAGATTAAAATTGCTATGTCGTCCGCGTATCCCACCGAGTACAGACTGCTGGCGTTGAGCTCTGCGATGAGCTCATTTACGACCAAGTTCCACAGTAGTGGTGACAGCACCCCACCCTGTGGGCAGCCTCTACTTACGATACCTCGCGTGGTGGTGTTCACGGAAAATCGAATAGCACGGTATTTTAGCATGTTATTGATCCATTCTATGAGTGTTCGCGCAACACCGTGCGTGGCAAGTGCCTGTTCGATGCTGGCGAAGTTAGTTTTATCGAAAGCACCTTCTATATCAATGAAGGCGCCTAGGGTTGGGGTTTTTGCTTTAAGAGCACTTCCTATGCGTGAAACTACGCTATGGAGTGCTGATTCAGTTGATTTGCCTGCAAAGTAGGCGTGTTGATTAGGATGCAAGGGTCTATGTACCGAAATTTGGGACCTAATCTTCCTATCCCCCAGCCTCTCCAGTGTCTTCAGGAAGAACGAGGAGAGGCTTATGGGTCTAAAAGACTTGGGTTGGGTGTAGTCACCCCTGCCCGGCTTCGGTATGAAAATTATTTTTACTTCCCGCCAGTTCAAGGGGATGTAGCGGTGGGCCAGGCAGGCTCGAAATACCTTAAGGAGGTAATCAGCCAGTAGATCTTGGCTCCACCTGAGCAGAGCTGGGAAAATACCGTCCAGCCCTGCTGCCTTGAAAGGTAAGAAGGTGTTGATTGCCCATGTTATCTTGTCTTTGTCAATTACTTCTAACGCCACCTCCCAATCCAGGCTACTCGTGGCCCTCTCCCTATGTGGTTCCCAGCTTTGCTGGGTGGCAATCTGGCATCCTGGGAAGTGGGTGGTTAGAAGTAGTTCGCTTGTTTCAGCGTCGTTTGTAGTGTAGGTGTCGCTCACGGTGATATTAGTCTATCGTCTATCGCATGATCGGCGTTATCGTTAACGAAAGATGGCGCATGTCATGACGTCATCTATGACGATTCGCGGGACTTCGTTATCCCGCTCACGCCAATTCGGAACGAGTGTGAGCGCGTTCAAATCGATATTATCGTAACTCGGAACGTGGCCATATTTATATACAGCGCGTCCCACGGATAAGCCACATGGAGGGAAAGTACCTTGAATATTGTAGATGGAACATTTTACTGAAAGAAGACATTATTTGAATTTAAACTGCATTCACAGATATTTAAATAATGACATGGTTGAACCGGGAATCGAACCCGTTACATGAGAAAAATAATCATCCTGTAGCTTTATCATACCGATCGAAAGGCTTCATCATGAGGATAATTTTTTGCTAAATAACATAGTGTCACAAATAAAGCCAATATTCCATTTGGTTTTGTCTTTAGCTCTCTCTTTTCTCCGGGTCTAATATGTTTATTAGGTACCGAAAAAGAAAAATCTTCATCGATGTCGCGATACCTATGTCCCGAACGTTTTGACGTAGAACCTTCCATGGCTGGCTCGGACTTGAAGTGGGGTCACTGGAAGTATTCTTTCGAGAACTTTATCGCGCTACAAGCTTCCTCGGCAGGCGATTCCCTTAAGGGTACACTAGTCGCGGGTTCGAACTCACTGATGGGCCTGGATAAAAATCACGCTGTCTCACCAGGCTTCGTGTCTGATATAGGTAGTACCCGTGATGAGCAGTTAGGCGCTAGTCTACACGCCCAACATTATTGAGTGAGCTGCAGGATCAGTTATAGTAAAACAGGTGCGTAAAAAAATAAGAAAAGTCCTTCGGAAGATCGGGTTTTCTGAAAAAACCACTGCATAGATCAATGACCAATTAAGTTTATTGATCTTTTCGATAGTTGAGCTTTGTCGGTACCGACTTGGTTTTCGAGATTTTACACTGCTTTTATTACTTAAACACGCCCAAAGTTAGGTTAAATTGGCAAGAAAAACGATTCTTTGTTGGCTCATAACTTTTTAATGACTTTTATTTTAGTGTTCTGTTTCCGTACAGACAATATTGATAATGAGACAAAACCATACCATGTTTAATTTTTGATGTACATAGTCAAACAGTGGAGTAAAACCCTCCCGAAGTTTGTATGGAAAAAATGTGGACAAGTGTCACCTTAAGGGCGCTATCACATTTTTGCTTGAATTTGAACGTTTTATTCGATATTTGATGAGTGTGGTTTAGATATACCTAGCCAAAAATTCAAAACAAAAATATGTCCTAGAAAATTTCAGTATTGGTCTTGGGAGTGTTCTAAACAAATATTGTAATTTTTTCTTTGTCCTTTTTTTTTTAAAAAAAAAAAACGTTGCCCCACGCTAGGAATTTCTCCTGTGTTGTGGGTGCGTTTACAAACATTTAAAGTCACATACACAAACACCCAGACCCGGAACAACTACTTGTAGGTCATACAAATATTTGTTCCGTGCGGGAATCGAACCCGCGACACGCAGCGCAGCAGTCAATCGCTTAACCACTGCGCCAACCGTGCCGCCAATTTGTTAACATAAGTCAGTAAAATCCTTGTCTCGGCAAATGATGTTTCATAAAATTGTACTTTTGGGCATCTTTAGATGCTTTATTACATGGAACATTTATTATAGTTTAGTAATTTATAAAAATGTCCATGGTAGGACTATATCTTGTTCTTTGGAATGCTCAAATATATCTTTTTATGTTTCATACAGTAATTCCGTAAAACACAGAATTTATGATAATTTTTAGTCTGAAATTATATTTTCTATCTGTGTATGTTTAATCGAAATTCAAACAAAAAGTATTTTATAACTAAGGTTACTAAGTCAGCTTGCTAGAAAAATAAAAATGTTTATTTAAAAGTAAAACTAATATGTTTAAGCAATTGTTGAATGCGACGCTGTAAATCAGTAATAAAACTCGGGACACGCGCGATTTAGTCCGCGCTAGTTTGTTCCTGGGCGTCCAACGCATAGCGGATAGCATATGTGCGTAGCGTACTTCACTAGACACACACCCGCGATCGGCTACCACGCGCCGTATAATGTTCCTAAAATTGAGCACTTCGATTTGTAATAGCCCTCTTAAGTATAAATTTCTTGTCAACCATATATCGCCATCGATATTTAACTATATCCGCGCCTGCGCTACGTACGATGATCCAAGTAGGTACTACTCTGAACAACGCCTACGAAAAGAGGCAGTAGTACATTATGGTACAAGTGTATAAGGTTGGTGATTACCGCTGAGGCGCCATTGAGACCCGAGCCGTTAGGCGAGGGTCTTAAGAAAGCCGAGGACGGTAATCATCAATAGACACGTGTATCATACGACGTTTTTCAACACACTTGTGAAGAAAATAATACTAAAAAATCATTTTGTCGTTGGAGTTTTAGGTAAGTAGTAAACTTTCCATATCGTTAAGGGCTTCACATCTTATAACAGGCGGTGTTACAGCATAAATAATTTTCTTCATAACTAGTACTTGTAGTCATTTTAATGAATAAATAACTATAATTTCAACAGTGAAAACGAGTTGAGATTTTTTTTTGCCAATGGCGGGAAAAAGAAATCAGTTTTCCAATGCGCACGCATCTAACAATGGCGATCGGCCTTATACTAAGGCCGCATTCCGAATTAGAAAAATAACGCTGTGAGCGCTCACATCGATATTTTGCTTTCCGAGTTAGATATCACGATTCTGACAGCTAAGAACCGTCATTTTTGTCATCAATACGGAACGCTCGTGATCGCGATAAAAGTGTTCACTCAACGTTAAAACATATATTCACCATATTAAACTTGTATACACCACACATTTTTTCTTCTTAGATAGTAGCACTATTTCAAATAAATCTAAATTAACTATAGATTCGATGTGACTTAAACAAAACAGCATAACTGTCATTTTTGACAAGATGGCGCATGTCATGACGTCATCTATGACGATTCGCGGGACGTCGTGTGTGAGCGCGGTCAAATCGATATTATTGTAACTCGGAACGTGGCCTAAAAGAATGACGTTTCTTTTTTTTGCTTTTCGCGGATAGGGCATAGGGCTTTAGCCACGTACAAAATGGGGAATTCAAAGTTTTCTTTAGTACAGAAAAAAACAAAAGTTTTATTTGAGTGAAAGTTTTATTTATTAAAAACGCACAAGTTGAAATTATCTATTTAATTACGAAGTTGCATGAAATGAGCAAGCAATAGGTATAAAAACGCACAAGTTGAAATTATCTATTTAATTACGAAGTTGCATGAAATGAGCAAGCAATAGGTATATTCATCTATTTGTACTATTGAGCACGACCTTTTTTGTATCGAAACTTTTAGAGAACAAAGCAACTCAACCAATAAAAAAAAAGCTATAACTCACTAGTGAATAATAGTAATGAAAAAGTCACAGTTTGATAATAGGTGTCATTATGTGCCTAATTGCGGTGAAATTAGAGCCATTTTATGAGCAAGTGTGTTGAAAAATATTATTCTTGCTCGCCACCGTTTGAATACCAGAAAACAACAGTCTGGCTCTGGCGAATCGTTGGCGGAGTACTCGAGAGATCTTAATTTAATGGCTCGTGACTGTTTCTGTAAGGATTTGACTGCCAATGAACACCAAAATGAAACGGTATATTTATTGCCGGAATATCGTCAAATTTTAAAGAAAGACTTTAGAGAAATCCACTATGACTCTCGAAGAAACCTTGAACTTGGCTATAGCTTTAAAAACTGCTGTAAATACTTCCCTTATCCTTTATCATTTGCTCCTGTCAATGCAGTCACTGAAACTCAAGAAACGTCAATGCGGCAAAATCTAGCAGTCTTCAACACTCAAAAAACAATTTTATCTAGCAGTTTCCTACAAATTACGTTATTTCAATATTTATTTTCTGCTATATTTCGTATAAAAGTCAAAAAAGTGGTTCAGCCATCTTCAATTACTTACCGGCCCATTGTGCTGCTCGACGAGGTGGGCAAGCTCTTTGAGAGAGTAATTGCAGACCGCCTCGTTGGGCGGCTGGTGCGGGTGGGGCCGGATTTGGCGGAGAGCCAGTTTGGTTTCCGCAGGGGGCGCTCCACGGTGGATGCCATCATGCGCGTGCGAGCCCTCACGACGGGGGATGCTGTGGCCCGGGGTGGGGTCGTCTTGGCGGTGTCATTAGACATCGCCAATGCCTTCAACACACTGCCCTGGAGTTGCATAAGGGAGGCACTCCGGTATCACCGGATGCCTACCTCTGTCGTGTGGTCGAGGCCTATTTGACGGACAGGGCCGTCATCTACCCCGGTCACCTCGGAGAGTGGAACCGGCGAGAGATGTCGTGCGGTGTCCCACAGGGATCGGTCCTGGGGCCGCATCTGTGGGACATCGGGTACGACTGGGTGCTGCGCGCCGACCTCCCTAGCGGCGTCAGTGTAGTTTGCTACGCTGACGACACGCTAGTCCTGGCGCAAGGGAGGTCGTACCAGGCGGCGGCCGACTTAGCGACACAAGGGGTTGCGACAATCGTCGAAAGGATCCGGCAACTGGGACTCGAGGTGGCCTTGCACAAGTCCGAGGCCATGTGGTTTCATGGTCCTCGGAATGCGCCACCGACGGGTTCCCAGATAACGGTGGGAGGGGTTCACATCGGCGTCGAGTCGACGATGAAGTACTTGGGACTCGTCCTCGACAGCCGGTGGAACTTCGCGGAGCATTTCCGCCGTTTGGCTCCCAGACTGGAGCGGGCCGGGGCTGCGTTGAAGCGACTCGTGCCCAATCTAGGGGGGCCAAACGCCTCCTGCCGGAGGCTCTACGCGGGGATCGTGCGGTCCATGGCCCTATACGGGGCGCCGGTGTGGGCGCCTACATTGAGGCGCCAACCAGCTCGCAAGCTGAGGGCGTCCCATAGGGTCATGGCGATCAGGATGATCCGGGGATATCGCACGATCTCCGGCGAGGCGGCGGGCCTCCTTGCCGGATTACCGCCATGGGATCTGGAGGCAAAGGTCCTCGCGCAAATATGGGAGTGGCGCGAGGAGGCCAAACGCCGGGGCGTAACTCCGCTGCCGCAGGAAATTGCGGCACAGCGGACAGAGCTCCGGCGGGATCTCATGGTGACATGGAGAGAGCGATTGTCGCAACCCAGTGCTGGGCACGCCACGATTGCGGCGGTAAGTCCCCTCTTTGAGGAGTGGTTTGAGAGGCGGCATGGCGTCCTCACCTTCCACCTGACGCAGGTCCTCACCGGACACGGTTGTCGGGAGGTTCCTGTTTCGGATAGGGCGGGAGGAAACGCCCGGGTGTTTCCACTGCGAAGATCGCCCTGAGGACACGGTGGAGCACACGGTGGCGGTCTGCCCTGCTTGGGCGGAGCACCGCCGTGTCCTCGTGGAGGCGATCGACGGCGGCGATCTCTCGCGTCCGGCCCTGGTCCAGGCCATGGTACGGAGCGAGAGGGCATGGGGAGCCGTCACCTCCTTCAGCGAAGCAGTGATGCTCGCGAAGAGGGAGGCGGCGCACGTGAGGGAGAGGCAGCATATGCGCCCTCGCGACCCCAGCCGCCGCAGGATACGGAGACGCCCTGGGCGTCGGGAATCCCAGGCCGATTTCCGGCCACCGTAGGCATGGGCTTGCGGACGGCGAGTAATGGGTAGCTCGCTGTCCGGTAAGGACCAAGCCCAAGTCGACGGCGCGTTGTGTTCCACGCGCGCCTCAAAGAGATGTCAGCACAAAAATGATGGGGCCCGCAAGGGCCGATGCCTGTCAGGGGTGCGGGTTCGTTTGAAAGAGATACCACAGCCCCTGGCATACGGGCTAATGAAGGAACACGGGTGGGTTTTAGTCAGTAAAAGTCTGACACGCCCTCCTGCTCCACCCAGAGCGGGAGAAGTTATTTGATGATTTCCCACCCAAAAAAAAAAAAAAAAAAAAAAGCCATCTTCAAGTAGACCATTCAATTAGTTATATTTTTTTATGTGTAGAATCCTTTAAAGTTGTTTGTAACACGAAGCCCACTTTTTCGGAAAAGGGGCTGTGGATATTGGTGATTTTCCAACATTCAATGTTATTTTAAAAATCCCTTTTAGTCACTTTCAAGAATTAGAACTCACTTCATAGAGTAGGTAGGTAATAAAAAAAAAATCTGAACTCCGTTATCCTAACTCACAACAAGTGACTAAAATTGACCAAAATGAGTTAATTTCGTGCAAAAATGGGTGTAGGTAGGTACCTCTAAAGAGATAAAATATATTACGTAACATTATTGAAACTAGAAATAAATATTTGCAGGTTAAATATGAGTTTTATTTGCAGTAAATATCTACTTATTTTCGTTTAAATACAACAATAAATTTAAAATTCAATAAATTACACTTTAAGACATAATTATCTTTTTGCAAAATTTCTTTAGTTAGTACGAAATTCCGAACGTGTTTGTCTTTGAGGTCGAATTGAAAATCGGAACTTCGAAAGGGGTGGTCTTTGCCTCTCTCTCTTTCTAATGGCAGGGAAAGAGATAGAGTGTGAATGTTTCGAATTGTATGATTAACCCAAGGCTGAATAAGATATTCGCGGCTTTCTGAAAACAAAAATAAAAAAGTTACTTTTAGTTAAAATGTTAAGGTCTCTGGGCACGCCACGATTGCGGCGGTACCTAAGTCCCCTCTTTGAGGAGTGGCATGAGAGGCGGCATGGCGTCCTCACCTTCCGCCTGACGCAGGTCCTCACCGGACGCGGTGGTTTCGGGAGGCTCCTGTTTCGGAAAGGGCGGGAGGAAACGCCCGGGTGTTCCCACTGCGAAGATCGCCCTGAGGACACGGTGGAGCACACGGTGGCGGTCTGCCCGGCTTGGGCGGAGCACCGCCGTGTCCTCGTGGAGGCGATCGGCGGCGGCGATCTCTCGCGTCCGGCCCTGGTCCAGGCCATGGTACGGAGCGAGAGGGCATGGGTAGCCGTCACCTCCTTCAGTGAAGCAGTGATGCTCGCGAAGAGGGAGGCGGCGTACGTGAGGGAGAGGCAGCATATGCGCCCTCGCAAACCTAGCCGCCGCAGGATACGGAGACGCCCTGGGCGTCAAGAATCCCAGGCCGATTTCCGGCCACCGTAGGCATGAGCTTGCGGACGGCGAGTAATGGGTAGCTCGCTGTCCGGTAAGGACCAAGCCCAAGGCGACGGCGCGTTGTGTTCCACGCGCGCCTCAAAGAGATGTCAGCACAAAAAATGATGGGGCTCGCAAGGGCCGATGCCTGCCAAGGGTGCGGGTTTGTTCGAAAGAGATACCACAGCCCCTGGCATACAGGCTACTGAGGGAACGCGGGTGGGTTTTAGTCAGTAAAAGTCTGATACGCTCTCCTGCTCCACCCAGAGCGGGACAAGTTATTTGATGATTTCCGACACAAAAAAAAAAAAGTTATACAAAAAAAAATCTGCTGTTCCATACATTTTGACGGCGCAGGTATTGCAGTTTTCTGTGAAACAACAGATTTTTTTTTTCTATCCTACGAACAATTTCTGCGCTGGGGGGTCTAGAATAAATTATGCGTAAAAACTTATACTGTAGATTTAGGAAGAAGGGCTAGAGGCAGAAGGTGGCTTATTGTAAGCTTGTAAGGTATCAAGACTATCAAGTATCATGATGTAACCTCTTTGATTATCATACTGGCTAGCTAAGTTATGACATAATTCAATTAATGTCACGTTGCCACTGACGTTAAGTTGCTCATACGTAGATAAGTGGCATAGAGGAAAGTAAAATACGTATGTGTGATGAATTTAAGGAGAGGTTTTGTGTGATTTTTCGAATAAAAATACAGCAAAAATTGTTTCCAAAATTATAAAACACCATTTTGAATTTAACTGTTTTGAAATGATCATGTGAAACTATGGTTTCGAGTATGTGATCGAAAACTAGGTAAGTAGCAATTTACCTATGTATTATATGTACCTACTTATAATAAACAAAACTCAGAACCTCACTTTCAACTGTGGCGCTTGCAACCACTAAACCAAAGGAGCAGTCAATCTTGAAATAATCGAGAATCCGGTAAATGGTTGCGAGTTTTGCGAGTAACTGTTATTATTATAATTTATTTATTTGCAAAACAATGTTCTATTCATTTATTTTTGTGCACGCACATAGAGGTACATTTACAAGAAGAATACGTACAAAAGTAAAACTTATTTAAAAAAAAAGTTTCGACTTTTTTTATGCAAACATATCCTCTGAGTGGGTTACGGCATTTCTTCTCGGTAACAGTCAGCTAAAGCTAAGGAATGCTGGCGCCATCTAGTTTTTTGGGATCATATTTAGGTAAATAAGATTCTTCTTACTTACATAAATAAACATTTCATTTCAAATTGACGACAATATAAAACACTTTGATGTAGTTATACCTAATAGTTGACGTACTACCTATTGAATTAGCATATGAATAGCAGCTGGATTCTTAACAGCCCTGCTATATGGATCTGAGTGCTGGCCGATGAGGAAGACAGAAACAGAAAATTCACAGAGATGAAGATGCTACACTGTTCTGGTAGACTTTCTAAAATGGATCACATAAGAACCGAATAAATCCATGGTACTTTTAAAGTCGCTAAAATACACGAGAAACTTAGAGAAAACGGCCTGCGCTGGATCTGCATGTGATGAGGCGAGATGACGACCATATGACTAAGTTCGGCCATGTGATGAGGCCAAATTATGACCATATGACTAAAAGAGTCTTAAATATAGAAGAGAGGAAAAGAGGCTGTGGACGACCACCAATAACTTGGCTACGAACAATACAAAAAGACATGATAGCGAGCAACACTACAGAAGAGACAACCCACAACCGTACGGTGTGGCGCCGAAGTAATAGCCGGGCTGACCCCAAATAAATTGGTAGAACTCAAACTCAAAGCATTTATTTCAATAAAACCATTTACAGGCACTTTTGAACTGTCAAAAAGTCGGTCAGTTAGAAAGTTGAAGCTAGATGCCCATTCTAAAATGTAGATCTCAATGGAGAAGAACGGGCAAGAAACTCCACCCACGGACTCTCTTTTAAAACAAGTTGGATATTACAAAATCTTGGGAAAATTATGCGTATTGCTTCTGTACGTGAGAACAATGTAAAAAATAATAATAAACAATTCTAAATACAAGATTAAAAATAAGCCCTGGAAGTTAGGAGATGACCAGTCTCAACCGACAGCGCCCGTTCACGAACACGATGCGTGGATCAGCACCATCCAGCTCAACCATTTTGTAGGGAACCGAATGATCCAACCATATAATAGCCAGGAGAAAGAAGAAGAAATTAGCAAGATTCATAACACGGACCTATTCTCAGAAGGGTTAGGCAGAAGTACTATAATACACCGACATATCGCCAGTTTTGTTTAAGTCCCATATCACAGGAGGCGAGCGCATTCAATACGTTCGCCTCCTGTGATATGGGACTATGAATACGCCGTATTCATCAACCGGAAACAAATCCAAACACCGCGCATGGAAAAACTCAGTTACACTTTGCCTTTCCTGGGAATCGAACCTATGCTCTCATGCTCAGTAGTAGTGATTGCGAACCCTAATCCAATGAGGTACTCAAGTAATAGGACATAACAAAAATTACTATCTATATAAATAACTAACAGCGCTCAGAGGTTTCACCCGCGTAGTTCCCGTTCCCGTGTGAATAAAGGGATAAAATATAGCCTATGTCACCCGGGGATAGTGTAGCTTCCCAGCAGTGAAATAATTTTTCAAATCGGTTCAGTAGTTTCGGGGCCTATTCAATGCAAACAAACAATCAAATCTTTCCTCTTTATTATTAGTATATAGATAGATAGTATTGATAAAAAGTCCTGACTGACTGACTGACTCATCAACGCCCAGCCCAAACCCTTGGACTTAGAAAGCTGAAATTTTGCACAGAGGTTCCCTAATGTAGACAAGGAGTAAGGAAGGTTTTTTCAAAATTCAACACCTAAGTGAGTAAAGACAAGGAGTAAGGAAGGATTTTTCAAAATTCAACACCTAAGTGAGTAAATAGGGGATGAAAGTTCAGTGCTGGCGAAGCTTCTGGCAAAACTAGTCTGCATACATACATACATAAACTCACGCATTATTCCTATGGGGGTAGGCAGAAACTACAGAACACCGCCTGCCATGATTCTTACATACTCCTTTTTCCTCGTTTACGTTCATATTGGATTATCTACTCAAGGACAAATAAGTACATTTTGGCCTAATCTCTCTTATCTACCATTCTGTCTTAGGGGAATCTAGTCGCTAGCTGGAACTCACTGGTGGGCCTGGCTGTTCCATCCGCTGTCCCATCAAGCTTTGTGTCCGACAGAGGTAATACCAGTGATGAGCATTTAGAGGCTAGTCTACATGCAAAACGTTATTGAGTGAGATGCAGGATCATTTATAGTAATACAGGCGCGTAAAAAATTAAGAAAACTCTTTGGAAGATCAGGTTTTATGAAAAACCACTGCATAACAATGACCAATAAAGTTTATTCAACTTTTCGATAGTTTAAATTTGTCGGTACTGACTTGGTTTTTGAAGTTTTACACTTCTTTTATAACTTAAACACGCCCAAAGTTAGGTTAAACTAGCAAGAAAAACGAATCTTTAATCACTCATAATTTTTTAAATGCTTTTTATTGTAGTATTCTGTTTCCGTACAGACAATAGTAATAATGAGACAAAACAATACCATGTTTAATTTTTGATATATAATGTCGAACAGTGGTGTCCCTAAGTTTGTATGGAAAAAAATCTCAACTAGATTCACCTTAAATGCAACTAAGAAGAAGTAAGTGCTATAACACCGGTATAACATAACGGGCTCCGAAAGGTTCTGGAGGAGTGGCGCTCGCATACCACAGCAGACGTAGATTTGGAAGGCCTCACAAGGTGAATCGATGACCTTGTGAATGCCGCAGGCATCCGCTGGATGTGGGAAGCACATAGACGGTCCAAGTGGCGGACCTTAGGGGAGGCTATGTCCAGCAGTGGACGTCTTTCGGCTGAAATGATGACAGACATAATATAATCAGCATATGATGTTCCCACTGCTGCCGCGCATCAACTTCTATTGGCGCGTAAGGAAATGTTTTGATCCGGTATCCTTGGCAACGAATAGGAAAAGTCCATGTTTTCCGATCGATTTTCAAGGCATTTGTAAACAGTTCAACTTTAATTCGTTTAATTTTACTAATAAGTGAGTAAGATTGTCTAGAAGTGGTCTTGACGGAAACGAGAAGGCTTTTGAAATGTCTGTAGGTAGGTAATTTTTCTTATTATTTGAGCTTGGTTTACCTGTTGCAACAATTTGTAGTGGATAGTTGGAATTTCGTTGTTTTTAGCAGCTGCATAATACGTCATAACCTGTAGGGTAAGTACATAGCTTCTTATCTTCTTATACATTGTTTAGGTTGGCGCGTATTTCCCACTATCCGACCTAATGTTTGTTTAATCATAACAAGGTCCTGCCAGGGGTGCGGGTTTGTTCGAAAGAGACACCACAGCCCCTGGCTTAAGGGCTACTGAAGGAACACGGGTGGGTTTTAGTCAGTAAAAGTCTGACACGCCCTCCTGCTCCACCCAGAGCGGGAGAAGTTATTTGATGATTTCCCACCCAAAAAAAAAAAAAAAAAAAAATCATAACAAGGTAAAATGCATGTATGTGTGTATGCAATGTATGTGTATTATAAGTTTATATTCTATTTATGTACTAGTGTAGGTACGTGTCTTACTTATAATTCATAATTATAAGTTTTCATAGTTCTTTTTTTAACATTATACCTTTCAACCTAAGCAAGCCACCTGCCATCTAATCTCGTCACCACCATTGGTTGACTGGTAGAGAATACCTAAGGCATTAACGCCTTTGTAGCTTTCTGTGTGTGAAAATATTAAATAAATAAACAAGGTTACAACTTGGTTGACTGTTGCTGACGGTCCTTGCAGTCCGGGAAACACTTTTGTAGCAGCTCATACTTACACTCATACATACAATTAGAAAAGCGCATACGGCCATTCGTCACGGCGCGCCCGCGCACACTAAACCAGTCAAGGTTAAAGAATGTGGAGTGGCTGTCCGTATCATCGCGCTCGCACGTCGAAGGGAGCGCGGCACGTTCTACCGACATTTCCTAATTGTTTTAGTCATAAGTTTTATAAATGTACCCTTTTTATATTTGTATTCTTGAGGACAGGGGCTATATAAGCAGCGCCCTCAAAATAAATGACACAGATCGTTATTCGCTTTCTTATTTATACACACAACCTCTAAAGTGGTGACCCCGCGTTCGAAATGGCTACGCCCGTACCGAGAGAAGACAAGACTACTACGCCCGAAGACGTCGAAGCAATTAGCGTCCAGTCACGCATACCTAAATTCTGGAGCAACAGACCTAAGCTTTGGTTCGCCCAATTCGAGGTGATTATCTACAACCAGAAGCTCGGTGATGAAGGCAAGTTCGCACTGGTTGTTGCTCAGCTGGAGATCAAGGACGTCGATCAAATAAGCGATATCATCTTGTCACCGGCCAACTCCGGCCGATACGAAGCAGCAAAAAAAAGACTGTTAGAGGTGTACGAAGATAGCGAGGGTATTCAGCTTCAAAAACTACTTAATGAAATGGAGCTCGGCGATCAACGACCATCGCAGTTGCTGCGCCGAATGAGAAGCCTTGCAGGCAAAAAGATGCCAGACGACACGCTGAAAATGTTGTGGCAAGGACACCTACCTCCGTCTACCCGCACAGTGTTGGCAGTGAGTGAAGAATCTAAGCTGGACTCGTTGGCTGCCATGGCAGACAGGATGCAAGAACAGTTAAAAGAGGTTAACGCCATGTGTTCCTGCCAGTGTCAACCTTCCACGTCAAAGGCCCCAGCGACGGCGGTGCCAGCCGAAATAGCGGCGACATCTGAATATGCTGACCAGAAACTGTACAATATGATTGAAGCCCTGACCAAGGAAGTTGCAGCGCTGAAAACAAATCGATCCCGCAAGTTTCAACGCCGATCTACGAATTACAGAAGCCGTTCCCGCTCGAAATCTGGAGACAGAAGAAATGCCGTGTGCTATTTTCATAAGAAGTTTGGAAAGTTAGCATACCGATGTAGAAGTCCATGCAGTTTTAAAGGAATTACAAATGAGAAGCCGGAAAACTAAAAGAGACTCAAGCCGTGGCGGTGGCCGAAGTCGACGATTTATCCTCATACCGCCTATTTTTACACGACAAATCTACCGGAAAAAAATTCCTGATCGACACGGGAGCAAACGTTTCTGTTTTACCCGCCACTGCACGTGATAAACAGCGGACTCCAACCAACTACTTGTATGCAGCAAATGGTTCACAAATACCTACATACGGTGAGCGCACCATTGTTCTGAACATCGGAATGAGGCGTGCCTACAGTTGGCGATTTATGGTAGCAACAGTCAGTCGGCCGATACTAGGCGCTGATTTTTTGCACCACCACGCACTTCTGGTGGATCTCCATGGACGACGATTGGTAGACAAAAAAACCAATTTATCGGCACGAGGTTTCCTGTCACCCGCAGCTGAAGGAAGCATCCGAACCATCGATGACAAGCTTCCATACCACGACCTGTTGGCTAAGTACCCAGACATCACGAGACCGAATTTGAAAATACTGGGAAATAGTGAAGTAGAACACTACATTGAAACGACCGGCCCGCCGATATTTACAAAAGCGAGACCACTACCGCCGCATAAATATAACGCAGCAAAACAAGAATTTGAACTCATGATGAGCCAAGGAATTTGTCGACCGTCTAATAGCCCATGGGCGAGTCCATTACACATGGTTCTGAAAAAGGACGGTACCTACAGATCCTGCGGTGATTACCGTAGACTCAATGCAGTAACCACACCCGATCGATACCCGATACCACGACTGCACGATTTCACACATAACCTCCAAGGCAAGAAGATTTTTTCAAAAATTGATCTGCAGAAAGCCTACTATCAAATTAAAAATAGAGAAGAAGACGCAAAGAAGACAGCCGTGATTACTCCTTTTGGTCTGTACGAGTTCACTAGGATGTGCTTTGGTTTGATGAATGCAGGCCAGACATTCCAACGTCACATGGATAACGTGCTTCGCGGCCTACCCGTTTTTCCATTCGTCGACGACATTCTTGTAGCTTCAGAGAACCCAGAAAAACACAGAGAAGAACTTCAAGAAGTGTTTAAACGACTCAACGACAGTGGTTTAAAAATAAATGTCGCTAAGTGTATCTTCGGCCAGTCAAAACTCGATTTCCTGGGATACACAATAAGCCCCGAAGGCATAACACCGACAGAAGAAAAGGTACAAGCGATCCAGTCCTATCCATTACCAAATACGATCCAAGATCTACGTCGTTTCGTAGGAATGCTGAACTTTTATCGTTCGAGTATACCCCATGCGGCTGAACAACAAAAAGAGCTAAGCAAATACTTTCACAACGCCAAGAAAAACGATAAAACGAAAATACAGTGGACCGAAGAGGCAAAAGAAGCATTCAATCAAAGTAAACAAGATATCAAGAACTGCGCATTATTGTCCTACCCATCACTGAGCGAACCTTTCGCATTGATGACAGACGCCTCAAACACATGTGCTGGTGCCGTTATACAACAAAAGATCAACGGCAGATGGAGACCACTGGGATTTTTCTCCAAGAAGTTCAGTGACGCTCAACAAAAGTACAGCACGTACGACCGTGAGTTACTATCAATCTTTATGGCAATACGTCATTTCCGCCGTGTGTTTGAAGGACGAGAGTTAATTGTTTATACAGACCACAAACCGCTGTGTAATGCATTAACCTCAAACAGCAAGTCTGAGACGCCCCGCCGAACAAGATACCTTGAATATATCGGACAGTTTACGTCAAATATTCAACACGTCACCGGCCAGGACAACAAAGTCGCAGATGCACTATCTCGAATCGAAACTTTAACATGCCCGACGCCACTGGATTACACCGAGTTGGTAAAGAAACAAGACCAAGACGAAGAATTAAAAATGCTACAAAACAAAGGAAAGTACCAATTCAAGAAGGTCGCCATTCCCAACTCAACCGCCAAACCCGTTACCTGTGAGATGTCATCAAGCACTGCTCGTCCATATCTGCCACCCAATTTTCGAAAAGCAGCATTCCAAGCGATTCACGACCTTAGTCACCCCGGCATAAGGGCGACAAGGAAGCTAGTCATTGCACGCTATTGGTGGCCCTCCATGAATAGCGACGTAAACGAGTGGACACGAACGTGTGACGCGTGCCAGCGTGCTAAGGTGCAACAACACACGAAGACACCTATTGCGAGTTTCCAACAAGCAAACAGACTGGAGCATGTACATGTGGATATTGTTGGCCCGTTACCTATCTCAGACGGCTATCGATACCTATTGACTATGATAGATAGGGCTACCAAATGGCCTGAAGCTCGTCCGTTAGAAGATATAACCGCCGAAAAGGTTGCAAATGCGTTCTATGAGGGTTGGATCGCGAGATTTGGTTGCCCGGTAACCATAACCACCGACCAAGGAAGGCAATTTGAGTCCGACCTATTTAACAAATTAATGCAACGCATGGGAATTCACCGCAACCGCACCACTGCCTACCACCCGCAGTGTAACGGCGTGATAGAACGATGGCACCGCTCACTCAAGACGTCACTCACCGCGAGACTACGAGAAACAACAACATGGTCACACGAGTTACCTACAGTGCTGCTGGGACTGCGAGCTTCGATAAAAGAAGATGTTGGTGCAAGTACTGCTGAACTACTATATGGCCAAACGCTGCGATTACCAGGAGAATTTTATGAAGAATCAACAAAACATCGCGATACAATTTCAAACTTCATGAGTAAGTTGAATGGAGCGTTAAAGAAGGCCCAGGTGCAACGGAAGTCTAACCAATCCCGAGCGATATTTATTCACGATGACCTATATAAATGTTCGCATGTGTACCTACGCAATGACGCAACAAGCAAACCACTGACGCCTATCTACACTGGCCCGTACGAAGTGATCAGCCGTAATGACAAGTACTTCACTATCCAGTTACGCAATAGATGCACCAACATCAGTGTTGACAGATTAAAGCCAGCTTTCCGGGTCAACACTGAGACACAAGCACCAGCCACAGATACGTACGCATACGTCACAAGAGCAGGAAGGACATCGAAGCCCTGCGTACGTTTCACTAGCGGGGGAATGATGTAGCAGCTCATACTTACACTCATACATACAATTAGAAAAGCGCATACGGCCATTCGTCACGGCGCGCCCGCGCACACTAAACCAGTCAAGGTTAAAGAATGTGGAGTGGCTGTCCGTATCATCGCGCTCGCACGTCGAAGGGAGCGCGGCACGTTCTACCGACATTTCCTAATTGTTTTAGTCATAAGTTTTATAAATGTACCCTTTTTATATTTGTATTCTTGAGGACAGGGGCTATATAAGCAGCGCCCTCAAAATAAATGACACAGATCGTTATTCGCTTTCTTATTTATACACACAACCTCTAAACTTTTATGAGTCATACTGTTCCTAGGTGATGTTCTGTCCCAGACATCTTGCTTTGAAAAATAACATTAGGTACAGCTCACGGCTACCGACTAAAGTCCAATGACGCGCCAAACAGCAGCGCAATGACCTGCATGGATAAGTTATGTAGGACTAGCTCTTGCGGCTACACCCGCATGTCGATGGGGCGGTCGGACATTATTCCACATGAACGTAGGTACTACCGGGATAAAAAGTATCCTTTGTAATCCAGCTTATATAGCTGCAGGTCATATTTAAGCTACTCTTATGTCGTCTTAACTTGATGTTAACGTGTGGTTGCTTGGACAATAAATATTTTCTATCTGTGTGCCAAATTTCATCCAAATTCATTCAGTAGTGTTTGCGTAATTGGGTAACAAATATCCAAACATCGAAACGTACAAACTTTCACGTTTATAATTGTTATTTTAAGTAGGTTTTTTTTTTTTTGATGTTGGTAAATTCAAATAACTTCTCCCGCTCTGGGTGGAGCGGGAAGGCGTGTTTACTGACTAAAACCCACTCGTGTTCCTACAGTTGCCTGTGTGCCAGGGGCCACGGTATCTCTTTCGAACAACCCGCACCCCTGGCAGGCATCGGCCCTTGCGGACCCCACCAGTTGGTGCTGACATCTCTTTGAGGCGCGCGTGGAACACAACACGCCGTCGACCCGGGCTTGGTCCTTACCGGACGGCGTGCTACCCATTACTCGTCGTCCGCAAGCCCGCGTCTACGGTGGCCGGGGATCGGCCTGGGATCTGTAGTTGACCGCGGTTTTACTCGTATACTACTTTCATGTACGCAGATAAGACGTGTTTTATGAATGTGTGTGTCAGAGTAACGTTTATATAAAAAGTTTATCAGCAACACTCAACGCACATTAAAACCCTCTAGACTTCAAGGTTGAATAAAATAATAAATCTTCAATATCGTAAAAGCCTCTGATAAGATAAACAATTAATTAATAATATTTGTTGGTAATTTTCCATCCAAACTCGTGGCTCGCGTTCGTTTAATATTTTGGCAAAGTGAAGTGAGTCCTTAACTCCGTAGTTGTTACAAGATCTAGTATAGTAAAAAAACATGAAATAAGTTTTTTAATGCTTCCCTCAGAATCAACAGGCGCTATCAGTTTTCTACAGGAAAAGTTTTTATCCAGTGCGCAAATTGTAACCATGAACTCAGCATATCATTCTAGACCCCCTAGCGCACAAATTTTTCGCAGGATATAAAAAAAAAAATCAGCTGTTCCTTACATTTTGACCGCGTAGGTATTGCACTTTTCTATGAAACAGCAGATTCTTTTTTGTATATCCTGCGAAAAATTTCTGCGCTAGGGGTTCTAGAATGATATGCTGAATTCATTGTTACAATTTGCGCACTGGATAAAAACTTACCCTGTATACTAACGCTGAAGCTTCTTAGCTTTAAGAAAGTTTTTTTATATCATTCGTACATTTATCGATTTAGTTCGGTCTCCAAGAAAATTAATTAAGCAATAAAAACACAAAAAACACCAGAACTTATTGGCATTCAATAATGGAATACAGTTTGATTTTTTATGGTGTATTTAAAATGATATACAATAAATCGCAATAACAGCAGCTATGATAGCTCGATTGGATATACGATTTATAATTTGTTACAATTCGCCCCTTTTGCTGCGAGGCGGCTCGAGTTGTAGGGACTGTAGGGAGACGCGGGGAAGCGTAGCACCGTAGCAGTACATCGTAGCAAGCGTAGTGCGCCACCCGCGTAGCTCGCTACGAAGCTCTACGACTACGTATTTATTTTTGCGTGCTTTTGGTGTATTCAGCAGGTAAGTGACTGTTTATTATTTTTAGTGCAGTGTAATTATTATGCGTAGTTGCTAGAAGTATACATAATTTATAATTTGGATAACTTTTATTTAAATTTTAAGTTTTGTCGCGACTCGCGAGTCTTATTTGTAATTTTCCGCGCATTAGCGTTGCCTCTGTCTTATAATTGTTCAGGCGACTCAAGTGTAATTAAATAACTCATAGTATACATTATGATGTTTGATTAACATTCTCTATTTTGTCTCTCAACTAACTATCTAAACATAATATAAATTAACATCTCAATTAGTCATAACCTATACGAATAACAAATAATTCAATCAAGTTATTCACTTTCTAGTTGTTGGAAACCGTTATAAATTGAAATGGTGAACTGTAATAATTTAATTAAGTTTGTTTTGAATACTGAAATAAGCATGTTTTCCGCGAAGCCTCGCGTAGTGGATTTCCCGAAGTAAATCTGACTTGCGTGTCGATACTAATTCTACTTCCTCGAAAATACATTAATCGCCATTCGCGGGTACCTATATAAGTTATATTTTCGCATTATTATAAGAGTTTTGGTTACGTGAAGCCATTTTCACGAACATAACGATAGTTGCGTGTTTTCCGAAGTAAAATGCGTAGAATTAAGGGAGCAATCTTTTGACAGTATGGATAGTTATACCTACTTTTTCAATTGTAAATTGCGTACTACGAGAGAAAAATAAAAAAGTGGAGTAGTCGTATGGATACCTGGTTGGAAAGAACTTCCTTCCGCTATACCTACACTGTGATATTTTAGTCGTCTTATAAAGGTGGTCCACTCAATGTATCCGTCATAAAATACCTCTAGGCGCGATTTAAACATTTTTACCATTAATTAAGATAATAGGTACAAAGAAAAATAAATAATGCTTTAGAATTATGAAACACCCTCCCTGTTAGTAATGTTTACGTATCCAACGGTAGAAGATATCTACCTACCTACCATTACATTCCATCATTAATTGCATCTCCATAACAGGGGGTTTCAAACTACAACATGCGTCTTAGTGTATGTTTTTTTTTTTTTTTTAATTATGCTTGTGTTCAATAATATCATTTTTTTTTAACACATATATAATAGTCATTGGATACATGAAGGGGCTACCGTTGTAAGAGGACTAAAATGTCACAGTGTATATTATGTTTTAAATAACAGACAACATTTATTAACTGAACAACGTTCGAGAGTAATATTATTGAATGAATGAACAAGAAAACAAAAGTGTCGACACGGACGAAATGTTACACTTCCTTCGGTCTAGCCCAACTCCAATTGTCCTACCCATAAATTGCGATAACTTCATTCCAAAAAAATATCTAAATGTTTTATAATTCTGACATTCATTACGGGTCATCAGGACCCCACTAAGCCTAACAACCATGTCTTATAAAGGGGTATCGTACTACCCGGTAACTGGGATGTGGAGCTCAGATAGGCATTCGCTTCACGTAAAATACTCGTATACAGCTGCTTCCGGTTAGACTGGAAGCCGACCTAAAATTAGTTACGAAAATACTAGCCAGGTGATGATGAAGATGGTTCGTACCGGTTAAAGTTTCTGTTATATTGAACGTAGTCGGTCTTTGGCAACTGTTGTATTCGCTTTAAATACCAACGAGTTCTTTTTTCGTATCTACATTCAAATAGCGTGCATCGTTCTTCTTGAGATTCGACTTGAAGATAGCATTCCACAAACATTGGCTAGATATTCATGAAATGTCATGTAAACTAAAACAATAAACGACAAGCGTATCTCTATCTATATGTATTCAGGGTAAAAAACCATATTAAAATAAATACTACATTAGGAGGTACAAGAATTCATATTCTGTGGTTCTTTTGTGGTGTATACCTACCGTACATACAACTTAAAAAAATAAAACTTGATTTCACAAACCTATACATGGGCACTTATAAAACGTCAGAAGCCGGTAAGAAACGCTGCGGTTACTTTTGTAAAAATTGGCTTTTACAATGTTTTCAAATTATAATTCCAACAAAATAATTTTGGGAGGACAGTGTAGACCTGTCAACATGGACCAGGTACTTAATAAAATAGAAAATGGTATACCAATCTACTGTCTTCAAAGCTGTAGATTCAGTACACTTCTTCAGTATTCATTCACCTACAATATATATGCGAGTTATTCTACCGCTGCCTCATCCTGATCAATTTTCCGATCGAAGATGTAATGAAAATGCCTTGAAGTGATCAACGTTAATTGCGGTATCAGTGCCCTTGAGATTGTCAAAAGTTTAAACCTCTTTTAGCCCTGAGCGCTGGCTCTAAAGTGAGCCGTTTGGATATACCGTTGTGATATGTAGTTGATTATTTCGATTATATCGTCAGCTTATACAGATAGGGTGTCATTATAGTTAATGCATTTAACACAATATAGTTCGTATGTGGGTCGTCGTGTTAACTACCCGATGGACTAGATTGACAAGACAAACATAATTTATTCATTTCGCCCTACATTTGACGAGGCTTTACGTGTATTTCACAGTATCGGTAATGTATAATAAGTCCTTGCAGGATTCAATTACCTACATTAAAACTTTAATCATAAAAGGTTTTATATGTTTCCGTGTAATTGCAACGGTGCGCTTTTGTCGATTAAAATTATGTAGATAAGTATTAAAGATAACATAAAATTGTTAATGCCAAGAATATGTTGATATAATTAATGTATGACTGTCCATGGAAGTAATACATTGGTTGAATCATACTTTCGTGGTTTTTTTCAAAAAGGTACTGGCCGTTATTCGCCGAATCGTAGACTGTAGCTGAGGCGTATAGCCGAGGCATATAGCGTATCCAGTTACATTTTTGTTTCCAACATCTTTTCAATTTTCCAAGTAAAAAATTTACATTAGTCTTAGGGGCTGAAATACTGTTCAACGTTTTGCCTTGTTACAGGGTAGATAATGAGCGAGCGAGGCGCTCGACGCGGCGCAGGCGCACCCTTCTACGCGCCACTGCGGCGCAAAACCTCTGCAGAGATCATCAGCGAAGCACGTGCTGCCATATACGGCGGTAAGGGAAACAATGATTAATTGTTCTTTAAACCTGTCAGGTGCTCCCAAGTCCTGACCGATGTCAAGCATGACAAAGTTAAAATAGCATTGAAACTTAAGTTATATAGGACCTTTTTTTATAATGGTCAATAGATTAATATATGGTCACCTCGTGGTACCTCCCGTGAAAAATTGTTTGTGGCAAACCTAAGCGGGAGTTTTCCAATCAATGGTTTGCAGGATGAAACCATTCAGAGCGCGATGCTATTAACTTCAAGACACACACTACTGTACTGCTACTGCTACTGTATGATCTACAAACAAATAAAATTCGTTGATCTGCGAGGTGTAATTGCGTACCTAACATATATGATGTGTTTATTTCTAAGTGTAAAAATATTTAATTACCTATGTTGAAATTGTTTTGTACCTACTCCTCGTCACTTGTCCCTTAAGGTTCATTAGAAAACCACCGTGAGACAGCATCTGTCATGAATGCTGAAATGATCATTTTTTGCGCAGCCATGAGGCACACACTGTTGTACCTAGTTATTTATATTCACTTTTTGTTATTTATTTTGTATTTCACGAACTACGTCCAATTGGATAAACGGTATTCTTTCTTTCTTTAACACACTAACAGTAGGAATGGCCTTCATTTTGACGGTACAACAACATTCATTGCGTTATTTACGTTTTTCCTGCCTGGGATTCCCGACGCCTAGGGCGTCTCCTGCGGAGGCTAGGGCCGTGAGGGCGCCGCTTCTCTCTCTCGCGAGCATCACTGCTTCACTGAAGGAAGCGACGGCTACCCATGCTCTTTCAATTCGTACCATGGCCTGAACCAGGGCCGGACGCGAGAGATTGCGGCCGCCGATCGCCTCCACAAGGACACGGCGGGCGGCGCGGGTGCTCCGCCCAAGCCGGGCAGTGCGTTATTTACGTTGTTGAGCTGATTTATTTTCGACCATATGAGGCAAAAGTGATTGAATGAATGAAATTGAATTAGATTCTGTGATAGTGTTTTACGCAATTAAGGTGCTGGCCTGTTGACTGAGGTGCCTTTTGGTCATAAATCCGTGCTAGCGATGGTTTAGAAAGGCGTTTTACAGATTTTTCGTCTACCTACTGTCAAACAACGATATTCAGGTCAATTATAGATCAAGTATAAAGCCTCACCATAGGTGTTCGAACAAACTGTGCGCTTTATGTCCTATATCGGCATACAATGGACGTTAGCTAATAAAGTAGCGATGATAAACATTTTCCTTAGTGGTCCTGTTATTTTTTACTCCTCTATGACGAAGTGTCCAAGTAGTAAAGTATCAAACACATGTTCGCCTCCAAAATAAACTATTTTAAGCATGCAAAGATAAAGTGATAAATGATTTATTTCTGTAAGTAGGTTTGTACAAACACTTTTACACGTCAATCATATTTTTTTAAACTAGATGAGGTCGGCGTTTCCTATCTGACTACTCTGAGTAACTAGTAACCATCCAACAAAGACGTTTAATCGATGTGGTATCGTAGAATTCACCAAATCGTTATCGTTTTTCGCACATCGATTTCGATAGTGGGGTTAATTGGGCGCGACAACCACCGGTGCCCTCACCTTGTCGATCACAAGGTGAGCTAATGTTGAACAGTCACGAAACGTTCACAGCTTTTCGAAAATACAGTTTCGCATCGCCACGTTTGACGTCATAATAAAACAGATTACCTTTACGGCTTTCAATAACGTTCACATATCGTCGATTTTCACCGTTTTGTTTTACGAAATTGAAACTTGTGTGTCACAGTTTCTTATCTTTCTTTAAAAACTTTTACTTCTTCTAAGGCACATTATTTCAAACTGTATTTGCTACTTTATACCTAAAGTTGATATTGGCAGTTATTTGTCCTTTTATGCACATAGTAGAAAGAAAGGTGGGCTTAGAATAGAATAGTCTTTTATTTGCACAGAAAGTAGGTACTTGTACTGTTTTAGATGAGGCGGCAGGAAATTCCCGGGTGTTTCCATTGCGTAGATCGCTCTGAGGACACGGTGAAGCATACGGTGGAGGTCTGCTCGTCTTGAGCGGAGCGCCACCTTGTCCTTGTGGAAGCGATCGGCGGCGGCATTCTCTCGCGTCCGCCCCTGGTCCAAGCCATGGTCCGGCGCGAGATTGCATGGGTAACCGTCACGTCCTTCTGCTAAACAGTAATGCTCGCGAAGTGGGAGGCGGCGAACGCGAGGGAGAAGCAAAATATGCGCCCACACGGCCCTAGTCGCCGCAGAACACGCCCTGGGCATCGGGAATTCCAGGCTGATTCCCGGCCACCGTAGACGCAGGCTTGCGGATGGCGAGTAATGGGTAGCTCGCTGTCCGGTAAGGACCAAGCCCGAGTGGACGGCGCGTTGTGTTCCACGCGCGCCGCAAAGAGTTGTCAGCATCAACTGGTGGGGTCCGCAAGGGGCGATGCCTGCCAGGGGTGCGGATTGTTCGAAAGAGATACCGTGGCCTCTGGCACACAGACAACTGAAGGTACACGGGTGGGATTTAGTCAGTAAAAGTCTGACACGCCCTCCTGCTCCACCCAGTGCAGGGGAATTTATTTGATGATTTCCCACCCAAAAAATTATAATAAGTAGGTACATGTTACAGATAAACGCACATTATGCGTCTGTTTGTGTCTTATGCGTTAGGTGGTTATGGGAATCCAGAGTATCCCCAACAACACATCTTTGAACAGTCTCGTAATTCTTCTTAATATCATCGCTCTACCGCCCTCATCCTAATTTATATCGGCACAACATGTCTTTTTCTTGCACACTTCTCTATTAGTCGTTGGTAGTCACGTCTTTTCTAACCATATCATCATTCACACTGTCCATCCATCATTTCTTTGGTCTCCCCCTACTCGTAAAGCTTCGACATAATGTAACTATCTTACACCTAACAATTTTACGCACGTTTTAAACTTATAATTTTTTTTTATAAGGCCTGAAAAATAACAAAAACTGGACTTTATCGTATCTATAACGTTGTCTTCATCGCAATATTCATAAGTTTACATCAAGTTCGTCGTGTTTCATTGGCTGACGTCTTAGTTTTCGTTTTATTTTACAAACTGATATAGCTACACCTGTAGGTTTACAGTTGGAGCTTTCTTTGTGTTGTTTCTCGAGGTGGTTGATCGGCGAGGTCACGCGGTCATTCCGGCTTGTTATTCTGTTACCGGCTCCGTTGCCACGGTGAACTCCTTCGCACGCCATTCTTACATTAATACTTCACATAACTGTGGAGATTTTAAATCAAATGCTTTAATATGGCACTACTCAAACAGAAGGTCATTGTCGCAGTATGTTGAAGGCTAGTATTTTAATAGTTTCCAAATCACATAATTGAGTGGTAATCAAGAATTTATTATAAGTACATGCTAGTGGCATGTAATGAAAACCAAAGCAAAAGGTTTCAGCAATTTTGTAGAGGTAACAAACATTTGTATGTTCGCAAAAACTTAGGCCTTTTCAAAAAACGATGCGATTTCCATAATCTGAATACACGTAGTAAAGATGAAATTGTGATTCCAAAATTTAGATTGACTAAAACTAGCAAGTCATTTCTAATAAACAGTATCCGCTTCTATAACAAGTTGCCAAAGTCAGTTACAGAACTTAGCGATGGAAAGTTTAAAACGCACATCAAACGTATCCATATCAAAATAGCATATTACAAGATAAAATACTACGTTGAAGACAGAGAAGTTTGGCATTAATTCCTTCTGCACATGTGGCTTCCCTGGTACCTCATTAACAGCATAACTATGTGAAAGTCTATTAACTGCTCTCAATGTTCTTTTTATTTTTACAATGCTGACATATTCTCGTCATTATTTGACATTATACATCAATTTTAATATCAACTATTTTTAGTGATTGTCATGTTAATCATGTCACTATGTTTAATTAGGTTCATTTTATTTATGTAGATTATTTTACATATTGTGAATGGGAGAACGTTGTAGGCCTTACAGACTGTAGATTTGTAGACGATTTTCTATTCTGTATTCGTCTAAGTACCTACCTGGTACTTATTGACAGGCCTACACTGTCCTCCCATAAATTTTATCACTGAAAACACTGTTAAAGCCAATCATTTTTAAAAGAGTAACCGTGGAGTTTCTTGCCGGCTCTTCTCCATAGGAAACAACATTTTGGAACCGTGCACCTAGCTTCTGCCGTTTCATAAGTGCCCATGCAGGTTTATATGAAATAAAAATATTTTGATTTTGTCTTGAAACAAACAAAAATTAAAAACAGAGGTTTTTTTACTGTTTTATAGCAGTACTCGCTATAAAACAGTTAAAAAGCTCTGTTTTTGATGAAGGCTGGGAAAAAACTAATTGGATTCTTGTAAACTTTATTGTTTTCAAATTGTATGAAAGCAACTGCTGGTTTCATTATGTTAATGGCCTGAACGACGATATCGTCAACAATTTTATGCGCCCAAAAGCATTCACGCGATCTTTTCGATAGAATTTTAGATTTCTAGGTGAAGCAGATTGACGTTATAATTAATTGTTCCTAATATAAAAGTACCTACGGAAAATACCTACCTATTTCTATCCTAGATGGGGCACTCGTTGGTATTGTGCGTAGAAACATAACTTTACCCATAATAAGGTTATTGGAAAAGCCGACAGATTATAACTATAATTTCCTATGGTCTAATGAAAGGTTTATTTAAGGAAAACTATCAAATTGCTTCAACAGAAATTTATTTAATCTTTGTTTAATCTGTGGCTTTAACTTTAAAGTTTTTAAGGGTACGTAAATCATTTTCAATGCATTAGTATATGGTTTAAAATCTCTCCTGCCAGTCTAACGTATCTAGTATATATGTTACCGTAGGATTGTGAACACCGTTAGTTTATAATCTATCTCGCGAGTTTGTGTTACAGTTTAAGCCCTTTTTTTACGGTAGATTATAATCTATCGAAGTGAAACCGTACCGGAGCGAGAGTGCATTTTAGCTGTCACCTCCTTCTGCGAAGCAGTACTGCTCGTGAAGAGCCCTCATGGCCCTAGCCTCCGCAGGAAACGCCCTGGGCGTCGGGAATCCCAGGCTGAATTCCCGACCACCGTAGGCATGGGCTTGCGGACGGCGAGTAATGGGTAGCTCGCTGTCCGGTAAGAACTAAGCCCGGGTCGACGGCGCGTTGTGTTCCACGGGCAGCTCAAAGAGATATCAGCACCAACAGAAAGGGCCCGCAAAGGCCGATGCCTGCTAGGGGTACGGGTTGCTCGAAAGAGATACCGTGGCCCCTGGCACACAGGCAACTGAGGGAGGATGGGTGGGTTTTAGTTAGTAAAAGTCTGACACGCCCTCCTGCTCCACCCAGAGCGGGAGAAGTTATTTGATAATTAGTCACCCAAAATAAAAAACGGTGTTCACAATCATACGGTGACACATAAACCGAGAGATTTTAATGGATGTTTTCCCGCGGTATAACAACTTGCCTTAAGGAGTACTTTCGAAAAATAGAGTAAAAGTGAAAAAACAAAGAAGTTTTCGTTTTAAAATAGTTTTAAAAATATTCATCAACTCCAAAACGTGAGAATTAAAAGTAACACTAGAGGTAACTGTAGGTACTACTGAAATCGCGCACGCGCCGCCAACAAAGGGAACTGCGATGCATAAATGTTCAAAGCAAAATAAACTCCCGCACGTTACTGTTACGGTTTAAACTTTTTCACAATGGTTAATCTGCCATGTTTCTAATATTTTATTTGTTTATAAAACGATTGTATTACCCTGACAAAACCATTTTGCTGCGGGAAAACTACCATTAAAATTTCCCGCAGGTGTCATACTCAATTAGATTGATTTGTCGACCAAGCTACCTTGATGACAGCTGTATCGGAATATACAGCTGTTATCTAGCTTGAGGCGTGGCTAAATAATAACAAACGCACGAGTTGATCGAAGGTTGAACTACGATGGCCGAGGTTGGTCGTATCAAGACCTCCGTGCCGCGGAAAGCACGTTAAGCTGTTGGTTGCTGCTGATATTTTGAGATCCTTTACTGTAGTTATGGGTTGTCAGCGGCCCAAAAGTCTGGCAACCAATCTTACCAAGTGATATTCTTCCTCATAACCTGCCCATAATGTTCCCACTGCTGGGACACGGGCCTCCTCTCTGTGAGAGGGAATGGGCCGTAATCCACCACGTAGGCTCAGTGCGGATTGGTAGATGTCACCTGTCTAGGACATGCCGGTTTCCTCACGATGTTTTGCTTCACCGTTTTGAGACTAGTGGTAATAAAATTATTTACACAAAGTAAAGCGCCTGCCTGGAATCGAACTTACGATCTACAACTCGGTAAGTTGCAGCCGTTACCACTGGGCCACCACTGATCTGTGATGTACTGATGTCTCTCAAGTGATATCGCTGTCCTGTAACTGAATTGTGGAGGTCAGATAGATCACCTTGATCCGGTTACACTGCAAGCTGACTCCAATTTACATAGGATAAAATTAAGCGTATCGATAAGCTGAATCGGATTTTAATCGAGTAACGTTTGTTTAATGATCCAGAGATGAGCGGCACATCAAGCGGCGGTGGTGCAGGCGGTGGGCTGCGTCCGCTGCGCACGCGCCGCCCCTACACGCCGCGCGAGCCACAACGATCGCTGTTCGACGCCAACAAGAAAGAACCCAGACCACCCAGCTCTTATGAGTATGTTCACTTGTCTATTGTTCTAGTTTTCACTTTGGTTAGGACGAAAGCAATTATTTTCGGATACGCGGTTTCATCAAAATGACGCTTATGCTCGACGCGTTTAAAGCTTACTTTTCAACGCTAGGTATATAAAAACATAATCCCCCTTATTACAGAACAAGGTTTTTCTTAAGGTATGGTTTAAACCTTCGAGCCTGTTTTTTAAATAAGAACCCAACTGAAATCGAAATACAGCTCCTTTTACAAAACTGACAAGTTAGTCCAGTGCTAAATTGTCAGTTTTGTAAAAGGAGCTGTAATTCTATTTCAGTTTTAAGTTCTTATTTCAAAAACAGGCTCGGTGGTTTAAACCATACCTAAAGAAAAACCTTGTTTTGTAATAAGGGGGAGTATGTTCCACTTGTATAAAAACGTTGATTGCAATAAATAGCTCTAAAATGCACTGCGCTTGCATGAGCATTTTAGAGCTCTATTATGACGAACGTCTTATGACGTCAACCTACGTCATTAACTGTTAGTGTATTTTTTTTATTTTTTTTTTTTAAACCTAGGAAGGAACACTAGGAAGTTTCTCCCGTATTGTGGGTGCGTTTACAAACATTTAATAAAGTCACATACACAAACACCCAGACCCGGAACAACTACAACAACTACTTGTAAGTCATACAAATATTTGTTCCGTGCGGGAATCGAACCCGCGACACGCAGCGCAGCAGTCAATCGCTTAACCACTGCGCCAACCGTGCTGTCTTTGTCATTAACAATGACAAAGATTTGGTTACTCTTTTGAATGAAGGAGGGGGGCTTATGGCTTATAACAGCAGCACGGGTTGTTCGATAAGGTTAAACTTATGCTTGCCGCGGTTGGTCCGTGGATGGGTGACCATCATTACATACCAAGACCCTCGGCAGCCTGTGCCTCGGAAAGTACGTTAAGCCGTTGGTCTCGGCTGTCATTCGTGAATCATAGACGTCGTCTGAAGACCGAAAGTGTGCCAGTCTTTCCAAGGGGTATCGTGTTACCCAGTAACTGGGTTGTGGAGGTCAGGGGCCTACGTCTACTAATTTATAAACGTTACAATGGTCTCTCAATGGTGTGTTTTTGACAGTTTTTGTATGGCAAATCTGTCAAAAACTTACCATTGAGAGACCATTGTGACGTTTATAAATTAGTAGACTTAGGCCCCTGATAGGCAGTCGCTCCATGTAATATACTGGTATTCAGCTGCATCCGGCAAGACTGGAAGCCGACCCCAACATAGTTTGAAAAAGGCTAGGATGGTGATTTAATGTGCCGGTTACTACTAGCTTCCGCCCGCGGCTTCGGAAATCGGAAATTATCCCGCAGCAACTTACTACTGGGATAAAAAAGTGTGTTAATCTAGATTGTAATCTTTCTGTGTGCCATATTTCATCCAAATCCGTTTTCCATCATGTGTCCAAACCTTTCCAAGGTTAGACACATGATGACTCTTTTTAATGAAGTTTTGCGCACATACCTGATGATCACAACTCCGCATGCCCTAGCCTCAAGTTCCTGAGTCTGTCGGAGACCAGCGAAGACACACTGTCGACGATGGACGCCCGCATCGCCCAACTAGATGAGGACGCGCTCAACGAGATGCTCGCTGACACACATCATCATACACGGAAAAAACCTGCGGTAAATTCATTTCGATAACATTTTATTATGACTACCTATAGAGAGTCAAGATCGGAGAAATAATCCTTCGATCTTAACTCTAACATCTTAGTTGAAAACATCGATTGAAGAGGCCTCCTATGGCATTTGCCAGGGGTGCGGGTTATTCGAAAGAGATACCGTGGCCCCTGGCAAACAGACAACTGAAGGAACAACCCACCCGGGGTTTTTCGTCAGTAGTCGCTCCACCCAGAGCGGAAGAAGTTATTGATTCTGATTGTTATTGTTGAGTTGCTGATTCTTTGCAATTTTAAATAAATCATTCAGTTCCAAAGTTTCAACAATTTCTTGAAAAATATTCCACCCTGAGTTTAAGTTTCTGTGGCTTGATTAAATTACTACACCTACTCCAGGTGTCTTCTTAACGGGTGGTCTTTAGTCAGTAAGAGTCTGACACGCACTCCTGCTCCATCCAGAGCGGGAAAAAAAAGGCCTCCTATGGCATAAGATAAGATGATGCGTATTCATAAACTCTAACTATCTAGCATAATCAGCATGTTTCCACTGCTGGAGCACAGGCCTCCTCTGTGTGAGTGGGCCATAATCCACCACACGGGGCCAGTGCTTTGGTGGATGTCACAAGACTTTTTTTTATTTTATTTTAAGACATGCCGGTCTCCTCACGATGTTTTCCTTCGCCGTTTTGAGAGCAGTGGCGATGAAATCAAATACACAAAGTAAAGTGCCTTTCTGAGGTTGAACTAACGGCCGTAATTCGAGGGTGATAGAACTTGGCCACCACTGCTCTCATCTACCTACTTAATAAAAATAGTAGGTACTATAAATTACTTTTCAATTTTTATTTATGACTAGCTTTTGCCAGCGGCTTCGCCCACGCGGAACTTTCATCCCCTATTTAACTCCCTTAGGGGTTGAATTTCGAAAAATCCTTCCTTATTCCTTGTCTACATTATAAAGGGAACCTCTATGCAAAATTTCAGCTTCCTAGGCCCAAGGGTTTGGGCTGGGCTTTGATGAGTCAGTCAATCAGTCAGTCAGTCAGGACTTGTCTTTTTATTTATATAGATTTTGTTTACGGGTGATTCAAATCGCGCATGAAGAAAGCTCATTTGCTAATTGTATAAAAATCGTCGAGTGGTGCACTGCGCCTACATTTGAAAACAAATATTCATTGATCTCTCGAAAACAATAATACATTTCCATTCCATTCCATCATGTGCTCTACTTGATTTGGTCTAGATTCGCAAGGAGACTCGTCCTGCGGCGGCTGGCGAAGTCTGGGGCGGCTTCACCAAGCTGCCGCACCTCAGCGGCCGCAGCAAGCCACTGCATCGCCGGACTACCACCGGACAGCATGCTGAAGGTTGGTCTACCATGTTCATGTTAAGGAAAAGAAAAGACGAAAAAAAGTAAAGTAACCTATCATGGGGTAATAGCCAATTTTGGTAGTGTAAGCTGTCCAGCTACCTCTACAAAAAGTAAACTAGGTTCACGAACATAAACCTACTGTGGGTAAACATAACGATGCATTCTATAGTGGCTTAATAGCAAATAAAGAGAATTTCCTTGTTCCCACGACCCACCCCGTCGCATCGCATCGCATCGCCTGACTGCGCTTATAAAATTATACATAAGTACTTCGTTTTCTCTTAGCATTCTTTCTGACTTGTATTTCTTTTTGCTCCGATTCTAAGGGTTCTAGCGTAATGCTTAGTAGCCTCAAGATTTTCTCAAGAAATGGGCTATCAAATACAAAAACATTTATTCAAATCTGAGTGAACGTTTCAGAGATTAGCGCGTTCAAAAAAACAAACTCTTTAGCTTTATTATTAGTCTAGAGTATAGAAAGATTAAATAAATAAATAAAAATCTTTTCAACACACTTGCTCATAAAATAGCTCTAATTTCACTACAGTTAGGCACATAATGACACCTATTATCAAACTGTGACTTTTTCATTACTATTATTCACTAGTGAGTTATAGAATTGGTTGAGTTGCTTTGTTCTTAGTGAGTTATAGGTTGTTTTTTGTTTGAGTTGCTTTGTTCTTAAAAACGACGATGATGATGATGATGGATGATGCTGGATGATGATGGATGATGCTGGATGATGATGGATGATGCTGGATGATGATGGATGATGATGATGGATGACGATGGATGATGATGAATGATGATGATGGATGATGCTGGATGATGATGGGTGATGATGAGTGATGATGGATGATGATAGATGATGATGGATGACGATGGATGATGATGGATGACGATGGATGATGATGGATGATGATGAATGATGATGATGGATGATGCTGGATGATGATGGGTGATGATGAGTGATGATGGATGATGATAGATGATGAAGGATGGCGATGGATGATGATGGATGATGATGGATGACGATGGATGATGATGGATGATGATGGATGACGATGGATGATGATGGATGATGATGATGGATGATGATGGATGATGATGATGATGATGATTTAGTATTATTTTCTTCGCAAGTGTGTTGAAAAACGTCGTATGATACACGTGTGTATTGATGATTATCGTCCTCGGCTCTCTTAAGACCCTCGCCTGACGGCTCGGGTCTCAATGGCGCCTCAGCGATAATCACCAACGTTACACACTTGTACCATAATGTACTATTTCAACACACTTGCTCATAAAATGGCTCTAATTTCACTACAGTTAGGCACATAATGACACCTATTATCAAACTGTGACTTTTTCATTACTATTATTCACTAGTGAGTTATAGAATTGGTTGAGTTGCTTTGTTCTTAGTGAGTTATAGGTTGTTTTTTGTTTGAGTTGCTTTGTTCTTAAAAACGATGATGATGGATGATGATCGATGATGCTGGATGATGATGGATGATGATGATGGATGACGATGGATGATGATGAATGATGATTTTGGATGATGCTGGATGATGATGGGTGATGATGAGTGATGATGGATGATGATAGATGGTGATGGATGACGATGGATGACGATGGATGATGATGGATGACGATGGATGATGATGGATGATGATGATGGATGACGATGGATGATGATGATGGATGATGATGGATGATGATGATGATGATGATGGATGATGCTGGATGATGATGGGTGATGATGAAAGAGGATGGATGACGATGGATGATGATGGATGACGATGGATGATGATGGATGACGATGGATGATGATGGATGATGATGATAATGATGATTTAGTATTATTTTCTTCGCAAGTGTGTTGAAAAACGTCGTATGATACACGTGTGTATTGATGATTATCGTCCTCGGCTCTCTTAAGACCCTCGCCTGACGGCTCGGGTCTCAATGGCGCCTCAGCGATAATCACCAACGTTACACACTTGTACCATAATGTACTATTATTGGAGACCACATGATCCATTAAAAAAAAAAAACAATTATAAAAACAGTACCTACATTGAAAGATTAAAATTTAGAAAAAATGCATACACACACACAAACTGACGCCTTTCTTTTCTAGCACCTACAGGAAAAGTTTTTATCCAGTGCGCAAATTGTAACCATGAATTCAGCATATCATTCTAGACCCCCTAGCACAGAAATTCGCCGGATACGCAAAAAAAAAATCAGCTGTTCCATACATTTTGACCGCGTAGGTATTGGACTTTCTATGAAACAGCTGATTTTTTTTTTGTACAACCAGCGAAAAATGTCTGCGCTAAGTGGTCTAGAATGATATGCTGAATTCATGGTTACAATTTGCGCAATGGATAAAAACTTACCCTGTATATAGGCACAAACATATTAAGCTGCTATTAGTATCTATAGATTTTTACACCATATAATAAATTTGTGGTAGAGTCATAGATTTACCACTAGCCGTAGATAGAGCGCGTCATACACAAAGAAGGCGAGAATTTGTCACCAAATGTATTACAACCCGTATAATACACTAGACATCTGGCCGTTATATTATCTATAGTGGCGCGTAGTGCTTTGTAATTAATTCGGATTATACGGCTCGAGGCTCGACTGGGGGAAAGGAGTGCACACGTCGCTATTTGTGCACTACTTTTCCGTCCCATTTTTTGAGCGTTAATGATCAATCTACGGCTAGTGGTAAATCAATGGGTAGAGTGTACAGAACGAATAAAATTCTTAAAACGCATGTAAAAGGACATTCTTACTAATAAATTCAGCTTATTGCCAAAATCATCAACGCATCGATATGGATTTCAGTTGACTGTAATCTGGTGGAACAGAAGTTGTTGCAAGCCTGTTCGACAATTTTCAGCCAAATCTGAACTATGCTGATAACGTTAAAATAAACCTTAAAGATAGGAACGTAATGCGTCTTGTACTTTCAGATTCAAAACCAGAGGTACATTTAGGGCGAGCGATCTCAGTCACTCAGCCGCTGGGCGACACAGAGTCTAGCTACATCAATACCGCAATGCTCGCCGATAATCTCACAAAATGTAAGAAATATACATTTTCACGTAACCACCATGTTAAAACCCTAACAGCCTAATTGCAAAACAAGGCTTCTCTTTTGTCATGGTTTAAACCATCGAGGCAGTTTTTGTAAAAAGAACGTATCCATGATCGAAATACAGCCTATTTTTATTTTTTGACATTTTTGTTTTATCTTACTTTTTTTTTAAATCTTGACATCTGTTATCTGTTAAATATTTTTTCAACACATTTGCTCAAAAACTGCATTTACGATGCCTGTATACATGGTTCGAAAGTTAAAAATTACGCACTAATACAACGGAACGTGCGGTAAAATAGGTACTCTCACCTAAGTACCTATTTTACCGCATACCTCGTTGTATGGCACCGTGCGTATTCTTTACGGTTTTTTTTTTTAATTTCCATAAAATATTATAAGAATTTCGTCCAAGGCGTTTCACATTACGAGAATAAATAAGCTGACTGATCGAACCTCCTTGGAAACGATTTTGCTCAATACGTTTGTCTCACTTTAATAATAAAGAGTAAATGAGATGAAAGATGTAGTTCTAATTTTCACCACGGGCATGTGGCGCCATTTGTAAATTCGCGCCATTTTCATATTAGAAACGTCAAAGATTGTTGCGAGTTTCCGACTGATATTTCTATACAAACTTTTATTATGAGTTCAAGCGAGGAAACTGATATTAATATGGAATCTACTCCACCTGATATTTTGAATGAGGCGCAAATTGCAGGAAACGGTCTCTAGCCGCCAAAATTGGAGAGCGCTATTTAATTATGTATAGGTTTGTTTAATTAGGTACATATTGTACTGTTTTCTCGCAAATGTGTTGAAAAACATTGTATGACACACGTGCAGAAATTGGTTTTTACAAACTCGTGACTATGGTAAGCCCTCGACTTCGTCTCGGGCTTACATTTGTCAACTCGTTTGTAAAAAACAACTTACCGCACTAGTATCATAAATAACTATATTAATTTCGTACTTGTTTTGACATTGTAGTTTTTGTTCAAAATTTTACTAATTGTCAGGGGCATATTTTATATGGACTTACCCAACACTCTAGCCCATTCTATATTTTTTATTTGATGTTGTAAAATTGATAATTGACATTGATACTAACATTTGTACGCCTAATTGCAAAGCATAGAGAACTAACAAAACTGTAACATCTCACACACTTGTGTATCTGTAACCTATGTTTACAAATAAATAATCTGAATCTGAATTTGTTGCAACTTTGCCCCACACTAGGAATTTCTCCTGTATTGTGCAATTACAAACATTTATACTCACATACACAAACGGCCAGACCCGGAACAACTACTTGTAGGTCATACAAATATTTGTTCCGTGCGGGAATCGAACCCGCGACACGCAGCGCAGCAGTCAATCGCTTAACCACTGCGCCAACCATTTCAAATGTTTGTATACACATTTTAGTGCAGTTTTAAATTATAATGATCTCTAATAAACTAAGTTGTCAGTTTTTTATTATGAACTTTACCGTAGTCAGAATTGGGCACGCCACGATTGCGGCGGTAAGTCCCCTCTTTGAGGAGTGGTTTGAGAGGCGGCATGGCGTCCTCACCTTCCGCCTGACGCAGGTCCTCACCGGACACGGTTGTTTCGGGAGGTTCCTGTTTCGGATAGGGCGGGAGGAAACGCCCGGGTGTTTCCACTGCGAAGATCGCCCTGAGGACACGGTGGAGCACACGGTGGCGGTCTGCCCTGCTTGGGTGGAGCACCGCCGTGTCCTCGTGGAGGCGATCGGCGGCGGCGATCTCTCGCGTCCGGCCCTGGTCCAGGCCATGGTACGGAGCGAGAGGGCATGGGGAGCCGTCACCTCCTTCAGCGAAGCAGTGATGCTCGCGAAGAGGGAGGCGGCGCACGTGAGGGAGAGGCAGCATATGCGCCCTCGCGACCCCAGCCGCCGCAGGATACGGAGACGCCCTGGGCGTCGGGAATCCCAGGCCGATTTCCGGCCACCGTAGGCATGGGCTTGCGGACGGCGAGTAATGGGTAGCTCGCTGTCCGGTAAGGACCAAGCCCAAGTCGACGGCGCGTTGTGTTCCACGCGCGCCTCAAAGAGATGTCAGCACAAAAAGCGATGGGACCCGCAAGGGTCGATGCCTGCCAGGGGTGCGGGTTTGTTCGAAAGAGACACCACAGCCCCTGGCTTAAGGGCTACTGAAGGAACACGGGTGGGTTTTAGTCAGTAAAAGTCTGACACGCCCTCCAGCTCCACCCAGAGCGGGAGAAGTTATTTGATGATTTCCCACCCAAAAAAAAAAAAAAAAAAAAAAACCGTAGTCAGAATAAAGTTTGAAATTCAACAATTACCATATGGTTCAAACCTGGTTCTGAAGATAAGCTTCGCTTTGTAAAAAGACTATAAAAGCTAGTACCTCGCACCTTTGATTGCGTAAATTTACTTCCGCAACAAGCGTGCACCGTGGAAGCACCAGCACCCAAATTGCGTAACTCACGATTTATCATCTGTTTCAATTTAACAGTTCAACAATATTCATTGCGTTATTAACGTTGTTGAACTGACACATTTTTCGAACATATGAAGCAATGGTTTAACAATCGGTTTCAAAACGAAACAGATTATTATGAATCGTGAGTTACGCAATTAGGGTGCCGTTTTACCAACGATAAGTCTGAAAGTGAGGCAAAAGTTTTCGAGATTAATAAAAATCACTTAGCACGTACTATAATGTAGGATGTTCCCGTCTGTATCTTGCACTAAAAGTTTGACAGTTATGTGATACAAGACAGGAATGATGGTCAGCCAAAGCAAAAGCTTAGTGTAATGTATGTTCATCTTGGCCTGAGTATTCACACAAAGTGTAGATGGCAATGTCAACTTGCGCATCAACGTTGCTGGTTTATCTGCTATGTTTTTATTTAACTAATAAGTACCTACCTACCATATTCTATAGCATTAACCCCGGAGGTGGCAGTGAAACGCAAGCAGTTTGCGCTCGGCAAGGCGGCGTCGTGTGACGCGGCGAGCGGTGCGGGACTGAGCCGCTCCGACATCGACGTCAAACACATCGCCGTGCAGCTGCCCAACACTTCAGCTGACAGCTTGGACAAGTACGAAAGCTCTATTCTTCCATCTTTTTGCAGGTTCTAAGACAGTTGAATAATGTTTTTGGGACTTTTCGAGCTTTATTTAAGTTGCGTTTTTCCGATTGGTCCTCACTGTAAGTATCTACATAGTACAGAGGCCAGCACATCAAGCTACCCCAATCTGTCAAATTTCTTTGATAGTTTTTCAACTTTATAACAAAAGAATAAGGTTTATGTTCAATTGGGAAAATTTGACAGTTTGGGATAACTTGACCTGCTGGCGACTGTACATATACCCAACTTACAACGTCCCAAAGCTAGGACTGGTCGTGATACGAATACTGTTCATTTTTCTAAGCAATAAAAGAAGCTCTGCCTTTGCATATTCTGTAAACATCAGCAGTATTTTGATGCTTGGGAATATGAATATATATTTTCTCTACTACATCATCTCTATTTATCAATAGTATGACCATCTTGGAGCTGTCAGAAGCATTGTCACAGCGGTGTCGCGACCCTGACCGCACGCTGCAGCTCCTCGACGCAGTGATAGTTACCGTGCAAGCGTCGAACCCTGGCGGCAGTCTACGAGACATGCTGCTACGGTCCCTGTACGTGCAAGCGGATAGCGACGATGAACGCGTGCTAGTCGCCGTAGCACGCGCCATGCTCACGGTACGTGCTCGTTCAGGAATTTACAAGAAAAAATTACAGGTGGTTTCTTAACTGCTACGCCGTAGCAGTCTGCGTCTAGTCTCTAAAGAAGACGAAACGGGTTCGAACTGCTACGACGTAGCAAGTGTTTTAAGTTCTACTGCTACGTGCTTTGTAACTATTTCATTTTTGTTTCTTAGATGCGGGTGACTGGCCCACACTTGGTGGCTGCTTGCAAGCTCGTATTCAAGATTGCTAAAAATGATAAAAACGACCAGTTCTTTAGGAACACTAATTTGTTAGGTAAGTACAAGAAGCTGGTTACAAAGCATTTCATTTTGGCAGTTCAGCCACTTTCATTGCGTTTTTTACGTTGCTGAGTAGTGACATTTTTCAAACTTATTATCCGATTACCATTTTATGTGTGTTACGCAATTACCCTGCTGGTCTCTGGTCATCATAATCATCACAATGCCGTCTCATATACAGGGTGGAAACTTTCAGCGGGGCAGTAAGGGGAAGTACCTTATCCGTTGCAGCTACGCGAAAATGGTCTTGATGCCAAGCGATCCTGTTTCTAATACTGATCAAAAACTTTTATGGGACCAATCATAGTTGGGGTACTCAAAGTCACAAATTGCAAAAAACTTTTCCCTAACATTTTGTTTTTTTTTTTTAATTTGTGTAACTGAAATACAAAAATAAAATAAAAGACAAATGATCACGTAGAATTTTACTCATATTAAAAAGAAGTACTAAGTTTCTTTAAATAACTTAATGATGTTATTCTTATTTAAAATCTTGCTGTTTCTTGCCCTATGATATCAAGTGCTCGAAGTGACCGCCATTTTGACGAATACATAAATTGATTCGTTTCTGTACCGACCTAGTGGCTGCTGACAATTTATTTGTATGAATTCTATACAATAAGTTCTTGAACACTATCGTATTGCTTTTTAAAAACCTCAGTTTTCAGGTAGCCCAACAAAAAGAAATCAAGAGGCGTCAGATCTGGACTACGCGCTGGCCAAGAAATAGGACCATGTGTTCCCATCCATTGATCACCAAACTGTCGGTTCAAAGTCGAACGCGTACTGCGGCTGTTGTGAGGTGGAGCGCCATCTTGTTGAAAAAACATTCTTCTTGATTCCGACAGTGTTAAATCACTGACGAGGATTTCAAGATTCTCTAATATTCTGTTGTTATGAATGTTGGAATTCTAGGTGCCTTCATAAAATTCCACCATTACCACTCGGTTCCACATTATACCACACCAACAATTAAAAGAAAATCGCACTTGATTATGTGTTTCGCGAAACCTGAGGATTTTCTCTACAGAAATAACGAGTTCGAAATTTGAATTGTTTTTAAACTTTATCGTTTTATTCATTCAACAAAAAGATCTCAACCGTCACTAAAAAAGCTTTTGCGTAAAATTTTCATACAAAATGTACGGGAAAAGTTTTTTGCAATTTGCGACTTTTTGAGTACTCCAACGATGGTAAAAGTTTTTGATCAGTATTAGAAACAGATCTGATTGGCATCAAAAAATGTTTTTGTGTAAAATGGCTATTTTCTTGCTAACTTTATTTTTTTTTTGAAAATCTGTTAATAGGGATCGAAATTCCATAAAAAATTATGGATAGTCTCCTAAGACCATTTTCGCGTAGCTGCAACGGATAAGATACTTCCCCTTACTGCCCCGCTGAAAGTTTCCACCCTGTATATCAGAGTTGTTGGTGGAGGGCTGCGGTCGCGCGGAGCCGATATCGGAGAGCGCGTGCTGTGTGTACGGGTGTGCGGCGCTGCGCGTGTTGGCACTGGAGCCGAGCCTAGCCGCGCGCGCACACCGCGCTGGCGCCGCGCACCTTGCCGCACTGCACCTCAAGATCCTCAACAACGCCGTGAGTACTTACTACCCTGTGGCTCCAGGCTACTACGAAACTTACGTATTATCTAAATTCGTCAAGAAAAAATTTATCGTCTTCTATCAAACCCCAAGAAAATCAAAGAAAACTTCAAGTCTTAAAGTTTTAAACAAAGGTTTGAGTTATAAAAAATAAATGTCAACTACCGCGAAAGTTCTGCTTGACGAAGCAACCTCGAACCTTTACAGTAACATAACTGTAAAGGTTAGGTAAAGTACAATACAATTACAACAACCTGTGTATGCTGTAACCTGTGCATCTATGTCTGAGGCAGCGCAAATTGTTGGTACGATACTATATGATCCGATTGTTGTCTAACTTTTCAGCCCTTGTATTTCAGAAAGCGGAGTCCCCCCGTTCCCTGGGCGAGCAGAGCACACATGCTCTGTACCAGGTGACAGGTGCGCTGCGCAGTCTGGCGGGAGCTGTGGACCAGTTCGCGCACGAGTTCCTGGCCAGTGGGGCTCTGCCTGAGCTCGTGAATGCACTCGCACTGCACACGGATCGAGACGTGCTCACTAACGTCGCTAGATGTCTCAGGTAATACCGGCAGTTCATCATCTCTCTAGCTGAGTTTTGATTAGTGTTGGAAGTTGCACGGTGGGACAGCAAACAAGCGTCGAAGAATACGCCCTATATGGCGGAGATTTCTTGAAAACGCTTAAAAATGTGGTTTTTTAAACCAGTATATCTCTTTAACCGTAAATAATTTTGAAAGCATAAAAATATATGATATTTTCAAGTTTTTTTTGCATACAGTGATGGTACTCAAAACATAATACATAATTTAATGCATCAAAAAAATCATCAAAGTCACCTCTTAATTATCTTTAAAGCCAGTTTATCCCTTCAATAACAATTATTATTATAATTAAAAATATACCATAAAAATCCAAATGCATAACTGCATCCAGTGATGGATTATTTATTATCAAATAGTTAATATCTAATTTTATACGATTTTATTTGCATTTTTACGACAATGCTTGCTCATTTATTATTCGAATTTATTACAACAGATTTTAACCAGTATCGGATTGCAGTAAGAACTACAACGTTCATAACGACGATGCGACGAGTACATTCAAAATTACCAGGGCCTTAACTACCTATATAAGCTACTAGCAGAGAGATTCCTTTTGTGGGCGTTGTGGCTAAGTAATAACAGCTGCACAGGTCGATCGTTCAGGTTAAGCTACGGTTGGTGCGGTTGGTCTACGGGTGGGTGACTATCTTAACATTCCAAGATCTTTCCGTTCCGATGTAGTCATAGTCTGCATCTTGTTTAAAATATCTCAATTTCCGACCAAGAGATTTAAATGATTACTACCAAAAAACATAATCGTGATGACTGTTTCATGATCAAATCAAGAAAAAAAATACTGGATTCTCCAAAACCATAATGTTACCAAGGTGAGACGTCTACTTTGTTTGGCGATCTAATTATTAAACTCTTCGAAGATGTCAAGAAACGCGATTAAAGCTGTCTGTTCGGCAGTGTGGTGTCAGGCTCCGCGGAGTGTTGCGCGTGGCTGTGCGGCGCGGGCGGCGCGGCGCGCCAGCTGGTGCGCGCGCTGGCGGCGTGCGCGCCCCGCGCGCCACTGGCGGTGCGGCTGGCGTACACGCTCGGGAACATGGCCGCCGCTGATGAACGCGTCAGAAATGATGTTAGAACCTTCACTTTCTCTTAATAAATGTTTATAAAAACCAATTTAATTCTAAGCGACAGAAACCCATAAATACCACCAAAGAGAATTTAAGCACATAGGTATGTTTTTGTCTTTGGATACCACTTCGGAAACATGCAATTTTTATCATACGAACTCGTGTTATTGGCTTAAAACTATTTTAGTAGCACTTCACTTTGCACTAGCTTGACTTTTTGCTTTTTGGCTCGGAAGTCTTGAACTTCATTCACCAAACGAAAGGACCTAACTTTCACGCTTTTGTTTTCTAACTTTCTGAGATCCATTTAAAAACCCTCGCGATCACAATACCTGCTGGCTGCTGGTAATCTTACTGTTTCTCTTTTCTTAAAATTTTGTTACTTAGCCCATGTAATTCAAATTCTCTTACTTTTTTTCGTCAATTTGGCGGGCACGACCGTAACAAATATAGCTATAGAAATACCATTTAATGAAATAGTCATTGATTGGGATTGTATGGGCTAGATGGTTGTATCGCAGATTCTGATGATTATAATTCTGTAAAATTATATTTTTTAAGTCGCTGATCATATTTTGTTCAGCATACAACCGAACACTGACTTGCACTTTAAAAATTACTTTGAGTTTCGCGTATTTCCCTGGCGGTTCCCACTTAATAACGACCTGTTTCGCGTGTTTCCCTGTCGGTTCCCCCTTAGTAACGACCTGTTTCGCGTGTTTCCCTGGCGGTTCCCCCTGAAAAACGACTTGTTTCGCTTTTCAAAATCAAAATCAAAAATCATTTATTCAAACTAGGTTGAGAATCAGCACTTTTCGAACGTCAAAATTCCCCGAAAAACGCCCACCCTTCGACTTCTTCTTTCCCTGTCGGTTCCCTCTTAATAACGACCAGTTTTCAACAGCGTTTAGGATAACTATTCAATCAGAATCATCAGAAAACGCATGTTGAATTAGATTTCTGTGTTCCTAACAGATTTACAACGAAGAGGGTGCAGTCGATGTTCTCCTCACAATATTAGAATCGTACAGCAAACGAAGCCCGCAAGACCCGATAGATGTAGAGTCAGATCCAGATCTACATTTGGTAGGTGAGTAACAAAACCATCAATTCACTGAAGGTCTAAATGATGATGTTTGTTTACATTTCATACTAACTTGTTGAAGTAATTGCTTCTAGGTTCAGATTTGGGCGGATCAGATGGTTCCAATGAAGATGTTCTTATCAAGGTAAATAACTAAATAGAGACACAATTTATGGGTTAAATATTGTAGACAATACAGCACATGATTCTAGAAACACGTTAAAAACATGTAGTCGGGTATTTTTAAAAAAAAAACTGCTGTGTATTTGTACAGGTGAATTTTTTACCTACGCTGTCAAAATGTATGGAACAGCCGATTTTTTTTTGTATAACCGACGAATTTTTTTCGCTGGGGGGTCTAGAATGACATGCTGAATTCATGGTTACAGTTTGCGTACTGGTTAAAAATGTACCCTGTATATACCTAGTGGTATGGGTGAACCAAAACGAAGCAAAATAAATTATGTAAGGATCGTGGCAGGTACCGTTCTGCAGTTTCTGCCTACCCCCATGATAAATGATAAATGATAAATGATTTTATTTCTGTAAGTAGGTTTGTACAAACACTTTTACACGTCAATCAATCATGGGAACAAGGCGTGAATTTATATACATATGTACGGTATAATGTTTGTTCCATACAGTCGGACACAAGGCAATAGTGTCCTTGCAATCAGTAACGAGGAGATTACTGTCATCGATTTAAAAAAATGCAAAATTTAGTCTGTAATGGCAAACGGGCTGTCTCTACCCTGACTGAACTTTATATTTTGCAGACCGTACGTGTAGTCGCCAATCTGTGTTTAGCTGAACGTGTTGGGCGAGGACTAGCGGACTTGTACGCTGAGCGGATCGTGAACGCTTTGTTGGCCTGTTTACGACTTGCCGAGAAAATCATAGAGAATACGGTAATGCTCTAAGATTTATGTCATAGCATAGGTAAATAGTTAAAGATCTTGCTTCATCATCATCATCATCATTTCAGCCGAAAGACGTCCAGCACTGCTGGACATAGCAAGATCTTTAAATAATTAAAGATTTTGCTTACTTATTATAAATATATAATTTGATAGTGTAACAAAGAATTGTACCATACCTATTTTGTAAAAATCACATGATATGTAATATTTTATAATGTAGTTTATTTTTGTTTTGTTTTGCAGTGCCCTCACAGGGTGAATGTTATAGACTTTTAATCTTATTTTAACCTGTGTAAAACGTGTTTTGCAATAAAATAATTTTATTTCCTGAACTATGTACAGCATTGTATTTTATTTTGTTATGAGCCTACCATCATGTTCAGGACAATTCGTTGGAAGAGCACACGGCATCAGTGGAGCGCGGCGAGGAGCTGGCGACGGCGGCGCTGGCCACGCTCAACAACATTACTTTCTACCGCGAGCCGCCCGACCCTCCCGACGCGCTGCACGTGCCCCTCGACAACATATGCAAAGGTACAAGAGGCTAACCAGTGCTACGAAATCCCCACGAAAACGCTACGTCATCGCTACGCTGCGCTGAAGCCAGCTGGCGTTACGTCAGCGAAACGCCTGCGCTTCGCCTGTACTACGTAATTGCTACGTTGGCGGTTGCCACGAATTCCTACGAAAACGCTACGCCACCGTCGTCGTCGTCAAGGCAAGTACTACGTCAATGCGGCGCCGGCGTCAACGTTGCTACGCTGATGTTTGCTAGCGCTATGACAACGCTACGAAACGCTACGAAACTCTACGTACGTGCTACGACCAGGATCCTTATATTCCAAATTGTAAAAGTCTCACCGTGAAGACGTAGGTGAAGTGAGCTATCAAAAGTCTCAATCCCTGGCATCTGAGGGGCAATTCTGGTAATTTTAAAAACGTTCACAGTCTGATCTCAGTGTCAATCTGTAAAAATTCCTGTACATTTTTGTCAAATTTTTGAAATTCGATTGTCGCCGAGATGACACTGCGAACGTTTTTAATTACGAGAATTGGCCTTCAGGTGACCTTATATTATGTACTTCACTTAAGTTTTGACGATTCGATTTTACAGAATTTTTTAGCTTGTTTTCTCCTCTGAAGAAAGAACAAGTAATGTCATGATATGTGTTTCCAATGCAGCGACGTGTCACTGGCTGCGCGGCAGCGGGCCCGCGTCCTGCGAGGCGGTGCGCGCGCTCGGCAACGTGTCGCGCGCCACGCGCACCGCGCAACTCATCGTGCTCGAGGGTGTACTCGACAGGCTCGAGCCTTTCTTACGGCATGGTGAGTTTGGCAAAGTATGTTAGCAGTTCGGTGGTACAAAAGTCGAACCCTTTCCTAGTGCGCACGATTCTCAGACTTGAATGGGTTTTTCCTCTTTATTTGGTTTGGTAAACAAATTATATTTAATGTAAAGAAACAATCATATTTTAAAACTAGACGAGGTCGGTGTTCTGTTCTGGGAAGAACCACCTAAACAAACACATCGAGCTCAGTCTCTTTTAAAACCCAGCCATCATCTTAGTCTGATCTTGTGAGGAACTGAGGACCATGCAGGTTAGTGTCTAAGGTCTTTTGAGGATATATTATACTTGATAAGTACTCAATAGTATTCTATCTATTAATATATCCGTGTATCAGAGGAGTGTGCCGTGCGCTGTGCGGCGGCCGGAGTGCTCGTCAACGTATGCGGCGCGGGCGCAGACTGCGCGGCGGCGGCAGCGCTGGCGGCGCGCGCGCTCTCCGCAGCGGCGGCGCGGCGCGACGCCGAGCCCGCGCCGTTACTGGCACGCGCGCTATGGAACGCGCACGCGCACAACCACGCACCGCTCTCGCCCATTCACGCGCACCTCGTGTCTGAAGCCTTAGCTGCATTTATTGGTAAGAAAATCTTAAATTTATTCATTCACTTACAAGAGTTCCGAAAGTGAGTGAGTACAGAGTTAATTCAACCCCTGAAAGGGTTAATTTTATTCGAAGCTTATTTTAAACCAACGAGGAAGAAGAAGAAGATAAAATTTCATCATCTAAAGGAGAACCGCAGACGTTTACAAAACCAATGTACTTTAACATTAATAGCAACTAGTTTCATGAACATTGCTGTTTGCCATATCCAATATGCGAGAAAAAGCTTTTGTTTGCCCAAACTACGCCTCAAACGCGTTTGGTTTTTAATGACTAGCTATGGTTTTTTAACATTTTAATCGAAAGAGGACATTGTCTAATTTTGTATGGAAGTTGGACCAAGTGCTGCCTAGAATACTGACATAGTGCATTTTGTTCCTCCGACCATCACTAATCTGTATTTCAAAGCCCATAAAAATCTATCCCAGGAGTCCAAAGAAAAACAGTCTCTTGTTTTAAATAATGTTATTGGAAAAAATGAACAATATACAAAATCAACTATTAAACTATTTTTGTGCATTCAATTGTAATTGTAGTATTTGTATTTTGATGTTGTAGTACATAATTGTTAGGTATCAATCAGTTCATCGATAACGATGAAGTCGATTAATAAATAAATTCAATATTATTGTATTCGTTTTTTTTACTGACTAATTACTTGTATTTTATTATTGGCATTGCATCATTTATAATAATAATACAACTAATTAGTCAGTTAACAAAACTAAGATAATATTGATTAATCGTCTTCATCGTTATCGATTATTATTGTGACTAGGGATAAAACAGGACACCTAATCATGTCTTGGTGCCTAGCAAACCCAGTAAACCAGACCATGCACATAGTGTGCGCGCAACAACCAATGGTCCTCCGACCCGTAAACACGTACAGCAATAGTTTTTTTTTTATGGCATCTAGTCCACTATTGTTTGCATCAACTAATATATAGCAATGGTAGATTTTTGAGGATATATGTCTACTCTTTAGGTTCATGCTGAGTAGATAAATATTATTATTTGGCATATTATATGTTGTTAAATCAATGAGTGACCTGCACACTAATTGCGTATCTCACGATTCATCATCTGTATCGTTTTGAAACGGATTGTTAAACCATTGCTTCATATGTTCGAAAAATGTGTCTGTTCGACAACATAAATAACGCAATGAATATTGTTTAACTGTGAAGACGAAACCAATTATGATCAATCGTGAGTTACGCAATTAGGGTGCTGTTATATCTCTCTGCCAGTGCTTCGAATATGCTCGCTGTAATAACTCGCAGCGAGTTTTATTTGGTATGTGCCAACCGCGAATAATATTGTCAATTCCTCAGCTGTAAGAACTGGGAATATATTTAAATTGTTTTGTTCAACATTTATATTTGAAAAAGCCACCCTATTTCTGTGTAGTCTTTTGAAATCGACATAATCTGCCAAATTATTATTCACGTTCAAACGCTCTTGGGCTATATTTATAAAATCACGTGAGTGAGGGTTATCTATCAGATCTATATGGCAAGCATTAGTTAAAGCCGCAGAGATTCTAAGGTCTGCAAAAAATTGTGGCAATGATATGTTGCAAAATTCGTGCCGGAAGATTTTGAAATCTCGTTTTAATCTATCACTAACTATTTCTACGGGCCATCGACAAATGGTGCACATTCTTGATTTATTAGCCTGGATTGTGGTTAATTGGGTGGATCCTCTAGTTTGAGACTGTGGCATAATGTCAACATATCCATGCTCCTCTAGATATTCGATAGAGTCACGGAACCCTCTGTTCAAAATAAAAACATCTCCATGATTTAGTGACCAATGAAGGGGCCTGTCAACGCCACTTAAATGGTAATTCAAAATGGAAGCATCATTTTGAATCGCAGCGTGAGGCCCAGAAATATATATTAAATGTCCATCACAAGTTACAAATAAAAATGGTTTCAAAAGATAGCTGTGCTTTTGGACACTGTAAGTAACTTTTTGGAAATTAAAGTTGGCACTCTTTTGGATGTACATATAAGTACCGTCACATATAATAATGGCTTCACCGCGATTGCCGAATAAAGCGGCAGGAACCTCAAGAGTGCGTTCCAAAATCTGCTGTCTGGTTATATAATTAAACCCTGAGTACCGAGGGACAAAATCTCTTTCTAGACTTTTCCTAGCTATGTTCATAAGCCGCTCTAGATTTGACCGCGTCATATGAAAAAATGTTCCAAGCCTTTCATTTGATTCGCCCGTTCTTATTTTTGACAAAAATATACCTAAAGCGGTTTTAGAGTTACGACAGCTTTCTACTAGTGATGGAGTTTCGTCATAAATTCTTTGGAACTCATCGCGACTTCGCCCAGTCCAGTAATGCAACTCTTCACTATGTTGCTCTTGTAGATTTTCAAAATCTATTATATAATTCATGGGTTGTTTTAACAATTCCATCATTTCAGTTACTTGCTGCGGATTAAAATCAAAGCAGCGATTTTCTGCAGTAAGAATTACATCCCAATCGTTGTCTTCCAAGTGTTCCCGACATACGCGTGTGTATGGTGAAATGTAGTAGTTGTGGTTTAGTAATAATTGTACTTTTAGACTTTTAGGTACCTATTCGACGATGCGTATTATTTCTACACCTATATACCAAACAAGAATTCGACGTGTTTGGTGACCGGCAATAACCAGGCAAACGAAAAGTCGCGTTTTGCACTTCATTTGAAGATTGCGACTGGTTGCTTTGAATTTCTAGCTCTGTGGGCCCTTCCTCTGCGGGCAGTTCTTCTGCCGGCACAGCTTCTATGCCGAAGTCTTAATCGTCGCGAAAGTCTTCCTCGTCGTGCTGCTGTCCAACAATAGGGTATTTTCCGATTTGATAAAAACTATTTTAATTTAAAGATCGGGACGATATTTTTAACAGAAAAATAAAAATAAATTTATTAATACACATTTTCTCAATTAAAAACGATTAAAATCTAATTTATTTTTCGTTGTTTTAAATTTACCGCCAAAACGCTCCTTACGATGACTTTTTATCACGTGATATATGACGTCAACTCTGTTTATACGACACCTGTACAAATACTTAGTTTGGCGCAGTTTTAGAAGTATTTGTGCACAGAGGCACCGCACACCAGTAATATCACTTTCTATCCATTAAAAATCTTGTTAATTATAAACTCGACATTCACTTATTTCCTTATTAACTGCTTTAGTTTACACAAAGTTGACGTCACGTGATCAAAAGTCATCGAAGAAGCGTTTTGGCGGTAAATTCAAAACTACGAAAAATACATTTGGTTTAAATCGTTTTTAATTGAGAAAATGGATAGAAATCAATTTATTTTTATTTTTCTGTTAAATATCTCGTTCCAATCTTCAAATTAGAATAGTTTTTGAAAAATTGGAAAATACCTTATTGTGACATAGGTGTTCACCATTATTAAACGTGACCTAAAATGAAAAAAGTTATACTTCAATAGGCATTACAACTATTTTATTTATTAATATAAAATAAACATATTATAAATAAATGAAGCATCCATGCCGATAATATAATGTAATATTCAAGAATTATTATAAAAATGTGACTGAGTTTTTCTCTTAAGATTAAACATATTATTATTCGATAAAACTGTTTGATCTAATTAGATCAAACAGTTTTATCAGTTTTACTCAGAACATTACGATGATATTTTATCTGCGCATAAAAACTAAAAGTATCACGCTACACGGATACCTACGATAATAATTATACATTCACGGGGAATTCTTTTGTTTTATGGTGCAAATCGTATATACCTATACAGTGTGTGCCGTTCCCGGGAATGTTCCCAAAATAATCTTTCCAGTGCCCGGGAATATTCCCAATTGCTGGGAACGTGTCGGTGAAACCACATAGAATTATTATTATATTTAATTAACTCAAAAAAAAAACTTGGTCCAAAACTCACAATTTTTTTTTGGAAGTACTTCCGGACGTAAAAGAATAGCACCATCCCATTTCTTCCCGTGGGTATCGTAGAAGGCGACTAATTTACTAGAGAATGGGCAGCAGCGTTCTCTATACATTTTAACACCATACTGCGATCGCCAACCCGCCAAGCGTGGCGATTATGGCAAAATCCCCCTTTTGGGGGAGGGCTAGTGGACGTCTTTCGGCTGAAATGATGATGATGATGAAGTAGGTACCCGTAGGTTTATCTTAACCATATTTTCTTATGGGATTTTACGTAGATACATAAAATCGAATTCAAATTGTTTCACATATAATGACGCGCTCAACGAGATGCTCGCTGACACACATCATCATACACGGAAAAAACCTGCGGTAAATTCATTTCTATAAAATTATATTATGACTATCTATAGAGAGTCAAGATAGGAGAAATAATCCTTCGATCTTAACTCTAACATCTTAACTATAGTCAGCTTAACTACACCTCATCTGCCCAGCCTTCTCCCAACTATGTTGGCATAGGCTTCCAGTCTAATCGGATGCAGCTCAGTACTAGTATTTCACATGGACCGACTGCCTATTTGACCTCCACAACCCAGTCACTAGATAATACGTTACCACTTGGTAAGACTGGTTGCAGTGGCGAAAGCACCATATAACACGATTCTTTTCGGCTTCCCTTCGGGGATTCGCATCGGCAAGTCTATCGCTATTAAAAAACGTCATTATTGGCTACTATACTGTCAAAAATTATAGTTACGGGTATTTAATTCACCATAACATTCAAACAACAAAAACGGTTGTTTATTACAACAACAAAAAAATATGTTCTAAATAAACCCGGCGCCAAAACGTCGAACGCGATCCCGTAATTATGTCACTTTAAGTCACGTGGCACCGCTTGAAATGGACGAGAGCAAGCCGCTGTACAACGGGTTATGACAGAGACAGCTAAAGAAAAATGCGTCAGCGAGAACGAGATGGAGGAATATCACATTTTATTTGGTTTTCAGCTGTTCAATTTTTTCTTTACATTTCTTTTTTTAAATGTCAGTCGCTTTGGGTTCTCTCTTAGAAAATTTGACACCTCGCCGCTGGTCTGGTTGTTAGACTTTCGGGCTTCTGACGACCTGTAACGACTGTCAAAGATCTACGAATGAGAATTGGAACACTTACCGTGTTTGCCGAGGCACGGAGAGGTCTTGGTATATAAAGATGGTCACCAATCCACAGACGGCGTAGCTTATCCTGATCGATCAACCTGTGCGGCAGTTATAACTTATCTGCACGCCCCTAAGCTTAACTGCACCTGCTGCATAAAATAAAACATTAGCATAATAAAACATTGTAATTGGCAGAAAAACTATATTTTAAATTGCAATAAAAGTAAACATAATGGTGGTGACACATCCTGTGTTTATCTTTATTGAATGCAAGGTTGTTCTATTACTATCAGTAAAGTACCTACATTATCAACAAGATACTTTGCCAATTGGTTATATCTATGTGAACGGTTCTTCTATTTCACGCCAGCATTCAACCGACTCCGTGGCGCAACGGTAGCGCGTCTGACTCCAGATCAGAAGGTTGCGTGTTCAAATCACGTCGGGGTCAAAATGGTCTTTTTCCTTTTTTTTTTTCATTTTTGTATTAGAATTTATTTTCATAATTCATCATTGTTATAGATGATGAATCAGCTTTCGCTGCCTGCGAAGCATCTAAAATGGGAGATCGCTGTGCCGGTGATCAAAGCGTTGTCAAACACCATGTGAGTTTAACATCGTTTTCTTTACCAACTAATTTGTTTACTTTAGAAGTCAAATAACTTTGCTTTTACAAATTTTTTACACAAATTAAGAATAAAAACCCACCTACTACATATGTTCTAGAAACATCTTTCGAAAACATTTATTTGATAGGTACTTAGTTGGTTTCGCTCAACTACACACACAAATTGTAATATCCAACCGGGCAGGGCCCATAACATACCTAATTATAGTCAAGGCAAGTCAGTGTAACAGATAATAGTTGCACCGCATAAGGTATAAAATTGCTTGACGCTACACTTTTTGCCCATTATTGACCTGCTTTTAGAATGAATGATAACCCCACAGGTAACTTTTGATATGGAGAACAACAACTACGCATCAGAATGTGACCCTTCCTGCTACGCTGCGGGCCCGAAGCGTCTCTCTCGCAAGGGTTGCGTAGAGCTCGAAGACGGTGACGTCACAGGCGAGGACCTGGGTTTCGAGGAGGGGGATGTGGAGGAGTGCTTGTGTGACCCGTGCCGCCGCCTCGCCTCGTGGGACGAGCTGGCCGGTGTTGCCATACCGCTTATGGAGAGGTTGCGACCTCCGCGGACTGACGCCTCTGTGGGCACCGAGTGAATGGTAACTGCAAGCAGAGTGCTACTAGGATACTTGGCGCTCGAATGACGTTGACAAGGTTGTTGGTAGAAATTGTGAAATTGGTAACTACACATCAATTTGATTAACAACACAAGATGTAGCGTTGGCTCCGATTTTGGCCAAAGGGCCATACATACAATAAGCTTGTAGCGTGTACCTAACTGTTTTATAGGTTGCCAGGTCCCACAAAGAAGGCTTGGAGTGGGCAACCATTTAATGAGACATCATAAATGACGACTAGTAATAAATAATCCCACCAAAAACATTTCCTGTTAAGCAGGTTGCAAAGACAAGTTATAAGATCTAATCTAGAGCCATAGTCTGGGGAAGTTACCTTTTTATCGTGGGAAAATATCTTTTGTAGGGTGGGCAAAGAAGTTTCTGGGGTGAGCATTGCCCACCCTTGCCCCTCCGCCCCCTAGCTACGCCGATGACAATACGTAGGGCGGATAATTATTGTACGTTTCATAAGTGCCCATGCAGGTTTATATGAAATAAAAATATTTTGATTTGATTGATTGTATTTATAAAGAATCCAATATACAGTACAACTATTTTCTAAATGTCCCTTGGGAATCATCGCATTGCTAAGGTAAATGATATTAACAACTTTATCTACTTCGAAGTCGATTGAGAGCGTCTGCTCTGCACCAAGTGCAAAGAGCAACTGATAGAAATCCGACGACTGACGAAACACTAATTGCTGAAGGACATTAAGAAAATTGTTCTACGGTACTCTATTGTAACATTTTTGTTTGAATACCAGGAATCATTAATCCTATCGAACATAGCCTTTTGAGAAAGAACTAGAAAGATAATGGTGACGCGTCGGTTGTGAATGTGTGGTAGTTAATCGAAATTAATTAGTGAAAAACTTGTCCATAACTGTTAATAGTTAAATTGATTTAAAATTGCTATTAAAACCCATGATTCACATTTATTTGCTTGAATGACTAAACAAGTAAATGTTAGTCTTTACAGCACCATAATTGCGTAACCTTGCGAGCAGTGGTGGCCCAGTCGTACCAACCTGGGGGCCTACTCCCTAAGCACGAAGTCCATCGTTTCGGTCAAAGTTACAGGCGTTTCCAACTCCGTAACACTTTTACGGACAGAAGATTAATTTGGAGCCCGAACTAAGCATGTATAACAGCACGATTTGACAACTATCCCTACTCCCGATATGTTTTTGCCCGTCCATAAAAGTTATATTATTGGCTGTGTAGTATTCACTAAGAAGTTTCGCACTACCTTCGGACGGGCCCGTATCTGTAAATAATGTCTGTAAATAATATATGTATTTTAGTAAATAATGTAATAAATAACCTAACTGTACATCTGTACATCTTGGCATTCAAGTATTATCTATTAATTATCTTTAATATAAAATATACAAAGGTGGCAATGCAATGTATAGCCTTCTCATAATATTTATGATATCCATCAATTAGTTTATTTTCCAATGAGTAGATATATTTGAATTTTATTGAAGAATGTAATTGTATTTAAATTAAATATAATTTGTACTATGGGTACACTTCTGCTCAACCCTTCGGGGATTATAGGCCTATTATGTTATGAAATATAATGTATAATATGTAATCTTAATATTATATAATATTCCTATCACTTTCCTACACTTTAATCAATAAATCGTTTATGTTTTGAATTTTAATAATTATTTAACAAAAATCATGATAACTGTACCTATCTAAAGTTACCTACATTTAAAGCTCCTACAGACAGGAGCGACGTGACAGTACGACGCGATTCTGGTAGATCAATTTCCATGAAGTTTGCTTAGAAATTGTTCTACTCAGAAGCATCGCGCCTGTCTATAGGAGCCCATAAACGTGCAATTATTTGTTGTATTTGTAATATGCATTTACAATTTTATTGATACGCTTATTAAATCCAATGTAGGTACCTACTCTTGAATATTCATTTTGTATTGCGGTGTAATTATGCGTAAAACTAGATATTAAATAAATTGATCAATCTTGGATGTTTTATTATATCAGACAAACCCTAGCCGACCAAGAATCCGAAAATATTCCCTCCTCGATAAGGATCAACTGTCTATCAAAGAACCTAGATAAAAATAAGAACCTAGATCCAAATGTATGACTAAACCTGAAGTCTGAAGAACTCGGTATCTATCGTTTCCTAAAGTAATCTAAACATGTTGAAAAACTGTTTTTTTTTTGTGGGGTATTCGCCCGCTGCTAGTGTGTCGTCACTTGAATTATGAGTTCAAAAGTTCTGTTTCTTTTTTGTGTAAACTTTACAGACGTGATGGGTTTCGAAATCTAAACAAAACAAAACAGATTTTTTCAAATCACGATAAAACAAAACAAGTTTCTCAACTCAAAATTCCAACCAAGTAACAACCCTAACATCGATCCTTGACCCCAAAAAAAGGAAATGAAACCATTTCATTTATCATTCATTAATTTAACATAATTATGTACGTATGGATACCCATCACGTCTGCAGAGCTTTGCTAGCTAGTTTAATTTGACCCTTCACTATATCTGCAAGCGAGTGTAACTACCTATTAGTACTTACAAGTCACTGTTTACGAGTTGGTTGTCATAATCATCCCAAACCATTTGTGTCCGTGCGTCCCACTGAATTATTTTAGTTGTGCAACAGTTGATTCTATTTCTAATCCAATGACAACTATGTCTGATGCAACATAAGAATAGATTATACGGGATACCAGATGTGAGGAAGTGTCCGACACGTAAGAGTGTATGTTTACGGAGACCGGAGGCCAGAGGACCCGAGGGAAGTGCGTCGCGATCGTTTGGCAACTCGAGTGGCGCAAGCGCAGCGGTCGGCGACCAACGCTAATGTCGATGTTCGGACAGACCTTCAACTGAGCGACACCCCGCCCCTATGTACAGGCTGTTGCTGATTGCTGTAGGCAATATTATCTAAATATTACAAAAATCATGCACAGTCTATCACGAAAACCTACAACTACTAACTAGCGATTACCATAAGAACCAAAACAATTCGAAGTTGAAACTAGCAAGATTTGAAATGAAACAGGTTTAACTTTAAAAGTATGATAACCAAACCCACATATGTTTATAAATATACTACAAATTGATCACGATAGTGAAAGCTGCAAAGTAATATATTTAGAGTGCCTCAGGGTAATGTGCTATGACCCCTTTTGTTTTAGTTACCTATGTAAAACGACCAACCTACTTACAAGAATTTAGTTTCGAGATTTAGATGGTACGTGTTTGCAGTTCATTACGCTAACTATGACAATTCTATGTGATCATAGTTTCAGGTTACAGGACTAAATTAAGCCTTATCTGCCTGTCCTTATCCCAAATCGTCTCAGCATAAATGAGTTTGTCTTCCATTCTCCTTTGTCAACCGTTGTCAAGCAATCATTCAATCCGTTTGCAGATCATCCCTCACGTAATCCAACGATTTGGTCTAACTCTCCTTTCATCAACATGAGTATGAGTAGTTGAAATGCATGGGTTTAAAAAAAACGTGTAGTGTCTGGAGTCCTCCGTTAGGAACGAAGTTCCTTACGCAATACTCGCACGCAAACACAGTAGTATATAATAAAAAGAGCGAGAGTGAAATAGTTTTCTTGATTTTCGAGGGTGCTGAAGTGAGGTCAAAGTGAAAATGATGATGTATCCAAGACACGGTTGCAAAAATCATAAAAAATTTAGGCATGGGTCTCGTTTTTATGGTTTTCGAGGGTGCTGAAGCTAATAGTGAGGTCAAAATGAAACCCAAGATGGCGGCTGAAAGTCGTATGGAGGCGACATAACGTTTTTTTGTTACTTAACGAAAAAAGAGTTACGTAAAGTTACACGTGATTTCTACAATATTACTCCTACTGAATTAATTCGAAACAAACAAAACACCAGGCTGTAGCCGCGCGACAGGAACCCAGTTTTGTTATAAGTTATTCCTTGCGGCTTGTAACGAACCAATAAGCGAATGTTAACTGATTCGACCACATCTAGTCAGAAAGGTACTGTGGCACATATTTTTCTATTACATACACAACATATTTTAGCCCTACGGTCTCCCTATTGTACCAAATCTAGCACACAAATATTGTATCGTCGATTAGGGTAAATATGTAAGACTTTAAACCTGTAAAATTATAATTGTCCATCTTAGTGAGTGTTACTTTTGCCTACACAAGTGTCTCCCTGACAACCTGATCCCTGCCAATGGAAACTCGTAGAAAACGGCATTTCATCTCCCGTCACGACAAGTATTTAAGTGAAGAAACAATTTACAATGATCGTTTCTTACTTCGTTTTAGGATCTGGATAAATGTAACTGCTACATATTCGTCATCGGGTATTCTATTACTGTGTTCTTCTATTATATTTTGATGTAAAGCTGTAGTATTTATCCTCTTCTTACTAAATGTGCAACGAATGTCAATTAAAGAGACCAACGGTATTTTCTTTATGATGTACAGTTATCTTCCATAAGTCACGTTTCTATTACCTACATTTTGCAAACCTGCCAAGAAAGGTTCATTAGTAAAAACAACAATGAATTTATTAATTTTACAAATGAGTGCTCCATTATTTATTCATTATAACTTGTTTCACAACATTCCTGTTCATCAGTAAAAGGTCTATTTAATTGGCAGAACAAATATTTAGATAGTTACTTTGGTGTAGTGATTGCAGTGTACCTAGTGAGTTGTTGATGACAATGGCACGCGGTCAAAGTCTTGCGATGTTCCTGGTTCTGTCTCTGATGGCTAACGCGTTCTGCGTGCCAGCTAGTGGGTTCCGTCGGAGGAGAGGAATTGCTGACAACCAGCAGGATTCTAAAGAATCGTCAACCGCTGCTGCTGCTAAAGGATCGGTAAGTACAAACTTTAGAACTTCTTCACTTACTAGTGAAAAATCTCCCTTAGAACTTGATTTCACTGTTTGTATTTTTTTTAATTCTTGTTGTCACTGGACAGTTAAGGCAGGCTACTTAGTTTAAAACTGGTTGCAATTACTGCTTTAAATTACAAGTTCCAGTTTAAGTAGCAGTGTTTTCTGTACTAGGAATGTCACTTGCTGGACTAGGATTTAATGTAAGTTGAACATACGCACGGGTTTATTCATGTCACAATCATCGAGGAATAAAAGATTGTCAAATTGTTAGTTATCACACTCGTCTTTCAACGGGAAAACCTTATTAACTTTCCATTTCTTTTGCAGAAAGAAATCAGCGAGAACCATTCATCAGCCGACGATTCAAAGACAAGTTCCACAACCATTGTGTCCATAAACCCAGACAAGAGCAACGTTGACGACGATGATGATGATGATGATGATGACTTCGGCAATGGCACACAGAACGCTCCCCCATCGACCGGCGGTGGCAGCAACCTCTTCAGTCTGCTCAACTTTGCCAGCGCACTATTCCCTGCGTCCTCTGGGTCTGGTGGCTCTAATGTGAGTTCCTCTTGTTTATTCAAGCTAAAACCTTTGACGATAGTCAAGTTGATTCTCGATAACAAGCGGAACTTTTAGTTTTCTTTATCTCTTCACCTGCACCACACTATTGGATAATTAGTTAAGTGAAGATGATCAAGAAGAATTTTATACAATCTTCTTGATCCCATTAATGGGGATTCTGTGGTATAAGACGGGCGGCCACGACTATCCCGTCGACTATAATTGAAATTTAGTTAAAAACCAATGGATGTCTTCGAATAACGACCATTGTTATTTATCTCTTTTGGTGACTAGACATTGATTGCACGTCCCGACCGGGAAACGCGGTTTAACGAATATTTATCAGACTTGTGTTGTGTATTATTCCTTAAAGCTGCAAAACAATCGATTAAGCTGGCGTTTCCGGGTGTTCGTATAAATGATCCACACATACCTACTTCGCATACTTACGCACTGCACTATAACGCATTACATGGTTGACCGGTAAAGTTCACGCAGTCAAGGCTTTTTACTTTTATTTTGGTGTACCTAGTGGTATTTTTTTATTGCATTTTTTATACTTAATGTACTCGCACGGATTTTTTGGTTTGCACTAAAGGTAAGTTTGATTTTTTATCACAAATTCTTTGGCACTTTCAAAACATGGATAAAGGGCGTCTATGAAAAATCATTTAGTAGTTAACAACAACATTCAACTTACAGGTTAAAAACAACAACATAATAGTAAAGAAATTAATACAAGATCTGATACGTATTAACCGCAACCAAATAAAGGTGATACACAAACGTCAGGATATTGGAGACAATGAGATAGACATCGACTACACTGCAGATTTGAAACCTCCTCCCTTTCAAAAACTTGAAATTGATGAGACTAATGACAGTGATAGCAATGATAGCGATGATGAAGAAGATTCCGAAGAAGATAATGGTGCAGAAGAAAGCGTTGAGAAAGCGAGTAATGAAAATGGAGGATCTAAACAAGACTCCGCTTCGAACGGTAACAATGGAGACGACGATGACGATGATGATAATGATTCCGATTACGATGATGTACCTGGAGGGGACGGTCAGGGAGGTGGCATTTTAGGCTTACTTGCTGGATTGAGTGGTGTAAGTTGGGTGCCAAAGTAAGTGTTTCATCCATCGAATACCACACTAAAACAGACATTTTCAACAGAACGGTGAATCGGATTTGGGAACTTTATTAGCGACAGTAGGTGGTATTGTCGCCAGCTTGAGCGTAAGTTAGACAGTTTTACAAAAGTTATCAACTAGTTTATATATTATATTTCTACAGTTATAGGATTCACTAACAAACGAGTATTTTCAGGGAGATGGCGTTGACATAAATGCCATTATAGCAACTGGATTGGGACTTTTTGTTGGCTTGCTGGTGAGAGCTAAGATATTTAAAAATAGTTGTATTATTTACTAAAATGATAACAGCTTTATATTGCCTGATGTATTTTCTTTAAGTCTGATGGCAACCAGAATCCTGGGGAGATCATTGCAAGTTATCTTCTGACGTCTCTTGACACTATCACTGAAGGTGGAGCGGTAAGTTTTTACAAGAACACCACGAAGTTAAATGACTTGTCTAAATATTTAATTACTACTTCAGTTCCTCGCCATTTCCTCATAAACACTTGTGAATATTCCAGAAAAATAACGGTGCCTTCTTTGGAAAGTTTATTTCCACGTTAGTAAAAGGGACAAGCGCGGTAAGAACCATTCAATAATGAAATACTGTTTGAATAAACCACATATTAGTGGAATATCTTTAAAACACGAACTGTCGCAGGGTGGTGATCCAGACGCATCAGCGTCTGATGAGGAGAATGGAGGAATGAAGATGGCGGACTCAGCAGGATTCTTTGCAAGTCTACTGATGAGCCTACTTGGCGAAATGTCCAAAACGAGCTCTGGAGGCAGCGGTTGGCGGCGATAGAAACAAAACACGTCTAGTTAGAAGAAGAATTCATGATATTGTAGCTCGTGGAATAGTCAAGAAATGTACCTGGGGCCTTTGCTATTTTTATAAATTCGTCATTCCAACACGATTCCATCGTCATTTTGCTAAAAGTTCGTAATCTGCTAAATTCATAATGGTCGATCAGTGGTCGGTCAATGGTCTCGTAATAGAATTGTGTTAAAATGGCATTGTCGTATTGCCATTATTATAAAACCCGTTAGTAAAAATGATTTTCGAAAAAATAGTACTAAATTTGAAAATTTATTCATGCCAGATTTAATTTATGTGTGCCTATATATTTTTACATATTATTTTAGGAACTGTCAAAATGTTTGCAGTTACCCCATATGTCAGTCATTCATTTGTCATTAAGTACGAGATTACCAATAAATGCCATTTCTTTCAATGGAGTGTCAGTGGCTGACCATTGGAAAGTCATAATGACGCCATTATATTAGTAGATTACCAAACTTGTCAAAATCAACAATTACGAAATCAATGATAGACCATTCTGACACCCTGCCAGGGGCCTAAGTCTACTAATTTATAAACGTCACAATGGTCTCTCAATGGTAAGTTTTTGACAGATTTGCCATACAAAAACTGTCAAAAACACACCATTGAGAGATCATTGTAACGTTGATAAATTAGTAGACTTAGGCCCCAGGAGTGCGGGTTTGTTCGAAAGAGACACCACAGCCCCTGGCTTAAGGGCTACTGAAGGAACACGGGTGGGTTTTAGTCAGTAAAAGTCTGACACGCCCTCCTGCTCCACCCAGAGCGGGAGAAGTTATTTGATGATTTCCCAAAAAAAAAAAAAAAAAAAAACCATTCTGACACTATTGTAATAGCAGACTTGAGGCCCTGTATTGTTGCTTGTGGTAGTTAATAGGCTCAAAGGTGGTTATCGTTAAACATTTACAAATTTAATAAGTATGACTAATATAGACTGTAGAGCCATTTTAGTAAGATGTTAAAATAATAATAAACACAAAAACACATAAGATAATTTATTTATTTGATTCCGTTGCATATATCTTAAAGTAAGTACCTACATATTTTACCGGTTTAGACATAAGATTGTTCAGAGGATGAGATAGATATAACGATATCTTCGATACTGCCTGTACTATATCGTTAGGTATGTAATGTTCTTATTTTATGTGCAGGCGCAGTCATCGTCGCAGTCATCCTCGTCACCCCTGTGGACCCTGAAGATGGACGTCTTCCGCGCACTGCTGCAGTTCGGAACCAGCATGATCGGGCTCGCGTCGTCTTCCTTTTCTAATGCCTCAGTTTAGTCTTAATTATAGTGCATTTCTAGTGCTGTGCCATTTTAGTCAATAAATTATTTTTTAATTATAACCTTCTTTCTGTCACCGGCGTTATTGTAAGCTCGTTTATCTGAAAAGATTAATTTTGATGTCAACTTTTTCTTTTACATTTTCATAGGAGGAATCCCTACTGGAGGTATAACCTACTATTGGGATTCATCCCGTCGTTTTATGTATTCTAGTCTCACATCGGGCAATTTTTTTTTTGAAATTTTTTTTTGTCCTTAAAATTAAACAAAGCGATAGGCAGACATATAATCCTTACTAATAATTATAAACGCGAAAGTTTACATCTATGGATGTATGGATGTTTGTTACTCTTTCACGCAAAAACGGCTAAACGGATTTGGATGAAATTTGGCACACAGGTAGATTATAACCTAGATTCATATATATAATACTTTTTATCCCGGTAGTACGGATGATTCCTGACATCCACGCGGGCGAAGCCGCGGGCGGAAGCTAGTGATAGCATAAACGAAGTATTCAGCATGTCGATTCTACAACCATCTCACCGCGTGAAGTGAGCGTGGCGTGACCTGTCAGTGTCATCTCACTGATGCTAGGGATTGACCAAGCATCAGGTGGAATGACACTGACAGGTCACTTCACGCGGTGAGATGGTTACAGAATAGCAATGCAGAATGGGTCTGAATGACGTAAAGTCACAATAAGATTATTTATTTCTTGTTACTGAATGAATTATCTCTGTAGCCACGATTGATCGTTTATAACCTTGAGTAGGTACCTAGGTAGTGTAAGTACCTACCTACCTTATGGCGCGCAGTTTCTGTTATATTCTTATTTATGAGTATGACAAGTTTGCTCCTGATTTATGGTTCCTTACGTTATAATAACTTTATGAGAACAAATAAACAAAACAATAGCTGACTTAATTATATCAGAACTCAATTCTTTCAACCTACACCAGATTATAGCACGTTTTCATCACAACACCGTGTGAATTACTCGATCATATTAAGGTATAAATATGTATATTACACTACCTATAGTATTTCGTATAGTATTTCCTACACCGAACCAGTCGCAATTGGAGTGCTTGTGGGAGGCCCATGTCCAGGCGTCCACGACTTTTGGCTGAAATGATGACGATGATGATGATGACAAGTATATGCAATACCAACGTTGACAGTAGGAGGCGTGGAGAGCACGTAGAGCACTGCATCAGCCACGTCCTTGGGGCGCAGCGCTGGCATGCGCTGCTGCTCCTCGCCCGACACCACGTCCATTCCTGTGGCCACTAACCCCGGAGACACGCTCTAAGGACAAACAAAATAAATAAAGTTGTGTTTTCTGTTTGTAATGTCAAAAAACTGCTTTTAACTAAATGCATATGAAAGTATTTAGGTAGGTACTTAATGAAACAAAAATGTTAAAAAGGTTTTTTGTTATATCTGTCTGTTTGTTCCGGCCAATCTCCGAAACGACTCGACCGATTTTGACTGGACTTTCACTGACAGATAGCTGCTGTTATAAGAATTAACATAGACTGTTTGTCCTATATAGTTACACGTTCTCGTGCCACATACATAATAAATAAATAAAAGGCGTAAAATGGCCTTTTTACAAAAAAATATATATAAAATTAAAATAAATAACTAAAATTAAAATGCTTTCTAAATAAACAAAATTTTCCGTCAAATTTATTTTGAAACTTATTTTAAATTTCTGCGCAAGTAAGAATCCCTCATTTAATTGAAGATGAAGGCCTCCTGTAGAGATTTCCATTCCTCCCTATAATTTATAATTCACAGTGTTCATCTACTGTTCGCCAGCCACTTGTACTTTGTCCCTGCACATAGGTACTCTTCCAAATTGCGCAAAAAACGCGGCTTCGGCTTGTTCGATTCCGGCCTTCTCCGTCTTCTTGGTCGACGATGTCCGGTCTCCCCTCAAGGACGCGTCTTCTCCAGTGCTAGTCTAACTACACTATCAACTTACGGTAACTTTGATCTTGTTCTTATGAGCAGCCAGCTCGTTGAGCAGTCCGGCGGTGAAGCCGGTGATGCCGTACTTAGTGCTGGTGTACACGTTGAACATGGACGACATCGGCACGTAGTGACCCGCGATACTGCAACATGCGAACGCCATACAATAGCAGTAATAGTTAATTACGTATCTAATACAACAGTACAACTGTACTTATACAATCACGCGACTATTAGGTACAGATACAAGATGATGATTATGTAAGCGTCCTTGATCTCATTGGAAAGCAGTTGACGAAGTCAACTCACATAGCCCCGTTAGACGCGGCACCGACCGACGATTATCCCGGTATTTTCAGACTATGCTGCAAGTCGGATGCACTAATAATTTGAAAACATTGTAAACGCCGATTATTTCCAAAAGACCAACTGTTTCTTGCCGGCTCTTCTCTAGAGCAGGACGGATTTACCGTTATCGGCCTTCAAAATTATAGTAACACCAAATTTAATAATTAATTGCAGAATGCTTGGATGACTCTGCATTCTGGAATGTTTGCTTTAAAAAAAAACATTTTGCATTCGATTTTAAATCTGCATTCTGGAACCAGTTTAAAAATGTACCTGTTGATGTTAACAACATGCCCATCGAAATCGTTGCTCCTCATCGAGGCGACGGCGTGCCTCGCGCAAAGTATAGGGCCTTTCAAGTTGATGTCAATGACCGACAACACGTCCTTCTCGCTTAACATGTTGTTGCCGACGTCTGAAATAGAGCAATAGTGTAAGAAAGGCTGGATTGCCGGCTATAGACCTATAAATTAATCGAAACGAGAAAATATTCCAATGAAACTGATCTGGCATTGAATCAATAAATAACCTTGAGAAGTAGGTAAAAGAAACATTATAGCATGACTCAATTCTTGAAAGTGCAAACTGGATTGGTGTTGGTGCTACATTATGTGCTAGGTACTCATAATTTGATCGATTCATCAGAAAAAAAAGGATACGGTCCTGGTCCCTCCCAGGTGCATTTAGACCACACACATACCTAAATAGATTTAGACCAGCCGACCGCCCGTCAGCCGTAACAAAACCAATATAAACTGGCCTTGTAAACAATAAAAACAGTAAAAGTAGGCAATGTCCTTACCCAGGACATGGTCTATCTATGTGCCAAATTTCATTCAAATCCGTTCTGCCGTTTTAGCATGAAAACGTAGCAAACAAAATAAACTTACTTTTATAATATTATAGTATTGACGTCCTGAGTCGGTCCCGAGTCAACAACCAACTATCTACAACCAACCTGTGATACCCCCTGGCATGAGCACCCCCGCATTGTTGATCATGATATGAACGCAGCCGAAGCTGTCGTCGATCCATTTGAACGTTGTCGCCACTTCCTCCGCGCCGGACACGTCGCACTTCCGACCAGTAATCGTGCCATTGCCCTTCACTTGCGATTTCAATTCCTGCACATAAAGTCATCACATCATGACAAAAGCAGCGGTACTTATGAAACCCTAATGACAAATCGCATCGGAATCGTTGGAAAATCGCCAGAGAATTTCCTACCACATAAATTGGATAATTTAGATGTTAGGTCATGTTAGGTCAACCATTCCGTGTGGTGCCGGACGTTAAGAATAGCACCATCCCATTTCTTCCCGTGGGTGTCGTATGAGGCGACTAAGGGACAGCGTTCTCTATGCATTTTACCACCATACTGCGATCGCCAACCCGCCTGCCAAGCGTGGCGATTAAGGCAAACCTCCCCCCTCCCCCCCAAATTGGGGGATGCCTATGACCAACAGTGGACGTCATTCGACCGAAATGATGATGATACAACTGTAGCGGCACTACAAATAAAAAATGCTTCGCAACAAAATCGGAAAACACAAAAAGAAAAGTGGCGCCATCTACAATGCCACAGGCGAACTAAATGAGCAATTCTGCATCGCGCAATCAGAGTTTTCGACGGCACTCGAAGATATACAAAAATCCCGACATCAACTGTCGGGCAGTTGCCCACCAGACACAATACCCGTCTGGTCGGAGGATCCTCCGTTACCACCATAGGTATGAGTGAACTTTACACCCTGTTCCTCATACCGCTAAATTGGTGACCCCGTGAAAGAACGTCAGCGCAGCCTTCGTGCAACACTTCAGCGTGACGTCATTATCATCACATCAAGACCACTTCCTCAAGCTTTCGAGCGGCGAGTCACACAGCCAGCCAGCACCCTACGGCTTCAACGGGTATCCTGACCACCTGCATGCAGCGAACCGCATGCCTGGTCATCACCCACACAGCCTCATCAGCAACCATGGCCCAGCACACTGCACTTTCGGCCGGTCGAGAGCTCAATCTCCCGGTCGACGCCAGCAGTCAGCCTCAACCTCTCAACCCAGCGCTGTACCAGATCCGACTCACTGGAGCATAACGCAGCGCAACCCCGACTCACAGGGGAATCGTCGCAGACAGTTCCGACTCACCGCGAACTATGCGACACCCGGTTCCGACCCACTGGAACCACAACTGGCCCTGGTAAGCATCACAGTATGCACTGACTCAGCCCACTATCGCCTTCCGGTCTCCGGGGGGGAGTGATGTAGCGGCACTACAAATAAAAAATGCTTCGCAACAAAATCGGAAAACACAAAAAGAAAAGTGGCGCCATCTACAATGCCACAGGCGAACTAAATGAGCAATTCTGCATCGCGCAATCAGAGTTTTCGACGGCACTCGAAGATATACAAAAATCCCGACATCAACTGTCGGGCAGTTGCCCGGACCAGACACAATACCCGTCTGGTCGGAGGATCCTCCTTTTCAATAGGGGATGAGCGAACTTTACACCCTGCTCCTCATACCCCTATACAACTATTGAAATGTCTTCGGGTTAAAAAGTATCTCCTCCTGCACCCCAATTCCGAAGGATGTTGCTAATACATTGTTACTTTTATTACCTTGTTGGGCAGACATATTTTTCGAACATATGATGTTCGAAAAATATGTCTGCCCAACAAGGTAATTATAACTGTCAAAATGAAATTCCTACCCCCGCTGTTTTGAAGTGAGAACTTTTTTAGGCGCGTTGGGCTGGTCGGGCATTTTTTGGGATGGGAAAATAGAATAGAACTCGCGACACTGTTACCGACGCCACTGATAACACGAACGTACGAATGAACAACATTGAACGTAGGTACGTTGAACGTTGTTAAAATCTGACGATTCAAAAAATACTTCCTGACGATTCAAAAAAATACACACGTAATTGTTCAAGTTTTCACTTCTGTCGGCACTCCCGGAGTGCCACTGTTTTTTAGTTACCTGCAAAGTTATTTTAGTCATGTCACGAAAAGACTTGTTGTCTGTTTTTTCTTGACTCGGTAGTAAAAAGAAAGTGTTATGTTAACCAACAATCAACTGAAAGTGAGCTCCATTTATGATTGTGTTCGTCGAACCGTTTCCCAGAGACACTTATATAACATAGGTAGGTTACCTCTTACCTATAGTCAATTAACTTATTATAAAATATTTCACAACTGCGGCATCATGGACACCTAACTTCGTTTACACAAACACGTGTCCGAGTCTATTCATAACTGCTTATAATAGCAGTGATGACTTATGATTTTATAAAAGCCCGTCCCTGTCTTAGTGAAGAATTGCGAGCCATGCTTGTGGAGTCTTTAGTTTTATCAAAGTTAAATTATGCGGACACAGTGTATGGCCAACGACTGCGGTCAAAAACTGAAAGAATGGTCCAAAGACAGATAACGCCGCGCCTGTGCACGGTTTTGTTTTAAAGTTCCCTTTAGAGGACTTTTTTTTATGTTAGACCTTTCTTAAATGAGCACGACATTTTAAAAATGAATGCTAGACGTAAACTCCACTTGGCTTTGGTATTATTAAGTCTCACTGCTTCTTACTTATATGAAAGACTATCGAGGACAAGAAGACACAGAATCGGTGAGGGAAGAAAATGTTCCCAACAACTTTCCATCCAACAGCATAAGTGGGGTTTTAGGGGTAGTTTCCGTTACGCAGCTACCAAATGCTGGAACAATATGGAATCCATCCTCCCATAAAGTTTAGTAAAAAATGCTAGACTTCAAATTGAAATTAAAAATATTTCTACTAAACTATCAAAAATATTACGAAAATGCTCGAGCCGACCTGCAGTCTACCATTCAGAATAATTTATTCCTTTTATCAATATTCCTATTTTATCTTTCCGATTTTAATAATTTCAAATCTTATTTAATTTTTATTCGTCAATTGTTATTAAAGGAAAACCGCATGACTAACTGTTTCGTAGTTAAGAAGAACAACGCAGTCGAAACGATTTTGCCGTTTAGGTAGGTACCTAGGTACTTTCTATTTATTATTTTATTGTAGATAATAAGCAAATATTGGGTATTTTTTCTAGTTTTTCAATCATCACAACACAACGCCTATTCTCAAACACATGAATGCCACAACTTTTATTTATTTTATTTTATTTAATTTGTAACTCTATTAATTTATTATTACGGACACACTTCACTATGTATTTATTATTCGAGCGTATGGTACTCGCGGGTTGCAGCTGAAAATCAGCGTCTTTTGGCATTAATAACATTGTTCTGTTTTATTTATATTATATTAATTTTTATTTTGGCATTAAGGTTTTATAAGCTGTAATGCCAATAATCGCTTTTTTTTTCTTTCTTTCTATTGACGTATTGTAAGACGTTTTTTGAATGAAAACTAAATTTGATTTTTTTTATCAGTGAAATATATTTAAATACAATATAGAAGATAACACAAAAATATATATAGTATAATGTAAGTATCCGTATAAAAAGGGGAACAGCCATCGATTGGGCACGCCACAATTGAGGCGGTAAGTCCCCTCTTTGAAGAGTGGATTGAGAGGCGCCACGGCGTCCTCACCTTCCGCCTGATGCAGGTCCTCACCGGACACAGTTGTTTCGGGAGGGTCCTGTTTCGGATAAAACGGGAGAAAACGCGCGTGTGTTTACACTGCGTAGATCGCCCTGAGGACACTTAGGAGCATACAGTGGAGGTCTGCCCGGCTTGGGCGAAGCACCGATGTGTCTTCGTGGAGGCAATCGTCGGCGGCAATCTCTCGCGGCTGGCCCTGGTCCAACCCATGGTACGGAGCGAGAGTGCATGGGTAGCCGTCACCTCCTTCTGCAAAGCAATAATGCTCGCGAAGAGGGAGGCGACGCACGTGAGGGAGAAGCAGTATATAGGTACGCCCTCACGGCACTAGTCGTCGCAGGAGACGCCCTGGGCGTCGGAATCCCAGGCTTATTCCCGGCCACCGTATATAGGCGGGGGCTTGCGGATGGCGAGTAATGGGTAGCCCGCTGTACGGTAAGGACCAAGCCCGGGTCGACGGCGCGTTGTGTTCCACGCGCGCCTCAAAGATATGTCAGCACTAACTGGTGGGGTCCGCAAAAGACGATGTTTGCCAGGGGTGCGAGTTGTTCGAAACAGATACCGTGGCCCCTGGCACACAAGCTACTGAAGGAACACGGGTGGGTTTTAGTCAGTAAAAATCTGAGGCGCCCTTCCGCTCCCCCCAGAGCGGAAGAAGTTATTGGATGATTACCCACGCAAAAAAAAAAACCGTCGATCGGACGTCAGTATCGCTTTCAATGATAAAAGTGCCTAAAAGGCTTACAGCATTGCCAATAGCCACGTTGTATTTCAATGCTGATTCTTTGTAATTTTATATAAATCATTCAGTTTCAAAGTTTCACCAATTTCTTGAAAAATATTACAACCTGAGTTTAAGTTTCTGGGGCTTGATTTAATTACTACACCAGGTGTCTCCTTAACAGTAAAGTCTCACCTCAATAGGTCCAGGCCTCCTGGCGAGGCCGACGACGTTGATGCCAGCATTGGCCAGCTCCACACAGATGGCTGCCCCGATGCCCGAGCTCGCCCCTGTCACCACAGCTGTCTTACCGACCCAGCGATCCATGCTGTACCAGTACGTTTATTCAATGTTTTAAGCACAAGTAAGGAAACTCCAAATTTCTACTTAGCTGTTTATGTGCCGACAATATTGCCGACGTTGTTAGTTGTAGTACGGTCACCATAAGAGATCAGTTTTCAGGTTCGTCGGATGTATTTAAACTTTAATGAGAAACCGTTGGACGTTTTCAAATAAAACTTATCTAATTTAATTAATGGACAAGATGCTGTTCTTTTGTCATATTACATTTATCTGCGGCTTCTTAGTTAACTTCAATTATACTCCACGGCCCTGATTATTTATCTCTTTTGGTGACTGTACTTCAAAGTCAAAGTATTTCAAATAGGCACTTAAAATTGAACGTCAATATTTACATTAAAATAGAATTGATTCTAGTCGCCCCTTCCAAAATGTAATTTCGTATGGAGAAAAATGGGAAAGTAACTCCACCGTTTTTCTTTTTAAATGTTTTATAAGTATATGCAATATTTAAATACACACATTCATTATAACTATAATAAATGTGTGAAAACGATTCACCCAGACTAAAATTAACATGCCAATAGATAAAAAAATCTAAACTAAAAAGCAGAAAATAATTTCAAAAAAGCGGTGGTTTTTGAGGCATTTTTTAGTTTGGTTTTCAAAGCGGGTTTTTTTAGTTTTTTTATCTATTTTTTAGTTCTGCTAACCACAAAAGCGTGATATTTTTTTGTAATTGTTGAATTATCATCGGTCCTCGACAAGTCTACAAAGTTTAAATAAAATCTGACCGTTTGAAGTGGGTCAAAATCAAATCCAAAGAACCGTTACAAACAAACATACAGGTGAAGCTAATTAAAGCGTGTTAAAATAGGTAAAAAGAATTAAAGTGAAGCAATCACAGATAAATTAATTTTATAATAGCTACATGGGTGCTCACTTAATTACAAACTTCAATTGGGTCTTTACACAAAGAATCGCCTGATGCCTTGTTTTAGCAAAGGCGCAGGATTCTGATCCTGCCAAACTAGCAATCAATGGTTGGTTCTATTTTAACACCATACGATCCCATAACATTCCTCACAATACAACTCACTGCGTCTTGGTTGGGTGCCGTCAAATAATTTCATATACAAACAACGCCTGCACAGCAACAATAAAATAAAGTGAGGAAATATTAGTTATTAGACCCGGAATCGAACCCGCAACCAAAAATAAGTCGAAAGATACCCTCGATGACAACAATGTAGTCATCATTAAATTAATAGTAATACTGCATATAATATTCTAATCCTCACGGTTCATTTGACGAAATAAACAAAAGTACAAAAAATTATAAAGATTAAATTGTTAGTACTTACATTTATATAGAAAAATAGTATCCAACCGTTAACTTTATAGGCTTGCCTTGAAATTTAAATTCCGAATTTACCGCTCACCGTTCACTACCACTTTGCAACACAGAATAAATTGAATTGTGATCGACGTGGAAGCCTTAACATGAAAATCGAGAGGCTGCATTCGATCGAAAAATAATCGAGCTCTTAGATTATCGGTAATGCACTTCGCGCGCTCTCTGTTGTACTGTGAGATGCCGACCGGTGTGCGAAAGAGAGTGCGCGAAGTGCATTACCGTAGCATTAAGAGATTTTTTAATTTATCATTTTTTTTTTTCTTTAAGTACACTTCGTTTTGCCCCACACTTATCTGTAAACACAACTTCATTCAAGTCATGTCCATCCTGATAGTGCATTGGTATATTTGTTGCATGAATTCTGTACCTATCTTATCTTTATATTTACGTTTTTATAAGATTTCTCTTTAATACGTGTATCGTCAACAACTGTCATTGTGCTTAAGCAAACTGAAATCCTGGGGTAAATAAAAAATAATTGAATGATTCGTTAAGATGATTATTTTCCTACTGAAAGTAGGTACTTCCCTACGTCACGTTCATTCGCCTTGGACCTTAAATTTAATCTGGTCCTGGCATATATAGATATGAGAATGAATGTCGATTACTAAAAGAGTCAGAGAAGACAAAGAAACGAGGAATGGACTGTGTGAACGATGCCATGGTTAAAAAGGGGGTGACGGTATTCACCCCCTTTTTAACCATGGCATCGTCATTTCCTTCCATAGGTACTTCTCTGTTAGCTGTCATCTCGGTAGATGACAGCTAACAGAGAAGTACCTATGGAAGGAAATGTCATGTTGCGCCGACCACAAACGCAACGCGGAGCGCTGCTAGTAACATTATATAATATACTAGCTTTTGCCCGCGGCTTCGCCCGCCTTGATGTCGGTTATCCCATAAAAAAAGTAAGTATATAATAATAGTAGTAAAGCCTATGTCCTTCTCCATATCCCAGGCTATATCTCTGCAAAATTTCTTGATGATCGATTCAGTGGTTTAGACGTGAAAGCGTAACACACAGACAGACAGAGTTACTTTCGCATTTATAATATTAGTATGGATAAGTATATAGTAGGATAGTAGGTCGGATTACCGTCTCATGATTATTACTGTGTCCAAAGTCATATATAATTTTTCATCATACCATATTATCAGGAACTTCAGGAAGTACCGAATCTGGATCGAGTTGAAATAATAAGTAACCGATAATAAATTATTGGGATGTCATTATAGCCTCATAATCTAAGGTATCATCTGATGATGGAGACGTCGTGGATGTCGTTTCTATTAAAATACCTTTTTATTAGACAAGATAATAATAATTTAACAAATTTTTTTGACAACAACAACAATGCGTTAATAATTATATACAGAGTGTAACAGAAACCCTATTGCTATCCTTAAGGGGAACCAAGTCGCGGGCTCGAACTCACTGATGGGCCTGGCTAAAAATCACGCTGTCTCACCAGGCTTCGTGTCCGATGGAGGTAGTACCCGTGATGAGCAGTTAGACGCTAGTGTACACGCATAACATTATTATTGAGTGACCTGCAGGATCAGTTATAGTAAAGTAGGCGCGTAAAAAATTAAGGAAAGTCCTTCGCAAGATCGAATGTTCTGAAAAATCACTGCATAAATCAATGATGAAGTTCATTGTTTTTTCGATTATTGAGCTTTGTCGGTACCGACGTAGTTTTGGAGATTTTACACTTCTTTTATTACATAAACACGCCCAAAGTTAGGTTAAATTAGCAAAAAAACAAATCTTTGTTGGCTCCTAATTTTTTTAACGGCTTTTTTATTTTAGTATTTTGTTTCCGTACAGACAATATTAATAAGAAGACAAAATCATACCATGTTTAATTTTTGATGTACAATCGCGACTTCTTCCGCACGCTCACCTTTAAGGCGATAATCGCGTAGCAAGGCTCACGACTCGATCGCACAATGCATGCGTTTTGACCAATAGAATGCACGAAACATATTTTAGTAGTGTTCGTAGTAATGGTGTATAGAAGTGTGACACTCACACAGGCGCGTGCTATGTTCACTAGTTTGTGAGATTATTTTTGAATAGGCACGGCCGGTATGAGCTCTTTATGAATTATTGTTGTTGACAAGAAGTAATTTCGTACTCATATTAATCTTCTTTTTGGTTTAGAAAATGTATTATTGCTATTGCTTTAAGTTAAATGAAATAATTGTTAGGTTCTTAATGTGTTTTATTTTTGTAGGTTTTAGGTTTGTTTTTTATTAGCAGAGGAGAATAAAACTAATTCATGCCTTGCTTGACACGAGACCAGAGAGACGGTGTCACTTTTTTTGTTTACCACAGGCAATAAGACATCACAACAGATCAAACAGTAATTGTAAACAGAATCTTATCGATTAGCTTAATGTTATTTTTTTGTTAGTTTTTCTATTTATTCAGCTACTTACTAGCAGCGCTCCGCGATTTCAACAGCGTAGTTCCCGTTACCGTGAGAATATGGGGATAAAATATAGCCTTTGTCACCCGGAGATAGTGTAGCTTCCCAACAGTGAAAGAAATTTTCAAATCGGTACAGTAGTTTCGGAGCCTATTCAATGCAAACAAACAAACAATCAAATATTTCCTCTTTATTATTAGTATAAAATGTTAATAATTATTGTCATTTCTGTAAATTCCGGTTAAGAAGTTACAGCCTTTCAAGGTCAACTTATTAATGCCATTAAAAAAAAAAAACCTGTATTATCGGCGCGGCGCGGGCGTAAGAGGGACTTGTTACTTGCGCAGTTCTATTGAAAAGTAAAAATCTTCATTACAATGTGTTATAAACTTGAAAATATACAGAAACGAAGCAAGTTAGATATTTTGTTGGAAATTTGCAACATTTGTTATTATCTTTTTATTTTATTGCTCAATATTATGATTGGAATAACACAAATAGGTATACTTTGCACAATTCATACAATGTTATCAGAGATTTTTGTTTACTGTTGTCGGAACTCTTGCAACTGCAATAATAATACGTTCATTATCTATATCATTGTTATTTAGTGGGAACTTCTGAAAATCCGGTTTAACAATAGAATGGCTTAAAAACATACTTTATGGCCCTTCTATTGAAGGACCATAAAATACGTTCGCGAAATATTACAAAGAATTTTAAGGTATGCCTACTATTTTATTACCATGTTACCTATCTCGAATGTTTTGCTGGTGTTCCTTATTGGTATGTATATTTTGAATACTTTGAATAGTTCTAATATTCGTTTTATCCATTTATTTATCACACCTTTGATTTTTTATTTAATAATAACAGCAGTTTGTGCAGAGGTTGATTGGTACTAACACTAGATAATAATTTGTTTTCATATTATGTTACTAACACTCTATGGATTTCTTTTCCGAAATAAAATAAATATTATTATTATTATTTATTATTATAAACAGGCGGCTGTCCCTTTAGTGCACTCGTGCGCTGAACTACCAGATTTTAATAGATGTAGAAAGAATCACACAATGTTTAATAATCGCATTGTGGCCACTGGTTGTGGTCTACGTAATATTAACAAAACTGAGGAAACAATATAAGCTCTTTGCTAAACTATTAAGACTCATTTTCGCGGTACAGAAGATCTACAGTGAATGCTCATACATTTCTATGAGATCCGAGCTAAAACGCCTAGCGCGTGAGACAGAAGATAGTTAACAACTGTATGGAGCGTTATGGAGTAATTTGTCGATTCTCGTGCGCCGCACGGGGAACCGAAGTTTGTCGAATATTACCGAACGTCGCGTCGATTAGCGAGAGCGCCCGAGGTTTGGCAAAGTTTGCATGCCGGCCATAATGAATGACCGACTCATTATTGTCACTGCGAAGTTTAGTTTACGTGGAATTGAATACTATTGTTTATTTTTTATTCGTCTAGATTTAAATTACTTACCTATCTGAAAAAAAAAAATTCTATTTATTTACTTATTACCCCTAATACTTAGTGAGCTAGTAAAGTGCACCACCAGTTCCATGACCTACCAGCCGCCACTGATCATAAATAAACGAGATTACACGAACAAGGTATCTTTCCAATGTCCGGGGCATGCTTTGCAGGATGCTTACCGTTGGGTGGTTCACAAAAGGCTTGCAAAAGGCAGTACGTTAAGATTGGAGTTTATGAGTGGGCCGTCTTATAATAAAAGGTTGACAAACCATGCTATAATCAACGAGACAAGCGCGTTGCCCGCATTACGTACGACAAGTATATTTTGACAAATATAACAATAACTCAGTTCATAGGCCACTTTAAAATTCGGAAGCATAACAAGTAATTAAACTGAACTATAATTTTCAATAAGAAATACTCCTTAATTTCTGAAATATAACAGAAATATTTTCAAAAAGCCCTCATATCGTAAAGTTATTATTAATAAATCAAAAATAGTGTCATAATGACAGACTTTAAGCACGGGCAATTCTAATGAAATTAAAAAGTTTTATTATAAATTTATAATTTTAGCACACCTTCCTTATGTTTACGTATTTGTGTTTTTTTTAATGTCTTCGCTACTTCTTCTAATACTCCTAGTAATTGTTCTAACTGAGACATTTTTTGTAAACAACAAAATAACGTGATGTTACGATGCGTAGATTCCTTTTGTAATAATATTGTAAATAACTTGCACAAAAAACCCTCAAACACTGCTAATGACGGTCCGGGCTCGCTTCTTATCTAAGGAATGCAATGTCTTTTGTTCTCGACGCTCAGTACGGTGCACTGTAATCCGGCTCGATTTCGACCATGTTTTGATGGTAGTAAGGTTGAAAATTGTTTGTATGGATTTTTGTGGCAACGAAATGCGTGCTTTGTTGACGACACCTTTATTGCGACTAAAAAAATGGACATTGGTTTGCGTCTCTATACGTCATGCATTCAACAGACAATATGGATTTGTGTGAATACACTCACACAAATACATGTTGTTTCTAATTGGGCGAAACCAGGAAGGGGTGTGGTTTGTCACTAGATGCGCTGCCACAGAAATATTTTCTTAAGTGAGCATGCTTAAAGTTTGTCGATTGTACATTGTCAAACAGTGGAGTAATACACCCCCGAAGTTTGTATGGGAATAATGTGGACTAGGTTCACCTTAAGCTCTTAAGATAACAGCTGGTATTTCTATACCAGCTGTTATCTTAATCGCACTATACATAGTTTCAGCTCAAAATAAAATACTCTAAGAATTGATACAAAATTTTCGGTTTCATGTTTCTTAAATAAAAATCATAACGAACGTGTTACCGCACTTCTTAGGTGAATAACTTTCCACGTCACTTGCCAATATCACGATAAATCTCTTCCGAGTGATGTGTTTATATTTCAATTTGAAAAGTTTGGTTTCTGGTATCAATGTATTAAAAATTCTCGTAACTTCCAAACATGTAGAGATAGGATTAAAAAAAACCTTCCAATATCGTTTGATATCATCCAAAGAATCCGTGCCCTTGGTACGTATATACCCTTTCCGTTACACGTTGTATAGCAGGCAGTAATTTAGCTCTTGAACTCCTTACAGCCGCTTCTCCGTTATTGGTGTTATCGTCAATTCACTAATCTGAAACGAAAAAAGTTTAAATAAACAATAGGGTATTTTTCGATTTCATAAAACTGTTTTAATTTGAAGACTGGGACGATATATTTAACAGAAAAATAAAAATAAATTTATTAATACACATTTTCTCAATTAAAAACGATTAAAATCTAATTTATTTTTCGTTGTTTTGAATTTACCGCCAAAACGCTCCTAACGACTTTTTATCACGTGACATGTGACGTCAACTTTGTATAAATGGCACCGGTACAAATAATTAGTTTGGCGCCGTTTTAGGAGTATTTGTGCACAGAGGCACCGCACACCCGTAATATAACTTTATATCCATTAAAAATCTTGTTAATTATAAACTCGACATTCACTTATTTACTTCCTAACTACTTTAGTTTACACAAAGTTGACGTCACGTGATAAAAAGTCATCGAAAGAAGCGTTTTGGCGGTAAATTCAAAACATCGAAAAATAAATTTGGTTTAAATCGTTTTTAACTGAGAAAATGGATAGAAATCAATTTTATTTTATTTTTCTGTAAAATATCTCGCTCCAATCTTCAAATTAGAATAGTTTTTGAAAAATTGGAAAATACCCTATTGAGTCATTTATCAAATGATTTATGATAAATGTCGGTATTTTTGGGTCACACCATTTCTCAGCGAATTGTGTGCGATTTTGTCAGCACACATAACTAGAACATGACAACAACAAGTATACCTAAGTGAAATATGAACCGCTTACACAGACGTCATGAGGATCACATAAAGTACGGTGTCTGCCAGGTCACAAGGCTGCAGCGCTGGCATCCTCAGCACCACGTAGCTAGCCATTGACTAGACATCAGCCTCAAGTACAAACCAGTGACAAATGAAACAAGAAAACCTTACATTAACGTGTGGTGGCGTGGAGAGCACGTACAGTATAGCATCTGCTAGGTCTCGTGGCTGCAACGCTGGCATCTTCAGCTCTTCCACGTAGCTAGCCATTGAAGTATTCACCAAGCCTGGAGATATGCTCTAAAAAAAAAAAAAGCTAAGACCGACTGGAAGTTTGCAAACAGAAGGAAATTATATCTATACAGGGTAAGTTTTTATCCAGTGCGCAAACTGTAACCATGAATTCAGCATACCATTCTAGAACCCCTACCACAGGAATTTTTCGCCGGTTATACAAAAAAAAATCAGCTGTTCCATACATGTTGACCGCGTAGGTATTGCACTTTTCTATGAAACAGCTGATTTTTATTTTTATAACCGACGAAAAATTTCTGCGGTATGGGGCTAGAATGATATGCTGAATTCATGGTTACAGTTTGCGCACTGGATAAAAACTTTTCCTGTATATTAGTAACCAACCGGTTGGTTAAGAAAGGAAATGGATGGAAAAAAATACATTCGTTTCTATTGCCTATTGTATATTCAAATTTTTTGTATTTAATTGAATCATTGAGACCTGCCTGGCTTGGTACTTTAATTTTTTATAACTAACAAACATTTGTACGCCCTCTGGCATAACATAGCGCACTCTATATTATCTTTATATTTCATCATTATTGTCTACCTATGTTAAACAAATGAATAAATGACTTATGACTTATAAATGCGCATGCAAGTTTATTTAAGTACCTACAGAAGTGGCAAAGCAACTAAGGTTTTTGCCACAACTGACATTTTTCGTAGTACCTGTGTGATTTGTGGTCACAATGCTTTGGATTAATTTTCAACCGAATAAGTCGCGTAGGGTCAGGTGACCAACAGTGAACCACGAAAAAGTTAAACTTCTCTCATGCAGTCATATTCAAATTAAAAGTTTCTTTTTTTTTATTTATACGATTCAGTGTCTTTAAGTTTCTTTATAAATTTCAACTTTTTGATTGATGATTGAATTACAAAGTGTTAAAAAAAAAACGGGAAATGGTTCACTGTGTACACTATTGGCTACACACAGATCCAAGATGAAGTTCCCAGTAAAACACTGTTGGACACAGTGAATCATGTCATAATAAAACGAAGTTAAGTTAAGTTTTTGGAAAACACAAAATCTAAATCACCACACATCTGCTAATAGAGGGCGCTCACTGTCAACTGGGGAGTGGGGAAGACGTTACGCCACACGTTTCTACGTGTCGGTTGAATGAACCGGTTACGACCATTTAAAGATATACTAATACTGTTCGCCACTTGACCATACATATTTCAGTTTTTGTTCGGAAAACCGGTAGACCTCTGTTGACGCAACCACACGTTCGGGTTCTATGTTCGGGTTCGCCGAACAAAATGAAATTGACGACCGCGGACTCGCGTGACGATCGCTTTTGGTTAGTACGCGGCCTTATGCGAGCGGACTCGAACGCGTGGTCGCGTTGATAGTAGGTGCCTCCGGTTAGTGATATATGACCGCGAGGATCGCATAAACGCCCGCACGCCCGTGCGAGTTTTTATGTAGAACGCGGAGCACCTAAGTCTTTTAAAAAGAGACATTTGCTCATTGCACGGTTTAAGCCACAGGTTTAAGCCACCCGAGTTGTAGCATGTACTATTCTCGTGAACCCACTACCTTAATCAGCCTATTTTTAAAACGTACCGTAGTTTTTATTTTGTTTTTAAAAGCAGCGAGTTCCGTATTTAGAGATGCCGTGAACGCTGTGACCGCGTATTTCGTAGTCGCGTACACGTTCATATTGTCCGCCCAAGGAATGTAGTGACCGGCAATACTGAAATTAACAAAACAATCAATAAATAACTATTTATTTCTCATTTTTTTTTTTAATGGACAGAAGTACAGTCCCCCAGATTTAATTAACACTAGCGGATACCTGGCGTGTCGTGTGCTACTACGCTAAAAAAGAAATACATTATATAAATAAATAAATATAACAATAATGTTGTCTATGTTTTTGTGTTGTTCTTTTTAAAGTACCTACTTAGTCTGTTTTTTTCATTTTGTTTTAGTGGTCTAAAACCATCTTCGCATTATTGCTTTTCTAGTGAAACCGGTTTGAAGCACATCGTTTGGATGGTTTCAATTTCAAAGTCTTTAACGGACATAGGTAGAAACAATTTTTGTGTTTTATATACTTATACATATATAGATAGATAGATAGATAGATGAGGTCCTAACTCCTGACTCATTTTAGGAAGTGCAAAATACCAGGACGTAGACTAGAAACCGATATTAACTGTACACTTTTACAAACGGAAACGCGCCCTGCCCAAAATGACTTATTGGTATAATTTTAATGCTGCCTACCTGTTAATATTAATGATGTGTCCATCTATCTTATATTGTTTCATGGAGGCGATGGCGTGGCGAGTACAAAAGATCATGCCCTTCAGGTTCACGTCGATAGTTTTAATAATTTCCTCGTCGCTCAATGTGTTATTGCCCACATCTGCAAGTAGAAAAGATGCAAAAACTGTTCGATCATAGAAGCCGGTTCCAATAATAGACCATATTAACAAAGCTTACATAGGTAGGTCACCTATGTTAGTTTATGTAACAGTCAGTTTCGCCTTTTATAAATACTAGTGGTCGACCAGTGTTCGAAATTCAACCGTTATTCGTTTAAAGAAAGAATACCGTTTATTTGGACACAGTTCGTGAAACACAAAATACAATAAAAAATAAAGTGAAAATAAATAAAACCAAAAAAAAAAACCAAAAACAAATAAAACTAATATTTAAAACTTAATGTATTTCTAATGGTTTATTAAATAAAAATATAAGCTTTCTGTATTTCTTCTCTAGCTGACACTAGGCACGAGAAATTGTGCACACTGCTTCCTTTATAATGTAGGGGAGCACTAAGAAGGGTTTTTTGAAAATTCGACTTTTAGGAGGTTAAAAGGAGGGTTTTTGTTTGAATGAAAAATCTTATTCCTTGAGTTAATAAACTTAAAACGTGTCACGAATACGAGTATCTACTTATAAATTATAAAGATCTATTTTCGTTCTTGTACACTAACCCGAAAAGGGAATAGGTGATAAAGTTTGTATGGAAGATTTTTAACGCTCGGTCATATATCATAGCGTTATCGTAGGTTTGCCGTAGCGTTCGCGTAGCAAGGTCGTACCGCTGTCGTAGCATTATCGTAGAGCTAGTTGTCGTAGTACTTGTCGTAGCAGTATCGTAGCGTATGCGAACGTACTCGTATCATTAGATAGCAATTACGCTTTATATTGGGTTAGTATTAGGTAGTGTTTGCAGTGGTTCATGATGATAATGATGACGGCAACAAGAATAACTAGCTACTTAAAAAGTGAGCAACAATTACGTACCAGTAATGTGTCCTTGGTACAGTACACCGGCACAATTGACCAGAATGTGTATTCCATTGAACTTCTCGTCAACCCACTTGAATGTGTCCGTCGCCTGCATTGGGTTGGAGATGTCGCAATATCTTGGAATTATTCTCCCATTCTTGGCATCCGACTGCAGTTCCTATTAATAATAACAATCTTTGACAAAACCATCGAATCGAATAAATCTGATATTAAATGGGAGTAACTAAGTATTATGAACAGACAACATAACATTACGTCTTTATTTGCCAAGGTGGTAGTAAGAGGTGCAGAAGCACAAACAATCACTCAATACTCAATACTCAAATTTTATTTGCATTCCACAATGTGTACTTAGGTGGTAAATATAAAAAATTGTGATCATTATGGACCCTGTCGGGCACAGCAAAAAATAGTAGGAGAGAGGAAGCCTTAAATAAGTAGCTAAACTTACATCTAAACCAAGTCCAATTATACCACTTTATGGGTTTTTTATACCTACAAGCTATAATATGTAGAAGAAACTGTGATTTTATTGAGATAATCATGAGCTGTTAATTCTGAATGTAAATGATAGATGATTAAAATTATTATTTTATTTTGTTAATTCTAATTTATTGATATAACTATACATTTTATATTATTATTTTAAATAGTTAAATCAATCTAAAGCTAATTTTATTGTTATTATTTTTAGTTTTAAGGCATTGACCATGACTTTATTGTTATTTTGAGTTATTTGTCGAAATGCTATTGAAGGCAATGTAAATTTATACTTAATTGTTGATGTCATTTATATAAAAATAATAGTAATAATAATTTTATGTGTTTGAATGTTTTTGTTAATTTACTTTTATAAAAATATTTAAAAATGTAGATATTAGGTCTTTACCTATGAAATTGCCGTTCTGCAGTACTGGCCATTTCAAATCAAAATAATTTTTGTTTGGCTAAGAATTCTAATTTCAAATTAATTTTATTTTAAAAACATGGATTTTTTTTTCTAAAAGTAGTCATTTCTTTATTGATTAGTGTTACATTTTCATCGCATTTCAATCTTTTTCGTCATCATGGATACGTTAAAAATTCGAGTAATTATGGAATATGAGTACCGTCGTGGCAGCAACGCGGCACAAGCGGCACGCAACATCAACGACGTTTACGGAGCTAACACTACAAACCAACGCACCACCTGTTATTGGTCTGCTCGCTTCCGTTCTGGAAATTTCGACCTGAAAAATGAACCTCGCGGTCGTCCGAAGACTTTGGTCGACAATGACGAATTAAAGGCGATTGTGGAAGCTGATGATACACAATCTACGGCTGAATTAGCAGCAGCTTTCGACGTTAGCGTCAAAACAATATTGGTCCATTTGCGTCAAATTGGCAAGGTAAAAAAGCTTGACAAATGGGTGCCCCACGAACTCAATGATCGCCAGCGCGAAGTACGCGTCGAGACGTGCCTTGCACTGCTCAACAGACACACAAATGAAGGAATTTTGAACCGCATTGTTACCTGCGATGAAAAATGGATTCTGTTTGATAACCGTAAGCGCTCAGCAAGTTGGTTGGATCCTGGTTCAGCACCTAAACAATGCCCTAAACGAAAACTTACCCCTAGAAAAGTGATGGTCACTGTTTGGTGGTCTAGCGCCGGTGTGATTCATCACAGCTTCTTACCAAACGGGGTGAGCATTACTGCAGATGTGTACTGTGAAGAACTGAACACAATGATGGAGAAGCTGGCGCATCTCCAACCAGCATTGGTCAATCGCTCGTCTCCGCTCCAGACGGTCTCCAAGTTGCAAGAACTGGGGTTGGAAGCTCTCCGTCATCCGCCCTACTCACCAGACCTTGCGCCTACAGACTACTACTTTTTCCAGAATTTGGATAACTTCTTGGCGGGAAAAAAATTTAATACCCGAGAGGCAGTACAAAATGCCTTTGAAGAATTTGTTGCCTCCCGTCCAGCTGATTTCTTTAAGAAGGGCATCAATAAACTGCCACTGCGATGGCAAAGATGCATTGATTGCATGGGTGATTACTTCGATTAATACAAATAAAAAATTCATGAAAAAAATTCGTTTAAATTTTTTCATACAAAACGGCAATTTCATAGGTAAAGACCTATTATTATGGAATGAAAGTAAATAAAAGGAATAATAATTTTATGTGTAAATTCAAATACAAAATTACTTGTTTGTGGACTGTGACATAATATAGTTAGGATTCTTTATAATTTATCGCTTAAAAATTCGTTTATACTATAGTAGCATTTTTCGATTAAAAATTGCTTCAGTTTTTTTATAAATAGGTTTGTTTTATCTTCTTTTTTAATTATTTCAGGTAGTTTATTATAAATTTTTATGGACATCACGTAGGGGCTTGTAGAATGTATTTTTAGCCGAGAATGTGGAATATTTAATCTCGATTTGTGTCGGAGTGTGTAACGTGATTGTATATCCTCACGCTTTGTATAAAATTCTTGATACTTACGAACAAATTTGCAGGTTTCTAATATGTATATACTAGGGAGTGTTAAAATATTATAATTTTGGAATTGAGGTTTACAGCTGTCAGTTTGATCGATGTTCACTAGGATTCTCACTAATTTCTTTTGGAGGGTAAATAATGTTGGTGCATCCGTGCTACTTCCCCAAAGGGTAACGCCGTAGCTTAGCCATGAATAAGCATAAGCATAGTAGATGGTGAGCGCTGTTTGAAGATTGGTGGTTTTTTTAATTTCACGGAGAGCATATGAAAAACTTGAAATCTTGGATCTAAGTTTTTGTATGTGGGATTTCCAATTTATATGCGTATCCAAATTTAGTCCAAGTAAGGTGAATTCTTTAACAGTTTCTATTTTTGAGTTATTAAAAGTAAATTCTATATTTAAGGGTGCTTTTTGATGGGGGAGAAAGGTCATAAGTTTAGTTTTAGAGAAATTTATTTCGAGGTTATGTGCGTTCATCCAAGTGATGATTTTGGCGAATATTAAGTTTAGCTCTTCGTTTAGATTTATGTTGTTTTGGCATGAGATTAGTAGAGAAATGTCGTCCGCAAATAATACACATGGTCCCTCTATGATTTTAGGTAGGTCATTGATGTAAATTAGAAATAAGAGGCATCCTATTACACTTCCTTGAGGTATTGAGCCTTTAATTAATTTGTTAATTGATCGGACTTTTTTTATTTCTTTTGTCTGATGATCGGAAAATTCAATTTCCACTGTTTGCTCTCTGTTCCTTAAGTAGGATACAAGCCAATCATGAGCTTTTCCGCGAATACCTATTCCGTACAATTTTTGAAGTAATATATCTAGACGCGGCGGCCAAAAGCACTTAAGTCAATTTTTGCTCAAAATTATAAAAAGTCACAGCACCCATGTTTTTGTATTATCCGTCGACTGGAATAAGCACGTAAGTCACGCGTCACTTCATTGAGTCGCAATAGTTGACTGTACCATAATACTTAAGTCGTATCAATAAACCAAGCGGCAACATAAACAACTTAAGTTGACTTAAGTTTTTTTTCCCGGCATGGCAACTGTTAAGCCAACTGACTTAAGTAACATGGTAACTGTAGGTTAAGTGTGGGAAAGTACTTGAAATTTTTTCAAGTACCTTCCCTCACTTTACCCTCTTTTTTGAAGTGATTGATAAAAAGTTGACGAACGTTGTAGGTAAAGTAAAATTAAATACGTATTTCTTCATTAGTGTTACGGTGTGACGGTCGTAGTGGTGTTGTGCATTAACTGTATTAATAATGAATTCAAGAGCCAGGAAGTTAGTAAATCTCGTCATAAATAATGAGAATAAAGGTAAGTTTTGAATGTTTTCCTGGCATTTTTCTGCAATATGCAAAATAAATGTATGGTTTTTGTTGACATGATTACAACACAATCAACAAAAAATTGTCATTTCACTTTTTTTTTACAGGCGATGAAGACCCATTCTCTAATCCGCAACCAAGTACATCTGGAACTCAAAAACAAATTACTCATGATGAAATCGCTATTGACTATTCTAGTGACGATTCTATTGCTGATCCTACCTACTCTCCAGACAGTCCTAGTTTGCTTACACAACACGAAGATGAGATGAAAACCACTGTTTACGATGCATCAGTAGATGTACAGATAGCACCACAAAATGCAATACCTGAAAGTATTGAAGATACGTCATTACTACAACAAAACAATTCCGTGCCCTGTAGAAGAAGAAAGCAAGATAATAAAATAAAAAGAAATTTAGGCCAATCCTATTTGACAGCTAGTGGGAAAACTATCGTTAAACGTCAAATGAAGGAATTACCTAATTGTCGAAATAAGTGCCGTCAAAAAATAAGTGATGAGCAACGAGCTGTAATTCATAAAGACGTTTGGAATCTTGGGTCTTATGATTTAAGGGCAGCGTTCGTTTCATCTTTGATTGCCATTCAAGAGAAAAAAACTGAGCGTCGTCGGGTCGAAGATCCTAGTTTACAAAAAAATAGACAGTGGACTTATAAGTATCATTTTAACGTCAACAGTGAAAAAATATCCGTGTGTCAAGGTTGCTTTCTAAAAACCCTAACGATTAGTGATAATTTTGTAAAACTAATCGGTTTGAAGAAACGTAGCAGCTCGAGTGGAATTACACAAACAGACAAACGTGGAAAGAATACACCAGCAAACAAACATTCCGAACCAAAAAATTCAAGAGGTGATTAATCACATCAATTCGTTTCCGCTATATGAAAGTCATTACACTAGACGTAGAAGCACCCGCAAATATTTACCGTCGCATTGGACAATTTCAAAAATGCATTCTCTTTACTCAGAATCACATGAAAATCCTGTAAGTGATAAGATATACCGCAAAGAATTTCATAAATTAAATTTAAGTTTCAAAAAACCAAAAGTGGACACTTGTCACACATGTGACCTCTTTAAAATGAAATCAAACATTGCTACAGATGAAATCACAAAATTAGCCCATGAAGAAGAACGCGACTCTCATCTACTAGCAGCTGATATGGCGTACAACGAGTAGCAGTGTGATAAAAATATCGCAGTTACAAATAAAAAAATCAAATGTCTGACTTTTGACTTACAGCAATGCTTGCCAACCCCAGCTTTACAATCATCTGTAGCCTTTTATAAAAGACAACATTGGACTTTCAATCTTACAATACATGACAACGCAACAGGAATGTCAACGCACCACATGTGGCATGAGGGTATTTCGGGTCGAGGTGCTAATCAAATAGCCTCCTGTTTGTTTGTATATTTACGAGAACTACCAGAAAATATCTCAGAAGTGATTTTGTACTCTGATACTTGCGGAGGACAAAATAAGAACACTCACGTGGCTGCAATGTTTACGTACTTGTTGACTGTAAAACCCTCAATCAAGATAATACATCACAAGTTTATGATACCTGGTCATACACATATGGAGGTTGACTTAGACCATGCAATTATTGAAAAAAAAAAGAAAAAAACCGAAATACAAATTTATCACCCACACGATTGGATGCAGTTGGTAAGATCGAGTAGCAAAAAATTTACCGTTAGAGAAATGCGACAAAATGACTTCTTTGACTTCGCTAGTTTATTGAAAGGTCCCATAATGGCCCGAAAAAAAGACGACAACGGAAATATTTTCAAGTGGCATGAAGTGAAGTGGCTGAGTTATGACTCTGACTACGGCGTCATAAAATACAAAACATCTCTGTCTAAAGATGAATCATTTAAAACTAGTAATTTCAAACGGAACACGCGACGTCATAAAGAATTTAATTTGATGCAGATTACTGACAAGCCAGTACCAATAAGTGTCGAAAAAAAACGTGATATAATATCACTTTTATCTTTAATACCTGAATGTTTCCATATTTTTTACCAGAATTTAGTAACCACTGACGACACCAAGGATGTTGATCCAGATATATCAGATTCAGAAGACTTTTAGTTTTTGACTTTATTGCATGCATTGCATCATATTATAACATTTTTAATTAATAAGCATAATTATAATTCAAAATTATTCATAGTTTGTTTTAATATTATATAATAAATTAAATAAGCCAAGTAATTATAGTACGGTAATAAACACTTAAGTCGCATTTTTTTGACGTTCAAAGAAACTGAAGTCAGATATTTTAGTAAATAATAATTATAGCCTAAATATCCATACTCTTATATGTAACTAGTTCATAATTGTGTAATAATAAATAATAAAAACAAAAACCCTAGTACATTTTTTTCATACCAATCAAATAAAACCTTCTCCTGCAAAAATTTTGCATGCAAAAAGATTTCACTTAAGTGATTAAGGCTTCCGCGTCTAGATATTAAATTGAACTTTGTCGTAGGCCTTGGTCATATCCAGTAATATACCTACTGCAAATTTTTTATTATTAATTATATCACCCAAAGCCATTGCCCGACTCGGAGATTAGAATTAGCCTAATGTAAGCATAGCAACTTTACGTCATCCGGTACGCGGTCGCCACTCCAGAATCTTTGCTCTGCCCACTGCCACTTAAGTTTGGCAATTCTTGAAAATGAAGGCCTCGCAAAAGGTGGACCGATGAGTTTGTGAGGGCCGCAGGAGTCCGCTAGATGTGGAAAGCACAGAACCGGGCGAAGTGTTGCAGCTTGGGGGAGGCTTATGTCCAGCAGTGGACGTCTTTCGGCTGTAATGATGATGATGATGATGAAGCATAGCAATGCTGACCTCACAGCTAACCTCGGAACAACAGTTCAACTTACAATAATACGATCTAAGTGCACATCTACCGCAATGACAGTCATTCCGGCATTAGCCAAGCTAACGCAGAGAGCGCCCCCGACGCCGCCGGTAGCTCCCGTCACCACAGCAGTCGCCGTGCACCAGCGCTCCATACTCTGCTCCTTGAAACTCCGGTTATTACTCCGGTTCATAGAAACATAGTATCATTTTATGTAATTTTTTTTTTTTTTACAAAAAATTTAACCGCCGAAAAAACTGATAAGTAAAAAATATTAAACCTTTTTTGTTTAACCTTAATAACGAAGTTCGGAAGTCGGTGACTTTCGATATGTATTTTAATTTTATGTCACCGCCTTCCGAACTATAGTTTATATTTTTTGTGGCTATAATCTACTAATTACTACATCCTTAATTTTTGATTATTTTTTGTAATACATAACTCAGCATTAAAAATCTGTGAGTGAACAATCAATCATCCCCTGTTTTCCTACTCTTAGGGTTGGTTTTTTTCTTTCGAAATTTATATGGGACCAAATGGGATATACCCTTTCCAATAAAAAAGAACTATCAAAATCGGACTACTGTGAAAAAGTTATGCGTGGTCATACATAAAAAAATATATATAGGTATACGCGTCGACTTGAGAACCTCCTTCGTTTTTTCGTCGGTTAAAAAGTGATGCAAGGACTTTTGGCGCCCGAATGACGTTGACAGGGGGCTGTTGGTAAATATACTAGCTGACCCGACAGACGTTGTCCTGTCTTAACTATGAATATTGAATTTCTTACGAGCCACTTTCTCATTTTTTTCTTGCATAAGAACCTTCTCCTGACAATAAACAAACACAAAAAAAAGAATTACCAAAATTGATCCAACCGTTTACGTGTGATGCCGTGACCAAGGGAAACAGGGGTTCATTTTTTTAAATAAGATTTGTACCATTGTGTACATTTAACACCCTTATTTATATATATGTATATATATATATATATATATGTCGGAGGATGTACTCGGAGAGTTGATTGTTGGTTTCAACAATACCTAATGCTAACTAAAAATATTTGTTAAATCCTAATTTAATTTAATTTGTTTTCATACATTTTGATATTGTCTAAACTTGTACTAATTTCTTTAAAAGTTAATATTTTGTAATAAGTTTTACGTAGCAGAGGTACGCCTCGAGCGGGGTCGAGGCGCCATCTTGACTCAGATTGCGCGCATGCGCGAGAGACGTTAGCGGAGCGGGAAGATATGACGTTTTGGTGGAAAAAGATCGAGTTGGATTTTCTCCATAAGTTTGGAAGGAGTATTGTTTTTATGTGGCAAAGTAAGATTGGTGTCGCGAACCCGCTGCTTTAACATAATTGTTTTGAAAAACGTTTAATTGCAAAGCTCAGTGGTTTTAAATATTGTAAAACTTTTAATTACATTTTATGCAACAGTGAATACGTACTTTGTTTTGTGCTAGCATTTACCCCAATGACGCCCACTAAACCTGTGACCACTAATGATGATGTCGGAGAATCATCTCGACATAAGTTTTCCACCAAAACGTCATATCTTCCCGCTCCGCTAACGTCTCTCGCGCATGCGCGCAATCTGAGTCAAGATGGCGCCTCGACCCCGCTCGAGGCGTACCTCTGCTACGTAAAACTTATTACAAAATATTAACTTTTAAAGAAATTAGTACAAGTTTAGACAATATCAAAATGTATGAAAACAAATTAAATTAAATTAGGATTTAACAAATATTTTTAGTTAGCATTAGGTATTGTTGAAACCAACAATCAACTCTCCGAGTACATCCTCCGACATATATATATATAAATATATATATATATTTATTATATATATATATTTATATATATATTATAATATATATATATATATTATATATATATATAAAATATATATATATAATATATATATATATATATATAAGCTTAGCTGCTTATTGTTAAGTAATGATTAGCGATTAACCATACACTTTTGACGTTGAAACACCTCTTAACTTTAATCATCGTTTATGAATATAGCCCCATAATAGTGTTTTAATTATGACCAATGTGTTGTGAAATGTCGGTTGAATTGTATTAAAAAACAAGATGGCGGCGTTAGTACTGATTTTGGTCACTATTAACATTGCTGAATAAATATTTTGTTAGAGCGAAAATTCTTAAATTAGTTGTTATTGATTAGAATATTTGATTTTCATTCAAAACAAAAAAAATATATAAATATGCTAATTATACGAGGGTCATTCAATAAATACTTAGCCTACAAAAAGTAAACGAAAATTTAGGAAAAGTGGCAATTTATTTTTCAACATGTCTCCTTTTAGTTCGATACACTTAGCCCAGCGATGCTCCAACTTTTTTAATCCGTCCGAAAAATAGTTTTTGTCAAACTCTGCAAAATAGGCCTCCGTGGCGGCGATGACCTCCTCATTCGATCCATATCTATTCCCGGCGAGTGATTTTTTCAGATTAGGAAACAGAAAGAAGTCACAAGGGGCCAAATCTGGAGAATACGGTGGATGAGGCAGCAATTCGTAGCGTAATTCGACCAATTTGGCCATGGCAACGGCAGACGTGTGAACCGGTGCGTTGTCGTGGTGAAACAGCACTTTTTTCTTCGCCAGAAGGGATCGTTTTTTCTTTAATTCGGCGTCGAATCGGCCCAATAAATCGGCATAGTAAAGCCCTGTAATTGTTTTACCCTTCTCGAGGTAATCGATGTAGATCACACCTTGTGAATCCCAGAAAACGGTGGCCATAACTTTTCCGGCCGATTTTACAGTTTTCGCCTTCTTTGGAGCACGTTCCCCGGTCTGGATCCATTGTTTTGATTGCTCCTTGGTCTCTGGTGTGTACCAGTGGATCCAGGTTTCATTGACGGTCACAAAACGACGCAAAAACTCCGCTGGATTCCGCTTAAACAGCGCCAAACACGTCTCCGATGTGTCTCACGGTTGCGCTTGTTTTCTGGTGTGAGTAAACGCGGCACCCATCGCGCCGACAGCTTTCTCATGCCGAGTTCCTCGTGAAGAATATGATGCACTGTTCCTTCTGAAATGCCTACAGTCTCAGCTAGCTCCCGAACCTTCAATCGGCGATCTGCCAATACGAGATCATGGATTTTTTTAATGTTTTCCTCCGTAGCATCTGTTTTCGGTGCACCTGGACGTGGTTCATCAAAAACCGACGTACGGCCACGTGCAAACTCGTTGAACCAATTCTTGACGGTGGCCATCGATGGAGAAGAGTCACCGTACACAGCATCCAAGCGCTCTTTGATTTCGATGCGCGTTTTCCCTTCCAAAAATAGGAATCGAATCACCGAACGATATTGCTCTTTTTCCATTTTTGTAAAACCCATCGACACGTTCGCTTCCATAAGTTGTCAAATTAAAACAAATGAAGGGATTGGAATGAAAATTTGAAAAAAGAATGAAAAAAGAATGTGCTACACTGTGGTAAAACTCTTTTGAAACTACAGCGCCCTCTGGCGATGAGGCTAGGTACTTATTGAATGCACCTCGTATTTGTAAGCTAAAGTACACATATCTACTAGGTACTTTAATTGAATTGCTTTACATAAACATTCATTTAAATAAATGCATACTTATTAATTACACTTTTGTTTAATTTCATGCTTTATCACATTGGCCTATAGTGTGATACCTACTATCTACATACTTCCAAGTATATACATCAAAGTGGCGTCACCAGGCGATAACAAACAGATCTCATAATAAAGCTTCCAGTGACGGTCAAGTAGTTTAATAGCAGCGTTTTACCTGAAATAAAACGCATATTAAAATACTTACCTCACTGGAAGCTTTCACTTTATTTCTGCCTGGTTTTTATGAGACAATGAACAAAATGATGTGACACCTATTACAAGAACTAAAAACTACACGCAACCACCAGGTGGCGCCACTGAGCCGGAAGTATAGAGGGGATAAAAGTACGAAAACCGGTTAGAAATCGACGGGAAACGGAAACGCCATCTCATAATAAAGCTTCCAGTGAGGTAAGTATTTTAATATGCGTTTTATTTCAGGTAAAACGCTGCTATTAACAACTTTGCAGCGCTCTGTATCCTACCCATCATTTGATCTTCGAAAACGGCACAATGCCACATTAATTACCTAGGCCCCCCGTTAAGAAAAATCTTAAGCAAGATAAAAAAGTAAGCTAATATTGTATTTTCAAAAAAACGCAATCCCGCACATACTGATTCATAATAAAGGTAACGTAATTTTTTTATAACACATACTCGTACTAACGCATTTTTACTTTTTAGCTTTTTTTTTGCAATTTTGGTATTTGATCTTACGTAACATTCAAAGGGCGGGGGTGGGGTTCAATATATTTATCTGTTCTGCTCTGTTGTTTTAGATGATCTTACATAAGATTCAAGGGGTAGAAAATGGGTTCCAAAATGAACAGTCCGTTACCTATATTAAAATCTCATGTAATAGGAGGCGAGCCTGCTGCATCCAATCAAAATTACTAAACTCCGGGACGCAGTGAAAATTGAAGAATGACTTTCAATCCCGCTTGCAGTTGCCGTGAAAACGCATGGCGTATGTTTTAGGGTTCCGTACCCGAGGCGTAACCAACGGGACCCTATTACTAAGCCGCCGCTGTCCTTCCGTCTGTCAGTCAGCGGGCTGTACCTATCGCATGATCCGTAATATTTATATAGTTACTGGTAGACAGTAAAAAAAAACCCAGAATGTGTATTTATGTTGCCGTCATCACAACAAATAATAAAAAAAAAAGTTAAAAATGAAAGGGGATCTCCATACAAGAAACGTTTTTTGCCTTGTGGTACAGTACCCTACGTGTGCGAGTCCGACTCGCTCTTGGCCGGTTTGTTTACGTAGGTACACACGGCTACACATCAAGCTATACATTTCCAGTTTACGCTGATCTCGCACTGTACGGAAATCCTATACAATGCGAGATCAGCCTGATGTGTAGCCATGTGTACCTACCTATCTAAATTCTTTAAGAGATAGATACGATATAAGAGAGGCACGGCATTGCATACAAATTTTGTTTTTCAGATTAGGTACTAACCTTTGCAGCTCCTTACGTAGCAGGTAGGTGTAGGTGCACAACTCGTTCGAATTGTACAAGGAAACTACTCAAGCTTGTAACTCGTTTTGTCTAATGTAGGTAACCCCTGGCAATATTCGAGAATAAATGTCAACGAATGTAAACGTATTGTTATTCACTTTTGCTCTACAATTACCGTAATCAGATAAGATAATATTACTTTGTAACAGTTTTAGGCGTAGAACACATCACAGCATTCACAGCCGCAAGATTTACACAATGTAACTTTTGGATCACGAAAGAGTAGGTATCACTGCTGTTAGGTAGGTACATAGGTATTTACATATCCGTGAGCCCGCGTAGTATTCTGTGCCGAAACATACAAAAAGCGGATTGCCATGAAACTATGATTAGAAAACCTGCTATAAGTAAGCAACCAGTCTCTTCTACAAAGTGTGTAAGGTCCCTTTACCTACTTCGTCTAAGGTGTTTTACTTATAGTGTTTCTGATAAATCGTAGATCTTATACCTCATTTAATAGCAAGCTAGTTTAAGAGCGTTCTCCCCACGCGGGCTGGCAACGGCGCATTAATTATTTCATTAAATACAAACAAAAGTAAACATTTTTTCAACACACTTGCTCATAAAATGGCTCTAATTTCACTGCAATTAGGCACATAATGACACCTATTATCAAACTGCAACTTTTTCATTACTATTATTCACTAGTGAGTTATAGAATTGGTCGAGTTGCTTTGTTCTTAGTGAGTTATAGGTTGTTTTTTAATTGGTTGAGTTGCTTTGTTCTTAAAAACAACGATGATGATGATGATGATGATGACGATGACGACGATGATGATGACGATGACGATGACGATGACGTTGACGATGACGATGACGATGACATGACGATGACATGACGATGATGACGACGATGATGATGATGATGATGATGACGATGAAAACGATGATGATGATGATAACGATGACGTTGACGATGACGATGACATGACGATGATGATGATGATGACGATGACGATGACCATGACGATGACGATGACGATGACCATGACGATGACTATGAAGATGCATGACGGTGACGATGACGATGAGGATGACGATGACATGACGATGACTACGATGACGATGACGATTACGATGACGATGACGATGATGGTGACATGACGATGACGATGCCAACGACGATGATGACGATGACGATGACGATGACATGACGATGACGATTACGATGATGATGACGATGACGATGATGATGATGATGATTTTGTAGTATTATTTTATTCGCAAGTGTGTTGAAAAACGTCGTATGAAACGAGAAGAGAGCCGAGGACGATAATCATCAATACACACGGTATTGATGATTATCGTCCTCGGCTCTCTTAAGACCCTCGCCTAACGGCTCGAGCCCAATGGCGCCTCAGCGATAATCACCAACGTTACACACTTGTACCATAATGTACTATTATCAGCCATGCACTAGACCGTTGGTATTTTCAAGTTTTTATGCTATTTTTTTACAGTTATTTTGGTATTTACTTATAAAAATTGACATACCGTCAATTATTTTGTATTCGCATTACTAAGTACGATTAAATGTTTTATTAAAGAGTAAATGTTAAAAATCATTATAAATTCCAACGATCTAGTGCTTGGCTGAAACAATATTGTACTTTTGTTTGTATTTAATGAAATAAATAAATGCGTTGTCGCACAGCCCGCGTGGAACGAACGCTCTTAACTTTGTGTTGATTTGTTATAACTAGATAACCAATTCAAATAAATAAAGTTGATTATTTAATCTACATTATAATACTTAATAATAATACCTACAAATATTATAAATGCGAAAGTAACTCTGTCTGTCTGTCTGTTACGCTTTCACGCCTAAACCGCTGAACCGATCGTCATGAAATTTGGCAGAGATCTAGCCTGGGATATGGAGAAGGACATATACTTTTTTACGCGATAACCGACATCCACGCGCGGAGTCGCGGCCAAAAGCTGGTTTTATATTAGGTCTTTACCTATGAAATTGCCGTTCTGCAGTACTGGCCATTTCAAATCAAAATAATTTTTGTTTGGCTAAGAATTCTAATTTCAAATTAATTTTATTTTAAAAACATGGATTTTTTTTTCTAAAAGTAGTCATTTCTTTATTGATTAGTGTTACATTTTCATCGCATTTCAATCTTTTTCGTCATCATGGATACGTTAAAAATTCGAGTAATTATGGAATATGAGTACCGTCGTGGCAGCAACGCGGCACAAGCGGCACGCAACATCAACGACGTTTACGGAGCTAACACTACAAACCAACGCACCACCTGTTATTGGTTTGCTCGCTTCCGTTCTGGAAATTTCGACCTGAAAAATGAACCTCGCGGTCGTCCGAAGACTTTGGTCGACAATGACGAATTAAAGGCGATTGTGGAAGCTGATGATACACAATCTACGGCTGAATTAGCAGCAGCTTTCGACGTTAGCGTCAAAACAATATTGGTCCATTTGCGTCAAATTGGCAAGGTAAAAAAGCTTGACAAATGGGTGCCCCACGAACTCAATGATCGCCAGCGCGAAGTACGCGTCGAGACGTGCCTTGCACTGCTCAACAGACACACAAATGAAGGAATTTTGAACCGCATTGTTACCTGCGATGAAAAATGGATTCTGTTTGATAACCGTAAGCGCTCAGCAAGTTGGTTGGATCCTGGTTCAGCACCTAAACAATGCCCTAAACGAAAACTTACCCCTAGAAAAGTGATGGTCACTGTTTGGTGGTCTAGCGCCGGTGTGATTCATCACAGCTTCTTACCAAACGGGGTGAGCATTACTGCAGATGTGTACTGTGAAGAACTGAACACAATGATGGAGAAGCTGGCGCATCTCCAACCAGCATTGGTCAATCGCTCGTCTCCGCTGCTCCTGCACGACAACGCGCGACCTCATACTGCACAGCAGACGGTCTCCAAGTTGCAAGAACTGGGGTTGGAAGCTCTCCGTCATCCGCCCTACTCACCAGACCTTGCGCCTACAGACTACTACTTTTTCCAGAATTTGGATAACTTCTTGGCGGGAAAAAAATTTAATACCCGAGAGGCAGTACAAAATGCCTTTGAAGAATTTGTTGCCTCCCGTCCAGCTGATTTCTTTAAGAAGGGCATCAATAAACTGCCACTGCGATGGCAAAGATGCATTGATTGCATGGGTGATTACTTCGATTAATACAAATAAAAAATTCATGAAAAAAATTCGTTTAAATTTTTTCATACAAAACGGCAATTTCATAGGTAAAGACCTATTATAAAGCCTTATTTAAAAAGTGCGCCCTCTTGCCCCACCTAACTTCTTCAAGAGTTGGCAAACGCTCTAGAATGCTAAACTTGCATTTAAAATGTGACCAACTCTCATTCTACATAAAAATCCTATCCTATCTAATATTATACATACAATTTGTTTGTTTGTTACGCTCGCGCTAAAACGGCACAGAGACAGAGATAGACCTGGGCTAGGACATAGTCTACTTTTCATCCTGGTTCTCAAACGAAGTCGCGGGCAAGTAGTACCAATATTCATAATATTATGTTGTATGTATGTACCTACCATAAAAATAAACTAGCTTAAAGAATTATATGAAAAAATAAAAATATGAAATATGAATTATGTGAGAATTATATGTAATTCAATCCATGAAGACGCGCCCCACTCTTTGACACTTGTATCGAGAGCGGTCAAAAACAAAGGAAAGCGCGTCATCGTGGATTGAACTAGTGTTTGTCTGTCTCAAATGACGAAGATGCGGTGGGTGCCTGGGTAGTGTTGCTCCATTATTAAATCAAAAGGAGTCGATTTTCTGAGTCCACTAGGTACAACCCATATAGGATCAACGCAGACCTGGCCAAGCAATTATCAACCTTGTTAAAAGTTCAAATAAATAAACCTACATTGCTCCGGGAGAACAACAAAGTGGATCAGTTCCTATGACAATCCGAAGGATTTTGAAGGAAATTCGTTATGCATTGCTTCATATGCTGTCGCTGATAACCAGCACTTTATGCTGAACGGTGGCCGTTTTGTGCGAATGTGACGTATATCCCCCCCAACTTTTCGTGTGTTTTTCTCTGCATCGTTTCCCGCAAATTGCAGGTAAACGATTTGCTTTCTTTCATATGTTTAAGGTTGCGCTTTGCCGTGGCCTACATGCAAGACAAAGAAATTACCGTTTGTAAGGAGCCCTCGAGCTGAAGTTCAAAGTAGCGTATGTTAAAATAAATAAAAACCATCAATATGGTTGCATATTTTATTATAGATAATTATTTGTATGTTAATAGAAAAATCTCCGACATGCTGACACTTAACAAGGCTAAAAATATTGAAATGGTCGACTATACAACACGCGGCATATATCCATCGACAATAATCGAACTTTCTGACACACTCATAGGAACATTTGCACCTTATCCTAACGCAACTATATCTCTATCGGACGTTTTCAATAACCCGTATATCTGTGGACCCTTCAATATTTAGAAAAGTCCTTCCAAAGTCGCGATACCTAAATGTACGTCCAGCGTACTTTAGGCGACCTATATTTTTACAGTGGAATGGTCAAATTAAATTAGCTAGCAACACTTCACCCACATGTTAGGTATCGATATAGAAAACTTAGGATCGAAAATCGAAACAATTTTTTTTAAAGTCATAGTTCTATGGCCATAATCGATCAGCTGGTTTTGTAATTGTTCGTGAAACAGAACTTTTTTACGAATTTACAAAAACCATAACATTCGTTCGAGTGGCTCATTTAACATGTCGGTGTCAATTTAAATTTAGAATGATGAAAAAAACATAGTTTTTTTTTTATTTATATCATTGGTTTTCGATATGGATTACTCAACACGTGGGTAAAGTATTGCCAGCTAATATAATTTGACCCTATATATTTTGTCTCGATACGACAGATGATTCACATTACATTTTAGTGACGGGACAGTGCTGAAAACGCGAAAAGCAAAACAGTAACCCGTCCTTTCTGCTTACTGCCGATACATGGGTTATTGCTAACGTGCGTCTGATGATCTACGATAAGCTTATCTCTACCATAGCTAGCGAGGAAATCTCATGACCTCGGCCTCCGTGTTGTAAATAAACTTATATTGACCGCAACTTAGTTCAGGGGCCATTGATTGGGGTATTTTTTTAAATATTTGCATCTTAAATAATTTTACACTAATTCCTTTATCTCGCTAAACATATCCTCGTACTATCGCTATGGCTGCCATACGCTTATCGGGAAATAATTTCAGTTATCTACCCTCATTAAAACAATTCAAAGACAATTTATAATCAGTCGAACAAACTTATCAAATCCAACAAACAGTGACACAATAAAGCGTGCAATTTATAAAAAGGAAAAAACATGTAAACCATAATTAATTATTAATGCTTAAACCAAAATGCCAAATAAAAATTTTTGTATAATTTATAATACTGTGAAAATACTTCTTTAGATTTGAATAATAAAAAATTCGTCAGCAAAGTAAAAGTCTATCGGCTAAATAATATCTCACCAAGTTCAAATCCACTCATCACAGTCTTTTCCAGTAAAAACTGATTTTTAGTAAAAATAAAAGCATGATTAATAAAGAAATACATAATATAATGTAACGCATATCTTACGATATTTTTCTGAATTAATTTATTATCTATGTCTCGATATCTTACACACTACGGCTTGGAGTCAAAAATAAAATATTGAAAGTTAATGCTTACGCTAATGTAACAATATTATAAAGTTGTTACAGTAAATTGCACTTATTTATTATCACTTAACATTATTATATTCATAGATTTAGATTTTTTTCATTAACTTCTATTAATTTGATATTTTAAAAAAAGTTTTAATTATCCCATGAGAATCTTCGTGCGAATAATAACGTTTTACTATCACTACTTCGCTGTACTTAATAATTATTTCTAGACACATAACGTGCCCGCGCTAAATAATAGATGCATAATTTTATTTCACAGTAACTTTTAAAAAAAGTTCTAAAAAAAGATGATTTATCTCTGATATCCTCTCCGATACCTACATATAAATTTAATATTGGTATGCATGTGTGTACTTATTATAATAATCTGCAATAAAACAAAGCTTAAAGTAAACTTTAAGTACAAAGCATAAACTTCACTTAACTAGTTGGCCCTAAGTTAGAGAAATACAACAATGTCCTGACATGACATAGTTACACTAACGGTCAGCACAGACTGGTGGAAGAAATGTGCTGCTCATGGACAATCAAATATGGAATTTATTGCTATATCTTTAAGGTTCACAGTACAAGTGAAGCATGTGCTCGTCCGTGGCTCGCCGTCCCGCCAGTCCGCGCAGACGCACGTGACGTCACAACACCGCCTACATGTTGCGTACTGTCTACATTATCCACCACTCACTGGAATAAACTCTGCACTTTCAGCTTGGGCAAGTATTGGGGCTGGGATGACTTTATGATTTTTACCTGAAACAGATAAATTACTCGTTATTGGCAATCAAATATTATGCTGAACAGCCTATAATGTTCCCACTGCTGGGACACAGGCTTCCTGTCTGTGAGAGGGAGTGGGCCGTAATCCACCACGCGAGCCCAGAATGGGATGGTAGATGTCACATGTCTTCGAATTTTTGGTTCTAAGAAAGACATGTCGGTTTCCTCGCGATATTTTCCTTCACCGTTTTGACCACTGGGCTGCCACCACTGCTCACAATTCTATTATTATTCCAATATTATGGTTAGTAATCAAATAATAAAGTACGTACTTCCTCGAATTCCTCTTTGATTTCCAAGGGATCTTTCATCATCTGGAAACAATCAAAAAATCATTAATGGATGGTATTGCACGAGTTGAGGCATCTAGTGCTTTTTTTGAGAGTGACATTTCGCAGCTCACAACCTAGGAGGTTATCGGCTGCTTAATCGGACTTGCGTTTGTTTGCCTCAATGAGCCTTTGCCTTAAGGCCTCCAGTCAGGGCTTAAAAACATAAAACTAAAGGACTACACGTTAAGGGCACCTCCTGTGGGGTACGGACCACAGCTTAGGGCGTCGCTGGAAGAGGGCAGCTAGGGACAGGCTGTATAGGAGTGAGTCTTAGTCCTTTCCAATATAACGAACGCCTTTACTAGAGCTAGACAAGCGACGCATACCTTGGGAGGCCGGCCGCGCCGCGGCGGGTGCCTCGTGTGGCTGAGCACGCGCAGCTGGTGCTCGCGTAACAAGTGCTCGGTGTGCTCGCGGGCGGACGACAGGCGCTTGCCGCACGAAGAGAACACGCACGTGTACTCGCGACCTTTTAAGTAAACGTACACAACATATTGAGCATTGACAATGTATGTTTTTTTTTTAACTTAAGAGCTGAATGAATGCATGCAGTTTCTTTATTTATTTATTTATTTAAATAGAACGGCCGAAGCCAATTACACTATTTAAACATGTGAATATATTCATACAGTACAATCTATTTAACAGTCATGCATTCTTCTCACAAACATTCAGACAGCATCATCTTCCATTCATTCGCAAAAATGTCGAGATCTGTATTCGAGTTCAGGAGAGGGTTAACAGCAATTAATGTCCGAGGAATAGGTGACTTGGAATGTGCAACAGTACGGCAAGCTGGAACAGCCAGTAAGCGGTGTTTTCTGCCGCGACATTAATAATTGTCTGGGACACATAGTTTGCAGATTTCGTTATGTAGATCAGGAACATCAATAATCCCTCTATTAAAACCTATGCAACCCAAGAGGATTTTAGTGGGATACAAGAAAGGATAAAACCCATACAAGTGTTTGTAGAGGTATCTAAGGAATGCTTTTTGAACTTTTTCTAAAGCTAACGCATACTGCTTCTCAAAAGGATTCCATACGCACGCACTAGACTCGAGCTTGCTACGGACCAGTGCCCCAAAAATAAGCTTGATTACGTGGGGGTTGTGAAAATCACGACAGTTTCTTAAAATAAAGCCAAGGCGCCTGAAGGAATCCTTAGCAGTGGATGTGACGTGGTCGTGAAAAGTGAGGTTAGGGTCGAATATGACACCCAGGTCCTTCATGGAATCAGTTCTTGTAATTGTATGTCCATTCAGTTTGTATTGGAAATAGACCAGGCGCCGCACTCGACCAAAAGACATCACGCAGCATTTTGATTTATTAAATTCCATTTTATTCTCTAAACTCCACGTATACACTGCATCAATGTCCGATTGCAGAGCTTGGCAATCAAGCTCCGATTTTATTTCATAAAACAGTTTTAAGTCATCTGCATATAAGAGGGATCTGGCCCTCGTCACTACATCAGGGAGGTCATTTATCATTAAAATGAAAAGGAGAGGGCCGACTACCGAATCTTGACTTACACCCGAGCGAGTGTGGTATGGGTGACTCGTACACACCTAATCTGACAAATTGTTGTCGGTCTCGCAAATAATCTGCAAGAAGCCGTAGAAGCCCCGGAGCAACACCTATTGCACTGAGCTTTGACAGCAAGACGTCATTGTTGACTCTGTCGAACGCTTTTTGAAAGTCAAAGCATAGAACGTCTACCTGGCGTCTGCGATCAAGACTAGTAGAGATATAATTAACTAGTGTAAGTAAGTTAGTATTGACGGATCTTTTTTCACGAAAGCCATGCTGCTCATTGCACAGGTACTGCTTCACTTGTTTGTAAATTCCTTGATGTAGGAAGTTTATATTGTTGTTAAGTTAATTACAAACTTTTATCTGTATTTCTTAAACAAACACAAAGATAAAGTTTACAAAATGCAGTGGGTGTTCAGGTGGAGAAACGTCTCTCAATTATTTATTGTTCAACTAGCTGTGCCCGTGACTTCGTTCGCGTTCAACTTCTTTCGAAGCAATAAATTGGATTTCGTGGGATTCTTTTTAGCGTAGAACCCCTTATTTTGTTTGCTAAAATAAAAGTAGCATAATTTGCTCCACATGACGTCAGCTAGCTAAAGCCAATCAAATCATCGTCTAAATTTTAGAGATTCGAAGGAACAGACACAAAATCGTTTCAAAAAATGTTTTTATTGTTACATGTACCGTTCACGTTACTTTCTTAAGCATTAAGAGGGCTATTACAAATCGAAGTGCTCAATTTATAGTTTCCCTAAAATTGGCGCGTGGTAGACGATCGTGTGTGTCTAGTGAAGTACGCCACGCACATATGCTATCCGCTATGCGTTGGACGCCCAGGAACAAACCAGCGCGCACTAAAAGCTAAATCCCGCGTGTCCTGAGTTTTATTACTGATTTACAGCGTTGCATTCAACAATCGTTAAACATATTAGTTTTAGTTTAAAATTAACAAAAAAAAATCTAGCAAGCCGACTTAGTAACCTTAGTTATAAAATACTTTTTGTTTGAATTCCAATAGGGTATTTTCCAATTTTTAAAAAACTGCTTTAATTTGAAGATTGGGACGAAATAAGTAACAGAAAAATAAAAATAAATTGATTTAAATCCATTTTCTCAACTAAAATCACATGTATTTTTCTTTGTTTTGAATTTACCGCCAAAACGCTCCTTACGATGCCTTTTTTATCATGTGACCACACGTGACGTCAGCTTTGTGTAAACAGCACCGGTACGAATACTTTGCGTGGCGCATTTTTAGAAGTATTTGTGCACCGAGGCACCGCACCCCAGTAATACCACTTTCTATCCATTAAAAATCTTGTTAATTGTAAAAACTCGACATTCACTTGCTTACAACTACTTTAGTTTACACAAAGCTGACGTCACGTGTGGCCACATGATAAAAAGTCATCGTAAGGAGCGTTTTGGCGGTAAATTCAAAACAACAAAAACATATTTGATTTTAATAATTTTTAATTGAGAAAATGGACATAAATCATTTTTCTTTTATTTTTCTGTTACATATTTCGGCCCAATCTTCAAAATAAAATATTTTTGAAAAATGGGAAAATACCCTATTAAACATATACAGATAGCAAATATAATTTCAGACGAAAAATCATCATAAATTCTGTGTTTTACAGAATTATTTTTGGTGAATTACTGTATGAAACACAAAAAAAAATATATTTGAGCATTCCAAAGAACAAGGTATAGTCCTACCATGGACATTTTTATAAATTACTAAACTATTATATGTTCCATGTAATAAAGCATCGAAAGATGCCCAAAAGTACAATTTTATGAAACATCTTTTGCCGAGACACGGATTTTACTGACTTATGTTAACAAATTAAAATATTTGTTTAGAACACTCCCTAGACCAATAATGAAATTTTCTAGGACATATTTTTGTTTTGAATTTTTGGCTATAATCTAAACCATAATCACTCATCAAATATCGAGTAAATCGTCCAAATTTAAGCAAAAATGTGATAGCGCCCTTAAGTAAAAAGCTGTTATTTTGAGATTACAAACAGACACTTCAATTCTATTTATTTAACAACCTCGGTAAGTAAGGCAAAGAATGGGAGGATGCAGGCTTTTGCCCGGGAATGGGGCAATCTAAGCAAAATACGCAAAGATGTAAAGCTAGACATACTGTTGCCGTCGTCGTCGCTGTGGCCGGGCGGCGCGCGCGCGTGCTGCGCGGCGTGGCGCTGCAGCAGGCGCGCGCTGGGGAAGCCGCGCCCGCACACCGCGCACGCCGCGCGCGCTGGCGGGCTGCGCGCCGGACTCTTTATGTCCGAGTGCATTTCTCTTCTGAAAACAAACATAAAAAGACTATTTTACACTCAAATGAAAAGCTACAGTTGTATCATCGCCTATTCCTTATAGGATTAATCTTCTTCTTCGTTATCGTTCCTTCAATGCTGAAGATCGCGACCACATACAACACGTCTCCGAGTTATGCGGTCTTTTGGTGTGCCGTTAGGTAGATACTGCTGGGGGCAGTATCTACCTAACGGCACACCAAAAGCAGCCCTCTTGATCTCGTCTGACCATCATACCGGTGCTCTGCCTTGAGCGTGTTTTCCTTCCACCCGACCCAGTATCATAAGCCTTTCCAGACCAAGTGAACGCATATGTCCGAAAAAGCTAAGGGCACGCGCTTGACATATAATAGATAGCCGCTTATTGTTGTCGAGTTCCTCTATTGTGGATTAATTCGTTCTCTCGGGGGGTACATGGTACATGAACTAGCCATGGATTGAGCTCTGAGAATTATCGCTAAAACAGATATGGCATGCAATCACTGCACACTTGCAGCTTGTTCTCCGTAACCACAGCAGGTCCCTGGAAATGAGCGACTACAGTCTCCCTTTTAAAATTGATGCATGTTACTGAATAGGGTATTATTTAATTTATTAAAAACTATTTTCATTTGAAGACGAAATATGTAACAGAAAAATAAATTGATTGATATCCATTTCTTCAATTAAAAACGGTTTAATCAAATTTGTTTTACGTTCTTTTGAATTTACCGCCAAAACGTGTATTCCACCTAATATTTGGCTGAAGGAAAATGAAATAGACACAATAGAGGTTTTATTGTTATTTGTGTTAGTGTTTTTTTTATTTTTATTCTTATTTTTTTTTTTTATTGTGCTCACTTAAAGAAACCACAAAAATAATGTACCCAGCGTTTTGGAATACCTATCTTTATTTATAACTTGCCAGTTCTTCTCCATAGAGCCCTACGTTTTTAAATGGGTAAATAGCTACAACTTCCTGACTAACTGAGTTCTTCACAATTCAAAAGTGCCTGTAAATGATTTAAGTGAAATAAAAGCAATGAGTTTGTAGTTTACCTGTGCATATACATGTGGTTCCGCTGTTGGAACTGCTCTCCGCAGACGGTGCAGTCGTACGTGGCCTCCACCGGGCGCCCGTTCATGTGGCGCTTGCGGTGTTGATTCAGATTCGTTACCTACAGTTTAATTTAAAAAATATTGAAAATTTGTGGACTTCGTTTTTAGACTATGAAAATTTGTTTTTTAGACTTCCCCAGCTACGGAACTAAACACCCCACAAATCCCAATCGAAAAAATATTTTTTACTCTAATTGATGGTTCAGTTTAGTTCGGCTGTCATGCTTATGGATTTTTGGCTTCGATCGAGAAAATATTGTTAAAGGAAGAGCAAATGACAGTGATTAATTACGTATGTGTTTACCTGCGCGTACGCCTTATTGCATCCCGGCTCTGGGCACACGAATGGACGCTCTCCAGTGTGCAATCGAACATGGTTGTTCAGATTTGTAACCTTTCACCAAATACAAACATATGATCTTATTATTCCTAGTAAAAATAATAGAATTTACACTAACTGTAGGAATGATTTTAATTTACACAGTTCAACAACATTAATTGCGTTATTCACGTTGTCGGCCAGACAAATTTTTCGAATATAATTATGAAGCAATATATTAAATAATCGTTAATTCGGATAAGCAACATCCATATGGGTTAGTAGACAAAAAGATAACTTCTATGTTAGTAAACTTATTTGGAAACAAGACTGTTGTTCGTAATACATCTTCGAACAACATCACCTAATAAAGGAGACTTGTACCTCCTCTCTATGTGTCTCTATGTCTTCAGGATGGAGTTGGAGCTATCCTGTACTCTGCAGAGCAAAGAGGCAGATTTCTGTCTGACGATGGCGTGAAAGCCATCTACGTGTGCTTGTGCAAACATACCTGATGCACTGCAGAAACGGGGCAGCCCCATCAACATCCTGAACCCGTTATTTTAGATTATTTAGATTTGCAATATTCTTCAAAATTATTCACATTTTGATTGATAGTGTTCTATGCAATTAGGGTGCAGGTAATATAAGCAGATACATAGTTTAAACATTAAGTAAAGCTAGGTTTCATGTAGAGTTAGTTGCCACTGACTGTGAGCCCCAAACTAGACAGGAGGGAAATACTGAGCGCATTCCATAAATAATAATTCCACACCTGAGTAAATGCCTTCCCACATTCGGAGCATTTGAATGGTCTCTCATTCGTGTGGATGCGAAGATGCGCCCTCAGGTTGTTGGACTGGGAGAACGCTAGAAAAATGTATGGAGTCTTAGTTATATGAACCTGACAAAAACAAATAGTGAGAAGACTCTACTCTCTCCCTTTTTTCTGTTCCATAGCTCGCCAAAATAGTTGATTTCAAGTATTTTGGCGAGCTAACTAACTGAAAACTTCAAATGGGGTCATTGAACTTAATTATTAATTACAGAAAACCAGAAATGCAAAAAAAATCTGCTGTTCCATAGCTCGCCAAAATAGTTTGAAGTTTTCAGTTATTTCAATCACACTTTGTATGTACTATGTCTTTCGACAGAAAAGATTTCTTTCTTTTTTTTACACATTCTGCATCTATATGGAAATTAATGTTAAAAGTTCCTATGTCAAAATGTTTGTTTAAAAGTAAGATACAAATCTCACCTTTGTTGCAGTAAGTGCAGACAAAGCGTCTCTCTGCGCGGTGGTTGCGCAAGTGGTTCTGTAACTGCATGTTCTTCTGAAAAGACTTGTGGCAGAGGCCACAATACAATGATGATTCAAATCCCTCCTGCAAGGTGCAAAAACGTTGCTGTAACACTGGGTGCAAATCGGTGATTCAGCTAGGTTTGGGCAGGCACGCATCATCTCATTATATCGACATAGTTACGCGCCTTAATACTGAGACATCGCCAATGTGAACCCAGTGTTCTCTTTTCCTTAGTGCAGTTAGTTTACAGATAAAAGTATAATTTCAACTGAGGGGTAACTACAAAACTTGCTACTAAAGTATTCAATAACAGTTTACTAGCAGTGCCAGGGTTCATCTCAGAACTGGTGGGATCATTTAAATCAATATCTTTAAAGCAAGATAGACAATCAAATGAAATGGCTTCTGATTGATTCTTAATATATTGAATGTTATGTCTTTGTGACTTTGTGTCCACTGTTTTTTTTTTTTAATCAATTCTCATAATTTTAATAGTACTTTAATGTTTTGGGGTTTTAGGAGGATCTTGTCCCCATTATCAACTTTTGCCTTCTGTTTCCATAGAATAAATTGAAAAGGAAAGTGTTGATTAACAAAGCAAGAACTGCTGCATAATAATTAAATGACATTAGAAATATTATTTTTGTTGCTGTGTAACTGTACTACAGTTCCTAATTTATTACTCTGCAGGCTTTGCACCACTTTAACAAGCGTATTAAATAACAGATAAATATATATGAGATAACATGTATTTGATAATAACAACCTCTTCACTGTTGCTAGTCTGGGGTACTGTGTGGTCGGAGCCATTCTCTCCAAGTGTTATTTCAGGCACTAGCGGCTGGCATTTGAAACAGGCGTATATACCATCCTTGCCTGTCTCGAACAGTTGCTGGAACATACACAATGTTATAGGTATAATAGAAGTAATCTTATCTTTCTTGTATTACATTTTGTTCTTAGGCTACAGTTTGTACAGAACATAAAACATAGAAACTGCTCAACATTAATGTAGCAATGGGCCAGTCGTATGTTTGCCATCCTTTCTAAATAAAATAGAAACAAACAAGTTTTTATGTATCTGAATATCTATTTAAAGTGCTATTATTATTTAACAGAGATGCTTGTGGTGCCTATAGCATATGCCAAGGTTCACTATTCAAGTACATAAAAAAAAGGATCACTGTTGTTTTTTACACTGCGCTGAGCCAGACGTAAAAAAACAGACGGACCGACAAAAAATAGAAAAAAAATACGCGGGCAGGTTTCGAATGTCAAGTTTTTTTCTCATTTCTGCATAGACTTCTATTAAATTTGAACTCAATTAGTTACAAAATGCTTGCTTCGTGAAAACTATAGAAGCCCGAATGACCAGGAACGTTATTTTTATAACATTGTCCAAAAAAAACAAAAAAAATATTGATGATATATTTCGAAACGACGCATAAAACACGTAAACAGGTACTTACAACAGCAGGTTTAAGACAAATCCCACATTTGTCCATAGTGGACGAACACAATACTATCAATTAAATCAAAATATCTTGAAAATTGCTGATTTTTATTTTAAAAAAAGCAGCCCTCGGTGGCTCTCACTCAGAAAATCACAGGGCGGGGCGGGAGCGGGGAGTGCAGGGGGGAGTGGAGAAGACATAAAACCATAGACAAGATTCTATAAATGTTGCCATTTTATTTCTGGTAAAATGTAAAAGGTCTCTTACCTCAACTTTTTTTCTTTTGACATTTTCGGATAAAGTTCAATTAGTTCATTCGACGTTTATAATTCATTCAAAATTGCCCACTCGTCGAAATACGAAATTATCGTGTTTTATTCCCCTTGAGCTGCGTATTTTTATTTAATATACTTTTTATTATGTTTTAATGAAATCAAGACAACTTTATAGTTCTTATACTTCTATAGTTTTATATGCTCATGTGAAGGGCTTTGTTGATAAGTGTTTACTATTATTTTTGTGAAAGATGGCTGAGAAAATTGTCATAACCAGTGGCAACCAGCCCATTGTAAAGATAGGTCACTACACGCTCGGAGCAACGCTTGGCGTGGGCACCTTCGGGAAGGTAAAGATCGGGGAGCACCAGCTGACCAAACACAAGGTCGCTGTTAAGATCCTGAACAGGCAAAAGATCAAGAGCCTCGATGTCGTGGGAAAGATCAGACGTGAGATTCAAAATCTTAAGTTGTTCAGACATCCACACATCATCAAACTGTACCAGGTATAGCGAGTTTGTTTATATGATAATGTTCTTTGACCTTGAATAAGTCACAATTGACTCGCACATAGTGCTGTTGTTAATTTTAGTCATAGTATTCATAGGAATAAAATCTACACTATTTTTTTTTACCAATAAAACTGTGCTACAAATATCATTTAACTTTTCCAGGTGATATCTACTCCAACAGACATATTCATGATAATGGAATATGTGTCTGGTGGTGAACTGTTTGACTACATAGTCAAGAGAGGCAAGCTTCAGGAGCATGAAGCGCGGAGGTTCTTCCAACAGATCATATCGGGCGTGGACTACTGCCACCGGCACATGATAGTGCACAGGGACCTGAAGCCTGAGAACCTGCTGCTTGACCACAACATGCACGTGAAGATAGCTGACTTTGGACTCTCCAACATGATGATGGATGGAGAATTTTTGAGGACATCTTGTGGATCCCCTAACTATGCTGCACCTGAGGTTAGAGTTACATTCTTGTTATTACTGTTAAGAGCCTATCAAGTCCGGCTAATGAGACACAATTGGTTTTCTATTCTAACATAGGGCCAATTGGTTTTAAATATATTATAGGGCCAGCGCCGGGCTTAACCGGTTAATATTTTGCTGAATATAATGAGCAAAAACAATATTCAATAACAAAAAATCTAAATGGTTATTTGACACTTCAAAATACAGTAGAATCTCACTAATCTGGCACTATTTAAAACCAGAGGGTTGGAATGTTCGGATTATTGGATCATTTAGAAAATATCATAATAGATAAAATAAATAATTTCAAAAAGAGAATATGATATATTTGTATAAATTTTCTAAATGTCTTTTTTTTTACTGTAACATTTCTCACATCTAAATAATCACATAGTTTTAAAAGAATCCTTGATTGAGGTCTGTTTTTTGCAACTTGTAGCCCTTGTCTGAAAACATTTTGCGTGGGCGGAGGATGCCAGATTATTGGACGTATTGGTCTATTGAAGTGCCGGATTAGTGAGATTCTACTGTAAATGTGACAAGCCAGTCATAATAAAATAGCACACAAATGTATTGCCACAAATATAATAACCCCCGAACTAGGCCTGGTCCTGTATTTTAGGGGTTAATATTGTGTTGTGTAACTAATGAGTGAATTAATGCCAACCACCAATTTATTTTTAAGTAAGGCTTATATTTCACAAAGACACCATTGGTGCACTACCATGGTTGCACTGCCAGTAAAATATACAAAAGTTAATGGAGAGTATCTCATCAGGCGTCCAATCGGTTGTGCAACCATACATTTTTTGCCAGTGAGACCATGGTGGCTCGGCCACTGGTGTCCTAGTGAAAACAGGGCCCTAATATGATGAGCTGCAAGCAACCAGTTGTACTCAATACTACTCCACTACACACTACTACTATCTATTTTTCACTGTTCTATAAAACAATAAGTTTATCTTCCATAATTATTTCTCCCCAGGTTATATCTGGGAAACTTTATGCTGGCCCAGAAGTGGATGTTTGGTCATGTGGAGTCATATTATATGCTTTACTCTGTGGAACGTTACCCTTTGACGATGAACATGTGCCAACACTGTTCAGAAAGATCAAATCGGGTATATTCCCCATACCTGAGTACCTGAACAAGAGTGTGGTCAGTCTGTTGTGCATGACGCTGCAAGTGGACCCCATGAAGAGGGCCTCCATAGAAGATGTAAAGAAACATGAATGGTTCCAAAAAGACCTGCCAGGATATCTGTTCCCATCTCCTGTTGAGCAGGTAATTACAGTATGTAAACCTCATCCTTTTTTTTACTAGTTCCTAAGTAGTTTAAAGTTATCTGTGTTGTTTGTTCCTTTTGCGTTTGAATCTGTTTTGTGGGATGTGTTGTGAGCTTATTCTGAAACTTGGCAGTTCATTTGTTTGCTTCTTCTGGCATCCTATTCCAAGCTTGGTCTACATTTACAGAATATGTATGTGTGTGAATTAATCCATCACACACAAAAATTTATTTATTTTATTTCTCTTATCACAGCAGCTTTTCAAAACACTGTGATGACTATAATGAATTTGGATACACATTTTCATAAACAGTTTTAGTGATTGTAGTATGATTTGTAGTATCAGGATACAGCAGGAGGCTGATTTTTATCCTTTTACAAAATTAACAGGTTTTGTGACAACCCTGTAAAAGGGCACACAGTTTAACTTTTTTAATACTATCAGTTCATTTGAAATATCAAATGGCCATAATATTGCATACACAAGCTGCAGTATTTGCAATGTCACGCATTTCGCAACCTTACATGACTATTCTGTTAAATAAAAAGTTGTGCGTGGTTGTTTAACCTTACATCTGCCTGTCTATATTAACTGACAGATATTACTGTATATACTTCCACTTTTTAGGACAGCAGTGTGATAGACACAGAGGCAATATCAGAAGTATGCGACAAGTTTGGTGTGAAAGAACATGAAGTACACAATGCTTTACTAAGTGGAGATCCCCATGATCAGCTGGCCATAGCCTACCATCTGATCATAGACAATAAGAGGATCGCTGACGAAGCCGCTAAGGCAGAAATTAAGGACTTCTATGTAGCCAGTAAGTTTCATAACATGCCATACACAGACACAAAATTGCATAGCAATAACATTGCATCCTGCCTGAATTTGATTTCCGAGTTATAGCCGCCGTCTTACAGAGTCTTAATTCTGCAAGTCGCCGGCTATAACTGCCAGTCCATCAAAGGCGCATAAGCTTACTCTCTGTATTCTGTCCCTCATATCTGAGGATCGTGGTCAGCTTTGGAGTTGCACCTGGAGCGGATGATCCGCCTCCACCGGTTTCTGCCCAGTGCATCCCTTACCACCGTGTAGAATTTAGAGTACAATGATTCCTTCACCTGATCGGTCCATCATGTTGGTGAACGACCACGCGATCGTTTGCCTTCGGTGTTCCCAACCACAATCAGTGTTTCCAAACTTTCATTGCCTCTGCGTACTGTATGACCGAAATAGGAGAAAATGAGTTGTTGACATTTGGTCGACAAGCGAGTTTTTATTCGTAACTGGGTTAAGATGGATGCATTGGTGCGTTTAGCAGTCCACGGTATTCTCAACATTCGTCTCCAGCATCGCATCTCAAATGCATCAATCCTTTGTCTTTCTCGGGCTAAAATTTATCCACGTTTCTACTCCATACAGGAAGATAGGGAATACTAGGGCTCGTATAAATCTGCTCTTGGTTTTGATACCAATTCCTCTCTTCTTCCAAATGCTACCTAAACGGGTCATAGCATCTTGGGCCATCCCAATACGCCTTTTTATATCGGGGACACAGCTACCATCATTGCAGATTTGCAAGCCAATTAACATCGTCAACTACTACACCTATGTAGTAGTTGACGATCCAGGAATATTGCAGGTGACATCTTGGTTTTCGCTCTATTTACGCGAGACCAATGTTGCCACTTTCACTCTCGAGTCTTTGGAACAACTCACTCGTATCTTCCATGGATGTTGTAAGGAGAACGGTGTCATCGGCATATCGGATATTTGATACTCTTTTTCCACCTATAGGGAAACCCTTCTGCCAGTATTCGATGGTCTTCCGAATTATGTACTCTCCATATATGTTGAAAACGGCAGGGGATAATATGCAACCCTGTCTCACACCAAGCATAAGCTTACAGAAAGAATAATAAAACTTTTTTTTTTTTTTTACTGACCCCTCATTTCTATCGAACTTCAATCTTGGTCCAGGTAGGGCTTGTATAACCTGTCCGTCTCCTTTTTTACCCATACCATATTCGCCATCTCTTTACTACTCTTTCCCACGTTATGTTGTTATTTTCAAGCTGGCAACTCTCCGCCCGCGGCGACGGAAACGGCGCGCCCGCATCCCGAACGCATCGCGCCGCATCCGCACCCGCATCAGGACAAGGCCAGAGGGACACCCGTTAAGAGGTAATCTGACTTTGCTATCTATGTGTCTCATACAAAGATGAAACTTAGCGTAAATTTACCCTAAGACCATTTTATTATGCTGCTAGAACCATACACATTACAAATCATGTTCAACAGTATGAGTCCTATTTTATAAATGTTCCTTAGTCGCGTCCAGGAACTCTCCTATTGAAAACGAGCCTTCATAGGCTTTTACTATCTTAGTTACGTTAGGTCAAATACTCATCGCACTGAATCTTGAACTCTCTGTGTTGAACCGAACATTGAGAATCCAACAGAGTGCAGCGCGACTGAGTCTCAGGCTCAGCTCTCAAGCAGTAGGGTGCGTCCAGACCTGGCGAATGCGCCGCTCGCGAGCCGCACGTAAACAGCTCGCGAGCCGCCCGTGAACCGCGCGCGTGCCGCTCGCGTGCAGTGCGCAAGCGGCTCGTGAGCGGCGCATTCGCCAGATCTGGACACACCCGTACGTAGAGGATCCAGTACGCGAAAAATCTGTCTCTAGTTTCTAATTCTTTAGGGTTCTAATGCATTTACGATGTTGCTTATTTTTGTTTTACAGGGCAAAATGGCACTTGGGTATTAGGTCTCAAAGCAAGCCTAACGACATCATGCTAGAAGTGTTCCGCGCTATGAAAGCGCTCGACTACGAATGGAAAGTCATCAATCCGTACCACGTAAGGTGAGTGAAACTTACTGGTCGCTAAACATGCGCTTGCGACGCTCGTTGCAGCAACGCCGTTTAGTTACTTGGATTTTGATTTAACTTCACTTTTGGATTTTGTAGTCTTGGAAATCAATTTTAAATGTTTTATTTCTCCATTTTAACCTGACTATAGCTCAGAGGGTCTGCTCTTTAACTCCGTCAACGAAGATATGGCCACATCCGAAAGTAGTTGATCCCACAAAACCAGTGACAAATTTATTCGGACGGGCAAAAACTTGGGCGTAGAGACAACAGTCAAATCGTTTTATCATTCGTGATTACTTCGGCAACCAAACTGATCATTACTACATATTATTAAACAAAGTACCCCGCCGCGTCTGTCTGTCTGTTCGCGATAAACTCAAAAAGTACTGAACGGATTTCCATGCGGTTTTCACCAATAGAAATATAAGTGATTCAGAGGAAGATTTAGGTGTATAATTTGTTAAGGTTTTGTTTAAACTCGAGCGAAGCCGCTGGCAAAAGCTAGAATTATATAATCGTAAGTGATACGGAGTAGGAAACACCCGTAACTTTCGCCGATACTTCGGACGTGCTTAGGGAGTGGACTCCCAGCAACGGCAGGCAGACTTGGATATAACAACTTGTAAGCTACTACTATTGACGTTATTTCCTTTTCAGGGTACGCACACTAAACAAGATGACAGAAAAATACGTGAAGATGTCGCTACAGTTATACCAAGTGGATTACAAGTCGTACTTACTGGACTTTAAGTCTTTGTCCGGGGAGAAGGAGGATTCGGACGAGGAGGCCGCGTCCCCGTTGGTGCCGGCGCCGCCCCCGCCGGCCTCCCCGACCGGCCCGCAGGGACATCATACCATGGAGTTCTTTGAGATGTGTGCCGCCCTCATTATACAGCTGGCACGGTAATTACTGGCTAGGCTGTGTATTGTTGGACTAGGGAACATTGCAACTTGTCGCTTGTGCAGTGACCATATAATATGGATTGGTTTAGGTGGAAGCTTCAGGTTAGGCCACGAAATTCAAATTTTCTTAAGTTTTTTTTTCAATTTTCAGTGTCAGGTTTTATGTTGATTAAAATATGATTCGTGACACGATTAAAATCACCTATAAATTCTTTTGTATAATAATATAATGCGATTAAAGCAAATTTTAATAAAATCTGGGTTAATTTGAATTTCGCGGGCTTCCTTACCGCCACCACTTTCTGTGGAGTGTGGCAGCATCTAGGTTTTGCCAGGTAGTCAATTTGTGAGTGACCTGTTAGTTGTATCAATACGATTGCCATAGGCGAGCCAGCATAGCTCACAACCATTCGATACGCTTTTCTCAATCGAATATCAATCAATGTTATCGTATTAGTCCTTCATGCTGTTCACAAATCTGAAACCCGAAAATGTTGTCAATTTAAATCAAATAGACAACTGCTATTCTTCTGACAGTTGTTTTGCTGTCAAGTACAAGGCAAATCAGAGGGGCAATTCTCGTAATTTTAAGAACGTTCACAGTCTGATCTCAGTCTCAATCTGTCAAAAAAAAAAAACCGCGAGTTTCCAAACATTTTTGACAACTTTTTGACGTTTCATTGTCGCTGAGATGAGACTGCGACTAGATTGTGAACGTTTCTAATTACGAGAATTGGCCTTCAGGTGTAATCGAAATGTGTCATTTTCGATACGATAGCATGTCGAATTGGTTGTGAATAGCCAGTTAAACCTCGGTATTGCCATGCTTCGACTACGCTTGTTATTGAAAAAATTAAGTAGAAATGTAAATAAAATTGTTTTCCCACGGTATGTAACGCGTGTCTGTATAATAATTTCAATAAGCAATATTTTGATACACTTACATAATTATTTTGAATTTAGCAACATTATACTTAATCACTAGTCTTAATTGCCTCGAGCAACGTTTATTATTGCAAACGAATAAAATGGAAGCAATGGGAAACTAAATGAATGTTAAAAATTAGTTACAAATGTTAATATTGGGGTTGATTGTTAAATTATAAGTATTAGCTGTACAATAAGTATGATGATCTGGAACCTTCCATTGAAATTGTAATTCCAAAGTTTGAAGCATTGTGATAGTGCGACGCTTAAAGTTCTGGCCACATCAGCGCGCAACGTGCGTGCTCGTCAAGCGGTACGTTCGAATCGTGAGCGAGCTGGCAACATCGCACCGACTTTCAGCTTTATTGAGCTTTGCAACGCTACATAGCCGACTCAGATTGCTAACTCACTCACTACCGTATCGGCGACCGCATCGCGCGCTGGTTTGCTCAGACCCACGTTCATGTGATTCTACCAAAGATTACAATTGTTAATTTAAGCAAAACTAGTGCCTTTTTGTATTTATTACAACATAACATAGCTGTTAACTTGCTCCATAGCTTAAATCTGATTGTTCACATGAAATGAAGGTAACAAGTAACAAATTAGGAGTTAATGTTATATACGAGATGTATGGGTTTATTAGAGTAGCTAGGACTTTCTAATCCTGATATTGTATAGTGTTAATTGTACGCAACTGAGTATTATTATATAAAATGTTAATTATTTATGTTATACAGCTTTGAATATATGTTTAGTATTGTGCGATTGAAATTTTACTTCCTTATTTTTTGAAGTTACTTATTAAAGTGTCTTAGAGATGGTAATAGAAGTTTTATTCCATTTAAGAAACATAAGCAACTATCTTACTTAAGGGGGAACCGCCAGGGTAGCCCGCCGAATTCAAATTTTCTTACGTTTTTTTGCAACTTTACTCTACATATGAGAGAAAATATCTAAAAATATATTATTGAGATAGCTCAGGCGAAAAGCATTCGGAAAATGTTAAGTTTCAGTTCATTTTAAAATTTAATTCAAACATTTCAGATTTTTTGTTTTTGAACACCATGAAATAGTAGCCGCCATGTTATTACGTCATACGGCGTGTCAATTACTGTCAACTGAACAACTTTGTACTATTATTATTTTCGTAACCAAAGTAATTTTTATTTGTATAATATTTTGCATTCAGAAACAGCAAACCAACGATAAGTAGAATAATAATTCATTTTTAAATTATAAACAATTATCATAAAAATATCAGCACATTTGTTTACACGGCAAACTGACGTCATACCCACAGAACAATACGGCGTCCACTACGTCCAGCATTTTCGTCAAATTACAATGCATTTGTTAAATTTAATAGCATTTTTACAGCTCTATCGATTAAATAAAAATGTTTTTTTTTGTGGTTTATTATCACAAGAAATTAGATAGTTAGAACACTTTTTTAAAATAGGTGTAATACCCTATTGAATTTCGCGGGCTAGTTTTGCGGACCCACCAACCGGACCTAACAACCATAGAAATCTAATTCTTCAGGATTGGGAATAAAGCAGTAATAATAAAACTTTGAAACAGAATACTGTAATTTATTACAGATCTAAGAATTATTTTAAAATAACTAAGGAATTTATTCTTTACAAAACGAAGGTGTAATGAAGAGTTTAAAAGAATTTCAATCTACGCTCAACAACAACATAATAAATAAAGCTAACAGGTATATCATCATTCCTCTATATAATGGCATCGCCTAAAACTGACTGTTCAATGAATATCACAATAAAATTTATTCATCACATTCCGACGAACTTGAGAAGGTTCGACCGCGGATTGTCAATCATCTAGGGATGTCGTAATATAGTCGGTTTGCTTCGATGTCGGTTTCAACGTAGCCACAACGCCACAGACTTGGAAGTACAGTACATTAATATGGGGTGAATAGGGACGAAATTTTCAAAGGGATTTTAACATAAAAATAATATAGTTTGTTGTCAAAAAGGACTCGTTATGAGTTTACAGTATTATTATTATTATATATTAACGATTACTTAACCGTGTTGGCAAGAAACCATATTATTTCAACGTTAAAATCCATTTTAAAGTTTTGTCCCGGTTCACCCTTGCACCCCTGTTCACCCCGTTTTACGGTACGTCGTTTATATAGCACATCTAGTTTTAAAAGATCTAGCTTTGTAGAGCGTCGTCCTTACCACAGGGTTGTTTAAAGGCTCCTGCAGACAGGCGCGACGCAATTCTGGTAGACACATTTCCATGAACTTTTCATAGAAATTGTTCTACTAGAGTCGTGGCGCGTCCGTATCCGGAAGCCTTAATAGATTTTTTGAAATGTTACAATGTGCCGTATAAACGTCCGGCGGGATAATTGCTTCGCACTTACTAGCAATTTCTTTCAGTTTGACAGTTCAGCAACATTCATTGCGTAATTTAAGTTGTTGGACAGACTATTTTTACGACTAAAGGAAGCAATGCAGTGTAATAATCTTCAGATTGCGATTGAAAGTATGTTATACAATTATCGTACTGTATGTGAATACAAGGTCAAATTAAATTAGCTAGCGAAACTCCGCAGACGGGATGGTATATCGATATCTCAACACGAAAACGAAAAGAAATAAAGTTTTTTTTTTTTTGTCAACGTCTGCTGCTAGTGTACTAAGTTGAAGTGCGAGTTCGGAAAATCAGTATTTATCGTGTTATGACATCGATACCCTGTACATAAAATATCGGTTTTTTTCTTTAGACCAGTTTCTTGCACGTCCGAAATGTGTATGTAACAAGGAGGGAAGTGCAATTTCAAATTAAACTATCTCTACCTAGGGTCGTTTACCCCAAAAGAGAATATCATCAAATACATTTTTTTGTTTGTTTTATTGTTTAAATTCCGGAACCCATCACGTTTGTCGAGTTTCCTTAGAGAATTTTCTTTGACCCCGTATAGTGTAACTTCAGTCGTGCGTGTCCTAAGTCCGGAACCCTGGTAGTATTGTGTGCGGTCACGCGGACGGCGTGGGCGCGGGCGGCACGCTCTCGTCAGGTTTGCTCTCCAACGAAAACGGGGGAATCCGACAGTCGAATGTGTAGCCGTCTTCCCGCTCCATTCGAAATGTGCCCCTGGAAAAAGAATTCAGTTATCTTTAAGTCTCGAAATTTAAACTACCTCAGAACTAAATTTGAAATTCTACTAATTCATATTATTAATATTAATATTATAAATGTGAAAGTTTGTCATGATGGATGGTTGTTTGTACTCTTTCACGCAAAAACTACTGACCAGATTCGAATGAAATTTCGCAAACAGATCGTTTATAACCTGGATTAACACATAGGATACTTTTTATCCCAGTAGTGACACAGAGTAGTGTCACGTGGGCGAAGCTGGTGACAAAAACTAGTTTTTAACCTTTTGGCCGCCACTCAACCCGCGCAGCCGCACCACCTGCTAGTACTCACCACATGTGCCCGCTGGGCGCCTGCAGACTGACGTGCGAGCTGTACTGGAAGGCGGGCGAGTGGCGCGCCAGCACGGGCTCCTGGCCCACCACGCCGCGCCCGCGCACCGTCTCCAGCGTGCCGCTCAGCGAGAAGATGCGCCAGTGGCGCTCGCGCAACTGCACCGCCTGCGACCCCAGGTTCTCCAGGCGGATGCAGTACCGCCACTGACAAAAAGATATTGGTTAAGTTACGTATGCTTAGCTAGGCTGTCGAGAGTACCTATCTGAATGAACACAATCTAGAAATATCACTGCAGATCGAAGTAAATCCATTATAATCGACTGAATCTATTCTGATTCCGTTTATAGTGGCTTTACTTCGATCTGCTTAAAAAATCTTAAATTAATTCATTCGCTGACAGATAACCAAATGTTATAACACTTGCACAAGAGTTCCATGTATAATGAAAGTGAACACTAAGAAAGGATTTTCGAACATTCCCCTAAAGGGGTTATAGGAATGGAAGTTCGTTGATGAGAAATCACATCGGGCACATGGCTTTTTACCCAATAAACTGCAGAATTTTGGGACTCGCGGCTGCCCATGTAGAATGGTATGACGGTGACGCGAACACCTTCGGTTGTCTCTCGATGCACGTCGCTCAGTTCCAGCCAGGGATGGTTCTTCTTCTGCCAGGCGCGTAGAGTCTCTTGCGCTATGAAGGGTGGATCTAAAAAAACATCAATACTTCAATGTAGCTGTACAATAGACAAGGTCTGGATAGTTAACTCCTGTCGATTTCAATCAGTTTAAATTGTCATTTATGTAATAACTCCTTCACACAGAAGATGCGTGTTAAGTCAAATGTCTTTGCCTTGATATTTATGTTGCAATGAAAAGTAGCAGACCGAATTTCTTCACATGAATAAGGGAGGATAAACTGCATAAAATTACCCTATTTTAATGGCTAGAAATCTGTAGAATCCAATTTACCTTTGTCAGTATTATGCATAAGGAATTTGTCAAACAGTTCATGCTGCAGTGGGACTCGTTCTACTGAAGTATAGGGGATAATGTCGTCATGTGCCACATAGTCCAGTCCGGGAATGGCATACAAACTTCTACTTGACTCTTGGTTGCCAAGGAAGGTCACCGCCTCTGTTTGCGCACGCTGAAATGTACGTAAATGATAAAATAATACTAAAATTACTACTGCAAATTATCTATGAGCATCACTGTCTACACCAGGGCTTCCGAACCTGGGCGACGTGAGGCGACATCTGGGCTGCCGTGAGGCGCTCCTCTGTACTTCGAAAAATTCAACAAAAAAATTGAAAAAATTAAATCTACAAAAATAATAATCAAACATTCAACAATGTTCTATTCTAATTACTAATTATAATATAAATATGTAATTAAATTCGCGCGCTCGCTACATGCGTCCGTCAAGTCCGTCGATGGCAGAGATCAAGATTTTTTCCTGCACTTGTTTAAATATGCGGCATCTAATGAGCTTTCTATCTCACAAGGCCTGATGACCATTTGCACGGAACACCTTTCGAAGCTCATGAATATCCAACTTTAACATCCAAAGACGTACGCAAAATACGCGCTTTGACGTGGAGTTGCGGACAACAGCCCGCTTTACCTAACATCCAAAGCTCTTAGAGTTTTAATTCCTTTCGCAACTTCATATTTATGTGAAGTTGGATTTTCAGCCGTTGCAGTGCTTAAGAGCAAATATCACTCAAAAATCAATGTGGAGTAAGAAATGACAGTATCAGATCATCAAGTTCAGCCATCACACTGATGTTAAAATTTATGATTACTAAGAAAAAATAAAAAACTAGCTTCGTAATGTCGATGTTTTATTTTTATGCCTATCTGCCTAACTATCAACGGACTAGCTAGGTTAGGGCGCCATGACAAAGTTATAAACTTGTAAGGGCGCCGCGGACTGAAAAAGGTCTACACTATATCCAACTTAAAGTAACAGTATTAAAACAATGTCATGATAGATTTGACCACCTTTTGTATTGTCATGATAGATTTGACCACCTTTTGTATTCATTGAAAAAGCCCACATCCCTTTTATGCATATAATTTTGATGACATTAAAACTATTATTACTTTATTTACACACTTGTGTTGTACATATTTCTTTATTATAACTACTTTTTGGTATTAAAACCATTTTTATACTGATTGTTCTGGTGTTGTCTGAATGTTATTAAAACAATGATAACTAAGTTATTTTTGTAACTTGTTAATACAGTAGTTTTGATCCACACACAAACACACATCATTCTTGTATACATAATGTATATTATTGTACCTTTCTTCTCCATTCAGGTCTCATATCGATGTTTGTTGTCACATTTAAAAATAATTAAAGTAGTATACATCTCATTTTATAAAATGATAGGGCAAAATGTACATGTTACTTCTTGAATTGAATACCATAGTGTTTAATATAGATCATTAACACTTTTCTGATCTGAATATATAGACCTTATTGGCCAAGGAATTTAGTTAGAACTACAATTTTCAATCATCCATTTCTGAATACAGATGGCCATCAATAGGAAAATTTTAATAATCTAAAAACGATGGGTTACTATGTAGTGGCTAACAATACAAAAGGGAAGTGGAACTTTGCCAATTTAGCCATAACAACTCACAATATTTGCCTAAATATAGGCACCACACGCAATTATAATCAGATATGAGTATGCAAGTTAATTATTGGCTCTTATATTTCATAACATTGTCAAAAGCATTCCAATTATAATTTAAAATGCTGGTTTATGTAATTAGAATTAGAATACTTACTATGTAAGGTGCATCCCTGGTGTCAATCAGGACTTGATAGAATGTATGTGTGCGGCCTTTGACTTCCTTGCCGACGTTAGACAGGGAGTCTCCTGAGGCCTCCGTGGAGGCCGGGGAGTCCTTGCTCTCCTTCTTGTTGGTGGCATCTCTATCGTACACCCGCGCCAACCAGGGGAACAGAATCACTCCTCGATATCCGAATACCTTGTGTAAAATTAACTGCCCTGTATCGTATTTGCCTGTTGGCTTCGGTGGTTCGAGTTTTCCAACCTCGGCCAATCTAAAATAATGGATAAAATGTTTTACAACTGAATAGGTTATGCAGTTATTGACTGTCACGTCAGTTTTTTACCTGGTATAATTTGCTACTTGACATAAAAGAAGTTTAGAAGCTGTTACTTTTAATGGATTTGTTGGTAAAATTCTTAACAATATCTCCATTTTATCATTGTAATTTGTATATTTTTTTCCTATTTTTGTTGACAGTTGACTTTGTCAAAAACTCACTAATCAAAGAACTCTCATAATTTTAGGCCGCATTCCGAATTAGAAAAATAGCGTTGTGAATGCTCACATCGATATTTTGCGTTCCGCGTTAGGCCACGTTCCGAGATGTGATAATATCGATTTGAGCGTGCTCACACCCGTTCCGAATTGGCGTGAGCGCGTACTAATAAATACCACCGTGAGCGCTGTCAAAACTGACAGTTGTGCTGTTTTGTTTTCAGTCGCATTGTATCTTTATCTAACTTAGATTTATTTTAAATAGTTATAATCTAAGAAGGAGAAATGTGTGGCCTTTTATTTATCAGCAGTCATCATAACATCTATTCTTTGATAGTCGTTTTAGTCGATTCCTGTTCACTCCATGTTCAAAACTTAAGAATAAGTAATTTTTCTGATAATCATCAAATACAATCATTATAATCAAGTGACAACAAAACATTGGTTAAAAAGCGAAATCAGAGATTACGATGAGATATAATACTGCATAATAAAATTAATGTTAACACTGTTAATAACAGAGATTTCTAAACGAACGAGTTCAAAGTCCTGATTTATTTTGATTTTCAGCTGTCTTGTATTGTTTTTGATAATTTATTAATTTTCCAAAATGATAAAGAATGTTTCGAAATTGTTACAAACACTTGGTATGTATTAGAAAGAACTTTATTATGAAAATCGTTAGACAATGTTACACAAAATTATTAACGTTTATTTTATTTATTTACAGCTCCAACAAGTGTTAGACAGACAAGATGCATAGCATCTCTTTCAGCATTGTCTGAAGATTACCAAATGCTGTACAAAACATGTCGAGACTTTGCTGAAGGTGAATTAAAGCCTAACGCCGCTAAATTCGATCGCGAACATTTGTACCCTGGTGATGCTATTAAAAAAATGGGTGAATTGGGACTTATGGCTATAGCTGTGCCGGAGAAATTCGGCGGCGCCGGTCTCGACTACCTCGCGTACGCTATAGCTCTAGAAGAGATATCACGAGGATGTGCATCAGCAGGCGTCATCATGTCTGTGAACAACTCCCTTTATTTGGGACCTGTGATGCACTGGGGCACTGACAAACAAAAGGAACAATTTGTCACACCATTCACTACTGGTTTGTTGACTTTATCTTGGTGAATCATTAATCTGGTTGCTATATTATGTAAACCTAGTAATAATTCTACTTTATCAACAGTACATTAAATTATTGGGGCCCAGTAAGTTGCCACATTCATTGTGTCAACAGTGGGATTCCAGAGATCATCGAAAGTGCTGGTGAACTAGGACTCTAGTAAGTTAGACATGATCTGATCAGACACCACACTCACTAGGTCTGAGCTGGGAACAAAGTATATATAGACCACTGCAGTTCATGTCTAGGCAGAAGGTTGCACAAAGTCTGGTGGTGGTAGGTGCTTTCATACAGACAATTTGCTTCTAACTCTGGATGGCTGGTCTTGGATGTCCTGTTACAGTAGGAAACTTTCTTGAGGAAACTGGAAGTCATGTGTGCCAAAATAGCAATGATTACTGATATTACTAGTGGGAAGAGCTGTTTTAGATGTATAAATGTGTTCAAAGGACTGTTCAGTTATAAATTCTACAATACATGTTACCAGTGAGGCACCTATTGTGCACCCAATTAATGTCAGTGAATGTAATTTTTTTATACTTAGATCTTATTAAAACAATTTTATCGCAGGTGAAATTGTTGGTTGTTTTGCTCTTTCTGAACCTGGTAATGGATCAGATGCTGGAGCAGCATCCACCACAGCAAAGGATGGAGGTGACAAATGGGTACTGAATGGCACGAAATGTTGGATCACTAATGGATTTGAGAGCAAAGCTTCAGTTGTATTTGCTACCACAGACAAAAGTCTGAAACACAAGGGAATATCAGCTTTCATTGTACCTAAACCTATCAAAGGTCTAGAATTAGGGAAGAAAGAGGACAAATTAGGTATAAGAGGTTCTTCCACTTGCTCACTGATGTATGAAGACTGTTCAATTCCCAAGGAGAATATTCTCGGCCAACCAGGACTGGGTTTCAAGATAGCCATGATGACTTTAGATGCTGGGAGAATTGGTATCGCATCACAAGCTTTAGGAATAGCCCAGGTTAATATAGTGAAAGTAGTAATACATACTTGCAACTAAAACCTATTCATGATCAAAGTTCTGCTGACCAAAAAAACATTTGTCCTTTCTGTTTACAGGCTTCTTTAGATGTTGCTGCTGAGTATGCATCAAAACGCACTGCATTTGGAAAACCCATCATGAAATTGCAATCCATTCAGAACAAGCTAGCTGACATGGCTCTGAAACTGGAATCAGCAAGACTGCTTACATGGAGGGCAGCTTGGTTGAAGGACAATAAGAAACCTTACACCAAGGAGGCAGCTATGGCCAAACTGGCAGCTTCAGAGGCGGCAACGTTCCTATCTCATCAGTGCATACAGGTATTTTAAAAATTATCTCAACAGAGTTTAGCAGAAAATTTTATTTTTAATTTCTGCATTAACATAATACTTACATAATATTCAAAAGCTAATACTGCCAAGTCCAGAGTTGTAATTTTTGTTTTTTTAATTTAAATTTTCTTCTACCATTTTTTTCTAGATCCTTGGTGGTATGGGCTATGTGTCGGATATGCCAGCAGAGCGACACTACCGCGATGCAAGGATCACAGAAATATATGAAGGAACTTCTGAAATACAGAGGCTTGTGATAGCTGGGCAGCTGATCAAAGAATATGGTCTCAATTAACTTTCAGTATATATTGTATGTGTAACTGTAGTTGTAAGCGTAAGACTGTTATATTACCCTTTTATAGTAAAAAAAGTACCAATCTATCTCATTTTTAGCAGCTGAAGTATTTGTCAACTGATATTTACCAAGTATTTTAGAGCCTCTGTACAAGTTTTTAATCAAATGATATTATTTATTATATATTTATACCTATTTTAAAATAAAAAAGATATTTTTAGTATTTCCAGATACTTTATTGATTCCTTTATATGTTCAAATAATCAAAATATTAGTCTTAAAATATTAACATACTGTTTTATACTGAAATGTCTGGGCAGACCACACACTCAGGATAATAGAGATAAAGTGGTTTAACAGGTATCAGCAGTAGTAGATAATAGCACATAAAATAATTTAAAATATCAATGCACCATAAGTGTTATAAGACATTTTGGAATGATATTTTTTTTATTACTAAACCTCATATTATATAAAGAAAAAAGAATAGGTACAAAATAAATGCTAACTTTGGTGTGCACTGGTTACTGTCCAGGGCCAGACAGTGACTTGTCCATGAATTTCCTCTTAGCAAAGCAAAGCCACCACTTGCTTGGCTTACCATCTTCTGTGGCAAATACCTGAGAGAAACAGTTGATATAAATAAAAATGCAATGTTGCTTGTTGGCATTTGAGAATGGCTGTACCGATTTGGTATTTTTATTAGTTAAATGTTTGTTATAGGATGAATAAGGTTTTGGTAGAGAAAGAAATTGGTAGATTCAGGAAACACCAATAATGGTGTTTTTATGGAATTTTCGTATGACTGATTGAAATTTGGACAGAAAAATGTGACATATCAGCAAGATTATCATACTTTTGTTACAGTTTAGCAGTGTCAAACACTCTTGTGGTTGTTGCAGTAACTCTCCAAGTTAGGTTAAATGGATAATTACCTTCTCACAGACACGCGCACCAGTCTCGTGTCTCATCTGCTGTAAATACTGTCTCATCAAATCTGGAATCACAAAACAAGCCATATATTAGCAACACAAGCTGTGCTGTTTATTTTCTATTTGCTTTTAATGAAATATTATTGAATTAATAATTGTTTCAAACATACCAGCCTCCTGAGTACTGGTAGGCTTAGCATACACAGAGTTCAGAGGAAATCCATATTCTCCAGGAATATCAAACTTAGATATGGCCAGCATATACATCTCTTGTTGACCCTGATTCTTGTTCGAGCATTTCTGAAGCCGCTTCAGACATTCAGAAATGTACAATGTGAGGTAAATGAGAACTCTGTCAGCATCAGACTGAAATAAACACACCCTAATTATGTATTTTTACATTTAACGGATCGGAAACATTAGGAAGAATATGACTAAAACCCTTACCTTTATCTCATAAAACCTAAAAAATACATTTGCTTTGAAGTAGTTGAGGGCTTCATCAATGATATCCAATTCGATCTTAGGACTGATTGGAGCCGGACCTCTGAAAGATGTGCGCATTGGCAGGAGAGCCAGGTTACCAACGGACTGGGTGTAGTCTGTCAACGTTGAGTGATAAGCCTAAGAGGAAAATATTTCATATTGTAATTTGTTTATAATCGTAACCAATTGAAGAAAAAATGGTCGACCTCTGCTCTAAGGGCGGAGTGTATGATATTCAGACACTTACGGGCATTTTTTACGTGGAAAGCTGTTTATTTACTGAAATTCGGTAGAAGCACTGCAGTTCCGCCAGATTTGTCCAGTTGGTGTTTGCCTGAAACCCGTACAAATAAGTACGTCTTATTTATGATTATTTACTACTATATATACCCCCAAAGAACACAACAATTTCTTTGAAATTTAATTTTAACTGATGAGGAAATTATGAAAATGTAAATGAATGAATCACTTCAGCAGAAACTGACATAAATAACACAGATAACTATATACTAGTCAGAGACAGATAGGACAGTACAATGGTTGACGATTAGTTCCAAAAAATGCGCCAAGCGCTAGTGTCGTAATGTCACCGAGTGATGTCCCACAGCGGCCACAGCGTACTATAAAAATGACGCTGACCATCCGGCATAAAATATCGATAGCATAGTGATGTGCCATGGAAGATTCTTATAGGGTTAAAATTTATTATTTGCAATGTTTAATGTTTCTTCCGTTACGTTCATTGGATACGAATATAACGAAAGAAATGTAAAAAAAACGACGTTTCAGATTTTACTTTTTATTTATTTTTTCCTCTTAACCTATGGGCTTTATATTTTTCAAAGGCAATTTGTTGAGGTGCACACATCTGTTTCACAAGTTTCTCTTGTACGCCTCCTTTTAAAATTTTATTAATTATGTTGCACCAATTATGAACATGGGTACGTATCATTAAATTAAGCAACCATTCCTTCACTTCGGTGTTATGATCTGTACACCCCAACCAATTTAAATCAAATTTCTTTAACAATTCAATTTTTAAATGTTTTTTTACACATTGTTTGTATGCATACTTATTCAAATAATCATGTATAAGGCCCGAGATATTCCTTTAAAACATTAAAAACTTCTTTGATGGGTATGTTAAATTATGATGTTTTAAAAGGGTATATTCTCGTTGTTCAATCCATCTATGAAATACATCTCTTTTTGTTTGGGTATAAGTCTCAGAGCATCTCCTACAATTAAATTTTTTTGTCACTCTCCTGCACATATACCCTGCTGTATAAGCAGAAGAGTGCACGCGCAATCTTTCGTTCACTGGATTTAGTGATTGGTCACTGCTAATGTTTTGGGTCATTGTTATGGGTCCACTACATATGGAATTTTCTTTATCTTCATCAAATGTTGATGAGGAACTCTCATCAACATTGGATGAAGATATAAGTTTCACAAAATCTACAACTGTGTCTCCTGTATCATCCTCACAGTTTGCGTATATTGAATGTGGACCCATAACGTTGGACATTAGCAGTGATTTAAACGCATTCAGAAAAGTATTTGCATCAGGATTGACGTTCCTGTAGTTGATGGCTCTGATCCTACCAAAAAAATTCTCAAGAGGATCCTGATTAATATTTCTAGGATAAAAATATTGTATGTCATATTTTTCGAACAACAGTTTAGACAACCTTTCAAAACTTTCTATAGTTGTAACCCATCCATTAAGAGAAGGAACTCGAACCTTATAGATTTTATTATTTTTGAGGGCTTTCTTGCTACTGTTATCAATATATTTTATATTTTTTAATATTTGTTTGGCTTCTGTCCAAAAATTGAAAATTTGATGCGCGTCCGGCTTTATTGGTCCACGCAGTTTGCCGCGGACAGTGCTACCTCGAGATCCGTTCACGCTGTCAAAGAGCTTGTCCATGAATTCCACAGCTTCGCCTGTTGTGGCCATTGTCTCACTGACATTTTGACCCGAGGCTGTAGTTTCTGAAATACATAATTAAATATAAGTATAACAAACAAAGAAACAATAATAAGAACAAGTGTTTCCATTTCCATTTCATCAGACTACAAGAAAGTGCAACAGGTATTATTCTTAGTACATTAGTTTGAATCAAATGTCCTATTAGTCTTAAAGGCTCAATAATTAAAAAAATTAAAATGCAAATTCTTTTTAACAAAGAATAAATATGTATAGTGTGAAGTAAAGTGAGTGAGTGAGTGATTGATTGATTGATTGATTGATTGATAAGAGGATGATTTCAGTATTATTAGATAATGCATATTGATAACAAAGTAAAAACTTACTGAACAATGCAGTGTATTTAAGCATTCCACTGGTTGTTGCACTCAGAGTTTGGGCAGCTACACTCACTTTCATCTTTTTCATTTTTGCTGCGTAAATATGGTGCTCTGTTAGATTTTTATGCATCCTAGTATGACCTAGTTGGCAATCAGCATCAAATACCGTTTCGATATCCTTCCAAGTGGCAACTTTGCTTTTGAAAACCATGTCTTTTGTAAGAAGGTTGTTCCTTAGCCCCTTAAGTAAGTGTGGGGGATCATAAACTACACTTAAGTGTTGTCCTGACATCTCAATAGTTCCATCTGCAAACAAAAAAGCTACTGAGTACAACAAGTTACTTTGATGGAACACAATCCTACTAATTTATAAAATAATGTCAAAGTTTAGATGTCTGTTATGCAATTGTGGTTTAACAGCTGAACATATTCGGATGAAATTTGGCACACAGATAGACCATAACCTGGACTAACATACTGATGGATATTATGACATAATGATGATGGATACTTTTTATCCCAGATAATTTGCAGCTGCTACGCAGATAATATGCATACAAAGGCTATTTGTAGAGAGTTTATCTACTCACCATTATATTCTTCATTTAAAATCCTTTTGCGTTCAGTCTCCAATTTTAACATATTTATGGCTGTTCTAAATGTCGAGCCCTGGTCACATACAATCGCTAAAGGTATTAAGTTTGACTCTGACACTTTAGCAACCACTTCCTTTAAAATCCTTACTACAGTAGCAGCTGCTGTTGTTCCCTCACAAAAATAAAAAGAAATAGGCTGTCTCCAGTTTGAGCACACTCCTTTCAGCATAAATACTAAGGCATGATCACAAAACCTTAATTGTCTTTCATACCCAAAGTCTTTAAAGCCTCTTATCTCATCTTGGTACTCAACATAAGTGAGATGAGGTGTTAAAGCAACTTCATCAAACAAAATAGAACATAGTTTCTTCTTTGTGTCCCATTTTTGTGTTTTGTGCTTTAGTAGCCTAAAAATATTATCATTTAGCCCCACATTAAACATTACATTTTCATAAATAATATGTATTAAAATCACCGACAGCGACAGATGTCAGACGGACCCTCTTTAGTCATTGGACGGACCTATTATTTGACTTTGATAGCATCCCAAAGCAAAGGACAAACCAAAGAGTATAATAATATATTAAGAGGGACAAACTATACAAAATGTTGTTTTTAAGGGGAACGTGCACGAACTATAGATGGCAGCACAAATCGACACCAGAGCCACGGTGTGGTCAAAAAATAAACTTTCCAGATCTGTCATCATGTTGCCGTCAATGTTTATTGTTTGCACATGTCAAAATCAAATCAAATCAAATCAAAATATTTTTATTTCATATAAACCTGCATGGGCACTTATGAAACGTCAGAAGCTAGGTGCACGGTTCCAAATTGTTGTTTCCTATGGAGAAGAGCCGGCAAGAAACTCCACGGTTACTCTTTTAAAAATAATTGGCTTTAACAATATTTTCAAATTACAGAGATTAAATGTATGGGAGGACAGCGCAGGCCTATCAATAAGTACCAGGTACTTAGACGAATACAGAATAGAAAATCGTCTACAAATCTACAGTCAGTAAGGCCTACAACGTTCTCTCATTCACAATATGTAAAATAATCTACATAAATAAAATGAACCTAAATAAAATTGATGTATAATGTCAATTAATGACGAGAATATGTCAGCATTGTAAAAATAAAAAGAATTAAAAAGAACTTTGTATTTGAGAGCAGTTAATAGACTTTCACATAGTTATGCTGTTAATGAGGTACCAGGGAAGCCACATGTGCAGAAGGAATTAATGCCAAACTTCCCTGTCTTCAACGTAGTCTTTTATCTTATAATATGCTTTTTTGATAAGGACACGTTTGATGTGCGTTTTAAACTTTCCATCGCTAAGTTCTGTAACCGACTTTGGCAACTTGTTATAGAAGCGGATACTGTTTATTAGAAATGACTTGCTAGTTTTAGTCAGTCTAAATTTTGGAATCACAATTTCATCTTTACTACGTGTATTCAGATTATGGAAATCGCATCGTTTTTTGAAAAGGCCTAAGTTTTTGCGAACATACAAGATATTTTCTAGGATGTAAAGAGAAGGCAGAGTTAATATATCAATTTCGCTGAATTTGTTTCTAAGAGACTCGCGAGGCCCCATTTTATAGATTGCGCGGATTGCCCTCTTTTGTAAAATGAAAATTGAATCTACGTCAGCTGCCGATCCCCACAGCAGAACGCCATAAGACATAATACTGTGAAAATAAGCAAAGTAAACTAACCTAGCTGTGGCTACATCAGTCAACTGCCTTATTTTTCTTACTGCGTAAGCAGCTGAGCTTAATCTACTTGAAAGAGCTCTAATGTGAGCACCCCATTGCAATTTTGAATCTAAAGTAATTCCCAAAAATACAGTTTCCGAAATAGCATCCAGTTTCTTGCCATCAAGTTTTAAGTTTAGACCTACTTGGGGTACATTTGGTAACGAGAACTTAAGACATTTAGTTTTGTTCGCATTGAGTAAAAGATTATTAGCAGCAAACCATTTCGAAAGAACAGCTAGACTATCATTGACATGTAAGACATCCGTATCTTTCCTATCTATTCTAAAAATAAGAGAAGTGTCATCAGCGAATAAAATTATATCCGAGAATTTAGCCATCAGGTAAGGAAGGTCATTATTATAAACTAGAAATAAGAAAGGGCCAAGAATTGAACCTTGAGGCACGCCCATCTTAACTAGAGACCCCGAGGACGTCGCCCCATTAACGTTTACTTTTTGCTGCCTGTTTGATAAATAGGAAAGTACAAGATCAGCAGCTTGTCCACGAATTCCGTAGTGGTGTAATTTACAGATCAGTGTATTGTGGTCAACGCAGTCAAACGCTTTTGAGAGGTCACAGAAAATGCCAATGGCGTCCTGGGAATTCTCCCAGGATTCCAAAATGTGACTGATGAGTTTTGTCTGTGGTTTACACTATAATTAATAATGATCATCAGCGTGGTCAGAATATGTCAAAAGGCCAAAAACTCTTCCAGTCCGGGCATGTCTTAAATGTAGAAAAAACAGTTAGGAGTCAAGAAAATGCAGTAATAACTGGCAAAATTGTAGTTCATACGATGATTTCTAACATTAATGTAAATGTTGAAATAACTGTAAAATATTTTATGAACTTATTTTTCACTTAAATATTGTCAAAGACAACAAATATTTCGATTTAATTGTGTTAATTTTTTTATTTATGCAACACCATATCTGTGACATTGACAGAACTTCCAGGCTATGATTACTATCTGTGGGAAAGTAGTTTTTGGTAACAAATTATACACTGGTAATTAGTGACCGATATTTATTAAAACACATGATTGTACTCATCATAACAAACAACTTTCCCAAAGAAACATTTTTTATTATTATTTAACTAGCTCATGTTCCCATCACCCCAATAATATATTGAGTAGATAACAAGAATAATACACCGTCAGGGTGCTTACTCTGGAATATAATTCCGATAGATCGACATTGGTCAAACGTCAGTTGGCTGAGTTAAACGTCGGGGATTGGCTAGACTCACTGAGTCTAGCCAATCCCAGACGTTTGACTGACAATTCCAATGTCGATCTATCGGAATTATATTCGAGAGTAAGCACCCTGCTCTAATTTAATTTAGTTACCCACAAACAAAAACAAAATAATCCACTTTAACCTACATTATTCTTTTGTCATTAATTTAAACAACGTACAATCGCCAGCAGGTCAAGCTATCCCAAACTGTCATATTTTCCCAATTGAACATAAACCTTATTCCTTTGAATTAAAGTTGAAAAACTATCAAAGAAATTTGACAGATTGGGGTAGCTTGATGTGCTGGCCTCTGTACATACGATTCGCACGCGCGCTATCAGCTGTTAGGCGCTTGAACCCGGGGTCAAGCAACACAGCTGATGCATGGTAAAATTGTTTTTTTTTTTTGTTTGTAGGTATTACAATAACTAAATTAAATTACAGCTGATGGTGTATAATTTTTGATAGGTACTCAATATTCTATTGGGCTATTAAAATTGGAGTCACTGTGATAGATAAAAAAATCGCTTCTTTGGGAACGTTGTTTGTTATGATGAGTATGTATGTACAGAGGCCAGCACATCAAGCTACCCCAATCTGTCAAATTTCTTTGATAGTTTTTCAACTGTAGAACAAAGGAATAAGGTTTATGTTCAATTGGGAAAATTTGACAGTTTGGGATAGCACAAACATAAACCTTATTCCTTTGTTAAATAGTTGAAAAACTATCAAAGAAATTTGACAGATTGAGGTAGCTAGATGTGCTGGCCTCTGTACAATCATGTGTTTAAATCGATCACTAATTACCAGTCACCCTGTAGAATATAATTATATAAATTTGGTAAGGAATTTGATTTATTTTTATTTTTCTTTGAAATGTTCGAGCATCCAGAAATTCGACAATATATTTTTACCTAGTAATTATGTTTACTCACTACTTTAATGAGATTATTTCTTAACGTGAAGTGTCCATTTCTAGTAATAATTGCGTAAAAACTTCAGATTTACGCCACCAGATGGCATACCCATCGTCGTGCACGTTCCACAAACGGGTGCGAAACCATCAAATGATTTCGGAGAGCGTGTCAGACTTTTACTGACTAAAACCCACCCGTGCTCCTTCAGTTGCTTGTGTTTCAAGGGCCACGGTATCTCTTTCGAACAACCCGCACCCCTGGCAGGCATCGGCCCTTGCGGGCCCCACCAGTTGGTGCTGATATCTCTTTGAGGGGCGCGTGGAACACAACGCGCCGTCGGTCTAGGCTTGGTCCTTACCGGACAGTGAGCTACCCACTACTCGCCGACCGCAAGCCCCTATGGTGGCCGGGAATCGGCCTGGGATTCCCGATGGGCGATCTACGCAGTAGTAACACCCGGGCGTTTCCTCCTGCATTATCTGAAACAGGAACCTCCCGAAACAACCGTGTCCAGTGAGGACCTGCATCGTGTGTCAGGTGGAAGGAAGGACGCCGTAGCGCCTCTCAATCCACTCTTTAAAGAGGGGACTTAGTGGCATGCCCAAACTTTAAAAGGGGAATCTTAGACGACAAATTTAGTCGTCAATATACAAAATGTTGTGCAAAATGTATGGATTTGGTCATGGGTCCTTAAATGCTCTAAGTGGGTCCTTAAACCGGTAGGCCGCCAGCCGGGACTTTGAATAAACCAAGAGTGCGCGTGGGTGGCTCCAAAAATAAACTACATAATATATACACACTGGCAAGCGGAAATATTAAATAATAGACACTAAAGAATAAAAATAAATTGGGTTCCTCTCAGTTAAAAAAGGTTAGATTGCAAAACCCAAACGTTTCATAATAGATGCTGTTAAATAAACTAGATTTTCAGCTTAAGTAGACAAAATAAGTTTTCCTATTTCTGTATCAATGATCACATTGATCACCATTGGTCTAATGGTCGCACACGGTACTGCTGCTGAGCATGAGCTCCTGGGTTTTTCCAGTTCGCGCAATGTTATTGGGTTTTCCGTTGTTCTATTAGGAATTTCTCAGTAGCAGTGAGATTTGCGCCTGGTTAATGACGTGGGACTTAATTAATTATACTTCAAATGGTAGATGTATCTTCCCAACCCCTAAGGGAAATAAATTATTTGTTATCTCTCTGTATCTATATTACAAAAGAAAACCGAACGTATCCGACACGGGCGCTTTATATCTCCGAGTCCTCTTCGCTCTCTCTGGCATTGACATGAGAATTGGTCTTCGGGGTCGAAATTAATTTAACCAAGATCACGCGATCACGGACTGAACTGATACCACATTAATCGTCTTCCGTTAGGAGTATATGTGTTCTGTGACTCTTGGTTTCTCAGCCAGAGAAGTCTTGTGATATCAAAAGACAAGTATTCAAGGAGAAATACGTCAATTTGAAATATTGATGACACTTGACTTAGACAGTTGACAGATCAAAAAATTAAACGTGCTCGTATTACAGTGGAGAGTGGACACTTGTGGCTTGTTCATAATATTTAATTTTATAGCTTGGTTTACACATCATAGGCCTTTAACATGGCTGAAGAAACACATGATAAAGTTCTCGCTATTGTAGCAAACATAGCTAAAAACAAAGATAACTTGGAAAAATCAGAAAGCAGCGATGAAGACAACAGTGAACAAGACACATCTTCAAGTAAAACAGAACCCATTAGAGGCATTCCCAAATCTGGAAAGTTTTGGAAGTCTAAAAAAGAAAGGTAATTTCAACACTTATGTTGTTTCTTACTTTTGCATTTATAAATATAACCTAAAACTTATATTCCTTATCACTTCGCCTAATCCACTATTATCATGCTCTTACAGGTTTTCAACAATCAATAAAACTAAGGGACTCAGACATACTTTTGAAAAGAAAAAAGCATTACGCCAAAAGTTACAGAAAACAAAAGAGCTGTCTAAACAATTGCGAGCAGAATTGAAACAAAAAGAAATAGATCGTAAGGAAAGGCGGCGACAGAATTTAGTACGTGCGGAAGAGAACAAACGTAAAGCTGAAGTTGTACAAGTTATCACTAATACTGCTAAGCTGAAAAGAATGAGGAAGAAGCAGTTGAGGTTTATTGAGAAAAGAGACACAAGCAAACTTATTGAAGCTAATAAATAATTATTTAAACATCACCTGTTTCATTTCTATCACCCTTTTTTCACATCGCTCTTTATTCACACTAACCGTTTCATAAAACTTAATATCAAACTTTTCTTGTTCAAATTTTATGTAAAAAGAGGTATATGTATAAGTTATTCACGCTCCTCAAGAGACACTGTTAAAACTTGTACCATCAATGCAATAAATATTACCACATGCTTATACTTCTTCCACTTGATATCATTCTGAAAATAAGCTAGATGGAGTCGACTTATCGTAGTCAGATAGGAAATGTCGACTCCACATAGCTTATATTAAGGGTTCTGTACCCTCAAAAGGTAAAAAAAATAACTTTTAAGATCACTCTTATTTGTCTGTCTGTCCAGTTGTCACCACCGATTTTCTCAAGAATGGGTGGACCTAGCAACTTGAGATTTATACCAGATACTGAGGTCTATAGTCCCTTATGGTGTATAAAAATTATGTGCGCTGTTATTTGAAGATATAAATTTAAAACGAGAATTATGTTTTAATAATTGCTTTTCAGTCTCAATTTTTAGGAAAAGTCCCATTTTAGTGGTTTTTCCCATTCATTTATCTTTTTAACTATGCAATATATTGTAAAGTGAGTTTTACCAGTAGATAGCGCTTGTTTTTTTAAGAAAAACTGTATTTTTATCTGTTTTGCAAAAATGTATACTTAGTCGGTTTTCTCAATAACACGACGATAGGTTTTCGACCCAAAAACCTATAGGGTACTTCCGGACCAAGAATTGTCAATTTTGGTTAAAAGCAAAGGAAAAGTTAAAAAAGTTGAAAATTTTGGTACTTACAAGTTTTCGCGAAAATCGAAATTTGCCCATATCTTTTTTTATTTTGGCGGTATAATGGATAGGTACGGAACCCTCGGCGCACGAGTTCGACTCGCACTTGGCCGGTTTTTATTATTATGACGTGAAAAAGTGATTCTGATATCCATTTAATTTCCATCCTATTAAACAATTTAATTTCTATATACCTACTATTATGTACCGTGTTTAATACTAAAATAAAATTCAAGTATACTTCCATCTAATATTTTTATTAAGTATTTATAGCAATAGAACATACTCCCACAGATACATATAAAAATATTAAATGCAATTTTCCAAGTTTTGGCAGGTAATGAATTGTGTGGGCATTAAATATTTACATTAATAGTCTCAAGATCAATGATGAGATGAAACAGTGACGCAAATAATGGAACATCAATCTTAATATTAATTTCACGTAATTATGTATTTATGTACATCAATGAGAAAACTTCAGTGACTATTTATATAAATATCTATAAAATACACCAAAACTATTTGGTTACACTTTACATTGAAAACACAAAGCAAGAAATTTTCAAATAATATTACGATCTATGTGATAGACAACATCAGCAAATTCATAAGTGTCTGTCTGTTACGTTCATAAAATTAAGCCTCAATAATTATATTACATCACTTTTGTCAGAATACTGCTTCATGTTAATAGTATTTAGCTCGCACACCGTAAACTTATCAATGATAACCACTTAGTACAAAATAAACCTATTAAAATAAATCCAAAATTAAAAATGTTATAAATCGTTATAAAAATTAAATCACACATACCAAGTATACCTCTTACGATGTAATGTCTTAACATCTTTTATTAAATTCAATCAAATAATTTACAACAACAATACAGTTGTTATAATAATAACAACAATAGTTAGTAGCTTATATTCTAATATTTTAGTCTAACATTTGTCTATAATACTCCATTCAACATATAGAAAAAATCTTCATTGAAAACATCAGTCTAAGGCAGTGACAACAAAGTTTGATCATGGAAACTAATGATGACCACTCATGAACCAAATTATAATAATAATATCAAATGTTGGGACACATCACAGACATGTCATAATAATATTGTAAATTTGATCTTGATTTTGAATGAAAAACTCATATAAAAATGATTATGTATAAGTGTAAAATAAAAATGAGATTCGTACAAAGATCTTAACTTATTTTAACAACCAGATGTACGTACAAAATCGTGTATCTGTTCTTGCGGCCCTACACGGTGTATACTGTCAACTAAAACAAATAGCCAACTTTATGTAACTCAGGTTTGTAAAGAAATAGTTCTCCAGTCACAGACTGCAGAACTGTTTATAGTAGAAGGTTACATGATTTTGGTTTCCAGTATATATTTCTATTCATAAAACAAATACATTTTCGATATAAAATTCATCAAATGCTACGACTGAGTATTTTCAAAATACCAATTGTATTACTGTCGTAGTATAATTTAATCGAAATTTATCAAAATCTCTCGCACTGGTCCTGTTCACTTCACCGTTTAACTCATAGACAGCAAGTCACCCTGTGCTGTAACTTTGACTTAACATTTACTAACGAAACAAAAGCGTATCGACTAACCTAAAAAGTACAACTTATGTCTTTATAATTATAATAATAAACACATCAACTCACATGTGGCCCAGAGTGCATGTACAGTTAGTTACAAGTTAGCAGATATATACGTATAGTGCAACTTGCTATTCACACGTTCGAGAGGAATAATACTAAATATCTAGGTCACCGTTACTCGAGAGGACACAGAAACGCAGATAGCTATGTAGTCAGAGTCGCGTATCTAACTGTACATCGTGGGAGGGGCGGGCGGCCCGCTCTATGCAGAGAACACGACGCGCGCGCGCCGGGCCAGTCACACGTCGAAGTCGGCGCCCGCCTTGCCGTTTGGCGGAGCTATGAACGGTTCACTCCACATTCTTCTGAGATCTCCCTGCAACAATATAATATGGGTTTGAATGTTATGCTTAGGTAATACTACTTACTGACCAGACCAGTTCTGAATCTTAACCATCCCAGGGTACGTAGTGAGTACCCTGGGATGGTTTTACTATAACTGATCCTGCATCTCACTCAACAATGTTGTACGTGTAGACTAGCGTCTAACTGCTCATCACGGGTACTACCTCTGTCGGACACGAAGCCTGGTGAGACAGCGTGTTTTTTAGTCAGCCCCACAGTGCGTTCGAGCCCGCGACTAGGTTCCCCTTAAGTTGCCTGACCGTCCAAGTCCATGGAGCTATAATTTGATAGTCGGCCAACCATTTAACGCTACAGACTACAATAAATAAGGTGAGCATACTTTGACGTAGGCCATGGTGAGCAGCGGCAGCAGCGTGAAGGGCACGAGGTACAGCAGTGCGGGCTGCGCCGCCTTGAACACCTCGGCCGACACCGTGGCCGTCAGCAGGCCCAGGAAGTAGCCCAGCAGCGAGCAGTGGAAGTACGTCAGGCGGGAGCCCTGCAACGGGACAATCACGTTACTACTGTTACAAAGAAGAACGAAAATTCACTTATTTGACCCAAGTTAAGAGGTAAGGTAGTCCGCGAAATTGAAACTTTCTTACGTTTTCTGAAGGTTGTGTCAGTTTTTTATTGATTCAAATACGACTGCGACGGTTACAAATATGGCTTTACAGAAATTACATAGATATAATAGTTAAAATTATCAATACAACTTCATGAAACAGTCATTCAACTGCTACCCTGGCGCTTCCCCATCAACGCACACAACAAGTGTGCGTATAACAGACGCCTTAGTGTGAGTTTCATTTTACCACCTCGATCAAACGCATCGAGCGCGTTTGGCGCTCCGATTGGCCCTAAATTGGTGATGGACCAATCGGAGCGCCGAACGCGCTCGAAGCGTTTGATCGAGATGGTTAAATAAAACTCACATTAGGGCCACAGTTTTATGTGCCACACGGCTGAGCCAAATAGGCGTAACTCAGTATAAAATGTTAAGCAACTAGTGACTGATGCTGGCTTTCAACTCGACTTTTTTGTTTGTATTATAGAAGCCAGAGGTAAATGCGTAACACACTTACAATGGGAATGACTTGATTTTTTACAGTTCAACAACATTCATTGCATTATTTACATTGTTGAGCATACAAATTTTTCGAGCATATGCAGCAATGGATTAGGATCCTTAAAAAAAATCAGATTGTGTTACGTAATTAGGGTGCTGTTTCTTGAATAAAGGAAGAGAAATGAACCTTCCTTGATTTATAACAGCAGCCACGAGAACCGTAGAGAAGCGTTTTGTCGACGGAAGAGTAGACAAAAAATGACGTTTCGACGGTTTTTCACCGACAAATGTAGACAAGCGTTTTCTATTCTACGGTAGACTAGAAATAGAAAGCGTCATGCTAAGCCTGCAGGTATACACGGATTTGTATAATACCACTTTCATTGGTCATATAATAGTTACATAAAATTATATTGAAACCAATACTCACTGACAACTAAACTAGAAAAGTAAGAAAAAATAAAACATTTTTATTCAGTTTTTTAAAAGTAATGTAAATAATATGTAATTTTAAGTACAGACGCCAGCACATCAATCTGCAATGGGACAATCAATTTATAGCATTGAATACTTATTGCTGAGTTTTCAATAGTCAGATAACTTTTATCTGAAGAATAAATCTGACAAGCCGACATATAAAAAAAAAAGATAAATCGTATCTGACTATTGACAAATCAGCCCTAATAAAACGTAAACATACCATAGACCTGGGCCCAGGAACTTGTCCCATTTGGCATACTAGCGTAGCCTTCTTATACGCGTCGTAGCGCAGTACAAAACACAACAGCAGGCCCGGCATCACTATGTCTCCGAGACCTGAAATACCAAACATAACATTTTGATTTCTCTATGTTGTATGTGACGATTGATTTCTTTGCAACACTTTTTGATAACATTATTAAGGTGTCGTATATCGACGTTTCCGAGGACGGTATCGCGACACCTCGCAGCGATACACGACGCCGACCACTTTACGTGTTTACTTATAGTTATAATAAGTTTCTATTTTTAAGAATATTTTGTGTATTTTAGCTATGTGCCTTAGTTGCCTGATAATAAAATGATTATTATTATTATTCATTATGACCTTTATTTATTTACAATCCTTATTTTTTTTTTTATAAAAGTGACTTAACAAAAAACATTTAAAAATATAAAAATAGTGGTCCGCCGGTATCGGAAACAGAGTCCAAGCTACCGGTGGTTAGGGCTCCAGAGACAGGAACCTCCTCACGATGCGAGCCGTATCGAGGAGTACTGCCTTCTGAATCAGGCCTATGATCCAACCGTCCAACGAAAGGGACGGTTATTATTATGCTCAGCATTTGGTGAAAGTTGAGAGAAAAAAGAATAAAACATTATAATATATAAAAAAGATAATTTATGAAATGTTTTCAGTTCCGGAAACCTTATTCTGTCTTAATCATCATCTGCCTAGCCTTTTCCCAACTATGTTGGGGTCGGCTTCCAGTCTAACCGGATGCAGCTGAATACCAGTATTTTACATGGAGCGACTGCCTATCTGACCTCCACAACCCAGTTACTGGGTAATACAATACCCCTTGGTAAAACTGGTTGTCAGACTTTCGGGCTTCTGACGACCCGTAACGATCATACGTCATGATGATCTGAAAAAATGATAACTGGGAGTTTGGATGTGTGGCATTTAATATCATCATCTGCGTAGCCTTTTCACAACGATATTGGGGTCAGCTTCCAGTCTTACCAGATGCAGCTGAATACCAGTATTTTACATGGAGCGACTGCCTCAACCTCAACAACTCAATTACTGGGTAACACGATACCTCTTGGTAAGACTGGTTATCAAACTTTCGGGCTTCTGACGACCCGTAACGACTATCAAAGATCCACGAATGACAGTTAGAACAAACGGCTTAACGTGCTTTCCGAGGCACGGAGTGCTTTTGGTATGTAAAGATGGTCACCCATCGCGGGCCAACCGCCGTAAGCGTATCAGCAGGCCTAGACAAAACACATTTCTGTTAGCGTTCACGCCAAACGCTACGCCAAAATGTATGGGAATGACATTACCTGCGGAAAGGACACGACGTAACCTTTCCGCAGGTAATGTCATTTTACATTTATACATTTTGGCGTAGCGTTTGGCGTGAACGCTAACAGAAATGTATTTTGTCTCTAGGCCCTTAACCTGATCGATCGACCCGTACGGTTATTATTACTTCCCCACAAGCCATTATTATACAGGAAAAGTTTTTATCCAGTGCGCAAATTGTAACCATGAATTTAGCATATCATACATTTTGACCGCGTATGTATTTCACTTTTCTATGAAACAGCAGATTTTTTTTTGTACAACCGGCGAAAAATTTCTGCGCTAGGGGTTCTAAAATGATATGCTGAATTCATGGTTACAATTTGCACACTGGATAAAAACTTACCCTGTATAATACAATTAATAGTATGCAATTCTACTGAATGTTCTGGTTTTAGATTCTGAATTTAGAAAGGCATTTCGGACGTTTTTGGCTCCGAGGTTGCAGACTCGGCCCGAGAAGCGCCGGCATAATATGGTGTACAAAGCTGTAGTGAAGCTTGCGGAAATCCGCTGTTTGCAGGCATTACCAGCCCGCTTATTAGGGCAAGGATTACGGAGAGGCCTATGTCCAGTCAAGATTTCTTGAATGATGATGACAACTCACCGAGCATAGAGAAGTGTCCCTGGTGGTGCATGGACGGGAACACGAGCTTGGCGGGCAGGGAAAGCTTGGGCGCGTCGCGCATGGCGCCGCCTAGCTGCAGACGCCGCGCTACCACGTTCATCGGGTTCTCTGCCGGCCTGCAAAAATTACGAAGTAAATACAGTCAAAGAATGAAAGGGTTCTGCATCCCAGGGCATTTGAAAAATGCATGAAGATTTCTTTTTCCGTGTGCATCCTGTCAACTTGTTGTTGTGTTGTGTTCTTGGCAACTAATCACATGTTCTTTGGTGTAGGTATTAAAAATAATAATGAATTTTTATTTTATTTTTTATGTACACATCTATACACATAAATCAAATTCAAATGTCTGTTCAGTAGTTTCGGAGCCTATTCAATGAGAACAAACAAACAATTAAATCCTTCCTCTTTATAATATTAGTATAAATAAATAAGAATGATATCTCAACACAGAACACTAATCGGTTCCGGTAATGGCATAGATAACCTCTTTAGATTAAGGTTATCTATTGCATGTGGTTGTTCATGTCTTGTCTGGTTGTGGTCTATCAATCTCATCACTTAATACTATGGCACGATAACTCTTTTTTAATAATTCACTAGCTTTTGCCAGCGGCTTCGCCCGCGTACAACTTTCATCCCCTATTTAACTCCCTCAGGGGTTGAATTTCGAAAAATTCTTTCTTATTCCTTGTCTACAATACAAAGGGATCTATGAAAAATTTCAGCTTTCTAGGTCCAAGGGTTTGGGCTGGGCGTTGATGAGTCAGTCAGTCAGGACTTTTCTTTTTATTTATATAGACCAGTTGTGAAATAGGGTATTTTCCGATTTCATAAAAACGATTTTAATTTGAAGATTGGGACGATATATTTAACAGAAAAGTAAAAATAAATTTATTAATACACATTTTCTCAATTAAAAACGAATAAAATCTAATTTATTTTTCGTTGTTTTGAATTTACCGCCAAAACGCTCCTTACGATGACTTTTTATCACGTGACATGTGACGTCAACTTTGTTTATACGGCACCGGTACAAATACTTAGTTTGGCGCCGTTTTACAAGTATTTGTGCAGAGGCACAGCACACCAGTAATATCACTTTATATCCATTAAAAGTCTTGTTAATTATAAACTCGACATTCACTGATTTACTTACTAACTACTTTGGTTTACACAAAGTTGACGTCTCGTAATAAAAGTCATCGTAAGAAGCGTTTTGGCGGTAAATTCAAAACAACGAAAAATTAATCTGTTTTAAATCGTTTTTAATTGAGAAAATTGATAGCAATCAATTTATTTTTATTTTTCTGTTAAATATCTCGTTCCAATCTTCAAATTAGAATAGTTTTTGAAAAATTGGAAATTACCCTATTACCATATAACACGATTCCTACCGGCTTTCCTTCGGAGATTTACATCGGCAACTCTATCAATAGTGGCTACTATTGTCAAACTGTTACTATTGTCGTTCCGTGTGGTGCCGGACGTAAAGAGCAGCACCATCCCATCTCTTCCCGTGGGTGTCGTAGGAGGCGACTAAGGGACTCACTAGAGAATTGGCAGCAGCGTTCTCTATGCATTTTACCACCATACACTGCGATCACCAACCCGTTTGCCAAGCGTGGTGATTATGGCAACCCCCCCCCCCCCCAAATTGGGGAGGCCTATGTCCAGCAGTGGACGTCTTTCGGCTGAAATGATGATGATTGTCAAAAAATATAGTTACACTACGGGTATTTACATCACCATAACGTTTAAACAACAAAAACTGTTATTTCTAGCTTTGTATTACAACGAAAAAAATGTTCTAGATCATCAAAACGTCATAATCGGGAACTAAAAATAAATACTACAGCGATCCCGTAATGATGTCACTTTAGGTCACGTGTAGGGTTGCCACCTTTTATTCATCCAGTTAAAGTACATTGGTTATTATAGGCAAGAAAAAAAAAGTACGTAGTATCAAAATAAAGTACAATTTATTTTACTTTATTATTATGTTTAAAAACTTATTTTTATTGCTTTTTGCAATTTGTATCAAATTAGTATCACTACTAAACAATTGCACAGCATCAGCAGATCCGTTTCACTAAATATCAAAATGACGTTTTTTAGGTGTACCTATGTGGAGTATTCTTGTCCATGATTTACTATAGCATGAATCGTATTAGTAGTACTTTAAATCGTATTCATATTGCACTCAAACCGCTTCGCTCAAAACAAACAAGAAATTGTGACAATGACACTGACATTGTAGACATTTGAGGTTAGGTTGCGTTCATAAATTGTTAAAAACAAGTGCCTTTGTGATGTGGCGCTGGCGAGTGGCGACATCGATTCAGCACCAATAGATAAATTTCGTTTAGCGAAAAAATACTAACGACTAAACTTTTAAAATCCCTAAGAAATGAAATCATGTCAAATAAAGTATTTTGGTGTACTTTATTGTTCTCATAAAGTATAGAGTACAATTACCTGAAATAACGTACAATACTTTATTATAAAGTACGGGTGGCAACCCTAGTTACGTGGCACCGCTTGTTACGAACGAGAGCAAGCCGCTGTACAACGGAGTATGACAGACAGATATAGAAAAGTACGTTAGCGAGAACGAGATGGAAGAATATTGCACAGTTTATTGGATTATCAGCTGTTCAATTTTATTGTCTTTAATTCTTTACATTCCTATATTAATTTTCGAATGATGAAGCGAAGTCGGCTTTCACTTACTGACTTATCAATAAATAATACTTATTCTTTATTGATAAGTCAGTAAGTTTAAAGCCGGCTTCCCTTAGGCTTCTCCCTTAGAAAAATTGACACCTCACTGCTGTCATTCACTATCGTATTTACGAGTAAGTATAAACTATCATGCTATTAAAATGATATCATTACGATTGATTGACTAAATATAAAAATCGGGGTCGCGTGAGTTGTTGATAAATATTAAATATTATTTTAAACACAGGTTATCGCGCACGAACCGCAGACGTAAACATACATAATGTTCAAAGAAGCGCGGCGTTAGATAAGAGCAATACTCGGAAATACTATTTAATTATTATATTTACACTATACAAATAAATAAAATTAAAGTGTCTGTTTGTAATGTCAAAATCACAGCTTTTTATTAAAAGCATATTTAATATACAGGAAAAGTTTTTATCCAGTGCGCAAACTGTAACCATGAATTCAGCATATCATTCTAAACCCCCTACCGCAGAAATTTTTCGCCGGATATACGTAAAAAAATCAGCTTTTCCATACATTTTGACCGCGTAGGTATTGCACTTTTCTATGAAACAGCTGATTTTTATGTTTATAAACGGCGAAAAAATTTTGCGGTGGGGTTTCTAGAATGGTATGTTGAATTCATGGTTACAGTTTGCGCACTGGATAAAAACTTACCCTGTAATCGGCACCGACAATTTTTTTTTTTTTTTATGTTATTTGTCTGGCTGTCAGTCAGCTAATGTTTAATAAGTAACATAAGCTACTTTTTGTCCTGGGAGCACGTTTCCGTGGGATTACTTTTGACATCCATGTGGGTGAAGCCGCGGGCACAGAATTATAGACACTAGAATATCGTACGAATCAACTATAAAACGGCTTTTCCCTGCCTTATTCGCCTGGAATGATTCAGTAATTTCATCCACTTCTCACATTCTTATATCCATGTGAATAAGAAATTCATCCCAATGCGGTATGCGCATCAGGAAATATCTTCGGAAATACGAACGCGCGATGATAACTAATATAGCGTTACTATAACCTTTGATTAATAATCAAAGACTACAACCTTGTTTGGCCTATTGTGTATTACCATGATAACAGAATTATGGATAGCAACTCTATGACATGATCTGACCATGCTTTTGTTTGAGTTTTTTTCGGCCTTTTTTTTTCTCAGAGTAGTCAGATAGGAAACACCGATCTCATCTAGTTTAAAAAATTTGATTGACGTTTAAAAGTGTTTGTACAAACCTACTTACAGAAATAAAATCATTTATGCTATTCCAAACAAGTTTTGAGTGGCAGAAGACGATCTGCAACCGGAGTGATAGCCCGACAGAGAGAAAACTGCATGCAATTATATGTGCCCTTCTAAAAAGCGCGACAGTACAAAATTTAGAACCAAAACTCAAAGCAAAACTCCAGTGGGGATCACACATATCAAGCCTAGCGGGAAGGCCGCCTATGACGTCAGGAAAGTAAGAGAATACACTGACGTTGAAACAGCTCGGTTAGTTTATTTTAGTTATTTTCATAGCGTTATGTCCTACGGCATTCTGCTGTGGGGCAAAGCCACTGATATTCATAATATTTTTGTTCTTCAAAAGCGAGCAGTTCGAGCAATTTACCAACTAGGATGCTAGAGTTTCTCTAAGAGATTTTTCAAAAAGATATCGGTATTCTCACGGTGGCATTGCAATTCATCTTCGCTAACATCTTATATGTATATGAGGCAGGCAAAATATACATTTATACACTAAAAACAGTGATTCATAATATTAATACTGGAAATAAGGACAAACTACGTGCTCCCTTTCACCGGCTTCATAAGGTTCATAACTCATTTGTTGGGCTTGGTATAACCTTTTATAACAAGCTTCCCTCTTCTTTGTTAGATTTACATTTTAGTGCGTTTAAAGCTAAAGTAAAATCCAACCTTTGTTCTAAGGCATACTATTCTATTAACAACTACTTAAACGATAAGAATAGTTGGTCACTATGATTAACTCAAAACAATGTTTGTGTTCTTTTACCAGAATTAGCTTACCTACTGACAGGTTGTATGAGTTAGATTCATTTAATTGTTTATTTTATTACACTCTATAAATCATTTTATTTTATATTATTGTATATAATCAAGTTCTTCTAACTTAACAGACAGCTGTGTTGCTGGGGAGTTTGTTGCGCCACTTCTTCCCAGCTAAAGCACTAGGAAGTGGTGAAGGGCGGGCATTTTTGGGGGACTGTCTTATGTAATTTTGACCTTCAAAAACTGCTGACTCTCAGCCTAGTTTGAATAAATGACTTTTGATTTTTATAATTCCGAAACACGAAACTTACCGAAGCGCACATCTTTTGTTGGTTTAACTGTATAATTGTATAACTTACCTAGTTGCGACTTTGACCATAACGTTGGTGGTGAATATGTATGAGGAGAAGAAAACCCAGAACACGTCGTACAGCAGTAGTCCGGTGAGCAGCAGTGTGGACACCTTCAGGGAGGGCAGGCGGATCAGCGCGATGAACGTCACGCACAGGCCCATGCCCATCGCTGGGGAAATAATGAGCATTTTGTTAGGTTCGCTGTATTTAGTCTAAAAAATGTCACTGAGAATAGTCATGTATGCAGTCTCGTTTGTGTGACAAACAAACTAAATCTTTGCGATGTTCTGGATAACTTATTTGGTTGATAATTTTAAACGATTCTCTGTTCAATTTTTTGTATTTTTCTAATAATTATATCAGCGTTTGCCAGAAATTTTGGATATTTTAAAAACGGATCTTAGTATCAAGTTTTGGAAATAAGTAAATCTTACCTCTAGCCAACCAGGTCAGCCTGACAAGATCTACACATTTTTTCTCTTGGATAAGTCAAATTGAATATACATTACTTAGGCATACGTCGCACTTTTAAGGATGATGCGCTTAGGATTAGGAAGGTTTATGTCTATTAAATTAAATCATGATATTTGAGGTCAATTCAAAACTTTGTTTCGATAATTTTGATGATATATATTGTAATTCTGTATTTCCATAATTATTAGTTACGGTTGCGGAACATACAACCTGATACTGATCTACAATTTGCAGAAACGTAAGTATGAATTTCGCGGGCTCTCTTAGCATCTAAGAACGAGTAGGCAAGTGTCCTCACCGTCCATGAGCAGCCAGTGTCCGGTGAGCACCCACACGGCCACGATGGCGGCGGCCAGCTCGGGCGCCGAGTAGCGCCCGCACACGGCGCCGCGCGCGCCGCCCGCCACGTACTGGCACAGCGGCGTCAGCAGGAACGAATAGGCAAGTGTCCTCACCGTCCATGAGCAGCCAGTGTCCGGTGAGCACCCACACGGCCACGATGGCGGCGGCCAGCTCGGGCGCCGAGTAGCGCCCGCACACGGCGCCGCGCGCGCCGCCCGCCACGTACTGGCACAGCGGCGTCAGCAGGAACGAATAGGCAAGTGTCCTCACCGTCCATGAGCAGCCAGTGTCCGGTGAGCACCCACACGGCCACGATGGCGGCGGCCAGCAGCGCGGCGGCCAGCTCGGGCGCCGAGTAGCGCCCGCACACGGCGCCGCGCGCGCCGCCCGCCACGTACTGGCACAGCGGCGTCAGCAGGAACGAATAGGCAAGTGTCCTCACCGTCCATGAGCAGCCAGTGTCCGGTGAGCACCCACACGGCCACGATGGCGGCGGCCAGCAGCGCGGCGGCCAGCTCGGGCGCCGAGTAGCGCCCGCACACGGCGCCGCGCGCGCCGCCCGCCACGTACTGGCACAGCGGCGTCAGCAGGAACGAATAGGCAAGTGTCCTCACCGTCCATGAGCAGCCAGTGTCCGGTGAGCACCCACACGGCCACGATGGCGGCGGCCAGCTCGGGCGCCGAGTAGCGCCCGCACACGGCGCCGCGCGCGCCGCCCGCCACGTACTGGCACAGCGGCGTCAGCAGGAACGAATAGGCAAGTGTCCTCACCGTCCATGAGCAGCCAGTGTCCGGTGAGCACCCACACGGCCACGATGGCGGCGGCCAGCAGCGCGGCGGCCAGCTCGGGCGCCGAGTAGCGCCCGCACACGGCGCCGCGCGCGCCGCCCGCCACGTACTGGCACAGCGGCGTCAGCAGGAACGAATAGGCAAGTGTCCTCACCGTCCATGAGCAGCCAGTGTCCGGTGAGCACCCACACGGCCACGATGGCGGCGGCCAGCAGCGCGGCGGCCAGCTCGGGCGCCGAGTAGCGCCCGCACACGGCGCCGCGCGCGCCGCCCGCCACGTACTGGCACAGCGGCGTCAGCAGGAACGCCAGCGCTGCGCACGCTATTACTGCGCGACACAACACGGTTGTCATTCACGTTAAGGTTACATAACATCATGCCTGTCTTTTCCGAAGAAGTAGGTAGGAGGCAGACAATCATAGATAGTGTGAACATACCACACAGCCGTGATCTACGATTCTACGCATTCAGTACATCAAACTAAGTAACATTTGAAAGTTGCTTGCGTTTTTTTGTGTTTGTCTGCTTGTTCCGGCTAAACTACTAAACGGCTGAACCGATTTTTGGACTGGACGGGATTTCACTGGCAGATACCTGATGTTATAAGGAGTAACAGAGGCTGCTTTGTCCCGGTAGCACGATCCCGTGGGATAATTTTTGACATCCACAGGGGCGTAGCCGCGGGCACAGCTAATATATCAGATAGGATATAAAATGTAATTGCCCAGGGCCGTTACTATTCTAGTGCATGTCCACGTCCAGACTAAAAAAAAAACAACAGAAACCCAGATGCGCCAAAAAGCCCTGACCCGGAACAGCCAGACACCAAAAAAAGTCGACAGTTACTCGGCATTTCGTCAAGCAGGAAATGAAAAATAACTACCTACATGGTCTGATTGGCAGCACGACAGTTACTCTGCCTTTGGTCACTTACTTGCAGTACATATCGCTACGAGCGTCTGCATGGAGTCGAAGAAGAAGAACATGATGAGCAGCGCCACCGACGAGCCGAGAGGGAAGCACAGCGCTTGCATTGTGTTCAGGGTTTGGACATCTGGGGAAAAGACACCGATTAGGGCACACAACATAGTTTTTAACACATTAAGCGTGCAATACATTTGTTCGGGTCGGCATGATTCGGCACAGCAGTCGTCCTGTGCCGAATCACGCCGACCCGAATTATGCCCGATGCGTGTGTAGCATCCCTTATGCTATTATCAGGTTATCTAACGCTCTGAACTCTGATTTGAAATTAGCTGGAATAAAATGACAGCTGCGGTCGACGACCGTTTTATGTCAACATGACAGTTATGCTATAGTAACGACTGTTATTTTGCTCCAACAAATTAAAAATCAGTGAATGATAAATTATTTATTTCTGTAAGTAGGTTTGTACAAACACTTTTACGCGTCAATCATATTTTTTTAAGCTAGATGAGGTCGGCGTTTCCTATCTGACTACTCTGAGAAGAAAGGCCGAAACAAACTCAGAGGTCAGTCTCTTTTAAAGTCCAGACATAATCTTGGTCAGATCATGTGAAGAACATGTGGATTGGTGTCTGAAATGGTATTTTGAGGAAAGAACCACAGAGATTAAGTGGACCTATCCATTCAGTGCACGCATTTATCAGTAATCATACAGCTCAACTCAGAACTTGAGGTGCTCAACGATTTGACGAACAATACCAAAGAAAGGACATTTGGGTAGGTCGCATAAAGTACTAACTGCCAGAGTTAACATTAAAAACGAACTGAGAAAGAGATGAAACACAAAAATACCACATAGTCCTCACATTCACAATTATTAAAACAATAATAATATTATACTTCTCAAAGTAAATATTCATGTCAAAGTGTATATAATAATAATCAAATGTCAAAGAGTATAGGTTAGCAAAAACAAAAACAACATTCAGTATACAAAATTGGAGCAGGTCAATCCCAAGCTTTTTGTCCTCAATATAATCTTTAACGATATAAAAGACTTTCCGGCACAACTTACGTTTAATGAATGATTTAAATTTATTGAGACTTAGATCTTGAACTTGGCTTGGAAGTTTATTATAAAAGCGTACATATTGACATCTGAATGACCCACCTATTTTCTTGAGCCTTATTGATGGTACCACTTTGTGTTTGTTCCTAGTATTTATACTATGGATATCACTGTATTGTTTAAACAATTGAATATTTTATGGGCATATAAAAGATTTTCATAAATACACTGTGAAGGCACAGTCATTATACAGGATAAAAACTTTTCCTGTATTGATCTCCTTAAATTTCTCTCTGAGAGTGCCTCGGACTTAATTTATAAATTGATCAAACAGCTCTTTTCTGTAAGACAAAAATAGTCTGAATGTCGGCGGCATTTCCCCACAATAGAATACCATACGACATTACAGTACAGTATAAATATTTATGTGTTCAAATGCATGTATTTTCATTCAAGCCGTCAACAGCCTACTACATAATGATAAATGTTATGACATTTATCACTATCAGCACATATAATATTATAGGTACTTGCTAAATACTAGTATGCTTTAGTGTAGCGCAAAATACGCACATAATTCACAGTGCCAACAACTGGACGAATGCTCAAAAGACAATGTGCAAATAACAGGATAACCTTCCAACTCGTTAGTTTATGTTTTCCTATGAATGTAGAAAGGCCCTTTGTCGTGATTTAATGGATCACAAACATAACCGTCATGGTGCATTCTTATAACTTCCTTTTCTCTCGAATGGAATGTGGGTACTATAAACACATAAGAATATGTCGTGCCACAAAAATATATCGATTTTTTTTAATTTATACAGGGTGAATTTTTAACCTGTGCACAAACTGTAACCATGAATTCAGCGTATCATTCTAGACCCTCTAGCGTGCAAATATTCCCCCCCGAGTGGGTTCCCGCATTGTCGTTGCGGGGGGGCTTAGTAACCGTGGTCTCCCATCCACGGTGAAGCCAAGAGGAACCCAACGGTGGGGCCGCTCGTCAGGGCTTTTGCCTCAAAGCCGACGACGTAGCGGCCAAAAAGTAGGTTGCGGTGAGGTGCACCGCAACTGAGGTGGGCCGCGATGTCGAATGGGAGGCAACGCGGCTGAGGGTTACAGGCTGCGGTAGAGGGGGAGTGCCGGTGCTTCTGAGAAGCGCTCTTCCCTTCCGTGGCCTGGACGGGGCCGCCACCGTTTGATGGCGGACGCGGTGGGGCCGCAGGGGAAGAGGAGTGTCGGTATAGCGTCAGCCGCTCTCCCTATCCTCTGCGGCCGAAAAGTGGTAGACGGGACGGCGCGTTGTGTTCCTCACGCGCGCCGTCAAAGATGTCAGCAACCACAGGTGGGGTCCGCAAGGGCCGATGCCTGCCAGGGGTGCGGGTTTGTTCGAAAGAGATACCACGGCCCCTGGCATACGGGCTACTGAGGGAACACGGGTGGGTTTTAGTCAGTAAAAGTCTGACACGCCCTCCTGCTCTACTCAGCAGGAGAAGTCATTTGATGATTTCCCAACCAAAAAAAAAAAAAAAAAAAAAAAGCGTGCAAATATTTCGTCGGTTTAAAATGTATCCTGTATTGTTAGTGAATGATAACAACAATATAAATCTATTTATCTAAGCACTCTTGTCAGTGGTGCTGGTGGCCACTGGGCCACCACTTATGAGATGTAGGTCGTAGGTTCGAACCCACACAGGCGCTTTCATCATCATCACTTCAGCCGAAAGAGGTCCATTGCTGGACATAGGCCTCCCCCAAGCACCGCCATTTCGACCGGTTCTGTGCTTCTCGCATCCAGCGGATTCCTGCGGCCTTTACTGTGTAAATTATTTAATCACCACTGCTCTCAAAACGGTGAAGGAAATTATCGTGAGGAAGCCGCCATGTCCAACAAACAAAAATTCGAAGACATGTGACATCTACCAACCAGCACTGGGCCCGCGTGGTGGAGTACGGCCAGCTCCCTCTCAAAGAGAAAATTATAGGCCGATTACGCTAAGCTATGCTAAGCACTCTTGTTACTAACAAAAATATGACAGTCTGAAATAAAGTTTTATTTAATTTTAAATTGGGGCCTGAATGCCTATTGCTCTGAGAGGATTCTTGAATTATTGAGGTACCACCAGCAGCAGAATGGCATGATATAATCAAAAATCTTTTTCTAGGGAGTGACCCAAGGCTATAGTAGCTTAGCAATATAGTAAGAGTATCGCCGATGTTCCTATGTTCATGAAGTTTACGATGTAACAACATGTCGTTTTGCTTACAAATCACTAGTATCTTAATATGCCATTGACACAATAACAGTTTGCATAATGATTTGTGCAGAATCTTAGGTACCTACCTACCCACTATAGATAGGCATGTAATGTTTGTATCACTAAGTGATAAAACGAATGTAATCAGAAGGGCCTAAGAAACGTATGGTTATCAATATGTTATGAAATGCGTTCAATTCAAAGGAATGATTTATGCGACATACTGGCGCCAAGGTATCCCCGTATAAGGTTGTGTTCTCGCAAGCTATAGGTAAATCAAATGTACGCAATCACAGAATGTGCGTGGAAATATCGTTTAAAAGAAAATTAGAACATGAATGTCTCTACACTGCTCTTGCAGCAATCATGGATTGCAATGATGAACATAAACAATGTAGAAACCGATGCCGCTTACTTGAAGAAGTTAAATAAATTCGCACTGACCTATATGCTATGAAGTGCTGCTACTAACTTATTGGTATTAATCTTATCAGCCCATAAAATATCACTTCTAAATATAGGCCTCCTGCAAACCAGTACTTAATCTGAGTCGGTAGTGAAAACATCTAAACACTTAAGATTCGTAAGGAACTAGTAGTGTTGATAACCTCTTTTGGCTAATGGACCTATATGCCTATCCACTGCACATACCTGCTTATGATATTGCAATACAATATAGACCCTTTTCTAATTCGTATAAGGTTTAATTTGTGATTTGCTCCGTTATTTTATTGGTCTTCTGCCTTCGAAGCAAGATAGAAAAGTTATTTTCTGGGCAAGCTCGTTCCTTCGTAGATCTCATCCATCAGACGAGATCGAGGTCGAGAGCACGTTTATGTGATAGCTCATCATCATCTCATAATCAGATGTTCTCATTGCGGGGACGCAAGACTCCTCTCAGTGAGTCATAACGTAATGCACCACGCGGCCCCATGCTGGTTGGTAGACGTCACATGTCTTCGAATTTTTAGTTCAACGATTTTCTCACGATATAGCTCAATAGCGAATTAGCTCATACCGTGGTAGAAATATTAGCCAGTCGGCAATGACAACCCAGCTAGTGACAGACATCGATTGAAGTGTCGACATTGGTAGTTATTCTAAGGCGCGAATTACACAGAAACGGCGTAAGGTGAAGATGCGGCGCAGGCGCAGCGTAGGTACGCTGTACATTTTGTATGTAGGCATGATGCCGCTTTTTGAACCAACGAAAAAACGGAGGAGGTTACTCAATTCGACGCGTATATTTTTTTTTTATTTTTTTTTATGTATTGGTCCCATATAAATTTCGAAGAAAAATTCCAACCCTAAGGGTAAGAAAACAGGGGATGATTGATTGTTTACTCACAGATTTTAATACTGAGTTAAAGTAATCAAAAATGAAGCATGTAGTAATTAGTAGATTATAGCCACAAAAATTATAAAATAAAAACTTTTTAATAAAAATTAAACCGCCGAAAAACCGAAAAGTAAAAAATAATAAACTTGCTTTGTCCAACCCCAATAACTAAGTTCGGAAGTCGGTGACTTTTTATATGTATTTAATTATATGTCACCCGCCTTCCAAACTTAGTTATTGGGGTTGGACAAAGCAAGTTTATTATTTTTACTTTTCGGTTTTTCGGCGGTTTAATTTTTTTATTAAAAAGTTTTTTAAACGTTTTCATACAAAAAACGCGCCTGCGCCGCGTCTTGTCCTTACGCAGTTTCTGTGTAATTCGCGCCTAAGAGTAATTTCAGACGGAACGGAAAATGCTCGAGCAATTTATTGGCTCCATTGAAAATAGGACCGTATTATTATTATTACATAGAGTAGAAAATTTTATAAATATCGACACAGTCGGCTCGCGCATGAACGCGCGCGTGACGGCTCGAGTCGGATCTTACTAGAGTTGGAACTAGAGCTGGTGACAGGTTTCCCGCCCAGCAGCGAGGCTTCTCTCTCTCGCTCCGCCCGCTCACGCGCCTCTCGCTCCATGTTCAGCGAGCGAAAGCTGCCGTACACGATGAGCAGCATGGAGATCAGACACGCCGATACCCTACAAACAAAACAATATTTAGCATTCTGAACAATAACGGTACTGTAACAGTAGTTGATTGCAGGAACAATAGGTGTATGACCTTTTTATTGTAATTTTGACGTTCCGCACTCATTTGACGCGAGTGAGCTACCAACTGTAAATTCATTAATTATTTGTTTTACAAGTTTTGAATGTTTCTAAAGTCACCTGTCCTTGCAAGCCAGGTAGGTACAGGTCGTACGCACCAGCATTATAATATATTAGCAGCGCTCCGCGGTTTCACATGCGTAGTTCCCGTTCCAATGGGAATACGAGGATAAAATATAGCCTAAGTCACCCGGGGATAGTGTAGCTTCCCAACAGTGAAAGAATTTTTCAAATCGGTTCAGTAGTTTCGGAGCCTATTCAATGCAAGCAAACAATCAAATCTTTCCTCTTTATAATATTAGCGTAAATAAAACACCGATTACTGATTACCAGTGTTAAACTAAGAGCAATTTTAACGGACTGCAAAATAGGAGGAGGTGCTCAATTCGGTTATATTTATATATATTTTTTATCCTTCATTTATAAACCGATGTGAATAATACGCAGTCTTATAAGAAAGAAAAATTGGAAAACATTCAAATCCGGGAATAATTGGACGTCCATTTTTTTGTGGGATTTTTGTATGAGCTATTGAAAGGACAGGTCAAGTTCTGATTAGTTGTTTTTGATTTAGATTACATAATACGTATTTCTTCCACTCAGGGTATGTTGCTAATGATAAAATAACTTCCTGGCACTGTTATTTACTAATACGAATTTGTGTGGGATAGGTTAGGTACCACAACTACAAAGTTCGACTTCCATAAAAACAAACCCTGCACAGTAGAAACAAAAATAAAAAGACACCAACTTCCAAAATTAAGTTATTTTGCACTTAGTACTGTTTTTATAAAGAATATTCGTAGGTACATACAAAATCACCACCATTGTCATTAGGGGCATCCATAAATTACGTCACACTTTAAGGGGGGAGGAGGATCAACGAAATCTGACATTGTGTGACAAGGGCCGTCTAAAGTTTTGTCGGCGTCACATGTTAAAACCCAAAATACCTACTAAAACTCTACTTACCTACTCTTCTAAATCTAAGTATAAAATTGAAAAATATGTGACGTCACACAAGGGGGGAGAGGGTTTTGCAAGTGTGACCACCGGTGACAAGGACGGGGGTGGGGTCAAAAACCATCAAATTTGCGTGGTGTAATTTATGGATGGCCCCTTAAATACGATAGTATTTAACTTACATTATATTTTTATAGTAGGCAAAAATTTGATTAACATAACATTAATTTAAATACCTGTCATAGAATACATATAAACAGCACCCTAATTGCGTAACTCACGATTCATCATAATCTGTATCGTTTTGAAACGGATTGTTAAACCACTGCTTCATATGTTCGAAAAATGTGTCTGTTCGACAACATAAATAACGCAATGAATATTGTTTAACTGTGAAGACGAAACCAATTATGATCAATCGTGAGTTACGCAATTAGGGTGCAGGACATGATCAGGGGTCACACGAGTCATAGAGGGCAATAAACGTAACAAATATTGCATAAAACTTAATTTATTATATTTGTTCAGGTGAAATTACTTGAAACTGTTTGTACATCGAGAAGGTCGTATAATTAATTAAACTTAGCAAACTTATTTCCTTGAAAAAAAAAAACCATTTTTGTTACTTTCGCGATTTATATTTTAATTAATATACAACCTGACTCTGAAAATTTGAATTTTCGCGGCCTACATGAGCGCTTTGAGGATGCGCTAAGGCAACCCATGAGATTCAAATTTTCTTCCGTTTTTTGCAATTTGTAGGTGCCAATGCCAGCAGGCTTAGCATGACGCTTTCTATTTCTACTCTACTGTAGAATAGAAATTGCCCGTCTACATTTTTCGGTGAAAAACTGTCAACTGTATATACGGAAACATCATTTTGGTCTACTCTTCGGACGACAAAACGCTTGTCTACGGTTCTCGTGCTAAGCCTGCGTGTTAAAATTTGATTAAAAAAATTAATCCCGACCGTAACGTTTAATTCCATTCAATTACTATTTGATGATAAAATCATTCAATGAATGAGGGTGTTCTGAAATGGCGTTAACTAGGTAGCAGCACTGAGACGTCAGGTCCTGGCACCTGTCAAAAGTGTCAAAGCGCCTACTGACTGAATGATGAACAAAAGAATGAAACGAATGACATCAAATATTTTAAGTTCATTGTCGAACTGGAAGACCTCTTGTCAAATTGGCTCCAACTGGTGGCTTAAATATTCATGAAAACCCTCATTGATTTGGCATGAAGCAGTCATTCAATGGGATTAAATGAACTTAGTGGGTTGTTTCGAATTCCTGTAAAGTTATATTTGTTACGTTCGCGATTACGGCTACCCTGGCGCTTACACCTTAATTATTACTTGTCGTGGGCATAATATTGATTAGGGCAAATAGACTATCTATAATCTCGTTGCACGGGCTAAGCGGGGTTCATCCCCCTTATGGGATATCCGATTTACTGAAATCCAGTTACAGTGCGTGTGATATCTAAACACGATATAAAAAAAAAATTTTTGGGGGACCGCTAGTAGTTTTGTTACTTTAAGTTTAAGTTAGTAAAACTATGTTATTTGGTCTTAAAATAATAATATGTACAAGTATATATGTATGTAGAAAAGAAAATAATCATAAGGCATCAAAAAGTGTCCCAAGTCTGGCAGAATTGCCACGTTGTTTTGCCTTTTCTTTTCTTTTATCGTGTTTAGATATCAAACCTGCCTGCGAAGTTTACACAAAAAAAAAACTGATATTTCAAGTAAGTAACTACACTGACTGCTTTCGATGACCCGCGACAAAAATACATCAAATTAATTTATATTAAACGTAATAAAATATCATGTTTAAATATCGATACCTACCATGTCTGCGGAGTAACGTTAGCTAATTTAATTTGACTCTGTATCCTTCCTTACTAATATTATAAACGCGAAAGTTTGTATGTATGGATGTTTGTTACTCTTTCACGCAAAAACAGCTGAGCGGATTTGGATGAAATTTGGCACACAGATAGATTATAATCTAGATTAACACATAGGATACTTTTTATCCCAGTAGTAAGTTGCTGCGGGATAATTGCCTGACTTCCACACGACTGTCAAAGATCCACGAATGACAGCCGGGACCAACAGCTTAGCTTACTTTCTGAGGCACGGAGTGGTCTTGGTAAAGAGATGGTCTCCCATCTACGGGCCAATCGCGACAAGCTTAACCTGGTCGATCGAACCGTGCGGATTAATTACTTAGCCAAAAGCCCCTTTTCGGTATAATACAGCCTATTTTCGTCCGACTGCAGGGCAAAGGCTTCTTGTCATACAGGGAAGGCATGGTCTTTGATCACCAGTCAACGCGCTTGCTCAAGGCGGATGGACGATCGCCGATATTACTAATGATGTCCAAGATAAACTTAGAAAGCACATTAGGGGGCGTCCATTAATTACGTAAGGCGTTTAGGGTGGGAGAGGGTATTCTCGGCAAATATATTAAACCACCACCGGCCAGCCAAGGCAGCCAAACGCAACGCACAAAAAATACGCATTTTGAAATATCTCACGTGAGATTATGGGGAGGGGGCAGGGGCGAGCCTAATCTCACGACATCTCACCAAAGCGGGGGTGGGGGTCGAAAAATCGCCAAAATTGCCTCACGTAATTAATGGACGCCTCCTTATGAATTAAAACAGTCACATTAGTAGTTGCCGAAGTATTTTAGTCCGATGCGACGTACAGACTTGATCTTAGGCGTCTGATTTATTAATCGTAATCACATAGGACGAGGACGTAATCACATGTTTCTTTTGCGATATGTGGGCCGATTAATCGACAAGACGGGGTCAAATTGATATCTAAATAAAATTAAAAAACATTCCATGGGTGAAGGTTATCGTAATCGTAATAAACCGTAATCGGTCAGCGAACCGCGTCGGCCGGCCCGCGTGGATCAGTCAGCTGTTTTATCATATTTGATTGAATATTTTGCCAATATCGATACCCTACACGTGGGTAAAGTATTGACAGCTGATTTAATTTAACTATGGATAGCTATAGAGACCTATATTTATTACGTCAGAACTCAGAACTACAATTTTGTACCCTACTATATGTGATATAATTCATTATCCCCGATAATCCCAGCACCTTTATTCAGAAGCTAGCTACGTCTGAAACTTTACTCGTTTTCATTCGTGCAATGCTAAATAATTTCGTGAGTATTCTAATTTCTAACCCAAATACAACTGAACTGGAAAATAACCACCAATAAACAATGACAGATAGATAAAGTAGGTAAACCACGAAGTGACCTATCGACCAACCGCGCTTAATTAAGTGAAGCGCTTTCCAGAAGCGCGGGGTATCTCTCTAATGAAATGTAATATCTTGCTCAGGACCCTTCCAATTAACGGGATGCACTCTACATCACCGCACTGAGGACATCGCGACTTATTTTTAAAGTTTAGCAATTAGGAACGCTTGAAATATCGCTTTGTTCAGTCGCTCGTGTGTCATTAGGTCGTTCTACAATATTGCAATATTTTTCACCGAAGATAAAATTATAACAACGCATATTTAAATAATAATTATTATTTTCAATACATTCTGCACCCTAGTTACGTAACACATTAACAATCAGAATTTAAATAATTTTCTAATCCACTGCTTCATAGGGTCGAAAAAAATATCTGCTCAACAACGTAAATAACACAATGGATGTTGTTAAACTGTCAAAATGAAAGTCATTTCTACTGTCAGTATGTTACTCAATTCCCCTCAAGTCTTATAAATAAATCAATGGTCTTAATAGCTATCGAACTTTCCAGTCTTTCCATGACCATGGGAGCTGCACATATGTCTCCAAAACAAAAAACTATAAACGATAAAGGCGCAATAGCCTACCTGCTGTACAATTGGTTTTTACTTCATTAATGGTTGTTCACGTAAATAAAGAAACGTTACGCAACGGACTTGTCATTGGTGTTTTAGTAATGGTAGGTACTTTCATTGCGAATTATACAAAGTGGTTTCGCAATATGTCCCTGTGACTCGCACATCGTGTCGTGAAGTTCTACTGTCACACGTCGTCGTATTTATTGTTACTGCTTTATAGTCTGTTCTTTTCCCAGCGGTATCTAATTATCAAAACATATACCTACCATCAATATGCTACTGAATATTCACGGTAGTAATAAAATATAGTTCATATAGCGTCTGTGTTAACAACTTTATTTCTAATCTCTTACGATTCATCCTAAAGCAATGATATTCCCGTCTCTGGGGACCTACTCTCTGAGTCCGTCAACGAAGATACGGGCCCATCAGAACGTAGTCGATCCGTCAAACCAATTCAGTTTTTCAAACGGGCAAATACATATAGGCAATACCAGTAGGGACAGCTCAAATCTTGTTGTCATTCATTCCTAGTTGGGGACCCGACCACCGAACAATTAATCTTATGTCCGTAAGTGAAACGTAGTTGGAAACAGCCGTAACTTCGGCCGTAACTACGGACTTCTAACTTAGGGAGTAGGCCGACGTGACGGTGAATTCAAACGGGCTTTAGCTCGGAATGGCGTGAACTTATTAGGTAGCCATTAACACCATATTTGTGACTATGGCGAATAAAGAATATATGAATCCCCTGATATCTGATCTTACAGAAAAGACCCCGTTCAGCATCCTCTTCGCGTTTTCCCGGTTGCAACGTTTCGGAGCCCGGGGTCCGCTTTCCTACTTTAAGTTTCCACTTCGGATGGTCTTTTGCATCCCTTATGGTGAGTCCATTGGCACGCATGTCATCCGCTACGACGTCAAGCCAGCGTTGTTTGGGTCTTCCCCTTCTGGGCCTGGCGGGATGGCTGCCGCGAATGCGTGAGTTCTTGACGCGGTCTCTCCGCGTAACTCCGCACATCCAGCGCAAGATTTTCATCTCCGTGACACGCAGTTCTTGCTTGTGCCGCTCAAATACTAGCCACGCTTCACTGCCATATAAAAGGACAGGCCTAATGATCGATTTATAAACCTGTCCCTTTAGCTTAGTATCTTGGGGTCACAAATGACACCAGACACCTTTCGCCGTTTGACCCACGCTGCAGCAAAGCGTGCCTCAACGTAGCAGTCGATGTCACCAGACGCGTGGAGTACAGATCCAGAAACTGGTCCGTGCACTCGTAATAATGGACAGTGCAGAATAGACCCCGTTATATCGATAATATAAAGCAAACATATACTTACTTGGAGGAGTCCATGATTGAATAGGCCCATTTATACTCCTGGTATTCCATGTTAGCTCCGACCTGCGCCATCTTCAATGTTTACCACTCAAATCAACGGCCCAGATGTGTGGTGGCACTACGGTTGGATCACGTTGTGGGGCTCTAGAACAATACACAACACTTATGTACACTTTCAAAACATCTTTACTAATATTAAATCAACTTTAAACAAATAGACATTCAAATTAAGTAAAAGAAGAAAAACTTATCGAGTTTTTTTCAATCGTCTTTAAATAAATAAAAAATAGAATGACGCTCGATTATTTATAAATAATAAAAAACCACTACAGTGGTATTCTATTATTTATTTATAGCCAATACTAGCTTCCACCATAAAAAACGAATGATGGAATGCCATTTTTTTAATCTATAAATTACTAAAGTTTTTAGCAAAATCAATAATCACCATGAAGCGTGGATGCAGATGCAATAATGTTTTAGGCATATTAGATTGACGAAGTCAGACCAAAGTAACTTAACGAACACCGATATTTGAATACAACATCAACACTGCAATTTATCTCATAACAAGGCAGTGGAACGTGATCTCCGTTGTATAATAATAACATGTTCGAACATTTGTGGGAGAATACCGTATGTGAAGACTATGTGGATACTAGCATCAACTTAAATTTAATAAGAAAAACAAAAATTGAACCGGCAGACGAATCGGCATGATTGTTATGGATATATGAATATTCATCACAAGCGAAGTGCAGGTGCATAGAGGTATCTAGGTGCATACAGATTTGCTCGATTTTTTGACAAACGTAATCTTAATATCAGGCAATGCATTTTCAACGTACTGCTGCGCTAGCAGAGAGTTTTAAATCCAACAGTGCGCTTTTTGGACGCGCTTCGGATTTTTTATGCTCGATTAAAAATCCAGAAGAGTGCAGAGAAGCAAATAAAAAAATGATCACATAATGGTTAGGTAAAGTAAAAAAAATATTATTAAAACAAAAAACCTGACTGCCTAAAAAGTGAACTTTAGGTAATTAACCCTTAAGTGCATAGTTTATCAAAAATGATAACTGACTTTTTCATACGCTTATCTTCCGAATAAAATATATTTAAGTAACGAAACGTTTCTGGACGACTGTTTACGTGTCATTCTTATAATCTGTCAACATGACAAAATACGATCTGGGCTGTGATTGGTTGAATTTGACATTACAAGATGCAAGGTCGTAATACTTACATGGGTACGAATTTGAATATTTATATCGGTTCATATCTAGACTAAAATAACGGTTATTTACAAAAAAAAAATACTTTCTGAAAGGTAAGAATCTATATTTTGTTTTGATATGTTTATTTTACAACTGAATACTGTGGCATGGTACTAAATTTGCTTTGGAATATTGTTAACAAAAATGATAATCTATGCATTACCGGTGTAAGTTTTTCTTACTATGGATGTCCATAATTATTCTTACATTGCTATGTTTTTGGAGCATTTTTTATGTCTTTTGGTGTTGGGTTGCATGGTTTTATTATGGTTTTAGATCTCTATAGATACGACATAGAATATGAATGACAGAGATATTGAAACACTATTATCTCAACTGGAAAACGGCGACATCTCTGAGGATGAAGCAAACATCGATGAAGATGCTCTGGATTACTATGACAATCTAAATGAATTGCTCGAAGACCTTGAAGATGCGGAACAGGAAGTAGAAGAAGAACAAACAGAATTAAATACTAATCAAGACTGTGATCCCCCATTAGTGTCTGATGATTTGTCAGAAATTGAATCAAGGTCCACTAATTATACTCAAGTAAGAAATTTAGTTTGGAAAAAGAAAAACATGCCTTTGGTTGATCAAGCTCTTACCTTTCTTGGAGTCACAGCCTACCCTCAACATATTTTAGATTTATCCACTCCATACCAATTTTTTTCTTACTTTTTTGATCAAAAGCTACTGGAATTGATCATTGCTGAGACGAACAAATATGCTGTACAAGTGAATCCAAATTTTTCCGACCCCATCAACTTATTAGAACTTCGTAAATACCTTGGCAACTTGATATACACTTCAGTATATCATTATCCTAGCATCAGATCTTATTGGGCACGAGCTGTACAATTCCATCCAATTTCAGAGACAATGACGGTAAACAGATTCGAAAAGATTCGCTAAATAATTCATTTCAACAACAGTAACCGCCTTTGATGGGGTTGAATTTTCGGCCACTAGCTGGAAGGATAATAAACAGGTTTTACTGCTCTCGACGTACGTGGGTTCAGAACCTGTAAACACGGTAAAAAGATATGACAAAAAGCAGAAGAAAAGCATTGCCATATCCTGTCCAAATGCTATCCGCGAATATAACGCGAGTATGGGCGGTGTCGACACTATGGATAGCTATTTGGGTCGATACAGAATTAGAATGAAATCCAAAAAATGGACAAATAGACTCTTTTATCACCTACTAGACATGTCTGTGATAAATAGTTGGATTCTGTATAAAAAAAGTTTTGTTGAAGAAGGGTGCGAATCCTAAGAATATTTTAAAACTTGCTGACTTCAGGACCGAATTAGCGGAAACTTTGTGTAAATATGGCAGCACATCGGAAAATAAAAGAGGTCGCCCAAGTTTGAATACTGCTGCAGGCCCTGTAAACAAGCAAAAGAGACCAAAGATAGGTGCTCAAACATTACCTCCTGATGACGTACGTTTTGACGGTGTCGGGCATGAAAAATCTTATGGTTCCAAAAGGAACCAGTGTAAATATGCCCAATGTAAAAAACTTACGTCAGTAATGTGTGAGAAATGTCATGTGTCACTCTGTGACAATAGAAATAATAACTGTTTCAGGGTTTTCCACACTAATAAATTTTTTTTTTTTATGACCTTGCTGCATAATTTATCAAAAATGATAACACATGTTTTTTAATAAATAATAAACTTTAAATTTTGAAATGATTTTTTTTATTATTTTTCCTGTTTTTAGGGACCTCATTTCGTAATATGTGTATTTTTTCACGAAAATATAAAAAATCATGCATCTAAGGGTTAAAAAAGATGGAAACAAGAAACTTGTTTTAAAAGGATGCAATAAAGGTCTCTATTGTTAAATTTAAGAATATGCCTCCGACTGCATGAGATTGCATATAGTATTCAGTCTAATAGTCATCCTTTTAAAACAAGTTTCTTGTTTCCATCTTTTTTAATTACCTAAAGTTCACTTATTAGGCAGTCGGGTTTTTTTTTTTTTAGTTTTTGTAGTTGTCTGCCATACACACTTAATATAATTAATAATGAATAATCATGTAGTTTATGTTGTAACATTGACTATTTTGTTGCTTTTTTTATTATTTTAGCATTTTTCATTCCAAATTACATGTAAACATACAAGTTGCCTTAATTTTTGCAAGCTATATAGGAAACCCTTTATTTTGATACTCCATTCAAAAGGTTTTTAGAAAAAAAAAAAAAAAAAAATTAAGACACATTGTGGCGCCAAAAACCGGGCTTTTTTTCATTTTTATATACCCAGTGTCACTCTCACAATTAAGACGAATCTAATGGCACCTCTCAACCTAATCTCGAACAAGCCGTTTAGGCTACAGAGCGTGCCAAAGAAATATACATACATACACTCGAAAAACATAACCCTCCTTCTGGCGCAGTCGGGTAAAAACATTCAAGTTAGCTGAAAATAACCATGTTTACAAGTGTACCTACATGTTTTATGAGTTATTGAGTTTACATTGCATACAGTAATTGGAAGGCAGTAAATAGAAATGATTAAGGATATCAAAAGGGCATTGCCCTGCACCACCATAGCAGTGTGGAGTTGGTTCACCTATTTTAATTAAACTTGTAACTTGATATTTGAAGTACTATCAAATTATACTGCATGCATTGTGTAAGCTGTTGGTGTAACTAAACAAGAACATCTTTTTTTGGAGAAAAGTGGTGTGTTTCTAGGCTTATCTAGAATTCTGAAGACCTGGATGACCAATTATTATTTTATGACACAAAAATTGGCTACATTTCTTGAATCCTTTTTGTCAGACCTCATTCATCTATGAAGCTGATAAGATTGAAGAAAGCTCATTACATAACAGAAAAATTTGGTCAAAGAGGGATATTTAGAGGGATATTTAGGATACCTAGGTATGTCAATGGTCACTGACAGACGCATGCAACGTGCCCTCTTGCATATACTTCATCTGTTATGCAAGCAAAATTTAATGAGCGGTTTTCTAGGACTGACGTCAATCTCTAAACGTTTTTTTCAACTTAGTAGGGCATGTTAGTAAAGCTATTGGTCTGCAAGTTCAAAACAGCCTAAGGCTTTCCCTATATCAAGCAAAGGTTGAATTAAATTGAGACATTTCCATGCTCTAGGTGAGACTAACACTACATTTATATTTGTAAAAATAAAAGGCAAGAAATTATTTTAACTTATTAACATGTTCACTTATTGCATTTCAGCTGATTTGTGAAACAATAAAATATACAAGCATAGAATACTTAATAATAATATTTGATAATCATGAAGGTGTTTGACAAACATTAAGAATGCACATTAATACATACTTAAAAGATCATCGTTTAAAACCACACTTGATACTTTTTAATTCTATATTTGTCAATAGACTAGCATGCATAGTGATTTAGCCCTCTCAAAAATTCACCCTGTATAAACTCAATCCTAATTTTTGGCAGTGCAGAGCAGTGGTGGCCAAGTGAGCAGTGGTGGCCAAGTGGCAACGGCTGCGACTTACGAGTTGTAGGTCGTGAGTTCGAACCCAGACAAGGCGCTTTACTTTGTGTAAATTATTTCATCACCACTACTCTCAAAACGGTGAAGGAAAACATCGTGAGGAAACCGGCATGTCCTAGAACCAAAAATTCGAAGACATGTGACATCTACCAACCCGCACTGGGCCCGCGTGGTGGATTACGGCCCAATCCCTCTCACCAGAGGAGGCCTGTGTCCCAGCAGTGGGAACATTATAGGCTTATGATGAGTTTCAGAAATGGTTGGCTGTATAAAGATACCATTTAATAACTTTGATTCTTTGCATTTTTTACTGTAAGGCATTACAGATAATTACATTATTAATCCTGAAAAAGGGCTAAAATTGATGCATTGCAAATTAATATTTGGTAAAAACTGCAAGTTTCTTGCACTGTAAGCAATTATACAAGTTATAGTGTCTTATTAACCAACTTAAAAACAGGAGGAGGTCATGCATTTGGCAAAGATTTTGTTTTTAAATTTCACCTAGGCCAATTTACCCACGGGAAGTTTACTGGGTGGTGCCCATGCAATAATACATCTACTTCAAGTATGCTGATGATGTTTATATTAGTTCCTGTCGCTTTTCTTTACATGGCAAGTAGTGGAATAGGATTTGTGTGGGGTAGAAACCACTTAAAGTTACAAATAGCAACCAAATTCCCAAAAAAACACTAGTGTAGAGAACCATCTCACTTTGATACACTGCTATGCACGCAAGCAAAATATCATTTAATTCATACAATATTTATTCTGAATATGCCTACTCATGGTGGAGCTTAGGGGAGGCCTATGTCCAGCAGTGGACGTCTTTTGGCTGAAATTATGATGATGATACCTACTCATGAAGTCAAAACAATTTTAGAGCATGTTAATTTTAATGTTATTTATGAGAAATATTAGAATGTCCACTATGTCAAAATATTCAAATAAACAAAATCAAACATATTTTTGTTTTATATTTACTGTGTAATCACTGTTAGCAATGCATTTAATTAATACTAATTAATAATTGTATTTAATAAACACAAATTTGTTAACCTCTAACTACAGGAAAAGCAATATATTTATATTTTTTATCATAACAATACATAAAGGTGTTCAATGAAATTAAATGAGCTAGATCACTGATAACAAACTTGCTAACATAATACAAGAGATCTGTAGTGTTTCAAAAAGCTACTTGCAGAATAAGGATACCAAATCATATATGTAGGTCATTTTTAATTACAATAACACTTAGGACTATCTCAAAGTACAGAAACGGCCAACTAAACTCAACTAAACTAATTTAAAAATAACTACTGGTCAGTAACATACGATCATTTTAATTATCTACTAGTCAACCAGAAAAGTTTATTAAAAAATTGATGAATATAATAAAAAAGAGCGAGCTCGAAATAAGTAGAGCACGAAAATAATGTACACAATAAAGTGAAAGGGTACCAAAATGAAATGCCTCATTGTATTGTAAGTCTGGAAATTAAAATGAACACAACGAGGTAGCTAATATATTTGGAGACTGATATTGTTTGGCTTGTTAGCATCTTATTACAATTTAATATCGGGAAGCTCTAAAATACAATCACTTCTCAAGCCTAGTAATAAGATACAAAAATTACTCACCAATCCTGGGGATTGCTCCAAAAAAAGAAACAACTGTCAGCCCCGGGATCTCATACTTAGAAGTTAATCGTATCCCTATCAACAATTAACTTACATTAGGAATTAATTGATTTTCACACAATTTATTTACGACAATACGACACCCCTACGCTCGATCGACAGCCATTCTGACCATAGACTAGACAGAGTGGTAACATAGACTGAGTATCTACTAGTTTAGTAAAAGATGTTGTTTTATTATTTTCCATGGAAAAAAGTGAACTTATTTAAAGTGTCTTTAAAATCTGTTGCAATGGTTCAATTGTACCATGTTTTGGTCTCAAGTGTTAGAATGTATACAATCGAATTATTTTATTAACAAGCTGCTGCCCGCAACTTTACCTTCGAGAATTTTGTAGTCTTGTATATGTCTATATGTCACTTCACTGGCATATTTCTCGTTTCAGTGTTCAGACTCTCGATTGCGTAGGTACAGCTCGATTCAAACTTTATGGCAGCTCGGAACACGAGGCGAGTCGATGCGAAGTAAGAAATTCATGGGTCAGCGAAATTGAGGGGTGAGGTACTGCGCAGCGAGTAGCGAACTTCAGCAGGCCTAGACAAAACACATATGGCTCATAATATATGTTCACGCCAAACGCTACTCCAAAATGTATGGGAATGACATTACCTGCGGAAAGTACCTACATGACGTAACTTTTCGCAGGTAATGTCATTCCCATACATTTTCGTGTAGTGTTTGGCGTGAACGCTAACAGAAATGTATTTTGTCTAGGTCCAGAGCCGCCATAAAGTTTGACGAGAAGTAGGTCCTCGCTTAAAAAAATTAAAATCACCAATGTTTTTTTTTTGTCCATGCCATAGAAAAGGAAAAACACTAGAAGTCGGATAACGCTTCATTAGTATCGGAACCAGCGTACCCAAACTCACACGAATACAAATGAATTGTATTTTGCAATACTAAGAAATCCTTGGTCTGATTGGTAGTTTAATATTGAATGAAAGTAGGAAATATGTCAGTTGTCGCATAATTGAAACAAAACCACAGGGAAATGACTAAAGAGTTGTTTGTTGTGTACTAAGTTTACGTATTTATTACTTTTCTGTTTAAAGTGTACACGTAATAGTTTTCTGACCAAGTTACGCTACTCGCCGCTAGATGTCACTGTAGTAAATGCATTCAATTTAACGCTGTATTTCGTTGGAATTACGATTTATATTTGCGTAACGCAGTCATTACTATTCGTCCTCCTCTAGGGAGGTACCACTGTCGTTGACTTATTTATCGACATTCCGTTTTATTTTAAAACAAAATATAATCAACATCTAGAGTCGATAAATATTATTATGTTCGAAATCAAACGTCATTAGTCAATATATAATCTAATACATACTTACGATTTATAGAAAATATAATTATGAATTGTTATGTTATACCATTGATCTGATTTTGAAAATTATTCTATTGATAGAAATATACACCCTGTGGTGTTTCTATTTTATGCGATAGATTTTATCGATTCGTTTCTACGGGTACACTACTTCCTACTGACGTTGGAAGCCTGCGCTTTCGCCTGCGGCTACACTCGTATTATGTTTAGCTTGACTTCAATAGAATAAATCGTAGTTAGATTTGTGCTATTGAATGACTTTATTCTCATCTTTTTTTCAGATCTCTAGATGAATTAATGATTCTAATGATTATACTTCTATAAATATACATTTGCAATGGTCGCGAACCGTATTTTGGTCAAGATACAACCTGACACTGACCTGCAAATTGCAAAAAACGTTAGAAAATTTGAATTTCGCGGGCTACCTCATGTAGCCAGAATCTCAGAAGAATCACGATAGAATAACATAATGTTATGAAACCGTAAAAATGACCAAATCGCATACATTTGATACAGATAATTGTCCTTGGGTCAACAAAGAAATAATAACAGAATTATGTACGTCTACTTGAAAATGCATAATTTTTAGTATTGGCACTGCTAGGTAATTTTTCCGCTTTAGAATGAAAGCGGAAAAATTACGAAGTGGTCTAAGCAAATTGTACTAGTTTTTCCAAGAAAACAACTTTACCTTCCAGTCGCTTCAATCCATTTTTCTTTTCTGTCTGGATCATTAGGAAATCTGAAGTCACAAAATAAAACGAAACCCATTTTTTATAGGTTTGAGACTTTGTGAACGAATAGATTACATCCATGTTTTATTTATTTCAAACTTGCATAAGATAGAATTAGAAAGAAAAAGGTATGAGCAATTTATGGAAATGTGTTCGAATACTCCAAAAACAAACCGCACACAGGGCTAAATTTTTCCCATAATGGCACACAGAGAACATTGTAACTTTAAAATATCGATAACTCATTATCGATAACGGTAATCTCTAATTGAGTAGCTGACTGTGACATGTGCATAGTCGGAATCTGCGTGAACAATATGTTTGAGTTTAAAATAAAGTAGACTTTATTCAAAACGTTATAAGGTCAACTTTTACTTGTCTTGTTTAATAAAATATTGTTTTTCACATTTTTATCGAAATAAAATCAAATAAGACATACCGATGGTATGATATACCACCATTTATACCTTTTTAGTTCTGCTATCATGTTTACATTGTAAAACAGCACAATAGGGCATTTTTGTATATTTTTTTTCAAGTTCGTTTCGCCGTGGCGTTTGTAACAAGACTAATGTGCGTGGTGTGTGCGCGGAAGCAAACTTTGTGGCACTTCGCAAAACTCGGGGTACGCGGGCAGACCCAGACCCTGTCAACTTTGTTCGGGGCGAAATAAATACCTACGGGGGCTGAATTTTGTGTGAATGTGTGATTCACGTATACACAGTCCTAAAGTGTGTGTGAAATGTTGCCAATGAAAAAAATATTGTAGTTATTTTGTATGGTATCACCGAACGAGCCATTCAGACCACAATTTAGTACAGGAGCCATTTTGTTATTATGCCAAGAATGAATAATATCCAGCCATTGTTTGTGCGTGGTGTTATTATTAAGTCATAAGTCATAAGTAATTTATTTCATAACAATATAGGTACATTGTGTTGAAAATTTAAAAAATAACATTATAAAATTGCAACTAAAATTAAATTGTTAGAATACATTTAGAAAAGTCAATAAAAACAATAAAGGTCAATTAAGAATTAAAGTACAATATATCTTATATAATAAATGTCAGAGTAATAAAATCAATCATAAGTTACAATGTCATAGGATTCATAGGTCATCTAGGAATTCATTGATGCTGTAATAGCCTTTCCCCAATAAATAGGTCCTCAATTTGTTTTTAAATAAGTTAACACTGTAAATGGTTTTGAATTCTATAGGTAACCTGTTGTACAAAAGTACAGACTGGTACCTCGGGCTATGTTTGACAACTTTTAATTTCGGTTGAATAGTGTTGGGCAAATCTTTCCTACGTGTGCTAGCTCTAGTTTGTCTTTGCTCATCAGTCTCCATTTTATGCAAATTTTTAACTAAGCTGGTTAGCAACACTAAAATGTAAAGGCATGACACTGTCAAGATTTTTTGTCTAATAAAATGGTCTTTACTTGATTCCGCCTGTTTCATGCGGAGCATAGTCCTTAGAGCTCTTTTCTGAATAACGAATGCCATTTGTATGTTGTACTTATAGCTATTGCCCCAGAACTCAATGCTGTATCTTAGCTTGGACTCCACCAAGGCAAAGTACACATTTCTAAGTTGAGGTAAACTCAATTGTTCCCTCAGTGTTCTAATCGCATAGCATGCCGAGCTAATAGACTTCGTTAAAGACAATGTCTCGACCTTCCAATTCAACAATGCATCAATATGCACACCTAAGAACTTGACACTGTCAACTATTTCGACCTTGTTCCCACAAGATACAATGTCCAACTTGACGTTATTTCGTATCGTGGGCTTAAATAGGACACACTTTGTTTTATTTACATTAAGTTGCAAATTATTAGTACTGAACCAGTGTTCAAAAGCTTTCAAGAGACTATTGATCTTAGATTCTAATTCCGGTATATCATCTGCAGTAACTATCGCATTTGTGTCGTCCGCAAATACTATTAGTTTTGTGTCCTTTACACGTTTTTTGATATACGCTATCAAATCATTTAAAAATATGATAAAAAAGATTGGACCAAGAACGGATCCCTGAGGAACACCACGGCATACCGTAACTACATTAGATCTGTAAGTTTTTTCTTCTCCATCTATCACCGATTTTATCTCTACATACTGCCGTCTTTTTCTTTTATACATATGACTTACCAAATATAACAAAACATAAGTGTGTACTATTTGCAGATGATGTGTCAGTAATAATACCGGAAAATAACAAAACATTACATGAACTAGAAGTAAATCAAACTATCAACGACATAATAAGTTGGCTAAATGAAAACCACTTAAAAATAAATTTATCCAAAACAAAATTCATTCAATTTGCAAACTACAAACAAAATCCCCCAAAAATTATTTTAAGCCCCAATAACGAAATAATTAGTAAAGAAAATAGTGTAAAATTTTTAGGTCTGACATTAGATGAAAATTGTAACACATATTGAAAATCTATGCAAAAAACTAAACAGATTTGTATATGCACTAAGAGAACTACGCAAAACAGCGAATGAAGAAGCTGCACTCAGCGCCTATCACGGCTACGTAGCATCTGTATTGAGGTACGGTTTACTCCTATGGGGCAACTCGTCTCAAGTTCAAAGAGCTTTCATAGCGCAAAAAAAATGCTTAAGAGCAATAACTGGGGCGCCTCCATATGAAAGTTGTAGACCAATTTTTAAAAAACTAAAGGTTCTAACGATCTGTTCTATTTATATTTTAGAAATAGGCATATTTGTTAGGAAAAATTCACACTTCTTCTCCACAATAACCGAAAATAATAGATTCACAAAAAGGGACCCCACCAAGTTAAAAAACCAATTTTGTAACAGCACTCTCCACTATAGAAACAGTTATCTTATGTCCATAAAAGTTTACAACCATATTCCAAAACGAATACGAGAACTACCATTACATTTCTTCAAAAAACAACTGAAAAATTGGCTTGTCCAAAATAATTTTTATACATTAAAAGAATTTTTTGAATATAAGTACTTAGATATTATTAATAGATATTAGATTTTTTCAAACTATTACGAAGGTTGTTATTGTTTTGTTTTATTTTATTTTGTATTGTATAAATGTGTCCTTATATACACATCCTTAAGTGTTTTGTATCGTGTACAAAAGTTAAAATAGTTTAAAAGTTAGGCTTTACACCCATGTGTAAATACTAATAAATTGTAAGTATTCGTATGCCGCTTCTAGCGGCGGATGTGTCCTGAACTATTTATACTTGTCCAACTTTGTACCTACCATATCCGACGAATAAATATCTTTATCTTTATCTGTTATGCAGATAAGAGCCAAATAACTTCAGCACATTTTCCCGTATGCCATAATGTTCTAACTTGGCTAGTAGAATACCATGGTCTACCGTGTCGAAGGCGGAACTGAGGTCTTGGAATATACCAGCTACCCTATGTTTATCATTCAAGTTACAGATAACTTCGTCTACCAACGCTTCAATAGCATCGGTGGTTCCTAATGATGTTTGGTAACCAAATTGTTGGTCATTTAGGATACCGTACATCATTAAATGTTTAATGAGCCTATCCTTCATTATCTTTTCAAATATTTTTGATAATATAGGCAAGACAGAAATTGGCCTGTAGTTGCCAAGGTCCGTTTTTGATCCTTTTTTGAAAACTGGAAGCACGCGTGCGATTTTAAACTGATCGGGGAACAGACTTTCCTCGATGCATTCATTGAAAAGAGATGCTAGAGGAGTCGCTAATAAGTCTATGTTATCTTTTATTATGGTTAAGGGAATTTCATCGTAACCCGCAGAGGTCTTGTTGACCATTTTATTTACCATTTTAAAAATGTCTATAGGTGTGACTGCATCAAAACTCATATTCAATTCTACCCGACTTATACTTTCAGTTAAGAATGTCAGTGCCATTTCCTTGTCACAAGCGTCTAAGTGAACTGTGTTGTTAAACCTTTCGGAAAATATATTAGCCACTTCTAAGGCATTATTAGTTGCTGCGTTATCTATCTTGAGTATAATTGGTTCATTATTGATGTCTTTGGTAGCGTTGCGCTGTTGATTTACTATTTGCCATATCATTTTACTAGAATTTGATGCCATGTGTATTTGTTTTCTGACATCATTCCTTTTTGCGCAGCTCACCACTTTCCACTTCTATTATTTACTAAGTCTTTGCATTTTTAATTTCTCCTAAAACGTCGAGTCGAGGTTCTGTTCCTCCCTTAGAGTGTTAAACAGTGACTCTATTCTGTGTATCAGTATCTGCTGTTTGAGATAGGACTCTAAACAATGGCGGAAAAAGAAAACAAAAGGAAATGTTTCAAGTGTAATATTTAGTTAAAAATGTATGCTACAACTAGTCATTATTATCACTGAAAAAAATTTCTTTAGTCAATTATAATATTGACGTCTTTTCAGATTCATAAAGAAACTTTAAATCATTTTGTACCTAATACTTGTACATTATAAATTCCATGTATTTTTATTTTCAGGTGTGAATTGTGGGCAAAATACATTTTCCCAGAAAGATGGGACTCGCACACATTACAAATGAAGTTACACAATGAACATAGAATGCTGTGTCAGAAACATTCTAATGATGCAGATTTTACTGATGAGTCTAAGGGGAAGCTACTTAGAACTGCTGTTCCTTATGATGTAAGTAAAAATATTGCAATGTTATATTGAATCAACTTCGTGGCACAAGCTGGGAGCTCGATCAAATTTGGCAAGGGGATAGATAGCACCCTGGAGAAGGACATAGACTATTTTTTGTCCCTGTAACATGTTCCTGTGGGACCAAACAAATAATAAACTTAAAAATACAAATATTAACAATAAGGAAAATTAAAGTGAATTTAGGATCTCTGATAAAACTATTTGAAATTAACATAACACTCATTTACTGGGAAAGTATGGCTTGCTTCAGATTTGCATGAGGTCATCTTTCATTTCATTCCAATCAGAAACTGTTTAAAGATTAGACTTTGTTTTATAGTTTTTATAATCACTAATTATCTATAATACCTACTTACTATTAAAACAATATAAATCACTACAAAATTGAATAATAATTGATAAAATGTATTTTGAAATTTACAGGAGAACTCACTACTGATGCTACTGTCACCGCAAATGTCATAAACATAATGGACAAACTGTTTGGCACATAAAATAGCAATTGTTCTGACTTGAGAAGGGGGAAACCTAGGACTAACCTAGGAATTTTTAGATGTAATTAAAAATCTAATTTACATATTTTATTGTGAAATAAAGGACTTCCATCATTTTCTATGTTTGTTTTATTTATTACAATGCTATGCGATTAGAACACTGAGGGAACAATTGAGTTTACCTCAACTTAGAAATGTGTCCTTTGCCTTGGTGGAGTCCAAGCTAAGATACAGCATTGAGTTCTGGGGCAATAGCTATAAGTACAACATACAAATGGCATTCGTTATTCAGAAAAGAGCTCTAAGGACTATGCTCCGCATGAAACAGGCGGAATCAAGTAAAGACCATTTTATTAGACAAAAAATCTTGACAGTGTCATGCCTTTACATTTTAGTGTTGCTAACCAGCTTAGTTAAAAATTTGCATAAAATGGAGACTGATGAGCAAAGACAAACTAGAGCTAGCACACGTAGGAAAGATTTGCCCAACACTATTCAACCGAAATTAAAAGTTGTCAAACATAGCCCGAGGTACCAGTCTGTATTTTTGTACAACAGGTTACCTATAGAATTCAAAACCATTTACAGTGTTAACTTATTTAAAAACAAATTGAGGACCTATTTATTGGGGAAAGGCTATTACAGCATCAATGAATTCCTAGATGACCTATGAATCCTATGACATTGTAACTTATGATTGATTTTATTACTCTGACATTTATTATTTATGATATATTGTACTTTAATTCTTAATTGACCTTTATTGTTTTTATTGACTTTTCTAAATGTATTTTAACAATTTAATTTTAGTTGCAATTTTATAATGTTATTTTTTAAATTTTCAACACAATGTACCTATATTGTTATGAAATAAATTACTTATGACTTATGACTTACTTACATTATTCAAGGCAGGCGTTTTTATTCGTAAGAAAACTTATTACAACTTGAGTTTCCTTATGAGTAAAAATGCCTATTCCAAAATAAAATGATTAAATTTTTGGATACCGATTTTTATCCCGTACCTAATCATTTTAAATCTCCCGCCATCGCTCAGCACCATACCAAATTTTCGAGGGGCCGACGATAGACGGCGCTAGTGAGAAGTGTTTTCCTTTTTTTGTTTGAACTTGTCGTTCTTCTCCGTTAGGAGTATATATGTTCTGTGCACGCGGGCCCCACCTACTTACGACTTCTACCGTTTTTATGTTCCATGGTCCATGCCATGCCCAATTTCCAATATATTACCATGGCCTATTACACCTCTATGGCCATGCATAACTAAGGGCGCATTCCGAATTAGAAAAATAGCGCTGTGAGCGCTCACATCGATATTTTGCGTTCCAAGTTACAAATCACGATTTTGACAGTTAAGAACCGTCATTTTTGTCAACAATACAAAACGCCCGTGATCGCGATAAAAGTACTCACTCAACGTTAAAACATATTTTCACCATATTAGACTTTTATACACCACACATTTCTTCTTCTTAGAATTCTTAGATAGAAGCACTATTTCAAATAAATCAAAGTTAGATAAAGATACGATGCGAATCAAAACAAAACAGCCCAACTGTCATTTCTGACAGCGCTCACGCTCCATGGTCGGCGTTATCGCAAGATGGCGCATGTCATGATACATCATCATCTATGACGTTTCGCGGGAAATCGTTATCGCGCTCACGACAATTCGGAACGGGTGTGAGCGCGCTCAAATGTCAAATCGATATTATCGTATCTATGGGCGCATTCCGTATTAGACAAATAGTGATAATATCGCGAAGCCAACCAAAATAAAAATCAGTACTAATGATCTGATAGCGCTAAATTTTTTTGACTATTCAATTTGGTCGGGTTCGCGACATTTTCACTTTTGTTGCATTTCGGAACACGGCATATATCGTAGTATCGGATACCATATTATGCTCTGTAGAGATGAGTCGTACTAGGTAAATTTTGTACTAGGTGCACCTAGTCCAAGTCCGTACAAAAACTCGATCCAAAGACCTAGTCCATAAAGTATACATACTTTAGAGTATCGAGTCTTTGCGTATCACCGATACATCCATGTAGTACGTACGTGCGGAGTAATGAATTGTAATCTTCCCTTCATACTTTACACAGGTTTAGGACTGTCAACGTAAAGATTTATCTACATTGAAGATTGTTGGTGTATTCAAAAGGTTTCAATTCATTTTCAGACTAATATTTTTTATTTACAATATGGTAGAAAATCAGCCTTAAGAATTTTGATTTAAGAACATTAATTGTTGGACTTTTCGGGTCCCCAGCCTCAGATTTTCGGATCGTTTCTTCTAACTAAACTTACGAATGGATGTTTACGTTTTATATGCTTTGTAAGGTTTCACTAATATAGAACTTTTAAAAATCCAATTGTATTTTACAAATGTTACACTTCGCCATTTGGCCAACAAATTTGTCCGTAAAATTATCCCAAGCGACACTACTTCCTTTGGGAACCATTTTTCAAAACAATAAAAATTAATAATAAAATCAAAATATTTCCACATAGCAAAACTTCGTTACGAAAACTGATATCAAAATAAGTCCGATACACATCGATTACGACGTCAAATAGCCCGAATTGGTATCAAAACGGTGGCGGCGGCGGCGAGCCGGGATCACATCCGCACGAGTCCGTACTTGATACTCGACGGCATTGTATTTAGTCTATACATATAGTCTTCATTTCACATCGAGTATTTACAATATCTAGTGTGTAAAATCTACCTAGTAATTTGTTCGATGAAGTCCCGACTATGTCAAGGATTGTCAGACAAAGATGAAAAGACTGCGGCATAGTGTAGTTAGAAAAGGACAGAATGTATTCTTGCACAACAAGAGTGCGCGTTGCATTACTTTTGTGTATTGAAATATAGTTTAAATTCAAATAACTTATGCATACGCGGCGCACTCGGCACCCGCGTGGATTACTCGATCCATGAGACTAGGTGGATCGAGTATTTTAAAAGTTGGAACAGGTGCTACCTAGTCTCAGTAAATACCTAGTCCCTGGATCTGTTCTAGTATATACGCATCATCTCTAATGCTCTGTGCTACTAATGCTGTGTTCCGAGATGCAAAAAAAGTGATAATATCGCGAACCCGACCAAATTGAATAGTCAAAAAATTTAAGAGCTATCAGCACCCTAATTGCGTAACTCACGATTCATCATAATCTGTATCGTTTTGAAACGGATTGTTAAACCATTGCTTCATATGTTCGAAAAATGTGTCTGTTCGACAACATAAATAACGCAATGAATATTGTTTAACTGTGAATACGAAACCAATTATGATCAATCGTGAGTTACGCAATAGGGTATTTTCCAATTTTTCAAAAACTATTCTAATTTGAAGATTGAAACGAGATATTTAACAGAAAAATAAAAATAAATTTATTTCTGTCCATTTTGTCAATTAAAAACGATTTAAACCAAATTTATTTTTCGTTGTTTTGAATTTACCGCCAAAACGCTTCTTACGATGACTTTATAACACGTGACGTCAACTTTGTGTAAACTAAAGTAGTTAGTAAGTAAATAAGTGAATGTCGAGTTTATAATTAACAAGATTTTTAATGGATATAAATTGATACTACTGGTGTGCGGTGCCTCTGTGCACAAATACTTCTAAAACGGCGCCAAACTAAGTATTTGTACCGGTGCCGTATAAACAAAGTTGACGTCACATGTCAGGTGATAAAAAGTCATCGTAAGGAGCGTTTTGGCGGTAAACTGAAAACAACGAAAAATAAATTAGATTTTAATCGTTTTTAATTGAGAAAATGTGTATTAATAAATTTATTTTTATTTTTCTGTTAAATATATCTTCCCAATCTTCAAATTAAAATAGTTTTTATGAAATCGGAAAATACCCTATTAGGGTGCAGATCATTAGTACTGATTTTTATTTTGGTTGGCTTCGCGATATTATCACTATTTGTCTAATACGGAATGCGCCCGCCCTAACATAACCTCTCATCGGTGGTGAATTCAAGTGTCAAAAAGCAGATTTTTATTTTTACATTTAACTGAGTTTTTTCAATTCCCTGTTAACTAAAACTGCTTTTTATCTTTACTTAAACATGAAACTGTCCCTCATACTTTTTCGCCGTAATCGCTTACCAAATGGACATTTGTTTAGAGGAAAAGATCGGCTAGTACAAAAAGTAGAACCGAAACATTTACGGAAAATTCAACACGAATTCGCTATTGAAGAACAAAATATGTTATATTTACGCTATCCGTATCTTTCACAGGTATGTTTTCTTTTGTTTCCAACTATTCCTCCGCCCTTTCATAGGGTAGTAATAATTACCAAGAAACCTAGACATCATAGTATTTATGCCTAATTTCAAATTTGTACTCACTCAAAGAAATTAAATGTTTGCATACAAATTGTTTTCAGTGTTAGATGGGCTGTTAAAGTTTTGGAAAACAATGTTTAATGTTGAAACTCTTTTAGTAATACATTTGGGCCAAGTTTATAAATTCTAGTAAAAATAATTTTACATTTCAGTTTTCATAATTTCTGTTTTTTAATTAATTACCAATTTGCAATAAATATTTTCAGGCTGAAAGTTCCGGACATACTAAAGCCCTTGGAAAACCAGAAATAAGGAAACAAAAAATATTGGATAAAACAAGAAGGATTTTCAAACAAGATGTTACACTATATGAGAGGCTACAGCATTTACGTGTCAAAGAATCCTGGGATTAATTATTGTATATGATGTAATTTAGTGTAAATCTAAATCTAAATAGGTTACTTTTATGTAGTAGTAATTCTAAATAAATTCACAATATAATCTTGAATGAAATTTATTATTTGTCATAAATAATATTGGTGTACCAGTCAATTGAATGTTTTTATTACATTCAGTCTTACAAATGAAAACAAAATAAATGTCACAGACACACACCACTCTAAACAGAGCACAAAAACCATAGAAAAGCTCAGAGTAGAGCATTTTCATATGACTTTAAAACTACATTTTATTTATGGGTGGGGATGTCCTAAGGTATTTTAACGCTTTTTTTTATTTTCAGGTCAGTGCCAGGTTGTATGTTGAAATGATTTGCATTTTATAACAAGTATAAAACGCAAATCATTATAGTTTTTTTTTTGAGGTTTCAAAATCATCAAATAACTTCTTGTGTCAGACTTTTACTGACTAAAACCCACCCATGTTCCCTCAGTTACCTGTGTGCCAGGGGCCACTGTATCTCATTCGAACAAACCGCACCCCTCGCAGGCCTTGTGGGCCTCATAAGTTGGTGCGGACATCTCTTTGAGGCGCGCGTGGAACCCGTGGAACACCGGCGCCGTTGACCCAGGCTTGGTCCTTACCGGACAGCGAGCTACCCATTACTCGCCGTGTGCGTTACTCCAGCGGAATGTTGTCGCTTTTCAGGATTTCGGCTTGACAGATAATTAGTACCCCGTCTCGTGTAAATGTGCCCGAAATTTAGAATTTGTGCTCCCAGCCGATCCAAAAATATTCACGAAAAACAGATTCCGCTGGAGTAACGTTACGCTAGCGGCATGTTTTTTAACCGGTGGTCGTAGCTGAATACAAACTAGCTATTTAGATAGATCTAACTTGTGCCTAATTGTGCCCAAAAAATGAAATTTGTGCGTCTTGAGTTTTCAGAGTTATTCAAGATGCCGCTGGAGTAACGTTTAGCAAATTGCCGTATCTTAAACGGCATGACATACAACTACGATTTTTTTTTACGACAGTGGGTCTTAATTTGTTCTTATGTTGTACTATTTCATTCTTTCTACAATCGACACTGTTGGAAAATAAGAAATTGTTATTCAAAAACCTTAAAATCGATCCTTGCGCTTCAATGAGAAACCCTAGAAATTTACCAATTATGGTGGTTTGTACCTTTTACGAATTCACAGCATCATGCGAAATTAGATGTTTCTATTCCAACTTCTCAGAGAGTTATTCCATTTTAATTAAAATCTGGCTACGCTAAAATGTAACATTCTAATACGACAACATTCCTCTGGAGTAACGCACACTTACTCGCCGTCCGCAAGCCCGTGCCCACGGTGGCCGCAAATCAGCCTGGGATTCCAGACGCCCAGGGCGTCTCCTGCGGAGGCTAAGGCCGTGTGGGCGCATAATTTATACTATCTGTCCCTGAGTGCGCCGCCTCCCTCTTCACGAGCATTATTGCTTCGCAGGAGGCGATGGCTACCCATGCACTCTCGCTCCGTACCATGGCCTGGACCAGGGCCGGACGCGAGAGATCGCCTCCACAAGGACACGACGGTGCTCCGACCAAGCCGGGCAGACCTCAACCGCATGCTCCACCGTGTCCTCAGTGCGATCTTCGCAGTAGAATCACCCTGGCGTTTCCTCCTGCTTTATCCGAAACAGGAACCTCCGGAAACAACAGTGTCCGGTGACGACCTGCGTCAGGCGGAAGGTGAGGACGCCCTGGCGCCTCTCAAACCACTCCTCAAAGAGAGGACTTACCGCCGCAATCGTGGCGTGCCCAACAGAATTACTTATAATGTTGCGAATCTTATTTTGTTCAACATGCAGCCTTGACCTTGGCATGCAAATGGCAAAAATCGTAACAAACTTTGAATTTCGCGGGCTAACCTGGCGGGTGTTTGTTCTAGCCTAGTCAGTGTCATAAAAAATGCTGTGCTTTGCTCTCTTTGATTTATGCTGTGTCATACCAACAGTGAGAATCCTTCCTAGATATAAAAGTAGTCCTTGAACAAGCAGATTTTATTGAATCTGAAAAGCTGTAATTAGTAAGGGTTTATATTTTTTTTACTTGTATCTATGTAGTCTGTGCTAGTTAATAATAAATGGTTGTGAAAGTCTCATTTTAAAATTACATTATGTACAGCTTGGCCAAAAAGTCGTGAAAATAATGGAGGCGCCACTATCGTGCATGTTGTAACCCTATATAGTACGACGATAACAGTTTTGATACTTCGTTTTTTTGACAATTAATAGGAATTAACGTTTTAAGAAAAAACATAAAAGCTCTGAAACGCTTGCTCAGGCACTGCCTAGGACGAGAACATTTGCAGTTATTTATTTTAATGAATTAAAAATAAAATTATTAGGTACCTATTTGAAAATACATTGATGTCAACAAATTCCACATTATGTGAGTCAATTTTATGTTTTACAAGACCCCAGATCAATTCAATGGGGTTTTTTAGATCACAGTGACAAATTGGAAGCCTTACTACTGTGTGACTGTGTCCCAAAAAACCAAGTTCTCCTCTAACCACAGGCAAAATATTTCACAGTTGGTGTTCTAATCAAAAACAAAAAAAAAAAAAATCAGAATCAAGAATTTTAATCAGAATCAAGAATTTTAATCAGAATCAAAAATGTTCTCCTCTAAGTATTCTGCGCCCGAAAATTCTTCATCCATGTCTTGGCGTGAGCTTTCACCAAAACTCTGTTGGCTATCTTCAGATGTGTCACTACTGCTGCTTTCATCTTGTAGATTTATGATATTCTTTTCAATGTCACTATACAGAGTTTGCCCCCTTCGAAAATAACCTTTTTCTATTTTCATGACATGTAGATTTGAATTTTTCCAGTCGTCAACTGAAATGCTCTGAAACGCTTGTTCAGCCACTGCCTAGAACAATAAAATAAAAACAACTAAACATTTGCAATAATTAACTATAATGAATTAAAAATGAAATAATGATATCAAAATACCTTGATGTCAATTGATCCTACATTTACAGTACATTATGTGAAGCAATTTTATGGTTTGCTAGATCAATTCAATGGGGTTTCGATCGATCGATCAGTAAGATTGATATAAAAGAGAAGTTTAAAGTTCTACCTACAATCTTTTTTACAGTGTAAAAGAATTGAACTTTTGTCTGATTGCACACAAGTCAAAGTTGTCCAGTTCTTTTTTAGGTCGCCCTGCTCTATGTTTCCCTGGTGAGGAGAAAACACCTTTGTTTCTTTGTCCTTCTACTGCAATTCGCCTTATAGTACTAATTGATTTACCTGAAAAATACTCTATGTAGTTTAGTTCAGTCAATATTAACCAAAAAGTATCAAAATTATACGAACGCGCTGCATTCAAAATGTGTTTTGTAAACATAACCTCAAATTCGTGAATGAACATTTCAATCATTTTATAAAAGGTTTATACTAGATATTGCACCTTGGAATACACACTTTACATATGATTACATGTATAAAATATAATTTTACCTGTAATTTCAGCGGTTTGTTTATACACATCGTTGAGATCGGATAAAATTTGTCCGGCCTCGAGTTCCGCCAAACATCTCACGTACACTTTATAAATTATCGCTCTTGCGGAGCTGCGAATAACAGATCTGTTCATTATGAACACAATGGGTCACCAGTATCACCACAATAATGCAAATAAATAAAAATAAACACGAGAAACAGACACCGATTACAAGAAATGACAGATTATGTACTTTAGTCGACGAGGCAGAGCGAGTGTTGCCAATGATTAAAAAATTTAGTTCCGTTTCAGGACTTTCTTGCCAAACTGTAGTCTGTACTGTATAGGTACCTGCTAAAACTTTAGGGTATCCTACAGCTCTGTGATCAGCTTTGATCAGGCATAATACACTTGGGAGCAAATAAATCGAGCCACTTCCTTTTTCACGCATTATGGTAATTATTTTTGGTACCTATTAAGGAACGCATCGATTCGAAACATATATCGCCTAAAAGGGTATTTAATAACCTTTACAATGAGGGTAGTTAGTTGTCAAAATTTCATTTTTATTAAAGTTTAAAGGGTAGAATAAAATTATCGCATTTAATTTGCTTATGACATTTTTATTGTACTCTGTTAAGAAAAGATTAAATTTGAGGTTTTTGTTAATCATACCCATATTACTTGTTATTGTTGTCTTTATCTGTGTCTGTGTAATCAAAATAACCTGATAAAATGGATACTACACCGACGGAAGCTGCCCAAGTTGTAGCTTTACTTGAGGTTGGACACGGACAACGTGAAGTGGCACGCAGACTTCATTTGAGTCGTTCAAAGGTACAGCGGGTATACCGCAGGTATCTGGAGACTGGTGCTTTTGTTCGGCGACCTGGAACTGGCCGACCACGGGCAACAACAGAACGTGACGACCGCTTTATTGCAACCAATTCGTTGCGCGACCGTGGACTTAATGCTGTTCAGCTACAGCAAGCGTTACGTGACGTTCGAGGAGTCGCAATCAGTAGGTGGACAGTGAGACGAAGACTAAAAGAACGAAATTTAACATCACACAAACCAGCAACTGGCCCAAAATTGACTGTAGCTCATCGCCGATCTCGCTTGGAGTTTGCTCGAGAACACATTAATTGGACGTTAGAAGACTGGAGGTCAGTTTTGTTTTCTGACGAGTCAAGAATCTGTCTTTTTAGCAATGACGGGAGAAACCGAGTGTATAGACGTCCTGGTGAAAGATTTGCCCAATGTTGCATTCGAGAAACGGTGAGTTTTGGTGGTGGTTCTTGTATGGTGTGGGGAGGAATTTCTCTAGACGGAAAAACGGAACTTGTCTTCGTCGACCCCGCCAACGATGGCAGTGGTAGACGTGGATTAACAGCTGACCGATACATAACTGACATTCTTGAAAACCACGTAATGCCGTATGCTGGTTTTGTCGGAGAAAATTTCTTGTTTATGCATGACAATGCGAGACCTCATACCGCGCAGATCGTTACGGAATACTTGTCTGCGATCGGGATTCAACAAATGGTATGGCCAGCACGAAGTCCCGATTTGAACCCGATCGAACACCTATGGGACGAGCTAAAACGGAGAGTCCGAGCCAGGGTTCCCGCTGTTTCATCCATTCCCGAGCTTAAAGTCGCTGTGCTTGAAGAGTGGGAGAGCATACCAGAATATGTCATCGTAACGCTGATCAGATCGATGACTAATAGGCTACAAGAATGTATCAGGGCCCGGGGGGGTAATACCAGTTATTAAGAATATTTTTTTTGCAATAATTTTGTTTTTTATTGTTTTTATGGACTGTTTTAGCCCTACTAAATTTTCTATCAAAATTACCATTTTTCTTGCAGAGCCAATAATTTATCATTCAATAAGGTTATTATTCAATAATTTACCCTCATTGTAAAGGTTATTAACTAAACTTTTAGGCGATATATAGTTCGAATTGATACGTTCCATATTACCAAAAATATTTACCATTTTACGTGAAAAAAGGTAGTGGCTCGATTTATTTGCTCCCAAGTGTATTAATCTATTGACCGCTTAGTTTTATATCGATTGGTCATTTTTCCATCTGAAATTTATCAGTAGCAGCCGTCCCCTTTTTCAATCGGACTTGAACACAACAGGGTATTTTCCGATTTGATAAAAAATATTTTAATTTGAAGATTGGGACGATATATTTTAACAGAAAAATAAAATTATTAATACACATTTTCTCAATTAAAAACGATTTAAATCTAATTTATTTTTCGCTGTTTTGAATTTACCGCCAAAACGCTCTTACGAAGACTTTTTATCACGTGACATGTGACGTCAACTCTGTATAAACGGCACCGGTACAAATACTTAGTTTGGCGCCGTTTTAGAAGTATTATTGTGCACAGAGGCACCGCACGCCAGTAGTGTACGTTACCCTAGCAAGAAAGTGTCTCCTAGAGTTATATGAGTAGAACGTATAATGTGTGCCTTATCTGCTGTAAATGTGCCCCCACATAAAAAATGTGTGCACCGTCGTTTTGGAGAAAAACGGAAAAAACGATTCTTGCTGGGGTAACGTTTTTCTAGCAGGAAAATTCTAAACGAATAATCGGAGAGAGAAAAATTGTGCATGGCCAGAGAGCTTATATGTGTGCCAAAATGTGCCCCCAAAAATAAAATCTGTGCCCCTTCAGGTTTTCGAGATATTGCATTTCCTGCTGGAGTAACGTTTTGATGAATCGTATATCTCTAAAACCATTGCATGTGCCCCTGTAGAATAACCATACACGAGTAGCTCTTAATGTGTGCCCCTTAGTGCCCCAATTAGATTTAAGAAAATATTTATAGTTTTCCAGTTATCGCGGTTTTATGAAAACCCGAAAAAACATCGCAGCGCCTAAATGAGACAAGGCACAAGTTCGCTGAAAACTGTATTCGGTCCTTCCTGACGCTATTAATAACCATACAAAGTTTCAAAACTGTTCATGCATGCGTTTTTGAGTAATCTTGCTAAAAGTCAAAACGATGGTGTCATAACGTGGACTGCAAAATACAAGGAACCGGCTCAATCCCAGATGTGTAGGTGTGAACCAAAATCGTGTGCCTTTAGTCAAAAATATATGGTGAAAATATTCAGCTTGGAATGTTTCGCATTAACCGGTAGCGCCCAGGTGGCCCACCGCGTGGGCCACTTATCGAAACTTCCGTAACGTCCGGCTGGCCCACCGCGTGGTTACCCCCCCTTCACATTAAATAATTAATTAATTTTTATTATACATAATTTTCAATATCGTCTATGGTAATTTTTCTGTGAAGCTAGATACACACACAGTCGACTCACTAATTCTCTATCAAAAACATTGTCTGGTAACAGAAAAAAAAGAAGTTGAAACCGGCGCCATTACTGACGCTTCAACACGACAATATTGTGGTGCGCGCTCCGTCGACAATTTGTTTTATTTTGTGTGTTATTGGGTGATTTGCAACGGTAAGTGGATGAATACTTATTTATTAGTAGTTATTACATCGTGTAGATAATATTTGGACTAAAAATAACATCATAAATACTTTTTTTGACTAAAGAAATGTTTACGTCAAAATCTGTTACGTTCATGGCGTCATAACTTTGATGAATTTTGTCTGTTTTACAATGAATTGAGTGTATCTGTATGATTTGAGATACTCTAAATCTAATAATAACAATATGTTTGGTCATTCTTGGTGTATTTCAACTATATTTTGTACATTTCAATGATTTCGGACTGTGACCCTCGGACCGTTGACAGTTATAGAGACAACAAACGAAGTTCGAAAAAAAGTTGCATAATAAATGAAATCTCTGTTTGATAGGCCAATATCCTCATCGCCAGTTCCGGGGTCCTCCACTGCTGCTGCTGGTTCAGCCTCGCCGCGCGTCCTTAGGCCGTAAGTGTTAAAACTTATATTCATTTATCTTATATCTTTTCTTCGTAATTTACACGTAATTATTTTGACTATTTTAATTTTAGATGTCATGTCGTCATCATGGCCCCAGTGGGTGACGACATCACGATGGAGCAGGACCACTTCTCTCTTGCTGACAAGTACCTGCTGTTCCAGCAAGAGGAAGTGGTCAAGGACGTGGCATCAGCCGCAGCCGCAGCGTCGGCCACGACGCGGCGAGTGCAGCGCGGTGCGGTGGTGCAGTGTGGGGCGGTGGCATTGCTCAGTGTGGCCAAACGAGGGGGCGGAACGCCTAGTGGTGACCCCCAATGGGTGAGAGATCGGGAGAAGTCCATGTGGATGATGACGATGTGCCTGAGGATGTTCGGGAGAAGATCATGTATATTGTCAGAATGAGAGAAGCTAGGGTAGCGTTTTTGTAAGTTACGCATTGTATCATGAGTCCACATTATTTTTGTTGGCAGTTTTTTTTTTTAAGTAAGCAACACCGCTGTTCTTTATATTGTTATCAACCTTTAAAAAATAATGTGAATGAATGAAATAAGCTGCACCTTTGTACTTTGTTTTTGTAGCCTATTTCCATAATATTTCTCTGTGTGTATAATCCTCTTGCTGTTCTGCTGGCAGTTATTTTTTTTTATTTATAAAACTGAATGTGTGATTGTGGGATGTAAAATTGTGTGAATCTGAATGTGTAAAAGATTAACTTTTTATAATTTTAGGCATAAGCAGCACTGTATTTCACAATTCTATTTTTATCACCGTTTGCAAATGTTTTGCGTTAGCAATACACAGCATCTTTGTACTTCACCTTCTATTTTGATACATGGGAATGTGTAATTGTGAGATGTAAGACTTATAAATGTGAATGTGTAATAAATGAAAATGTTATTACTTTAAGAAATAAGCAACACTTTTGTACTTACCTTTTTATCAAGATTTGTAAATGTGAATGTAAAATAAATTAACATTTATTTGAAATAAGTAGCTTATATTTAGTACAGTGTTCATTCTACTGCCACAATTTTTGCAAATATGTTGAAGCATAAGCTTACAATAAGTACCTATATTCTGTGTACCTACTGATGAGGAGACAATCAATGTGGGTGTATACACAACTGCTTACACCTTCAGGGAATACAAGCTTGATGTTATGTGTAACAGGTTAGGATGTTATGTACAAATAAAATAACTGATTACAAGAATAATGTTTATTATTATTTTTTCTTCCCTATGTGACATACACACACAGTACACAAACATTTATAGTAAAATACATTTTTTAATAAATCAAAATCATGTAACTTGAATTTTGTTATTATTTCCCACAGTGAACTTCTATTCCTAAACCAAAGTTATCGATATTTTCGTAGAGTGAGTGAGTCACGTCCGTACGATTTTATAGGTAATTTCAGAGCTTGATATCTTTGTTTTTTTCCATGACAATGAGTAAGTTTTTACACTAATTAGAAAGTCTAGTTCCTTCTTATGCGGCTTAGACTAATTATTCAAATTTTGAAACCTATAGTACCATGTAAAATTAGCTAATACAAAAAAAACATGTCCAATTAGTTATCTCTTCCAGAAAATCTTATATTACAATTATACTGGCATATTTTTACAATATGCCAGTATAACATCGGTAGATAAAGGTTTATATAGTATTCTAGTACCATTTTTTTTATTTGAAACACAAAATAACTCGGATGAGCGTTTACAAAGTCATGCGTTGTAAACAAGATCTCATAAAAATGGCTCCGCGTAGTCTGAAGTTTGAGTTTCAATAATATGAAGATGTTAGGTTCAACTTTCAAAAAAACACTCCTGTTAGATTACTTGTCTATTCAAAAAGAAACAAGCAAAGTTTCGTGCAAACCAACACTGTAATTTTATCAGAAATCATCCTATTACGGCAACAAACACACTTTCGACCCCTTGTCAGTTTTCAACATTGGTTTATAAAAAACGATGTTAAAATTTGAGTACGCTAAACAATTTATATAATGGCGGTGATTCAAGAACCCAACACTTTATTTTTTTTAGCTAGAAGCAATAGAAACTTGAGTGGACCTTTTTTTGTGAGCGAGGTCGTAAATTCGTAATCGTAAACATGTCAGCTGTCACTGTCAGAAATCGGCGCCGGGCTTGACGGAAGTTTGACGTTTTACGATAGTTGAACGCCACAGATTAAGTTAATATTAACAAAAAACCAAAATATGTAAGCAACGGCTGGTTATCCGACCAAATTTGAATGACTACTAAAAAGCGACGGATTCATACATATCGATGACCTTCTTTACTTTACTCACTAACCGATTCACACGTGTTGTGCCTGAGTACACTGAAGTAGAAAAGTAATAAAATAAAGTTGTTATTAGATTATATTCTAGTAGCTGTTTCTATTATATTTATTGATAAGCCATAGGTTAGATAAATTAACAGTAAGTTTTTCATCAGTAAGGGGAATGCTCCAACCAGCCCGCGAAATCCAAAGTTTCTTGCGTTTCTTGTAATTTGCAGGCCAGTGCTAGGTTGTGTATTGATTAAAATATTATTCGCGGCTGTAAGGCTGTAAGACGTATAGTAGTTACAGAATTATAAGCATCAAAATCACCAATACAACCCTTCAAGTTCATAAAGGCGTAGGAACAAAAAAAAAAAACAGAAAATGTCAACCCTACAGCTTTATGAACTTAGAGCATAGTATTGATGATTATAATTATGTGATTTTTTGTGATGCCAATTTACTAATTATATGTTAAACTTAGATGAAAAACTGATCTGTGTTTTAAATAATAACGAATACACAACGTGCAAATAATTTATAATATTTATAGGGAGGAAATTTTATCTGTGATTTGATGCAATACTTACTTTAAGAATTAAAATTAAGGGAATAAAAATAGTAATTTCCACATCAACAAGCTGGTTCATTTAATATAGTCACAAGGTGCATTTAATACATATTTTTAATTAGCCCCCAAAACTTTTGAACGCGACTGTACGGACAACAGCTTAGGTATAATACGTCCAATAAAGAAGGTCATCGATATGAATGAATCAGTCGCTTTTTAGTAGTAATTGGAATTTGGTCGGATAACCAGCCGTTGTTTACGTATTTTGTTTTTTTTGTTAATATTATGTTAATGCGAAACATTCCAAGCTGAATATTTTCACCATATATTTTTGACTAAAGGCACACGATTTTGGTTCACACCTACACATCTGGGATTGAGCCGGTTCCTTGTATTTTACCGTCAAAGTTAAGACACCATCGTTTTGACTTTTAGCAAGATTATTCAAAAACGCATGCATGAACAGTTTTGAAACTTTGTACGGTTATTAATAGCGTCAAGAAGGACCGAATACAGTTTTCAGCGAACTTGTGCCTTGTCTCATTTAGGCGCTGCGATGTTTTTTCGGGTTTTCATAAAACCGCGATAACTGGAAAACTATACATACCTATTTTCTTAAATCTAATTGGGGCACTAAGGGGCACACATTAAGAGCTACTCGTGTATGTTTATTCTACAGGGGCACATGCTATGGTTTTAGAGATATACGATTCATCAAAACGTTACTTCAGCAGGAAATGCAATATCTCGAAAACCTGAAGGGGCACAGATTTTATTTTTGGGGGCACATTTTGGCACACATATAAGCTCTCTGGCCATGCACAATTTTTCTCTCTCCGATTATTCGTTTAGAATTTTCCTGCTAGAAAAACGTTACCCCAGCAAGAATCGTTTTTTCCGTTTTTCTCCAAAACGACAGGGGGCACACATTTTTTATGTGGGGGCACATTTACAGCAGATAAGGCACACATTATACGTTCTACTCATATAACTCTAGGAGACACTTTCTTGCTAGGGTAACGTACACACGCCAGTAATATCACTTTCTATCCATTAAAAATATAAACTCGACATTCACTTATTTACTTACTAACTACTTTAGTTTACACAAAGTTGACGTCACGTTATAAAAAGTCATCGTTAGAAGCGTTTTGGCGGTAAATTCAAAACAACGAAAAAAACATTGGTTTAAATAATGGATAGAAACCAATTTACTTTTATTTTTCTGTTAAATATCTCGTTCCAATCTTCAAATTAGAACAGTTTTTGAAAAATACCCTATTGGCGAAATGTGGATACACCACGGGGTACACTATAGGTACGCCTCCGTGATCTTATGTTCAAGTAATAATCATAAATTAGTATCAGTCATTCAGATTTTTTTTTAGTTCTTGAATAATATTGTTAAAAATCATCCTCATCATCAGCCTATAATGTTCCCGCTGGGACACAGGCCTCATCTCCGTGAGAGGGATTGGGCCGTTATCCACCACGCGGGCCCAGTGCGGGTTGGTAGATGTCACATGTCTACGATTTTTTTTTCTAGGACATGCCGGTTTCTTCACGATGTTGTTAAAAATGAAAACAGAAAATTCAATAATTTTTTTTTATTAATAGTCAAATATTATGTACAGAGGCCAGCACATCAAGCTACCCCAATCTGTCAAATTTCTTTGATAGTTTTTCAACTTTATGACAAAACAATAAGGTTCATATTCAATTGGGAAAATTTCACAGTTTGGGATAGCTTGACCTGCTGGCGTCTGTACATACATCTAAAGAGGCAACAATTTATAATATCACATCAATAAATAGAATTTTATCAAGCAGAATACGAGGTTCGCAATAATGACAAAAGGTAGGTAAGTAGAAAGAAAGCCAGTTATAATACGGTATTTTCCAATTTATTAAAAATTATTTCAATTTGAAGATTAGGACCAAATATGTGACAGAAAAATAAAACATGGTATTACAGGTGCGCGGTGTGCAAATACTTCTAAAACTGCGCCACACAAAGTATTTGTACCGGTGCCGTTTACACAAAGCTGACGTCACGTGTGGTCACGTGATAAAAGAAAAATCGTAAGGAGCTTTTTGGCGGTAAATTCCAAGCAACGAAAAATGTATTTGATTTTGATGGTTTTTAATTGAGATAATGGGTATGGATCAATTTATTTTTATTTTTCTATTACATTTATCGAAATAAATGTCCAAATGTTTCCAATCTTCCAATTATAATAGTCTTTAATAAATTGGAAAATACCCTATTGCAAAGTTTTACGCAATATTCAAACAAGTGTCTGGTGAATATGAACACATTAGATGAAAGTTGATTTTCTTCTCATTCTCAAGTGAATAAACAACACTATAACGATTTTGACCCTTCACTGAACTCAAGCATAGTTCACGGTGATTGTTATTGCCGGATTACCGCCATGGGATCTGGAGGCAAAGGTCCTCGCGCAAATATGGGAGTGGCGCGAGGAGGCCAAACGCCGGGGCGTAACTCCGCTGCCGCGGGAAATCGCGGCACAGCGGACAGAGCTCCGGCGGGATCTCATGGTGACATGGAGAGAGCGATTGTCGCAACCCAGTGCTGGGCACGCCACGATTGCGGCGGTAAGTCCCCTCTTTGAGGAGTGGTTTGAGAGGCGACATGGCGTCCTCACCTTCCGCCTGACGCAGGTCCTCACCGGACGCGGTTGTTTCGGGAGGTTCCTGTTTCGGATAGGGCGGGAGGAAACGCCCGGGTGTTTCCACTGCGAAGATCGCCCTGAGGACACGGTGGAGCACACGGTGGCGGTCTGCCCTGCTTGGGCGGAGCACCGCCGTGTCCTCGTGGAGGCGATCGGCGGCGGCGATCTCTCGCGTCCGGCCCTGGTCCAGGCCATGGTACGGAGCGAGAGGGAATGGGGAGCCGTCACCTCCTTCAGCGAAGCAGTGATGCTCGCGAAAAGGGAGGCGGCGCACGTGAGGGAGAGGCAGCATATGCGCCCTCGCGACCCCAGCCGCCGCAGGATACGGAGACGCCCTGGGCGTCGGGAATCCCAGGCCGATTTCCGGCCACCGTAGGCATGGGCTTGCGGACGGCGAGTAATGGGTAGCTCGCTGTCCGGTAAGGACCAAGCCCAAGTCGACGGCGCGTTGTGTTCCACGCGCGCCTCAAAGAGATGTCAGCACAAAAAGTGATGGGACCCGCAAGGGTCGATGCCTGCCAGGGGTGCGGGTTTGTTCGAAAGAGACACCACAGCCCCTGGCTTAAGGGCTACTGAAGGAACACGGGTGGGTTTTAGTCAGTAAAAGTCTGACACGCCCTCCTGCTCCACCCAGAGCGGGAGAAGTTATTTGATGATTTCCCACCCAAAAAAAAAAAAAAAAAAAAACGGTGATTGTTAACTTCGCTGACTAACAAAGATCAAACTTGCGGTAGTTGAAATGAAGTTGAAAATAAATAAACTTCCATTACTCCAAGAGATCAGCAGCGCAGAAGTTACGCGGTTAAAGTTATTTATTATCGACATTATTTTAAGGGACACAATGTTGATATTTGTTAGACAGGGTAAACTGCACTTTGCTGCACCGGCACTATTTGGTATTAAAATGTAGCTTGCTGACTTCTTCTCTTATAATAATTAGGTATTTAACTTATGGAACAACATTTACAGCAAATTAAATACTAACTAAAGAGTACAATCATTATTGTTAAATTTATGGTGACACCTACTTACGTGGAATTCCATTAGTAAGTAACATAATTTTGTAAATTTTAGTGTTGTGCATAGCACAAGCAATAAACACATCACAGTCTATGGAGACTGTGATGTGTTTATTGCTTGTGCTATGCACGTTAGTGTGGGGTGATATACGCGTGTTTGTACCGTAAAAACATAAGTTAGTGTGACCCTCCTTCAGGCTGACTACTACGGGCGAGTTTGACTAATGAGGATTTAATAAATTCGTAAGTATCCCGAGAGTGTCATACTGAGTCAGATGACTTATGAAGTCATCATTCCATTCCATCTAAAATTTAGATAAATGTATGAGCGTCCATAAAATTGAATGGAACTTTAATACAAAAATAATCGGCATTGGACAAAACTTAGAGCGATAATTATCATTTTTTAATGAGTTGGTTAACAAATTACTGAATAATTAGCAAACTTTCTGCAAATGCTATTTAATAGCTCACTATCATAAGCGGCAATCGCGCTTGCGCGTTCAATAAATATTTCGTGTGGTGCTATGAAAGCGTATGCGCGGCTGACCGCATTAGTGCAGCGTTTACTACTTTGTCCAAGTGCGGCACAACGCTTCTGTGAGTTTGAAAATTTTCGAGTTTTACGGCAGTCATAACAATTATGCTACAAGTAAAAGGTGCTCCACAAAACACTTGTTTTTGTAACAAATTTTTGTCAGATAATTTGCTTTTGGTCATCATTTCTCGCCGAACCGCCAAACGGCTGTGCCTTCCGCTGGAGTTACCCCACGGAGTTAATACAAAGGGTTGGTACTTTGTATTTGCTCCGTGAGTTACCCACGCCCAAAGGGAAAGGTGTGGTAAAAAAAAAAAAAATTAAAGCCTTGTATTTTTTATTGCACGCTCGCAAATCAATGTCAGTAATTAGCTACTACGATTCGGAAAGCGAGTTGTGGTGGGTACACCACGAACGATTTTTATTCCACCCTGACACTGTTACACATTTCATAATGTAACAACCGAATATCGTGTGTAACAATCGAAATGACTTGTGTGTCACTTGTGTGACACCTTTACCGACCCGAGTTTTACGATGTTTTCGAAACAATAGAGATGCACTATGAACGCACAGGAGCGGTACGGCCACGTCCCACCGCTCTCGAAGAAAGTTATGTAAATTGTATGGACGCGCAAACGCAGTGCGAGCACATGGTAATCAACCGAAAAACGCGCAGGTCGCGCCTATTGCGGGCAATTTTTACCGTCGTTTTTTTTTAAATAAATTAAACTATACATGTAATACTTCAGTTGGCAACTAAATCTACAGCAGTAATATCTGTGACATTTCGTTTAACAATATCAATAATCGCAATCTTAAAACTGCACAGTGATAAGCTGATTACTACATATCTTAGTACCTATTTTGTAATTTCATTAACTGTGAATTAACACACTAGTGTTCGTATGTACCATACTTAATAACCTACATTTAAAACCTTTTTCATAATGACGACTGTTCTTTAAAAAAAACACCTTTTGTACTTTATTATTTTTGTAACACACTTTAAACATAAATAAGCATACAAAAATAATTGTAACTTATTAAATTAAAATAAGATTTCATCAAATGCACCACACAGATAAATTCGGTATCAAAAATTAGGTACCACGCACTATGCATACATAAATAAATACATTTTTTCTTAAGAAAAGTACGAACATCGACATGAAATACATACATACATTGGAAAAAGCCTTCTACATTTACACACAAATGTAGTATTATTTATTAGGGCCACGATTTAATTCAACATCATACAATGGAATAATCTCATTCACGAATACTATAGAAATTCAACGGACGTAGGTATGATTTACATTTACTGAAAGAAGAAAATTTGGTAAGTTTCGAATTAAGGGTACTTAAAATGATACTGTGTTACATTGCTTTTCAATACTATTTTCCAAGTTCTGATTTGAAGCAATTAAAAAAAAAAAATATTGTCGTGTATTGGACCCTTAAAACTACTAAAAAAGCACACCACGACGAGTGTATGCTCTACAGACACACATTTATAGTTTTATAATATCTCGATTTAAAATCAGATATATAGTGCTTTAAGCTTTATAAGTATAATGTTAAGTACACAGACATCTTTTGAAAAAGAAGGGCTCTTGGTAAGTTTATAGACAACAGAAAAATCGTTTAGTTAATATTAATTTTGGTCCACGCAAAAGGATCTTCTTTGAGGTCCTTCTTGTGCAATGTCTTGCCTTGTTGCATGAACTCCGCGAATTGAGCAACAACTGGATCTCTCATACACGAAGCTACTGCAATCACTCTATCCGACTCATCAAAGAAGAATATGACAAACTTCAGGCCTTCTACGTCTCCTTCTACCTGAGTACTTGCTGATTTACCGCAACCAGCGTAGCGGATAGACTTCCCGTACAGCATGGTCCAGAAGAACGGAACTGTCTTCAAGGGAGTTTCTTTCTTTACTATATTTAAAGCGGCCACTCGACCATGGTATTGAGCTAGACCAATATGTCCTATGTTCATATGTTTGTTACCATGGGCAAAAACGGGTGCGAGGGCGATATCTCCGCCTGCGTACACATTTTTTATATTGGTTTCGAGCTTATCATCCACATTGACCGCACCATTTCCTTCCATTGATATTCCACTATCCTTTAAGAAACCTGTGTTGAATGTTGTTCCCACACCCATTATCAGCATGTCAGCAGGAAGTGTGGTCCCATTGGCCAATTCTACCGATTTTATGACACCATTCTCGCCGTTACATTTCACTATTGTAGTTTCAAACTGGAACTTGACGCCCTTATCTTCAAATAACTTCTGTAGGCTACGACCAATTTCATTACCGAATATCGAGCCAAGTGGTGATGTGTCCTTGCCAACAACAGTCATTGACTTTGCTTTATCAGAGCAGGACGACGCGCTTTCTAAACCTATAAAACTCAAACCTAATACTACAACATCCTTATCTTTGTTAGTTCCTAGTGTGTTCAGGATGTTCACGGAATCATCAAAGTCTCGGACTGTGAAAATGTTTTGGAGATCGACACCTGGAATGTCTGGTACTCGTGGACTGGAGCCAGTTGCGATGTATAGTGCATTGTAACGTAGTTTGTTTCCATTACTTAAGTGTACAATTTTCTCTTCGGTGTCTACTTTAGTGGCATCGACGCCTTTTAGTACTTCGATATTAGCGTCTTCATAATACTGTTGAGACCTTGCTTGTAGTTTTTCGATGTCGGTGACTGTTCCTATCTTGGAGACCTTAACTCTGTCGTAGGGCAGGTAGTTTTCCCTGGCGACCATGGTGATGCGGCCCTTGAACCCCTCGCTGCGCAGGGTCTCGGCGCAGGTGGCGCCGGACGGGCCGCCGCCCACGACAACAGCCACTGAGCTGTCACACTGGGACGCCATGCCCATCTCTTTGATGCGTTTCTTCGACTTCAAGTCGCTGCGTTTAGCTCTTACCTGGAATTTGAAAATCATCAAATAAGACGGAGTTTATTTCATTTTAAGTTACCTCACCCAGCAGTGATGACAAAGACACGATCTGAATAAAGAAGCCTCGGAAAACCTAAATTTCCCACGGTTAAACATGGCATGGCTCTACAGCCTGGCGTGCATCAAATATGCAAATTATTTCATGGATTAGGAAAATGAACTCTGGGCGGTACATGGTAATTCATAATTCACTGAACTGCGTAAGCGTACCTACATACTATAAAATGTATTAATATAATTATAATCGCATTAAATATAATATTAGTAGTACCTACAAGACGGCGCAAAATCAAGCGTTACCATAAAAACGTCCACGTCCACGTAGTTATTTTAGGTATATCGTTTATGTTCGTTCAGATCCTCACGAGGTTCTTTTCTAGATTTGTAAGGTTATTACAAATCTAGAAGAGAACCTCATGAGGAACAACATATTTAAGGCAGAATTGTCATCCCAGTGCAAAATGTACTGAGCTAAAATAAATATCGACCCTGCATCTTATAGGTACGCGTTGGCATCATCGGTTCCACAGACCAATTGTTACTAAATACGGCCACAAATGCTACTAAAATCGGTAAACGTAGTATAGAATCTGGCAGCTAACAGGAAAAACCAGATACCAGCATCGATGAAAAAAAGAGTTTTTTTTTTGTCGGACATACCAATGCTCGGGGTAAGGCTCGGGGTATAGGAAGGCTAAAGGAAGTAACCTTAACTAATACGTAAGTAAGTAAGTAAAGGACCATGAAAACATAATAATTTACCTACTTTAATCAATTATAGGTAAAGTAATACCTACCTACATAAAAAGGTGAGTAAACTATGACATGACTGTAATGTATGTGCCTGGTGCTAAGCTAAGTGATTGCTCAGGGGAGTGACATTGAGTCACCATCCGGTAAGCTGTAATAATATAAGTTTAACGCAATATACAGAGCCAGCGGCTACGCTTGTAAACCAATTCTATAGAGTTGGTCAAGGTGAGTCAAGGTCAGCTACTTCTTAGATCACGCTTGTATTACATTATATACTTTATGATAAGTTTATTTGCGTAGGCGCAGCTGAGTTAAATTATGCTTTTCTTTTCAGTCCTAATATTTTACCTAGTCGGCTAGTCCACGAGTAAAGCCATTAGTGACATAATATTTATCGTTCACATATCGACACATGAAGAATACCAAAAAAGTGGGTGCCACTTTTTTAGTAATCTTCACAATAGGGTATTTTCCGATTTGATCAAAACTATTTTAATTTGAAGATAGGGACGTGACATGTGACGTCAACTTTGTGTAAACGGCACCGTTACAAATACTTAGTTTGGCGCCATTTTAGAAGTATTTAAGCACAGAGGCACCGCACACCAGTAATATCTCTTTCTATCCATTAAAAACTATAAACTCGACATTCCCTTATTTACTAACTACTTTCGTTCACACAAAGTTGGCGTCACGTGATAAAAAGTCATCGTAGCGTTTGAAGCGTTTTGACGGTAAATTCAAAACAACGAAAAATCAATTTTTAATTGAGAAAATGGATAAAAATCAATTTATTTTTATTTTTCTGTTAAATATCTCGTTCCAATCTTCAAATTAGAAAAGTTTTTGAAAAATTGGAAAATACCTTATTATGCTGCAATTAGGTACTTACTACAGTTTATTGTGTAAGCAAAATGCCTGTATCGGCTCAACCACACACTAACAGTACCCAATTTAAATTTAAATAGAAGACTTTAGATCTTCCTCAACGCGAATAGCTTGAAAAGTAAATTGTTTCTCATGCACTTTTCGATTTAAAATTAGCATGGAAGATACAGTTTTAACAAGACAAGTTTTATTTACCAGAAACTGCATACATAACCGTCATGTTTCCACATGACGGTAATGTATGCAGTTTAATTAAGAAGAAAACTATCGAATGATAGATAAGAGCTTGCTCATAGTTTTACAGGTATATAGAACTAGGTAATTGTATTTCAATACAATGTTTGCCTCTCATAAAAATGTGTTTCATAAGAGCTATAAATATAAAGCTTTATTACATTGACATTACGTATACGTAATATTATTATGTTTTGAGCAACATACTAGTCTTTTTTTCTTGAACTGTAGTCTAGGTTATAGGTACGGACGTTCCGATATAATATCTACGTTACGTTTGCCATAGCAAAATAAATGAGGTAAGCGCATTACTCACTAGCTAGACTCGTTAGTCACAAACTCACAATGACGCTATATTTGCAGGTTCTTTAACTACAAGAGACTGATTACTTTTGGATAAAGCAACCTTGCCTCCAATGAGGATAATGTAAAATGTAACATAGGTACAGACGAGTTGAAGTTTTGGCGTATACTAATTAATATAAATAAATATCATGCAATGCCTCAAGGTTAAGACGCAACTTCCTAATTTTTCATGGTTGAACTAGTTTTATATGTAAACGAAATAATTGGTTAACGCACAAATGATGCTGATAACTGATACGGACTAACTAGTCAGACACGTTGACGATTAATTAGGTATGTAAAAACCTGACACGTACGAGTTGGGCTCGTACGCTTAGCATAAGCATAACATGTCCAGCCTGTCATGTTCCCGGACTCTCAGGAGTGAGCCGCAATCCACCATACGGGCCAAGTGCGGGTTGGTGGATGTCTCACTATATCTTCGAATTGTTGGTTCTAGGACATACCGGTTTTCTCAAGGGATTTTCCTTCTCCGTTTTGAGAGCAGTGTTGATGAAATGAATTACACAAAGTCCTGGTTTTGAACCAACTACCTACAAACACGTGAGTCGGGGCCGCGGCCTTTACCACTGGGCCACCACTGCTCCCTAGCCAGACACGCTCACGATTAATTACGTAAAAACCTGTCACGTGCGAGTTGGGAATTCAATAGTGTTTCACTTCCAAAGTTATGTAACACAAATACAGTAAACAATGTAGGAGGAACCTAAATAATGTAACTAGCACATACAATATGAGTCCGAACGGACAAATTATATTAGCAGCCCTCGAGCAGTGCGAGAGCAGCAGCGCGAGAGCAGTGGTGGCCCAGTGGTAACGGCCGCGACTTACGAGTTGTAGGTCGTGAGTTCGAACCCAGACAGGCGCTTTACTTTGTGTAAATTATTTCATCACCACTGCTCTCAAAACGGTGAAGGAAAACATCGTGAGGAAACCGGCATGTCCTAGAACCAAAAATTCGAAGACATGTGACATCTTCCAACCTGCACTGGGCCCGCGTGGTGGATTGTGGCCCAATCCCTCTCACCGAGAGGAGGCCTGTGTCCCAGCAGTGGGAACATTATAGGCTGATGATGATGATGAACTAGCAGCCCTCCGCGGTTTCACCGGAGACAAGTATATCCAAGGGTTTTATCATCAAATAAATCCTCCCGCTCTGGGTGAAGCAGGAGGGCATGTCAGACTTTTACTGACTAAAACTAACACGTGTTCCCTCAGTAGCCTGTGTGCCAGGGGCAACGATATCTCTTTCGAACAACCCACACCCCTGGCAGGAGTATACAGGGTAAAATTTTATTAGTAAGCGTGACTCCGCAGAAAGAAAGAAGAAACAGAAGAAGAGAGAAGTAAAATGTTATAAGTGATACATGTCTTGTGTGGTGTGTGAAACAGTTATTGAGGTCTGGTATGTACTTACCACACTAGGTATTGTGGTAATTGCTTTGAATGAAACATTGCCTTTCTAAATCTCTGTGTCTCTCAGATATTGTTCATTGTCAAATCGTTGCAGAGAAAATCTACTGTGGCATGGATTTCATAACGGTTCCATTTAAACAATTATGGCAAGGAATACAAAAACGCAGTAGTAGAATCTCCAGCACCCTAATTGCGTACCTCACGATTAATCATAATCGGTTTCGTTTTGACAGTTCAACAATATTCATTGCGTTATTTACGTCGTTGAGCAGACACATTTTTCGAACATATGAAACAATGGTTTAACAATCCGTTTCAAAACGAAACAGATTATGATGAATCGTGAGTTACGCAATTAGGGTGCTGTTTGTTGAAATCTTTTAAAAATAAACTAAGAAAAACTATCAGCGGAACTGCCAGAGCAGTTAACGTGTTTTTATTTTGAAACTATAAAGACTGGGCGATTCTCTTTCATAGTAATCCGAGACCGCCAGCGGCAGCGTCGTCGGAAGCGTCGAAAGAATGATCGAATGCGAGTCGGACCACGCACAAAGAAGGGTTCTGTAGTTGGGATGAACAATTCTAAAGAACAAACTTAACATTGTAGTTAAAAACATATCCCCCATACATTCTAACTGCAAGTGTAAGTTGGTTGATTATGTGTTGTTAACTTGTAAAGCCCACCTAGCCGTCTTAGTTTTCTTTTAACTTCATTACAGATTTATCTTCGTTATCGAATGCATAATTATATCCAGAAACAACCATTCAGCTGGCACGAAACACACAAACTTGATTCAAATAAACATTAGCTTAATATTTCACAAACGAAAACTTTGTTTTCACAAGCCCGCAATCGTTTTGGAAGACCTATCACGATACCCACACCATGGGGTAGGCAAAATAAAGCTAAGACTACTATGAGTCTCTGAGCTAAACTGCGGACAGGCGCACGGACGGAAGACCAGAAGTACTTTGTTGAATAAAAATGAACCCAAAAAATGTACGTCGATGGGTATTTCTTTGGCCATAATAAGTTACGATTATGCAGCACAGGCCACAGGCAATCAGACATGATTCTGATTACTTATCGCCGATTACAAATCTTTTTTTCACAAATAATCATGCGCATGCACCGTATTATTGTTAGTATGCCCATTAAGTGATAAAAACACACGTTACACGGTCCGATCCGTGGAAATTGAAAAGAAGTTTTATCAGAGTCCTCGACCGATGTGTTGTCTGCAATTATGGGCTAGTCCACACTATCAGACGATAGCCATCATAAATATTATATCCGCATTTAAACTTCTGATAGCGGTAATTAAAAACTATACTAAAACTGTTGTCATTCAACGTTTACAATTAATTCGATTTCATGACATAATTAAGTATACTTATCAGCCTAAGCACCAATTAATTACCCAAGCAACTATTATTATGAGATAAGCCCTTTGTAGGCACGAAGCTGGAATAGGTACGAATACGACCGTTCGCGTCAGCAAAAAATATTTTCGCGTCCGTGTGTCAGAAATCTTTTTTCCAAAAATAACAACCGACTTCCAATAGACTTGAAGTCGATGATCAACTCACAGAGGGAACGGACAAAAAAGCCAGGATTTTATTTTGTTGAGCAGTATTTTCTATCATTAATTTGAAGTTCTATAAATTATTTCGCGTGCGTGTTGATATGGGACAAAGACATTACGTAATTGTGCGTCTGCGCACTGTATCCAAATCAGATACAGTAGAGATCTAATCCTAACATTAATGCACAAGTCCTCTCTCTCGTCTGTCGGGTGGTCGAATAATAATACAATAAAACAGATTTTAGTTGGCATAACCATTAGCGGTGCGTCTCTAAAATGTCCAAGGATGCGGTAATCATATATTTTAGGAAGAATGCTTTTAGCATCACAAATTCACAACAGTTATGGAATCCCACCACTGCTAGTCCGTCTACCGAAAGTTACAAGTCATGTCTCTGAATCTTAAACTAAGTATTTGAAGCATAAACTTGAAAAATAGAGCCTAATAGGTGTCCTTGGATGAAGTTGAACTTTAAATACTGATATTTGGAGAGAATGATTCTAGGGTCATCAGGTGGCAAGTGAAAGATCACTGAAGCTGGACCCAAAATGGAATAACGTCCCAGAAAGTGTTTGGAGACATCATCGGCCAGAGTTCAGAGGCAGAAGTACTTACAGGTTGAAGAGTATAAACCAACCCGCGCTGGGCCTGCGTGGTGGATTACGGCCCACTCCTTCTCATCGAGAGGAGGCCCACGCACAACGGACCGAATGGGAGTCTACGTGCGGAAAAGGGAGTCCTTTCATCATCATCATCGAGAGGAGGCCTGTGTCCTAGCAGTGGGAACATTATAGGCTTAGAGCAGAACAATATAAGGTAAATCCGTCACAGCAGGTAAGAAAAACCGCACCCTAATTGCGTAACAAACATCAGTCAGAATCAGCATTTTGAAGGATTTTGCTAATTTGTTGTTTCATATGCTTGCAAAATTGGCCTGCTTATCAACGTTAATAACTTGAAAGTCATTCGTACTGCTAGTGTTTTACACAATTACCTCGCAGGTTTTTAACAGCATGAGGAAAAATAGTCACGGTGTCTAAGAACAGACGAAGGCACATTAGGATTTGAAACAGCAAAATTCACAACTCATAAAATTCTTGTCGTCCGATTAAATACGAAGTTTTTGCATCAGCATTCAGCAAAGCCTAACATGCCCGAGGAGAAAATGAGATCATCTCTCGTCTTATTGCAAATATTTGAATATATTCCAACTTGAAACTAGACATGCGCAAAACAGTGCGTTTTAAAGTGATATAATATGACATTACATTTAGTATCGAGCAATGTTTCATTACACCATGACTCCAAACATGACGCGTAATGACGCGTCACGCGCGACGTCTATTGTAATGGAATGCTCGCGCATTTCGTATCGTATCGAGGAATTTTGGATTACACCATGACTCCAAATATGACGCGGAATGACGCGTCACGCGCGATGGCTATTATAATGAAATGCTTGCGTTGTAGAAGATATACATCATTACATGAGATACCGCAATATAATAGGATGTGATGTGACTTTGAATTATTGACCATGACTGTGAATATTGGCGTATTTAAAAATCGATTTCATGTACAATTATTGTTTCGTGGTTTCATTCGCAATGATTCTTATCGTCGCCATAATAACACAAGACATTTTCACTTAAAACTGATCACTTACGTTATAAAATCTATGTATTTACAGTTTTAAGTTATTTCTTTAAATATCACTCAATACCTCATTAAATAATAATGATGACACAGTCATAAACACAACGTTTGTTTTGTTTTATATCATGGCGTGCGCAGCAAAGCGTAATGTTAGGATCTGATACAGAGTCATGATTTAAAACATAGCGGCACAGGCAGTCCGCGTTGTCAATAAAACATAAACTTTCAAAAATCATCATCATCTGCCTAGCCTTTTCCCAACTATGTCGGGGTCGGCTTCCAGTCTAACCGAATGCAGCTGAATACCAGTATTTTACATGGAGCGACTGCCTATCTGACCTCCACAACCCAGTTACTGGGTAATACGATACCCTTGGTAAGACTGGTTGTCAGACTTTCGGGCTTCTGACGACCCGTAACGACTGTCAAAGATCCACAAATGACAGCCGGGACCAACAGCTTAACGTGCTTTCCGAAGCATGGAGGGGTCTTGGTATGTAAAGATGGTCACCCATCCACGGACCAACCGCGGCAAGCGTAGCTTAACCTGGCCGATCGACCCGTGCAGCTATTGTTATTTAGCCACATTAAAAAATACGGTTCTAAATAATAGTTCACTTATTTCGCTGCCAGTCGACCGGCAAGCGGCGCATGCTCCTTCTCACTTGCACACAGCACAGCGAAAATTACCGAGATATTACGATGTTTACGAACGCCGAACAGTGCGTCACGGCCGGCGCGTCATGTTTGAGAGTCATGTGTCATGCATAATTTGGTCGAGTCATGTGTAATGGTACATTACGCGGTCGGGTTATATGACGCGTAATGCAACACTCGCATTATTTACACAAGTCTACTTGAAACTCAGGAAGAACTAGGACAGCGAATACAGCAATGCTATTCTATTATAAGCTGCAAAAAATATGTAGATTTCGATATAAACATTGCGAGAGTGTTATGTAATTTGTGGATCAGTAAAGTGAAGAAAAAAAATTTGCCTTCTATTTGCAGTAATTTGTTTAGTTAAGCAGGTAAGGCAGCTAACATGCAGTTGTGGCAGATAAGATCAGTCACGGACTTAAGGAAGATAACAAACACGTTACTCATGAAATGTCTTTTTCGATTGGGCACTAAACTAGGCGTATTTAGGCCTAAATATATTGTAAGTGCGACAAATAATTAAATGTAACTTCAGCGTGAAATATAGATCTGGTACGAGTAGACAGTCTCTGTACTCTGTGTTAAAGCACACGCCTCTATCTTTTGCCACAAAGCATAAGGCAGACGCTAACAACCAGCGTGGTAATTGCGTAACACCCTATCAGCAGCAAAAGCTTCCATTTTTGACATTTCAACAACATTCATTGCGTTATTTACGTTGGTGAGCAGATACATTTTGAGAAAAAATGAAGCAATGGTTTAGCAATATTCTTCAAAAGGATTCTCTACTGATACCGTGTTACGCAATAAGGGTGCAGCTTTTTTATACTTGGTTGTAAGCCTCTGTCTGTAGCCACTACTCTGTCTATAATAATTGAGGTAATTCAGACGCCTGTCGTTGGCGCCACGAGCGCTTTCAGGGTCATGCTCTACAGAACTAAATGCCAGAACTGAGTAAGTTATGCACACCCGTCACGATTTGACATTTTTATTGTTAGGAGATTGTTGCATGATTTGAGCGCATCGACATACGCATGATAAGAATTACAAGTTTACTTGAAGAACAGCTCTCAAAAATCTTGCCTATTGTCAACGATTCAGTCGATACTAGATGGATATCAGTGCATCCTCGAGGTCAAGAATGACAAAGATCAAGGATCTATCTTACTTAGCCACAATTGTTTGATCCTGATCTGGTTGAAATTATTGTATCTTGGACCGATGGTGATTAGTCGTAGTCTATGTTTCACAATAGTAGACCGTCGCATAATGTGTTTCAATACTTTAATTTGATCAAAAATGGAGTCAAAATTATGTTTCACGACAACGAACAAGATTCGCAAACCTATTAATGAGGTAGGGACTCTTGACCCTACTTCATTACTACCCCAAAATTCGTCGAAATATTAGCATTGTTCTTGTGAGGAGAAAGGTCGAGCCTTGCGCATTCTTTCACCTTGTTCAATATGTACCAATATTTTGTATTCCTTGTGTATTACTGAAATGTTTTGTTTTTAAGGTTTAAGATTTATCGTGGATTTTTACTCGAACACCGCAGAAGGCAAACAACAGTCTAGGTAAAAAAAAGTGAATATTTGTCTTCATTTAGTCATGTCATGTATGACGCTAATTATATTGATCACGCGGCCCCAGTGCCCGACCTCTATTTCGCTCCGCTCGGGCGTTGCAACCTCCACCAACTTTGGACGACCGCGACATGTTTACTTTTATACATTTATTTATGTTCGTTTACAGCCTTTATGCTTTGCAAGCTGTTCTCAAAAATATACATAGGGTTTCTTCAGTATCGTGGATTCGTTTGCTTCTCTACTGCTAGTGGATACTCATATTTGGCTATACAAATTCTGTACGACTCAGGGACCTGTTGCGCAGAAGCCGACCTCGAAGCGAAGTTAAATTTTTAATGATATAATATACGTCTATGACCCATGTCTCCATGGTAAAGTAGCTGACAAACATATTTCTTACCTTAACTTCTCCCTTTTCCGTGACTGTAACTTGGTAGCAAGGTAACGAATCGAAGCCAGGAAAATCTTCAATGTCTCCAGTTTTGATGTTGAAGCAGGCTCCGTGCCAAGGGCAGCGGATTCTGCCATCTCCCAGCGCACCTGACACGAGCGGAGCACCATAATGGGTGCATGTAGTGCCTACTGCACTGAATTCGCCCTTTTGTTTCACAAGCAATACTTTGCCTTCTTCTCCAATTTCAAAAACCTTCATTTCATTGTCTTTGAGGTCATCTTCCCTGCAGACAACTGATTCAACATAGTTGTTGCTTGACTCCATCCGCGATATAGTTCCACCTGCTAGGAGACAAAAAAAACACATATGTACATATTTAGTGATCTACGCTATCATCCACAATTCGGTGGCTATTGGTGGCCGGCTGGTTGCCACAAGCAGCGGTCATTTAAACTAGTCAAGGCCATGGTGAAATTCTCGCTTGATGTCATAGCGAAAATAAAACGTTTAAAATTATATGGTTAGTTCTCAGACGTGACGTCCACGTTACTAGCTTATAAAAGCTGCCAAATGCGTGAAAAAAAAAGAGTAGGTACTCATATTATGTGTTCCTCGATAGTAATGCCGGGGCCACACCAACGGGAAAAGCCGCCGCCGTTGATTATCGCGATGATGGTCGTTAGCCGTAGGTGTAACCACAACTTATCGCGGTAATTTTACAACGGCATTCACATTGCTATTTGACGTTAGGCGATAACTCGGGTGGCGGTCAAGTGTGGCCACTGAATTTATCGCTTTAATTATCGGAATCTTTACCGCGTTGTTTATCGCGATGATGGGTATTGACGTTGACCGTTAGTATGGCCCCAGCATAAGGAATATATACTATTTATGCTATAATAGTCTGTTTTATTGTAGTTTAGTTTAGTTGAGTTTAGTATATTGTTTAGTTTATTTCAAAGCAACAAGATATTCTGATCAATGCTATGTATGCCGTAATTTTCATGTACTTATGTCCTTTATTTATTGCTGTGCTCTTTTAAAATAAATAAATTTAATAACGCCTATTTTGAATAGGGTATTTTCCAATTTAATAAAATCTGTTTTAATTTCAAGATTGGGACGGTAAATTTAACAGAAAAATAAAAATAAATGTATAAATATCCAATTTCTCGATTTAAAAACTATTAAACCAAACAAATTTTTCGTTGTTTTTAATTTACCGCCAAAATGCTCCTCACGATGACTTTTTAAAACGTGACAACGTGACGTCAGTTTTGTGTAAACGGCCCCGGTACAAATAATTAGTTTGGCGCAGTTTTAGAAGTATTTGTGCACAGAGGCACCGCACGCCAGTAATATCACTTTATATGCATTAAAAATCTTGTTAATTCTAAACTCGACATTCACTTGTTTACGTAATAACTACTTTAGTTTACACAAAGTTGACGTCACGTGATAAAAAGTCATCGTAAGGAGCGTTTTGGCGTAAATTTAAAATTACGAAAAATAATTTTAATCGTTTTTTATTGAGAAAATAGAATAGATCTATTTACTTTTCTGTTACATAATTCGTCCCGATCTTCAAATAAGAATAGTTTTTAATAAATTGGCAAAATACCCTATTGTATCACGACTACTACTCCACGACGCGGGACGCATTATGCCGCGTGCCAAAAGGTGGTGATAGGAAATATTTACCACACCCGAGGTGGTTGAAGAACGTCGTGTGGTTTCCATATGTAAAGGTCTGCTGACAGACACATTTGTACCCCCCAGGGCAGACGATGCCCAAGAGAAAAATCACCAGAAAACTAGGCAGTAATTTGCGAAAGCAGCCGTAATTAAGTTTTTGAGAATGGCAAGAAATGCCAAAACCGCTTCTACTAGAAAAATAAACGTGTGAGTTAGTAGCAAGATCCGATACACCTCAGATCGGGTTTCCAGCCGACTAATTTCGGGAATTGAAGGGAGTTTTTTTTTTTTGAGGTTGGGTAATGTTTGCTTATGTCCAGCAGTGGACGTCTTTCGGCTGAAATGATGATGATGATGGGTAATAGTGAAATGACTTCTCCCGCTCTGGATAGAGAGCAGGAGGGCGTGTCAGACTTTTACTGACTAAAACCCACCCGTGTTCCCTCAGTTGCCTGTGTGCCAGGGGCGACGGTGTCTCTTTCGAACAACCCGCACCCCTGGCAGGCATCGGCCCTTGCGGACGCCTCGGTCACCCTGCGACGGGTCAGCACAGTGGCCTCGCCGCCTATCATTTTTCGGCCGCAGGAGAAGGGAGCGGCCAACGCTATACCGACACTCCTCTTCGCCTACGGCCCCACCGTGTCCGCCATAAAACGGTGGCGGCCCCGTCCAGGCCACGGAAGGGACGAGCGCTACTCAAAAGTACCGGCACTCTTCCTTCTCCGCAGCCTGTAACCCTCAGCCGCGATGCCTCCCATTCGACATCGCGGCCCACCGCAACCTACTTTTTGGCCGCTATGTCATCGGCTTGAAGGCAAAAGCCCTGACGAGCGGCCCCCACCTTTGGGTTCCTCTTGGCTTCACCGTGGCTGGGAGACCACACTTACTGAGCCCCCCCGCAACGACAATACGGGAACCTACTCGGGGGGGATTGACGGGAGATCATGTTGGTCTTTCATCATCGTCATCAAGCGGTAGTCCGCTCAGTTGGTGGTGTGCCTATGCAAGTGTTGCTTGCAACATAATTGGATCATGATATGCTTGATCTTAATTGACTGATTCTAAGCACAAGGCGGTTTTTACACGCCGTCGACGCGCGCAGCCTCGCTGCAACGAGCGCTGCAATTTCAAGGAAGAAAACATAATGTGCTCCAGCAGGCTTAGCACGAGAACCATAGAGAAGCGTTTTGTCAACAGAAGAGTAAACAAAAATGACGTTTCCGTGTAGACAATTGACAGTTTTGTACCGAGAAATGTAGACAAGCTATTTCTATTCTAAGGTAGAGTAGAAATAGAAAGCGTCATGCTAAGCCTGCAGAAACAGGAAGAAAGTAAAGAAAGCCTCCACATCATTGTAACAGAGGCAGCCAATGTGATTGGCACCCTGATGAGTGGCAATGAAATATAATATTTATTTCGTACAAATAACAAAAACAACAGTACCACAATAATACACTTGATTTTATAAGTTGTATTACCAAGGACAGTTTCATTAAAAAAAAAAGATATTAGGACATCCACTTACTTTACTTAAAGGCTAAACCATTGCATCTGTACCAAAATAAACCAAATTGGGGAATTTTGTTTAGAATTTTTAGTCCCCAGTTTTTTTATAATTTTTTTTTTTTTTTTTTTTAAAAACGTTGCCCCACACTAGGAATTTCTCCTGTATTGTGGGTGCGTTTACAAACATTTAAACTCACATACACAAACAGCCAGAGCCGGAACAACTACTTGTAGGTCATACAAATATTTGTTCCGTGCGGGAATCGAACCCGCGACACGCAGCGCAGCAGTCAATCGCATAACCACTGCGCCAACCGTGCCGACAAATAGCACCAAGATAATGTTTTAGCTCTTATCAAGAATTAACTTTGGCTGGCAGTAACCTATTAGCTTTAAGCATATTCTGTTGTATTAACAATTTATCTGGCAAACTTGTCCCACAAACACCATGTCCAACAGTGGACTGGGATAGGATGAGTTGATTGAGTTTAGTGTTTATTAAACCAACTGTTGGACTTTATGTATGGTAAGTTACTGTAGGTTAGTAATTAAATCATACAGTTTAATAGCTAAATTGATTTATAGCACACATAAGCATGAAGATAAATGGATCAGTAATTAAATACAAAATACTAAAATTTTACTTTTAATTATATTAAATGATGAAGTTAGATTTTAGTATTTATTTATTTATTAATATTTGCTTTATTTTATACCACTAAACATACAATGGGATTGTAATGCAATTACAGAAGTTAAACTTACTGTTTTTCTGATCGAGTAGGTAACATGGTAGGGTTTTTTTTTTTTTTTTTTTTTGGGTGGGAAATCATCAAATGACTTCTCCTGCTGAGTAGAGCAGGAGGGTGTGTCAGACTTTTACTGACTAAAACCCACCCGTGTTCCCTCAGTAGCCCGTATGCCAGGGGCCGTGGTATCTCTTTCGAACAAACCCGCACCCCTGGCAGGCATCGGCCCTTGCGGACCCCACCAGTGGTTGCTGACATCTTTGACGGCGCGCGTGAGGAACACAACGCGCCGTCCCGTCTACCACTTTTCGGCCGCAGAGGATAGGGAGAGCGGCTGACGCTATACCGACACTCCTCTTCCCCTGCGGCCCCACCGCGTCCGCCATCAAACGGTGGCGGCCCCGTCCAGGCCACGGAAGGGAAGAGCGCTGCTCAGAAGCACCGGCACTCCTCCTCTGCCGCAGCCTGTAACCCTCAGCCGCGATGCCTCCCATTCGACATCGCGGCCCACCTCAGTTGCGGTGCACCTCACCGCAACCTACTTTTTGGCCGCTACGTCACTGGCTTGAAGGCAAAAGCCCTGACGAGCGGCCCCACCGTTGGGTTCCTCTTGGCTTCACCGTGGATGGGAGACCACGGTTACTAAGGCCCCCCGCAACGACAATGCGGGAACCCACTCGGGGGGAACATGGTAGGGTGGAATTTTAATTTGAAACTGATCAATGAAATAACCACTGCACAAGATTTAATTTTTATTTCTTAAGGTTGAAAGGCAGAAAGCTTCTAGCAACTTGTCTGTTGGACGAGGAGAGCAAGGATGAGGGACCATGCAGTTTTAAAAATCGAGATAATTATTAAAATACATTTTAGTAACTCATAATAGGTATTTTGATGCCAGTTGCTTAAAAATTATGGAGTTATTATAATGTATTTTTACTTTTCTTTTTTGTATCTAATGTTACTTACTGTTTCCGGGACCAGTAGGACACTGACCACTGTTAGGGGAATAACATCTTGAATTTGAGCTGCCCATTGTGCTGGACAAAAATGAGCCTAGAACAAAATTAACAGTTCGATTTTAAACTACTTTTTGATAGTGAAACAGCTATTTCTTATCAAGATCGAAAGAAACTTCTCAACTCTTCTCACACAATTTCATAAAACCAAAAACACGGACTCGTTAGTATTGAAATCAAGTAAATTCTTTTAAAAATTATTAAATTGTGAAAGGTTTTACCTTGGACAAAACGTCTAGCGACCCTGCTAACCAAAACGTAACTTTGACGGAGAACCGGGAGAACCATTGTTTTTTTTAATTTTGCCAATCTCATGAATCATTTCGTTCATTCGTTCCAAAGCAATGTTGCCAATACAAACAAAATAGAGTCGTCACGTCATGTCAAACATTGATATCCGAAACTGTATCCGAAACAGTTGGCTGGACGTAATGCTAGCGTAGGTTCCCCCTCCCCCACAACCCCAAAGAAAACGATGATATCGTGTGTGAGTTGTGCGACAAGGCATTCAAAACTAGCTGAGAAATCAAACAGATTTGGCAATTTATTTATTTACAATTTATTTTTTCCCTTTTTTTTTCAGAAAAGAGAAACCCTTTTTTGTGATGGTGGGAAATCGTGAAATAACTTCTCCCGTTCTGGGTCGAGTGGGAGGGCTTGCCGTCTGACAAGCCCGATGACTTTTTACTGACTAAAACCCACCCGTATTCCCACAGGGCACAGTTGCCTATGTACATACCAGGGGCCATGCCACCACGGTATCTGCTATCTCTTTCGAACAAGCCGCATCCGGGGCAGACTCGCAACGCTGCTGTTACTTATGGTGTATGTGCTTAGGATTGTACAGAGGCCAGCACATCAAGCTACCCTAATCTGTCAAATTACTTTGATAGTTTTTCAACTTTATTCCAAAGGAATAAGGTTTATGTTCCATTGGGAAAATTTGACAGTTTGGGATAGCTTGACCTGCGCTGGCGACTGTATTTGGACTTTGAAATGAACAGGGCCTAGAGACAAAACACATTTCTGTTAGCGTTCAAACGACGTAACCTTTCCGCAGGTAATGTCATTGCCATACATTTTGGCGTGGCGTTTGGCGTGAACGCTAACAGAAATGTTTTTTGTCTAGACCTGCGGACCATGTTTGTTGGGCTGAGTTTACACTTCCATTGTTTATGGCTTTAGTAGTCGATTATTTGACGTTTTAATCACTGATTTTATACTTTTGACAAGTCCAAGAGACCACTATAAATTGATAAAGATTTTCTCGATTTCTTTTCTGTGATGAGTGAACGAATTTAAATTGATATGTTGGATCGACGACAGACGTGGCTGGCAGGGAAATTATATTATGTTTTTCTAATTTAAATTGTGTTACTAAGAAAAAAATGTCGGATGCCATCGTAGCCAAGGGTCAGCCCATACCCGGAGATCCTGAAAAAAAGGGTTGGCTATTCAAGTGGACAAATTATTTGAAGGGTTATCAACGAAGATGGTTCGTGTTGTCGAATGGACTGTTGTCGTATTACAGGTAATTTCTTATTATGTTCTTGTGTACCTTCTAGCTATCTTAATCATGAAGAGGCAAGAAGATGAGAGGATCACCTTACAGTAATCACCAAAGTTTTACCTACCGACAGGTTTATTTTATTTCTTGTAGTATGACGCAGTGTTTTTGCAGTATTTATAATTGGTTTTCTTCTGCCAGAGGAGTTATTCAACAATGCAATTCATTCAAAAAAAAAAAAAGTTAATAAGGCACCTCAACATAGTTGAAAATGTAAGAATTCTATACATACACACAGTAGTATGTACTTTATTTTATGTATGCTGACATTGACAGTAGATATGTTGCATTGTACATAATTTTGGTTCCAGTGATAGGCAAATTGTTCATAGACGCTATGCTCCTTTGACCAGTTCATACTTCCTACATTAAAAAAAAAAAACAAGGTACAATATTATCTATTTTCCCTATATATATTCTACTATGTTATTGTTTTTCAAGGTGAGCAAGTTTTTTACTGCTCACAATATTAATGAGCACTCTGTAAGATGTTTTCTGAGCCTAACATGTAAATTAGTTCTAATTAGATACTTTTCACATGGTTTGTTGATGATCTTCATAATACAGACTCAAATGGATATTTTATGTACTACTTTTAATACTAGATTTTTTATGGCATTAAAATTAAAATTTTAATTCTAGTGAGTTAGTCACTTAGTCAACATTATTTAGTAAATAACTAAGTATCAATCATTAATAAACCTGCACTTTCCATTAATATTACTAGTAAAAACAGAAAAATATAAATAAATAACGTGAAGTTATCTGATAACCAGGGTGATAAAATCAGTGATTGTTTACATTCTTGATAAAATCAGAACATTTAAATGTATTGTGAATTATAATAGGTTTTTTAATATCCAGTTTTACCTATCTCTATATGAGGTCAGTAAAATTATAGCTCTCGGTTAAACTTATTTCATTTATAACAATCCATGAATCTGATGTGATTTCCAATCAACAAATTCGTAAGAACCACAAGAACATCTTTCGTTATAATAAATATCTGAATGACCGAGCGTTGCTCGAATTTGTTTTTTTTTGTTTCACAATTTCTAAAAAGGAAACCTAGCTAGATCGATTTATCGCCCCCGAAAACCCCTGCATACTAAATTTCATAAATATTGTTGGAGCTATTTCCGAGATTATACAAGAATTGCTTGTTTAAAGGTATTAGATAGGCTTCCAGACTGTATTTCGGCCATGGTGGTCAATGGAGACTAGTTTTTCGGCGCAGGAGATATTATAGTACACAAGACACAGATGCACTCTCATAGTCTGATGGGATAGGCAGGAGAAAATCCGACACAACCAGAGAGAGAGATGGGCGTAGGAGCAACAGCTTTCCAATGCACGAGGGTATTGCACTGCCAACTTTGAAACTCTGGAATGTTATTAAAAAAAATCCAATGGAAAAACCTAATACCTAATACATGGCATAAAATGTTTTAAAGTGTAGAAAAGAAAGGAATCAGGTTCTTCCTTTTATTGAAGTTCAAAAGTGTCTTTAAATAGCCTACTTGAAATAAATGATCTGACTTTGACTCTTACCTTAAGCTAAAGACTATGATTTACATGGCAATAACTATTAACTTTAATTATTTCAGAAATCAAGCAGAGATGGCTCACACCTGTCGGGGCACAATTTCTCTGCTAGGTGCCCTTATCCACACCGCAGACTCCTGCACCTTCGTAATCAGTAACGGAGGCACGCAGACCTTCCACATAAGAGCTCACGATGAAGTGGAACGACAAAGTTGGGTCACTGCTTTGGAGCTGGCCAAGGCGAAAGCAATGTAAGGGATCTTTTCAGTTTTTGTACATTCAATTGCTTGGTGATACTGAGATGTCATATTGACCACAATTGTTAATAATTGCGCAATTAAAGGTTCCGCCAAATGGCGCGAAGCGAGGCATGCGTCGCCGCACTACACATGCAATTATCACTGCATTTAGACGAAGACTAATAAATACTAAATAAAGTCTGAGCTCATATTGGATACCACGAAAGGGCCTTACAAGGCAAGGCATGTCCATCACTATTTCCATTGATGTTATCCAATTAACATAATGTTAATCAAAAACACCCCTAACTAGTTTGTGGTAGAGTGCGCGCCGGAAATGCCCTGTCTGGACGCGGCTTATCAGTGGCAGCTGCTCAAAATTATGCCTAATCAATAACAAACTCATATCATCACTTGTTGCATATCACTAGGCGAGCACCAAATATCGTCATTGGCCACCTGTTTGATATGAGTATAGAAAAGTCAACAAAATGATAAAAAATCGTTTGTTTAAATCCTTTGCATGCCAAAGAGGCATTATTATGCTGCATTGCCTAATATCTAATGCTACAACAACCTATGTACCTGTTATCTACAAAGATAATGAATTTATTTGCCACCCAATGAATGAATGTGTTGAGTTGTCACCTAATCTGCTTAGCACCAAAACATTGTGAAATCACAGAACTTATTTCTCACCAGTCGAGCACAAGAATCAGATGACGATGAGGACCAGATGTCGACAGGTGTCGTAGCCGCGGGGGGTGGTGAGGGGGAAGGAGAGGACGCGGGCGGGATCGCAAGAGAACTGGCAGCTAGGTTCCATGACCTGCGAACTTGTTCTGAACTCGTGGCGAGGCACGGTGCAGCTCTACAGAGGTCTCTTGTGGACTTGGAGATCCCACCTACGGATACTACGAAACAAGTCTCAGAGAGGGCAACGCTCTTTAGAATATCATGCAATGCTATGATGAATGTAAGTTTGCTTCGGCTTAGTAACACCCTTTATACAAATTGCGCTTTGATACACATAGCCATAGGTTAATATTGCACTCATGCGTCGCATCGATGCCCTGAACCCTGATCAAAGCAAAATCATTTCATTTTTCTTCAATCAATATACAATATTAACCCCGATAGACGTCGAATTGAGCACAGTGCAAATAGTTCGGTTTGGTGCAATAGCACATATCGATCGTCGCAACGTTGAAAGGTCTACAGGGTCAAATAGTATTTGAAATCAATACCCAACACGTGGGTGAAGTATTGCCACCTAATTTAATTTGACCCTGTACAATCAACGTTGATCAACGTTGTCGATCGTGTGGGACCCGTCGATGCAATAAAGAAATTCAGCATGAGTTTATTCTGTTTCTATATCAACTTATTGTATCGAATTCATAAACATAAGTAATACTAATAAGGGAAATACTCAACATGGTATCATCAAATACGGTAAGTTGTAATAATTGTATAACAATTGATTAAAATCGTATGTTGATAAAAACTTTTTTCAAAAAGTTTTTATTTTCCACTTTTAGTAATATGTAATACCTACACCAATTCGAAATTTCATCATCCTTGGAGTATTCTCAAAGTAAATCAAATCAAAACATTGCATATTTATACGATAGCAGCAATCGCGGTTGACTTGCTGTCATTTTTAGAGAGTTTCTTTGTCTGTCTCCGAAACTCATCATCAGATCTATATGAAATTTAAATGGGACTTTTTCGGAAAAACCCCGCTCACCCAAAAAAAGAATTTTGTAAATCCGTGTATAATCACGGAGTTATGGCCGAACATACCTATAAAATATATAAATAAACATACCGAATTGATAACCTCCTCCTTTTTGAAGTCGGTTAAAAACAATTTAAAAAGTATAATCTTGCTTCTCATAATAAGTAACATCAAGGCGTAAGTCGTCACGCCGACGAACGCTGCTTTCAAAACGATAACCACAAATGGTAGTCACTGATGTAATGTCGTCGAAACGTACCACTTTCTTGTAAATACCACCTTATTCCTTATTCATTTTAATGGGTGTCTAGTGTTCAACAGTATAATTTATCGGCCTCTCCCTGGACTTCTAGATGAAGAGTAACTACGCAATTCCTCACCCATTTTTCTTCAAACGAAACTACCTTTTACGCAACTACTTACACTTCATAATTCTTTCTTTTTTTGACGTTCTAAAGGGTCTTTTAATTTTTAACCCCCGACGCAAAAACGACAGGGTGTTATTAGTTTGTTAATGGTCTAATAATGACTAAAAATACAAAAGACACCTCATCATCAGGCCTGTTCAGAGTTCATGAGTGCGGCAGCAGCGTCAAGTGCGCGCATGAGTCGTGCGCTTCAACATGAACGGGAACAGAAGATGAGGCTGCAAGAGGTGGTGGAACAACTCGCGCGGCAACACGACAACTTAGAGAAGACTGTCACCGCGCGCAGTACCGCACAGCCTGGTCAGTGTGTTTTTTCTTTAATTATGATTTCTCACAGGTCGGCCTTGGAGGTTGTTGGCTTTCCGAACCAACTCCGTTGGCTAACCGAACTTTTTGGCGAGTGCTTTATAAATAATTGCTAACCTACAAGTATGGAGATATAATAATACGCATTAAATGGCAGGGGGTGACTTGCACACTCAATAATGGGCCCCGGAAAAAGTCGCTAGCACATAATGACGTAGCGACAATGTCCTGAGGTACCTACTTGAGTGGAGAGGTATTCCATGGCTATCAGAATAATCCCAGAGCCCGGAACATGGTCAAGATCCCTACCAGCACTTAATAATACGGAATACTTCCTTCCCCTGAGTTTGCCCTTGCGAATCTGTACTCGAGCCGGCCAATAAATAATGAGGTGGGACCTCCTTCCTCGTCAGTGTTCACTCCAGCCGGCCAATAAAGACAAGCGAGACGTGATGAATAAGACTACTCCCGAGAGCTAGAGTCCGTGGGGTCGCTACTGCCCAACCGCTCCGCACATGCTGCCCTGCGGGTTTCTGTAACTCTCTTGGTCTGGCTCCTGTCCACCTGTGACCTGTGTCGGCAAAGTAAACTCTACCGGCCTAGACCCAAAGCTCAGGAGCGCGTGAGACACACCACGACATCAACGTAGAAAAAGGAAAGGGGTACTATTTCAGTAGTAATACCACAGATATAGTAATACCATCGTATCTTTATTTTAGGTTGGGACTTGCGAGTAACAATTATGGCGAAAATTTGTTACGCCGGCTCATATTTTCTTCTTTTATTAACCCATAAACCCCATCTAAAGGATTGTTTGACGCCTGAGGCGAAGGAATGAACTTACACTCAAAATATAAAAATGTAACATTTATGTTTTAGGTGTGAGTTGATTTTTATTGGTGTGATTGCTGCTTTCACCGCGTAAAAAAACAATCCTTTATAAGGGGTACACACCTAATGAGTTGTTTTTTTTTTTACCTTTTGTATTGATACGAAAAACGAAAACCATGAACCTGGGAACCGCTATATCTACTATCCGTAGCTGCAATAATCTGAAAATAGGACAGTTGCACGTATAATATTTCCCCGTTTCACAGCCAACTCAAAGTACTGCCGTAGTCATTGCGCTCCGTTTATGTAACGCATAAACCTGTTGCATTGTAAAAGTAGTTTCATTTCTGAATATGTAATTGAGAATTCGGTGCTTTCGCTTTTATTCGAATTTGGTTTCAGAACGATTCCGAATAGTTGTCAACGCAAAATTCTTTTTTTTTTTTTTTTTTTTTTTTTTTTTATGGCAATTTGCCGAAGACTACGGCAATTTCTGCCAGTGTCACGTAGTGACTATACATGGGTATAATTAATAAATATTTACAAAGAGAATATGAACTTAAAACTTCTTGTGGCGATCCTTTTAGCCCTGAAACAAACACAAAACCTAGGAGTTAGTTAGTTAGTAACATAAAATATATACGTCTAAACAATATATTAATATAATTAGACTACATAGGTATGTCTGAAAATTATAGTTTAATATTGTTATTGGAAATAAATTTAATAAAAGCACGTATAATTTGGGGATTAGGGAAAAATGAGAGGAGATGGCGGACATTAATGGGTTTTTGTATTTTCAATTTTGTAATAACCTTATCAAAAGAGGAAACATTGTTCAAAGGGCAATTTAAAAATATGTGATCTAACGTACCATCATCCAGCCCACACTCACACAAAGAACTGTCCCGGACCCTAATTTTATGGAGAAAAACTGGGGTACAGCAGTGGCCAATACGGATTCTGCATATAACGGATGTGACGGTTTTGGAAGCTTCTTTGTATTTGTAAAACCAAGGCTTGGAAGGAATGGTTGGCTGTATGGATGCAAACAAGCTAGCTTTTGACTTGCTGGATTGGGACCAGTGTTCTTGCCAGGATTCAAAGAGATCTACTTTGGCCTTGTGAATCAAGTCATAGACCTGAACAGTATAATGTTTTTTATCTGCCAGATTGCCACTGACGGCATTCTTAGCTGCTATATCTACCAACTCATTGCCCGTAATACCCATATGGCTAGGAATCCATACTAATATTATCTCAACGTTTTTTTTAAAACAAGAATGTAGGACAGTTTTGATTTCAACAATGATTAAGCTACGTAGGTTATCTTTAAATGAATTTTTAACTATTGCCTCCAGAGCACTCCTGGAATCAGAGAAGATTACTGCTTTTGTAATAGCTGAATGAGAGGAAATAAATAAACACGCCTCCAGAATTCCAATGCATTCCCCAGTAAAAACCGAAGACTCGGGAGGGCACTGGAAATGAAGGAATATCTGGGAGTTGGAATTATATACAGCAATGCCTGTATTACCTTCGGTAGTCAATTTGGAAGCGTCTGTATAAAATTTGTAGTGATCAGGCCAGTTGTTATTAACAGACGAAAGAAAATGGTCATTAGCATTGGTGGTGTCCCTATTTATTCCAATATAAGAGATTTTTGGAACAAAATTTAGAATTTCATACGGACATGTGTATAGTGGGTATTTATTACACTGAGGAATAGGAGATTTGACTTCCGCATTCCGGATATTTCTAAATGAATTAAGGATCAAAGGGGGGTCTTTATGTTTCCAGTAGTCGCTTTGTCTACATAAATTATCTAGTATGGAAAGCTTAGAGAGAACAATGTGATTACTAAGAAAATATGCTTTGTACATATATTTATCGGCTAGGTATTGTCTACGGAGAAGAAGGGGAGGGTCGCCACTCTCAACTTGCAGAGCATTGGTAGGAGTGGATCTCATGCAACCTAGTACAATGCGGAGGGATTTAGACTGAATGGTTTCCAGCTTGGCCAATGCAACTTTACCACAGGGTTCCAGGAGGAAAGACCCATAGTCCAGTAAGCTTCTTATTGTAGCATTGTATATGAGTTTCAAAGTAAAGGGATGAGCACCCCACCAAACCCCTGCTAGGGCACGTAGCATATTAAGGTTCTTCTCACATTTATTAATAATATAATTGAGATGAAAGACACCAGATAATTTACAGTCCAAAATGACCCCAAGGAATTTCACATTATCCTCGACCTTGATCGGGGCTCCTTCAATTTCAAGGTGGACATATGGAGTTAGACGTTTACGTGAGAAAACTACAACGGAGCTTTTAGGAGCTGACAAGCTAAGACCATGAGAGATTAACCACTGGTTTAGGGAGTTAAGGGATATTTGCATGGATTCCGTAGCACGTTCCACGGACGAGGTAGGAATATATAAGCATAGGTCGTCTGCATATTGTAAAATCTGACAGTCGCTATTAAGGGACTTGTGGAGATCACAGGTGTAAATACTGTATAGAAGAGGACTTAGTACTGAACCCTGGGGTAACCCACGCCAGACAGTTCTGGGGTCATGTGACTCTCCTGGAACATGGAGTTTAATACTACGACCAGCCAACAAGTTACAGATACAATTAAGAATCTTTACCGGGATACTCAGCTGGCGTAATTTACTTCTGAGTACCGAAAGAAGGACACTGTCGTAAGCTGCTGAAATGTCGAGAAAGACCGCCAGAACGGACTCGTTTTTGCTGAAGGCAATCCGGGCATCTGTCATAAGAATACCAATACTGTCCATTGTACTGGCTCCCTTTCGGAAACCAAATTGAGATTTAGCTAGAAGACTACGGCTTTCAACGAACCACTCCAATCTATTTTTTATAAGGTGTTCCAATATTTTACTTATAACAGGTGATAGAGCAATGGGTCGAAAATTATCAGGGCAATCAGGAGGTTTCCCTGGTTTTAGTATAGGAATTATCAGCTGTGTTTTCCAAGTTTCAGGGATATGTGAGAGAATAAAACATGCGTTGATTAATGATAAAAGGTATTGGCGACTGCGGGGCCCCAATTTTTTTAAAAACGAGTATGGATGGCCATCTATACCTGGGGCGGAGTCGTGTACGTGTTTGAGCACTGCATCCAGTTCGCTTAGTAAGAAGGGGGCATCTAAGGGGTCATTGGAAATTTCCCCCCCCTCAGAAGTTGAGGGGCACTCTCCCAAAAGAGGAGCGAAAGGGGGAGCAAGTTTGTTCAGGAAAGGTTCTGCAATGTCGCTAGGCATAGGAGAGGAGTTTCGGACGGAGCAGCCACGTTTAAATCGTTTAAAGTTTTGCCAAACAAGAGAGGAAGGGGTTGTAGGGGAAAGTGAAGAGCAGAATTTCTTCCATCCTTCATATTTTCTTTTTTTGAGTAGACGCCTGGATCTCGCAACAATCCGGTTGTACTCGATCAGGTTTTCAGTGGACATATTTTCAACATAATTAAGTTCCGCTTCATTTCGAGACTTAATCATGTTGGAACATTCCCGATCCCACCAGGGGGGAGATGACAGTTTTCCAGAGGCTGAATTTTTAAGTGGTATGCTGTCATCCGCGGCTGAAGAAATCGCACTGGAAAATTTCGATATACAGTCATCTATGTTGGCTGGGGAGACTTGGGGCAAAGTGGAAATTATATCCTCAAGAGTTTGAGAGTATGAGTCCCAGTCCGCGCCTGTAAGCCTATATTTTAAAAGAGGAGGATTATCCTTATGAGGTAAGGACCTATTGATAAGGGTAGTGCATATTGGGTAGTGGTCACTACCGTACGTGAGGTTTAGTCGTTTCCATTCCAACTGGGCGGTCAAACTAGCTGAACACAGGGTAAGGTCTACACAGCTTCTACTCTGGCCAGGTCTTGGTAGGCGAGTGACGGAACCATCGTTGACAACACACAAACCCAAGTCATCCAAGAGATCAACCAACTCAGAACCTGGTGTATCGGAATGGCAATTAAAATCACCCAAAATTATAACAGGATTCAATGAAGAACATATATTATGAATGTATTGAAAGCAGGAGGGATTAGGGGAGGGAATATAGACAGATATAAAATTAATGCCAAGGATATTAACACCTACAGCATTAATCTCATCTCCGTGGGGAGGAAGGGATAAAGGGGAGGAAGAAAGAAGGTTGTTCACTAGCATAGCAGCCCCGCCGTAACCGTCAGAGCGGTCATCCCGGAGAGTGCTATAACCAGGAATATTAAAATTGAGTCGTGGAGTTAGCCACGACTCTGAGATAGCAAAAATTGCAGGGTTATGCAAATTAATAAGGTGGCAGATTTCATGTTTTTTGGGGAGTGCACTTCTGGTGTTCCACTGCATGAGATGGAATGTTACGGTTTTTAATTTTATTGACTATGTTGTCGGCAACGTGGTCTGGTAAAGTGTAATTTGAAAGTAAGGTGGAAAGCAAAGAAATAATAGTGTTAATAGTCTCTTCATTCTCATTATGAGTGGGAGGGTGGTCCATCAGAGCGCAACCATTAGGAGAGGGGGGGAAAGAATAACTGTTAATAATATCCTGGTGGGCCCTACGGTCATAACCAGGGTGGAGGGGAGTGTGGGGTTTTGGACGGGATGTAACAATTTTTTTGCTGGAGGAAGAAGTAGGGAGTTGGGGATGGGAGGTATAATTAGGAATTGGGAGGCGGGGAGGACGGGGATCATGGTTAAGGGTCCGGTGGATAGTCAGTGCAGCGGGGGCTGATGCCGTAACATCTGCAAAAGATCGGTAGGAGGGAGTAAAACGTTTGGCTGCTTCAGAATAGGATATATTGTCCTTAGCCATGGTGGACTTGATGTTCCGCTGACGCAGGTGTTCCGGGCATTGACGACTGTTCGCAGGGTGGGCACCCGTACAATAAAAGCACTTAGGCTCTTCAATGGTACACCCGTCCCCAAAGTGGTCACCACCACAACGGTAGCACCGTGGCTTTGACCGGCATTGAGTTCTGGTGTGTCCGTATTTGCAGCACCCGAAACACTGGACAGTGGGAAAATTATAGATCTCTACTGGAAGGGAATTGAAACAGCAGAAAACACGATCCGGGAGGTTCTGACCATCAAATGTGATTACCACGCTTGATGTAGCAATCCATTCCGATTTCCCATCATTGGAAACTCTGCGGTTCAGTCTCCTCACCTTCAAAACCTTGCCAAGTGGGGACTTCAGGGCATCCAGGACTTCAATATCAGTCCAATCAGTAGGGACGCCCCTCACAACACCCATCCTGGTGATGTTGAATGTGGGAATGATCATTGAGTAACCTTTTTGTTTGATAGACTCATTGTCGATAAATGCATTGGCATCTTCTGGGCCCTTGAACTCTACTGATACCCTGTTTCTTCCTATTCTCTTTATACCCCCATCTACAATATTCAGAACATTCAGTTTCTGTAATAATTTACCGAATTTTATAGGATGGAGGGTAGTGCCAGAGGTTGGATCGGATTCGGAAAGAGATGCGTATACTAAAAATGGTTGTCTATCTAAATGCGAGTACTTTGTGCGTGAGATCAACGACGGGGCCGTGACCCGATCGCGTTTCGTCGTTGGAGCATTTTCGTCAGTGCCATTCGTAGGTTCGTTGTGGAGATGATTTTCAATGAGTTTCCTCTTTTGAGAAGCTACTGAAACTTCCATCATCTCAAATTGAGACAGTGGAGCCGTCAGAATAGGCGCATGTGAAAAGAGGTCTTGCGATTGTAGCTGAGCGGGATGGGGGGGATCAGGCGGGCGGCCAGGAGGCCGATCGTCATCCGCCATAGTCACTCAGCATAGGCCAGTAAAAATTTAAATAAATAGAAAGATTAAAAACTTACCAAATGTAAGATCACCTACATACACAAACAAAAATAAACACAGGACGAGCACAAACACGTAAAATACACCCAAAAACCACCAAAGAAAGCAGAGAAAGAGTAAAAATCGGTGCGAGAAACAAAACCACATGTACTCGCCACAAACGCTCCCACGCTTCTCCCAAAATTCTTTAGATTAGAATGAAACGTACCGTAAACCATGGAATGAATGAAAGGAATGTAACACTCACTTCGACGACTTAAAACGGAACGTCTCGTACGTGACGGATGAAAAATCGAAAAGAAATTTGCGTTTCGGGCTACAAATTTTTTACAGTATTTCCGTCAAAATTAATCTAACAGTGAGAAGTGTGTGTGATACAATATCAAAAATGTTTAAACAAAAATAATACTGCCATTCGGTACGTAAAGTGTAAAGCGAAACGATATAATTTGTTATACTCTACCTCTTTAGTGTAGACAGATTTTTGGTGATTTTCAAGGTTGTTGTTTTTCAGTTCAACGTATTACAGTTTGTAATTGGTTGCTATTTATTCGTTTATTTAATTAACGTACATCGCGACTGAAGTGTTGTCATTTGGCAGTGCAGTATTGTGTTGGTTCTGTCTAGTAATAACAAAATCACATTCATGTACGCGTCTATTGTGATCTTGGCCTTATATAGCTAGCTTTGCGTTATTTATTATTCTTGTTAGGTTTAAAGCAATGTTAAATTGACTCCTCCATAACAATACAACATTATGGGCGGTAAGTGGAAACAAATAATAAATAAGGAAACACTTCATCACTGAATGCTATACAATGGCTAGCTTTCCAGTTGATATCATGGAGTAATATAGTGACGAAACTATCATCAGACGCCACATGACATGTATGTAATCACTTGCTGGTAGAATAGGCCAATTGAAAATGCTACATGTATGCTTTAATAGATACATGTATCAGTAAATATCAGCGGAATTGGGTAATGTACAAAATGTTAAGTAATTGTATAGGCATGTTTTGAATAATTGTTGCCTATCACTTACTTAGATGTTTGTAAATTTCCTACAAGTGTGGTGAGAGTCAGATAAGTCAAAGTGTTCATAAATCAGTGTAACTTGCTTTGATCAGTTACTGCATGCTTACCATATAATAGTGTTTTTTCATTGTAGGTTCAGAAAATGAAAATGACTCATATAATAGATTGGTGCTATAATTATTTAATCAATACAATTTTTACACCATGGATAGAGCAAAGTGATGTACCTTTTTATTATTCCGTAAGATGTTAATTAGTTTTACAAATATTTTGTTGGAATACAATCATGAATAAGTTTCCGAACTCATTAGTTAAGCATATTATTAATTACTATTAAATTGATAGTGTAGTATAGTTACACGTCATTAAAATGCAATAAATAGAGGCTTGTAGAATACAATATCTACATTAGAATGTGACTAATGTTTGCTTATATAAAATATGTATCTTTTATAGGAAAAAATAAAATATGAATAAACATTTTGCTTTTTAAACAAGCTTTTCGTAAGTATTTTGCATAAAAATTATGTAATTAGAAATTCTTCTAAGCTGACACAAGAAACTGACACAGAATCTATTACTGTAATATACACGATGTATTTCTATATTCATGGAATGCAAAATGGTGAATATAACAACCACTTAAATCTTTCTACACTGTATAGTAAAACGCACCCAGAAAATGTAAAAAAAAATATGACAAATCATTTCTTGTGTCCTAAGTATGTCTTATTTATGTTACTTTTATATCACTGTTTGTTTTTGTTGTGCAGGTGGGAACGGCACGGGACAAGGTAACGAGACTGAGGATGAGGACCATGAGTTTTTTGATGCCGTGGAAGAAGGTGTCTCCACAAGTATGGATGACACAACATCATTTGTAATTAAAGTACCCGTAAGTCCTCTAGTTAACATCTTACCTTCCATTCAGAGATAATGTGACTCATCAATAATAATAGCATGTTGTTGGTACTTCAACAAACGGTTGTTAACATCAAGTTCAAATATTACCAGCAATGTCAAGGAAAAACTACTTAAAAAATAAAATGTTCAACATAATGAAGTTAAGTTTACAAAAACAAACACAATTTGGCTATAAACAAGGTGTAGGTATAATGAGTTATCTTTGTTTGTTTACTAACAGAAATTGAATTTTGTTATCTTATCTTGCATGTGGATCTTAAAACAACATATTAGTTGTAATAACTTTCTGTGCTAATTATATTGTTTATTGTGTCTGATATCTTGAACCAACACCATTAATTGATCTACTTTTGATTTAGAGTAAATGTTCTGAGTCATTTATATTGGTATCGTCAGTAATCAGTATCTTGTGGGGGTTGTGACATAGTGAGTCATTCTCATTGTTCAATGTTTTGTATGCATTTACAGGTAAATAGGAAAAACAAAGTAAAAAGTGGTGAAAGTTCAGATGAGTCTGAGGGCGAAACCGTCACTGAGACTCAACAGGTCAGTTACTGTTTTAAGCTTAATTTATTTTTAGATTATAATAGAATTTTAACTTAAAAGTGCTTGTTTTTCGTATAAAATGAACAGAGCATTAATTTACATAATTATGTAGCTTCAAATTGGAAAGGCGCCGGTTTTAATATATTCAATATAAATACGGGTTTTGTATATTTTAGATTAGATTATTATTGATTTTATAACAAACACAATGTAGTGGCACAACTGACTCAGTCATAACTAAATCGCATCTCACGGATGTTCACAATTATTTACGTAAAATAGATATATTCACACGTATCTTAAACATGGACGTGTTTTACCTAGTGTCCTCTATTGTGTAAAGCCATTACAGTGGAAAAAAGCGGGTTTTAGTTGGTTTAATTTTGTGAAGAAACATGAATATTAACGAAGCCTTTATCTCTTTTAACACTCCATGCACATGATGTAGTGTGCCAACCTTGTGTTTAAGACTAATCTAGACTGTATTGTTGAATGAAGGTAATTTTTGTGGAAGACAAAGAGCGACCGGAAAGTGTGATGGGTGGTACGGAAACGGAAACAACCGCCGAAGGCGAAGCTATCGTGCCGAAAACACAGGATATAGTAGTATGGGTGAGTAAACTTGCTGCATTTCAGAATTTAAAATATTGTTTTAAATAAAGTAATTTATTTTTTCTTATTTTTGGCATGCTTAATGAGGTCATGCCGTCTTACGAATATGAGCTAGTCGACAAACTGGTAGCGACTGACTCTGCTTTCACCGGACGTACATTTAAGAATTCCACACGTAGAGGCTATTATTGCACCCCAAAATATATAATTTAGTGTCGCGACCCCAAATAGATGATAAAATAATATCCTACTTCATATGAATAACTAAAGATGTTGGTGTTTATACAAGAAGACGTTTCACAAAAACGAGTGCCACGCAATGCGGTCTAATTATGTATTGGACTCCTAAGCTATCGCATTGCTATCTTCAAAAAATTACTTGTAATATTAAAAAGAAATTCGTAAACATAAGCAATAATTAATCTTATACACTTGATAATGTGATGATTATAAGACAACTTCTAATTGTCACTAAACTTGCTCCTGTAAAAGTGTGAATATGAAAAGCTATTCATAGCGAGAATTGGCATGTTAATACCAATGCCGAGGAAAGTGCCAATTTACCTTTGATAGAATGTAGTGAGTCGAACAACTAACGCAATTATTACGTGACGGTTGGGCACAACGATCGTGTATTCTATTAATTATTATCTACACGGTCTTGATACTTAGTAAAAACAAACATGGAAGTTGTAATAAAGGTACATATTTATGGATACGGCTTTCGGGAATTCTCTTAACATTCAGGTGAATTATGTGTAGGATTTGCGTAGCTATATGAGTTGGATATAATGATAACGTTTTGTTTACACTGAGCTCAGCTTTTCATAATTCATTGGTGTACGTAAGTAAGCCTTTCAAAAACCAACGTAGCGAGCCTTGTCACCGTGTGTCGCTCAGCTTAGAGACTAAAGAATCTTTGGTTGATTTCCATATGAGTAGTTAGGTAATTTACATATTAAAGGATGTCGTATGCTCACTCTCATCAACGTTTCCACAAATAGTATGCCATCACTAAGGCATTGTTTGAATAAGGTTCATGAAAATTTGCGGAAAAATAAAGAAAACGGACAAGCCAAACTCAATAGAAAAAAAGTGCCAGTGGGATTCGCGCCCTGAGAGGTTCTGTCTCAAACCTATGCCAAGCTGCCCGCGTATTCACTCCAGTGCCTTTAAATTTGAAAATCCGGGTTGAAGAACAAATGTAACTTTTCAGTTGAAAAAATATGTTCTACACATCGTTCTACATCTCGGGCGATTATCCAACTGCAAATATAAGTTGGTAATCGCAAAAACTAATAGTTTCACGTGAAATAACTACTACTTCTACTGTGAGACCTTGCTTCTTGCCAAATTTCGTGCTGCTAGGTCAAGGGAAAGTGAGATACTTAATCGACAGAATAAATATGTGACATAACTGAAGGCTCTCGTAATTAAAACCGTTCAAAATCTTGTCGCAGTGTCATCTCAGCGACAAGCAAATGTCAAAAATGTATGAAAAATCTAGGTATTTTTGACAGATTGACACTGAGATCAGACTGTGAACGTTCTTAAAATTAGTAGAATTGTCCCTCTGACCGTAACTCTTGATTGTGTTGACGTAAGGGCTTATTACACTTGGCTGAATTTAGTAATCTAACTAGTCGTCTAAATTCAGAAGCAACATTAAAAGCTATGGAAGCTAGCTTGCTAACTGCGATTACACTTGACTAAATTCAGTAACGACTGAATTTAGATGACTAAATTCAGCCAAGTGTAATAAGCGCTTTACTTAGAAGCGTGACTTTTTACCGAAGATAGTATGTACCTATTTAAAACTGGTTCCAACAAAGTGATTCTATAAGGGTTCCGTTATTTTTCTTTGATACCCGAACCCTGAAAAACTTGTAAGAGACCGCATATCCAGGTCCATAGCTACTACGTAAGTCGGTGCTGACAAGGAACCCTTCTAACTGCTTGTCATCAGATATGTGGAAGCATACATATAAGCAATCTTATAATGGTAGACCGCATACCCTGAAGTAGAGCAGCGGTGGCCTATTGGTAACGGCTGCGACTTACGAGGTGTATGTCGTAGGTTCGAACCCTGACAGACGCTTTACTTTGTGTAAATTATTGCATCACCACTATTCACAAAATGGTGAAGGTAAATATCGTGAGGAAACCGGCCTGTCCTATAACCAACAATTCTAAGATATGTCACATCTACCTACTAGGCCCGCGTGGTGGATTATGGCCCTCTCATAAAGAAGACGCCTGTGTCCCAGCAGTGGGAACATTATGCAAAGCCCTGAAGTTGCGTTGTATGTCGTCGTAATCGTCCACAGTGAGGGAAAAACGAAGAAGAAATATAACGTGTTTGATTTTGATGTCATTGTCCGCAGCCTCACGTGATGCACACGCAGGTGGTGCTGATCGACGGGCACCCGCGGCGGACGCGCGTGCCCGACAAGCCCAACTACCCGCTCAGTCTGTGGTCCATTATGAAGAATTGTATAGGTCTGTATTCATTATCCTACTGCAGGTAAACTAGAAAAGGTATGCGCTTCTGTAATATTCGCGTTACCCCTTAGAAGTAATGCTTCTAAGTTTTTTAGTAATGATAGGTATCATTGCGCGTTTGTATGAATATTTCTATGTTGGTTTACCTACTCCGGTCGCAGATCGGCAATTCACTCAAAAGTTTTAAAAAGGTTTTTGAATATAGAGTTGTTATTCTGATTTGCAGAGAGGACGCTATACAGAGCCGAACAATTTAAATTACAATAAAAATAACCTTTAGAAATGTAACGGCAAACGGCCTATCGGCCAAGTCCTTGACCTTGATCGTTACCTTGAGGCGGCTGGACCACGAGCCACCTAAGACCCTAGTTTTAGGTGGCCCGTGGTCCATCCTAAGTTCCTAAACTTAGGATGGATTGTCCAGCCGCCCAACGATAGGGTCTAAAATCCTTCTGAGACATACTATAAACCAAACTTGCTTTTCGACTGCGTTGTTCTTCTTAACTACAAAATGCAATATAAAGCGGTTTTGGCCATGATTTTGAGAATTTGTTCCAGAAGGTTCATGTGCGTAATACATTCATAATTTAACTTAGAATAAAAAAAGTAAATATATTTTTTAAACTTTTAACTAAACGATTTCAACTAAAAGCTAAAAATTAATTCGTTAAATAAAGTCGTGGGGAGCGTGAAAGCTATTTACTCAGTTTACGCTACGCCCCACGATTAGTAAAAAGAGTTTCATCATTCTCCTGCCCTTATCCCAATTTATTTGGGGTCGGCGCAACATGCCTTTATTCCACACTTCTCTATTAGTCGTCATCTCCGTAGTCACACCCTTTCTAACCATATCATCATTCACACAGTCCATCCATCGTTTCTTTGGTCTCCCCCTACTCTTAAGGTGACACTTGTCCACATTTTTTCCATACAAACTTCGGGAGGGTTTTACTCCACTGTCTGACTATGTACATCAAAAATTAAACATGGTATGGTTTTGTCTCGTTATTATTATTGTCTGTACGGAAACAGAATACTAAAATAAAAAGCTATTAAAAAGTTATGAGCCAACAAAGATTTGTTTTTCTTGCTAATTTAACCTAACTTTGAGCGTGTTTAAGTAGTATAAGGAGTGTAAAATCTCGAAAACCAAGACGGTACCGACAAAGTTCAATTAACAATAAGTTCAATAAACTTTATTGGTCATTGATTTATGCAGTGGTTTTTTCATAAAACCCGATCTTCTGAAGGACTTTTCTTAATTTTTTCGCGATTTTTTTGCCAAAAATGCTCCTGCATCTCACTCAATAACGTTGTGCGTGTAGACAAGAGTCTAACTGCTCACCACTGATACTATCTCTGTCGGGTACGAAGCCTGGTGAGACAGCGTGATTTTTAGCCAGGCCCACCAGTGAGTTCGAGCCCTCGCAAAGTGTGCCCTTAAAGCCATCGACATTCATACTCAAAACTTTCCTCACGACATTTTCCTCATTCCTCCGTATCACATGGCCCATACCAGATTAGTAAAAAGAGTTTTGACTTTAAAAAAATCTTTTTTTTTTAATTTTTATTTTATTTCATTACTTAATATTTCTCATTCTATTTTTATTGTATTGTTATCAAAACTTATTTTATTTCATTACTTACTTAATATTTCTCATTCTATTTTTATTGTATTGTTATCAAAACTTAAGGTGTGTACCAAATATCAGATCAATCTGCCAACAGGAAGGGTTAACATTTCAAGTACTAAGTTTGACCCAAAGAAACAACAAACAGTGGAAGTTAAATAAAACCGTTTAAAAAGCCCTGAAATCTCAATGGTTTGACAAGTCACCACAGTTAATTATTAAAACACTATATTTTTTTAAATAGGTAAGGAATTATCGAAGATTCCGATCCCGGTGAACTTCAGCGAGCCGCTGTCGATGCTGCAGCGCCTGACGGAGGACTACGAGTACTCGTCCGTGCTGGACCAGGCCGCCAAGTTCAGTGACCCCGCGCAACAGTTGGCCTACGTCGCCGCATTTACCGTCTCGTCCTACGCTACGACGGCTTGCAGGTGCTAAAAAACATCAGTTCACTTGATTATTTGTCGCTCAAACGACGATAATTTGGCAACATTTACTCATCAACATCTGCCTAGCCTTTTTCCAAGTATGTTGGGGTCGGCTTTCAGTATAACTGGATACACTTAAATATAGCTCCCGTGGCATAAAACAGTATCATCCCCTTAGTGAGTAATCTACCATTAAAGTTGGACTTTCATAATAGGGTATTTTCCATTTTTTATTTAAATATTGTAATTTGAAGATTGGGGTGAAATATGTAACGGAAAAATAAAAGTAAATTGAATTATATCCATTTTATAAATTAAAAATGATTTAAACCAAATTTATTATTAGTTGTTTTGAATTTACCTATGATGACTTTTTTATCATGTGTGTCAACTTTGTGTAAACTAACGTAGTTACTATGTAAACAAGTGTATAGAAACCGAGTTTTTTAATGGATATAAAATGATATTACTGGTGTGCAGTGCCCTGTGCACAAATACTTGTAAAACTGCGCCAAACTAAGTATTTGTTTATGTGCCGTTTACACAAAGCTGACGACACGATGTCACGTGATAAAAAAGTCATCGTAAGGACCGTTTTGGCGGTAAATTCAAAACAACGAAATATAAATTTGATTTTAATCGTTTTTCATTGAGAAAATGGATATAAATAAATTTATTTCTATTTTTCTGTTAAATATATGGTCCCAATCTTCAAAATAAAATAGTTTTTATCAAATTGGAAAATACTCCATTGTGTCATACAAATGGTTGTTGTTTCAGAACGAACAAGCCTTTCAACCCGCTGCTGGGCGAGACGTTCGAGTGCGACCGCATGTCGGACCTCGGCTGGCGCTCCATATCCGAGCAGGCAAGTGGACCGACTTCTAACTGTTAGTGGACCATCCTTATCCCTCATCCTATTCCTTTGTTGCTAGATAAGGAGGATGCGCTAAAGTAGCCCGCGAAATTATAATATTGTTACGGTCGCGAATCATGTTTTTTGCAATTTTAAAAGAGACTGTGTGTCCTCTGATTTTGTTTTGGCCGTTCTTCTCATAATAGTCAGAGAGGCAACGCCGACCTCATCTAGTTTTTAATGTTTGGACAAACAAACATAAAGAAATAAAATCACAAAGGATATGTTTTGATCCAGTGCGCAAACTGTAACCATGAATTCAGCATAGCATTCTAGAACACCCAGCGCACAAATATTTCGTCGGTAACACAAAACAAAAATCAGCTGTTCCATACATTTTGTCCGCGTAGGTATTGCACTTTTCTATGAAACAGCAGTTTTTTTTTTGTTTATCCGACTAAAAATTTCTAAACAAAAAACGTAAGAAAATTGAATTTCGCGAATCGAATTCGATTTTCGCGAGGAGTATATGTGATAAAACTGCCCGCGAAACTTACTTCTATGATGTCAAACAAATATTGGCGCGCCTTAGGGATAAGCCGGACTCGTAAGCAGTGACGACAAACGCCATGACGCTCTCTTATGCCATCATGGCTCCTTTCCGCCTCTTTTCGATATTTCACATCTGCAAGGCTGGAAATGTGGATCACAGGACTGTGATCCACATTTGTTTTGCAAATCGCAGCGCAATGGAATGATTTCATGAAAGACGAATTGTGTAGGCTACCTTAGCGCATCCCCCTTGAGTCACTATTAAACCTTAGCACAGGCGATGGTTATCAAATAGTCAGTAGCGATCTAATCTTTCACCTTGCGTACGGAAATTGATTGGATTGCATAAAAAACGCAACCCAACAGTTTTCGGACGCTTTAAGGTGCCAAATGTTTTTCTGCTATGTGGGATTATATCGTCGCGGGTGCTTCGGGCCTATTTCTTTATTAATGCCTGCATATTTAGGTAAAAGAGTTTTCAAGTATCCTTAAAAACTCGTTTCCGTGAGTATGCAGGCAAGTCCTTCCTAAACCTCTCCCTGCTCGTTCCCCTGCCTTCCTCTCCCTTCCAGCACTAGCCTTTATTGTATCCCATTTTCACTACATTTCGGCCAATAAATATAAATGAATAAATTCAAAATTGTGTGTGGCCAGGTGTCCCACCACCCGCCGATGGTGGCGCAGTTCTGCGAGGGGCAGGCGGGCTGGCAGTGCTGGCAGGAGTTCACCATGACCACCAAGTTTAGGGGGAAGTACCTGCAGGTCATACCGCTGGGCGGCGCCTCCGCCATGTTCCCTAGCTCCGGCAACAAGTACACGTGGAGAAAGGTACGCAGCAGAGCGGGCATGGGGAGTTACACAGTTTGTACTCAGTCCCTTCACTGGAACTGGCATTTAATGCCTGATTTTCCACCATCGATTTGGAACAAGCAAAATTTTTTAGGCAGTCTGGAACGAAAATTATCAAAAAACCAATGTGGCTGGCTGTTGATAAATGATTCAACTAATCACCATTTACACGCGCTTGAAAAATAATGCGATAATTTTCTTTCGAGAAATGCAGCTGACGATTTTTTTCTAGCTCAGTAGGTATGATGTAAACTATTTATGGAAAAAGTTTCAGCCACCACGGGTGCGCCAGCTGACGCTTGGTTCACTTATCAGTCATTCGAGATCTCTTGAATAAGGTAGCAACCGATCGGCGTAAAAACACTACCTAAAATGCAACGCTACCTCCTGGGCCCAACCCTTCGGAGAAAAAAGGCGTTAAGTTATGCTGTGTATGACGGCTAATAAATTTTGTTCTTCGTCTTTTGAACGACAAAAACGGAATATGGGCTTATAGATCAGCAAGTTTATGAGCAGACTCGACTCATTGTGCCGATGACACTAGAACTGGTGCTTAGTGAACATTTAACAGTGCTAAAGCACGACGGAGCTTTCCGTTGTGCACCCCATTGAATTTGGCGATAAGGTAGATGTCATTAATTAGAGTTGTACAAATAGATATTTGTATGCACAATAACTTTCTTCAGGTGACAACAACGGTGCACAACATAATCGTGGGCAAGCTGTGGGTGGACAACCACGGCGACATGGACATCGTGGGCGAGGCGGGGCAGGCGGCCGGCTACGTGGCGCATCTCAAGTACCTGCCCTACGGGTACTTCAGCAAGGACACGCAGCGGAAGGTCACCGGCGTCATCAAGGACCCGCAGGGAGTGGTCAGTCTTGTTGTTGTATTTATTTGATCGAAAATATGCATTAGACGAGTACGATCTAGTTAATAATGTGCGATACGTTGCAGCCGCGCTACGTGCTGCAGGGCCACTGGGACAGCCGCGTGGAGGTGGCGCCCGTGACGTCGGCGTCGCCCGACAACACGGTGTGCAAGACCGGCAAGTTCACGGTCGCGTGGGAGCGCGTGGCCGCGCCGCCCGACTCCGACAAGTGGTACAACTTCACGCTGCTGGCCGCGCAGCTCAACGAGTTCGAGGAGGGCGTCGCGCCCACGGACTCGCGGCGCCGGCCCGACCAGCGCCTGATGGAGGAGGGGCTGTGGGACGAGGCCAACACCGAGAAGCTGCGCCTGGAGGAGAAGCAGCGCGCCAAGCGCCGCGAGCTGGAGGCGGCGGCCGAGGCGGCGGCGGCGCGCGACGCGCCCGGCCCGCCGGCGCCGCGCCCGCTGTGGTTCTCGCGCCAGGCGCTGTCGGCGCACGCGGCGCAGCCCACGCCGCACCTGCGCCATCTGTACACGCACCGCTACTGGGACAGCAAGCGCAAGCAGGACTGGGCCGACTGCCCGGACATTTTCTAGCGGCCCCGTCGGCCCGGCCGCCCGACGTCGGCGGGAGTGCGTCCCCGGATCGAGTCTCAGTCGTCAGTGTCGCTATAGGCTAACGTTGTTTTCGTTCACGCCGTCACATTTTGCGTTGGAAGTTTTACTCATTCCATATTAACTGTGGTTGTTTTTATTATTTATTGTTATTTTTCAAAATTAGTTTATCGTACGGTTAACGTGTACATAATTCTTATTTATGACGCTATCTCGATTTCCACGCGACTCGTGGCCTAATAGTTAAATTGTTAGCTCTTAGACATTTGTGAGCACCGCTTTCATCAAATGTTTCGAGGCTTCGCACCACAACTAACAACGAAAGTATTTCACTTCATTATCGAAACTAACGGGCTTATCAGTGTTCCAATTAACACAATTCATTATTCAAACGACTTGATGCTTCGTTGGTTCCAAGAAGTAGGAGTGGTATTAATGAAATGTGCAAGAACTGGAGATTGTATCGTTGTCAGTTACAAACTGTCTGATGGTATTATGAATTTTATTTTAATCCCACTCTTGGGGTCTGGTAATTATGTCTTAATTTAGTTGTATATTTATCATCTGTAAAAGCCAAGAAAATTAATAAGTAGACGTGAATATAAAATTATATAAATCAGGTGCTTCTAATGAACAGGATTCAATTTTAATCAATAATTATTATCGTCATTGCTACTAATCTAGAGAGTGACAAATGTCTAGCGGGCATTAAACGAAGCTCTTTACGTCCTTATAGAAAAATGTCGTGTCGTAAAACTATCTTTTAATGCCTTAATGTAGGAGCAATAGAGCATTATCTTTGTAAGTGTTAAAAATGAACACAAGTTGATATCAGGATGTAGCGGCATGCCGAGTGTTGTTGCGTTGTCTCGAGACGCCCAGGGCCACCAGACGGCGCGCCGCGTCCTTATATCAACCTGTAGTGCTCTAGGATATTTTGTAAGGTCTATTACAAATGTACATTTTCAAGTGGATGTAAGATAATTTGTTAATATTTTTATTATAATAGAATGATATTTGAATACGAAGCCATAAACATCTGTATCATGTTGATTATGAAAATAAAATATTATGTCACTGAATTTTATGCTGTTATTATTTTCTGTAATAAGAATCATGCTCATAACTGAGGAACTGATAAGTTCAGCCAGGGGCCTATAATATATTGAACCTGACAATCTGACGATATTGTCAGTTTTTGACGATTAAGTGACAGAATATTATTCCTAGAACGATTTAGTGTTTAAAACTACCATCGAATTTAAAATTATTAATTTGGCATCGCGCATTTGAGTCGCTTTCTCATCGAAGACTGACAGGTGCTTGATTTCGTAGTCTGTCCATGTCAAGAGATTAATTGCACTGGGTATATCAAAGAAAGGTTGGAAGGCCCCCCACAAAATAGACCGATGATCTATCTCTGATTGTGAGGGCCGCAGGAGACCGCTGGATGCGGGAAGCACAGAACCGGTCGAAGTGGCGGAGTTTGGGGAGACCTATGTCCAGCAGTGGACGTCGTTCGGCTGAAATGATGATGTTCAAAGAAAATTGGAAAGCTGTGTTTTGTGTAAAAATTACGATGTGATTTATTTATTACTTCACTTAAATTTTTAATGGTGGGAATTTATTCACTTACCCCCTTATTACAGAACAAGGTTTTTCTTTAGGTATGGTTTAAACCGTCGAGCCTGTTTTTTTAAATAAGAACCTAATGACATCGAAATACAGCTCCTTTTACAAAACTGACAAGTTAGTCCAGTGCTAAATTGTCAGTTTTGTAAAAGGAGCCCTAATTCTATTTCAGTTCTAAGTTCTTATTTCAAAAACAGGCTCGATGGTTTAAACCATACCTAAAGAAAAACCTTGTTTTGTAATAAGAGGGTTATAGTTTTTGAGATACGAGATGTCTTCGGTTTTACCGCAAAAGTAACTTTCTTTTTCATGATAATCTTTATAAATAAAAAGAAAGTCCCTGACTGAGTGACAAACTTTTCAACGCCCAGCCCCAGCCCAAACCCTTGGACCTAGAAAGCTGAAATTTTGCACAGAGGTTCCCTTTATAGTTAAGACAAAGAATAAGGGAAGGGATTTTTCGAAATTCAACCCCTAAGGGAATTAAATAGGGAATGAAAGTTTGTATGGGAAATCGTCATATTTGTAGTTTAAACCATGAAAATTGGTATTTTATCATTCTGATAAAAAATTAAAAACCACGTGTTTCAGTGTTTTTGGGAAATCAGCCCCTCCTAAGGGATGAAAGTATAAATGGGAAACTCGTTAGTTTTGTAGTCAAAGTTCAAACCATGAAAAGTATTTGGCCTTTTGGGGTCTGGACACAGAAAAGACGAGGACGCGGCGCCCCTTCAATAAATTTTCATACAAAATGTATAGAAGCTTCGCGACTCAAAATAAACAGAAAAGACAAGGCGCGCACGAATGTCCACAGACTACAATATAGTATTGGGTACGGGTCCATATTGGCTCAACTAAAGTTCTTTACCCGAAATTGTTCTTCCTAACGATTTGTAATCCGAATGATCACTCTTCCTAAAATTTTTCATCCTAAAGTTTTCATCTTCTTCTATACATATAATAAATCTGTAAAGGAACTTTTTCTGTACATTTAAAATATTTCGAAAATAATTGCTTGGGGTGGTAAGGGATAATCAACAGATGACATTTTAACCCTTATCAAAATTTTTGTCTGAAGCTCGGTTTTTCAGTTTCTATGTTGAATAGATCAAGTATCACGTCAAAAGAACGAAACTAATATGGTTATCTTTCATACTCAAATATTGTTTATAACTCAGAGTTTATATTAGTCTTTGTTTCATCGCAATCGCTTCGGTCAACCTATCTAAATAATTTAAATTGTTCAAGAAGAATTTATTTACGTAATGTTGAAACACTTAGCGACATCTATTGGCGTGAAACGGTACTAACGAATACTTATTATTAACACGTCATTCTCATTTAAGTTACTTACTGTGTCTGTGTTATTTCAAAAAGTAATGATACTGATTACTAAAATCGCTTTCCGTTGGTGGTTGATTCCCACGAATCAAAAAAGCTAAAAGAATTTCAAATAAAAAGTTGTGATAATATTAACTGACGTGGTGTTCTGAGTCATATACCTAGAATGCAATGTTAGATAAATATTTATTAGTTTTATCAATCAAATTAATACAAATAGAGGGGAATACATCTCATTTTTAATTGTGATAAAAGTCTTAGTAGCGCCATCTAGCATAATATAGCAAAATTAGAGCGGCTAGAGGAACATCTCCATATAAATTCTTAATCTCTAGCGTCAGTAACGCCATCTAGGTTTGAATAGCAAACATGCAAAGACAACAACTTGATTTCGCGCGAAATTTGAAAATGTTAAATTTAAATGCGTGTTTACAGCATTACTCGATTCAAATAATGGGAGTTTTGGGAGTAAAGAGTTGTAAATACTTATGTGCTAATTTTCGCGATGTTAGTTTTCGAGGTGGGGAGGGGTTCAAGCGAGGTCGGATGGTGAAAATCAGGAAAAAAAATCCAAAATTGCGACCATAACTACTGGTGGATTTGAGTAAATAGATAGGTTTTCACACGGGCAACTGTAGTTATGTCGGTGATCTTCCGAGCAACATCGCTTACAGAGAAGCATTTTCTTAGTTAAAACAAGTTTAAAAATGTATTTATTTATCCATTTGGCATCTCCAACAAAGGATACATTACCTACACAGGAACAATAGAAATCACAATAGTAAAATATTGACAATTTTAAAGTCGCTTCTTTAAATATAATTATTTATTGGTCTACAAATAAATGTATGGCTGAACAAAAGAAACACTGAAACATTTTTGATTACAATTTACAATAAAAAGGCATCGCAACTGAGAGTCGCGGAGGATCGCTCTGTTACGTCCATTCGGTCCATTATCCTCGGGATCGGGCTCTCTCTCTTCCTGCTGCCTGCGTCAGCAGCGGGGAGAGAGGTGGGGGCGCGCGCGGTATGGCACTACGTAGCAACAAAATCGTACTTACTTTGTTCATAGAAAACCCGTGCTATACAATTAAATAGTTTTTTTTGCCTGGTTTGGTTTTTTTTTCAACAGCGCTTTTAATGTGGATAATGACCGACGTTACGGGGCATAGGTAATGGTAACATTCGCAGCGAGCATGTCTTTACGCCGTGTGCTAAAATCAGTGTTGCTCGCTCGCATGTTTTGCCGTAGGTACTACTGACTGCACGAATACTTGCTTGGTAACATATTAGGTGCATTTTGACCCGTGACGCCGGTCAGTATCCACCTTTACAACGTGATCTTTCTTCATCGTGATAACGCCATGGTCCCACGGGCCGTTAACTGACAGGTGGCGTCAGGTGTTACTGCACTGCTACCTGTCGAGGCCTATCGCAGTCCGTGCAGAGCATTCCCACTGCTGTGGTTTTATTCAGTGGTCAACGTTTGATAAACAAAGCTAAAAGACACGCGCCTGTACGGGCCGAGATAGGCGCCCGCCCCCGCGTGGAATAATGCTTCAGCACACTCAACCAGACGCGCAGTCGATTTATTGAGTAAGTACAGTAAAAGCTCCTTATTCGTGCTTCCTTCATTCGCGTTTTCACTATTCGCGGATTAAAAAAATGCGACCCAATTCCTATATCCGCGGCTAAAGATTTATTTATTTGCGGGTCTAATCGGTACATCGGTACATACATATTAACAAATAACAAAAAGGATTCCAATAGGTATCCAACCCAATATCCTTTGTAAACGCGTCGTCAGATGGACTATAAAAAAGTGAAATAGACCTTATTACAACTTCGCCTAAAGTACATTGTCAAATGATATCGCCGCTGTATTGGTTCGGCCTTTGACATCTACAATAGCCGCCTTCGCCGCGGTCGGTGTTTTTAACCGACTTCAAAAAGAAGGAGGTTATCAATTCGACATGTTTATATTTTAATGTATGTTCAGGCATAACTCCGTCGAATAAAGACGGATTTGCAAAATTCTTTTTTTTTTCGAAAGGGGTTTACTCCGAAATGGTCCCATTGAAATTTCATATAGACAGGGCCCGATCTAGCTATTTAGCCGCTCCGGGCAAAAATAACATTCGCCGCCCTTTGCACTAACACCATCAAAGATGGTATGACCATAATTATGTGATATTCTTTTAACTATATAATATTCACATACGTTAGTCTACTACGGCTTCTGAACAAGTATACAAAAAATCATGAGAGTAGGTATGTTTGTAAGTATACATTTTGCCGCCGCTCATTTTTGCCGCTCTGAGCATTTGCCCGGCTTGCCCCCCCTTAGATTGGGCCCTGCATATAGATCTGATGATGCGTTTCGGAAACAGACAACGGAACTCTTCAAAAAATTACAGCAAATCAACCGCGAATGTTGCTATCACATAAATAAGTATGCATTGTTTTGACCCAAAGGATGATGAAATTTCGAATTGGTGTATGGTAGGTAACAAAAAAGTGAAAAATAAAAACTTTTTTCAAAAAAATAACAACTGACTTCCAAAAAACACTACAAAGTGCAAAATAACTTTAATTTCGGAAGGCGGTGACAAATAATTAAAATACACATCCAACGTCACCGACTTCCGAAATTAAAGTTATTTTGCACTTTGTAGTGTTTTTTGGAAGTCGGTTGGTATTTTTTTGAAAAAAGTTTTTTGAGAATGTAAACAAACATAATGAAACCAACCTCATCACCATAAAGTATATTTATATATCATCATCATCATCATTTCAGCTGAAAGACGTCCACTGCTGGACATAGGCCTCCCCCACATTTATAAATGCTGCGACTTAATAGACATTCCATCCTTTGGTACGAGCCGCTTTGCGTGTTTTACCTATTGTTTCATCTTTCCATTTATTGCAAAATGTTGAAATTTTTTTTTTACTTAAAAACGATTTTCGACGCGAAAAAATCTGTTTAACGCATAGAAATGCTTGATCGTTTACGCCTTGGAGAGTCGCTTGCATCCATATCACGCTCATACAATTAATCAATATGGTCAAAAACTTCAATTAAATTGTTTTTTTTTTGTCACTTAGGAACGTATCCCCTATAATCCCATATAAATTACCATTCCATAGTCACGGTTTCTGTATTCGCGGTAGGTATTTTACGGAACGTATACCTCGCGAATAAATAGCTTTTACTGTACCTACGGCAGGTGCACATTTATTATAAAATGAGCCTCGACCAGGCGCTTTGATCTATATTTATTCTTAAAAATCTGAGTGAGACTTCGTCGCAATATCATTATAACCCCTAAAGACGCCTGCAGGCCTAGACAAAACACCTTTCTGTTAACGTTCACGCTAAACTCTACGCCAGAATATATGGGAATGACATTACCGTGTCCTTTCCGCAGGTAATGTCATTCCCATACATTTTGGCGTACCGTTTAGCGTGAACGCCAAGAGTAATGTGTTTTGTCTCTAGGCTCTGGACTGCATTCGAAAGCTGTGGTAGATTCCTACCAGGATAGATCGGAAGATCGGAGGAGTGGTACCTACACCGTCAAAGCGACACATTATTGTTTTCCGACATGCACGCGAACGAAGTCGCGGGCACAGCTAGTTCATACTATTTGTAGTGCTACCGGCGATGTTCATAACACTCATGTTTCCGAAAATTGTAATTAAGTAATAATATCATTAATGTAAATATATTTAAACTCCTACTGTTTTTTATCATAACGCTTTTATCCCTAAACATAATTACCATAATATTTTCACTCATACTCAGAAAGAAACATTTACCATGACCATGCATGCAGCAGGCATGCAGCATGCAAGCATGCAACATGCAGCAGGCATGGTTTCTGTCACGGCTCCGGCGCTGTGGGGCTCCGGCGATCCCACGCGAGCTGCGGGCCGGCGCCGGGACGCCTCGCCCCTCCGCGCCTTCGCGATTTTAAATAACACTCTACCCATATAGCATTTTTCGGTCACAGAATCTTAAAAGCAGTAACAAGTTGTCACAGTTTCGTAACTGCTACGAAACATGGTGACTGTGTGGGGTTTGGTCTTTATGTGTGGTAATAGTTCGCACCCAATTTGACTGGAAAATATTTCAGTAACTATAAGTAGTCTTTGTGTTCACACGTAACGTAATCATTTGTGTAGACTTATTTTTAAACACTTTGTGTTCAGTTTGTAACATGCGTACAATCGAGTAAAAATGTGTAGTAGCAGTGCGGTCACCATGTAACTAGAATAATAACTTAAAAATTATATTTACACGAGGTGTCGTAATGTTACGTCATTATTACTGCACAATAAATTGCTAAAATGTGAATGAAAAAGTCACCTTATGGCACTGTTTCTCAAATTGTTTTGACAAGTGATCAAATGATGGCATCTAATTGAAAATGAGTAAAAAACTGAACGATTCCGACTCATATCGACTTTCTACAAAAAAGTAAACAAATTATTGGTTCCACATAATCTATCTCCAAGTACATAATTTTTCAGATTATTAACAGATATTAAATTTATTCAGTATAAATTGTGTTTGTTATCCACTTGAAAGTTTGTTGTTTCGAATTAAAAACCTTTTACGAAAAGGCGACCAACCCTTAGCGCAAGTAGCGAATCACATACAGGAATAGGCAAAGCTAAATATCAAGGACCATAAATCCAAACGGATGTATCCTCTTTTCAAATACGAAAATTTGTTGGTTATGGGTGAAAAAGTAATTACTACTGTAAAAATGAGTGAGGATTACCAGCTGTCAAAATACATTAAAGTTAAATGGTTTTTAACTACCGATAATAATATTGTAGAAATGAAATTCACAACTTTTGATCAGGGAAACATACAAATCGTTGGAAGGGATATAAAAAAACAAATGTAATTTTTCTGAGCGACCATTAAATATTTACGACACATTACTTCCTTACGAAATGAAAGAACGAAAAAAAAAATTTTTGTTTATGTCAAAGGTAAACTTGTATCAATGGTTTTCAACTCTCAAATTATGTTTATTCCAGTATTGACAACAGTAGGAAAGAAAATAAAGAAAGAAAATATTAGTTTTTCATTTTTATTTTCAAACAATCAGTAAAATCTTTATTTGTAATTAACACATATTATCAAACACTATAAAAAATCGTACAAACGTAACCGAAACAATTACAAAACTTTCAGGTATATAGGCATAATTCCATCGCATGCAGAATACAGTCAACTGCAGCAAACGTTGACGTCATATATGGCTTCAGAGTCCGAACGTTTGAGAATCGCTGGAAACAATAAACCATTTTGTGAATTCGGTAACTTTATAACTACTTCTGGTTTCACGTCGACATATGTCGAAACGATCTAGTAACTTACTGACCAGTTGTGACTAGAATATTTTATCTAAATAAAAAGACATCTTCTTATTATTCACCAATTTAATGGTTCATTTTTGGTTCCATATCATATATTTAGTATTAAATCTATGATAGCAAAAGCTTCCAAGCTCTGGGAATGTAAAAATTGTAAAAACTTGTTAGTAAAAACGATTGTTTACATTGTACTACACAGGTTAAATTACAATTACATGGAGGCGCATTGATAAATTTCAAATTATTTGAACAAATTGCACGATGAAATTCTTTTCCCATTTATATTTGAACAATAAAAACCAATTATTAATATATGAATAAAAAGTTACCTTGATTAACAGTGATGGCTGCATGATATTTTCTTCTTTTTTTTTTTTAATTTCACGTCACAGAACGAAAAGTGAACGATTGAACGAACGAATGATTTCTGAGATGTGGTTGCAGATTAAGAACAATGTTACCACACAGCAACGTAACTTTAAAACCAAATATTACTGTGTCGACTGTTCCCCATTTTTAGTCGTAGCGACGGAACAAAGTCGACTCACCGACCAAAAAATTTTACTAGAATAAATCAGTGTCGACATGAAAGTGTCGAATTGTTTCGTAACGGGTACCAAAAAGCGCTGTATGGGTAGGGGTAGGGCAAACAAGACTACGTGGAGTCGATTTTGCAACGATTCGTTTCTTGGGGGCACTATGAATAATAGTATAAAAGATGGTTATGTTGAGAAAATATAGGGAAACAAATAAAAGTATAATAGATGTTTATTGCTACTGACATTATGAAGTTGAATGCTTCGGAATTACGAACATTAGAGACAGAGTAGTTAGGAATTGTGATTGTTAGGATGAAAAATGTTAGGAAGAACATTTTCGGATTTCCAATTATCGGAGTTGAAAATTTAGGTGAACTTTGGCGCACCCATTGGGTACGAGACTCTGACACGACGCCCTATTCGAAAACGTACCGTGAAACCTGCTTACTTTGCCACTTTTTCATGTGTCAAAAAGTTTGATTAGCTTTAAAAAAAAAGAATTATGAGTAACCTGATCCTAGACGTAATAAATTTCATGGAAATTTATATTATTACCAAAAATCTATTTTATTTTTGTAAATTAAAATATTTTCAGCTTAAAAACAAATATGGCAAAGTCAACTGTCACTTCTGGTAAATTTGCCATAGGATAATTAAAATGAAATTTTTGGAGCATAAGAGGTTAAAAAATTTACTTATTTGTGCTCTTCCTATATCCTGTAAAATAAAAGTAAAAACTTTATATTATTTAGCACTGGCAATTCTACTCTCTAAGAAGTTGGCAAATTCACCAACCTTTCCAAAAAATTTCATACTAAAAAGAAGTTAGGGTTAGGGTTGTCTAATACAAATATTTTCATTAGGTAACAATTTTTTTTTATAAAAGTAAAAAACATAATAACTTTTAGTGAGAACAACACGCACTATTAATCTTCGTGACTATTAATTATAATAATAAATAAAATTATAATTATATCTAATTAATTTCAGAACTTGAACTGTTTTACATAATAAAACAAAAAAAAAACCATTATCACGTAGCAAAGTACGACTTTTAATTTTTTTAAATATTTAGAAAAAGCAACATGTAAACAATAATATTTCAAAACATCGAACATAGCTTAACATAATCAGTCCCTAATGTTCCCATGGCAGTCAGAGATATAAATATGTACCTGTAACAAATCACCGACTTAATAAATTATTCATAAAGGAAATTTTTATTACATAACAGTATAAAATATTAAAAAAATAACAATGGAAAGCTTCAACCCATTTAATACTTAGGATTACTTAAATTTAATCAAAATATTCCTAAGAAATGATGTGGCAGCCCTAACCTCCAACAAAACATGGCATAGTCACCATCACGGACGTTGTGATTGGGGTTGTTGAATTTACCAACACCAATTGCGAACTCTATGTAGCTTGAAGCACGGTAAATCAGTTTTTATTTAGCTAAAGAACATTATGCTAACATAATATCAAAAGATTACTTACGTAGACAATGCTTTTCCCGTTTATTTTTGTAAAAGTTCCGGAGTACAAAGTTTTACGCCACCAACACTCGAAAAAAGTAACCGCCAAAAATTACATCTCAAAAAAAGTTGGCTTGCCACATCTCATTCAGTGTTGCCATTTAACTAATAAATTTTACTATAAAGGCATCCATACATCACAAAAAAGTATTACTAAGACGTTATTAGGTTGTTTCTCACAGAAGTTGGCTATGGCAAACTTGGCAACCGTTGGCAAAGTTAGCAGGTTTCACGGTACAGAAGAGGCGAGGCGCAGACAAGACGCGCGCCCGCGCAGTTTCACTTACATTTGCGTCGAAGTTACAAATTCAAATTCACTTTATTACTTTGAAATTTGAATAAAATGTAACAAAGTGAACAATTCGAATAAAATGTTTAACAATAATTAATGCATAACAATAATTAAAATGTTACATTAAACATTTAAAAGGAATATACAGAAGCAAGGCTTTTTATTCCTGATGAACAAAATCGTATAAATCTATCTTTTGATCAAAAACTAACTTTGTAGTGCAGCTTAACCACACCTTTTGCCAACGTACAGAGGCCAGCACATCAAGCTACCCCAATCTGTCAAATTTCTTTGATAGTTTTTCAACTTTATTACAAAGGTTTAAGTTCAATTGGGAAAATTTGACAGTTTGGGATAGCTTGACTTGCTGGCGACTGTACTTTGACGTTCAAATTTTCAAAGAACATAACATTTTTGTGTTACATTTTATTGAAACATTTAATTTAAATTGTTTAAACGAAATGAAACATGTAAATTTTTCAAACAACAACATTTTTTGTTACTTTGAATGTTAGCAAGTTGAACCAAAGCCAGAGCACATCCTCGTCTTTTGAAGAAGACATGTTTTCGTCTCAAAAGCAAAGCTAAATATGAGAAACGCAGTGTCGTCTCTCACTTGTCTTCGCGTCCCGTCCACGCAGCCTCTTTCATACATACTTTAACCCTGACCCGATGACGAGACAGGGTCCTTAGACAAAGTAACATCGCTTCGTAGCGAAACGATATCTAAATTCGTCATCGTCTCTGAGATATCGATAAACATTTCATAGCCAATGTAACACTATTGTTGCGATCGTTGTGTCGAATTGTTTATTCGTTATGAAACAAAAATATTGGTTATGGTTTCGAAAATTTTGCTGTCAGTGTTAGTCAAGAAGTGTCAAATCGGATCAAACCCGCGAATTTTTTGTTGTTTTTAAAATTTAATGATACGATTAAGTTAGTGTTGCATTTAATCGTTTTCAAATTATAATAAAAATAATATTTTGCCAGTGGTAAGTGAATAGAGTGTTATTACTTTAAGATCGTCTCCAAAACTTAATGATATTCAAAATAGACTAATTTTTTTAAGTGACTGATGTTCAAACGATGATGGAGTAATCTGTATTTTAATTTTTAGTGATAAAACATAGAATCAAGAGTGTGAGCAAGTCCCGAACAATTTTCAACGCTGCTTGAGTATATGGAAACGTAAGTTATTCCAAGTTTTATTCATGAGTACCTATGTAATGTAAACAATGACGCGATCTTAACGATGAAATACTTATTAAATCTTTGTTTGTACAGTCATGGTGACCTGGCGAGGCCTTATGCTGGATCACAAGGTCTGGTAAGGTCAGACCGACTGTGGGCTGAACTTACCAACATTTTGATGCTAGACAAGTGGAAAAAAGTAAGGACCTTATGAACATTTTTGGAAAGACTGGTGTGATGGAAGAGTGGCTAGCAATCCTAGCTATGTTCTCGAAGGGTTTTGGACAAGTGGACACACCCTTGATGAATGAAGGTTGGCTTGTATCCACTTCTCTGTTATTACTAGACTGGAGATTTTTGATATGATGATGATGATCAATCTCTGACACCCACAGTACAAGCTATGCTTTGGAATATGAAGAGTATGTAATCACTCAGTGTCAAAAATCTGCTGCTGAATGAAATCCGGCCATATTGTTTCAATAACTACAATGTTTTAACTTTCGTTTCGTTATCTTTTTTGGCGATCACGATCGAGGCGAAGGCGAACACTGAAAGCGCTGATTGTCTACGCATTTGTATGGGATAACCACGATGACAATTCGTTACTTTATAGATTCGTTACGAATTATGACATTTGTCTACCAACTTGCGATAACGATGTCGATTGACCACGTGATTTAATGCGGCTTACGTTAATCCCATACATTTTAGTATTTTCTAACTTCGTTATCGTTTTTAAATTGTTACTTTGTCTAAGCCCCCAGGGCACAGACGTCTGCGAAGCGTCCTCGTCTTACATATTTTCTGTGTCCAGAATCCAGCCCCTTGGTTGGTCCTGGATCCCGGTAGTACGTCCCCGTGGGATATTTTCCGACATCCACGCGGGTGAAGCCGCGGGCAAAAGCTAGTTTTTCGATAAAATCAATACTGCGCATGCGTACATACATACATACTCAGCCTATAACGTTCCCACTACTGGGACACAGGCCTCCTCTCCGTGAGAGGGAGTGGGCCGTAATCCACCACGCGGGCCCAGTGCGGGTTGGTAGATGTCACATGTCTTCGAATGTTTGGTTCTAGGACTTGCCGGTTTCCTCACGATGTTTTCCTTCACCGTTTTGAGAGCAGTGGTGATGAAATTATTTACACAAAGCAATGCGCCTTTCTGGGTTCGAACGCACGACCTACAACACGTAAGTCGCGGCCGTTACCACTGGACTGCGCATGCGTAAATATTTATATTGCTAAACTAAAGCCTTCACTGTGCTTGTTCCGACGGGCACTTGGCCGGGTTTTCTTCCTCCTCTTAGAAGATTGCACAAACGAGGCGCCATTTGCCCAGTAACCATTGGACTTTTAGTAAAAGGAAGTGGGGCCCATATTCGATATTTCGGCTGGAGAAATAAATGTTCGTCAATATACTATGATTTAGCGCCTTTCCAAAATAATAGGTAATACGGGCTGTTGTCCGCAACTCCACGTCAAAGCGCGTATTTTGCGTAACTCCAAAATAAAGCTGAGCTATGAAAAATAGCACCAATAAGTTCAGTAATGAGTTGTCGTGATCTTTTATCTAGAGTAGAGTATTCTTGATGCAAAACTGCTCCACCAAAATCGGTTAGTAGATATCGTGACATTACAATTTTAGATTTTCCACTTTGTCCCACTGGTTGGACAACTTGTGGGGTAATTTTTTTTTGGGTTGGAAATCATCAAATAACTTCTCCCGCTCGGGGTGGAGCAGGAGGGCGTGTCAGACTTTTACTGACTAAAACCCACCCGTGTTCCCTCAGTAGCCTTTGTGCCAGGGGCGGCGGTAGGTATCTCTTTCGAACAACCCGCACCCCTGGCAATCGGCCCTTGCGGGCCCCATCACTTTGTGCTGACATCTCTTTGAGGCGCGCGTGGAACACAACGCGCCATCGACCTGGGCTTGGTCCTTACCGGACAGCGAGCCACCGATTAGGTGCGCCGCCTCCCTTTTCGCGAGCATCACTGCTTTGCAGAAGGGAGCGACGGCGACCCATGCACTCTCGCTCCGTACCATGGTCTGGACTAGGGCCGGACGCGAGAGATCGCCTCCACAAAGGACACGGGCGGTGCTCCGCCCAAGCCGGGCAGGCCTCCACCGTGTCCTCAGGGCGATCTTCGCAATGGAAACACCCGGGCGTTTCCTCCCGCCTTACCCGAAACAGGAACCTCCCGAAACAACCGTGTCCGGTGAGGACCTGCGTCAGGCGGAAGGCGAGGACGCCATGCCGCCTCTCAAGCCACTCCTCAGTGGGGACTTACCGCCGCAATCGTGGCGTGCCCAAACTTGTGGGGTTGAGTGGAATAATTCTTACTTTCACTTAACAACGTCAAGCAAAGAATTTTAAAAACAAAAAAAAATGTATTTTCAACATTTTATTAAGAAAACGGAAACAGTGAAAAAGTACATAACTGTAAATTGCAGTTGGTTACAATATTGTTTACATAAACAAATCATTTACAGTTAAAATCGGTACTAAATTTTTACTCTATTCACATTTACATAAGGAACATCAGTAATAATGTACAGGAGAAAGTTGCGATTCAAACTAATAGTATTGTCGCGCCTGCTTGACCCTAAACATAACTAAACAGTACACAGCCGTGGACGAAAAACCTCATATATAAAAACATTTTTAAATTACTTTAACATCTATGTACATACACAATGTAAGGACAAATTAACTCACATGCCAGTATCATACATTTGTAGCAAACATCAACCAAAATCAAAAATTTATCCACGACTGATACCAAATATCCAAATTAATAATAATTTTCTTTTTGTAACTATTTAAAAGAGAGGCTAGTCATCCCAATGCTCTACTTACATCCGGGCGCAAAACAATAATAACACGTCTTGTTCATTGTAGGTGACCTCAAAAATGAATTATTAAAAAGACGACATCCCGATATGCTAATCATGCCAAAATTAGCTAGCTTACAATTTCTTCGATCTCTTGTCCCCGTTTTCCCATAAAAGGAAAAGTCCCTTAGAATACGTATAAGCCAAAAACAGGACGTTTATGTAAAGCAGGCTAATACTATCACAGTCCATAAAACTTAAAGTTGTAGAAGCAGGAGCTATTCAAGACTATGCTATCTTTTCGGGAAATGAAAGCGCAAATACTAAATAAAATTAGCCTAAATCATCATTATTATATCAACAAAATATGATATCATCATGTAAAAAATAGGATGTAGATACAACTTTGAAAATGTTGATATATTAACCTGTAACATACCAGTTTTTATATATAGCATTTTGTACGCATTTCATAGGACGTCGTCTTTTATTTAGTTTTAAATTAGGCGTCATTATTTCGAGTAACGAACAGAGTAAAAACCTAGAATAATTATTAAACAGTTAGATGCAAAGCAGATAAATAAAATTTCTCATATTGGTACATATTATGATACAGAACGTTTGTCCCATTTTCTGAATAAACAACTTGATAGGTACTACTAAGTCACAAAGAACAAATTACAAATTTAAGTGGGCACTGAATATGTAGTTTAACATTCATATTCATTCAGAAAATGACACAATCGTACAAAACTTATGTCTCAGCATTAATTTATTTATACATTTACACTTCGCCAAATAGCTTTTCTAAGCAATATCACTCCATTACCTAAACAAAATAATTACATTTATTTCAGCTCAAGATAATTAATTTTAGCTCATCCATACTTTCATTATATTCTCTTATGTTTATTTTTAGATCTCCAGATACTTTGCGTAAAAAAATATTCAAGTAGCTTTTAAAATACGATTAAATTAATAATATTTAAATGGTTTTGTTTTCTGCATAGTAATTGCAATATATATTTTATTATTTGGAGGGGCACATTGCCCCGAGTGTCGAGCACGCCGCGCCAACCCCGCTGTGCCGACCAAACCGTCATATAGCACGGCATTAGAGATTCTATTTACATTATGATGTCAATGCCTGGCCAAGGAGTCGTGTGCTTAGAGAAAGGCAGCAATGAAATCCTTAACACAATAGAAATACAGGAGATTACGACACATACATGTGTGTCAGAATCGATCAATAGCAGTGTATTCGGGCTTAGTTTGAACCGGCGCAGCGGGCGTGCGGGCCACGAGGGCGCTCGGCACTGATAAGTCTGTTCCGTGTGTAGTCACAACATCCAACTTACGAGATCTTTTATCTACAACGTCTAGGATGCACTAAAACGATAAAAATCCGATAATTTCCTGCATATCTATATACATATTTTACAAGGGAAAGAAATAATAAATAATTTCTATACCTCTGATATGAGCTTCCTCTCAGTACATTGATATCAATCTCAACAATATTAAAAAACATCATCTCTCTGAAAATAAAATGAAATTAATGTACACTATATTTACAATGTTGTGGCCGTTCATACAGATTTTTATTTAACGATTTGCACCGTAAATCACAGTGATTACTCTTTTTACTATAGAAACCAAAATGAGTTTTCTTTTTGGATTGCCTTATAATTGAAATAGATCAGCTCGAATCTCAGCTTTTTATTTGAATGGGCCTAGCTCAAATAGTTTTTACTTAATTACATCAGACCCTTCATTCCTAGACTTGATTTTGTACCAAAAAGTAGCCAGTTGTTTGATCTGGTATGGTTTGGTAGTTCATGTTTAAATAAAATATTGCCGCCTAGATCTAGATCCACAATTCAGGAGCATGTTTGATGTGGAAGCCATAATGACAAGTGATTTCATTATGTAATTGTTAGTTACCTTTTATAAATTTTCGTCGCAGTGATAAGCAGTCATTAATCAACAAAAAACAGTAAGTTAAATTATGATAGTTTAAGAATGTATTCTTTTTTAAAGTTGTTCTAAGCACACAAAAAAATGGTAAAGGCGCACTTTCACACGACATTTTCGAATGTATCTGTCGGAAACGAACATTGTACTGAACGGCGCGATGTGACGTAGGATAGTATCTCACGGGAACGTGCAGCCGGGATAAAAGTAGCCGATGCTCTTTCCTTTATCGAAATCCGTTCAGTGGTTTAGGCATGAAAAGGTAACATGCAGACAGTTTCGAATTTATAATATTAGTATGGAGACCGAAACGCGCCTTATTTTGGTATGCAAAGTAACTATGACGTATTAGGTATACAAACAACCGTGCAACTTCAAACAGTGACCCTAGTGTAAGTATTTTTTGTCCATCTCGCATCGACGACGTTCGGCGCTGCGATTGGCCCTGGGTTGGTGAAGGGCTAATTGGAGCGCCGGACGCGATCGACGAATAAAGTCAAGACTGTTAAAAAAAACTCACACAGGGCCTCTGTAGACCAAACCAAATATACTTTTCTCTTTTGTATACACATAATATCTGGGTGTATTCTAGAAAAATCTGATGTAATTGCATCATAAGCACTTGATATAATAGCATTATAAGTTTTTCAATATATTCGACTATAATTTTGTTCATTATTTTCATCTCCAATAGAGCAAGATTTTTGGTTGAATAATTTTTAAAGATTTTTTGTTTTTCGAAATACAAAAACGAATAAAATTATTATTGCGGTATATTTTTTTTAATATTATAATTCAGAGTATTTTACCATTCATTCATTTACAGCTACAATTCTGCAATGAAAAAAAAAAAAAGAATAGCTTATCTGACCAATTAACATATTTTGAGTTCTTGACAAAAATATATATTTTCTTACATAATATTCAATAAGTTTGGTATGTAAGAAGGCATGCCAAGGACCCTGACAACAACGGTACAAGTAAAAAGCCAATACAAGACTAATTTTATATCTCAGTAAAATTAGAAATGCTTATTGTAACATTTACTTATCTGTGAAAATAATTATAATATTATTCTAAGTCGCATAAATTTCGTAGTATTAATAGTTAATTTTTAGTTTTTTCAAGTCGACTAGTTTCATCTCAAATCAATTTGGATCCAAGATCCGAAGCATCAGCACGTACACCCGCTCGCGTGCCAGCCCAATTCAAACAATTGGCTAAAAATATTTCCATCTCTGCAAACTACAAACAATTAAGATAAATATAATTATATTTTACATAATATTGTATAAAGCGAGTTGTCATGCGAGCGGGCTCTAGCTAGGATGTATGTTTTGGTAGAAAATGGACAATCACACAAAACCTTTGTTTACGTAAATGCGGCTCTTCGTAAAATTGCCTATTTTACATCATAATAATTATTATAATTCTCACTTTGTTTGGAGTTATTTTACATAAACCATGATTATGATTTCTGGTGATTCCACTCGTCACACGATTCATACAGAAGCCATAGTGATTTTTTTTTTTTTTTTTTTATTCTCTTACCCAAAGTAACACTCATTCATTTGAAATTGGTTTTAAGAATAATTATTAGTATGTCTGTAAATAATCATCAAGGCTACGATGAATTTTAAATGACTTCTTAATGACTATATAAATGTTTGGTCAAACTTTTTAATTTGCCTTACAGGAGTTTGTATGACAACAAATGAACAAAAGAAACGCCCGGCGTGCAGCGAATCGCGCGGTAACGTTTGTCATCGCATGCACAAACATAAATCCTCATGTTTAAATTATTTAGATGTTAATTTCACATATTGACACTTTATTCCACTTGATCATGATCTTACTAATGAATACAAATTAAAATTTTATGTACAAAATAATGTACATTCCAACTCTTAACAAAAGAAAATAATATAAATCACACAGCCAGTGGTGATATTACATAACATTACTTACATTATAATTATGATCTCTAAATTAACTTGTTAAAGTCGACGAGTTCAATATAAAATCACATCACAGCAAGATCATGTCCAAGCGTGGTCGCGCCGCCCCTAGTATGGCCAGTTACTCCTTATAAGATCTTCATTTTATTTACAGTAGGTAGTATCTAATGGTAAAACTTAAAAATATATAACAAAATAGACTTGAGTGGCTATTTAGAAAAATCTACCAAATATTTGTGATTACAGCATAACAAAAGCATAATAAAAATCAACAGAAACAAAATAATACATGCCTCTTCAACTGGAACCAAAACATGAGTAAGGTTCGTCTGGCGCGCTGCGAGTTGCGCCGGCGCACCACCACGCGCCGGGTGCGCAACGCTCATACTAAGTCAACAACGGTTCAACTGTGCTACTTCTAACTGGTAAACATCACAAATAAACAATTTTTACAAGGTTAAAGCAGGATATGGTGTTAAATACAGCAAATGCAAATAACATAATCACACATAATATTGTTTAGAGACATCTGCAAATGTTAAAGTAATAGTGACTTTCACTCACACAAAACAATTACGTTGTTACATTTACAACTGCATTCACTCGAGACCGTCCACGCGCCAGACCACAAACTAAAATTACATCATCCTCTAAATTAATTTTTAACAAATAAAGATTTTTAAAGTGCAAATTGAACTGTTAAATGCTTACTGCCACATTTCATACTTTTAAGCGAAATTAAATTTATTTCAATCACAGCGAAAACACTGGTTAGCTAGTGTAATCACTTCACATATTTGATAGTATGAACGAGATACCGATCAGTCGCCTCGACGCGTCACAATACGACATGGGATGAGCGCACGCCGACACTCCAAACACGCGACGTCACCGCATCACTCAGACGAGTTCCGCCACGTCACACTGACACCTTACTTGGCCATCCAGGATACATTAATACACTATCATCGTCACCTCACATCTCACTCGCAACTCATACAATATTTTTTGTCTCGGCACCGCGGAAAGATTCAATTGTTTGTTTTTTTCTAATGTAAACTTTAATAACATGTAGGTTGAACACCCGCGAGAATCGGCTCAGCGACGACCGGCCCCGACCGTCGGCGATCGTGTCCGAGCGGCGAGCACGCCGCGCAGTCCGCCCAGTGTGGTGCGCGCTCCGCTCGGCACGCTCAGCTCGCTCGCCGCGTTCAGCACGGAGTGGCCCCCGCCAGGCTCGCGCGCTACTCGCTGAAGTAGCGCACCTTTCCCGCACCGCAGCGCAGCACGTCCTCCCAGGCTGCAACAGACAAGAGTGGTCAACTCGCGCCCGCGCCGCGCGCCGCGCGACGGGCCCGCACTCACCTGCGCCCACGTAGTCCACGATCTGCAACAGGTGCGCCGTGTCGCGCGGCGCCGCGGGCGGCACGTAGCGCACCGCCAGGCCCGGCACGTAGCGCACGGCCAGGCCCGGCGCGTCGCGCAACAGGTCGCAGCGCGGCCGGCGCGCCAGGCCGCCCAGCAGCTGCTCGTTGACGGCGAAGCCGAAGGTGACGCCGTCCAGGTCGCGCGGCCGCGCGGCCGAGTCCAGCAGCACGACGGGCGGGCGCCGGTCGGCCACCACGTCGGGCGCGGCCGGCGCGGGCGGCGCGGGCCCCTTGCGGCGCGCGCCCTTGTCGCGGCGCCGCGCCGGCTCCGCGCGCGCCTCCAGCGCCGGGTAGCCGGCGCCGGCCGCGCCCTGGCCCTCCGCGTAGAAGTTGCAGCTCTCGATGAGGTCGGGGATGTTGTGGCGCGTGCGCGCGATGTCGGCGTAGGAGGCGGGCGGCGGCGCGGGCGCGGGGGCGGGCGCGGGCGGCGGCGCGGCGGGCAGCGAGTGCACGGAGTCCATGTCGTCGTTGGAGTCGTTGCTGCGCTCGGAGGGCGGCGCCGACTCGCGACGCGCGCGCGGGCTGGGCGCGCGCGTGCGGCGCGGTGGCTCGTCGGCGCGGCGGCGCGCGCGACGCTTCTTGGTGACGGTCTGGAAGTCCGTGAGCTCGGCGGCCGGGTCGGGCGGCTCGGGCACGTCGCAGTAGAGCGCGTCGTCGCCCCAGGAGCGCCGCTCCTTGGCGGGCAGGTCGCGCCGCTCCTTCTTGTCGCGCAGGGCGGGCGCGGCCAGGTCGGTGAGGTCCTCCATCTTGGTGCGCGACAGCTCCTCCAGCGAGGAGGCGCGCTTGATCTTGTTCTCCTTGTCCTTGCGCCGCTCGGTGGAGCGCTTCTTGCTCTTGTCATCGGAGTCGTCCTTGTGCTTGACGCGCCCGAGCTTGGCTCCGCGCCCGTTGTCCGCGTTCGACTCGATGAATCGCAACAGCTCGTTGACGTCCTTGTCTCCCTGGTAGCCGTCAATCTGTTGGCAGTCAATCACGGTCTCGTTCTTTGAAGACTTTTTCCTCCGAGGTTTTTTGTGTTGACTAGATCCCGAAAGAGGTGAACTGAATCCTTGTACTGAGTTGCCGTTTTCGTCCAAAGACTTCTGTAACAGAAAACGTAGGCATTATTGGCGTATTTATTGTTTTCAAAAATTGTATAGTTCTTTATAGCAAGTAACAAAATCGCTACAGGCAAAGTTTCGATATGGCACATTGAGGGTAAGATCGAATGGTATGTCGTGACGGCAAACTGCATGATGCTCCACCTATGCCTGGTCTATCTAACGTTACACCTACATGCCCGTTCCCACCATGTCCCACCTGCCACCCCCCGTTTCGACCACATTAGTTCCATTATACATACTTCAAATGTACATTTTTTAAGTTAATACTACTTCCATAATGCTAAAGGTAAATAAGTAGGTCTAAGTCCAGCTCATTTAGACATGGATCTTATTTCCAAAGGAGATCACCCATTCTAGGGTTTTTTTTTGGCGTCCGTTACTTATTAGTCATTTTTTATTTATAATTTAATATTTTTAATAGTAATGGACGGCTTATTTTAAAAGTACACATAGAACTCAATATTTTTTTTGTTAGGCGTCAAATTCGAGAACAATTCTGCCCTCGTAAATGAAAACACAGTAACTTCAGTTACTGTGTTTATGCTTGTATTGGGTATTGTAATAACGAGACCAAGCGCTATCTCGGAAAATTTTCGGTTTGTCTGTATCTACCACCGTTAAAGAGATACGATGGATAAAACTCAGTACTTTGATATAATTTAATAATTATTTTCCTATTTTATAACAAATTAACTGATTTTATTCAATAAAAAGCAGTAAAATATTAGTTCTCTAGACTTTGAATTATAGGTTTGTACATTTTACAACAAAAAAAAATTCAGCCTAACTTAAATGTTTTGTTTATAGCAAAACGATTTAACAATTAAACTAACGCGTTTTGTACAAAATGGCATTTTCGAAGTTACTGTGTTTTGGCTTACGAGGGCAGAATTTGGGTTCGGAGATATGTATATATCAGGTAAGAATTAGAACGTCGGCGACGGAAAACAGTAATTATTATTTGGCTAGTACAAATACGCGCTGCAAGTTCCAAGTCAAAACCTATCGTAGCCTAGCTCGAGAGTGCTAGGACAGGTTTTTACAAAGCAAAGTTAAAACATAATAAGAAGTGCAAAGTGGAGTAGACCGTCGAGCACCTTTCGTTATGCTGTTTTGATACTGTGGCGGCATCTACAACGGCACATGCGAACTACGCATCAAAGACTTGGCGACACACAAATCCTACATCGCGCAATCAGAGTTTACCGCGCGACTCGTATATATACAACATCCCGACATCAACCGTCGGGCAGTTGCCCACCAGACACAACACCCATCTGGTCGGAGGATCCTCCCTTTTCCATTGAGTGTGAGTGAACTTTACACCATTATACCTTCGTTTTATTTTATTGTTATCCATACTACACCTATTAGAGAAGGGCAAGTTAACATTGTTGTATAGTGTCAGGTGGTATTACCCAGCTCAAAATATCGGGATAATAATCATACGGGATCTTACCCGAAATGGCGGAAGGTAATAAATTATTTCATTTATAGATCGTTGAAGTCTTTGTTCGCAAATTCTTTACAGCATGTAGCCATAAAAAACACAATACCACCGACTTTATTCCAAATCGCCGAACAAAATGGGCGATCTCTTTTGGCCTTTGGAATCTCCATTTATAGTTTGATACAGAGAACTTGAAATTAAGTATGTAAATGTGAGCAAAACCTTGTATTCGTCTGAAGCGGAGGTGCCGGTGGAGCCGTAGTTAGGTCGCGACAGCGGCAGCCCGTTGAAGCTGCTGGAGATCACGCTGCGAGGCTGCCGGGCAGAAATGTTTGCATTCATCACTCACTCACTGGTCACACAATTATCAGGAATAGTCCAAGCACAGAGGCACTCGATATGTACCTTAGGATCTACGGCGACCGCCGACTGCACCGTGGACGACGTCGTGTTGCAACTGGACACAACCTCCGGTGTTGTGATGCAACTAAACGATATAGCAGAATCGACCTGCAGAAACAAACAAGCATGAATGTGACACCTAGCCAACCGTGTACTGTACAAAACATTTAAAGCAAATTGGGAATCCTACCTCATCATTGGTGATGGCTGACACCCCGGAGTTGTGCGATAAGTACTCATTAGCATTTTTAAAAAGACTTTCAAACAGTAGAACTTTAAGAACATTTTTATCGAACGCACTTTTCTTCACGTCGCTACTGCCGGGGTGCTCTGGGGACATCTTTTGTCTTTTCTTCTTTACGCTCGGTTGACTATTACTTTCGGAGACGAGAGGTCTGATGTCGTTATTATTTTCAATTTCGAATATCTGGAGGGGAGTGTTAACATTACTATTAGTTGGCGAAACTAAAGGCTTAGGTAATGTTACAAAAATATAAGCATTGTTAGAAAGCTGGGTTAAAACAATACGATCGCTCGTCGGGGTACGCTCGTGTTCAGGTCTCGGGGTACCTTCGTCTCCCGGTGTGTTTGCGCACCTTAGGATTTCAATTTCGCCTGCGCAAGCCGACTTAGGACGCTCTTGTTCCGAGAGATATTGTGCGCCATTATCAGAGTGGTCTGTAACATCTTCTGGGACACTTAGAGCTTGACAAATTTCCTCTTTCTCGCATTCACGAGCGATTGTCATAGTATTGCTCTCTTCGCTATTTCCTATGGATTCTATCAGTTTTTGTTGCTTCGATACATATTCTGTGAACGAATCCTGTGTATTACTTTTTTGTGAATGGCTAGGATTCACATCGGTCAACTCTACTTCTCCACCTTGAGACTTTTCACTGTCTAAATCAACAAAAGGATTTGTGAACCAAGTTATATCTTCTCTTTCATCAGATGAATTATAATATTTTGTAGATGAATCAAATAACTGCCTCGACTTGGTCGAATTTATATCTTCGATGATGTTTAATTTATTTCGAACATCATTTAAGATTGAATTTTCACCATCCATTTCGTTGGCGTCTTTTTGAATAGTTTTCTTTGGACGTTTTTCCTTATGATGTGTATGTATGGAATGGCTAGCTTGTTGGATATGTGGGAGAGGTTGACCTATAGTCATACGTCTAACGTTCCTTGGGTTTATATCCGACAATGTCGGCACTACTAAATTTTCACCTACTTGTTTCCTATAGTGTTTTCTTAATTTAATATCACGTTCCTTATCATATTCAAAGCTTTCGACAACCCTGTGGGCTCCTTCGTCATGACGACGTGCATTACTAAAGTTTAGAGACTCTTTCGCTTTAAATTCGCTAACTATGTCTTTTTCTGGTAGATCAGATATAAGATAATTATTGAAATCGTCTTTAATACTTAAATCAGGAGACTTATTGTGCTCACTCGTTATTGCAAAAGGCATAATAAAATTATTTTCTATATTTGTACTTTCAGTGTTTATAGGGTCTGAAGAAACATCCGTAACTTTAGGTTGGATATTCCGTTCCGTTAATTGAACAATGTTCCCATATTGTAGAGAGTCGGTATAATTCGCTAGACCTTTATACCAATGATCTACATTGTCAGCCCACAACTGAGTATCGTCTGCGCGGTGTTCGTTTCTTGTGGTTCTTTCAGTCGAACCCTCGACAGTTTGGTCGCACATAGCGGAGCGTCTCTCGTCTTTCTCGTCCACATGTGGGCCGGGTAGGGCCGGGCCGCGCGGTACGCCCTGGGCCCGCAGCGCCCGCAACAGGCGCGCCTGCGCGCGGCGGGGGGTACGCACCTGGTTGGACGGCGACGTGGTGGTGACCGCGCGGCCCGAGCACACGCTGCCGCTGCCGATCTCCAGCGTGGCGCGCGCCGTGTACGTCATCGGGAACATCGGCTTACTTCTTCTGTGGAAAAATTTCATGTGGGGGATCACATTCGTCGTGGACAGGGGTGGCACTGTTATGTTTGTGCGATGAACTTCAATATTATAAACTTATCGATGGCTTATTACATGCGTTATTTTGGAGTGTCCTTCGTAAGACCTATATTCGCCTTAGGTTGGAACTGTAAATCTTACTAAATATAGTACAATATCGGTTACGCCTCGTACCTGTTGAGTAGTTCCATCTCGCCGGGCGCGTTGGCATCGCTGGCGGACACGCGGCGCTCGGCCAGCGGCGGCGGGTTGACGCAGCGCACCGTGGCCAGGTAGCCGGCGCCGCGGGCCGGCTCCTCGCTCAGCAACGAGGCTGACGACACAATATAATCACCATTTTAACTTGGTCATCATCATTTGCCGATCCCAAAACTTGGGAAAAGGATTTTCCCAACAGCTTTGGGATCAGCTACGCAGCTGAATACCCTATGGTAAGACTTAGACTAGAATGTTAAACGTTATATTATTAAGTTTAACACTGATAGATGAAATTAAAACTTTAGTAGCCTTAAATAAAAATGTAGTTTCAAGAGAAAATAATAACCTCAGTAGATGTGGCAGTTTCTCAATATGCTTCTGGGATTAAAGCTAGCGAAGTGAATATGGATAAGTTATCGCCAGACTTCGAACCGAGACGTGATTAAATATGAATCCGGCGAAGGAAGCATCGCGGGCAGGAACCCACCATCGAAGTGAAGACAATAAGTACTCACAGGTGTCGACGCCGGAGGGCAGACTACCGCCGTGGATGGCGCGCGCGGACACGTTGCTGGGCGCGGGCGCGGGCGCGTGGCGCACGTGCGCGCGGCGCGGCGCGGGCTCGGCCGCCAGCGCCGCCACCAGGTCCTGCAGCGAGTTGGAGTGCGGCAGCGCGCGCCGCCCGCGCCCGCGCCGCGCGCCGCGCCCGCCCGGCAGCACGCGCGCCGCCGCCTCGCACGCCTGCTCGTCCTGCTCCACCTCCTCCAGCAACTCCTGAAGCAGCGCATTCACGATGACATTTTAATGACGTAAAACCATTTGTAAGCCATTGCTATTATCACATTGTTATAAAGTATAGGCCTATTACAATGAGTGCCGCGAGTTTCATGAAACTCTCGATAATCATTCTTATTTATATTTTACTTTAACGAAATAAGAGTTATATTGCATTGTTTTACCGGGAATGTCCTACCTTATCCGCGTCGCCTTCGTTTAGAGCTCCGGAGCGCGGCAGTTGATCGACTACATTTTGCCATATTTGAGGCAAAGTTGGCGTTGCGGTCTGGTTGCACCCTCATCACAGGCCGCGACGGCGACGTGGCACGCGACGGGTATTATTACTGACGTATTTAAAGTTAAAAAACAACACGAAAAACACGCTCCCACGGGACGCGTCGCGTGATACGTCTTAGGGACTAAATAACAACGATTTTGTATGAGATGCGTACATCTGTTGAGCCGCGGAGAGCTTAACGTACTCTATACAAAATCGTTGTTTTCTATGGACAAACGCTGAACAGAGTTGAATAAGTGTGAGTAGTCCCTAGATGACAATACTGCTGAAATGTTTAAAAAATCTGCATCGCTGATGCAACTTTTAGTCTGATTTACGCAACTTCGTTAGGCATAAGACTGCGTGGTATAAATACAATTTATTTTTAGCACTCACCTTAAATAGACTGCTTTTACCCTCTCGATCTTTGGGACATTTGTATGTGATAGCCTCGTCCAACAGTGCACGTAATTGTCCGTCGTCCAATGTCTCTACATGTTTGTTGTTCTGTAAACAAAAGATTTTTTTTTTTTTTTTAAATAGCGTTTCACTATATCGAAACGTATAATTATGTACAGACGCCAGCACATCAAGCTACCCTAATCTGTCATATTTCTTTGATAGATTTTCAACTTTATCACAACTGTATAGGATTCATGTTCAATTGGGAAAATTTGACAGTTTGGGGTAGCTTGATGTGCTGGCCTATGAACATTGTAATTTGAAACAAAACAAACGAGTTTGAGGAAAAAAAAACTGATAGATTACATGAATTGTTTGTGTTATGTAAAGCCACAGTGAAATAGGCGTAGAAAGATAAGTCGAAATAACGTTATTAAAATGATTTTTATTTGAACCATAAGTAATTACACCAATTACTTCAAGAATAACAATAATAAAAAAGTATTACCTAATCCTTCCTTACTAATATTATAAACGCGAGAGTTTGTATGTATGGATGTTTGTTACTCTTTCACGCAAAAACGGCTGAACGGATTTGTATGAAATTTGGCACACAGATAGATTATAACCTAGATTAACACATAGGATACCGGTACTTTTATCCCGGTAGTACGTTCCCGCGGAATAATTTCCGACCTCGACGCGGGCAAAGCCATGGGCGGAAGCTAGTATATAATATAATAGTGGTTTTTATTATCTCTGCAAGTATGACAATATTTTGTTAGAGATAGGGAGCGACCAACCAATTACTGTTATAAATAAATTTCATTAATATCACATTAATGACGAAATTGAAAAGAAAGTAACGGCTACCGTTATCTGTCAAACAAAATAGTCAACGAGTTTTATCTTCAAAATAATTCATGTAAAAAAAAAGGTCGGTAGGTATACACCCGATTCTCCCAGCAGTGTGAAGGATTTAAGGCTAAGCAGATCCATAACGGATGCAGACTAGCACCCTATAATATATAACTCGCTCTATCCTTATTTGTACAGTGTTTTTACGGTTTTACCGCCGTCATTGATGGTGTAAAACCGTCCTCTACTAACACATTGATGACATTAAAATGTGCGTGAAGTAAAGTTTTATATTGTACTAGGTTTTTTTACTGAGATAGTAAGAGTAAATCCGAATCTATTGGGGATACGGGAAAACGGAGTTAACCATTCGGTCTTTTTTCATTATATTTAACAACTGTGGCATAGTAAATTTTTTGGTCAAGTGACTTGTTTTTTTTATTAAAATGAGTCATCATATCAGCCGAAAGACGTCCACTGCTGGACATATGCCTCCCCCAGGCTCCTCCACTTCGACCGGTCTTGTGCTTCCCACATCCAGCGGATACCCGCGGTCTTCGCAAGGTCATCGGTCCACCTTGTGGGAGGCCTTCCTACTCTACGTCTTCCGGTACGCGGTCGCCACTCCAGAACCTTTCGGCCCCATCGGCCATCTGTTCTGCGAGCAATGTGCCCTGCCCACTGCCACTTAAGTTTTGCAATTCTTCGGGCTATGTCGGTTACCTTGGTTCTCCTGCGGATCTCTTCATTTCTGATTCGATCGCGTAGGGAAACTCCGAGCATAGCCCTCTCCATTGCCCTTTGGGTGACTTTAAGCCTTCTGATAAGGCCCATTGTGAGCGACCACGTCTCTGTACCATAGGTCATCACTGGCAACACACACTGGTCAAAGACTTTCGTCTTGAGACACTGTGGTATTTGGGACGAGAAGATATTGCGAAGCCTCCCGAACGCTGCCCAGCCGAGTCGGATTCGACGATTGACCTCTTGATTAAAATGAGTAAAATTTACCAATTAATTTCCAGTTTCTCCTTTAGATTCAGATTTCCCCATACCCTCCCAGTGAAATGATCCACTCTGTATGCACCGTCGTAAGCTTCCAGTCGACAGATCATTTTTGGAACTTTTTGGCTTATTGCCATGTCATTGAGGAACAGCCCTTTATGCCACAGGTCACGTTCATACATCCATTCTACGAGGCAGACGAAAAGCTAATGATGATTGAGTTTAGCTCAAGAAGGAAGCAACAATTTGATATATTTTTAAGGGTTTCGTACGAAAATGCTAAATATCTAACCCATAAAGTGCGATTTCGTCTATCTGTCTGTCACAGCGCTTATTTTAAGAATTGCTGCCGCCATCGACTTGCAAGTAAACTTTTTAAATACTGCTTACCAAACCATACTGCCAGAGAAAGAACTGTAAAAATATCTATCAATGTATAATGCTAAAGGGGCCCAAATGAGATGTTGAAAGATTCTCAGCTTCTAAATAGCCCGCGGGCCAGAGGCTTTCTGCCCGGAGGTAATACCTACTGAATTATACTCAACAAAACCTGTTAATTTCAAGCATGACATTATGACGGATTTTCAACCATGTAATTCATAAAAAAAACTTGGTTTATGTTTAAATTAAACAAAGAGCTGCACGGTTTTTGAATTCATCATTGGATATAAAAGAACCGAACGAAGGTTCGATTTCAGTATCGGCCGCAGTTTCAGTTTCGGCTAAAAAGAGACCGAATCTTCAACCCGGGCCGTTATGACGTTCGTGAGCCGTTGGTTTTTAACCCCCCGACGCAAAAACGACGGGGTGTCATAAGTTTGACGTCTCTCTCTCTCTCTCTGTGTGCGTGCGTGCGTGAGTGAGTGAGTGAGTGAGTGAGTGCGTGCGTGCGTGCGTAGCTCCCGAACGGATGAACTGATTTTGTTTTTTTTTTTTGTTTGAAAGGTGTATTAGTCGGGAGTGTTCTTAGACATGTTCCATCAAAATAGGTTCAGCCGTTTGAAGATTATCAGTTCTTTTCTGGTTGATGAAGGGATTTCAGCATCTTCCACGGGTCTGATCAAGTCGAAATTTGGTATTCTCTTACTTCAATGATATTAGACGAACAAAGTAACCTTGAACTGATGATGATGAAACAGCAGAAGTATCGTGTTTGGGCTCATTGAAAAGTTCTCGATGAATAGATTATAGATGAAATGAAATGGTGATCAGGACGAGAAATGAGGATACATTAGTAACAAACTTCACTGTGGGAAAGATACGCAACGCTGCGCAGATTTAAGCGAGACATTAAGTTTAAAAAGCAGGAAATAAAAATAACATTAAAAAAAAACCCCCGACCCAATTTTTTTTTTTACTTTTTATAGTTTTTTTTGGGTCGGGGTTTTTAAATTATAAATTTAATTTTTTGATTGAATACGGACGACGTTCTTTCTGAATTCTGAGCGGACGACTTACATATAGGCGGCAGGCAGACTTAGTATTGGAGTCCATTTTTGTACAAAACAAACTAGTGCTGTGCTACATACAAAATCGATTAAATCAATCGACTGAATAACGCATTGAGTCGATTCATTAAAATAATGTTATAAATATTTATTTACTAAATAAATAAAATAAAACGATATCGATAGGTAGGCACAGGTTTCAGAAATCAGCAAAAACAGTTTATAATTCGTTATGCGGTCGAAAACAATAGACACTTAACTTTGAAAATGTAGAATGTTTTTACTACCATGGAACGGTACCCTCGGTGTGCGCTCGCTCTTTGCTGGTTTATATTTTCATATACGTCAGTCACACCGTATGTCCGTGTCGTATAGTATTCTGTTGTGGGGAAATGCCGTCGACATTCAGACAGACTATCTTTGTCTTGCAGAAAAGAGCTGTTCGATCAATTTATAAATTGAGTCCGAGACACTCTCTCAGAGAAGAAATTTAAGGGGATTAATGTAGTGACTGTGCCTTCACAGTATATACGTATTTATGAAAATTAAACTGTTTAAAAATGCAGTGATCATAGTATAAAATACTAGGAACAAACACAAATTTGTTGTACCATCAACAAGGCTCATGAAAATAGGTGGGTTGGGTCATTCAGATGTCAATGTGTATGCTTTTATAACAATAAACTTCCAAGCCATGTTCAAGATCTAAGTGTCAATAAATTTAAATCATTAATTAAACGTAGGTTGTGCCTGAAAGCGTTTTATACCGTTAAAGATTAAATTGAGGACAAAAATGCTTGGGATTGACCTGCTCCAATTTTTGCATACTGAATGTTCTTTTTTTGTTTTTGCAAACTTATACTCTTTGACGTTTGATCATTATTATATTATACACTTTGACCTAAATATTAATTTGAGAAGTATAATATTATTATTGTTTTAACTATTGTGAATGTGAAAACTATGTGGGTCATGTTTTGTTTTTGTATTTCATCTCTTTCTCAGTTAGTTTTTAATGTTAATTTGGCAGTTTGAGTACTTTATGCGGCCTACCCAAATGTACTTTCTTTGGTATTGTTCGTCAAATCGTTGAGTTTGAGCTCTTCAAGTTCTGAGTTGAGCCGCATGATTACTGATAAATGCGTGCACAGATTAGACAGGTCCACTCGATCCATGTGGTTCTTTCCTCAAAAGACCGTTTCAGACACCAATCCACATGGTCTTCACATGATCTGACCAAGATTATGTCTAGACTTTAAAAGAGACTGTGACCTCTGAGTTTGTTTCGGCCTTTCTTCTAAGAGTAGTCAGATAGGAAACGCCGACCTCATCTAGTTTTAAAAATATGATTGACCCGTAAGAGTGTTTGTAAAAACCTACTTACAGAAATAAAATCATTTACCATTTATTTGTCACCCACACTAAACAAATCTGCATAGGCGTCAATGTAGCATAATCGCCTACTTAATGAAAGGTTTTAATTCCATATACAGGGTGTTTGGCAGAACGTTGAACATACGAAAATGGTAGATAGGTGGGGTCATCTACTACTTACTCAGCCCTAATTTATTTGGGCCTGGCCCCCTGGATATTTAAATTTTTTTTTTGCTTTCTTCTAGTTTCACCACTTTCTTAACTTTAAAGTGTATTTTTTAATATTTTTTATTAAAAATGTGTAAAACAATTGCCTGTTTTACACATTTTTAATAAAAAATACACTTTAAAGTTAAGAAAGTGGTGAAACTAGAAGAAAGCAAAAAAAAAAATTTAAATATCCAGGGGGCCAGGCCCAAATAAATTAGGGCTGAGTAAGTAGTAGATGACCCCACCTATCTACCATTTTCGTATGTTCAACGTTCTGCCAAACACCCTGTATGTATTAAGAAAATGGTTGATAATTTAAAAATAACTATTGGGTAGTTCACTTCACGTAAGAAGTTCATGACGTGGCCCGGCCGGGTCTGATGCTGAACGGAGTAAAATGAATGCTCAAGCGTCTTTGGCATGCATTCATTATTCACCTCAGTACATCACCTAGACACGATAGTCACGCCACTTACTAGTTACGGGGCCGATGTAATTTCAAACACTAATTAACTTAATGGCGAGCCAGTTTTGTGCTTTATTGAACATCGAAACATCAGCATTAATAAACGCCCAAAGTACACAATTAGGAAAAGTAGTATTTGTTGATTGGGGTTTTCTGACGTCATTACTATTTGTCTGATGTCTACCTCATCCTAACGGGTCGGTATGTCAATTAAATCTTATTCTGATTTGTCTTGCTGCTGCAATTAGCACTAAACCGATAAAAGAGTAAATTAGCCTGCACATCGACACAGCCTTGAATTACTTTACCGATTTGTGGCCATCATAAATTGATAAAAACTTTTTCCAGGAACTGAAACGATTTTATGAACAAATTCTACGTAGCCGCTGTAAGCCATATTCAATCCGATTACAATGATAAGTGAAGTATTGACAGGTGTAGCAGTAGTAAACCGACGCAACCGCATGCGTAATGTACCCAAGCAAAAAGTCAATACTTTTCTATGATAAGGCAAAATCTGTTTAGTGATAAGTATCAAAGTCTTACAGATAACAGAGAGATAAAAGTGCGTCACTATACTATCCCTGACATGGGCTCAGAAGACAACAAGCAAACATGGAAAAATGCCAAAATTCTGACGACATAGCGAGACACACTGTCTGGTCTCAACATATTACATTGTTATGTGGAATTCGAAACGTACTTAAATTATTAATAATAAGCAACTTCAATTAGCTTTTAATACTGATTAGTGCTTCGAAAGAAATTAACCATTTCCCAAATGGACACACGCCGTCACGCCCTAAACTCCTACAAATGTGTGTTACGACGAAGGGACAACGTGCAATAATATATCCTTAGGTCCTACTCGCTAGGTGACCAGGGTAATAAGATATTATGAATGTCGAAAAGGAAGTCGAACTAATAATGTGATAATATAAGCTTTTCAGGCATAGTATTATCCTATTTATTTATTCATAGGAGTACCAACAGCTATAAAAGATGAATAATAATTTTATATGAAACATTAGCCAATTACAGGTTCTCACACTTCTCACGGATAAAAACAGAAAAAAGTAGTAGAAATCTTATGATCACTAACAAGCACGATAGAAAAGAATATAATATAAGGTACAATAAGTATAGGTATATAAGGTACACTTTTGAAAAAGTCAGCGTTGGCCGAGTGCGTACAAAATAGGTTTTGGTGGTAAATGGTTCAAATGAGAATTCTTTACAAAGAGCTAGCTAGCTCTTACGTGTCCGGTAAGGACACGTTAATTTCTTAAGTTCTGTCACTAATTGAACTCTGTCGATCATAACTATGTATGTGGACATAATCTGGATCAACATCCAATATTCGAAAATGCTCATGCATGAGTAACATCGATGTGATGGTCTACTTTTGCCTCGTAGAAAAATAATTCTGGTTTACTGATTAAGAAAGTTCTAAGAAGCACATTATGAATAAATAAAGAACTTTATCGTTTGGACTATGTTTATTGACACCAGTATCCTGCATCGAGAATCCCGAAAGAGACAAAAAGGATATGGTAATTTTACTTAAATGTTTCCTCGTTCAGTGGCCACATCACATTATGACAAGAAGCATATTTAGGTTGGTTTGTAGAAAGCAAAACTTTACAAATAACTTATTTTGTTTTTATCCACTCGAGAGATAATCAGAACAGTTTTGAACCACAAAATGTCAAAAAGCATATTTGAAGTTCTGACGCGAATCCCGATTTGTAAACAAACAAATAATAGCAATATATGAGTGAAAAGATTGACGTCATCACATTTGTGCGTCCTACAAGCCGCACACGGGGCTCTCCGGAGAGGTCAGGGTCGGGCCAGGAGCAGACGACGAGAGACGGGATCGATGGCGCGCCCTTGTCCCTCATATTAACGGTTTTCCGTCCTCGCTAGATAGCCGGCATACTTTTTTAGCTCGTAACAAGTCACTTGTTGCGCTCAGAAAATGTGCTTGGATAGTAGTTTTAAAAACGCAAAGTCATCTTCGTATGCGTAACAAATGTGAAGGCGGGTGTGAAAACTACGATTGTGTCATATTATTTAAGCACTTATCCTTCATCTACTCATACGTTAGAAATAATATGGTGAAAGGCATAACTGAAAACACTTTGCGACGTTACGATTTTTGTCGTTTTTTCCTGTTATGTCCAAAAACTAACCAGCATCGCGAAGACAGGTCGTTGACCGGTCCTAGTCTGACAGTATGCACTGTGTCAGATGCGTAAATGCCCCCTTGAGCGCTTGCGGTCCCCAATACTCTCCTCACATCAACGTGTTTGGTTAGCGGCCGCAAGATGGAGAGTTGTCCTGTATCGTGATGTGATCTGAATGTTTGAGATTTAGTGTAACGCCTTGGAACTTCATTCTGCAGTTTTATGGAGTTTTGTTTTGAAAAGAATTTAGTCCAAGTGTGCCAAAAATACTACATAGGTACCTGTCATTCATTTTTCCCAAACATTAGTAGTTGGTAGGTGTTAGAATATATGCAAGATGAGGTGTTCGGTGTATTATTAATAAAGTACCTACCCCGAAAAAAAGGTAAGTACATGGTTGTATCGTAATTAATCTATGGCGGTTATAATAGTGTTTGACCGCAATTATGAGTACTAAACATGTTTCGTGACTCATTAGCAAAATAGCGTTAAGTTGGTGAGACTGGAAAAAAATGGAACATGCAAAATCTAACCTGCAGTATTGGACCATTGCCAAATAGTTTCAGAGTTCTGTAAGTTCAGCAGAGATACAAAAATATGTGTGTAAGTCATCATTTCAGCCGAAAGATGTCCACTGCTGGACATAGGCCTACCCCAATTGGGTGTATTTGTCATAATAGCCACGCTTGGCAGGCTGGTTGGCGATCGCAGTGTGATGGTAAAATGCATAGAGAACGCTGCTATGTGTAAGTATTCATAATAAAACGTATAACATCGGGATGGTAATACAAGCATGAGTTATTCTGTCGCGGTGCTATATTGCTGACCAGACAAATTAAAAGTGAATTGGTGTTGACCTTCTACTATATCATTGTTTTCGTTATAAGGACCACAACGTTTTTATTTGTTACTAATTGGTCGCCCAGTGCTCGACATTCGATCATAATTCATTTAAATGAAAAATATTAGCTTTCTTCACTCCTCCATCTAAACGTTAACTGTGCCAATTTCGGCCCTGGTCCAGGCCATGGTACGGAGTGAGAGTGCATGGGTAGTCGTCACCTCCTTCTGCGAAGCAGTAATGCTTGCGAAGGAGGCGGCGCTCATGAGGGAGAGGCAGTATATGCGCCCTCACGGCCCTAGCCTCCGCAGGAGATGCCCTGGGCGTCGGAAATCCCAGGCTGATTCCCGGCCACCGTTAGGCGCGGGCTTGCGGACGGCGAGTAATGGGTAGCTCTCGCTGTCCGGTAAGTGCCAAGCCCGGGTCGACGGCGCGTTGTGTTCCACGCGCGCCTCAAAGAGATGTCAGCTCCAATTGGTGGGGTCCGCAAGGGCCGATGCCTGCCAGGGTTGCGGGTTGTTCGAAAGAGATACTGTGGCTTCTGGCACACAGGCAACTGAGGGAACACGGGTGGATTTTAGTCGGTAAAAGTCTGACAAGCCCTCCTGCTCCTCCCAAAGCGGGAGAAGTTATTTGATGACTTCCCACACTCCCACACAAATTTCATTCTCCTCCATCCGCGTAAAAAGAGGTATATGCTACTAGCTTTTGCCAGCGGCTCCGCCCGCGCGTATGTCGCTTATCGCGTAAAAAAGTAGCCTTATGTCCTTCTCCTTATCCCAGGCTATATCTCTGCCAAATTTCATGACGATCGGTTCAGCGGTTTAGGCGTGAAAGCGCAACAGACAGAGTTACTTTCGAATTTATAATATTAGCAGGGATGATAGTAGGGATTATCGCTAAGGTGGTGTCTAGTTATCTACTAACTATTATGTTGCTGATATCTGCTGTGGGCGCAGAAATGTAGCAAATCTTTAGGTCTCACTTGCTTCTCGAATTATTCTCTTACGCAACAATTAAACTATTAGGACATTGACTGATTTGTTCAAACCGAAGCTTCAAATCCTAAAAATATTCTCTATTGTTTATACATATAACAATCCGAACAGAAGTCAGATCAACTTTAAACGAATTAAGCATCCGCCCAAGTAACACAGTCATGCTGAATAAAGTTTGAGTAATAGCGATCCACGAAACTATAAGCTGAAACTATTGTCTGGATTATGTCTGAGTAAATGTCTATTCAGCTGTTGTTCAAGCAATTTGGGCACATTTTTAAATGCTTTTGTCTGTATAACAGCGATGTAAAGTCTGGGTAATAGCTTAGTAATGGCCCACACAGCTTAGTAACGTCTGAAAAAAAGCTGACATCTCTTTTATACACTTGATATTTCATATTTGTTCAGACTTGTGCTTATGGATAGAAATTATTCAGGATTAAGTTTATTTGCGTAACAGTTTTCAAACAAAATTAAGAGTTAAGTTGTAAAATAGAAAAAAAGTGGTGTCTAATCGTGCAGTGCGTCATTGATCTAACATTTTATAGTTTAGTTGCATTGAATAACATCAGAAACGAAGTGCACGGTGAAACTGAGAATCGGTGTAATAAACATTATTATGTATTATAACCATGATACACGTTAAATATTCCTGCGCAAATAGTTTTATCGTGAATAGCATATGAATTATCTCAACATTTTTCACGCGCCGCTTAGATAATCAAGTTTAGTGACAGTAAATAAGACAAAAATATAGGCTTTTAGAAGTGACAAAAATACTTAGGACGAAACAGCTAGTGCTTATCTTTCAAAAGTCATTAAATAAATTATAAATAGTATTTTTAAATTTAATTCATTATTTAAATGAGGCATTTGATATACGTAATGATTCAATAGTTTACTTAAAAATAAGTTTTAATGGCGATTCCTTATAAGCTGGATAAAAACTCTCCACGCAGCTATTTTACAGCATAACTCTGAATAAAAAGTCACGCCTTTCTAATTATTAAGCTTTTATTTGAGAAATAGTGATTTGGTAGTACAAATATTGAATAACACTTGAATAAGTTACTAAATATGACTGATTACACAGCTAATTAGGGTTCAAAATAAAATGAGATCGACCCAATTTCTCAGGAAAATGTATACTTACCTATTTATTGTAACTTATACCTATAATAACAAAATAATCAGCAGTTCTATAAAGTCCACATTATGTTTTTCAATGCAAATAAAACATTTTCTCTCTTTTGACATATAGGTATGTACGTATTATAATAGGTTGTATGTAAATACATAGTAAAATATTATAGGTACTTAAATAAAATACAAACAACAAATTATAAAACAATAAAACAATGTTTTAACGTCCCTAATTCAATGTCTACCCAGAAAAACTCTGTATAACTTGTTTGAAAATTGTACTTTTACAAGTAATTGCGGAATAAGAATACATAATTCAGCTTCCATCTGTGTTAGTTTGCTATAAACTATGACTTTATTTCCATTATACCGAAGTATGCTCCTTAAAGAACCCAGAAATCACTTTTATACAGTAGCTGAATAATTGATAAAACGTGGAACCTTATGTGACTTGAAGGCAAAATAAAAGCGGTTATTCAAAATCAAGCTTTTAACTACACCATTATTCAGAAAACTGCTGCTTAGAACACAATTTTACAGCATATAGTGGTTTCATAAGCAATAAGTTGAGTAAATTTTGTATATTAGTATTAGACAACGACGTATATTCAGCTACTTATACTATTATACAGATAAATGCTATCACAGGCACTCTTTTTCAAATTAAAGTCATCTGTAATGCATTAGGCTTAATAACATTTGTGTTATATACGGTATAGAAGTTATTACTAAGCTTTAAAAAAAAAAGCCAACTTAATACAACTTTTAGTAAGTTTAAAAAGTTATAAAGGCCGAAAAAGAATATTATTCAGAATTTGACTCTTTCAATAGCCACTTACTCACACGTTATGTAGCTTATAGCTGTAAGCATTTGCGAATTGCCATTACTCAAACTTTATTCACCATGACTGTGTTACTTGGGCGGCCCTTAAGAAAGTGGATACAGAAAAGTTACCGAAACCCGCAAAGTAAACCGCGACCAGAATACGACACGTGTTAATCTAGAACATGTGGTCGAAGCAGGAGGCCGACACTTGCTAATGTAAGTTGTAATTTTATACAGAGCCTCATGAATGATACGTACGGACTACGAACTTACTTGAGTATTAAGTACGACAGGACTTCGAGTTAAAATACGGCGGTGCAAGCGTGAATGACACACACATCAAATATATTTAATAATAAATAATGGAATTTGGTGTGGACAATGTGCAGTTATGCATGTAAACTATGTAAAGCGAGGAGGAATTATGGATCCGTGGGAACCCAACTTACGGATTGTATACACCTTAGATCCCTCTCCTCAACCGAAACCTACAAGTATTTGGGTATGTCGGAAGCATTAGGCATCAATGCTGACGACATGTAACAATCGTTGAGGGAGCGCTTCTTTGGCCGCCTGAATAAAGTGTCAAATAGTCTTTTATCAGGCGGAAACAAGGTGCGTGCCATCAACGGTTGGGTTATGCCGGTTTTGATGTATTCTTTCGGCATACTCAAATGGACTCAAACGGAACTTGACGCACTGGATAGGAAGGTCCGTACATTGCTGACGGCATATCGGATGTATCATTCACGGTCATCAGTGATGAGACTGACATCCCGCAGAAGTGTGGGGGTCGAGGCTTTTTAAATGCTAAGACCCTCCACAACCGCGAGATTTGCAGTCTCAGGGAATATTTCCTTCACACTGTAGTGGGGATGCATCGATATGTGGTCGCAGTGGACAAGGGCCTCACCTCGCTCTCCTTGGCGAAAGAGAACTGGCGCTAACCAGCAGTACTGGATACTAATGATCGTAAGGGAGTATGGCAAAGCAAAGAGCTACACGGACGCTTTTTCCGGGCTCTTCATGGGCCTGATGTAGACTTTTTGGCGTCTGTATCCTGGCTACGTTTCGGCGACCTCTTCGGAGAAACCGAAGGTTTTGTTTGTGCGACTATGGAGTTATTATGAACGTGAACATGAAGTTATCATGACGAACAACTATCGGAAATACATTGTCAAGGATGGTACGGTTGACATATGTCGGCCATGCCACCGTCCCGGTGAATCAATCCGAAATATTGTTTCCGGTTGTTCAGGTCTTGCTAACGACGAGCATTTGCACAGACACAATCTAGTAGCTAGGATTATCCACCGGCAACTTGCTTTTCAATACAACCTTGTGGAGTCTGAAGTACCATACTACAGGTATGTGCCCGAACCAGTTCTCGAGAATGGTCACGCCACATTGTACTGGGATCGATCTATCATCACTGACAGGACTATTGTAGCCAATAAGCCTGATTTGTGGTGATAGATCGACGAGAGCGTCGTGCAATGATTGTTGATACGAGGTGCATTCAATAAGTACCTAGCCTCATCGCCAGAGGGTGTTGTAGTTTCAAAAGAGTTTTACCACAGTGTAGCACATTTCTTTTTTCAAATTTTCATTCCAATCCCTTCATTTGTTTTAATTTGACAACTTATGGAAGCGAACGTGTCGATCGGTTTTACAAAAATGGAAAAAGAGCAATATCGTTCGGTGATTCGATTCCTATTTTTGGAAGGGAAAACGCGCATCGAAATCAAAGAGCGCTTGGATGCTGTGTACGGTGACTCTTCTCCATCGATGGCCACCGTCAAGAATTGGTTCAACGAGTTTGCACGTGGCCGTACGTCGGTTTTTGATGAACCACGTCCAGGTGCACCGAAAACAGCTGCTACGGAGGAAAACATTAAAAAAATCCATGATCTCGTATTGGCAGATCGCCGATTGAAGGTTCGGGAGCTAGCTGAGACTGTAGGCATTTCAGAAGGAACAGTGCATCATATTCTTCACGAGGAACTCGGCATGAGAAAGCTGTCGGCGCGATGGGTGCCGTGTTTACTCACACCAGAAAACAAGCGCAACCGTGAGACCACATCGGAGACGTGTTTGGCGCTGTTTAAGCGGAATCCAGCGGAGTTTTTGCGTCATTTTGTGACCGTCGATGAAACTTGGATCCACTTCCACACAAAATGTATGGGAATGACATTATCTGCGGAAAGAATACGACGTAACCTTTCCGCAGGTAATGTCATTCCCATACATTTTGACGTGGCGTTTGGCGTGAACGCTAACAAAAATGTATTTTGTCTCTAGGCCCAGAATATCTGCAGCCAGTGTATTGTCTAGGCCTGCAGGCGACCAAGTATTTAAAGTACGTAAATTACGTCATAGGTAGGGGGGACCAGACAAACGGTATAACTTACAGACCAGCATAACTTACAGTCTGAAGTGAATACTACACTTGACGAAAACTAGTCGACTTTAAAGTTTTAAAGCATCCGCTGCCTCTACCCATGATACCGCCTAGCGTTCTTTTTTTCCATCTAAAACCGTCATTTTCGTTCTTACGTACACCATTTCACCATAAGGATGTACGTAGATAGGCGTCGGAAGAGGAGAGGTAATGATATCTCTCCTAACCTTTGGAAGGTTCGCTACTACGGAAACTGAGGGTCCTCGAGTGGTACTGGAGGCCCCTTTTCGATTTCCGGTCACCGTGTGGAGTATCCAATGTAAATGCTAGGCCTCCTCTGTTTGGCGTTTTCGTTAACCGTCCCCCGACATGACATCCCTCGATCAAAATATTACCTACAACTTAAAAGGCCAATAAATGTTATTTTTTTACTTTTTAGAGTTTTTGTGTGGGCTGGGGGATTTTTAAATTTTTAATTTAACTTTTATTTCCTGCTATTTAAACTGAATGTCTCGCTTAAATCTGCGCAGCGTTGCGTATGTTTCCCCCAGTGAAGTTTGTTACTCATTTATCTATAACCTATTAATTGAGACTAGTGATGTACCGACTAGTCGCCGAATAGTCGGGAAAGCCGACTAGTCGGCCATATTTGTAGTCGGCGACTAGTCGGCAACTAGTCGGCTAAAACCGCCGACTAGTCGGCCCATTTTTAACGCGTTTGCTTAAAAATTTAAAAGACGCTTATTGTAATGAAATTGAAATCTTTACTGTTATTATTTTCATTATAGAATCAGTCTCACAGTGCAATCTAGAATAGGATAGGAAGAAACACCGGCTCGCACTTTTAAAACAATTATAGAATAAATGCAAAGCAAATAAAAACGTCCTGAAAATTCCGCCCGGGCCTTGTTTATTATACGTTACAAATTGTAATTGTATCTTACAATTTACAATTCTTCAAGTTTCTGTTTATTGTATAATACAATTTACAAATTCACCATGGTGGAAAACTGACAAAATTGTAAAATTGTACCTACCTACAATTTTACATATTTGTTTAATAAACATTTTCTCTTTACTGGTGAAAATTTACATATTTGCAAGGAAAACTGTTTTATTTAACGCATAATTGTATTTAAATACAATTTTACATATTTTGTAAATTGTAGAAAAACTCTGACAGGTGGACTCGCCTTGTGTCAGAATTTTACGTGTACATTAAAGTAATATGTGAAAAAATTTAATTGGTATACATTAAAAAATGGTTCTAACAAATAAAAGTGGAAGTAGTGATAATGACAGTAGTGATGATGACTGTATGAGTGAGCGGCAACGGCGAGTTTTCCGTAAAAGGATAAAGTTTACTTTTGAAGTGACAGATTTTACGTTCAACGAAAAATATCGTGTCTGCAAAACTACCGTCGAATATTAAGTCTTTATTGGAGAATAGAGATGCCCAAAGATTTCAACTTTTCTGCGAGGTCTTTCCACTTTTTAATTTTTATATCATGAGTTAGTTTTTCACTAAACCGACCGAATCATTTATCTTTACTCTCATATATTGGAGACAGAATCGTGATTTTGTTATTTTGCTCCATGAACTGCGTTATGAATCAAACAAATGGAAAAAAGTACGTACTCTGTAAACAAATGACTAAATATTTTAAAATTCTAAGATTTTGAAATGTACCCTCGAATATTCAACAAAACTTACATTTTATGGAATGTGTAACTTACAATTACAATTTGTAGATACAATTTGGTCATCGAAATCTACAGGCGTTTTCTACAAGCGTAAACGTTTATTAAACAGCATTTGTTAAGGTAATATTTGCAATGATAACCAATGATCGGCCTGGCCGACTAGTCGGCCGATTAGTCGGCCATTTTGCAGCCGACTAGTCGGCTAGTCGGCCAAAGACATAGTCGGCCCATCTCTAATTGAGACCTTTTCAATGAGCCCAAACACGATACTTCTGCTGTTTCTTGGTGAGAACTTGGATATCCTGGAAAACCCAGGTAATACTCCAGCATCAGTTCAAGGTTACTTGTTCGTCTAATATCATTGAAATAACAGAATACCAAATTTCGACTTGATTAGACCCGTGGAAGATGCTCAAATCCCTTCATCAACCAGAAGAGCTGATTATCGTCAAACGCCTGAACCAATTTTGATTAAACATGTCTAAGAACACACCCGACTAATTCACCTGTCAAAAAAAACCAAATCAAAATCGGTTCATCCGTTCGGGAGCTACGATGCCACAGACAGACAGACACAGACACGTAACTTATAACACCCCGTCGTTTTTGCGTCGGGGGTTAAAAATAAACTGCCCAATTACCGGGCTGAATTTTGGATTTGGTATTATGATGATTCATATCACGTAACGTTTGGCGTCCAAAGCGATCATGATTAATGTCGGTAGCATGCTCCGGAGAAACAATAAGCAGGCTTTAAAAGTTTTTTGATCCCTTGCATGAATTCATTAAATATTTTACAGACCGTAACTTATGCTGGATAAGTTTCGTCACAGATTTGAGGAGCGTTTTATTAGGCTTGAACATGATATGAAAATAACTAGGTCAGTGGACATCAATGCTAAGACTAGTCATATAATATTGATCTTAGCCTTTCTACTACATCTTGATTATTTTAGCGTAAAAAGATATCGTTGAGCAAATAGAGGAAGAAGGTACAAGAAGTACCAGGCATAGGCGGGCGGAGAACTGAAAGCTGTTCAATGGTATTTAAGATATGCAGGTGATTTGATTGTTGAAAAATCTGCTTTTTGGGGTTTCTGTAAAGGTATGGCATGGTCTTGATCTACATCCAAATTCTTAGACCGAGACCATGCCATAGTTAGTAATTAGTACTGGAATAAAATTGTTTGAGACGCGAGACTTGTGGTGAGAGTGTGCAAGTGGCGTCTGCGGCGGCGGCCCGCCGTGACGGGGCAACAATGCGGTGCCCGAGCTTCCGTTACACGACCAGGCCGCACCGCGTAAACCTACACCGCCTCCTACTGTCGCCACCATTGTCACCGATCCGTACCACACTGTCTACCTTTACAGTTCTGCTCGAAATAATTTGCCATCAGACCCCGGTTTTCCAGCTTCATGATACTAACGTAACTTCGTCGGCTAAGTGTGTAAAAGCCTGAATGGGATGAAAAAAAAAAACTTTAACGCAGTAGATATGAACCTATAGAAACTGCTGCCGATTCAAATTTTGATCTTGCATGTAAATCTGCAGCCTAATTGCGTAACGTATTAACTTTCTGATGACGATTCCGAAACTAAGCAAACTCCCTTCGTAATCGTGTTCTATAATCCGAATTGCGAAACTAAATTGAATCAAAATCTGTAGAATTGTATAGGGATGTTAATAAAATCTTGCCCAATCTATTACGTTTGCGCGTTTTGTTTCATAACATATGAACTATTCGCTTCCGAATAATATTACTATAAATTAATATTGTTTTAATTACAACTGGTGGTCTACTATTGCTTCAAATGAAAATATACAATGATTCCCTAAAAAACGTAAAACCAATTTATAAAACACTTTCTACCAAAAACTGCCATAATTGAAAAAAGCAACGAAACGTTACAATGTTCACGTTTTATTTATCTGTAGTCGATGAAAAAATCGTAGAAAAGCAGTGTTGTCAACTTATTGGGATAACTCCTAAAACTGGGGGTTTGGACACCCCAACTAGCAGATTAAATTTTGCTTTAGCGGCTGTTCGTTTTGTTTTGATTAGTCTAATTTAGTTTGTGGAAATCTGTTATTATAATAACACGATGACGGCATGTTTTTTTACTGTTTGCATGAAACCTGTGATAGTAATTTTACCATTATATCTTTATAATACCGAAATCATTTTGGATTCAAACGCTAATATGAAAAGACTCTTCAGCATGACGAATATAGTGAAGTCACACAGAGGCTGTGCCCGTGTCGAGATCGAAAACAGTGTCATTTCGACCAAATAAATCCCATGAAAACATGCTTCCAAAATATAAAGTCAAGCCATTATTGTGTATCTAACAATCATCCATACATCTCCACTTACTTTTTCAGTAACTATTTTGTGATCCCTACTCAATATTATAAATGCGAGAGTAACTCTTTCTGTCACGCTTTCACGCCTAAACCGCTGAACTGATCGTCATGAAATTCGGCAGAGATATATTCTGGAATATGGAGAAGGACATAGGCTACTTTTATACGCGATAACCGACATCCACGCTGGTGGAGCCGCGAGCAAAAGCTAGTAATCTATAAAGTACGTGACGATGATTTGAAAAACTATGACTGATTGTGACATAATAAGTTTTACTTTCAATTTCAAATCTTCAAATGGACCTCAAAAAGGACGACAGAACGTCAGCAATAGGAATTTAAACAAAATTAAAAATTGCGATTAAGTGGAGTCGGGAAAAAGTTGGCAACACTGTAACAAATAAAAAAACTATGAAATGTTTTTGTTTGTCTTGAATTTTGTTTTAAATTCGTTGTTTTATGTTTTTCAATAAACTAAATTATATTTACTATTCGCATACAAAGACATGGGCCTATGATAAACAGTATCGGATTATTTTTGTGGTTTCTGCACAGAACACGTAATTGGCAAATGGCAAGGAATAGGGCTCTGTCTTCGTTTTGTACTGGCTGCACTACGTCATAAGCTGTGTTTCTCAATAGCGAAAAGGACGAACCAGTTACCCATAATTCAGTATCAGCTGTAGTGCTGTAAGTAAGCCAATATAAACAGGAATTTCGTGTGTCTAGTGATTGTAACTTTCTTAGGTTAACTATTTATTTTGGGTAATAATGATTGTCTCATCACATCACATTTTAACTACTGAGATGTTGTTATTTGATATTTTGGTCAGTGGGTCGTCTTAGGGGTTGTATGTATGTAATTCTATCAGCATCTACATAAGCAGCAGATACTAAATTACAAACTATAATAACCAATTACAACCAACAACATAACGTTAATTATTATAACATTTTCGCAGACGATGCCAGAGCTACTAACTTCAATCTAATATTGACCTATGAGGGTTTTACCTCAAAGAATTTGGTGGCAACGCAGGACATTGAAAACCAAGCTTTTGTATTTATCATTGAAGGTGAGCTTTTTAACACAGTTAAGTATCAAGCAGCAACTCACAATTATGAATGAATTTTTCTTTGGGCGAACTTTATACATAAATGTAATCACATCATAAATTTCATATGTCCCTATTTTTTACAGTTCTAGTTTCGTGCCATGTTAAATAAAGAAATAGCCATAGGTTGATGACGGCCTACTAAATATTGCCTAGTTTGGCCCATAATTAAGTACTTTAATTGAGCAGAAAATAATTTGATTTTGTTTTAAAATTGCAGGAGTCCCCGGAACACTTCCCCTGCATAGACATGAAAGCAGCATGAATGATGTTGGCTGTTGCCATTTGTTTCGGCTACTTCTGACATCACTGTTACTGCTACTGCAACTACTTCAGTTATCAAGCTGCTCAAGTGCAAAAGTAGAAACTGAAGATTGTTATGAACATACTAATTTTACCTATTTAAGAAAACTGCTGACTAGTTTTGCTCAACAGCAATATACTTAATATGTACTTGTGTTAATTGATATTGGTGTAAACTTTAATACTTACAAAGTGTTTTAATTATGAACTAAAATAACTGTTAAATGTTGAAATACATATAGCATTGATTAAGTTTAAAAAAAGACAAGTTATTGATCATTAAAGTGATACTATTTAGAAAATAGCAGTGTTTATCTGAATTGTCATTTATTTGGTACATAAAGGTAAATTAAAAACAAATAAAATAATGGTTAACATAACTGCTTTATTTATATCATTTCACCCTTCTGACTACAGCATTTGTTCACATTTGACATGAATTTGTTGGCTATGAGGCAAAAAGAAATTCAAACAAGTATATTGTATAGATTAGTGGAATTTGGCAAATTTGGGCTACTGTTTTCCTGTGGAAGTCATTTATAATTTAATACAGCTTGGTAATGTTGCTGAGAGAAAGTTTACATTTTTCCTGTTTATATAGTTGAGCCACCTGAAAGATAAAAAAATAATTTAAGTACATCCTCATTATTTTCCATCATCCATTACTCATCCAGTCTTTAATAGGCCTCTCCCTTAAACGCTTCAATGCACAATCTACTGATGTACTTTACAAAACTACAATATTCTGCTATTAGATAAACAGTAATTAGATGCCTACAATTCTATTGATGGATGGAACATAGATACTTGACTAAAAAGTATAAATTATCTTTATTTAGGTACCTCATAGGCAAGTCATTTTTTTAATAATAAATAAAAAAATTGATGGACGTATTATTTAACTATATACATTGTGTATTAATATCAAGCAAAACCAATTCAATGAGAAATATTTTTTGTAGGCCTCCACATAATAAACATAACAAATAAATAGGTATTATGGTTTTTCAATATTTAGAAAACAATGTTCAATACTACCATAGTCTGATGCATGTAGAGTACAATGCTTATTTTGTGGATTTCCACCGAATGTAAAGAATAATATTGTATGATTGAAAATCTTCACACACATTGCATAGTAATTTTACAATGCAATGTGTGTGATAAACTTGACAGGCACAGGCCTCTCTGTGAGAGGGAGTGATGGACTGTAATCCACAAACAGAATAATTGAATTGGATATTTTTACTAACTTATTATTCACAATAATTAGTTGAAAAATATTTAAGGTACCTAGTAGGCCATCATCATCATTTCAGCCGAAAGACGTCAACTGCTGGACATGGGCCTCCCCCAATTTGGGGGGTTTGCTATAATCGCCACACTTGGCAAGCGGGTTGGCAATCGCAGTATGGTGGTAAAATGCATGGAGAACACTGCTACCCATTCTTAGTAAGTCCCTGAGTCGCCTCCTACGACACTGACGGGAAAGTACCTACCTACCTACTTTGCTTAAAGTAATTATGCATTGCCTTATCTATATTTTGTATTGACAACAAACAATATGTGTAGATACAATATTTAGGCATATTCAATAGGTTCTTTTATAGGAAATAATATTGATATTACCTTGAACAGACAATGATGTGGAAATAAGTCTGTATTTACGGTGTGTGTAGCTAGTTCATAGAAGTCTTTAGATAGGTAATACATTGACATTAACTGCTTCTTCAATGTGTGCTTCTTTTGTTCTTCCTGTTTAAATTGATAGCTTTTTAGGTTTTCTAATTACAATTCGTAAATGCTCGACTGGCTTGCTAAGTTGGTGACATTATGATAGGTTTCGATACGAGGTACCTACGAATTTGTATTTCGTTAAAACGCCACCAAATTATCTCGTTTCTGAAATATCATCTAGGTAGGTTCTCTTAGTAGGAATCTTTATTTTAGGTTGTAAGCACACGTAACAGAAGAAAACGATTGCAATTATCTCTGTATAATCACCTCGTTGCTTCGCTATTCAAAATACCACAATACTGATATAACATTGAGGTTTTACACAAAATCACATTCACAGTTTATCAGGAAGACTACCACTTATATTTTTTCGTTATAATTTAAGAGATTTAATGATTAAATCCCATTAAAATGTAAGAAGAAAAATGATTGCGGCGAGTACGTTGCCTTCGGCTTGCGAAACAGACTACTCGTTGGTTTCAAACAAACTGATAGCTGTCAAACTAGTTACGCAATTCGCTTTAGTTAGAAAAATAGACCGTATACCCAATTTTTCCCGACATATCATTCACTCTAATAGAATAGTAATCGCTTTCACAGATATTGGAGTTTCGCAATTCGAAATTCGTAAATTTAAGCAAATTGCGATAGAAACGAAGCAAATTAATCTGAATCGTTTGTCAATAATGCATTACGCAATTAGGTAGCTGGTTAGAATTATTTATTTCTTTTCTAAAGCGAATCAAAATGCGCAGTTTGCATGCTAATGTATCTTTCTAAGATGATGCTGTGAAATTGTGACCTAGCTCAAAGCACGCGATTAGAGAAATGTCGCAGACTGTTGCCTAGTGCGCTATACCTACCGCTACAGCTCACAAAAGGAGCGCAGTTTTTCTCGGTAATCTACTCTATACAATCGTGGTACAATCTATGATACTTTCTTTTTCATCTCGTGCTGGAGTATCGTTACAGTGCAATGGATTATTATATCTTTAATATTGTTCATGCCAAATATGACGAGCTGATTTGACGGTTGAATGCCATTTTCGGTGAACCATCTGTAGTCCTAATAATGATCCCTATTAGATAACTAAGCTCGTCAAAAAAAAAATGACTCACTAGATACAAGTTTGAATAGTGGTTTAAATCAAATGTTCTGTCTGATGTTCCATTATTGTACCTAGAATATTGTCTACGTGATAATGATAAACCAACATAATAAAAAAATAACTGAATGCACCAGTAACAACTTGAGGCATTATAATTTAAGTACCTATCTATTTTTTCCTAGTTTCGCCGAATTTGTGTTCCGTTTACGAATATTATAAATAGCGAATCTTAGTACATATTAATATAAATTCTGAATTCGGCATTCATGAATTATTGAAAACAAGGTATCTGCATTCTTTCGAGATTAATTGGCGTCGGATTTAATTTGGTAAGCAACGGTCATATTCGCTTCAGCAAATTAATAACAAATTCTTACTTTCTACTAAGTAAATATTCGAAGTTCAGCATTGATATGTTGAACATCGAATATTTACATTTATATGGTGATCTCTATCAGTAGATTGTCGCTAATACAGCAGAAATGCATCCTATAACATTTCGATAAGCCTTTATCATGTTGTAACAGCTTGTGGAGCTTTCAACTAAATCACAAAATTTTGTTGGTTTTCTTCATATTCTTCTTTACGTGTCGATTCTACTCGAATTTTGTTCAGCTAATGTGTAGGGTTAGACATTGACAGCTCTTTCATCGGTTTAGTTTAAATCCTGGAAGGTGCAGGTTGTTGAGCATGAGAGGCAGGAAAGGAGGTGGCGGCACTGTGTTTGGCTTGGTTATTATTATTTTACAGCATGGGCACATTTCGGAAAGTTGCCTTTTGGAATTTAAATGAACTCCTAAAACTTAGCCCAGAAAGTGCAACTCCTGTCAAAGTTAAGCACACTGCACTTTAAGATTTTCTTTTGCCTTTTTGAGTACTGATTTTCTGGCTAGACTTCTTCCAACTATCATAGAATCAGCTAGCCACATATAACGATTTGTTTGATTGTGTGAGACCAATAATGGTAGAAAAACTGCACATAAATAAAAGGCTGTCATCATCATCATCAGCCTATAATGTTCCCACTGCTGGGACACAGGCCTCCTCTCGGTGAGAGGGAATAAAAGGCTGTACTTACATGGTTTTTCGAATTTAGACACACGGTCAGGCGCCCCCCGCAAGGCGCGAGGGAGCAACCCTGGTAACCTAATAATCATTATTAGTGAACAACCCAGAGAACCTGGACAGTCTGATAATCACTGGCCAGGTACAGTCAGTAGAGAGTATTGATAGTAGAGGATGTGCATTTGTGCAATAGATCCACACTTTGGTAGACTGCAGGGACACTACTCGACCTACACAAGGCACAAGCCACAAGGGTTGGAGGGAGTTTTGCCCACCTCATGCAACTCAGAAATAAGGAAGCAACTGAGAAAAACTCCAATTTTTTTCTGCTTTGTTTAACTCACCATTGTTTGCCTTGGAATTGTCAGAAATAGTTTTTTCTACAATATCTTGTATCAATATGATACAGAATTACATGCAATTTTTTTCCATCATGGTCACCAATCAGAATTCCATCAAACTTTGGTATTCTTGAGTTGGTTTTTGCGTCTTTAAGGCACTTGGGTACATTTGCCAATATAGTGATGAGTGTGCCATTTTTCATGTTTGAAGCAAGTGGACAAGGTAGCAGTCTCCAACTTGGGGAAAGTTTGCAGGGACTTTTATGCCAGTAAGTCCTTTTGTCTTTTTCATGGGCTAATATTTATATACATATTTACAAGAACAAAGGAAATTATTAATCATTTTTGTTTTCTTTTTATATACTACTTACGACTAGACAGAATTAAAAAAAAATTATATTCTTTGGATTTTTTTTAAATTAACTTAATAAATATAATTCAACCCATAGAATTAAAATAACAATAAATACTATGCAGCAACCTGGTTGCGAAATATTAAGAAAAAGGATTTTTAAGCCAGTCTAAAGATGAGCTAGTAACAATCTTTTGGGTTGAGAACCTTAAACAAAACCTTCATATCTCTACAAAACCAGTAGGTCAACGAGCCTATAACTACATCGTACCAGCTGTTTAACAGCGCCACTTTTTTGATGTTGTAAATTTTCATTACCTATGGGATCATCTGCATGATCAAAAAGAAATTGTGTGCCTTGAAGAGTTGCCAACTGGGCTAGACTATCATAATTTATTGATTTCTCTGACAAAGGGTGTTGGGTATAATTATTCATTTTTATTAAACCTACTTTGAACTGATGTTCTACATAATAGTGCAACCATAGTTAGATAAGACGTTGGTCCTGGCTGTCATCTGTTAATCTTTGATAGTCATTACGGTTCGTCAGAAGCCCGAGAGTTTGACAACCAGCCTTAGCAAGGGGTATCGTATTACTCAGTAACTCGGTGGTAAAATACTGGTGGCGGCATTCAGTTAGACGGGAAGTTTACCTCAACATAGTTAGTCAGATGATGAGCTTCCTGGTTTTTTTTTTTTAAGTAAACTACTAGTGTTTGATACAGATATATTCTACATCATTTCTCAATAATGTAACCTAATAACTTTGTTGTTTCAAGTAAACCTTAAAATTATGTGTAGTAGCTGTTTTTGCAATTATTAAACTTTAGAAAGGTATAGACTTATGGCACTGAAATTGTTGTACTTTTTATTTTATATTGTTCACATCTTCATATGTTTCAGTTAAATATTTTTCGGATTTTACAAACCACACTTGTCAAAACAATAAGAAGGTAATTTGAAAAAATATCCTTACTAATTATTTTAACATTGTTCCAAATTAAATAAAAACCAATTACTTTTCTACACAGGGCATGGCTAAGCAGTGAGTACATTTGTTTTAAATTACTAATTTATTTATTTTGGACATTAAATATGGCACTAATCGGTTTAACATCAGGAATCTCTTAGGAAATTCATTTATCAAAATAATTTTCTATACTAACTAGGTACACAGTTTGCATGAACTTTACAAAATATCCTTGAGTTGAGTGCATACATTTGATAGAATACTGTTCAATTACTAGAGCTCTACAGTTTATGTTTGAAAACTCTAACAGATCCCATAAATGTGGTAAATTAGCGTGCACAAACCAATTTAAAATGCATACTCATGCTTACCGTACACCAGATAAAGTAAATTAATTATAATTTTTGACAGAACTGTTATCCTTCGCCATTTTCACCTACCTACTTTAATATTACACACATACTGTTAAATAGTTTCAATATTGTGAAAGAAAGGTTGCTTGAGAAACTACATTAGGTGCATGAGATTACACACACGAGAAATTTAATCGACGACGAATAGGTTTCTACTTTACACACTAATAAAATCAAAAAATGGCAGCAGAGATCGACTTACCTCAACTTCAACGGCTGCGGCCGTATTTGTTGGTTTGTGGTCTGAATTTGTGTGCTGGTCATTTATTAGATTATGTAGAAGTTTTGAATCTTCAGTGGAAATATTTGTGGCACTTTTGTCCGGGGCTTTGGGTTCCTTATCATACTCCGGCGGAGGAGCCATCTTGAAGGAAGAGCAGTCAGATGACACAAGTCGTATGACTTTCGCACACCGGAATCACTCTTTTCCTCAACAAAATGTCTTTCCCACTTACTAGCTACTAAATCGAATCATGATGAGTAATTTAGCTACAACATAATGAAAGTTCTAACCATTTGCAAAAACGGATTCATCATTTTCGACAGATTCCGACCAACATTTTTAACGACTACGAGAACGCCCTCTAGCGACGTGAATTTCAAGATCTGTATTCTGTAACAGACTAAAAAAATTGCTCTCCAGATGACATGGACTTCACTTGCCAGCTTTGCAGAAAAAAATAAAAAAACTCAGGGAGATTGGCTTGATTCCTTACTTGATTTATATTTTACTCAAACCTGAAACAACCAAATGAAAGACTCTACCATTATATTATATTATTATATTATTCTCCCATTATATTATTATACTCTTTGGACTCTACAACAACCGCCGACACACACATCCACACCACCTTGCACACCACTCCTCGAACATGTTCAGACTCAAGGGATCTTAGACGATCAATCCGGAATCAAATTATTCCATCAATAGACAACCACGGATTGAATAAATGTCAAACTTGATCATCACACACAGTCCCCCTGATAAAAGAGACCTACCACACATACTAAACAGGTGGCGCTGCTTGTCGACTCGGGTTTTCTATATTACTACATAGCTTCTCACTAGTGTAGTCAACGTAAACTGTATGTCAGTTAGAATGTTTTGTTGCCATGCCAGCAAGAGGTTCTGAGTTCGATACCCATCTCGAACAAAGTATTGTTTGGATTTCGATCTGGAATTTCTCAGTAGCTGCCCAGAGTCTGGATTTGTACCCGGCTGATGGCAATTGGTTCATCTCCTATTACATGGGCTTTCATAATTGTTGAATTATGGGTGTGCCTCTTTATGCAGTGCCGGATTAAGCAATCGCGGGGCAAATGTTATCGAGGGACCCTTGATCTGCTATGGGGAACGTGCACGACGAAGGGTCTGCCATCTGGCAGCGCAAACCCGAAGTTTAATCAGAATCATTACTTGAAATTGTCACTTCACGTAATAAAATAATCTCCTAAATGAAGTGAAAAAACATAGTTACTAAGTGAAAATGTATTACTGTGTTTGTGGAAAACTCAAAATAACTCAAATGGTGTGAAATTCTATTAATTTCCGACGCCCCACTGATATTACTCACATTCCTTGGATAAGTTATAAACGTCAAAAGTCGATAAATGCAGTTAAAAATTTAAGTAAGTATGACTTTCAAAAAAAAAATTGAAATAACTCAATAATGTTATTTGTAAAAATACTTGAGTTTTGTATGTAGTACTACTATTCAATACAAACAAATCTAAGTAAACTGTTTGCGACGATGCGTCACTAAATAGTTACATAGTTTATTTTTGACAATCAGAACGAAGTTGAAGGAGCAGAAGATTTTACTGAAAATCATATGGACATGTCGGTTCCAATAGTCTCTCTTGAGACCGCGCATGATTCTCTATGGACTGAATTAGAGTAGATATTCTTTATTTAATCACAGTAGTTACCATTTAAATTCATAGTGCTAACAGTGATAGCTCAGATTTTTCAGGGCATGTCACGCCCTGAAAATCATAGTTGTAAAGTTTTAAATACCAGATTGTTTTAGGTTTATAGACCAGCCTGAGATATCTGTAATTAGATTTGAAATCATTTCAATAGTTTTCGAGGAAATCAACTTGTAAAGTAATATTTAGTAACATTTTTCATAATTTTTCGTGTTGCTTCGAAATAATCTTTCAGTATGGGAAGATATAGTCAATACAGATAACTTAGGAGATGGGGAATACGGGGAAAAGTAACATGCCTTATGTATTTAAATAAATCGATGTGTATTTATAAGATTCCAATGTTTTTAAAATCAAAAATAGATGAAATAAAACTTAAAAACAGGAAGCAATTTGCGGCCCTCGTTACGGTAAAGATTCATAGTACAGAGACCAGCACATCAAGCTACCCCAATCTGTCAAATTTCTTTGATAGTTTTTCAACTTTATTACGTTATGTTTATGTTCAATTGGGAAAATTTGGCAGTTTGGGATAGCTTGACATGCCTGAAGAGGTGTCTATATTGTCCATGCCCCCGGCCTCCAATCACCCACCCCAGTAAGAGCTTGGCTTTTGATAATCTCGATAAAACCGAATGTCTAGCCGACATCCTAGTCTCAATGCACTTTTAGCTCTCAACCAATAGACCAAGCGCACCTTGCCAAGGTAGTCACTGAAGTCCAACGTATAGCCTCCTTCCCACCGTTGGAAGGAGGCTATACCAAGCCCGGTCGCAGCCAAAGACTTTGGGGGAGGTTACAAACAAACACTACGAATACAATAAGTAGTTTTTTTTTTTTCGAAAAAATACTATTTAAAGGTTTACGTTTACGGCTTTGGAAGGCGTCATGGATAAATGCTCTAAGTCATGACCACTAGGACCCTCCCCCCCGAGTGGGTTCCTGCATTGTCGTTGAGAGGGGCTCAGTAACCGTGGTCTCCCAGCCATGGTGCGGTGAGGTGCACCGCAACTGAGGTGGGCCGCAATGTCAAATGGCATCGCGGCTGAGGGTTACAGGCTGCGTCAGAATTGGAGTGCCGGTGCTTCTGAGCAGCGCTCTTCCCTTCCGTGGCCTGGCCGGGGCCGCCACTGTTTGATGGCGGACGCGGTGGGGCCGCAGGGGAAGAGTAGTGTCTGTATAGCTTTGGCCGTTCTCCCTATCCCCTGCGGCCGAAAAGTAGTAGGCGGGACGGCGCGTGGTGTTCCATGCGCACCGTCATTGATGTCAGCAATGACTGGTGGGATCCACAAGGGCCAATGCCTGCCAGAGGTGCGGGTTGTTCGAAAGAGACACCGTCGCCCCTGGCACACAGGCAACTGAGGGAACACGGGTGGGTTTTAGTTAGTAAAAGTCTGACATGCCCCTACTGTTTATATGTCTGTGACATGCCATCCTGCTCTGTACCCAGGGCAGGAGAAGTCATTTGAGGATTTCCCAAACTCCAAAAAAAAAAAAACCCTAGGACCCATAATGTATAGTAATAGATTGGGAAGCGATACCCTTCTTCCCGTCCCTCCAGACGAAGTGCATGACATCATTAGTTTCCTTATACCTTAAAAGGCCTTTATTCAGAAATATATCTTCACTTCGATTAAAAAACTGTCAATGTCATGCATGAGAAATGATAATTTGACAGATACGTCATTTTTCTTCTGTTCTGTCGTCGTCGTTTGCTAGGTACCATACGGTAGTATCTCTATGTAGTTTGTGCTAGGTACTGGTTCTCGTAGAACTATCACGCTCATTTTAGCATCCGTTTACAGAATTATTGTAATTATTTGGGTGTGATACTTTCTTTAATTTTTTAAAGATGACTGAAACTAAGGAAAATATCTTCCTTTTTGTGCCTAACATTATTGGTATGTATTTGGAAAGTCGAATTTTCTATTTGGATATTGTATTTGCGCATCTCTTTCATAGTGTTTATAATCATTATAAAAATGTTTCAGGTTTTGGGAGGGTAATCCTTGCTATTATTTCTTTTTATTTTATGCCGACACACTGTGTTCTGGCGTGTGTATGCTATGTAACGTCGGCTTTGCTGGACGCTATTGATGGACATGCCGCAAGATACTTTAATCAAAGTAAGTGTTTTTTTATGGTATCATATAATTAAATTACTCAGTCACTGAGTCAGTAAGCTAGCGAGAGATAACATTGGTAATCATTAAACATTAGGTAACATGTTATAGTTAAACTGTTTATTGCAACAACAGCAGATAATGTATGTGGACTAATAATAGAACATGTTGTCTTACTCACCAGCTATATTAACTAGTCTAATAATCTGATAAACATCCTGAAAGTGTATGATGTCCTGGATATTGGATCCAACTACTCAGAAATTGGGTCTCAATATCACATTTAGTTAAATTACCAAGTAAAATAAATACGAAAAGTCTGGTATCCCTAATTGAATACATTTCTAGTAATACAGAAACAAGTACAAAACCAATCCGTACTTTATTTATACTCAGAAGATAAACTTGCTTTACAGGCACGAAGTTTGGAGCAATACTGGATCAGCTAACGGACCGTGCTGGCACTGCCTGCCTCATGATGACCCTAGCAACATTCTACCCACAGTACACATTCTGGTTCCAAATATCTATGGCAATTGACATAACATGCCATTGGTTGTACCTACATACTGTAACCCTGCAGGGCAAGGCTTCCCACAAGTTTATTGACATGTCAGAGAACCCCATCATGCGCATCTACTATACAAACAAGATGGTTCTCTTCTTCATGTGTGCGGGCAATGAGGCTTTCTATGCAGCCCTCTATGTAATGTACTTCTATACTGGACCTACAGGTAATGTATTCTTATTGTAAAACATTTTACTGGAAAGGGGTTTTAACAAATTATTTCTGATTTCAGTCCTGGGTGTTGGCCTGTACAAACTGATTGTCATCATCTCGGCACCAATAGCTATAGTGAAAGCGGGTATATCAGTCCTCCAAGGTGTTGTTGGAGCCATCAACCTTTCCACAATTGATATCAATGAGCGAGCTGCTCTGGCTGCCAAACAAAACAAATAAACACAACACAATCATCAGCAGAATGTTAATATCATTTGAAAGATTTAATACACATGGTATTTGGATTTACTGAAGCTGATAAATTGAATTAGCTGGTCCTAATCAAAATTATATGCATAATAATGTTTACTGAAACAAATAGAAGCTAGTCACCCTGAATTTACATTTAATTACAATAGAAATATAATATTCTGCTATTTTCTATTCACATAATTTATTTTAAATTGTATTCTTTTATAATGTTGTGTAAATCATGTTTCATATTTTTTTCTATTGTAACAATGTGAATTTTGGAAGAATACAGTTTTGCCCAGTTTCTAGAATGGAAAACAAAACAAAAGTTTGTCATAAAATTGTCAAGAGTGCGTAAATTACTGTGCTAATCGTATCACTTTGCTGTTTTTTGATGCTTCAATCATTTCATCATTCCAAAAACCGGGCATAAGCGTCATAGACATGATTAAACACAAAAGAGAATTTAGAAAAAAAAAATGGTTTTGGTTTTATATTTATTATAACCACTACATTATTTAAATATTTATGTCGCCGATTGCGCGGTTATGTATCGTGTTTACTTTGTTAACTAATATCATTATTGAGTCGCATGTATGTATATTGCGAATCTCATATCTGTTGCGAATATTAATTATCTGTTCCTGTGACACCTTTGGGTAATCATCAAATAATTTCTCCCTCTCTGAGTGGAGCGGGAGGGCGACTAAAACCCACCTGTGTTTCTTCAGTTGCCTGGGTGCCAGGGGCCACGGTAAATCTTTCGAACAACCCGCACCCCTGGCAGATGACACCCTACTTTTTATGGTAATGGTAGAATGTAGATGGTGTGTGGTCTACTTGTGAAGTCTTTGTGGAATAATGTAGGTCTGTAGTGACTACCTATACCTAAACAGATTGTGTGTTATGTTCCATGCTATTATTACCAATGTCTATTTTCACTCAAATAATAATTATTTTTGCTTCACTACAGTCCCTAAAGTGGTAAGAAAAGAAAGGGCATTTATCATTCTGTGTAAAATTACTCCAGTAGCATTTAACTATCTTCTATTTTTATAGACTTTTTATTTTTAAGCACCTTATCTAATTTTTTTTTTATAATTTACATTCCATCCACTAGAATTAAAAGGAATGGAATGGAGTGTTACTTCGTTTTGGAACTCATTTTATGCAGAGAACTTCCGTCTTGTTTTTTTTTTTTTAGTTTTGTTTAGACAATGCAAGATACCCACTATTATTTAAAAAAAAAAGTTGTTTGTCTCGTTGAACTTAACATGTTAATGAATTAGGCTTTTACAACATCACATCACAATTTTATTAGGTGTTTGTTTCTATGTTAGAATAAGTTGTACTTCCAAGTTTAGTGATTTAAAAGGAAAAATTATATCCTAAATTAAGAAAATAATTAGGATTTTATCCCTAGACATGGTATAAAAATGTTTTAAAGTTTATTACGTGAGGTTATTTATTGATAATTGAACAATTCAATCGATCTCGACCATAACAATTATATGCAATGACAATGAAGTACCAAAAAATATATTTATGTTGACCCTAATAAATGTCATAAAAGAGACTGTTGTTTTTTTATACTGTATTTGATTTGAGTATGTGGGCTGTGGGTAATTCAAACAAAAGTGATTTATTAGTGTTTATTTAGTTTTTAGCATAGCAGTACATAAAGTAAATTATATTATCAAGTTAATTTTCTTGTTACTTTTTTAAAAGCAATATTTTAAATAACAGAAACACTTGCATAGTGAGAAATAATACTATTAAATTATTATTTTTGAAATGACAGGATAACTGTCATCAATCAATAATCTTATTTATTATTAAAATAACATAAAATTATCCTTTCAAACTGCTCATCCCAGCTCTCATGATCTCATCAACAAGAAGAAGGTTGCTGGCAATCACAGAACAGGAGTTGATGATTTGCTTTTTGACAACATAGTTGTCAATAATACCCAAGTCCGTTGGTTTAATAGCTTCACCGGTACTCAGGTCGAGACCAATCGGATCGGGGCTCAAGCGCGACTCTTCCTGAAGCTTCACTATGGTGTCCTGGGCGTCATATCCAGAGTTAATAGCCAAGGTTTTGGGGATTACTAGTAAAGCCTCGGCGTAAGCCTGGATACCTAGACGCGCCTTTCCTTTGACAGTGTCCTTAAATTTCAACAGTTCCATGTTAGCTTTGATCTCGAAAGCGCCAGCGCCAGGAATGACGCACTTATCTTCGATGGCGTTGTTGATAGCTCTGAGGCCGTCACGGACTGCATCCTTGATCTGCGTAAGTGTGTGCTTGTTGGGCCCCTTGATAAGTATGGTAACAGACTGGGGGTTCTTGCACTCCTCCACAAAGGTGAATTTCTCTTCACCAAGAATATGTTCATACACAAGGCCAGCATAACCAAGACACTCTTCAGTGAGACCATCAACAGAGTTCATAGCAGAACCGCCGCACGCCAAAGCCAGGCGCTCCATGTTACGCCTCTTAGCTCTGCGCAATCCCATAATGCCTTCCTTGGCAAATGCGTCTAGAGAAATAGGGTCAATACCTTTCTGGTTGATGACAACAAAGGTCTTGTCAGTGCCATCACAAACCTTTTTCTTAAGGTCAATGATCTGTAAAGAAAGACATATTTATAATAAACTCCATTATTCTAGCACAAATGTAGGAGTTTAATTATTGCTCATTGTACAATCACAAGCAATATTTTTTTTTTACGATTTTCTTTTAAATAGCGATTGCAGCCTTGAGATAACTTAGATATTTCATTAGTGTGGGTTCCAAAATATTATTTTCATAATAAAATAAGATTACAATTAGTAAAAGTGGAGAAAATTACTTTTAAAAGTTGGTAAGTGTATACATATTATTGCTGTGACTGTACAGAATGCATACAGCATTAGTATAATATCAATGACACCATTTTGAATGGGTGGGTGGATCAAGGTTTGTTTAAATTTTACCAACTTTTATCATATTTTATCCAACAATTCATACAGCATTTGACTGGTGGTAACTTGTGCATACCATACCATTAGGTTACAAGATAAACACAAAGGAACCCTTTGGTCCCCTAGAGGGATATAGTAAGAGAGGAAACACCCTAACAAAGTGATAAAGAAGTGAAGACAGCTGGGAAAACGCTGGGACTAGACTAGCAAGGGAAATTATTATTATTATTTCCTTTATTCCGTTAAAAATACATATAAATTACATTTTTAAATATTATTATAAAAATATAAAAACATTTAAAAATATTAAAAATAGTAGCCCACCGGTATCGGGAACAAGGTCCAAGCTACCGGCGGTCAGGGCTCCAGAGAGAGGAACCTCCTAACGATGCGAGCCGTATCCAGGAGTACCGCTTTCTGGATCAAGCCCTTGACCCAGCTGCCCAACGAGAGCCTCCTCAGATGTTGGTCGAGGCTCTTGGCTATCAAGCCATTGGCTGAAACGACTATCGGTACAATGATCGCTGAGTCCACATCCCACATGTCGACAACCTCGCGAGCCAAGTCAAGATACTTGATTTGTTTATCTTTCTCGGCTTTCACGAGGTTCCCGTCATGCGGGAGCGTTATATCAACGATCATTGTACGTCGCTCTAGTCGATCCACCACCACTATATCAGGCTTATTGGCAACAATAGTCCTGTCAGTGATGATGGATCGATCCCAGTACAGTGTGACATGTCCATTTTCGAGAACTGGGTCGGGCACATATCTGTAGTACGGCACTTCTGATTCCACAAGGTTGTATTTCAGAGCAAGTTGCTGGTGGATAATCCTGGCTACAAGGTTGTGTCTATGCAAGTACTCCTCGTTAGCTAGACGAGAACAACCGGAGATTATGTGTCAGATTGATTCTCCCGGACGGTGGCATGCCCGACAGATGTCAACCGTACCATCTTTCACAATAAATCTCCGGTAGTTATTATTATTATTATTATTTGGTTAGACATACTAGCAGCTAATTAGCTGATGCGTATGTATCAAAAAGCTTGGAGATATTTAATCTGTCTAATCTATTCTTGAAACAGTTAAGTGAGGGAGCCATCACAACATTTTCTGGGAGTCTATTCCATGCTGTTACAACTCTGTTAGACAAGAAGTGCTTCAAAGGCTTTAGCTTGGATGAATTTTCCCATAACTTAAGGGAATGCCCACGCAAATGTTTGTTGGCATTCAGAGTGTAAAGGTTTTGAAGGCTGGGCACTTCGTAGTGTTTTGAAAGTATTTTATACGTTTCAATGAGTATGGAATGGAATGGAGAAGGTTGAAGGAGACCTAGAAGGGTGCATAGCGAATTAAAACGAAAGTGATATTTATCATATTTTGAAGTTGTAAAAACTGTTCCTACAAAAGGCTATGAATATTGTTAGTGGCAATAAGCACGAATAGTGCAACGCCATAAAAAAAAAAAAAAGGCTATGAATAAATAAAGTTTACATACTGCCTTAACACGTTGGTCAATGAAGTCTCGTTCAGCAGAAATCAACTTCTCCCTGTCCTCAGCAGACTTGTAGAAGAATCCAGAGTTGACCTCGGTCTTTTCGTACTCAAGGGAAATGTTGCATGTCAGGATGTATGCATTCTCAACTCGCTTTGGCATGTCAGGGTGACGGGTGCCATGGTCCATCACTATACCTGTGTAAATACTTCATTGTTAACAAAAAGTAGTGTAGGGCAGGTTTTTGTAAATAAATCAAGTATAAGGTAAATAAATCGACAGTTTGAGTTTTTAAAACTGACTGTAATTTACGAAAATAAATTAAAAATACTTTTATAAAAGTCTTAGATTTAAGTCCCTGTCTTTAAAGTTTGTTCCAAGATTCTCCCAGTTTAAAAACGTTTTTTTTCTTTTCAAATAGCTAACATGAAATAGCAAGACTTCTCCTGGTTGAATCTTAGATGGTATTCTATTAATTTGCTTTAATTCTTGAATTAGTGTAATTATGGTGATAAACAATAGATTACCTTTGACTAGTGCAGTCTCTGTAGCAGTCTTATGCTGCATCTCCATGATCTCTACCATATGCAAGTCGGCAGGTTTGTCTTGGGTACGAACGGTCAGCACTGCATCCACACAAGCATCAGTCAGCACCTCAGATATGCTTGCATGGACCTGAACAATATTAGCTATTATTTTAAAATGTGAGCATTGTCATAGTCATTGGAATTATTTTCAAGTTAATGTCTGTAAGAATTACTGACATTGCTTTATATTTTTTTCTAAATGAGTAGACAACATACCTTAGTCTTGAGAGATGTACGAGCTACATCCAGTAAATCTGACCGCTTGATTTCAATAGGAATCTTAATTGACTCAAGAACTTCAAGTGCCTTAGCACGGGCTATGTCAAACCCTTCTGTGAGAATCCTTGGATGCAAACCTGTGAATGAAAAATTAAACATTTGTAGTGTGGTTAAGGTTTATAGTGTTTGATTCTGTGAAATAAATTTTGGTTTGAATGGGTGTTAGAGACAAGGTACTGTGAGACCAATAAAGCGTTCCTCAGACAAATAAAGACTTTGTGGGCAGTTTATTTAAATTTATTATTAACTAGTTTTTTCCAGCACTTTCGCCCATATAAAGGTAGAAAATTTTCCCACGGCAAAGTACCACCAGGATAAAAAAACATCTTAGCTGTTAATCCAGGTAATAAACTACCTGTGTGCCAAATCTCATCCAAATCTGTTCAGTTGTTTTTGCATAATTGAGTAACAAACATCCAAACTTAAACATTTATAATATTACAAGGATAAGTTAACCCATAGTGTACCTTCGCTAATGTAAATGTCAGCTTGTTTGAGCAGCTCTCCAATAAGCAGCACAGTGGAGGTTGTTCCATCGCCAGTGGCGTCATCTTGGGCAGTAGAAGCGCGGGCTATCAGCGATGCAGTGGGGTGCTGGATTTGCATCTCGTGTAGGAGGACATTTCCATCTTTGGTAATTTTAATGTCACCTGCACCAGACACCAACCTGAAATACAAGATTCCAGATTTAAATTATACTTCCAACTTGGCATAAGAAAACAGACGCCTATGCATAGCAGTGAGTATAGGCTGTGGATGATGATGATGACACTCAAAAAAGAAAAGCTGCTCCTTTTTTTAAATAATAACGTCGAAACCCAGACCATGACTGTTGAACCAAAAAGATAAATCGTGATCATATGACTTTTTCAATGTTATTAAATCACTGAAAGATACAAATTCTCCTCACTTCTGTAATGAAATAAGGTGTGCGCAAGTGAAAAATTGAATATTCAACTACATAACAAGAGGGAAATAGCGTAATAACAGAAAACATGTTACATTTTCATTGTTCCTTTGGGACCGAGGTTAGTTCTCATCACATCTTGAATTCCTTTTGCTGCAGAAATATTCACTGCCAGAGCTTGCGAAGCCCTCGCTAATTCAGCTTTAGGATTCAGTAGACTGATTGCGGCCATTTTAATAACTTATTTCTTCGACAATTTTAGAAAACTTAAACACGCGGATGAATAAATGGCGAACAAATAGTGCAAAAAAAAAAGGCAAGAAAGAATGAATGAGTTATTTAAATTTGACAGTTTAGTTAGGGTAGCCACATAAAAATAATGAAATCATGTAAAATGTTCGATGAAAACTGAACACCGCCCGTCCCACGCCACGATTGCGGCGGTAAGTCCCCTCTTTGAGGAGTGGTTTGAGAGGCGGCATGGCGTCCTCACCTTCCGCCTGACGCAGGTCCTCACCGGACACGGTTGTTTCGGGAGGTTCCTGTTTCGGATAGGGCGGGAGGAAACGCCCGGGTGTTTCCACTGCGAAGATCGCCCTGAGGACACGGTGGAGCACACGGTGGCGGTCTGCCCTGCTTGGGCGGAGCACCGCCGTGTCATCGTGGAGGCGATCGGCGGCGGCGATCTCTCGCGTCCGGCCCTGGTCCAGGCCATGGTACGGAGCGAGAGGGCATGGGGAGCCGTCACCTCCTTCAGCGAAGCAGTGATGCTCGCGAAGAGGGAGGCGGCGCACGTGAGGGAGAGGCAGCATATGCGCCCTCGCGACCCCAGCCGCCGCAGGATACGGAGACGCCCTGGGCGTCGGGAATCCCAGGCCGATTTCCGGCCACCGTAGGCATGGGCTTGCGGACGGCGAGTAATGGGTAGCTCGCTGTCCGGTAAGGACCAAGCCCAAGTCGACGGCGCGTTGTGTTCCACGCGCGCCTCAAAGAGATGTCAGCACAAATAGTGATGGAACCCGCAAGGGTCGATGCCTGCCAGGGGTGCGGGTTTGTTCGAAAGAGACACCACAGCCCCTGGCTTAAGGGCTACTGAAGGAACACGGGTGGGTTTTAGTCAGTAAAAGTCTGACACGCCCTCCTGCTCCACCCAGAGCGGGAGAAGTTACTTGATGATTTCCCACCCTAAAAAAAAAAAAAAAAAAAAAACACCGCCCGTCCCGGCCCGTCCTTCCTGGGATTCCATCATCAGATCCTGACAAGGTGCTAATGGGACCACCTCAGGAGTATACTCTTTCAAATAGAAAAAGAATTTTGAGGATCGGTCCTCAAATGTGGGAGAAATCGAGTAACATACATTAAAAAAAACATACCTACAGTGAAACATTTAACCTCCTCCTTTTTTGGGAGTCGGTTAAAAATTAAATAATAACTTCTTGTGACTTGACCACGACTATGTGACCCCCCCCCCCCCCCCGGCACCAAAGCTGGATCCGCCCTTGATCACAGAGTACTTTAAACTATACTGAAATCATCTAAGATCCTCGCCAAGAATGAGAAAGTCTATGAAGTCATTCATCATTTATTCTTACCCTTATGCTCCGTACTCACATACAGTTTTACTCGATCGAGCAAACAGGGTGCTTACTCTGGAATATAATTCCGATAGATCGACATTGGTCAAACGTCAGTTGGTTGAGTTAAACGTCAGGGATTGGCTAGACTCAGTCCCCCTTATTACAGAACAAGGTTTTTCTTTAGGTATGGTTTAAACCTTCGAGCCTGTTTTTTTTAAATAAGAACCTAACTGAAATCGAAATACAGCTCCTTTTACAAAACTGACAACTTAGTCCAGTGCTAAATTGTCAGTTTTGTAAAAGGAGCTGTAATTCTATTTCAGTTCTAAGTTCTTATTTCAAAAACAGGCTCGGTGGTTTAAACCATACCTAAAGAAAAACCTTGTTTTGTAATAAGGGGGAGTGAGACCAGCCAATTACTGACGTTTGACTGACAATTCCAATGTCGATCCATCGGAACCACTGACGTATAAATCACAGTGATCGGAACTATATTCGAGAGTAAGCACCCAGGGGCCTAAGTCTACTAATTTATAAACGTTACAATGGTCTCTCAATGGTGTGTTTTTGACAGTTTTTGTATGGCAAATCTGTCAAAAACTTACCATTGAGAGACCATTGTGACGTTTATAAATTAGTAGACTTAGGCCCCAGGTCGAGTAAAAATAACGGCACGAGCTTTCTCGTCGAAACAGTCAACATTTGAATAGGGAGCACAGACTGCATAAAGATACTACAGGAAGGACGGGCCGGGACGGGCGGTGTTTTTTTTTTTTTTTTTTTTGGGTGGGATAGAAATATATCCTTACTTAAAACCATTACCTATGTTTAACAATTTTAAATAGTGGTCCACGGTGGACCCAGCCCAGGGGGGGGGTCATGACCCCCATGACCCACCCCCTGGATCCGCCCTTGTCTGTGATGCTCAACCCGCTTCTGAATTTTGCTTCTTTGGGTTATACTATTTTTTCGTTTCATTATTAGTATTACGAAGCATCTAAGCATTGTGATTGTGTAATGGCCACAGACATTTAAACAGTAGCAGACCAAACATTAATCCATAGTCGATGGTCTTGATTCTTTATCCTTTTTTTGCTAAGCGACAAGTCTTATGTAGTCTCTCGTTCTGTCACCTGTTGTCACACTGACTCACACATAGACAAAATTTGACGCGTAGCTCGTCTATCCCGCGTAGTGATGGGTAACTCATCAATTTTATGTGAGGATGAGGGAGCCCCTCAATTTGCTTCGTGAGGTCCTCACGAGGGACCCCTCATTTGAGGTGAGGAATCGTACGACGACGTATTCGCCTCACGACTCGCGAGCCCGAGCCGAACTCAAACGAAGCTCCAAGTGAGCGAGGCGGGCGGGTTTAACGACGACTCACGAGTACTCACGAGTCACGACTCTCCGATAATCCGATTATTCACAACCTCACTCTCTCACACACATCATTTTCTTTCGCTTATAAATAGACCGCCAAAATAAACGAATCAATGACCCTTTATTACCAATCTAATGCTAATGCTTTTAGAGTTCATAATAATTAATCGTAGATGAAATAATTTAAATAATGTTTACTGTGCGGTGTGCCACGGTGTTGTCCAAACTTTAAGATCACACCTCACCTCACTCATTCTCAATTCTCCATACAATTTTTGAGTCGGTTCATTCGCTCACTGAGCTCACTCAATTACTCAATCCTCATTCGCGAGTCACGAACTCGCTTGCCTCGATTTTCTATTGTCAATAATGTCAATGTCAATTTTCAAATGAGGGGTGATGAGGAATGAGGTGGTTCAATATTGAAATTCGAGTAACTCTTTCAATTTGCGATCACGAGTACCTCAAATGAGGGGCCTCATGAGTGAGGGACGCATCACTAATCCCGCGCCGCCATATTGATAAGCAACATGACGTTCTATGGTGGTTCTATTTTTCAACCGCGAAATATTACTTGAAATATTACTCGGTCGGGACTTATTACACAAAATAAAATGGTGAAATGCTGTGCGTACCAGTGTGACAGTGCTAGCTACCACAAAACACCTGGATTGACCTTTCATCGGTAAGTTTTTGTATTATGTTGTGTAGTCAGGGACGGATTTGGCGACAAAGACATAGTTCGAAAATACTGCAGAGTGCAGATTATCAGTGTAAACATGCATGCTATTTTAATAAATTATAGAATCACTCCGGCCCGGCGCGTTCCGCATGTGGTACGTTACAATAGAAAATCAATTGTGTCTCATTAGCCGGTTATGTTACCCTGTCTGTGTGATGGATAACATGAACGATGGTGGACATTAATAGGTATAGGCTACTCACATAACTTTGACATTTCATTCTGCAAGTAATAATTGAACGTACTAATATTTTTTCCAGGTTTCCAAAGTATGAAAGTTTACGGAATACATGGATTTAAAACTTGAAACTCCAGGATTGGTAACCTTCGATTGTACTTTTTTTCGAAGCATTTTGAGAAACACTTGATAGATCCCAGTGCTTTTCGAACAACATTAGGTCCTGGAGCAATTCCTACTCTGTTGAATGAACTGTTTAAGCAGCGGCTGCTGCAGGTGCGCAAAACCGCAAGCAGTGCAAATATTTCAATCTTATTGGAACCTATATGTTCGAGCCGTTTGGGGTTGAAACTCTAGGGCCATGGGGTTCGAGTGCCCACTTAGTTTTCCGAGACATTCCCAAGCAGTTGGTCGACTCTTCACGTGACCAAAGGGCTGGCCTATTTTTCGGCCAAAGAATCAGCACTGCCATACAACGTGGCTTTTTTTCCAACCTTTTGGGCACTTATCCCATTAACCACGATGCGGACGTATTATTTTCTTTTAATATACTAGTAAATATTATTATTATTTCGTTTTGAAATTATGAAAATAAAGTTAGAAAAATAAATTTAAGAATAATAATTAAATTCATTCTTTTATTTCAAAATTCCTGATATATTCATAAGCTAGCTTTCAGGCATACCAACACCTTAACTCTAGGTCCTACAAAGCTGGGCATGCTGGTTAATGACTGCAGACACAGTTCTTTTATCTGATACTGATGGCCGTCAACGGTCTGTGTAAATATACCGTTAAAAGGAGGTGAGTGGACTGCGGCCCATCGTCCTTTTAAAATATTACCTTATTCTCCTTTTACAATAACCACGGGAATAGATGGCGATGGATTCGTTAAGACTTTAATGATAAGAAATCCACACTTCATATACCCAGAGAATATCGATTTTCACGGATTGTCAGTAAGATTATCAGTCGTTTCAATATCGTTCGATAATACCGGCAACCGGCCCTAGTTCGGCCCTGTATTGACAACACTCCCTATGTGTGCGTAATGGGTACGCAATTTTTAGCGAATGTTTGGTCTGCTACTGTTTATATGTCTGTGGGCCTCTGTCTAAACCATAGAGTATAGTAATAGATTGTTTTGAAACACTGGATTTCTGGAACAATGCATGAACGAAGACAAGAATAACATTTTTAGGGTGGCAATATTCGTTACATGCGTTCAAAACATCTGATCATTGTCCTGCCACCTAATTGCGATCCAATCCAACTACATTAAATTGTTGTAAAGAAGTCTTGTTTGTGGTAAATAAATATTTGTAAAATTTGAAATTATAAAGTTTTAATATTTCTCAATAGTTATTACTGCATAATATTATAAATAAAAAAATATTTTTTGGACGTAAGTCTTTTCAAAATTTTGATCTTCAAAACGCAACTGTCAAGGATCTTATAACTGTGTGTCTTGTCTAACTGTCTTCTTTCCACATACGGAGTACAAAAATAAATTTCTATTTTAGTTCGTACGGATAGTTGAGATGAACTTACCAGCATTTACTAGAACAATCTTTAAAGCTGAGTATAAAAGTGTTGCCGGAGTAATTTCGACCTATTAAGTACAATATATTTGGAAGAGACAATGGGTGTTCATACCGACGAAGCGGAAACTTACAAGAATAAAGGAAACGAAGCCTTTAAGGTTGAAAACTATGAAGAAGCGATATCCTTTTACAGCAAGGCGGTCGACCTCGCTGAAAAAGACAGCCGTGACTTATCTACTTACCTGAAGAACCGCGCTGCCGCTTATCTGAAGATGAGGGATTACGATAAAGTAATAAAAGACTGTGATGAAGCCATACGAATTGTTCCCGAAGATCCAAAAGCCCTATTTCGACGGTCACAAGCCTTGGAATCCTTAGAAAGGTTTGAAGAAGCTTACCGTGATGCTAAAGCAATATTTACTGTTGATCCTACTAATAAGGCTGTGCAACCAATACTGGCGCGTCTGCATACAATCGTCCAAGAACGCGCGAGACAAAGTGCACAAACCAGCAACAAGGTGGAGCAGATGTTTAAACTTGCCTTTAACTTGCAGGAAGATATTGAAAAACGAGAAAAAGCTATTTCCAACCTTGTAGTGCTTGCTAAGGAAAATGCAGGTGCCGAAATAATGATAAAAAATGGTGTAGTTCATAAAATACAACAGTTACTCAAAGTTGAGAAGCATCCTGAAATATATATTAATGCAGTGAGGGTTATTAGCCAACTCTGTAAGAGAAGTGTTGAGAGGACAAGAGCGGTGATTAAGATTGTGGGCATACCCTGGCTGCTTGAAGTCATTGACAGTGAAAATGAAGAGAGGGTCAATGCAGCCCAATACTGCCTTCAAGTTTTACTAAACACTTTTTCTGGAATGGATAACAAGAAGGACTCTACACCAGATCCAAAGCTTTGTGAAGAATACAAAAGTGAAATAGACACTCTACTTACGTGTTTAACTTACTCTATTACAAACAGAGTAATCAGTGGACTTGCAAGAGATGCAATTATAGAATTAATCATGAGAAACTGCCACTTCAGTGCCTTAAACTGGTCTGAAAGGTTTGTAGAAATCAAAGGATTGCTGAGGTTGCTTGAGGTTTGCAGTGAGTTAGAGGAGTACAAATATGAATCAGCTTTGAACATCACCCCTTCATCTAGAACTATATCTGCTGCTTGCCTTGCAAGGATTTATGAAAATATGTATTACGATGAAGCCAGAGAAAAGTTCAACAATCAAGTTGATGACTTTGTAAAAGACAAACTTATGTCACCCGATTTAGAATCTAAAGTCAGGGTAACCGTAGCTATAACCTCATTGCTGAGAGGTCCTCTGGATGTTGGAAATTATGTTATTTCTAAAGAAGGTATTATTGAGATGATATTGGTTATGGCTCAGACTGAAGATCCTCTCCAACAAAAAGTCGCCTGTGAATGCCTAGTGGCTGCTGCATCTAAGAAAGATAAAGCTAGAACCATAATCAATAAAGGAGTGGACATCTTGAAGAAACTATATCAGAGCAAAGATGATGCTGTAAGAGTGCGAGCATTAGTTGGTCTGTGTAAGGTTGGCAGTTTTGGAGGTGATGATGCATCTGTGCGCCCTTTTGCTGATGGTTCTACTAAAAAGCTAGCAGAAGCTTGTAGGAAATTCCTTGTTAACCCTGCTAAAGAAAATGATGTCAGAAAATGGGCTGCGGAAGGACTTTCATACTTGACTTTAGATGCTGATGTGAAAGAAAAACTAGTAGAAGATAAAGCTGCCCTTCATGCTCTTATTGAGTTAGCTAAAAGTGGTGATCAGTCTTGCCTCTATGGTGTAGTTACCACGTTAGTAAACCTGTGTAATGCATATGAAAAACAGGAGCTTGTGCCAGAAATGGTGGAACTTGCAAAGTTTGCCAAGCACCACATACCAGAAACACATGAACTGGATGACCCAGATTTCATAAACAAAAGGATTACAGTATTAGCTAAAGCTGGTGTAACTACAGGTTTAGTTGCCCTGGCCAAGACTGAGAGTCATAATTCTAAAGAATTAATTGCCAGAGTATTTAATGCCATTTGTGGCTTGCCAGAACTTAGAGGAATAGTTGTGCAACAAGGTGGAGCAAAAGTTTTACTACCAATGTCTTTAGAAGGCACTCAAAATGGCAAAAAACAAGCATCTCAAGCATTAGCACGTATTGGAATAACTATTAATCCAGATGTTGCTTTTCCTGGCCAACGAAATTTGGAAGTGGTTAGGCCTCTTGTGGCTTTACTACATCCTGACTGCACTGCTTTGGAAAATTTCGAGGCCCTAATGGCTCTTTGCAATTTGGCTGGAATGAGTGAATCTACTAGAAACAGAATACTAAAAGAAGGAGGCCTAGCTAAAATTGAGCATTATTTGTATGAAGATCATGAAATGTTGCTAAGAGCAGCAACACAGTGTATTTGTAATTTACTGCAATCTGAGGATGTTATCAAAACTTATGAGGGCAACAATGACAAAACAAAGTTTTTGTACCTTTTGTGTCAAGAAGAAGACATGGACACAGTAATGGCAGCTGCAGGTGCTTTGTGCATTCTAACATCTGTAAGCAAAGCTTGCTGCAGAAAATTATTAGATGTTCAAGTTTGGCCAGAAACATTGAGATGCTTGTTAGCTAATCCAAACAAAGAAATTCAGTTCAGAGGCACATACTTGCTACATAACATAATTTCTGGCGATAAAGAAATTGCTGCAAAAGTGTTTGAAACTGATATAATGGAAATATTAATGGCTTTGACGAAATTAGAGGATCCAGAACTGAAGAGGACAATTGAAAATGCTCAAAAATGTCTTGATGCAGCTGAGACAATGGGAGTCATAAGAAAGCCTGATGAAGCAACTATAGTAGATCCATTTAAAGAAGCAGAAGTTGAAGAAATTGAAGAAGAAACCTAAATAATAAAGATACATGATGGTAGTATGTGTTATGAAAGTGATTTAAAGTATTGGTTTTGTTTGACTATAAATTCGAAAGTATTTGTCTGCATACACATGTGAAATGATCAAACTAGAACTTAAGGATTCGGCAACTTTTTATTAGCGGCGCTATCTACCAACCGGGCGTGACGAATATTGCCGTCTGGATGCACACCAAATCAAAAGCGAGTACTTTTTCTCAAATGTATGTGAAGCTAAATGTTTAATTAAATTATTGTGCTGTATTCATTTTATTGTAAGAAATAATTTATAGGAAAACATTATTTTCTATTCATAATTTTATTTTACGAATAAACAAACTTATATGACTACTCGTAAATTAATATTTATCCGTTAATCGCATGCATAAGGGACTGCGTTCGGATTTCTTGGCTGAACGGATGCGTACGCATCTCATACAAAATCGTTGTTTTCTATGGAGAAAAGCTGAACAGAGCTGAATAAGTGTGAGTAGTCTAGGGACTACTCACACTTATTCAGCTCCACGACCAGAGTTAACCCGAAAGGTTGCCTTCGTAAAATCTAATATCTATGTGGCCCACCCTGTCAGGGGTGCGGGTTCGTTTGAAAGAGATACCACAGCCCCTGGCATACGGGCTAATGAAGGAACACGGGTGGGTTTTAGTCAGTAAAAGTCTGACACGCCCTCCTGCTCCACCCAGAGCGGGAGAAGTTATTTGATGATTTCCCAACCAAAAAAAAAAAAAAAAAATAATGTGGCCCACCAAAAACTTTGCCACACCACCATGAGATTTTCAACAAAGATAAGAATAACCTCCCCTCCCTCTCCAGAACGAAAGGGCCGCCCACAGAGTACCTACTTTATTATATTATATTGAAATGCCCCAATGTTGCCTTGCCTGGGACTCCCGCCAAGATATAAACAATAAAATGTCCTAGGTATTCGAATAAACCCGTATCATGTTTATTTTTTGAGCTTGTTTTATACCAGTAAAGCTGTTCACATCCATTCGATACGGGTCCGTACCGAATCGAACATTAATTCCAAAACCCGAAAATTTTGTCAGTATAAATTTAAATCAGGAAGATGACCGCTATTCTTCTGACAGCAGTCGGGGGCAAGGCAAATATTATCGGAATGGGTCATTTTTGATGCGATAGCCTATCGAATGCTTGCGAATAGGTATGCAGTAAAGCCGGCTTTGCATGTAGGCCATAGCTCGTGCGCTATGGCCATGGCAAAATACCTACGCGCTCGCTAAGGCGAGTACTAGCATGTAGATCTCCCTAGAGTAAATAAATATGTTCTGTGGTACAGTTGTGTAAATCGTCTTGGTTGCTCGTCGTCAGTCGCTGCTTGTTTTTTTTCGGGGTAAAATCTTCAAAAGGCACCTGGGCTTTCGGGATAATACCCGGAATTTGGGACTTTTACGTTACCATAACGATAATGGAGCCCCTTTTTCATGTGCTGATGCTGGTCCCTATCTGCACATAGAAGGGGCACCGTTACCGACTGATCCAAAACCCCCTCTGTGACCCCTCTGTAAAAGACGTCTACTGCTAGACATAGGCTTCCTAGTTAGCACTGGCTGTAGTATACCTACATTTGCGTTGACTGAGGCTTTGCCTGCATGTGTACAGGCAGTTCAGTATTAGTACAGGGATTAGCTTATGATATACAGTCAGCCCAGAATTTAGCTTCGAGCTTGGCAGCTTCAGTAGCGTCCGTCAACACCTGTAATGCAGTCAACCGGACACGCTGGACACCATTGCTTGTGGGAAAACACCACATTTACACTCCAAGGTCATCTGTGAATCTCCACCTTAGCAGTTTTTCTTTGCTTCGGCCGCCCTAAGTCTGGAGTCTATTGGACGCTACTGAAGGTGCCAAGCCCGTAACGACACGCTAAGATAAAGGTTCAGGTCAACGATCTTACAAACTCCTTTCCGTAGGTATTATCAATTTGAAACCACACGGCAGCGGTTACGTGGGGCTGGGCTCTTTAGTCTTCAGAGCTACGTTAATCAGGTGCCACTTTGCGCTGGTCTCGTCCCCAAAATTGTTCCTAATTTAAAAAAAATACATATACAAAATGATATTACATGTTTTGACCCGTTTTCAACAGTATTGTAACATCACACTTTATGTGTTGTTTTTTTTTTTCAAAATTCCCGCATTTTTGTTTGAGTATTTCTATAGTAAAATACCGCGTCCTTCCCCCACTAAAATCCCTCTCTTTCCCACCATTTTTAAGTTAAGGTTATTTATTAAGTCACGGTGCCGCCATTTTATATTTAACGCTTTTTATGACTCGAAACCTTATAATAAATAAAATTTTGTTCATCATACACATACTTTTTACTTTGTTGTTAGTAGTAAACATTTAGTAAAGCATATTTTAACTTGTAAAATCAAAATTAATGTAAGCGATTGTGAGGCTGCTTCGGAACGTGACATAATAAAAATCTTTTGAAATGACAGCTTGATTTGGTTTGGTTTCCGCTACTGTGCTATTGTGCTATTTTTCGGTTTTTGATACGAAAATCATCAGAAAATGTCAATTTCTACTGCTACAGGTATTTATCCCAACACAGAGTATACTTATTTGTATAAATTAACTATAATCTTAACGTGTTTACCATCAAACCTGATAGGAGTTGTTTTTTCGGAGAAATGCCATGGAATCCCATATGGCGGTCCATACTCCACATGATTCAATGACGCTGTCTGATAAATGAAAATATGTTTTTTCAAGAATCAATTCATAAATGCTATATCTGAAACACCAAACATCAGGTTTATCAGTCAATCGTAAACGTTAAGGTTACTACAATATCTAGATTTTACTGGTCTTTCTAGCGTCTTCGTAATTGCCGGACGCTCACGACTGCCAATATGAGTTAACTTTTAGTTATGTCACATAGCTGTTAGTATTAACTACGTCAAATAATGTGTATTATTCAGAAACTATACATTGAGTAATAATACATGCAACATAAAACAAAAAGTTGTTTTGATTGTTTTAGAAATGAGTAAAAAAAATCTTAACATCCTGTGACTGTCATTTTCTTACAGATGAACGTACAGAAGGTGATGATGATACATCACAAGGAAGCCAACCAAAAGATGACAGCAGTGACTCAGAAAATGAAAATGAGAATGAGCCTCAAAGCCAAAATGGGGTTTCTCTGGTCCCTGAGGTTCATGAGATCACAAGTGATGATGACGAGGATTGTGTAGTGACTAATGACGATGATGATGATGACAGTTCAAATTCTAGTACAGATAGTAATGATAGTTCAGATGAATCGCGAAGTGAAAATAAAATAGTTGAAGAGAAAAAAATTGAAGAACAACAACTAGAGAATGGTGATGAAGAATCTGATATTGAAGAAGTGTCTATGGAGGATCCTCTCAATGAAGCCTCTGGTAACAAGAACAAACCCATAGTAGTCAATGACACTAAAAGATTGGCTGACTTAGCTACTACACAGTCAAAGGCTAATGGAGATCAGAATAGTGAGCCAACTGTAGTTATAATTGACACCAATTCTATTTTGACCACTAAACCACCATCCTTTACACCGAGCAAGCCAACTTCTACAAGTGCTTTGGATGCACACAACTTGTGCCAGAGTATTGCCGCCCGTGGCACAACAATTACTCCAGTGAGTGTTAAAAATACCTCCATCAACAGCAGCACTCCTGCACCTCAACCAATCATACTGCCATCTCTCACTGATGATATGTTTGTTGTTGAAGCACCCTCCTTTATAGTTCCCTATGTTTACGAAAAGCCCTCCGTCAAACCTTTTAGGGAATTTGTGGATAAGTTAGGAAAAGAATTGGAAGAACTAAAAATTAAAGAAGACCATGAGAAGCTTGAGAGAGAAAAAATAGAAAAAGAGAAAAAAGAAAAAGAGAGGCTTGAAAGGGTTGAGAAAGGCGAGCAGGAAGAGGAAGCAGAACCCAGTGAAACTAAAAGTGAAGAAGAACCAGTGAAGGAGAAAAAGGCCGAGAAAAAGCAGAAAAGGAAACGTGGCGAGGAAGATGATGATTCTTGGGATGGAGAGTCCTCCTCAGAGTCTGATGATGAGCAGGCCACTGATGACGACGCCATAGTTATCAAGGACAGAGACGATACTATTGATAAAATTAAAGACCCAATCAGCTTGATAGCTAAAGGTCTCAGTGGTGGTAAACCAGATAGTTATTTTGATTGTTCTCTTGGACAGTTTTTTATCAATGTTGGTATTAATTTAGTTCAAGAATATGTTCAAAGTGATCTACTGAAACATCAAAACCGAAAATTGTATAAGGAAAAGAAATCAGGCAGAAGCACTAAAGCTACGGAGGCAGCTATTGCATCACTCACTCAAAACTTAGAGTTTAGCAAAAAAACAAATGCACCTTTTGCTCTTGCACAGAGACGCTGTGAGTTTTGTAGTTTTAAGACTGAGTCCATGTTAGTAATGGCTCATCATCTAGAAGCACCACATATGAAAAATAATATCTACAAGTGTAATTCATGTGAGTTTGAAATTCGTAGTCCACATGACATATTGTTTCATATGGAAGCAGAGCACAACATTAGGGGCAGGTTGGAAAGAGCTCCAGCATACCAGCAGTGTGCTAATTGTCACTTTGAGGATAACAGCAAGACAAAGTTAGCACGACATCTGATTGCATGTGCAAAGAAATTCAAACCAGATCTTAACCTGGGACCTCCAGTAGAGTGGGAACCACCAGCGAAAATACCGAAACTAACGAGAGCTCGTAACAACATGGTGGGCTCCTATCAGACCAACTTCAATAGGACACAAATGAATATGAACAATTTGAATCGGCCTCCATTAAATATGGCAAATGTAATTCCAAGCATGCCTATACTTGGCAGACCGCGCGGCCGGCCGCCGATCAGCGGGCCGCCACGCCCTCAGCCTGTGTCGGGCGTTCCGATTATACGGAGTGGTGTCATGATCATGCACAACACACCTGCTGTAGGTACCACTATTGCCAATTATCCTATGATACAAAACCAGACCAACAATGCTACACCTAAGATATCAATCACCCCACTTCCACGGGCCCCACAACCATCTTCTTCCCACTCATCACAAAACTCCAAGGCTACTTTTGTGATATGCGAGATCTGTGATGGCTACATCAAGGACCTAGAACAATTGAGGAATCACATGCAGTGGATACACAAAGTTAAAATTCATCCTAAGATGATTTATAACAGGCCACCATTGAATTGCCAAAAGTGCCAATTTAGATTTTTCACTGACCAAGGATTGGAAAGGCATCTTCTTGGTTCACATGGCCTAGTTACAAGTTCCATGCAAGAAGCTGCAAATAAAGGCAAGGACGCTGGCAGGTGTCCCGTGTGTGGGAGAGTGTATCAGTGGAAGCTATTAAATCATGTTTCAAGGGACCACAATATGACCCTGAAGCCGGCACACCTCTCATACAAGTGCACGGTGTGCACAGCTACATTTGGGATGTACAAACAGTTTGAGAACCATGTCTACTCGGCTCACAGTGTTGTGGCCAAACGTGTGATGGATAAGAGCAAGCCGCCTGCGTCTTCAACTAAGCCTGAGGGTGATTCTCTCTTGAAGCCACTGAAAATAAGTGATGAGATTACAATTATACCACAACCTGCAAAATCAACTGTTACTATTACTGCTAAAGGTAAATAGCATTAATGTTTGTGGGAGTGTGCAGACTGTACTAGCACCAGTAGACCGACAAGCCTGCTTCCTCAGGATGCACATCCATTGTATCAAGCAGTATTGTGTAAATAACTTATGCTATATCAAACTTATTTAACAATATTAATGGAATACCTGAAGTATGATGAAAATTAGATATTGAATTTCCCATTGATGGTGTTTTATCACAAATTAAGTTTAAATTCAGCCAAGTTGCATAAATAATTGTTTAACAGTAAAACACAACTTGAAAACATAATTATAGCCTTGTCCCTATTGAATTAAAATATGTATTGACATCATGGTGGTTTGAGTGATATGTGATGGTTTGATTGTCACAAAGTTAATAAAATCTGTTTGTTATTTTATTATGATAATAATATGGATCTGTATCCTCTTCATTGCTGTATTGTAAGACGGAATGTGAAAAAATCACAAAAATTAAACATTTGTCTAATTCCAATGCACTCTATAAGTATTTATTTATTTCATTCTCATGTATAATTCTGTCTGTAGTATGCTTTCAGCCTGTTCTAGTTTAATTCTTGTATGAATTAAGTTTACAGAGTATTTGTAAAAAATGTCTTAGGTAGATACTTTCCATTATGCGTGTATATTATTAAATCCACTGGGTATAACAGTGTAGGTAAGTTTTAGATTACAAATCGTAGACACTAATTTTAAGTGAGTACTACTGAGCCGAAAATTACCTGTTTCTTTGAATATCTACTAGCAACAGTGCTATTGGATACTAGCAGAACTATTGCAACCTTCATCAAGGTCTTATTTATTTCTGATCTCAGGTCAACCAGATGAAAGTGTTGATTTGGTAAAAGTTTACTGAATTGTTAATGTACTTATAGAACTGAAAATGATGTATTTTTTTTATTTAATAAAAAATACCACTGTAATTGAAAAAGTCTTTAATTACTTAATATAATTTTAAACTATTCTTATGGCACAAATCAATACAAATGGCATAGATTTGCCATACATTTCGTTATAAGCTCGCCTCTTCCGGATAATGTATAGCATAAGATAAGCGTAATATGAGACCAGAGTCTATGGGAAGTCACCTATGGCTTTGAGAATTTTCAGAACTGCTAGTTTATTTTAAAGTCTTTAAATGGCTCTCAGTCAAAGCACTCCATCGATATATATATATATATAGGTATATTACCCATAGGTATATATTCCCTGCTGATACAGAGAAAGTGAGTACCTAAATTCGAGTACTTTTTTTTTTTTGGGTGGGAAATCATCAAATGGCTTCTCCTGCTGAGTAGAGCAGGAGGGCGTGTCAGACTTTCATTGACTAAAACCCACCCGTGTTCCCTCAGTAGCCCGTATGCCAGGGGCTGTGGTATCTCTTTCGAAAAAACCCGTACCCCTGGCAGGCATCGGCCCTTGCGGACCCCACCAGTGGTTGCTGACATCTTTGACGGCGCGCGTGTGGAACACAACGCGCCGTCCCGTCTACCACTTTTCGGCCGCAGGGGATAGGGAGAGCGGCTGACGCTATACCGACACTCCTCTTCCCCTGCGGCCCCACCGCGTCCGCCATCAAACGGTGGCGGCCCCGTCCAGGCCACGGAAGAGCGCTGCTCAGAAGCACCGGCACTCCTCCTCTACCGCAGCCCGTAACCCTCAGCCGCGATGCCTCCCATTCGACATCGCGGCCCACCTCAGTTGCGGTGCACCTCACCGCAACCTACTCTTTGGCTACGTCAATGGCTTGAAGGTAAAAGCCCTGACAAGCGACCGCACCTTTGGGTTTCTCTTGGCTTCACCGTGGCCGGAATCCACGGTTACTGAGCCCCCCCGCAACGACAATGCGGGAACCCACTCGGGGGGTTCAAAGACCTAGTGGAGTTCATACATCACCTAGCTAGTCTCTATATTGTTAAGATTTACATTACTGTTATTGACAAAATTGAAAGTAATAGACGGCTTACGGGCGCCGAGCTGCTAAAGTGGGTTCCAGTAAAAAAAAAGTTGTTGGAGTAACGCTGCGCTTTGCCACTAGAGAGCGCTCGCGACGCTAGCCATCCACGCCGCACCGCCGCGCGCCGCCGCCGCCGCCGCGCCGCCGCACGGGCTGCACGCCATCGCCATGCGAAGGCATGACCCCATGACGTCATACCCTGTTTCCATTGCCTAGCCTGCCATCTGACGGCCCAACAAGGTAAATTATTTTGCGGCGCCAAGTGTCAATCACATCGATTTGAAGCGTGTAACTCGAAATTGTACACTTGGTAGTCAACACCTGAAACAAAAATGGCCCCAATCTTACTGTCAAAATCACTCATGACTGGTCATACTTAAATTGAATTTTGACGATCAAGATTTCCGATCGTTCACTTAGCCAGCATTCTATCATTCATAAATCCTGACCTATATAGCCTGTAGGAACAATTACATCTACAAGTCATAGTCTCTCGTATAGCGTACTTGATTCGCATATAATTTTAGTAGGCGCTAAAGACTTGACTGGTAAGGTTCAACAAAGATACAAACAGATTGGGGTAGCTTGATGTGCTGGCCTCTGTACAACGTAGTTGTACAGAGGCCAGCACATCAAGCTACCCCAATCTGTCAAATTTCTTTGATAGTTTTTCAACTTTAGTACAAAGGATTATGGTTTATGTTCAATTGGGAAAATTTGACAGTTTGGGATAGGTTGACCTGCTGGCGACTGTACGTATACAGGAAAAAAAAAAATAACCAGTGCGCAAACTGTAACCATGAGTTCAGCATAATATCATTCTAGACCGGGGGGCCTAGAACGCAGAAATTTTTCATCGGTGACACCAGCTGTTTCATATAAAAGTGCAATACCTACGCGGTCAAAATACAACATTTGTTTTTTTTTACCATAAACCCGAAAAGGGGTCATTGTAGGTACCTACTCATCATTTAAAACAAAAAAAAAAAAACTTTTCTTTCCATACATTTTGTAATGTATGGAACAGCAGAATTTTTTTGTCGCGATTTCAGGGTTGGTCCCATAGAAAAAGTTGTTCAAAATGATGAGTACAATGACCCCTTTTCGGGTTTAGTGTAAACAAAAACTAATGTTGTATTTGGAACAGGCAGCGGCCACTTAGCCGATTTAATTTTCTCAAATCAATGAAAAAAACCTATTCCACAAGCAGAAATAAAGTTCCATAAAAAAAACAGCCAAAGAACATCGGGTGACAACTTTTGCGCCACCTTCTAGGTAAGTAAAAGCTAGGGCGATGATGATAGGTACTCATTATGGACTTAGTCAGAGGGAACTTGACGCGGTACGGTAGTACGGTCCGCAAACTGCTGACCGCGAATCGGATGAGACTGAATATCCCGCGAAAGTGTGGAGGTCGAGGTTTCATAAATGACGAACCCTGCACAACCGTGATCTATGTAATCTCAGGGAATACTGTTTAAAAACAGAGTAGTCTCAGTGGACAAGGGCGTCACCCCGATCTTCTTAGCTAACGAGAACTGGCGTAAGCCTAAAGAATTATATACTAACTAGCTTCCGCCCGCGGCTTCGCCCGCGTGGAAGTCGGAAATTGTCCCGCGGGAACGTACTACCGGGATAAAAAGTGTTATGTTATTTTAAAAAATCCTACGTGTTAATCTAGGCTGTAATCTATATATGTGCCAAATTTCATCCAAATCCGTTTAGTTGTTTTGCGTGATTGAGTAACAAACATCCAAACATCTTCACAAACTTTTACATTTATAACATTAGTAGGATGACCGCAGGCAGGCATGAGGTATGGCACGGTTTTTTTTTTGGGTGGGAAATTATCAAATAACTTCTTCCGCTCTGGGTGGAGCAGGAGGGCGTGTCAGACTTTTACTGACTAAAACCCACCCGTGTTCCTTCATTAGCCCGTATGCCAGGGGCTGTGGTATCTCTTTCAAACGAACCCGCACCCCTGACAGGCATCGGCCCTTGCGGGCCCCATCATTTTTGTGCTGACATCTCTTTGAGGCGCGCGTGGAACACAACGCGCCGTCGACTTGGGCTTGGTCCTTACCGGACAGCGAGCTACCCATTACTCGCCGTTCGCAAGCCCATGCCTACGGTGGCTGGAAATCGGCCTGGGATTCCCGACGCCCAAGGCGTCTCCGTATCCTGTGGTGGCTGGGGTCGCGAGGGTGCATATGCTGCCTCTCCCTCACGTGCGCCGCCTCCCTCTTCGCGAGCATCACTGCTTCGCTGAAGGAGGTGACGGCTCCCCATGCCCTCTCGCTCCGTACCATGGCCTGGACCAGGGCCGGACGCGAGAGATCGCCACCGTCGATCGCCTCCACGAGGACACGGCGGTGCTCCGCCCAAGCAGGGCAGACCGCCACCGTGTGCTCCACCGTGTCCTCAGGGCAATCTTCGCAGTGGAAACACCCGGGCGTTTCCTCCCGCCCTATCCGAAACAGGAACCTCCCGAAACAACCGTGTCCGGTGAGGACCTGCGTCAGGCGGAAGGTGAGGACGCCATGCCGCCTCTCAAACCACTCCTCAAAGAGGGGACTTACCGCCGCAATCGTGGGGTGCCCAACACTGGGTTGCGACAATCGCTCTCTCCATGTCACCATGAGATCCCGCCGGAGCTCTGTCCGCTGTGCCGCGATTTCCCGCGGCAGCGGAGTTACGCCCCGGCGTTTGGCCTCCTCGCGCCACTCCCACATTTGCGCGAGGACCTTTGCCTCCAGATCCCATGGCGATAATCCGGCAAGGAGGCCCGCCGCCTCCCCAGAGATCGTGCGATATCCTCGGATCATCCTGATCGCCATGACCCTATGGGTCGCTCTCCACCTGCGAGCTGGTTGGCGCCTCAATGTAGGCGCCCACACCGGCGCCCCGTATAGGGCCATGGACCGCACGATCCCCGCATAGAGCCTCCGGCAGGAGGCGTTTGGCCCCCCTAGATTAGGCAGGAGCCGCTTCAACGCAGCCCCGGCCCGCTCCAGTCTGGGAGCCAAACGGCGGAAATGCTCCGCGAAGTTCCACCGGTTATGGTTATCGAGGACGAGTCCTAGGTACTTCATCGTCGACTCGACGCCGATGTGAACCCCTCCCACCGTTATCTGGGAACCCGTCGGTGGCGCATTCCGAGGACCATGAAACCACATGGCCTCGGACTTGTGCAAGACCACCTCGAGTCCCAGTTGCCGGATCCTATCGACGATTGTCGCAACCCCTTGTGTCGCTAAGTCGGCCGCCGCCTGGTACGACCTTCCTTGCGCCAGGACCAGCGTGTCGTCAGCGTAGCAAACTACACTGACGCCGCTAGGGAGGACGGCGCGCAGCACCCAGTCGTACCCGATGTCCCACAGATGCGGGCCCAGGACCGATCCCTGAGGGACACCGCACGACATCTCTCGCCGGTTCCACTCTCCGCGGTGACCGGGGTAGATGACGGCCCTGTCCGTCAAATAGGCCTCGACCACACGACAGAGGTAGGTCGGCATCCGGTGATACCGGAGTGCCTCCCTGATGCAACTCCAGGGCTGGGTGTTGAAGGCATTGGCGATGTCCAGAGACACCGCCAAGACGACCCCACCCCAGGCCACAGCATGGATGCAGTCATGAGCGTGCAAGCCCTCACGACGGGGACGTCGTGAGGGCTTGCACGCGCATGACTGCATCCACCGTAGAGCGCCCCCTGCGGAAGCCAAACTGGCTCTCCGCCAAATCCGGCCCCACCCGCACCAGCCGCCCGACGAGGCGGTCTGCAATTACTCTCTCAAAGAGCTTGCCCACCTCGTCGAGCAGCACGATGGGCCGGTAAGCGGACGGAGAGTCCACTGGGCGAGGTATGGCACGGTATAGTGCTTCATAGGCGCTTTTACTGGGTCCTACATGGGCCCGAAGTAGACCTTTAAGTGTCCGTATACTGGATGCGATTCGGTGATTTCTTTGGGGAGACCATAGGTTTGTTGAGTGAAAGATTATTAGCAGCAAATCATTTCGAAAGATCGTTGACATGTAAGACATCCGTATCTTTTCTATTTTTTCTAAAATAAGAGAAGTGTCATCAGCGAATAAAATTATATCCGAGAAGTTAGCCATCAGGTAAGGAAGGTCATTAATATAAACTAGAAATAAAAAAGGGTCAAGAATTTAGAAGATTAATTGGGATAGAAAGTAGATTATCGGTTTTGTCATCGTCCAGAGACATAAGCCATCCGTTAAGGCGCTGTATATAGACGACTTTTATGTATTTGAGGGGGTGAAGCAGATGAAGCAGGGACGAGTAGTCCTGCTTTCCGCCCGCGTACATCCCGCCGTTGCGAGGCGACCATTAGGTATGTATTGAAATGTAATTTAGCAAAGTAAACTGAATGCGCGCATGGCCTAGTCACGGTAATATTATCATACAGTATTGTAACTCGGCCGTATTTTTAAAATAAATACCTACAGCCGCTCGGTACGTAAACATGCAATAGGGCTGCCCGAGCCCGCCTCCAGCATTTTAATTACATTTGCTTACTTTGCGTTTCCATTTAGTTTTGTGATTGTAAATATACTTTTTTTATATAAACAAATAAAATACTTTGTAAATTGAATAGGAAGTGTTCAATAAAAATGCGTGTTGTTTTTTAATTGGTAGATTTAATTACAAATCCATGTTTATGTTTGAATAACAAATCGGTCTTATAAATTTGCGACCTAATCTACCTATTTGCGCCTCGACCGAGACGTACGAAAATCTTTATTATTAAATTTTAAACTAGAAAAAATCTGCATTCTAATATTAAGTTTAACTAAAAATTGTTTTGGAAAATATTATGTAAGTACTTGAACTTATTTTTAGTGAAAAAATCGCGCGGTTTTTGTAAAAAAACAACACACCGTCTGTTCGTCACTGCGGCACAGTCGCGACTGACTGCGTGCCGAGCGCATGCCGAGATCGAGGCGCGTAGGTATAGCTCGCGTTTCGGCCATTTATATGAAGTTGGAATACTGTATAGTTATTATTATTACCGTAGCCTAGTGCGTCGCTGTCCGGCATCGCACTGTGCTAAAACGGTGACTACTAAGTTCGAATCTTTTCAAACGTAGTTTTAAACTTATTATTAAACATATTTTCGTGTTTTTTTTTTGTATATTTTTTTTCCATTATTTTGAAAATATTTAATCAATAAATCATTGTTATTTACAAGAAAAGGTTATTGCGAAATAATGGATCAGATTCATAAGACGAATAATTCATAAATTCAATTCTAGAAATGGCCTATTCTGGCATATTCGCAAAACAGTAAATTGACAAAATTGTAAAAAAAAACATTCATTTTTATTCCTATGAATATATTTTTCTTGAGGATCAACAGTAAAAGAATAAAAATAAAACTTCAAACGTCCACCAGGCTAGATGGTTGTTTCTGGAGAAAAATTATAATTATACAGTATGTTAAAACCGAATATTTATACATATTTACAGCACACATTAGAAAAAACGAATTGTTTATTGATACTGCATAATACTAGAAACGAAACCGAACAAAAATTTACAACAACAACACAACTTGGAAAACACTAATCAAATACCTAACCATATTAAACAGTTATAAAAAATAAAAAAAATCGTGAATAATTTCTGAGCGGCGAATGGAACAAAATGTCTTAGGTCCATCTAGCAACACGTCTCAGCGGTTACTGACCCGATAGCTTATAGTACTCTTTGTGTTTTTCCTTTTCTATGGATTCGTTCGAATGATTTGTCATTACATAATTATGTTAATCCTTACAAAGATCTAATTTCAATTATAAATAAAAACAACAATTCCTCTTATTATTATATATTACATCATTGTTATTAATTTCATCAAGATTTGTTTATAAATAATACAGTTACAACTGCTCGAATTTAAATTTTAATGGTTATTTTATGTTTTTTTTCCGTCGTGAAAATTTACTAGAAACGTGTTTTGAAAACATTGGTTCCCCCATAAATATGATCAAGATAACATTTTTTTTTTGCTACTCTAAAATGAATACATTCGGCTAAAAAACTGTTTTATGAAGCCTATTCTGGCTTTTTACAGCGCCTTAAGGCGACGATAGATGACAGCTACCTACAGCGATGCAAAGCCGCCCGTCGCTCGCAAGAGACCCCGCCTCAATGCGCATCGTTTTTCGAAAAACAACCCATGCTGATTTATCAAACACAATTCAAAGAAAAACCGTATACTGAATTTTGGGTGATTAAATTGTCTTTTAGATGGTGAAAGTTTCATGGAAATACACCCGATAGTTTTTGCGTGACTATCGTTTTTATGTCCGCGATAGACATTTTTTACTAATTAATTATATTATGTTATAAAAATGTTATTTAAAATATTCACATATCAAATGACGAAGAAAATTGTCTAGTTTCACATATATTTTTTTAGTAGATTGGGACTGCTATACAATAGTTCGTAAAACTTATAAAAAACTGATACGCCTAAGAGGAAAGAATAGCTGGAGGCGTTTCTGCACTAACATCGAAAGTAACAACCAGGCAATGAGGGTTAAAACCTGTCTTGCTCAAGACAAATACCACTCAATAGGATGCCTGAAAAAAACAGATAACACCTACACTACAAACGACGCTGAAACAAGCGAACTACTTCTAACCACCCACTTCCCAGGATGCCAGATTGCCACCCAGCAAAGCTGGGAACCACATAGGGAGAGGGCCACGAGTAGCCTGGATTGGGAGGTGGCGTTAGAAGTAATTGACAAAGACAAGATAACATGGGCAATCAACACCTTCTTACCTTTCAAGGCAACAGGGCTGGACGGTATTTTCCCAGCTCTGCTCAGGTGGAGCCAAGATCTACTGGCTGATTACCTCCTTAAGGTATTTCGAGCCTGCCTGGCCCACCGCTACATCCCCTTGAACTGGCGGGAAGTAAAAATAATTTTCATACCGAAGCCGGGCAGGGGTGACTACACCCAACCCAAGTCTTTTAGACCCATAAGCCTCTCCTCGTTCTTCCTGAAGACACTGGAGAGGCTGGGGGATAGGAAGATTAGGTCCCAAATTTCGGTACATAGACCCTTACATCCTAATCAACACGCCTACTGTGCAGGCAAATCAACTGAATCAGCACTCCATAGCGTAGTTTCACGCATAGGAAGTGCTCTTAAAGCAAAAACCCCAACCCTAGGCGCCTTCATTGATATAGAAGGTGCTTTCGATAAAACTAACTTCGCCAGCATCGAACAGGCACTTGCCACGCACGGTGTTGCGCGAACACTCATAGAATGGATCAATAACATGCTAAAATACCGTGCTATTCGATTTACCGTGAACACCACCACGCGAGGTATCGTAAGTAGAGGCTGCCCACAGGGTGGGGTGCTGTCACCACTACTGTGGAACTTGGTCGTAAATGAGCTCATCGCAGAGCTCAACGCCAGCAGTCTGTACTCGGTGGGATACGCGGACGACATAGCAATTTTAATCTCGGGGAAATTTGAGGGCATCTTGTGTGATCTCATGAGAAGTGCTTTCAAAATAATCGAGAGTTGGTGCACTAAACACGAACTATCGGTTAACCCCTCGAAAACAGAACTAATAATGTTCACCAACAAAAGAACCCTGGGACCCCATAGGCTTCCAAAACTCTTCAACACAGAACTAACACTCAAAAACGAAGTCAAGTACTTGGGGGTGATCCTTGACAGCAAACTGCTCTGGAACAAGCATTTTGACTACAAACTCAATAAAAGCACAATTGCACTATACCAATGTAAAAAAATGTTAGGAAAAACATGGGGGCTTTCTCCGAAGATTACCCTGTGGCTATATAAAGCGGTGATCAGGCCAATGTTGGCTTATGGCGCTCTGGTTTGGTGGACGAGGACCGAGCTCTCAACCACCATTACTAGACTACAGCGCTTCCAACGACTGGCCTGTTCAGCTACCACTGGCTGCATGAGAACCACCCCAACAGCAGCCATGGAGATAGCCCTTCAATTAACTCCCCTGGACCTGTACATACAGCAAGAGGCCGCACTAGCTGCTATCAGGCTAATGCATCTGGGCATATGGGGCAAGAATTTAACCAGCCCACACGCTAAAATCCTGGACCGGGCGATTGAGTACCAGCCACTCATCGCTGCCCCGTGTGATAGAACACCAAACCAACCTATGTTCAACAAAAACTATATTATACAAACAGTAGAGGAAGAAAGGGATCAGTCGGGAGCCAATGAAGTGCGCATCTACACAGATGGCTCACTCCCTTGACCTCAACATCAATTTTCACATACCGCTAGGCACACACAGTTCAATCTTTCAGTGTGAATGTGTTGCCTTAACACAAGCCGCTACAGCAGTAAAGCGCTTAGGCATCCGGAACTACGGCATTAAATTCCTATCCGACAGCCTATCTGTGCTCAAAGCTTTAGAAAACAAACAAACTAACAACAAACTAATTTTTGAGTGCCATCTTGCCCTGGAGAGTTTATCGACGTCCAATCGTATTGCACTCCAGTGGATCAAAGGGCACAGTGGATCTTTAGGCAATGATGCCGCAGATGAACTTGCGAAGAGAGGCTCTGATATGAAAGTGCTAGGCCCGTACCCACTTCTCCCCCTGCCTTTCTCACAATTTCGTGCGTGGATTCGCCAAAGGTCGACCGAACTCCATAACAACAGATGGTCACGGGCAACAGACTGTAGACAGTCAAAATTGGCTTTACCAACTGTACACCCGCGATTAACCAAAAAACTTCTCAGCCTGAGCAGAAATAACCTTAGAATAATAATAGGAACAATCACGGGCCATAACACCCTTAACAAACACCTTTTTAACATAGGCGCCACAGACAGCCCGCTTTGCAGGGGCTGCCTTGACGCCGAGGAATCAGCCGCCCACGTCATCCTGGAATGCGAGGCCGTGGCTTCTCAACGCGAAGAAATCCTCGGAACAGTGAGGTCGCTCCGCGAAGCCTGTGAAGCTCCCAGGAAGCTTCTGTGCTTTTGGGCGGAGCTAGGCTGGCTCTGCTAGCCAGCATCCCCACGCACAACGGACCGAATGGGAGTCTACGTGCGGAAAAGGGAGTCCCATCATCATCATCATATATTTTTTTCAAATACGTAAGACAAACTGTTTAGACGTGATCTTCAATAAAAAGTCCTTAAAAGTCGGCTGTCTGCGCCTTAAGTCTTTTCTTACCGCTGTTTTCATGAGGTTTGCTTCACTTATTATTTACTTAAAAAGGTCCGGGACAAGGGATTTTTAATGAAACTACATGTGACGTCTTTAGGGCCATAAACGATCAATCTCATAGAAGTTTAATCCGTCGCACGGCTTTTGCGTAACCCACATAAAATGTCAATCGATCGCAATACATTTCATTTGGACTTCCATAGCTTCATCAATTTGTTCGATTATTATTAAATTGTACAGATTTTCCAAAATAGATTTCGACAGGTAAACTTTTTTTTTACATAGTTTGACATTTTGTGCAGTCAGCAGTGGCAGTGTGCTCCCGATTAGAAAGTTTGGCGAGTAAAATAAAAACTAACTAATAATAATAAAAAATAACACTTGGCTCGCATTGTTAGGAGGTTCCTCTCTCTGGAGCCCTGACCGCCGCGCCGGTAGCTTGGACCTTTCTCCATTCTTCTACCTTTTTCTTTCTATCTACCTTTATAAATAAAAGTTACATTAAAAAATTAAAACACCCCCGACACAAACAAAAACACTTAAAAGTAAAAAAAAAAAAATTACCTTTTAAGTTGTAGGTCGGGGGACGGCTAACGAAAATAAATAAGGCCTCTTCTGTTTGGCGTTTTATTGACCGTCCCCCGACTTGACAATGCCTTGATCAAAATATTACCTATAACTTAAGGCCAATAAATATTTTTTTTTTACTTTTTAGGGTTTTTGTTTGTGTTGGCGATGGCGGTTTTGTAAATTTTAAATTTAACTTTTATTTCCTGCTTTTTAAACTTAATGTCTTGCATAAATCTGCGCAGCGTTGCGTATGTTTCCCACAGTGAAGTTTGTTACTAATTTATCTTAAATCCTCGTCCTGATCATCATTTATCCATAACCTATTCATTGAGACCTTTTCAATGAGCCCAAACACGATACTTCTGCTGTTTGTTGGTTAGTAACTTAGTATCCTGGAAATTCCAGGTGTTGCTCCAGCATCAGTTCAAGGTTACTTTGTTCGTGGGGGTGGGGGGGGGGGGGGGGGGCAAAGGTGGGCGTGGAAATAATTTTAGATTTGGGTAATCAAGAAGCCACGCAGTAAAATCCCCACCTCAAAACATAATTACCCCTGTTACCTGTTAGGAGTCAATTTTAGAAAAAGTAATTATACCTACTCTCTGTTCTGTCAAAAGTATTATTTCCGAGTTTAGAGATACTTAGTCTCAAACGCAAGTATAACTCCCTATTTCAGGATACTTAAAAAAAAAAAGTAATGTTGACAATTTTTATTTACTTTCCTGCCAAGTATTAAATTTATTACACAAAGGAGTAAGATGTATCTTACAAATAAATACACCACCCTTTCACCCCCAAATAAATTATTATGACTGTGAGATTCCGACTACATTGAGTTTGTACCAAATGCATTTGTTTAGTCTGGTAACATTATCCTGGTCGTAACTTGATCGTAACCATGAAGAAATAGATCGTAGGTATTCGTAACCCATCCCATGCCAAGTCATTGATCCCACTCATTCAAAACTGTATGCCTATGTATTTCATTCATTCCACAGATAGGGTTGCCAACTTGGGGGTTTCCCCCCAAATTTAGGGGGGATCAAGTTGTCCAGGGGATTTTTAAGGGGTAAATTTATTTAGGGCGATTTTTCGGGGTAGTTTTTTTTTTGTATTTCATATATTAGAAACACATTTTCCTTCGAAGAATCTTCCATTCGCAATAACATTTCATATAAACTGAACGTTAAATTAAAGAAACACTTTTCTTTTTGCTCATTATTATAATAGGTTGCCTTAAAAAAAATGTTTACACTAATGCCGTACTTCGGTACTTCGGGTCTTAGCAACACGCAGCTGGCGCTGGTGGCTGAATTTCACACTATGACCATAACAAATAACAACTTGCTATTCAAGAGATTCTTTTTCACTGTCTCAGTAAAACAAATTGTATTAGTACTGAAGTGTACAACAACAAAAAAATGCGTTTTTAGGGGAATTTGAAGTTGTCCTAGGGGGAAACATTCTGTAGGAGTTGGCATCACTGTCCACAGAGTATAATTCATTCATTTTTTGAGTTGTTTCGGGCGATGGCGGCACGTTGGCGTGGGAACGCAAGGGTAAGTTTGATTAAATTTGTCATTTTATAGTAATATTAAATAATAAATAATAAATACTGATGACACGAATGTAGGTTTGGACATGAATAAGGTTAATCTTATAAAATTTAAATCTGCAGCGTCTACGTCACTCTGTGATGATTTTTACCACGTGCCATGCACCTCATTTATGAAATTAATTCTAGGGATCTCACCAGTTAGTAAGATTAAATTCCAATCAGTTCTTTCGATTGTGTTTGAGATAAGATTTGTAACTTGTGTTTACATATTACCAATACTGCCCGATAAGATTATTTGGTTAGGCCACGCGGGCGGCATGTCTTTTGTAGAAGAGCAAATAAATCGATGAGGTGCTGTTATCTGCTACTTATTTCGTATTTATCTAGATAAAATGATGACAATAACACGAGCCGAAAAGTGTTTATATGATATTAACACGTGATATTAAATGATAGGTCTGATGAACCTAATGATACAAAAATACCTACTTCTTCTATTTAGCTTTTAGGCTAATTTTTATTTTTTTCATTTTCCAGGTTAAACATGTTTCTGCATTCTTCATGACAGGTGAGAATCGTTAAATTACATTAAAAATGTTCATTGTAACCAAATAATTTAAATCAATCGGACATCTTCCAATGATCATTCAATAATTGGTACACAATGAAATTTGAGAAAACGAAGTGTCCTATTTTAATTGTGGGACAATAAATATGTAAGCTTCTACATAATTACCTATATGGAATTCTCAATTCGATAGTACCTATGTTGGACACACACTTGAATGTAGAACCTCCTTTTTTCAAGTCATTTAAACTATGTGTTCGCTTTATCATAAATTAATTAATTATCCATCACTTATTATTTATTCTGAACCTAAGATATAACATAAAATCTTTTTATATTCATTAAATGAAGATTATTGATTGATTGCCAAACACCAAAATGATGAGAATCAACATGAGCCAATAAATGTTGTTTTGATAACAACGTGATATTAAATGATAGGGCTGATAAAGAATTTTATCAGCTTTAATACATTGTATTTATTGATGGAACTACTAACATTGTGTATTTCTTCTGTAGGTAAGCTGAAGCACCACTCCTAGGAAGGTGGTTTTGTGATATTGGCACTTTGCTATAGTGTATTCAGAGGGAAACATTTTCTTTCTGGAGATGTTTTATTTAAATTTTTACTTAATTACCCGACTGCGCCAGAAGGAGGGCATTATGTTTTTCTTTTAAATACACAGGCAGACTTAGATCACCAGAAAGGAAATGGTTGCCTTAGGTAGCATCTAGTAAAATGACTCAAGTAAAAGTACTTTATTGTAGTGTAGTCTCATTGATCAAATGTATTATAAAGTGATATTGAATTACTGATGTAAAATTTTATTTTTTTATTATGTATGTTGTGTTATTAATAAATGTTAATTCTGGTAACTGGTTTTGTATGCTTTCTTTTCCCGCCACACCACTATGACACTATTTTACACCTATGACACACTCTACTTAAAGATATTAAAAAAATACAGCAATGCATTTTCATTCATAATTTTATTTGATAATAATTCCTTAGAAACTAGTAAACGGGTCTATAACTAGATTCAAGATAATTCTTAATTTTATTTACAGTATTTACACTTGGGTTCTTTTAACATAATAAATAATCAGCCTTTATTTTTATGATGCTAGAGCTAGAGATACTTAACATTAATATTTTTAGGTACATCCTTGTCTTTTGAGTTATTCATATCATCATGTACATAAACAAGATCAGTTGTTAGTTGGGTTCCTTGGGTTTTGTTCAACCTGGTTAGTCAGGCGAATTGTAATATCCTGTAGTCCCATGTTGGGTAGAATGAAGTCTTCAATGTTAGTGGCCGTGCTTGAAGGTCTGTCGAAGGGGAAGCCCATAGCGCGGCGGTCTGGGTACTTCTTGTCCTTCAGTCCACAGAAGCTGGATGCTTCAACGCAGCTCAGTTGTGAGCCATCGGCTTGCTCCACCTGGGTGATTAAAATATATTGGTAAGAGTCCTGCTTGTTAACTCGTGTTTATCGTGCCTAACTAAAGCATGAGTACTTACGCTGTCAAGATCGTAGTTGGAAAGCATAACGAACAGCTGGTAGGCAGCGCCAGCTTCAGTGCCCTTAGGGACGAGCATGTGTTGGGGCCAGCCGCATCCGCAGAAATTGAACTCTGCCAGAGTGGGACGGCGGGCGTCGTTGCTCTGCGGCGACAGGTCGCGGAACGTCTGCTCGAACGGAATCGTCACGGAAGACTCCGTCGATTGACGTGTGATGGTGTTTTGGCCGGCGTTCACTGGAACATTTCAATGACAGTACATATTTAAGGGGAATCCGGCGACAATCTCTCGGTCGTTAGATGGCGTCCAATCTAAATCCGATGGCGGAACGCCCACCAGACTTAATAAAGTTGAGTGATAACTCATAGCCACTATATGTATCATTTACTCACATGGGGTCACGAATCTGTCCATTTCCACGAACATCTTGCGCTGGTCCGAGAGAGCCCAGGCTAAGTTACGTTCGTCAAACTTAGGCGCAATGAAGATACGACAGGTTGTACGGCGGGCGGGACCAGTGTTGTTACAGTTGATACTGAAAAACATTAGATAAATTGAAAAAAGGATCATGCCTATTTTATGATGCTTTTCAGTTTTGATCATGTTTAGCTAACTCACACGTAACGGAAGGGTCGGTTATTAAGATGAGTGAATCGTGCATATACGGCACCGCGGTCGGAGAAGTCCAAGCCTCGAGAGAGATCGACGTCACTAGACATCCAGAAGGTGTTCAATGTGTTAGGCTGGCCGCCGTCACTTTCTACCGCCACGGATGTCACTTGAACACCGGAGTTTTCAAGCTGAAAACGATAGAGCATTTAGTAAGCGAAATGCTTACGCCATTAAAGCTTGGTTGGTAGGTACAGACGCCAGCACATCAAGCTACCCCAATCTGTCAAATTACTTTGATAGATTTTCAACTTTATCACATGAGCATAAGGTTCATGTTCAATTGGGAAAATTTTACAGTTTGGGGTAGCTTGATGTGCTGGCTTCTGTACTATATTAAGGTCATGTCTGTTATTTCAAGTAACTAATTACTAATATTTCAATACACGCAGGTGTAAAAGTTGGCTTTCGGCAATTAACGTTATTACAAAGAACTTACCTCTGAGCGAGTGTATGCGCGTACAGCGGGCGATTCCTTGTGGGATTGGCAGATGTCGTCGATCCACGCGTGCCAACGGAAGAAGAACGGATCACGCATCGTAGTTGCTTCATCAGCGATGACTCCAAAGCTTTCCTGCAAGTAAAAGTCGTTAAGTAGGTTATTTACGCCTACACGAAATTCAATAGCAACACTTCGTTGTAAGGTCGCTAAACGCTATGTGCGCAGGTAGAAAATTAAATGATGAATGCCCAGTCACTAGTTTATCAGCAAAATAAAATTTTGTTTGTGTAAATAAACAAGTGAAGATTTCTCACTGGGATAATCTTTATTTTGGTATTAGAAGTACACAATACCAAATGCGAAAACAAAGACATTGACCGTTTTATAGTCCCGAGTATCAGTTCTTTTTTGGTAATGGTGCCGGTTCTCTAAACTGAACTAAAAATCACTAAAATTTAGTTTATTCCTGTCAAACGACGATTTCCCATTCTGAAATTGACTAAAGTGACACAACTTAACTTTAGTTTATTAACTGAAATAAATTGAATTGAATTGACCTAAAATTTTGCATAACTTAATCTGACTATTCGCGAATAAAAGGTGTGGAATAAAATTAATTGTCAAGAACTAAAATTCACATCAACACCTCGACTGCCCGTGCAAAAATAGTACTGTATCTATTTTTCTTTTCTTTTGCTTATATCTCGAAAATGGTGTCCTATCGCAAAAATAATGAAAATTTCGACCCCTTAAATAAAACTCATACATAGACCTCTAAAACTCAACATGTGGGTAATCATTTTTCATATTTTACATACAAAAAGTGAACATTCCATAAACATATATCACGTCGAAGCTGCCGTCCCTGCGCGCCTCCCCGGCTCTAAAAAAATTCACGGGGTAGGGCAAACAAGTACCAAGTTGCGAAGTCAAAACATACGAGTACCACGTGCGAGTCGCGATTGTTATTCCGATTTTAGTTGTGTCAAAATTGTTTTTAAATTTAGGTTTTTTTTTTGCAGAATAGGGTAGTAGCAATTCTTATAGCCAAAAGTAAGGAATTTTAGTGATAGTTTAGTTAGTTTAGTTCTATGTACAGTTGCCAGCAGGTCAAGCTATCCCAAACTGTCAAATTTTCCCAATTGAACATAAACTTTATTCCTTTGAAATAAAGTTGAAAAACTATCAAAGAAATTTGACAGACTGGGGTAGCTTGATGTGCTGGCCTCTGTACAAGAGAATCGGCACCAATATCTCGCAATACGTGAATTTATGTTACTACAAGTTTATTCACGGGTCACTTACCAGATAACGGTGGGTAGGGTCGTGCATGTAGGCAGAGAAGCTGTGACCGTTGTTGTGTATGCTGCCGTACAGCTCCCTGTTTGGGGACAGGATGCTTGACTCCAACATGTTGCCGAGCTTGTTGATGTCCAGAGAGCTAACTGTACCGTCAGCCTGCGATAATTCAGTGGTTACAATGTTATAGTGTACAGAGGCCAGCATATCAAGCTACCCCAATCTGTCAAATTTCTTTGATGGATTTTCAACTTTATCACATACACTTAAGGTTTATGTTCTATTGGAAAAATGACAGTTTGGGATAGCTTGATGTGCTGGCGTCTGCACATAAACAGGTTGACGATGGAATAGATATTTATACAGTTAGGACTAGGTACCTCGTTTAATTATGTACACACGGCTACACATCAAGCTATACATTTCCAGTTTACGCTGATCTCGCACTGTACGGAAATCCTATTTAATGCGTAATCTGCTGGAAATGTATAGCTTGATGTGTAGCCGTGTGTACTGTTCATTATCATTAGATGCTTACGTGAGTCACCATGCCGGTAGAGATAGCTTCCTCAACATTCCTCCTCCATCTCTCCATGTCGGCGATGGTGAGATTAAGTCCGTCAACGGGACGGTTGAGGTCTTGCCAGCTCATGTTCGCCTGCCTTGGCGGCCAGCCACGCGATGACGTAAGACTGTCCAGTTTGGGGAAGTAAGCCTCGGGAATTGGCTCCCTCCAGTTGCTAAACTTCTTTACTCTCTTCAGAGAATTGTTGAGACGCTCACAGTTGTAGCTATGAAATTAAAAAAACGATCAGAGATGATCCTCCTGCCTTTTCACCGACAAAGAGAAAAAAGCTTACACGGAAAAAGCCGTTGGGTGGCGTAGTCTCTGGTGAAGCTAGTCTTTCATAAAAAATACTGAAAGTTTGTCAATAATCTATTGGCAATGTGAAAGCTCCTGCTACCCAGTAAAAATAACGGAAGTTACTAAGGAAAATGTATTGGCATGTACTGTTACCGGGCAATAAGTTGTTGATGCATGTAGAAAAAGAGCTCGCCGCGACGGTCTTTATCAACGATGGCTCTCTGTGATGCTGTGAACGGGTAAACGAGATGCCAATGCCAGTGATGTAGGTTAACGCCAATATCTTCACGCCAATAGGCCAGACGATGTTCTTCTTCTAAATCTGTCGCAGTATAGTCCCGAGGAATTATGATCGGTGTGCGCTGTATAAATTAAATCAATTGTATAAAATCAGTCTATAATGTTAAAAATAAGGGGTCAAGCAGCATCAAATGGTCAAGATCTTCAATCCAAGGACAAGATCGTCGAAAAAAGGTTTTTCACATCAAGCTCCTTATCTAGCGATCAACGAGAGCCACTACAGATGATGGTTTAGTCAGGGCACGTCAGCGTGGTCACTGGCCGTTACTTCTTTTGGAAAATGATGATTAATAGTATACCTGCAAAATCCTACTTTCAACCTCGTGTGCTTCGTTTTTATGTTTATCTTTATTAGCTTTTTCATCCATCGACTCATCGGTCACTAATCTGTTCTACTAATTACAAAGTTTAAGGAAACGAGCATGTAACGAAACGCAATTGTTTTGCCAGTTTGACAGCGGTTGTCACTTGGCCGGTCCGTTTTAAGCAAAGATTTTCAAAGAGAAAGAAGCCTTAAATGTTGAGGAACAATAAGAATAACAATGTTACAATATAATGCAGAGGTTAACCATAATATGTATTGAAATGTTCATCATCAAGCTATCCTGTTTTATTATTAGAACTTCACAGTAGGTGTTGATCCTTTCTATATTTAAATGAAACCGACTGATCTGACAAATTGACATTTGTGAAATATGCGTAATTGAAACGGAACGCAGATTCATGCGAAAAGTCACGTAGGCCATCGTGCGTGTTTATATTTTGATCATTATTAACCTGCGAAATAAATAATGTTTATTGCATTTCTAGGTTTTTACTAAGTAAAGATAATGTGTTTATAGTGTTCCGAACATGGAAGATTTTGGTTTAAGCCCAGGTGTAGTCGTAGTGCGTGCAAAACCAGAAGGTCAAAGAAAGACTTTCAAACCAAATATACGTGCTGTAAACAAAATTCCAAATGAATTATTAAATGACCCTTTGTTAAATAGAGCGTGTGAAGCTTTACCACAAAATTACAATTTTGAAATACACAAGACAATATGGAGAATAAGGTCTTTAGGTTCAAAACGAGTGGCTCTTCAACTACCCGAAGGTATGATAATGTGTAAACAACAATTTACTTTTTGTTCAGTTATATTAGTAACTAGCTTCTGTTGGCGACTTCGTTCGCGTCAAATTTCTTGCTACCCCGAGCTACCCCGTCGCATCGAATCGCCTAGCCGTGCGAGTACTTCGTATTTGGTACTGTTTTCGTTTTGCTTGGCTTCTAAGGGCCCTAGCGCGATGTTATATAGCCTATAGCCTTCCTCGATAAATGGGCTATTCAACTCTTAAATAATTTTTCAATTCGAACCAGTAGTTCCTGAGATTAGCGCATTCAACCAAACAAACAAACTCTTCAGCTTTATGATATTAGAATAGATATACTTAGAAATATTTATATTTCTTTACAGGTCTGACAATGTTTGCGACAACGTTGTGTGACATAATAGAGACATTTACTGAAGCTGATACTGTTATAATGGGCGACGTAACTTATGGTGCATGCTGTATCGACGATTTTACCGCTATCGCACTTGGGGTCGACCTGCTGGTACACTACGGGCACTCTTGCCTGATACCTATAGATCAAACATGTGACATCAAGGTACTCTACATTTTTGTTGATATAAAGATTGACCCATCACATTTTGTGGAAACCGTTAAACTAAACTTTCCAAAACAAACTCATTTAGCTTTAGTTAGTACAATTCAATTTGTAACAACATTGCATTCTGTTGCCAAGATTCTAAGAACTGAAGAATATATTGTGACTGTACCACAGTGTAAACCTCTATCACCCGGAGAGATCCTTGGTTGTACATCTCCCAAGTTAAATTCTGATGTAGTCATATATCTAGGAGATGGCAGATTTCACTTGGAATCAGTCATGATAGCTAATCCAAAAATTGCAGCATATAAATATGACCCTTATGAGAAGAAGTTTACTTCAGAGTTATATGAGCATGAAGTAATGCAGTCAAATAGACAGAATCAGATTAAAATAGCTGAGGAAGCAGACAGTTTTGGTCTCATACTTGGAACATTAGGAAGACAAGGGAATACTAAAGTACTAAGCAATTTAGAAAAACAAGTTGGCAACTCAGATAAAACATTTGTAAAGATTCTTTTGTCAGAGATTTTTCCTAGTAAATTAGCATTATTTGGCCTTGATGCCTTTGTTCAGGTGGCTTGTCCAAGACTGTCCATTGACTGGGGAACAGCCTTTCCAAAGCCATTGCTGACTCCATATGAGTTTTCTGTATCATTAGGTAATAGCAAATGGTTGAAGGATGATGGGACATATCCTATGGATTTCTATTCAAATGATAGTCTTGGGCCCTGGACACCTAACTATAAGCCTGTGCTATGTTCAGACTCAGACAAAAAATGTGATAACTGTTGCGGTGGCAAAGATAAGTAATGTTACTTACTGCCACAGCCTGGGGCACCACAGCCGCCACCTCACGGGCTCTCTGGAACACTTGAGAGTCCATGAACTTGGAAGGGAAAGTCTCCGCAAAGTTCTGAATGGGCACATTCTTTGTGTCATCACTGAAATAAAAGTTTTGTTTTAACATAACAATAGTCAACAGTGGAAAGGAGTAATAGAAATATCTGTTGTTTTGTAGAAACTTATTAAAGAAATCATAATAACTTTTATAATCGAAACAAATAGTAACTAACAAACTTTATTTGCGTGTGCAAACTAAGTAAAATTACTGAGCCATTTTTATAATAATATGGCTTAAGTAATTAAATGTTTGGATATGGTTTGCCTGCCAGCATAATTTGAGTCAAATGACAGATTAATTACTGATAGGGCTGATTCCACAATAGTCACATATCTTATATCTGAGGAATAAATGTTGCAGTTTGACAGCATTTGTATAGAAAATATGTCAAATTGACATAATTATTCTTCGGATAAAATTTATCTGACTATTGAAAAATCAGCCCTTAGTGAAATTAATATGTAAAAATGTGTGTCAAAAGTACTAGGCAGGGGATCTAGAACAATGTATGAATACAATATTAATATTTCTGTGTGCACTTGTTTCTGTGCAGAATAAAACAATTTTTCTTTGTTTCTGAAGTATGATGTAAATTATTTGCAAAACACAAGAGTAGACCAGAACTTTGACACTCATATGTAAATAGATAACTTTATAGACAAAAAATGGGGAACCAGAGGTGTAATTGCGTAACATATTAACTGTAGGAATGCCTTTCATTTTCATTGCATTATTTTCTTAGTGGAGCATATACATTTTTCGAACATCTTCTAAACGATTTAGTTTCTGTTTGAGAGTGTGTTACGCAATAATGGTGTCAGATATTATTGAATTGTAAAAAATAGAAAGCTTTTATGTACAGACGCCAGTACATCAAGCTACCCTAATCTGTAAAATTTTCCCAATTGAACATAAACATAAGCTTACGCAATAAAGTTGAAATCTATCACAGAAATTTGACAGATTGGGGTAGCTTGATGTGCTGGCGTCTCTACAATGTAATGTATTCTGCATATTTATTATATTTTAGTAACAATTAAGTTGATGTTAACTCACCGATGCATCAGTGCTACTGAGTAACAGTAGTTGAAGAGCTGAGGGTTGAGATTAGCTCTTGCATACACACATGTTGACAGAAAGTCTTGCAGCTGATTCTCAGGTACATCTACAGAAAGAAACAAATATTTTACATATATGCTGCTAATAATTACTTAATTTATTGTTAATAAATGTTTGTTTTTATCGTAATTTTATGTTTTATTCTATACTCTATGAGAAAACTGATCTTAAGGAGGTTGCGCTGTGGTAGATCGTGAAATTAGGTTGTATGTTGATTAAAATATGATTCGTGACACACATAATTATCACACCTCTTACACTCACACTTGTCACTTATCGGCTACAGAATTTTCTATCTAAATAAAAAGAAAACTCCTGACTGACTGACTCAGCCCAAACCCTTGGACCTAGAAAGCTGAAATTTTGCACAGAGGTTCTCTTCATAATGTAGACAAGGAATAAGGAAGGAATTTTCGAAATTCAACACCTAAGGGAGTTAAATAGGGGATGAAAGTTCCGCGCGGGCGAAGCCGCTGGCATAAGCTAGTAATCATTGAAATCATAATCCCTCTTTCCCTCTAACTTCAAATAGTCCTATTGAATGGCTTTTCATGAAATTGTCAAACCCTGGCGCTTCCCCCTTAGTGGTAGAGCGAGTCGAGGGTGCGAGTCTAACATGGTTGGTTCGACGCCGACGGGTGCGATGTTTCAAAACAAAACTATTCACAGTCTACATTCGGTCACTTTAAATAATGTCACAATTTTATTATTCATACTAGGTACAGACGCCAGCACATCAAGCTACCCTTATCTGTCATTGTTTTTTTTAATTTATTTTCAACTTTACGACATAAGCATATTTATGGTTCATGTTCAATTGGTAAAATTTGACAGTTTGGGGTAGCTTGATGTGCTGGCGTCTGTACATCAAGTGTTAAATACCTAAGTATGATGACTAGCGCTCACGCTGACTTCCGCTACTCACCCAAAAGCGCGTCAATAACTTCAGTAGCCATTTCCTGGTGTTTAGGCAGGAAGAGTGAGAAGTCTGAATCGGTAGGCAGTTGCGACGCGACGGTGAACGAGGGGTACTTATCTAAGGTTTTCAGCGGAATCTTCTCGGAGGCATCGTCACCGAAACGGTCGTTTAATTCGACGCCGTTGTTTGCGTACTCCGGGGGCTGTGAAAAAACAATTAAGTAAGCCTAATGTAATACGTAATGGTCTAGTGTAGCCTGGTGCTGCCGCGGTCGTGGCTATTGGCTCCCGGGTTCGATTCCCGTGTCACGCAATGTTTATTAGGTTTACCGATTGTTAAATTCTCAGCATCGGACCGCGGAGTCTGTAAGTATTTGTGGTCGGTGGGAAATGATCACCTCTTCTTGCTTATAGGTACCCTATGCAAACTCTATTACTTGAGAAGAGGCCCGGTGTACGGAGGCCGGTGATGTAGGTACAGAGGCCAGCACATCAAGCTACCCCAATCTGTCAAATTTCTTTGATAGTTTTTCAACTTTATAACAATGGAATAAGGTTCATGTTCAGTTGGGAAAATTTTACAGTTTGGGATAGCTTGACCTGCTGGTGTCTGTACATAATTTACTTACCACAAGTTTTTCTGTGAGCTGAAAGACAGCTTTTTTGTCGCCTTTCGGAGTGATCAACGGTTCGTTGGGCCGATCGAACAGCAACTTGAGGCTCTCCACGACATCACCCATTTTGATAAAATTAACTATTAAATAAATTAATAATTAAATAAATACTCACTTCACAGAAACTGTGAAGTGGAATGGTCTTTTAGAAAAATCACATCAATTTATACCATATTCCCGAATAGTATGGGGTGCAATATTCGGAGTGCAAAACCGCAGGGGAATTGATAAAATATGGTGGGAAATACATAGCTATCAAATTTGTGTGGTGAGCTATAATTAACGTAGCTATGAAGTACCTACACTACGTAGGTATTAAAATGATGTACGAAATCAGTTCATGAAATTGGGCTTCTTACGATCATCTGCGCTTTTACAATTTTCTTCAAGAACAAAATGAAACTACTGTTAAAGGAACTGATAGTGAAGAAACATTAATGCATGAAGAAAATTACATGTGTGTGATATTACTGATATTACACAAAATGTAGATATTGGCATAATCAGCCTATACAGTTCCCACTGCTGGGACAAAGACCTCATCTTTATGAGAGGGAGTGGGACATACCTACTCCACCACGCGGGCCCAGTAGGTACGGGTTGGCGGATGTGATATGTCTTCGAATTTTCGGTTCTAGGACATGCCGGTTACCTCACGATATTCCTTTACCGTTTCGAGAGCAGGGGTGATGAAATATAGATATTATTAAACTTAACTGGCGAAATGTGGGTGTACTGTCTGTAGGTACATACACCTCTAACAACCCTTCGGCTTAAAAAGGTGTGTAATGTGTGGAAAAGTTTTGATTTCTTGCAAACATTATAGGTACATTAATAGGAGTTATTTTGTCGACGTATGCAAGAAGAGAATTAAGAGTAGGTAATTAAGATGCAATGGGAGTGACGCGAATACGCAGATTTTGGCACCCGACCAAGGAGAGATGGATTCCTTTTGGCAATCCATTATAGACATAGGAGTAGCTATATAGACATGTACAGAAAAGCTTAGAAATAAGGGGAACAAGCAAGCGAAGCGTGCTCGAAAATCTTTAGCATCCTCTGAGAGAGTGGTCAGATTTCTTTTTATTTCTTACGGATTTACTTAGGTAGCATGATAATGAGCGCAGGGTTTGTTGCTTATGCTACTGGTTAACATTAAGCAACAAACCCTGCACTCCCTGGCCGCCTGATGTCACGCAGGCAAGCTACCAGCGGGCTTAGCTGATGATGACGCTTTGTATTTCTACGAAGAATAGACAGAGCTTTTTCAATACAAAGTGACATTTCGTTCCTACATTTTTGTTATCGCACCGTAGATATCCTTCTACAATCTGTCATTTATGGGCCTACCCACAGAACATAGGCCTACCACACGCTCAAGCTTCACCACAGTTTTGCCTGCGCAGGCCGCGGCCGGTTTGTACACGGAACACCGTGCATGTGGTTGGTAAAACTCGCCGATTTCTACACGGTGCAATTCCGTGTACAAACCGGCCTGCGCAGGCAAAACACTGTGGTGAAGCTTGAGCGTGTGGTAGGCCTATTAGTCTTTCGTTTCTAACGATATTTGTCCTTATAAATGTAGACTATTTCAGAAGAATATTTCTTCCCAAACTGTCAAAATCACACTGACAACAAAACTTTCTATTCGACGGCCACAAAGTATATTCGATTATCTACAAAATCATGATTCGTTTAGAACGCAAAACTGTGATAATGAATAGAAAACATAGCTTTCTTATCCTATTGTACATCATTTATTTAATAGTAAGTAGGTAACGTCTATTCTTCCGTCGACAAATCGGTGCTCGTGCTAAGACTGCTGGTGTGGGTAGCTTTAGGGGCACTATAGGCCGGTTCCCTTAAGGTTTACAGGATTACTCTCTTCTGCCTAGCCTTTTCCCAACTATGTTGGGGTCGGCTTCCAGTCTACCCGGATGCAACTGAATACTAGTATTTTACATGAAGCGACTGCTTATCTGACCTCCACAACCCAGTTACTGGGTAATAAGTACGATACCCCTTTGTAAGACTGGTTGTCAGACTATCGGGCTTCTGACGACCCGTAACGACTGCCAAAGATCTAGGTACGAAATGATAGCCAGGACCAACACCTTAACGTGCTTTCCGAGGCACTGGGTTCTTGGTAGATATGTAAAGATGGTTACTCATCCACGGACCAACCGCAGCGGCAAGCGTAGCTTAACCTGATCGATCGACCCGTTGAACGATCGAATTGTCTACAGCAAGCATGGTTCACCGTTGAACGGTAAAATACGAAAAAACTATTAGTTTATAAGTACCTACCATTATTTAGCGACAGCACGTTTCGCCAGATTCTTGTAGGCGTAGGTAAATCCGGGGCCGAGTGTGGGTGGACTAAAGGTACACCTCTGCCTAAACCTTCGGGGAATACAGACGTGATGTTATATTGTGTTTATTCGAGTAGGGACATTGAAGCTATAGAAATAATGTTCACATTCGTATGCGGCACTTAGCGAAGCATTTCATACAAATGTGAATCTTATTCTCATGGTGTGTAATATTCATATTGGTAGCGAATGTGAACAACTTTTCGTACGAAAAATATATTATTATTGATGCCGAGCATGGGCCCTGAATTCTTCGGTCCGATTCGAACCCCCGCAGATTAGGTTTTTACCTTACCTTTTGTCAGGATTTTTCGCTAGTTATTGGCAATCTGCTCGTCCAAAAATGCATTGGAAGTATAACTGACAAAATGTGGGTGTTCCTATAAATCTCTGCCTACCCCTTCGGGAATACAGGCATTGTGATATGTATGTAAATAAATCATAACGCTTTTGGGCTAAAACTGTTGATGATATGTCTTCAGTTATTTTATCAACAACAATTTATTTTATCTTTATATTGTGAGAATTTATTGCTATGTAGATAGTATCTAACCACATTTGCACCCTAATTGCGTAACTCACGATTCATCATAATCTGTATCGTTTTGAAACGGATTGTTAAACCATTGCTTCATATGTTCGAAAAATGTGTCTATGCGACAACATAATTAACGCAATGAATATTGTTTAACTGTGAAGACGAAACCAATTATGATCAATCGTGAGTTACGCAATTAGGGTGAAGGATGTGGTTATGTGTTTGGTTGTCAAATACACAAATAAAAATTACTTATTATCAAATTACTCATGGTATATCACATTTTATTCATCCACTATGTGTGTAAGTAACAATAAATAAACTAATAACAATTATTTTTATTACTACTCAAAAATTGATGACTACCTAATTTAATGAGAACTACAATAATTTTTATTAGAATGATATTCTTATTTCTCTTGCAGAAAATTACAAACTGCTTCTAGGAACTTTTCTGGCTTCTGACTATGTACCCAGTGACCAGCTCCATCTACGAATGTCAGCTCTGCGAGGGGGAAGTATTCCTGTATTTCCTTTAGGTCATTTTTACTGTAAAAATTACATTTCATTAATACACATTTCGTAATTATAAGACAACCAGCATTACAACTCTTACATTTACCCTCGATACAGGCTAGTCTATTGAGGCTGATGTAAAACTTGTAATATTTTGGCAATTAAGTTTTTATGGTCTCATACACATAGGTTCCCAAGGGTATTACTAAGCCTACACTGTCTGTCATGGGGTTACTACCGGCAACTATTACTACTAGTCAGTACAGTTAAAAAGGTTAGTTGACCCTGACCTCAAGAATCTGATACATACCCTATGTAATCAGATAAAGATCCTCCAATAAACAGTGTTGGTCCACAATATTGAAGTCCTCTCAAGTTTGTAGGAAAACTTGATATGTGTGTCTGGAAGTTGTCCTTAAGAGCAGGTATATTAACTCTCCAGGTATATGAGCCTGTATTTGTTTGTACTAAATTAGTTATTAAGAAATTCCTCAAGTTGATATCAGGAGTTATTCCTTTTAGTTGCTCATCAGCCAACTTCCGTGCTTTAGACATGGCTATTCCTGGTCTGATCGCTACTGAAGACATGGCATCAAATAAACTTGCCATCGAAAAGATTTGTGGGCTCGTTTTCACAGGAGAGATATCAACCACAATGAGACTTGATATCATGTCGGACTGAAAACATTTGTATGTTATTAGTAACTCAAAAACTATTTTTCTGTAACTTTGGTACAAAGATTGTATGATTGTGTATGGAACTATCACAATACAAGGGAAATGGTAACTACAAGTATGTACAAACTACGTACAACTTACACAGAGCAGTGACAGCACCATGGCTGTGCGTCCGCCCATACTGTGGCCCAGGATCGACACCTTCGACAACTCCAGCTTCTTCAGCAGCTTCATGATGTCGTGCGCCATGTGCACGTACGTGTGCTGCGAGGCATGTCTACTATCCCCGTGGTTCCGTGCATCTACGCTAATAACTTTCCTACCAGTGGTCCTGTGAATAGCTTTGCTCATACTGTTCCAGTTGTTTTTCGATCCTAATAACCCATGTAATATGACCAGCGGTGGGCGTTCTGAAATTTGTGCATCACTTGTACTTTCGTAAGAAGCGTAGGCCAAGTCCACAGCCTCGGCATTGTCTGACGTAGAGGCCAGTAGTCTGTGGGCAATTTGCGTAGCACCTGGGAGTAATTTTGGGCACACGTTCAAGCTATTGAAAACATTTTTAAGAGTTACTACGCTAAGTGACATTTTTTTAGTATATTTGGTATGGGATAATAATAATTTTGAAGGTTATTTGCTCGACATTACGTACTCTTGTTGAGTTGAGTTACATTTTTGCTGTTTGACTGTTGATTTGATGTTGACAGCAATGACACTGACAGGAATGTTAGGAATAAAAGTGTCAGTGGTAGTGTCGAACCCTCAAATCGGAACCAAGGAGCTGTCTAAAATCGCTACTTTTGTCTTTCAAATTGTATAAAAAGTTAATTTTATAATAATAATGCCTGCGCAAGAATGACGGCGGCTTTCGTTTAATAGCCGTCGTGTGCACCTACAGACATCATTGCCGTAGCTAGGGATTTTTTCTGGGGGCAGCCGCCCAGCTGAATTAAGTCACATTTACCTAATGAGATCATAAAAGACACCTAGGAATAAATAGTCCTACCTAAAATATTTCACTTTCACTGTTTAATTAAAAGTTTTGATCTAATGTAGAGCCAAGCCCGTTCGCGGCTTACAACGCCTAACTCTACAATTCTACAACCCTAAACTTGTCAATATGTACGCCTCCGGCGTTTCGTGGCCATCCCAGAGACTCCTGGGATGGGCTGGGCATAAAGTAAGAAATTAAGGTAGTGGTGTTTAATGTCATGCAATAGTTGGAACGACCACGCCATTGACTAAAATGTAGGTTGGTCTGGGCTCTACTTTAGATTTCTGCCTGCCTCGTCAGGTCACTATCACAGGGAGGGCCACCCGGTGGCTTTACCAGACGGAGCCCGCGGTGGCGAGACCGCCATCAGTCGGGGGTTGCGTTCCACATTGCTCTCAGAACAAATGGCCGATGGTTTGGACGTGGTTTGGACAGTTTGTGATAGCTTGATGTGCTGGCGTCTGCACAAATGTTCGTTTCAAAAATATTCATCGGCTAGTAGTCTAGTAGGTCGACACGGCTACACATCAAGTTTTAATTTCCAGTTTACGCTGATCTCGCACTGTACGGAAATCCTATACAATGCGAGATAACCTTATACTGGAAATGTAAAGCTTGATGTGTAGCCGTGTGTACCTATTCCAATTCTAAGGTTGCTCCTCAGTTCAGACCTTTGAACTGAGGAGCCACCTTAAACGTCCTTGATCGGGCCTACAATGGTGCCGATTCTGTTGTACACCGAACTAAACTAACTAAACTATCACTAAAATTCCTTACTTTTGGCTATGAGAATCTTAAGCGGGCTACAGACCTTCAGTTTAAACTGATCAGTTATAACTGAACAATCCAACTTTGCAGTTTTTTTTTAATCTAATGATTTTTTGATTAGATATCAGAGGGGCAATTCTGGTAATTTTAAGAACGTTCACAGTCTGATCTCAGTGACAATCTGTCAAAAATTCCTATACATTTTTGTCAAATTTTTGAAATTCGATTGTCGCCGAGATGACACTGCGAACGTTTTTAATTAGTAGAATTGGCCTTCAGTTCAACTGTACAGCTCTCAGCTTTGCCTACACACAAACGTTTTAACTGAACAGTTCAACTGTACGGTTAAAACTCATCAGTTAAAAGTGAAGGTCTGAAGATATTCTGCAAAAAAAAATCTCTAAATTTTAAAACAATTTTGACACAACTAAAATCGAATTTGACAATCGAGACTCGCACGTGATAAGTTTTGGCTTCGCAACGTGGTACTTGTTTGCCCTACCCCGTAATTTTTTTTTAGGGCCGGTGGCGTGCAAGGGGGCAGCCTCGACGTGGTTTTTTTTATGGAATTTTCACTTTTTGCATAGAAAATATGAAAAATTATTACCCACATGTTGAGTCTTAGAGGTCTTTCAGTTTTATAAAGGGGGTCGAAATTTTAATTATTTTTGCGATAGGACACTCCATTTTCGAGATATAAGCAAAAGAAAAGAAAAAAAAGATACAGTACTCTTTTTGCACCAGAAGTCGAGGTATTGGTGTGAATTTTAGTTCTGGACAACTAATTTTATTCATCATCATCATCATCAGCCTATAATGTTCCCACTGCTGGGACACAGGCCTCCTCTCGGTGAGAGGGATTGGGCCACCACGCGGGCCCAGTGCGGGTTCGTAGATGTCACATGGCTTCGAATTTTTGGTTCTAGGCTCTAGGACATGCCGGTTTCCTCACGATGTTTTCCTTCACCGTTTTGAGAGCAATGGTGATGAAATAATTTACACAAAGTAAAGCGCCTGTCTGGGTTCGAACTCACGACCTACAACTCGTAAGTCGCGGCCGTAACCACTGGGCCACCACTGCTCTGCGGTCAACACCCGTTGACCCTGTAGAAAAGTGAACCCATTTACTAAAATACCTTTACTCATGACTCCTACAGGTACCTAAATATGTATTTGTACCTACTTAAATAAATTGTATCTTATCAGTAAGTAAAATAAACGTAAGTTCCAGTTTAATGTAGGTTCATACCTACTTATTGTTTTCGTAAAATCCTTCACAATAGATACAATAGTAAATAACAATGGGTCTAGAAAATAAACGGAAACAGTAACATATTAAGACACGCCACACGCTAATTAATTCTTATTAAAGTTGATTCCTTGTGTTTCAGGCAATGGTTTCAGGATATAAATGGTACGACTGCGTTGAAGAAGTCATTTGGTTTCTCAATGTGTACATTATGTCCAGCACCTTCTACATACATCAAATTTGCTTTAGGAAAGGCCTTCCGGATCCCTGTTATGTGGTCAGGTCTGAAATAAAACAGAATGTTGATAAAGTATTGATAACAGGCAATGTTGTCAAGTCCAAAAGTTCGAATTATCGAGTTCCCACGTCGAAATTATCGTATTGTGGGCAAAATTAATGTAGGTACAAAAAAAACACGAAAAAAACCTAAAACACTGATAACAAACGACAATGACCAGTCAAAGGGGAGAATATGCTAAGTTTCACTACTAAATTTTACACACAACCACGGAGTGTATCACAGGTCTCTTTATTCGCTTTTTACGATCTGTGTCCACGCATGCCCACGAGCCCACGACACATAAAGCTAGATATAAGCAAATATAAAGTTATCTGAGAAAACCTCATGAATACTTAGGTACCTACAGTATAAAACGAAGAGTCGCGGTCGGATGGAAACAAACTTACATTTGAAAGAAATGTGAGGATAAAGACAGAGAGAGAGAGAGAGACATTTACATGTTGATGTTGCGACACTCAGAAAGTTTTGCGAAAATAAAAATAAATGCAATATTTTTTTAATTAAATCTTTTCAAAGTACTCTCCACTAGCCTCTATACAAAGTTTCATGCGTCTGAACCAGTTTTCGAAACACTTTTTCCAGTCCGCCACAGACACCTCGCCTACAGCCTGCTCGAACGCTGACAGCGCATCTTCCCGCGACGAAAATTGTATCCCTTTGAGCTATTTTATTATTTTCGGGAGTAAAAATAAGTCACACGGTGCTAGGTCAGGGCTGTAAGGAGGGTGACCCAGGAGTTTGACCGGCGTGCTGTCCAGGAAGTCCTTCGTTTTGAGCGCGGTGTGCGAAGGCGCGTTTTCGTGGTGGAGCAGTACCTAGGCTGCGGAGCCCTGTGTTTGGTCGCTTGTTGCTCACAACAGAGAAAACTTCTGCCAAGCATTTGGTAGTATACCATTCAGCGTTGATACTTCTTTGGTTCCAAATGAAAAGCTCCCGATCAAAATCTTGCCCCCGCTTCTAGATCGCTTGACTTTGGTAGGTGTTGATTCATTTTGAAACACTCAAACCGTCGACTGGTGCTTCGTTTGTGGATCGTATTGATACAAGATCATCTGTAATGATGTCGTAAACCTGCCGAGACGAGCCTGCTTCAAATTTGTTTATCATATCACGGCACCATTACACCCGAGCCTGCTTCTGAGCATCGGTGAGGTGGTGCGGCACCCAGCGTAAAATATTCGCGTGAGGAGGATCCTCACGCGATGATGCACGTGTATAATTTCGTGAAGGCTTCCCTATCCCACCTGCAGTATGTGCTGAATCTCTTGATACGTAACTCGCCTATTGTCATGGATTAAATTTTGCACTGCTATCAGTGAAAAGTATAGTCATCCGTAAGACCGTAACAGCCGTAAAAGTGCGACCACTTCTTTCTTCATCACCCAAAGTTAATCGACCGCGCTTGAATTCGTTATACCTAACGTGACCAGACGTCCCGTTTTGAACGGGACTGTCCCTTTTTATAATAACGAGTCCCGGTGTCCCGGAAATGAACTCTGGGACGCAAAATTGTCCCGTTTTCTGAAACCGCGTGAAAATTTGAGTAGTCAAGCCGGCCTGACGTGAGCGGTGTCCAAGAGCGAGACCGCGTCGTCGGCCGAGACTGGCCAAGACGTCATCGCTCGCGCTTTGTTGAGTAATAGGGTATTTTCCAATTTAAAAGTATTTTAATTTGAAGATTGGGACGAAATATGTAATAGAAAAATATTTTACGTTGTTTTGAATTTACCGCCAAAACGCTCCTTAAGATGACTTTTTTATCACTTGTCGGGTTGTTCGAAAGAGATACCGCCGCCCCTGGCACACAGGCTACTGAGGGAACACGGGTGGGTTTTAGTCAGTAAAAGTCTGACACGCCCTCTTGCTCCACCCAGAGCGGGAGAAGTTATTTGACGATTTCCCACCCAAAAAAACACATGTGACGTCAACTTTGTGTAAACTAAAGTAGTTGTAAAACGAGGGAATGTCGAGTTTATAATTAACAAACTTGTTAATGGATAGAAAATGGTATTACTGGTGTGCGGTGCCTCTGTGCACAAATACTTCGGAAACTGCGCCACATAAATTATTTTTACCAGTGCCGTTTACCCAAATCTGAAATCTGACGTAACGTCTGGGCCTCAAGTCTGCTATTACAATCGTGTCAGAATGGTCTATCATTGATTTCATAATTGTTGATTTTGACAAGTTTGGTAATCTACTAATATAATGGCGTCATTATGACTTTCCAATGGTCCATTGAAAGAAATGGCATTTATTGGTAATCTCGTATATAATGACAAAAGAATGACTGACTTGCGCGGTAATCTGCTAAAATTTTGTTCCACACAAACTCTTTTGTTTTAAACAAAAATCTAATTAAAACACTCAAATGTAAATAAATATCTATCAAAACACCGGCCGCTAGAAATAACAACAGTTATCGTCAGTAAGCAGTAATATCACATTTGACTTTGACAGCTAAACAGATAAAAATATTATTGAGTTGTGAGATTTTTTGCTATTTACGAACTTCCTACTACTTCAGAAATAAATGAAATTTGGCCGTAATAAATGTTCAAATTTAGTAGTCGTTTTTTGAAAATCATTTCTACTAAAGGGTTTTATAATAATGGCAATACGACAATGCCATTATGAAACAATTCTATTAAGAGACCATTTATCGATCACTAATTGACCATTATGAATTTGGCAGATTACGAACTTTTAGCAAAATGAAGATGGGATCGTGTTGGAATGACGAATTTATAAAAATACTCGTAGCAGACCCCTGGTCACGTGATTAAAAAAGTCAGCGGAAGGAGCGTTTTGGCAGTAAATTCAAAACAACGAAAAATACATTTGATCATAATCGTTTTTAATTGAGAAAATGGATATGAATCAATTTATTTTTATTTTTCTGTTAAATATCTCGTTCCAAATCTTCAAGAGGTTAAAATAGTTTTTATTAAATTAGAAAAACCCTATTGTTTGTCAGATTTTTCGTTCGCCCACTTCTCGATATATATTTTGTTGTTGTTTGATGTTCGTGTAGGTACCTGTTAAATAATTAAACTTCTTTTGTTTTGGAACCATAAGTTAAGATGCCGAAACACAAGTGTCCGTTCAATGTTAACTTACAAGCAAAATATTCGTTTATCAAGCAAATAAATACCTACTCCGTCAGTTATCAGATGCGAAAAGTATCGTAGGTACAGAACTTTAAAAAAGTGTTTTTTTTTTTTATTGACTACCTGTAATTTAACCTAAATAAACCAATGTCCCGTTTTGAGTCAAAAAATAAATGGTCACGTTAGTTATACCAATGATAAACAGTTGCCTTAGAGCCTTCATCCATGAATGCCATTTGAAGTCTATCGTAGGATTCGTTCGGTTTCAGGCGACACTTGAAATCGTAAAAAATCATAGCGCGAAAATGTTCCCGGCGCTGAACCATTTTTATCCAAACGATAATTTAAATTAGCACGCAAACTATGTGGAGGGAAATTTTGAAATTGGAACGTACCTACTTTTACGGGCTCTATCTACGGACAAATACGATTTGTTCAGAGCATCGAAAAGTTTTTTTTTCAAAGCTCAAAGTTATCGTACAGACGCCAGCACATCAAGCTACCCCAATCTGTCAAATTTATTTGAAAGCTTTTCAATCTTATAACGTAATCATAAGGTTCATGATCAATCGAGAAAATTTGACAGTTTGGGGTAGCTCGATGTGCTGGCTTCAGTACATTTGACAATATCTATCGTACATCGTACCATTTGACCAAATTATCGTACACCCCCATAATTATCGTAAGGGTTGGCAGCACTGATAATTGGGCCCAAATTTGATTGGTAGCCTATGCCATATTTCTGAAGATATTCTGAAGGTAGAAGCGCCAGGGTATTCGCAAAAAACTGAAGAAAATTTGAATTTCGCGGGATATCTTAGCGCATCCACCTTTACATTAATAAATTTAATCTTACGGGAGATAGTCTGATAGCTTGCCGCCGATGAATAGCGAAGGCCCGTCATATGTTTTTCCCGTCATACTTGGAAATGAGGCGATGTAGCTAAAATTCTTCTGGAAGGATCTAACATTGCACTTCCACCCGAAAGACTTATCAGGCAATTCTCCAATATTCATTAAAATAAAATACATGGACGCTTCGTCTGCAAATAATTGAGATTTCGCCATTTTCTTTTTAGCAGCAGTCCTTGCTTTATGTAATGAATCCAATCCAGTAAAGTCGACGCTGACCATAGCGTTAATGACCTTTGGAAAGAAGTCATGTAGTCTACCACCTGTTGTCGGGATGATAGGCGATATGTCTACTACGATCAAACTTTTTACTTTCGACGGCTGGAAATAAAGAAACATAACGAAGGAATAATGAGGTCATGCATGGAAATAACGGTGTCTTTTGTGTATTTTCGGGTTTGTGCCACCGACCTACAAAATCAAAGTAATTTTTAACTATGTAATGTTTTTTTCTGGAAGTCGCCAAGTATACCTACGTGTTTCAGACACAGACACACGTGCATACATATTGAAGACGATCACCCTGTCTATGAGATCCACAGGAGAACACAGGCAACCGACATAGCCAGTAGAATTGCCAAACTTATGGCAGATGGGGCCGAAAGGTTCTTGAGTGGCAACCGCGTACCGGAAGACGTACGTTGCAAGGCCTCCCACAAGATGGACAGATGACCTTGTGAAGGCTGCAGGAACCGCTCGCTGAATGCGAGAAGCGCAGAACCAGTCGAAGTGGAGGAGCTTGGGGTAGGTCTATGTCCAACAGTGGACGTCTTTCGGCTGAAATGATGATGATGATAAACCTGTCTATGTTAGACAAAACTAGGTAAACAAAGCTGTCCAATGGCTTACGATTACACTACTCAGTATTATCTATGTACAGAGGCCAGCACATCAAGCTACCCCAATCTGTCAAATTTATTTGATAGTTTTTCAACTTTATTACAAAGGAATAAGGAAAAACCTAATTCCTTTGAAATAAAGTTGAAAAAGTTCAATTGGGAAAATTTGACAGTTTGGAATAGCTTGACCTGCTGGCGACTGTACAGTTCGTAATTTTAGTGTTCCGTACATGAAAATGTTTCCTATAGAAAAGGAGAAAGGAAACAGTTAGCGCTAGTGCTGAGCATGAGGGCCTGGGTTATTTTCCTGATCGGGAAAAGCGTTATTGAGTTTTCCTATTTGGAATTACGCAGTAGCAGCCTGTAATCTGGATTTCGCGCGCTTGGCAATACGCTCGACCCCTATTACATGGGACTTGCCAATTTGTAGTGCCACTTTAGAACAAAAGGCAAGGCAAATAATGATGATGAATTTGACCTTCATCCTAGCCTTTAAGTGGCGAAATGTGGGTGTACTATGTGCACCTGTGCATAACCCTTCGGGGCAAACCAGCGTAATGTTATGATGGTATGAAACACTTATTTATTAAAGATAGAATACATTTTCGAACCTCCGTCAAAGCTAAAACCATTCCTGTCCTGCCTCCCATGCTGTGGCCAATAATAATACTTCTTTTGATAGAAAATTTAGATATTAGTCGCGAGACATCAGCAGCTAATGAAGTGTAGTCGTGGACATCACTGTGCGGGCTGTCCCCATGATTACGAGCGTCCACTGCTATCACAGTTTTGTTCGTATGAGCTGTAATCTTTCCACACATGGTTTGCCAATTCCTTTTAGATCCAAGGAAGCCATGGAGCACAAATATTGCTTCGCCACCGACTGTGGGACTAGGGCCATGGATTTTATGTGATAAATCAACCGTTGATTGAAAACGAACTACTTTAATTGCCCTGTTTCTACGGATCTGAGGTCTGATTGTACGGATTGTACATAGAATAACCATCTCATGTCTATAATTTGTATCAAAAGTTAGGCTACAAAATAATATTTTAAATACCGCACCGGTTTTTGAGGCGGTTGTCTTGTGTTATTAATTTTCTATGTACATTTCTGATGTCATCTTGATGTCACCAATTTTGACAAAGTCAGTGTAGGTAACAAACACAGCAAAAAGTTTGTTATTATCAAAAGCGGCAGTTAGCCATATCTCTACTTATGGAATTTAGTCGACATTTTTTCCACACAAAAATTAAACACGGTTTGTATTGTTTTGTCTCATTATTAATACTGTCTATACGGAAACAGAATATTTAAATAAAAAGCTATCAGAAAGTTAGGAGTCAACAAAGAAAGACAGATAAGTTTTTCTTGCTAATTTGATCTAACTTAGGGCGTGTTTAAGTAATAAAAGAAGTGTAGGTAAAATCTTCAAAACCAAGTCGATACCGACAAAGCTCAAATATCGAAAATTTCAATGAACTTTTTTGGTAATTGATTTATGCAGTGTTTTATTCACAAAACCCGATCTTTCGAAGGTCCTTTCAAAAAAAAAAAAAAAAAAAAAAAAAATAGGGGCCTGTTTTGCTATAAATGATCCTGCATCTCACCTAATAATGTTGTGCGTGTAAATAGACTAGCATCTAACTGCTCATCACTGATTACTACCCCTGTCGGACGCGATGCCTGGTGAGACAGCGTGCATTTTAGCCAGGCCCACCAGCGAGTTCGAGCCCGCAACTAGATTCCCCTTAAGGGTAGGGATAAAGAAAGATGGAAAAAATTATAACCCGCTTTCGTACCCCCGATCCGCAATAGGGCAGGTGCTAAATTCCTATTGGAAAAACCCAACAACACTGTGCCAGACCCCGGACCCCACGCTCAGTAGGCCTACAAAAAAAAAACAGCTGTTTCATAGAAAAATGCAATACCTACGCGGTCAAAATGTATGGAACAGCTGATTTTTTATGTATAACTGGCGAAAAATTTCTGCGCTAGGGGGTCTAGAATGATATGCTGAATTCATGGTTACAATTTGCGCACTGGAAAAAAACTTTTCCTGTATAACAATAATTATTATATTAGGTATATTATATTATTATAAGTATAGATTGGGGTGGTGAAATACGTATGGCTTCGGTCGTATACTCAAAATTTGAAATACTCATAACTCACTATCAGCTTCAGCACCCTCAAAAATCATGAAAACGACACCCATGATAAAAAAATTAAAACTTTTGCAGCTGCCCGCCATCTTGGATTTTCATTTTGACCTCACTGTTGGCTTCAGTACCCTCGAAAACCATGAAAACTATCTCTAACGCTTTTTCGTTGAGTAGGTAATGCTTTTTACGTTACGTGACAATTTCTACAAAATTACTCCTACCACAAGCTGCGTTAACTTTCTTGCAAAATGAAAAAATAAAATGATGAGAAATGAGAGTGGTAAAGAAGACCAACTTCAATAGTTTCAGGGTTTTTATTACAGTTGCTGTAATATTTTTGCACAGAGCACGGACTCGCTTCGGCGGCCGCTACTAGAGGTGGCGTTGTAACACTTTCCATAAAACGTGTCACCGTGTACTCTTCGAACCAAACGACGTAAAGAAACTGTTGCTTTGAGGCAGGTATCTCAAAGCTCTAGATCTCCGTAGCAAAACCATATCAGCGAAACCATAGAAGTACCGCCATGTGGTAATATTATGTAATGACTTGTCCGTGTTACGACAAGCGAAACAAAAGCAAAACTGCCTGTTGTAACGCACTGATTAGAAAATGATTCCTTCTACATTTTGCGTTTTTTCGCAGCTCGTTTGCCGGTTACACCTCCTCACTCAGCCCGCTATTTCGTAGGGGTACCGCGATTATTTCGCACGTATCAGTGGCAGTCGACAAGTTTTTTAAAGCGAAACTTCAAACGGAAAACTTATCTGAGAGGTCCGTAGTAGACCTATATGCTATATTTAGTAAGTTTAAAGCGACGACATTTTGCTCCGATTGCTACAATTCAACTGAGTCTCTTGATGTTCCACTACTCGATCGACATAATGTAACTTTTCTTAGCGGAATTTGTTAAACGGTTTCCCCCATAATTTATTTTTGCGGCGGAGGTGTGCTATGGCCCTGAATGGCGGTCCATGACAGAAGTTAGGCTTTCAATCGCAGAATAGTTAATAGTTCTTCCGCGCAGTGCCCTTTGGACGTCATGAATTTTGTTAGTACTGCCATTTCTAGCCACCACCGTGGCGCGATGATTCCATGCTCTGTTTTTTGACAAAATACTTTTTATATATAAAAAACTAAATCGATACAAACGCCTATCACTTTTCAGACATGCAGATTATAATGATTGTGTTTTCATCACGGTATTAAAGTCAAAGGAACTGGCAACTGCGGAGACTAAGCCATCTGGGTCCTCAACGTGTACGTTATGTCCAACGCCATCGATGTAGACCAACCTTGCTGAAGGGAAGAGGTCATGGATGCCCGATAAATCTTCAGTTCTGAAACAAATCAGACGTTTTGTAAAAAGCATGGTGGGAGATTCTACCCGTCACACTAAACAACTTTTCCAATGAAACCCAGACCCACATCGGAGAACTGAAAGAACCGGGGCATTCGACAGAACACCAACATACGACGGATCCGTACTCCGGTTTTTCAATCTTCTTACATGACGCGGAAACGTAGTGCATTAAAAGCCGCTAAAGCAGTAAAATCGATGCTTTCAGGATCAATCAGCACCCTAATTGCGTATCATACTGTTTCATTTTGACAGTTCAACAATATTCATTGCGTTATTTACGTTGTTCAGCAGACACATTTTTAGAACACATGAAGCAATGGTTTAGCAAACTATTTCGAAACGAAACAGATTATGATTAATCGTAAGTTACGCAATAAGGGTGCAGGCATCTTCTTAAATTTAACAATATAGACCTTTATTGCCTCCGACTGCATGTGATTGTTTATAGTATTCAGTCTAATAGTCATCCTTTTCAAACAAGTTTCTTGTTTCCATCTTTTTTAATTAAAGTACACTTTTTAGGCAGTCGGGTTTTTGATTTTGTAAATTATTTTTAGATTTAACAGTTTTTAGTTAATATCTAGTTAATTTTGAGACCTATTGATGAAACACTTTATTTTGACACCCCACTTAATAGGGTTTGAGAACAAAATAATAGACACAATATGGCGCCAAAAATCGACAACTTTTTCAATTTTGATATATCCAGTATCACTCGATCTCACAATTAAGATGAATCTAACGGCACGGCAGCCCCCCCCGAGTGGGTTCCCGCATTGTCGTTGCGGGGGGGCTCAGTAACCGTGGATTCCGGCCACGGTGAAGCCAAGAGGAACCCAAAGGTGGGGCCGCTCGTCAGGGCTTTTGCCTCAAAGCCGACGACGTAGCGGCCAAAAAGTAGGTTGCGGTGAGGTGCACCGCAACTGAGGTGGGCCGCGATGTCGAATGGGAGGCATCGCGGCTGAGGGTTACGGGCTGCGGTAGAGGAGGAGTGCCGGTGCTTCTGAGCAGCGCTCTTCCTTTCCGTGGCCTGGACGGGGCCGCCACCGTTTGATGGCGGACGCGGTGGGGCCGCAGGGGAAGAGGAGTGTCGGTATAGCGTCAGCCGCTCTCCCTATCCCCTGCGGCCGAAAAGTGGTAGACGGGACGCCGCGTTGTGTTCCACACGCGCGCCGTCAAAGATGTCAGCAACCACCGGTGGGGTCCGCAAGGGCCGATGCCTGCCAGGGGTGCGGGTTTGTTCGAAAGAGATACCACAGCCCCTGGCATACGGGCTACTGAGGGAACACGGGTGGGTTTTAGTCAGTAAAAGTCTGACACGCCCTCCTGCTCTACTCAGCAGGAGAAGTCATTTGATGATAACCCACCCAAAAAAAAAAAAAAACGGCACGGCAGCGGCACCTCTCAAGCTGAAATCGATCAAGCCGTTTCGGCTACAGGGCGTGCCGAAGAAATATACATACCAAAACATAACCTCCTTCTGGCTCAGTCGGGGAAAAATGGGACAAAACGTGAGCAAAACTTTGTAATACCGCAGTTCCTATTAGTAGGTAGTTAAGAAAGTTTTCACGAATGGGCAAAGTGGGTGTCATAGGGTTAGTCGTTCAATCTATCGTTAAGGTGAAACAAGTCCACATTTTTTCCATACAAACTTCGGGAGGGTTTTACTCCACTGTTTGACAATGTACATCAAAACTTAAACATGGTATGGTTTTGTCGTATCTATACATATAATATTATTAATATTGTCGGTACGGAAACAGAATACTAAAATAAAAAGCCATTAAAAAGTTATGAGCCAACAAAGATTTGTTTTTCTTGATAATTTAACGTAACTTTGGACATGTTTAAATAATAAAAGAAGTGTAAAATCTCCATAACTACGTCGGTAGTCGAAAAGTTCAATAAACTTAATTGGTCATTGATTTATGCAGTGATTTTTTCAGAAAACCCGATCTTCCGAAGGAGTTTTCTTAATTTTTTATGCGCCGGTGTTACTATAACTGATCCTGCAGCTCACTCAATAATGTTGTGCGTGTAGACTATTGTCTAACTGCTCATCAGGGGTAATACCTCTGTTGGACTCGAAGCCTGGTGAGACCGCGTGCTTTTTAGCCAGGCCCATCAGTGAGTTTGAGCCCGTGACTAGTGTACCCGTAAGAATAATCTCCGTAACTCCCTAGTTTGCTAATATGTTGGTGTGTGTATACTGTGGGTATAATTAAGCTTTAGAGCGGATAACCGCTATAGTCAGTCCTATCCTATATGTAGTTAGAACCAGCACATGACGCTTTCTATTTCGACGGTCCCTACGTATAATCCCCTAACTTTAAATTACAAATTTTACGTGTTTGAAAAGGGATGCATCCGGCACCGATACCGATGCCGAAATATTGCGATACTCGAAGTTTGCCGAAATATCGGCATCGGCGATATTTTTATGGCTGATTCGACGATACTTTTCAAATTTCGCGCTTTAAAAATGTAATGTAAACGCGCGTGTTTTTTTTTGAATCCTTTATTTAAGGAGTTTTGTCACAATACTGACTATGTCGCTCCATCATAGCCAAATTTTGAATTTTACATTATTCTTTATGATTGTAATATATTTTGTACATATTATAGTTCTAGCCTCGTCCGACATAGGCTTAGCTAAAACACTATTGACAGTACCAATTCCAGACATGTTTAGGGAATCAAACAGACTTTTCCTGAGGCGTTCGCCCCGCTCACACTCGATCAAGATATGATGTACGTCTTCGATTATTCCACATTTCTCGCAATTAGGTGAAGGTGTTATACCCATAAGGAACGTAAATTTCCTCGATGGGATATGACCGGATCGAAGCCTCATGGCAGGAACAATATCCTTTCTATTCAGTGAACAGTTATCTATCCAGGGAATTATTAGAGGCTCAGGTTGAATGGTGTTGTACCAGATACCTTTTTCTCTTGATCTCACATCATGATATTCTTTCCACAATTTATGACAATATTTTTTACCAAATAGAAGTTATCTGAGCAAATTGGCACTATATCTAACGGAGTACCTTCTACACAGGCTTTCTTAGAATACACATCTACCACCTCTTTGCCATGTATCCCGATATGTGACGGAATCCACTGCAGTCTGACTAATTTAGAATTCTGTTGAAGTTCCAGAATCTGATCAATTATTGTATATGCTATCGGCGTTCCTCGAAAAGGAGAGGTAACGCGCGTGTTGTCTCGTCTATTTCGTTGCAAACGAGGCACGAACTAACCATACTAAAATATACTATTATCGAATCTCAACCTGTCTATCGTTTTAAACGGTTTATTTAATTTGTCCTGTTAAGTATTTGTTATTTTTATGTTACTTAAAAAAATAACCTGATTTGTGTATTATTTATTTTACCTTCATTTTTGAATTCAATAATGGTATCGGTATCGCCGATATTTTTATAAGAGCATCGGTATCGGTATCGTATCGGCAAAAAGGCGTATCGAGGCATCCCTATTTGAAACTTTGAAGCGCTCTCCTGCGCTTCAAAGTTTCAAATAGTTAATGTAATGTCATGATGGATTTAAAGTTCATTTTGCCATCTTAGTCTTATTTTTGTTAAACTAAACGGTAGTACAGGCTGGCCTGAAGGTCATGAAAACAAAACATGTAAATCACGTATCTGCCACTTAGGGGATTGTACGTAGGGACCATTGATTTCTACTCTACCGTAGAATAGAAATAGCTTGTCTACATTTCTCGGTACTAATCTGTTAATTGTCTACACTATAACATAATTTTTGTCTACTCTTCCATCGACAAGACGCTTCTCCACGGTTCTCGTGCTGCGCCTGCTGTAAACATTATGCACATACTATTAAATTTGTAAGTACATACAATTTGAAACGATTGTAACAAAAAACTTACGGGATAAAGTATGACAGCTTGCCGGCGACGAATAGCGTCGGGCCTGAATACGTCAGGCAAGGCATATCTGGGAAATCGACGATGTTGTCAAATTCTTTCTTCAAGGTATCGAGATTGAATTTCCATCCAATAGATTCATCAGGCAATTTTCCAATATTTAATAATAAGGCTTGTATTTCCGCATCAGTGTGGAATAATTGGTGTTTCATAATAGTGTCTTTAGCTGCGTCCCTTGCTTTATTTAAATTCAGTCCTTTAAAGTCGATAGACATCAATACATCTATTATTTTCGGAAAGGAATCTGTTAAAACTCTTGATGTAGATACAGGCGATATATCAACGACGACCAAACCTGCTACAATGGAAGGCTGCAGAAAAAACAAGCAAAGAATTATAAAATGATGTGTTTAACGCAAGTGTGACCGATGACCGGTGAAGATTGCCAAAATTCATGAATGCAGGATAAGTCGGTCAGCCTGGCGGAGGCCTATGTCCAGCAGAGGCCTTCTTTCTGTTGAATTATGACGATGACGAACATCATCACCATCATTAATTTTCAGCTCGGAATCTTCGCATTTGCTTGCATCAAATTTTCTCTAGTCCATAAAGCTAAAGCTACCTATTACCTACTCCGAACAGTTGATAAGTGGAGTTGGGGAATATATGTGCTGCCTGTGTGAGACGCTTGTAGACGATGAACAAGCTGACTGCTATACGATAGTGCTCGTATTACTTTGTCGTTGTTTGGAGAGGAGAAGAAAAGAAAAAGGACTAAGAAAATAATTATGTAGTTCATTACTTCATTAGACATAAGAAACATGAATTCTCGAACCTGAGTAAGAGCCAAAATCATGCCGGTCCTGCCTCCCATGCTGTGGCCAACAATAACACTTTTTTCGATTGTAAAATTAGAATATAATTGCACGACATCGGTAGCTAATGCCGAGTAGTCGTGGGAGTCACAATAAGGGCTGTCTCCATGGTTGCGAGCATCCACTGCTATCACAGGTGTTTTATAAACACCGGTTAGCTTTTGACAAACGCGTTCCCAGTTCTTTTTAGTTCCAAGACAGTCGTGGAGCACGAAAATTGGTACACTACCGGGAGTGGGAGTGGGACCATAGATTCTATGCGCTAAATGTTGTATCGTTGATTTTGCTCGAATTTCGGTGCAACATCTTGCTCGAAGAGTTCGAATGACTCTGTTAGATTGATTTAAGCTAATGCACTGCATGGGTATACGTAGTTTTAGAGCCGAAGTAAGGAAAAAATAGGTTTACGTTTTAATATAGATTATTTTATTACACGAGTCAATTTCGGATGTTAGCCAGAAGATATTTTGCTCTGTGCAGAAGATGTCACGATTTGTGTCAAGATCGTCTGAATACGAGTATTGTGGCAATAAAGTATAGTGTACCAGTATTATAAATGATGCTCTGTGGTATATAGCTTTTGACGACTGAATGACATTAAAGGGGGGCAAAGTTGTTGGTAATAAATTGTGAATATTATTTGAATTGACAAAAATTCGGCCGCGCGCCAAAAGTATAATAGTGTTGTACTTAAGGCCCTGGGCCTCAAGTCTGCTATTGCAATAGTGTCAGAATGGTCGATCATTGATTTCATAATTGTTGGTTTTGACAAGTTTTGTAGTCTACTAATATAATGGCGTCATTATGACTTTCCAGTGGTCAGCCAATGACACTCCATTGAAAGAAATGGCGTTTATACGTAATCTCGTACATAATGGCAAATGAATGACTAATTGTTAAAATTTTACAGTTCCTAAAATAATATGTTAAAAAATATGTACAAATATACATATAAATGAAATCTGGCATGAATAAATGTTCAAATTTAGTAGTGTTTTTTCGAAAATCATTTCTACAAACGGGTTTTATAATAATGGCAATACGACAATGCCATTATAACACAATTCTATTACGAGACCACTGACCGACCACTGATCGACCATCATGAATTTAGCAGATTACGAACTTTTAGCAAAATGACGATGGAATCGTGTTGGAATGACGAATTTATAAAAATAGCAGACTAAGGCCCCTGGTAATTTTATATGTACTCGTCGTGTTGTCGTTATGAGCGATAATAGTTCTTACTGCAATCCGATACGGGTTAAAATCTGTTGTAATAAATTCGAATTACAAATGAGAAAGTATTGTCGTAAAAGTGCAAATAAAATCGCATAAAATCAGATATTAACTATTTAATCAATATTAATCCATCACTAGATGCAGTTTGGCATTTGGCTTTTTATGGTATATTTTAAATTATAATAATAATTGTTATTGAAGAGATAAACTGGTTTTAAAGAGAATTAAGAGGTGACTTTGATAATTTTTTTGATGCATTAAAGTATATTTAATTATTTTTTGAGTTCGATCACTGTATGGAAAAAAGACTTGAAAATATCATATATTTTTTTGCTTTAAAAATTATTTACGGTTAAAGAGATACACTGGTATAAAAAACCACCTTTTTGAGCGTTTTCAAGAAATCGCCGCCTTAACAAGTAGTAGGTCCTCTATGGTACTCATGCTTTCCATGACTGTGGGTAATTGTTGGAAAATAAGTTTTTTTCTAAATATTCTTTACTAAGTTCCAGGTCGGGGAGTGTTATTGGGTTTTTCTATGTGGAATTTCTCAGTAGAGAAGTCTGGATTTGTGCCCGTTTGATGGCAATAGGCTCGGCCCCATTTCATGGGACTTATACATTGTATAGCTGGCGAAATGCACCTCTGCCCATCCCTTCAGGGAAACAAGGCGTGATGTTATGTTTATGTGTTGATTATGACAATACAAGGTAAATTTTTAACCTGTGCGCAAACCGTAACCATGAATTCAGCATATCATTCTAGACCCACCGGCACAAAATTCGGTTCGACAAAATTTTGCGCTGGTGGATCTAGAATGATACCTATGCTGAATCCATGGTTACAGTTTGGGCACTGGTTAAAAATGTATCCTGTAAGTATACCTAGTTGGTAGCCGGGCTAGAGTCCAAAAATTTATGTACTAGATGCCTACCATTATTATTAGAAACTTGACAGTTTAAGATAAACTGACGTTTATCTTCTATACATATAATAAGCACCAGAATGTTTATATTTAGACTAGAAACGACTACATACTTAAAGGTCTGTTCACTTGTTATTGCTGGGTGGGCTGGGCTCTATGGCGTACAGCAGCGCAGCGCAGTTAGGCGATTAACACACGGCACCGTGCACCGCCGGCGGCGCCGCGGCGACATGACATTCAATTCGACCACGCGTCGGACGGTGTACGTGTGTTAGGCATCACCGGATATGCTAGAGACCAATGCGATATGAGATCCGCTTCACCGCCTACCGCGGCGGTTTGCGGTGCCGTGTGTTAATCGCCTAATTAGATCCAATGCTCCGTGCTCTATGGCAAAATATTATCGTATTATATTTTTATCATTAATTGGATGTATACTAACTATCAAGACTGGTTGTTGACACTGAATGCTGACAAATGTACCGTTTTACACATAGGTAAAACAATTCTCGAAAAACTTATCGTTTCGGACTGCAAAAACTGTCTTCTGTTCAGTCACAGAAAGATCTAGGTGTGAAGTGTCACGACCTAAACTGGGAAGCACACTTAACCAGTATTGTCAAAAGAGCGAATTTGCAACTCTTAGGTACATCATCCGGAAGGCATTCAAGTGCCTGACGCGTAAGACATTTGTCAAGTTGTACAAGACCTACATAAGACCTCTCTTGGAATATAACATGATAATGTTATAAAGGACCCACATTAAAAAAAAAAGGCGTCACTCTACCTGATAATGTAGAACGCACAATTGTCATTGTACGCACTGGGACTAACAGCTTAGTACGGCTGTTTTTCCAAATACGTACAGTGTGACTACGTTTGAAACAAGTGAGCCTAGTATCTATTAGTTATATAAGACCCAACTGATTATCAATCTAGCCTTATGGGTTTTACCTAGCACCCGAGTTATCCCTACGCCCTAGCCTACAAACCATACCAAACGTAAGTTACGTTGGCTGACGAGAGGGAAGCCTGTTACACGGAGACCTACGGTAACAGATAGAATTTGGGAAGGAATAGGGGTTTGTGTACGTCGTGCAATGTACACATTGTACACAGGAAATGGTTTTCTCACTGCGATCCCACAGACTCATAGGACCGATGATGGCTAAAGGTGTCTTGGCCACAGTAAGAGGAGGTTGTAGGAGATGAATCACACTCGACTCCAGCTTGATGACTAATTTATTACAATAATTAACTTAATTATATACAAGTTTTTTGGTCAATACACATTGACATCTATTTGTATGTGTGTTGTGTGTATTGAGCCGATGAAGCGAAGATCTCAGTAGGTCACTTAAATTCTTAGCGCTGACGGTGTGCCGGTATTGCCGGCGCGTGGAAACGATGTATGTCGCTCTTAAAGCTGACGCTGTGATGATATTGATTGTTCACGGTTTGAACAGTCATGGCTCTATGCTTTTTCGCTGGTGAAACTCCCAGTGTGGCACCGATTTGCTCACGCCAAGCAGGTAGACATTGCCCTAAACGAGATGTGTCGGAAAATATCGGGTTGCTCAAAACCGACCCCACTTTATAAGCTCTAGCCGTCAGCAGGTATAGCATCACCTGCCGTACGAGGAATACGCATGCGCGTTGGAAAAAAAAGAACCTAAGAATCCAATTCCCGACATACCCTCTACGAATACACGACTACTCCGGGTAGACCAAGACAGTCGCAGGTGCTTCTTACGGTCCACACGAAGACCCATGAGAGGCCACTCAAAAAGAGAAGTAAATTGTAAGAACAAAGGTATCCACCACCCCAAAACTTCGTAAACCCCCAAGAACACTGCCTACCGGTCGCGAACTGCAGCGGGCTATTTGGAAAGCACCGAATCCATTGCGTTCCCAAGTCGGCCGCTGCAAACATAATCTGGCGAAATGGGGCATTTTCGATTCACTCAACATTCAGTGCGAGCGTGGTGCTTCTGAACAGACTGTGTTCCATCTGCAAGGATCCTATTTATCCGTTCACTTGCACCCTTGACGATCTGAAAATTGCCTCTGACGCCGCAATAAATGAGTACGCCTACTGGGCCCAAACAGTGGGCCCAAACGGTAAGCAACATAGATGTACCGGAAAAACGAAAATGGTTTTATTTTTCACTTTCTTGTGTTTCTTAAAGTCGGCTGTTCTATTTTTAAGCGACTTCAAAAAAAGGAGGAGGTCATGTAAAAAGTTGTTTGTTTTTGACTTTTTCGTTATGGTACCTACCCCACCCACACCAATCGCATACCACTACTTGCTACATATTATCCATAAGAATGTTTGAAATCGATCCATATTTCCCGAAGATAACGTGGATCTTAATATATGTATACAATCTCTGGAGCCTATTTAATAAAATATTGATTTCAAAGTTCCAGGACATCTATACTCGTACAAGTGAAGTTATATGTATAAAAGCTTTAAAAAAAAAAAAAAAAAAACAACATTCAGATGAATTGAGAACCTCCTTCTTTTTGAAGTCGTTTAAAAGGAGAAGAAGAACTATATTAATTGGAAATAACCTATTAAAAATATGGTAATTATTTTTAATGTAAAAGTATGTTTAATACACAAAACTCAATACCGACATAGCACCTAAAGTAAGTATTTATTTAGACACTTTCGGTATCGGCTTAAAATGGCGCTTGAAGTGATGGGTCCGGATGAAAGCGATCGCAAGCTCCAGAAACGATCTAGGGTCGTCTATATGAACATTATGGCGTGTTTTGTCAATGTAAGTTATTACAGCTTTCGGGAACATTTCTCGTATTTCATTTAAATCGTCGGGTCTGCAATAAAACGTGTAAGGATAAAAATTACTTGAACGTTTAGCGCACATACACTTAAAAAAATCAGTTGGCAGAGTTATGTAAGTTGCTTCAACTCTTACAATATCTAGTCTTAATGTACTGGTAGGGGAGCCTGGAGGGTTTTTCAACAAGCATAGTATGGAGAGCGAAAAGTTGATAGCTGAGTAGGTGCGGCAGAAGTTTTGAAATGATAAAAACTTGAGAGTCATTTAAGAGCGTTCATCCGGCGCGGGCTGGCAACGTCGGATTTCAAGTGGTTTTCCGTGATTATCTTATGAAGTTTAAATCAAAGTATTTTTTTTTTTCAGCCTAACACTAGATCGTTGGTATTTATAATTATTTTTAACATTACTCTTGAGGCAAGTTTACTTTAGCTGAAACTAAAGTGAAGAAAATACCTAATCGTCTATGTAGGTACTCGCTAAGGAAATAAAATTACAAGAAAGAAAGTTCAACTTACGGAATTAATTCAGATAATTGACCACCGATCAAAAGTGTCGGCCCAAAGTACTTCTTATCTTTCAGAGATAATTTAGGGAAATCAACAATATGTTTAATATCGTTCATTAAGACATCGATATTGACCTTCCAACCAATAGTGTTGTCAGGTTTTATTCTTATATTGGCAAGAATAACTTTTAAGAGGTGACGATCTGTGATTACATGTTTCAATTGTTTCTTGGCTTCTTCTTTAGCGCGGCCAATTTTTTTTGGGTTTTTGAAGTCTACCGCCTTCATAGCTTTTAATATCTTCGGGAAGTCATCTCTGTAGTGCTTCGACGGTGACACAGGAGAAATATCGACTACTAATACGCCAGCTATTTTACGTGGCTGAAGAAAATAAAGAATTAAACAATTAAATGCATGTATGATTCTATGAACTAAAAGAAGAATAAACAGATGAGCCACTAGCATTTGAAATGCCCATGTCATTATTACCTTTAAGGTAAACGCAGCAATTAACGACACATCAAAAATCCGTGGGGATTACAAATCAAGTCAATTTACTTTTTTTACGTTTCTGAGACGATTGAAGCTGGGGAATGATTGTTAATTGACTGTCGCTCGAACAACCATGGACCCGCGTGGTGGCTAATATATTGGTGATTATGAGAGGTCAGAATGGTGAATTAGTCACCATTCACAGTTGTATAAGAGTTGCTGAAGATCGAGTTTCAAATATACGTGTCATAATTTTATATAAGTTAAAAATAAATTGTTCATTAAATATAATTTGTTATTGGGACCTTACCGCCATTAAAGCTAAACACATGGCTGCCTTGCCTCCCATGCTGTGTCCGATGAGGCTCGCCTGTTCAGCCCCTAATCTCTGAAACAAGTGTAGAATATCTCCTGCGTGGTCTTCGTACTTATGAGAGTTTACATATGGACTATCGCCATGATTTCGCAAATCTACGACCACCACAGATCTTTTCGTCATATTTAGTATTATCTTCCCTATGCTTTCCCACTGCTTTTTACTGCCCAGAAGACCATGAAAAATAAAGACGGGAGGTTCTTCTGCTTCTGTGCTTCCCACGCCGAGTACTTTATATGAAAGAACAACAGATCTTTTACAGATCCGGTAAGACGGTATAACTTGTTTGAACAGTGCATTATATTGTGTTAAAATTGAATACAATCTTGTCTCCATGTTCTGAGGAGTGCGGCCACAGGGTATCAGTCACACTGTACACTTCTCTCCTAATTAACTTTATTTCTACATTATTTATTACGAATTTGACATTTCTTTATTAACCTCAATTTGACTTGTGACTTCCATAGAGTTAGTGACAATAAGTAAGTAGGTACTTATGGTTGAATGAAAAGGTTGATAAAGGTTTTATTATATTAAGTTTAAGCTATAGAAACAGCTTATTTACCTGCGTTAGGGTCGCGCCATAATATTAAACCTTACAAAATATAATACGAGTCTAAGGTATTTCTCTCTAAAGAAATTAATGTGTTTGTGGGTGTAGTTAGGGGGCATTCAGGGCAACATCATTTTTCATTCTTAGGGTGACGTGGCCAAAGGTGAACATGGTACCCTATTATCTCCCTTGCGGCGGTAAGTCCCCTCTTTGAGCAGTGGATTGAGAGGCGTCATGGCATCTTCACCTTCCGCCAGACGCAGGTCCTCACCGCACACGGCTGTTTCGTGAGGTTCCGGTTTCCCCTAAGGCAGGAGAAAACGCCCGGGTGTTTCCACTGCGAAAATCGCCCTGAGGACACGGTGGAGCATACGGTGGAGGTCTGCCCGGCTTGGGCAGAGCGCCGACCCGTGTCGTCGTGGAGGCGGTCAGCGGCGGCGACCTCTCGTGTCTGGCCTTGGTCCAGGCAATGGTACCGAGCAAGAGTGCATGAGATGGCCCGTGGCCCCTGGCACACAGGCAACTGAAGGAACGCGGTTGGGTTTTTAAACGACCTTCAAAAAAGTAGGATTTCTTTTTTATGTATGTTCATCGATTTTTCCCCCATTTGTGGACCGATTCTCAAAATTATTTTTAATTTGAAAGAGTATACTCCCGAGGTGGTCCCATTGGCACCAAGTCAGGATCTGATGATGGAATCCCAGGGAAATCAAGGGCAACCCTCAAATTTTATAGGTATTAACAACGTTTTTCATATAATTTCTAAAGCTATTGAGACATTTGCGTATGGTCATCATCATATAATGATGCTGAGCTGATGAAGGAAGGTACAACTCTTTAACGGTAAGGAGTTAGGTGGAGGTTCGGGCATACATAACTCCGTCATAAGACCGATTTGCAAAATTCTTTTTTTGTTCGAAAGGGGTTTATTTCGAAATGGTCCCATTTAAATTTCATCTCAGATCGGACGATGCGTTTTGGAGACAGACAACGGAACTCTTCGAAAAATGACAGCAAATTAACCGAGGTTGCTGCTATAATAACATAAAATGCATTGTTTTGAACCCAAGGATGATGAAATTTCGAATTGGTGTGGGGTAGGTAGGTACTATAACTAAAAAGTGAAAAAAAAAAAACTAAAAAAAAAACAACCGGCTTGGAAGTCGGTTGTTTCTTTTTGAAAAAAGTTTTAGTCATTAAAAGTCTGATACGCCTTCGCGCTCTACTCGGAGCGGTAGAAGTTATTTGATGATTTCCCACCCTTAAAAGTATTACCCCCTACTGCCCCTACCTCCGTTTGTCAGTCTCTATCTAACTAAAGGGTAGCGTTTTACCCAGTAACTGGGTTGTGGAGGTCAGATAGGCAGTCGCTTCATGTGTCCCGGATTATTCCGAGGCTGACCCGAAATCCTAACTCGGTCGCGGGTTAGGTTAGGAACTTGCAAAAAAACTATAGGTAATATTTGTTCCGAACGTACCTCTATTCCTAACCTGACCCGACGTATGATTCCTATCACAACCCTAATTGCGATATAGATAAGTATTCATCTTTCCTCTTTCTTTAAATAAGAAGTAACCTATGTGGCAAATCAGTGTTTCTATTTTGACACATGTTTAAAAAGTAAGTTCAAATCTTTCTGTATTCTGAGGTTCAAAGTATGACGAGAAGTAGTAGGTAAGTAGGTATGATTAGGATTTCGGATCATCATCATCATCATATCGGGCGAAAGATGTCCATACTGCTGGACATAAGTCTCCCCCATAAGGGGTGGATTCGCCATAATCGCCAAGCTTAGCAGGCAGGTTGGCGATCGCAGTATGGTGATGGTCAAATGCATAGAGAACGCTGCTGCCCATGCTCTAGTAAGTCCCTTAGTCGCCTTCTACGACACCCACGGGAAGAAATGGGATGGTGCTATTCTTTTACGTCCGGCACTCAGATCATAGAAAGAAGGAGATATGGTTAGGAGGCGTTGCGCTTGCGAACGCATCTGGCCGCAAAACGGCTTGATGCCAGTTTCAGTAAATAGTCAAATGTCAACTTGCGACAGCTTCACTGCTCGTGATTTTTGACAAAATGCCGCGTTGTTCGTTGATTGTTTGCAAAAATAACAGCTGTATTGTGAATTACATGAAAGATGGCATCTCATTTCACACCTAAGTACTAAAATATTATTGTTTTTCTTAATAAATTCATTAAAACATTATTTCATGGTACTAGAAAAACGATGAAAAACCAAATCAATTGTTTGCATTAGGAACAAAAACCATTGCTTGCTTGGTACAAATCTACTAGTGAATCGGGTGGTCTAGAAGCACAATGGATTCGTGTTTTACTGATACTCTCACTCACAAGATAGTTTCGTGAACCGGCCGCTGCCGGCTTTTGTGAGTTAGAGATGTGATGTTATGTTTGTGGTTTATTAATATACGCTTTCATCACCTATTAAAATTAAACATAAAACTATCAAAAGGGCAATTATTAAATAAATATGTGTTATTTCAAGGTCAGTAAATATTTTGAGTCCTAGCTGTTATCTTTTCATTTAAAGTTAGTTACTGTCAGGGGCTTCACTCACATACTTTATTATATGAAAATAAGATTACCCCCCTACATACAAACATACAAATACCTTTTTAACATTGATATTTTAAAGATAATCAAACTTTTCCATTATTGAGCATTTGTATAATGTTAACCAATTATTTCATTGCTCATCCGAATAAAATACTTAACATCGATTTTAAAATATCGATATCTGTCTACATCTCTAACTGAGTAGCAAAAGAGATTACATGTGCATGCGTATATGACATCTATTTCAAAAGCGCTAGTGTTCTGAATAGAATGAATTGGTTACGGCGCCATCTAGCGTTGAGTAGCTGAACTCGTTGTAAATTGGTATATTTATGGTTTTTAGACGAAAAACGTCTTTATTGTTTGCGTCATGTCAAATAATAACAACTAATAAGCAATAAGAAGATGATCTAGTTGCGTTTGTAATTTGTAGCCAATCTATCACTGTTTTGTATGTGTGTGTAATGGACAATTTGATATGCAAATGTGTGAGTTCGGCGACACTGGTTCCCGTGCTTAGCCAGTGTAGAGGCAGTTCTATGTACCTATTTTTTTTTGGATGGTATTTAAAAGTACTTCAATTTATTCCCATTTCATTTACCTAATTTTGCCTGTGTTCCACCAAATATACTGAATGTGTACCAAAATATGTTCATTAAAATATGTCATAACGAACATCTATTTAACAACTGTTGCAAATTTGTAAAAATAGTAATACACCTAATTTTAAAAACAAGCATTTATTTTTTTAGTTTTACTTCAGATAATGCACTGCAAAATGTATTTGAATCAAAAACCAATTAATGTCCAATGTAGCTTTATTAATAAAATAAAAAAAACGCCACATCTAAAAGTTTAAATTCAAGCGAGCAGGCATGGTTTCTGTCACGGCTCCGGCGCTGCGAGACTCCGGCGCGGCGCACAGTGGGCTGGGATTACAAGGTTGGGTCTTAAGAGATCAAATGTATTTTTTTGGTATCTAGGCATAAATTTAAAACGTTTTTATTCTTTGACTTTTTTTAATTTAACGAGTACTTTCGGAGATATAGCCATATCAAATTTGTATAAAGAGTCATGTTATTTTAGTTAAGCAATTTATTCCAATTAAATTGAAATTGAAAATAATGTATACTAAACGGCCTGAAAACCTCAATACCTACTTAGTTCTTAAAAAAAAACAATGTTCGACATTTTCCACCACCATAGGTAGGTATGACGTAATTTGTTTTGAGACTTAGAATCAAGGGATAAGAGTGCGCGAGCGCAACAACAAGTTATGACGTGTCGTAACGTGATTGGTGCAACGATAGGGTATCTACGGAATGTTCGGTTGCATTCAAACGTACTTCAGTGTTCTATTACCCACCATAATAGACACACTACCCCCACACATTCATTACTTACTTATTTGTTATTTTGTTTTTGTGAAAATGTTTGAAAATTTTGTGACTAACCTTGATCTTTTCATTATTTTAAAAAACAGTGGCAGTATTAAAAATAATGACAGTTTGTGTAGTGAGATAAGGTCTAAATTTTTAGTCGAATTAAGTGATGATCACGAAAAGATCTTAAAGTTGTTTTGTGCAAAATTTTGTCATAATTTAAATAGAAGATGGGAAAACGCTTATCGTAAAGAAAATATATTCAGAACTAAAAATAGTGAACGGTTACAAGAAAACATAATATGGCCAGACTTTATTAAGTGTTTAATAGGCAGTAATGAAGATCAACCAGCACCGAGTACATCAACTCAGTATGTATCACCATCAAAAGTTTCTGTCGGTGTCTCCACCGAACAAAGCTTAAGAAAACCTTTTTGTGAATTAGCACCTAAACAGAAAAAAAGACGTGCAGAAAACTTTCATTTATCTTCGGACGAAATAAAATATGAATATTTTGAGCAGTTGAAAGCGGATGGGAATGAGGAGGTTGCTAAAATACTAGAACATTTACTAAAGAATCCCCAAGATGTAAAAAAAGTTAAAAAGTGCATATCTGTTAAAGAAACAAAACCTGTGTTTTCTCCGGATGAGGCTTTAGGGTTATTTTTATCACATAAGCTGACCAAGTGGCAATACGTATTGTATTTAAGAAAAAGTGTAAACGAAAAAGACAGTAATATATTTCCATCTTATTATCAAGTGCAACATGCGAAACAGAAATGCTATCCACCAAAAGATGCTATTACAGTGACAGAAACCTCAGCTAAAATAAAGTTACAAGCTCTATTGGATATAACGACAACAAGAATAATGACGTCACTCGTCATAGATAGTGGTTGTAAAGAATTTACACTAATCAGTAAGTGGCGATTTGACGGTGCTTCTAATCAAGCCAATTACAAACAAAAAATGCAAACAGACGATGAACAAGAAAGTCAACTTGACGATTCAAGCATCCCCCCCGAGTGGGTTCCCGCATTGTCGTTGCGGGGGGGCTTAGTAACCGTGGTCTCCCATCCACGGTGAAGCCAAGAGGAACCCAACGGTGGGGCCGCTCGTCAGGGCTTTTGCCTTCAAGCCATTGACGTAGCGGCCAAAAAGTAGGTTGCGGTGAGGTGCACCGCAACTGAGGTGGGCCGCGATGTCGAATGGGAGGCATCGCGGTTGAGGGTTACAGGCTGCGGTAGAGGAGGAGTGCCGGTGCTTCTGAGCAGCGCTCTTTCCTTCCGTGGCCTGGACGGGGCCGCCACCGTTTGATGGCGGACGCGGTGGGGCCGCAGGGGAAGAGGAGTGTCGGTATAGCGTCAGCCGCTCTCCCTATCCTCTGCGGCCGAAAAGTGGTAGACGGGACGGCGCGTTGTGTTCCTCACGCGCGCCGTCAAAGATGTCAGCAACCACTGGTGGGGTCCGCAAGGGCCGATGCCTGCCAGGGGTGCGGGTTTGTTCGAAAGAGATACCACGGCCCCTGGCATATGGGCTACTGAGGGAACACGGTTGGGTTTTAGTCAGTAAAAGTCTGACACGCCCTCCTGCTCTACTCAGCAGGAGAAGTCATTTGATGATTCCCCACCCCAAAAAAAAAAAAAACGATTCAAGCATATTTATGGGTAGTTAAGTGCCAATAAAATTAGTGTGCGGCGAACAAGTTATCTGGCAAAACGATTCGCCAAATTCATCTTACTGGTGTCGTCCAATCTTTTTCGAATTTGTGAAAGAAAATAAAATAACGATAATGCGGGAAAAAAGTGCTATTGAGGAAGAGATTGTAAATTTAGTGAAAACAGAAGTTGGAGAAATAAAAATTTCACACTCTTTATTAATGACTATGATAGACGGAAAAGCAACATCAATTTTATGTGATACTTCATCTCAGAGATGCGACATTTGTAAAGCCACTCCAACAGAGATGAATAATTTGCCCTTAATTGCATCAAAACCGACTGATCCAGATCTCTGTAAATACGGATTGTCATCATCGCATACCTGGATACGAATGATGGAATGCATTCTGCATATAGCCTACAGATTAATGATACAGACATGGACAGTAAAGGGAGACAACAAGTGCATCATGGAAAGAAGAAAAAAAGACATACAAGACGCTTTTAAAAATAGAATGGGACTTCTGATTGATGTTGTTAAACAAGGGCACGGCTCCACGAATGACGGAAATACTGCTAGAAGATTTTTTGCAAATCCAAACATGACTGCTGAGATAACTGGTGTTAATGAAGAATTAATAAGGCGATTTGTAATCATTTTAGAGACAATTTCTTCAGGTTACCACATTGACACAGCGAAATTTCACGAATATGCTCAAGTGACCATGCAACTGTATTTGCAATTATATAGCTGGTATTATATGCCTTCAAGTGTTCATAAAGTTCTTATGCATGGTGCAGCTATTTGAAGAAGCTGCTGAAGCTAGAAATAAAGACTTTCGTAGGTACCGCCAACACTATTCCAGGAAATGCAGTAGAAAAACTACAAATGAAGACATTTTAAATAATTTATTGACCAGCTCTGATCCACTCATCTCAGCGAAACGTCACAAACTTCGCAGAAAACATAAAACTTTGTCAGTAGAAGCACAAAGTTTATTAGTAATTGAACAAGCGGAAACATTTGATGATGACGAATACGAAAATTTTGCATTCGTTAATGAGGATACCCTTGACAGTGATTAAATTAAAACAGTGCAGTGGCCAGTAGTGATTGTGATTTTTAATTACACTACATAAAAAAAAACGCGCCTAGTTCTTAACCTCTATGGTGGTGTGGAATAGAGAACAAAATTTGAAATTGCGACCAAATCGCAGAAAATCGCAACCCGAGAATAGGCGCTAAAATAGGACAAATATACGTACTATGCATACGTAGAGTCAATTCTTTGAGAAAATTTGAGAATTTCGAGAATTTCACATTTTTTTCTTTTGCCTCATACAAAAATTACTTTGGATATTTATATCTCCGAAAATACTAAGTTATCTGAACGACCCTCATAGAAATAATTACTTATAATCGATAGATAAATCCAACACAATATTTAAAATTTCAGAAAAAGAAACTTTTTTTTTTTAATGCTAAGTCCTTTACCGGCCCGTTTCAGCCCACTGTGCGGCGGTCCCACGCGAGCTTATCGTCGCAGATGGAATTACACTATAAGGGGTAGGGCAGACGAGACTACGTGGAGTCGGATTTGCAGCGATTCGTTTCTGTCACTAACATAATAAAATACCATGGACAAAATACACCGAACAGCAATTTATCACATGTAACATTCAGGAATATTTGGTGCACGATCAGTATTTTTCGGGGAAGAATAAAATAGTTATTGTTACAATAGAATATTTGCAGCGCACTACAATAAAAAAGTGTTATATCTTGGTGTTAATTTGGAATTTGTTTGATGTAACATATTTTGCTGGCCGAGTAGTTTAATTATAGTAAGATTTTTGGTGAACACAAAAATATTATCCTTTTTTTTCTGTGGTCCGGCACCACACGGTAGGGTCAGGTTCGGAATAATCCTAAAATGCTTGTATTCAGCTGCTTCCAGATTGACTGGTAGCAGACCCCAACACAGTTGGTAAAAGGCTAGGCAGAGGATGATGATGATGATGAATATAAATCTTCCACAGAATACATTTTACAATAACAATTTACAACTTTCATATAGCCTTACATTGGGGAAACCTTAGTCCACGAGACCGAATTGTACATAGACGGTTACTATCTACAAGGTACAAACGCCAGCATATAAAACTACCCCAATCTGTCAAATTTCTTTGATAGATTTTCATCTTATACGCATAAGGTTCATGTTCAATTTAGAAAATTTGACAGTTTGGGGTAGCTTGATGTGCTGGCGTCTGTACATTAGGTTAATACTTTTATAGTTAAGCCAAGACGAGACAAAAACAAAAAGCAGGGACACTACTAACTAGGGTTGCCACCTTTTATTCATGCACTTAAAGTACATTGGTTATTTTAGGTAAGAAAAAAAAGTACATAGTATCAAAATAAAGTACAATTTATTTTTCTTTATTATTATGTTTAAAAAAAAATATTTTATTAGTTTTTGCAATTTGTATCAAATTAGTATCTTTACTAAACAATTGCACAGCATCTTAACATTTTTTGGTATAACATATTCACTCACATGTTGATCCGTTTCACTATCAAAATTACATTTTGTAGGTGTATGTGGAGTAAGAATACTCCACATACACCTACAAAACTTAATTTTGACGCTAATCATTATTTAACTTCAAGCAAAGTTCATGAATAAGGGGGTAAATCGTATTCTTATTGCACTCAAACCGCTTCGCACAAAACAAACAAGAAATTTTGACAATGACACTGACATTGTTGACATTTGAGGTTAGGTTGCGGTCATAAATTGTTAAAAACGAGTGCATAAGTGATGTGGTGTTGGCGAGTGGCGACATCGATTCAGCATCAATCGATAAATTTCGTTTAAACAAATAAATACTTACGACTAAACTTTGCAAAATCCCAAAGAAATCAAATCATGTGAAATAAAGTATTTTTGTGTACTTTATTGTTCTCATAAAGTATAGAGTACAATTACCTGAAATAACGTACAATACTTTATTATAAAGTACGGGTGGCAACCCTACTACTAACCTACATTTTCTGACCAAGATGTACCTAAAGTTTGTAGAGTAAGGCTCCAACCACCAACGTTTAAATGAAATGTTTTTTGTGAAATAAATGTAAACTTTGATTTGTACCTACTTGTATGCGTATCAATGAACTAACATGTGACCATTGAATCACTGTATAAACACGAAGAATTCGGTGATTCAAAAATGAAGGTTCGTTAAACTCGTGGTGTTTTAAAAAGAAGTACTTAAATGATACACTGAATATTCAAATTATGTTTATGTGGTCTAGTTTTACAATATTTTACATGAAGCGACGCGACTGCCTGTCTGCCCTCCACAACGCAGTTAAGCTTGGTAACACGATGCCCCGTGGTAAGACTGGTGGCCAGATTTTCTGGCTTATGACAACCCATCACAACTATCAAAGATCCGCGATTGACAGACGGGATCAACGGTTTAACGTGCTTACCGAGGAGACTCCTCCGGTCTCGGCGGTCTCGGTATGTAAAGGTGGAAAACCAGTCAAACCACGGCGTAGGTATCGTATTAACCAGTAACTGTGTTGTGGAGGTCAGGTAGGCAGTCGTTTCATGTAAAATAATGGTATTCAGCTGCATCCGGTTTGTTCGGGAAGGAGACCCCAACATAGTTTCCCAACTATGTTGGGGTCGACTTTTTGAGGGGTGTGGGTTTGTTCGAAAGAGATACCACAGCCCCTGGCATACAGGCTACTGAGGGAACACGGGTGGGATTTAGTGAGTAAAAGTTTCCCACCCAAAAAAAAGCGTAGTTGGGAAAAGGCAACATTTTGAACAATTTTAAAACAGTTTTTCCATAGAGCTTTTCTCTTGGATACCCTTTGTCTGGGAAGAAGGGAGGCTTATGTCGGACTTCTACCGACTAAAATCTCCACGGTTCATTAGTGGCGTGCCTAGGGGTCAAAATTACGGCAAGCCGACAGATTATTTACGGAGCGAGATTGCATGGGTAGCCGTCACCTCCGTCTGCGAAGCAGTGATGCTCGCGAAGAGGGAGCCGGCGCACGTGAGGGAGAAACTGCCTGTATATGTGCCCTCACGGCCTTAGTCGCCGCAGGAGACGCCCTGGGCGTCGGAAATGCCAGGCTGATTGATTAGGGGCGGGCTTGCAGACGGCGAGTAACGAGTAGCTCGCTGTCCGGTAAGGACCAAGCCCGGGTCTACGGCGCGTTGTGTTCCACGCGCGCCTCATAGAGATGTCAGCACCAATTGTTGGGGTCCACAAGTGCCGATGCCTGCCAGGGGCGCGGGTTGTTCGAAAGAGATACCGTGGCCCCTGGCACACAGGCAACCTAGGGACCACGGGCGGGCTTTAGTCAGTAAAAGTCAGACACGCTCTCCTGCTCCACCCAGAGCGGAAAAGTTATTTGATGATTTCCCACTCTCAAATAAAAAAACCGGACGATTTGACAGAAATCTTGCATGTTGTACCGGACGGGCGTGATCGCTTGGACGCGAAGGGTGTGTAGGGAGGGTATAGATCCTCCAAGCACCCCTCTAGGCATACGCCTATCCAGGTTTTATCCCGGTGTGTATGTAGGTCTCCCAGTCCACGCGGCGCTGACGTCCTGCACCTATAGATTCCAGATATCTTCAGGGCGGCTACTATCTTCCGTTTTTCACGACGTTACCAACGTTTTGACGACTGACAAAGAAACGGTTTCCAGTCTTTCGTCTAGGAAGGGGTTGTTTTTGAGACACCTCTGTGATGGGGTACTTTACCTGATTAAATAACACACATTTTGATTTAATCTTCAGGAAGCAATTTAGAACTTTTACTTTGACTTAATGTTAATTAATTAAGTTTAAAATAACATTTTTATCTTGCCGATGACTACAAATTGGTTTAATTTTTCGTTTTCTAACGTGCCTCGAAACTTTACCGTAACGAGGGCCGCAAATTGCTTCCTGTTTTAAAGTTTTATTTGTTCTAATTTTGATTATGAATACAGCGGAATATTACATATAACACATTAACCTATTATAGTATATAAGGCATGTTAGATATCCCTGTATTCCCCATGAAATTTCCTATCTCCTGAGATATCTGTATTGACTATATCTTCCCGCACTGAAAGATTATTTCGCGGAAACCCGAAAAATTATGAAAAATGTTACTAAATATTATTTTAAAAGTTGATTTCCTCGAAAACTACTAAACTTATTTCATATCTAGTTACAGATACCTCAGGGTGGTTTACAGACCCAAAACAATCTAATATTTAAAACGTTACAACTAAGATTTTCAGGGCGTGACGCGCCCTGAAAGATGGCTAGCAAAACTCAAATCTTAAAAATTACTTAGCTAAAGCAACACGACTTTCAGAGCTCAATTAAGTGTTTATCTTAGGTTTACATTAAGGAAAGTTACAGGACAGGGCTAGGTCTCGGTACTAGGTTACCTGGACGCACTTGAAACTAGAAATTACGGCTATATAGCCCACTTAAATGAGGTCAGAAAGGGGTGGTACTTACGGTTTTCTTACACTTATTCACCACTATCTATTGGTTTAACTAGCACTGTAATGTTTCATGAATTTAAATTAATGTCAAAAACATACCTACTAATAAACTATGTAGTGACGCATCGTCGCGAACACAATCATGTTGTAAGCGAATTATGATCTAAGATCCTAATTCGCTTACAACATACAAAATTTCTCAATTAAAATCCACTAGATGGCCTCCAAATTTTTGATTTATTGCTCTATTGCCTTAAGAATTTAATTTTAATGTCGATTTAAAATGTGAACATAATATACCTTTAATACCTCTTAACATTTATACTAAATCATAATGATAATATCCAACTCTAATCTACATTTCAAAACACCTTCGTCGAACGTGTAACCTATGTTAGAACATCTTCGATACGAACATTGTTTTGATATCTCGAGTTCGACGGGATGAAATAGGTTGGTTTGTTTTTTAGTGGTTTATCTCCCAAAACTGTCGTATATCGACGTTTCCGAGGACGATTACGCGACACCTCGCAGCGAAACACGACGCCGACAACTTTACGTGTATAGTTATAGTTTAAATAAGGTTTCTTAATATGTATTAGTTTGTCATTATTATTAGATTATTTGTGTATTTTATCTATGGGCCTTAGTAGCCTGACAATAAAATGATTATTATTATTATTAAAACTAAAAATGCCATAGAAACACTACCTTTTCATGGCACCAGCTTGGTTAAAGTTTGGGGAACACTCAAATACTCCGAAATATTTTATTCCGAATTTCGATGTTCCGATTTTCAAAAGTCCGAATTTCATAATATCTAAGAATTGTAATGTCTATTATTAAAAATCACGAAATTTATTTTACCGAAAGTCGTGTGCGTTATCAATTAAAAACGATTAAAATCTAATTTATTTTTCGTTGTTTGAATTTACCGCCAAAACGCTCCTTACGATGACTTTTTATCATGAGACGTCAACTTTGTGCAAACGGCACCGGTACAAATACTTAGTTTACCGCAGTTTTAGAAGTATTTGTGCACAGAGGCACCACTGCACACCAGTAATATCACTTTCTATCCATTAAAAATCTTGTTAATTATGAACTCGACATTCAATTATTTACTTACTAACTACTTTAGTTTACACAAAGTTGACGTCACGTGATAAAAGTCATTGTAAGGAGCGTTTTGGCGGTAAATTCAAACAACGAAAAATCAATTAGATTTTAATCGTAACACCCATTTTAAGAGGTATTCCTCGAAGCGCTACCATTTTGAGGCGCACCTAATGAGGCGCTCTTTTTTTATTCCTCGGAGCGCACCTTTTAGTAGCGCTCCCGATAGCAATTAAAAATATAAAAATGTATTCCTTGAAAGCGCACCCACGTCTAAAAATAGGGAAGAGCATGAAGTAAACGTAATATTATTATTTTTTTAACTCGGTAGCATTAGGAGCACACCTAACATAGGTAGTTGTGTCAGCTACAAAGCGCTTTATGCCGTTCAAGTACCATGTTGGCATAACACGGTAGGAGCACACCTTTTTTTTTTGGATAAAGTTTTCTCAATACATTTAATTAGTCAGCTTTTTAAACGCTTTACGCCTTCGAAGTACCAGGTTGTCCTAACTCGGTAGGAACACACCTTACATAGTTGAACATAGTTTTGTCAGCTAGAGGCTGTCATAACTCGGTAGGAGCACACCTAATATACTAGGTAGCTATGTCAGCTAGAAAGCGCTTACATTTTAACATAGTAATTTATATTCTAAACTTAAAAAAAAAAACGTAAAAAAACAATTAAAAATCCTATTAGAACCATTTTCGATTTCTACGCGGACGAAGTCGCGGGCAAAGGCTAGTAGAATAATAAACAGAAAAAAAATAGCTTTAGTTTGATATTTACTTAATTAATAAATAAACGTTATGAACATAAATGTATCGAAATCATACCTGCTGTTTACACCTGGCTGCAAAGAGGTGCGGCCAGGTGCACAACGGCAAACGTGTTTTTTTTGGAGTTTATATATTTTATTTATTTTAAAAACAAGTGAACGAAATTATTTCCCAAAAATCAATTAGCAATAATTTAATTGAAAATACTAGCGGCCACATTTTTATAGGCAACCTGGTAGATATTATATTCTCCTAGTCATAAAAATACTTAAAAATGTGGTTTTTAGCAAAAACTCGATTAGTGCACTAATTCTGTTGCCGGATATTAGACTATGATTATGAATTATATTTTTACTAGCTTTTGCCCGCGACTTCGTCCGCGTAGAAGTTGAAAATGGTTCTAATAGGATTTTGAATTGGGTTTTTACGTTATTAATTTTGTTGTGCTCCTACCGTGTTATGCCAACCTGGTATTTTAACGACATAAAGCGCTTTCTAGCTGACACAACTATGTTAGGTGTGCTCCTACCGAGTTATGACAGCCTAATAGTACTTTGACTATACCTATAAAACATTTTCTAGCTGACACAATTACCTACCTACATTAGGTGTGTTCCTACAGAGTTACGACAACCTGGTACTTCGACGACATATGTATAACGCTCTCTAGCTGACAACTATGTAAGGTATGCTCCTACCAAGTTATGACAACCTGGTACTTCGAATGCATTAAACGTTTAAAAAGGTGACTAACAAAATATATTGAGAACTTTGCCCCCGTTTTTCACCCCCTAAAAAGGGTGTAGAATTTCGGAAAATCCTTTCTTATCGGATGTCTACATCATACACAGAACACACCCTCCAAACAGGTTTCTACGATCAGTGGTTTAGGCTGTGCGTTGATCCGTCAGTCAGTCATTCAGGACAAAGCATTTTATGTGTATGGATCAGCTAGAAAATACTGTATGCCTTCGAAGTACCGGGTTTTCATAACTCGGTAGGAGCTTACCTAACATAATTATGCAGATGTGTCAGCTAGAAAACGCTTTGTCTTCGTAGTACCAAGTTGTTATAACTCGGTAGGAGCACATCAAACATAGTTGTCAGCTAGAAAGCGCTTACATTTAAATATGTATTGAGAAAGCTTAAAAAAAGGTGTGCTCCTACTGTGCTATGCCAACCTGGCACCTACTTCAACGGCATAAGGCGTTTTCCAGCCGACACAACTATGTTAGGTGTGTCCTACTCCTACCGAGTTATGAAGACCTGGTAGTTAAGACTGTATAAATTTATCTATATTAGGTGTGTTCCTACCGAGTTTTTATAGTGACTGACGTTACATGTCAAGTCACACGGGAATGATGTCGAACGGGATAAAAAGTATCCTATGTCCTTCTCCTGGCTCTAAACTACCTCCCTGCCAATTTTCAGCTAAATCGGTTCAGCCGTTCTTGAGTTATAAGTGAAGTAACTAACACGACTTTCTTTTATATATATAGACTAGCTGTCCCGACAGACGTTGTCCTGTCCATCCAAAAGTCATTCATACAAAATCCATACCCTACCTACCCTACCTACGCTACCCTACCTACCCTACACTACCCTACACTATCCTACCCTACCCTACACTACCCTACACTATCCTACCCTACCCTACCCTACCTACCCTACACTATCCTACCCTACCCTACACTATCCTACCCTACCTACCTACTCCACCTACGCTGCCCTACCCTACCTACCCTACACTATCCTACCTACCCTACCCTACACTATACTACCCTACCTACCTACCCTACCTACGCTACCCTACCTCCTACACTACACTACCCTACTCTACACTATCCTACCTACCCTACCTACGCTACCCTACCTACCCTACACTACCCTACACTATCCTACCCTACCCTACACTATCCTACCCTACCTACCTACTCCACCTACGCTGCCCTACCCTACCTACCCTACACTATCCTACCTACCCTACCCTACACTATACTACCCTACCTACCTACCCTACCTACGCTACCCTACCTCCTACACTACACTACCCTACTCTACACTATCCTACCTACCCTACCTACGCTACCCTACCTAATACCGGGATAAAAAGTATCCTATGTCCTTCTCCTGGCTCTAAACTACCTCCCTGCCAATTTTCAGCTAAATCGGTTCAGCCGTTCTTGAGTTATAAGTGAAGTAACTAACACGACTTTCTTTTATATATATAGATTAGGGCAAGCTGGGTTTTTGGCTTCTATGAAGGTACCGCCGGCGGCGGCGCCGTCGCCGCTGCGGTTCATAACACTTCCATGAGTCGGGGCCAAGCCTGAAGTTTTCTTCCTACATATTCCGGTGTGAAGATCAAGGAAATACCTATTTGTGGTAGGACAACATATTGTGTTGTGTTAATGTTTGCTTCGCCGAAAAGTAAATACTTACTTACGTTTTGATTATACCTACCCCAATTACAAAGTCTTCTAATTATTCAGTGTATTTACCTACTACATAGTAGGTACATACTAATTCCATGTCATGCGCCTATTGTATTGTATTTGGGCGTAGGTAGGTACCGTTTGTTTTATTTACAAACATTTTGACCGTAAAACTTTCTCTATTAGTAAATAGAATTCAGACTAAGTCTGACTCGTGACTTATCAAGTTATCACGTTATCACCTACATCGATAATTCTTCTTAAATGACTAAAACTCAGCAGTACCACCCATAATTCATTTCTTGTGCATAAGATGGATTTATTTAAATTATTAAAACTTGATTTTCTCACGTATAAATTTTTAATCAACATTATACAGGGAAAGTTTCTATTCAGTGCGCAAATTGTAACCATGAATTCAGCATATCATTCTAGACCCCCTAGTGCAGAAATTTTTCGCCGGAAATACAAAAAAAATCAGCTGTTCCATACATTTTGACCGCGTAGGTATTGCACTTTACTATGAAACAGCAGATTTTTTTTTGTAAAACCGGCGAAACATTTCTGCGCTAGGGGTTCCAGAATGATATGCTGAATTCATGATAACAATTTGCGCACTGAATAAAAACTTTTCCTGTACCTATACATAATCTAAGGCCCGTATTAATAAACGTTCCTCAGCGACGTAATTAAGTGCGTAATCATTTGATCCGCCATTATTACGATATCTGCATCTCAAGATCATTGCTAATTAATAAACACATGAATACAGTATCTCAGTTACCAAGATCAGCTCCTCAATGCGCTGTACTTGATGGCTTGATCTCGTGAACGATTACGTCACATTTACCACAGACTACAATATTATTTAAAGGATTTTAAAACGAAGTTTAGAATGACATTCAACACGTTTCGTTATTGTAATGTCGTAAGATTTATTGAAATAGTTTTATTTTATTAAAACTATTATAGTTTTATTTTATTATAACTGAATAGCGCTGTATCACGTTAAAAAGTTGTTTTATACCCAATAAATCTTTATGTTGTTAAAAATTTCATAAGAATATATTGGGTTTGTTTCTATTATATTAGATTAATTGGATTCATTTAAACTACCTTCATAAATACCTTCTTTTAAACTTTATTTATTTATATGTATAATAAACTTTATGCAACTAAAGAAGTACCTACATAAGCGGATTAGTGCCTTTATGTTTTATAAGTACCTAAATATAAATAGTAATTTAATAAATGATACTTAATTAAATGTACTTACAATTTTTACATGGGTAGGTGAAATGATGCTGTAGCATAAAACCTTAAAGTTAATAGGACGGCTATTTCTGGGGAAATTGGAAGACCTCTGTTACTGTATTTCACAAATGAGTCTTTTACTAATGTTACTATGTACAACACTGACTCTTGATAAAATCTGAATCGTTTTTTAAAATTTTCCCTTGGTAACTCAAAAGGATTTGAGGCATCCCTTATGTATATTTTTGGTAAACGATATTGCAAAGGCCATAAAATAGTAGTCCATAGTATTCTATTTGATCGTAATAATTAATTTCACCCAAAATGTTTTCAAACTCCATGTTTCGCGCGACTAATCACGACCTCAAGTCACGTACTGGCTACACTCAGGTTTAAGCATCTTGAGTACACTCACCTATTGTATACTTAAGTGTCGAGTTTCGTTTATTAATCAGTCCATCACTTGGCTGATAACGTAAACCCAAGCCATAACTTGAGTACATCAATTCTTATGTTTATTAATACGGTCGAGATCTCAAGGTTGTTATCAAGTGCGACCACTTGGGCTGAGGAACGTTTATTAATACGGGCCTAAGAGTATCTTCTGCCGGCCTAGACAAAACACATTTCAGTAGGTCAGGGCCTACAGACAGAATACATTTCTGTTAGCGTTCACGCCAAACGCTACGCCAAAATGTATGGGAATGACATTACCTGCAGAAAGAACACGACGTAACCTTTCCGCAAGTAATGTCATTCCCATACATTTTGGCGTAGCGTTTGGCGTGAACGCTAACAGAAATGTATTCTGTCTCTAGGCCCTGACCTACTGGAAATAACTAATAACCGGCTAAGTGCGTGTCGGACCACGCACAATGAAGGGTTCCCTAGTTGGGATGAATTTATTCCAAGAACAAACTTCACATTGCCAGCCCCTTAACTTACAGCCCGCTTCTGGGGCACTGAGTTAAACAATCGACTTCCGGAAAAACCTGAAAAAGTTGAAAAATCTTTTTCAAAAAAAAAAAAACAACCGACTTCCGGAAAAACACTGCAAACTGAAAGATAACTTTAATTTGCGAAGGCGCGGGCGGTAACGTTAGATATGTATTTTATTAAGTTATTTTCACTGCCGCGCCTTCCGAAATTAAAGTTATTTTTCACTTTGCAGTGTTTTTCCGGAAGTCGGCTGTTTTTCTTTTTTGGAAAAGTTTTGATTTTTCACTTTACAGTTATAGTACCTACCCCACACCAATTCCAAATTTCATCATCCTTGGGGTGAAACAATGCATATTTATGCGATAGCAGCAATTGTGGTTTATTTTTATCATTTTTTGAAGAGTTCCGTTGTCTCTCTCCGAAACGCATCATCAGATCTATATGAAATTTAGATGAGACCATTTCGGAATAAAACCCTTTCGAACAAAAAATAATTTTGCAAATCGGTCTATATTTGACGGAGTTATCCCCGAACCTCTACCTAACTCCTAACCGTTAAAGAGTTGTACCTTTCTTCATCAGCTCAGCGTCATTAGATGATGATGACCATATGTTGGAATTTAACAAAATATATCCGTCCCACTTACTTAAGTAGTTTAAGAGTGTTTCTCTCTAATACATATTTACATTGTTCATAACTTTACTAGAGTTAAGACGCTAGTGTTCCGTCTGGACTTAGCGAGAGCGCACACACACCTCTCCTGCTAAATAAATATAATAAATAAAACAGTAGAAATTATAACTGTGTCTTTCATTGGTTCTCAAAACCCAACACCATACGCAAATGTCTCAATAGCTTTAGATTTTTTTTATATGTGAAAAACATTGTTAGTACCTATAAATTTTGAGGGTTGCCCTCGATTTCCCTGGGATTCCATCATCAGATGCTGAATTGGTACCACTGAGACCACCTCAGGAGTATACCCTTTCAAAAAAAAAAAATTGACAATCGGTCCACAAATGGGGGAGAAATAGATGAAAATACATAAAAAAAATACATACAGTCGAACATATTAACCGCCTCCTTTTTGGAAGTCGCTTAAAAAGTGTTTTCACAAACCCGCCATATTTTTGGAACACCTAATCAACAACAGCCCACACCATGGGGTAGACGAGAAAAAAATCAAACCCACTTTAAGTTGAGAGGAATTGCGGGCTTCCTCAGTTCCTCTACACTTTCTAAAATTCAGATAGATTTTAGATTTTCTTTCAGATTCTAAAATTTTGAAAACAATTTCTTTTGGGGTAAGCACAAAACCGGTCGAAGTGGAGGAGCCTGGGGGAGGCCTATGTCCAGCAGTGGACATCTTTCGGCTAAAATGATGATGATGATGATGAAGTACTTACCCCAAATAAGTTTGTTTTCAAAAATTTATTTTACCACTTTCCTAATGATGTCATATCCACGACAAATTTCAGCTTTCTAGTACTAAGAGTCTCTGAGGTAAGCTACGGACAGAAGAACGTACAGATATGGCAAAACTATAAGGGTTCCTTGTTTTCTACACGGAACTAGGGTTCATTCCCGGGAATTCTCGAGCGGAGAATTCCCGGGAAATCGTTGAGCTTTGTTCCCGGGAAATTAAGCTCGAGAAAAGTCGAGAACTCGAGAAATCATATTTTTTTATGTTTTTGTAACTATAAGTGCTTGCACGATATTTAATACCATTTGTATGCCACTATATCTGGAGGAATCTTGGCTCCTAAAACACAGGCTTTTGGCCTAGTTTAGGAGGCATCAGTTCGCCCTTTAGTATGACTCTATTGTACAGACGCCAGCAGGTCAACTTACCCGAAACTGTCAAATTTTCCCAATCGAACATGAACCTTATGATTACAGTTTAAAGTTGAAAATCTATCAAATAAATTTGACAGATTGGAGTAGCTTGATGTGCTGGCGTCTGTACAATAAAAAAAAGCTATAAATGCTTTAGTTTTTCGAAGGGCACATTTTAACAGACAGAGTAAGGAGATCCAATTGTTCTGTATGTATGTATGTACGTAAGTACATGTTCAGATGTTGTTTTATTGATCTTGCAGTTTTAAGTTGATTTTTTTCCTAATTAACCCTGCCAAAAATGGTGTTGTGATTGTAGTATAGTCAGCGTAGTATTAACGTTTTATTGTTATTTTTTTATTTTGTTTGAGAAAACCATTGTTTTATTGAAATAATGACAGTTTAAAAAAGTTTTATGATTATTAAGATATTTTTATTTGACAGGAAAAACACCTATTTTATTGATTTAAAAACTTTTTTCAAAATAATAACAACCGCCTCCCGAAATTAAAGTTATTTTTCACTTTGTAGTGTTTTTCCGGAAGTCGGTTATTATTTTTTTGAAAAAAGTTTTTATTTTTCACTTTTTAGTTACCTACCCCACACCACTTCGAAATTTCATCATCCTTGGGGACAAAACAATGCATATTTATGCGATAGCAGCATTCGCGGTTGATTTGCTGCAATTTTTTGAAGAGTTCCGTTGTCTGTTCCGAAACGCATCATCAGATCTATATGAAATTTCAATGGGACCATTTCGAAATAAACCCCATTCGAACAGTTAACGAGTTATGCCCGAACATACACAAAAAACAAAAAAAATGTCGAATTGATAACCTCCTTCTTATTGAAGTCGGTTAAAAATATATGAAGAATTTTTTTATGACACATATTTTTATTTTGTGTTTTTCTTTTCATTATTTTAACCGGAAACATATGCAAAAACATACGTAAATGTAAATTTCTCGACAACCCGAGAAGACCCGAGAAATTAGCCTCGAGAATTCTCGAGACCCGAGAAACTGATAAGCTCGAGAAATCATGAACCCTACACGGAACCCAAAATGATCACCCAAAAAATTCAAATGAGATTTAAAGTCGCCATGTATGTTTTCGGCATAATCCAGCATAATGTTGGATTTACATACGAGTACCTAAACTCTTTGTAATCCACAATTATACATTTCACATACTGCGTTGAATTTAATAGGGGCGCGTTGATCCACAAGCGGTATGCGCAGGGGCACACTACTAAAAGGTAGAGGTAAGGAAAGTGTTCAGTGTATTTAATTCATTGATGCCGGTCGGGTGCCGGCACTGGAGTGCCGCTCATAATAATCATTCTAGGCGAACTCTTGACTTCAGTTACACGTCCCTCGGCCAGGTACTCGTTTATTTACTATCATTGTTGCTAATTAGATATGTGAACAATTGAAACAAAACAAATAGTGGTGTTCAACGGAAATTAATATAACTTTGGAAAGCGACCAGTGAGTTTTTAGAGGAAAATGCTTTTCCAACAGCCGGAAAATTCGGCTTTTTTATATTTTGGGTGCTTTTGTGATTTTTCGTAGTGTGTGCTTAGTTAAAATGACAAACAAATAATTTCAGTATGTACTCGTATTTTGAAAATGACGCCGTTTATAGTAAACTTTGTTTTAGCCACTTGAAAGTTTTTGATCAATTGTTCTTTGTGATTGCCACTGATTTCAGATTTCAGTCGCACCAACGTGTTTTATAGACTAGAAATTACGAAATTGGACTGATGATGGTACTTTAGTAGATTTTCCAAAAAATAATATTTCTTAAATACCACAAGTCTTACTCAAATGCGTTTCAGACCACGGAACCAACGTCTGGCATAGGATTCCGATGATCGTTCATTTTCAATTTAGTCAAGATACCGATAGTTTACATTTAATACATTTTTTGTTTTAACTGTATGTGTGTGCAGTATGCAAGCTTACTTGGTACGAATAATTTTGTTTTATTTATGGTTAAAATGTCACTGGTAATATACTATGTATATTCAGAACTAGCTTTTGCCAGCGGCTTCGCCCGCGCGGAACTTTCATCCCCTATTTAACTCCCTTAGGGGTTGAATTTCTAAAAATCCTTCCTTACTCCTTGTCTACATTATAAAGGGAACTTCTGTGCAAAATTTCAGCTTTCTAGGTCCAAGGGTTTGGGCTGGGCGTTGATGAGTCAGTCAGTCAGGACTTCTCTCTTTATTTATATAGATAATTAATATAAAATATTTAATATTCAGAATAATAGTCGTCGTAGAGGGTCTGTATTTTAGGTGCTCTACAGTTTAGGGCCTTCCAGGTTCCGAGGCGTAAGAGGCTTATAGTCCCTCCTGCCAGGGACGAGCCTGTGACATACAGACGGACCAACAGATGGTCAGACGAGCATGGCCGAACATAACTTGTTTGTCTATATATGCTTATTTAAAATACATAACTACAACGTGACTACGTCCACACGTAGACACATTCTACCCTTCCCAACACATGCGTTAGATACCTGCATGCTTACATAAAATAAAACTAGGAAATACATAGTGAAATGAACTGAGAACGAAGAAATATGATACTGGATCTCTTTCTGTTTTATGTTACCATCGGAGTACCTATGTACAGTCACCAAAAGAGATAAGTAGGGAACCGGGGTCGTCGGATTTATAGTTAAAGTTTTGTAAGAAAACTATGGATTTTTTCCAATAAAATTTAACTTAATGAACAGAAAACAAACAGTTCATTTATCAAATCAAATTTCATTCGAAAATATCCATCGGTTTATTACTAAACTACAAGTATATCTAACGACCCTGGTTACTAATCTCTTTTGGTGACTGTACTTGTGATGTAGGCTTGCGTAAACAAAACAACACGCCTGATCGGCAACCTTATTGTATAACACACTATCAATCAGAAACTGAATGATTTGGAAGGAAATTTCAAATCCATTGCTGAAAATGTTCGAAAAATTCGTTTGCTCAACGAGGTAAAAAACGCAATGAATGTTGTTGAACTGACAAAATGACTGCCCGGCTGGCTTGTTTTTTATGTACTTATTTATGATGTTTTAAAGCTTAGCAAATTGACGCAGTCAGTTATAGGACAAAATTCCAGAACCCCCAGACTTTGGTGCCGTAGTGAAAAATGCTTGGGACTTGGGAGATACGCTTTTTTCCTTGGCCCATTATGGCTGATCTCTTTTGACCAAAATCGATTTACCACGTGAGAAAAGAGGCGGGGTTGCACCATAAGAACATTGCATTTTGAAAGAAAGAAATATGCGTTTGTTGACATATGTCATTAATAAAAAACCTTAAACTATTTAAAAAGAAAAAAAACCGGTCAAGTGCGAGTCGGACTCGCGCACCGAGGGTTCCGTACAAACCTGTAGGTATATGAGTAAAAGTTATGGTATTATAATTAGACCGCCATAATATTAAAAAAATGGGCAAATTTAGATTTTCGCGAAAACGTGTATGTACCAAATTTTACCTCAACTTTTCAAGTTTTTTGAATTTTTTCTTTATTTGTGCTGTAAGACCTTGCTTCGTACCAAATTTAAAGATTCTGAGTTCACGCGAAGTACCCTGTAGGTTTTGATTCCCTTGCGAGTTTCGCAAATTTGCGGCATAAACGGTTATATCTTTTGATTGCATTGGCTTAGAAGTTTGATTTCTTTACAGCTCCAAGGGACATTAGACTTGAGTATTTGATATGAATTTCAGCTTGATACCTCCACGCGTTCCTGAGAAAAAGGGTCTTGACAGACAGACGGACGGACGGACAACAAAGTGATCCTTTACGGGTTCCGTTTTTTTCCTTTTGAGGTACGGAACCCTAAAAAAACAGAAAACCATGATATTAATGCCAAGTACATAGTGAAGTGTGGTCAGTAAAAAAAAAATGTGGCATTCATATGTGTGAATGTGTGTTTTCTTGTGATTAATTGAAAACAAATTAAATACTAATAGCTGCGTATTCGCTCCATTAAATACGAAATCTTTAAGTAGAAACATAGATAAAGCACCTACCTACCTATTTGGCAAAAACGTTTAACTGCGTTGTACGAAACAGATTTACATGCTGATTTCATTTTTAATTAGTGTTAAGACCTGATGAATAATTCGTTAAAAAAATTCAAATCGTATCAACTTCGTCACTGTTATTAGTAATAAGTTTATGTCTGGATTATTAATTTATGTCAAGGAGCGCTAAAGTACATGATTTCTGTCATATTTAAATTTATTTGAAATTGTTGATATATATTAGAGGGTCATTAATATTAATTTTAGATTTATATGTGTCTCAATTTAACCCGCGATAGTCGCTACTCTGTCATTGGCAAAGACGCTCATAGGTTGGTCTGTGGACTTAGGTAAGTCATTCATATTAAATGTAAATAGTCCCAAAACACTTCCCTATTGGACAATAAATCAAAACTTCAAGTTTTTCCTAACACACTAACAGGGCCTAGAGACAAAATACATTTCTGTTAACGTTCACGCCATACGCTACGCCAAAATGTATGGGAATGACATTACCTGCGGAAAGAACACGACGTAACCTTTCCGCAGGTAATGTAATTGCCATACATTTTGGCGTAGCGTTTGGCGTGAACGCTAACAGAAATGTGTTTTGTCTAGGCCTGCTGTATTATTTCATTTTGACAGTCCGCAGACAATTGTTTCGAACATGATGATGAAATGAAGCAATGGATTTTGAAGGAGAGCCTTCAAAACAAATTCAGATTGTGATAGATAGTGTGTTACTTAATTAGGGTGTCGACTACTGTACAGACGCCAGCACATCAAGCTACCCTAATCTGTCAACTTTCTTTGATCGTTTTTGAACTTTATTCCAAAAGAATAAAGTTCATATTCAATTGGGAAAATTTGACAGATTGGGGTAGCTTGGGGTAACGTAAAGGTCACACAAGGGTCGTAAACACAACTAGACCTTTAAGACCCGTGTGTCAAACTAAACAATCGTCACAAGTAGACAGGCCGTCAGTGCCAACAACCAGCCTTCACTTTACTTAGGTTTTTGGTCCTCTCCCGATAAAAAGCAGATCATTGGCTGATAGTACTACATACAGGACAAGTTTTTAACCAGTGTGCAAACTGTAACCATTAATTCAGCATATCATTCTAGACCCCCTAGTGTAGAAATTTTTCGTTGGTTATAAAACAAAAATCTGCTGTTCGCGGTCAAAATGTATGGAATAGCTGATTTTTTTTTACCGTTGAAAAATGTCTACACAGTTTGCGCACTGCTTAAAAACTTATCCTGTATCTATAAACAAGTGGAATCACCCTCTTCAGACTCAACATAACTATGTATTTATTGGAAAAAAATACTACACTTTAAATGCTAGCCAGTATGAGTCTGGATTTGGGCCCGGTTGATGACAATAGGCTCGCCTCCCCTCATGGGACTAAAACCTGGCAAAATGTGAGTGCACTGAAGGTAGACTTCAGCCTAAACCTTGGTGCGGGATGTTCTAAAGAGATACCGTGGCCCGCCCTCACACACAGGCGGGAAGAACACGGGTGGGTTTTAGCCAGTAAAAGTCTGACACTCCGCTTTCTCGGTGACGCTCCACCCAGAGCGGGAGAAGTTTTTTGATGATTTTCCATCAAAAAAAAACCTATCCCTTCGGGGATTACAGGCTTTGTTTCCTCGTATAATACACCTACATTTCAGTTGTTTTTAAGTCTCATCTAATTGGAGACAAGTCTAATGCCATCAATCGGGCAGACATCGAAACTCCGAGCTACTGAGAAATTCATGATTGCAAAACCCAATAACACTTTGGCTGACCAGAGAATCGTAGCCAGGACCTCATGTTCAGCGGTGGCGCTTGCAACCACTAAGACCAACGAGGCAGTCATGTGCGTGATGTTACGAGTGTGTTTAAATACTATTTCATGAGACAAGTTTAAAAATAATTAGTAAAACAATTTAGTTTAAACGGTTTTAATGAAAATAACGATGTAGAAAATGTATTAAAAGCTACAAAATAATTCGGTAGGTCTCAGCTATTCTCATCACACCACTTTCCCCATCAATCTAGCTAGGGCATTGATCAGACAAAAAATGTAATCGTGGGGCGCGTGAAATTTCTATCAACAGTCAACCGCTCAAATATGCTATTTACATATTTACTCAGGTTACGCGACTACGTTATCAAAACTTAAGGTGTGTACCAAATATCAGAAGGCCAATTCTCGTAACACAATCTAGTCGCAGTGTCATCTCGGCGACGAGCAAATGTCAAAAACTTGTCAAAAATGTATGGAAACTCGAGGTATTTTTGACAGATTGCGACTGAGATCAGACTGTGAACGTTCTTAAAATTACCAGAATTGCCCCTTAGATCAATCTGCCAACGGGAAGGGGGTAAAATTTCAAGTACTAAATTTGACCCAAAAAAAAACTGTTTAATTAAACTGCGCAGGAGACGTTGACTTGTCTATATACGTATGCCTAAAAAGTAGTTCACATTAGTGCACCTTCAGGGATCATTAACCCTTCACTGAATTTATTGTTTAAACATGAATATTTAAATTGTGACATTTCCATAGACCCTGTTTAAATTATTTGTAATTAAAAGGCGCTGCGTCATACACGATGCGCGGGCGCTGCTGCTGTAAAGAGGTTCATGAAAATAGTTTAGTAGTACGTGTACAATGAAGGGTCAAAAATCATAGTATATCATTTAATTCTGTATGTTTGTTCTGTAGTTAAGCATGTTAAGGTTACACTAGTCGCGGGCTCGAACTCACTGGTGGGCCTGGCTAAAAAGTACCGCTGTCTCACCAGGCTTCGTGTCCGACAGAGGTAGTATCAGTGATGAGCAGTTAGACGATAGTCTACGTGCACAACATTATTGAGTGAGCTGCAGGATCAGTTATAGTAAAACAGGCGCGTAAAAAATTAAGAAAAGGCCTCCGGAAGATCGGGTTTTCTGCAAAAAACACTGCATAAATCCATGACCAATTAAGTTCATTAAACTTTTCGGTAATTGAGCTTTGTTGGTACCGACTTAGTATTGGAGATTTTACACTTCTTTTAGTCCAAAGTTACGTTAAATTAGCAAGAAAAATGAATCCTTGTTGGCTCATAACTTTTTAATGGCTTTTTATTTTAGTATTCTGTTTCCGTACCGACAATATTAATAATGAGACAAAACCATACCAGGTTTAAGTTTCGATGTACATGATCAACAGTGGAGTAAAACCCTCCCGAAGTTTGTATGGAAAAGATGTGGACTTGTTTTACCCTAAGACGGTGGTCCCAGCTGTCATTTGTGGATCTTTCGTTGTGGGTCGTCAGAAGCCCGAAAGTCTGACAACCAGTCTTACCAAGGGGTATTGTATTACCCAGTAACTGGGTTGTAGAGGTCAGATAGACAGTCACTTCATGTAAAATACTGGTATTCAGCTGCATCCGGTTAGACTGTAAGCCGACCCCAACAGAGTTGGGAAAAGGCTAGACAGATGATGAAGATGTTTGTCGTGTAATATGCTTACTCCTAGAATTCTTGGGAAGCCATAGTGGAGTTATTTTGTTAATTAAGCATCATATCGTTCATTTTTGTTATCTTGGTAAACTGATAGTATTTTTTTTTTGGAGATTGGGATATCATCAAATGAATTCTCCCGCTCTGGGTAGAGAGCAGGAGGGCGTGTCAGACTTTTACTGACTAAAACCTACCCGTGTTTCCTCAGTTGCCTGTGTGCCAGGGGCGACTTTCGAACAACCCGCACTCCTGGCAGGCATTGGCCAGTTGTTCTGACATCTCTGTGTGGTACACAACGCGCCGTTCCGCCTACCACTTTTCGGGCGAAGGGGATAGTGAGAGCGTCCAACGCTATACCGACACTCCTTTTCCCCAGCGGCCCCACCGCGTCCGCCATCAAACGGTAGCGGCCCCGTCCAGGCCACGGAAGGGAAGAGCGCTGCTCAGAAGCACCGGCACTCCTCCTCTGCCGCAGCCCGTAACCCTCAGCCGCGATGCCGCCCATTCGACATCGCGGCCCACCTCAGTTGCGGTGCACCTCACCGCAACCTACTTTTTGGCCGCTACGTCATAGGCTTGAAGGCAAAAGCCCTGACGAGCGACCCCACCTTTGGATTCCTCTTCGCTTCACTTTGACTGGGAGACCACGGAGGGAGGTCGACATGCAAATTGAAACCATGCATTCAGCACATGATGAAACCTCTTGGCGTAGAAATGTTTTGCCGGTAATCAATACAAAAATCAGCTGTTATATAGAAAAGTGCAATACCTACATGCTCAAAATATAAGAAACAGCTAATTTTTTGATAACCAATGAAAAGTTACAACGCATGGGTGTTACAAACATCAAGCTACTCCAATTTGTCAAATTTCTTTGATAGATTTTTTTTTGACAGTTTGGGGTAGCTTCATGTGCTAGCGTCTGTACCTAGTTCATTGGGATTTCTTTTCAATCACCGTGAATGTTAGGTACATGACGTGCGTATGTCTTAAAATAAATAAAGCATAAATGCACTTTGTGCATTTAAATGTTTTTTCCACGCATACGACATGCATGCATACATTTTGTTTTTACCTTTGCCCTACTGTAGGACAAGACACACACACATGACGAAAATTATAAATAAAATAGCTCCGAATGCTGTCATTACGAAGTTATATTAATTTGTATTTTGTTTGACGCCTAATTGAAGTGTTCTGCAAAAACTAATTTAAGTAGTACCTAAGTATGTATTTTTAAGAGACCAACATAACTGTTCTTTTTTTCAGCCACATAGACAGAATGGGCACCCTAATACGGAATATAACAACTTATTACCGCTACATAAATGAGGACTTAGCCGGTAAGCGTCTATTTCATTATTTATTTTTAAAACATATTACTTGGCGGGGAATTTAAAAAAGTCTTATATTTTTGTAATGGAAATGCTGATCACAAAAGAATACTCTCAAATAAAATTAAAGAAAAGGAAAAAAAATATATAATTAAATAGCATACATACACACACAAACTCACGCCGTTCTTTCTTTTTTACTCAGATTTGATGCAATTTGTTAATATATGAATGCATGTTGACTTTTTACAAAGTCATCAATAAGTCAATGACCTTGTAAAGTTCAGTGATTCCTACTTAATTATATTTATTAAAAAAATCGTATTCATATGAATACTTATGTAAAATAAAACATAAAAACGTGAAAGTAAAACATTTCTGCGTCAGGTCAAACAGGGTCTTGTATTGTGAATATTGAATACTCTTTTAAATACTAAAATAGTCCATACATTGTCAATCCCGTATGAAAATGAAAAAATCGACACGTTTGACCATCGTTTGACTGACTTTATGAGCCTAAAGACATTCAAACGTGTCGATTTTTTTATTTGCCATTGCCATAGGTACTAGTAACCAACTAGTGGTCGCCCAAAAATATATCAGCTGTGTCATACAAAACTGCAATACCTACGCGGTCATAATGTATGGAACAGCTGTTTTTTTTTTGTATAACTGACGAAAAATTTCTGTCTAGAATGATATGCTGAATTCATGATTACAGTTTGCGCACTGGTTAAAAATATACCCTGTATGAAAATTTTTCGCTTTCTGCACTCCTCCTCAATATAAACAGTAACTATTCTAAATTTCACACTACACCGTCCGCGTAAATTTCATAAAAGAGCACGTATTAATCTAAGGGCTGATTTTTCAATAGTCAGATAAATGTTATGTGAAGAATAAATCGAACAGTTTGGTGTATTTTCTATACAAAGGTATAAAACTGACATATTTATTCCTCAGTTAAAAGTTATCTGAGGGGAAATTCTCTTAATTTTAAGAACGTTCACAGTCTCATCTCAGTCTCAATCTGTCAAAAATACCTCGAGTTTCCATGTATTTTTGACAAGTTTTTGACACTTGATTGTCGCCGAGATGACACTGCGACTAGATTTTGAACGTTTTCAATTACGAGAATTGGTCTTCTGACGATTGAAAAATCAGACCTAATGAAGATAATAATTGTACTAATTGCTACCACAGCGACTGTCAGCCACACAATACAGAAACATCTATTACTATAGGTACTCTATGACTGAGACTCAATACCATTATGACAGATGCTATTCCCACACATTGCACATACTGTCCCTAATGGTGCCTTGTGCTGTCTGCATGATCACGAACCCGCTGTAATAATTATATTGTTTAATTGTCTTCCATTTCCAGATCCTCGGACGAACAGTTTCCTGCTGGTGTCAAACCCGGTGCCCATAGTACTGATTTTGTACATGTACCACAGATTCGTCCGGTCTTGGGGCCCCGCGTTCATGGCTAGGCGTGAGCCCTACAATCTTAAGAACGTCATAATTATGTACAATGTAGTACAGATCGGATTGTCAACGTTCCTCGCAGCACAAGTAAGTGACAAAGTTGTCTTACTTTAGACAAAAACCTTAAGGTAGCTCGCTAAATTCAAAGCTTACGATTTTTGTAATATGCAGGCCTGTATTAGGCATTATTAATCAGAATATTATTGTTGAACAAAACAAATAGGCATTTATAGAAATACATAAAAACATTGAAATCATCAATACCACTCTCTGAATTGAATTGAATTACGCAGGCTGCCTTGAGCGCATCCCTCTTAATAAAAAGTGTATACAGGATAAAAAATTAAACAGTGCGCAAACTTTCCACACACACCACACCACACCACTCCACACCACCACCACTCATGTTCACGTTGCTTTTAATAAAGCCCATGCAGGCCCGAGAGAGTAGGGATCTTCTATCAGACAGTTAGTGTCCAGGGTTGGACATTCTCAAAAAATATCATAGCGAGCGTCATCAAAGCGGTGATTCTGTCTTACAGACCTCTACATTTATTAACTACTAGCAGCGCTCTTTGGTTTCACCCGCGTAATTCCCGTTCCCTTGGAATACGGGAATAAAATACAGGGTAAGTTTTTATCCAGTGCGCAAATTGTAACCATGAATTCAGCATATCATTCTCGAACCCCTAGCGCAGAAATTTTTCGCCGGTTGTACAAAAAAAAATCAGCTGTTTCATAGAAAAATGCAATACCTACGCGGTCAAAATGTATGGAACAGCTGATTTTTTTTTGTGTATCTGGCGAAAAATTTCTGCGCTAAGGGGTCTAGAATGATATGCTGAATTCATGGTTACAATTTGCGCACTGGATAAAAACTTTTCCTGTATAGCCTATGTCACCCGGGGATAGTGTAGCTTCCCAACAGTAAAATAATTTTTCATACCGGTTCAGTAGTTTCGTAGCCTAATCAATGCTGAAAAACAAACAATCAAATCTTTCCTCTTTATTATTAGTATAGAAGATAATTATACTAGCTTCCGCCCGCGGCTTCGCCCGCGGGGATGTCAGAAATTATTCAACGGGAACCTACCGGGATAAAAAGTATCCTATATGTTAATCTAGGTTATAATCTATCTGTGTGCTAAATTTCATCCAAATCTGTCCAGCCGTTTTTGCGTGATTGAGTAACAAACATCTAAATATCCAAACATACAAACTTTCACATTTATAATATTACTAGCTTCCACCCGCAGCTTCGCTCGCGTGGAAGTCGGAAATTATTCACAGTCGCCAGCAGGTCAAGCTATCCCAAACTGTCAATTTTTTCCAATTGAACATAAACCTTATTCCCTTGTGATAAAGTTGAAAAACTATCAAAGAAATTTGACAGTTTGGGGTAGCTTGATGTGTTGGCGTCTGTACCTATCAAGTTTCATCGTAATCGGTCAATTAGTTTTTGCGTGAAGAAGTAACAACATAATATGTACATACTTGCTAACAAAAACTTTCACAATTAGAGTAGGATTTGATTAATGAAGACACAGTAATAAAATCTTTCACAGTGAATATTCCATTTACGTAAACATATTGAATGGAGGAAATAAAAAGGAAAATATAAAGATCAGATTAAGTTACCCTTGCCACGGTTGGTCCATGGATGGGGACCATCCTGACCATCTTTACATACCAAGACCCCTCCGTGCCTCGGAAAACATGTTAACCCGTTGGTGCTGGCCTCTGTACTACCGGGATAAAAGTATCCTCTAAGTGACCAAATAATGTTCGAAAATATGGAAAATAAGTCATTTAGCAAATGAAACAAATTCACAAGATGCTTCTGCCAGTAGCAAAAAGTTATTTTGTATCGATAAGTAATCGGCGAAAAAAAATAGTTATTTTAAAAATAGTTATAGTTCGGTAAAAAAAATCTTATAAAACATGATACTTCGATGATCTAATTAATATTTTAATCATTTTATGACCAATAGAAAGCTAAATTGTCAGGAAGTAATATAGGCTAAATTTTTTTTTAAATAAAATATAGATCGTTAAGAAAATTGCAGTAATGTAACCTAAAGTGGCAAAATGTTTGGGCACGCCACGATTGCGGCGGTAAGTCCCCTCTTTGAGGACTGGCTTGAGAGGCGGCATGGCGTACTCACCTTCCGCCTGACGCAGGTCCTCATCGGACACGGTTGTTTCGGGAGGTTCCTGTTTCGGATTGGGCGGGAGGAAACGCCCGGGTGTTTCCACTGCGAAGATCGCCCTGAGGAGACGGTGGAGCACACGGTAGCGGTCTGCCCGGCTTGGGCGGAGCACCGCCGTGTCCTCGTGGAGGCGATCGGCGGCGGCGATCTCTCGCGTCCGGCCCTGGTCCAGGCCATGGTACGGAGCGAGAGTGCATGGGTAGCCGTCACCTCTTTCAGTGAAGCAGTGATGCTCGCGAAGAGGGAGGTGGCGCACGTGAGGGAGAGGCAGCATATGCGCCCTCGCGACCCTAGCCACCGCAGGATACGGAGACGCCCTGGGCGTCGGGAATTCCAGGCCGATTTCCGGCCACCGTAGGCATTATGGGCTTGCGGACGGCGAGTAATGGGTAGCTCGCTGTCCGGTAAGGACCACGCCCAAGTCGATGGCGCGTTGTGTTCCACGCGCGCCTCAAAGAGATGTCAGCACAATTTGATGGGGCCCGCAAGGGCCGATGCCTGCCAGGGGTGCGGGTTTGTTCGAACGAGATATCACTGCCCCTGGCATATGGGCTACTGAGGGAACACGGGTGGCTTTTAGTCAGTAAAAGTCTGTCACGCCCTCCTGCTCCACCCAGAGTGGGAGAAGTTATTTGATGATATCCCAACCCAAAAAAAAAAGTTGCAAAATGTTCTCTATAAAATTCATTATTTGGCGTGCGCTGAGAAAACTATTGATGATACATAAAAAACTAATTCTACATGATTAATGTACTCATTACTATCTACAAAAAAGTCCGCGAGGACGTACATGGTGTTTGGCAGAACGTTGAACATACGAAAATGGTGGATAGGTGGGATCATCTGCTACTTACTCAGCCCTAATTTATTTGGCCCTGGCCCCCTGGATATCAAACAAAAAAAAATGCTTTTTTCTAGTTTCACCACTTTCTTAACGTTAAAGTGTAATTTTGATTAAAAATGGGTAAAGCAGGCAATTTTTTTTTATATTTACATTTGTCAGATTCTTGTAAAATTATTGCTTTATTCAGATGATAGCTAGAAAAAAAGTTGAGTCCTCAAATTTAAGAAAGATGTAAAAAATACTTAAATCTTAATTTTAACTTGTATTAAAAAAAAATATCCAGGAGGCCAGGGCCAAATAAATTAGGGCTGAGTAAGTAGCAGATGACCCCATGCACCTATCCACCATTTTCGTATGTTTAAAGTTCTGCCAAACAGCCTGTATATCTAAATAATATATCATAGGTAAGCCACAATTGGTGCCGATTCTGTTGTACACCGAACTGAACTAACTAAACTACCACTAAAATTCTTTACTTTTGGCTATGAGAATCTTAAAACTATTCTGCAAAAAAATATATCTTTTAAAAACAATTTTGACACAACTAAAATTGATTTTGACAATCACGACTCGCACGTGATACGTTTTGGCTTCGCAACGTGGTACTTGTTTGCGCTAAGCCGTGATTTTTTTTTCAGCCGGAGGCGTGCATTTGGTGCAGCCTCGGCGTGTTTTATATGGAATTTTCACTTTTTGCATAGAAAATATGAAAAATTATTACCCACATGTTGAGTTTTAGTAGTCTTTGGGTTCATAGAGGGGGTCGAAATTTTAATTATTTTTGCGATAAGACACTCCATTTTCCAGATATAAGCAAAAGAAAAGAAAAAAAGATACAGTACTATTTTTACACCAGAAGTCGAGGTGTTGGTGTGTATTTTTAGTTCTAGACAACTAATTTTATTCCGAGCAGTGGTGGCCAAGTGGTAACGGTCGTGAGTTCGAACCCAGACAGGCGCTTTACTTTGTGTAAATTATTTCATCACCACTGCTCTCAAAACGGTGAAGGAAAACATCGTGAGGAAACCGGCATGTCCTAGAACCAAAAAATTCGACCCGCACTGGGCCCGCGTGGTGGATTACGGCCCAATCCCTCTCACCGAGAGGAGGCCTGTGTCCCAGCAGTGGGAACATTATAGGCTGATGATGATGATGATGAATTTTATTCCACACCTTTTTAATCGCGATTAAAATAGTCAGATTTAGTTAGAGTTTGTGTTCTAAAATTTAATTAGATCGCCGGAAGAATCAAAAGTTGGTTACATTTTATCGTAGTACTAATTCTAATTCAAATAAAATGTTTTATCATTATCATCAATGGTATTTGTAGCAGTAAAATACTTTTTAATTGATTCGAATCGGACATTTGATTTCGATGTTATCGCGAGTATAACAATGCAATACGCGAAAACTTTTAGAACTGAACTAAAAAAATAACTAAAAGACTTTACCTTCCCCTTATTCAATCACAAAATGCTGTAGATAATATACAATTAAAACTATTTAACAAAAAAAAAATAACCGCCGAAAAAAACTGAAAAGCAAAAAATAATAAAACCTTTTTGTTTAACCTCAATAACTAGGTTCGGAAGGCGGTGACATAAAGTTAAAATACATATTCAAAGTCACCGACTTGCGTGGTAATACATTTAAAAAAAATATGCGTCGAATTGAGTAACCTCCTCCGATTTTTCGTCGGTTAAAAATCATAATATCTTAACCTGACATTCAAAAAATGCTGACCAAAAAATTGCTTCATCATCAGCTGCCTGGCCTTTTCCCAACTATGTTGGGGTCGGGTTCCAGTGTAACCGGATGCAGCTCAATACAAGTATTTTACATAGAGTGTCTGCCCATCTGCCCTCTACTGGGTAAGACAATAGCCCTTGGTAAGACTGGTTGTCAGACTTTTGGGCTTCAGACGACCCGTAACGACTGTCAAAGATACACGAATGACAGCCGGCACCAACTGGTTAACGTGTTTTCCGAGGCACGGAGGGATCTTGGTATATAAAGATGGTCGGGATGGTCCCCATCCATGGACCAACCGTGGCAAGGGTAACTTAATCTGATCTTTATATTTTCCTTTTTATTTCCTCCATTCAATATGTTTACGTAAATGAAATATTCACTGTGAAAGATTTTATTACAGTGTCTTCATTAATCAAATCCTACTCTAATTGTGAAAGTTTTTGTTAGCAAGTATGTACATATTATGTTGTTACTTCTTCACGCAAAAACTAATTGACCGATTACGATGAAACTTGATAGGTACAGACGCCAGCACATCAAGCTACCCCAAACTGTCAAATTTTCCCAATTGAACATGAACCTTATTCTTATGTCACAAAGTTGATCTATCAAAGAACTTTGACAAATTGGCGTAGCTTGACGTGCTGGCGTCTGTACATATCTTACTTACTTTTATCCCGATATTCCCACGGAATCGAAACCTACGCGAGTGAAACCGCGGGACGCAGCTAGTCAATAAATAATCCAGCTACCTTCATTTTGTCATTCAATTTACGAATAATGTCATTTACGAGAGTATCTATCGCATCTGAAGTGCCTACCCCCTTTTGGTATACAAATTTTCTAAAATGTATTATTCTATTTAGATAGTGGACCATTAACCCCAGAAATAGTACTTTAGTATCACAAACATCTTATTGAAAAACAGAGGACTGGGCGAAAGCCGGCTGTCGTTGCTATATTATGTTGATTTCTGGTAACAGTAATGCACTAATTTACAAAAAGAAAGTGGATATAACACCATGAAGAGATGCTTAATCAATTTTTTTTTTTTCTAATACGCATTTCATCATACAATATTTCCATTATATTAGGTCTTTACCTATGAAATTGCCGTTCTGCAGTACTGGCCATTTCAAATCAAAATAATTTTTGTTTGGCTAAGAATTCTAATTTCAAATTAATTTTATTTTAAAAACATGGATTTTTTTTTCTAAAAGTAGTCATTTCTTTATTGATTAGTGTTACATTTTCATCGCATTTCAATCTTTTTCGTCATCATGGATACGTTAAAAATTCGAGTAATTATGGAATATGAGTACCGTCGTGGCAGCAACGCGGCACAAGCGGCACGCAACATCAACGACGTTTACGGAGCTAACACTACAAACCAACGCACCACCTGTTATTGGTTTGCTCGCTTCCGTTCTGGAAATTTCGACCTGAAAAATGAACCTCGCAGTCGTCCGAAGACTTTAGTCGACAATGACGAATTAAAGGCGATTGTGGAAGCTGATGATATACAATCTACGGCTGAATTAGCAGCAGCTTTCGACGTTAGCGTCAAAACAATATTGGTCCATTTGCGTCAAATTGGCAAGGTAAAAAAGCTTGACAAATGGGTGCCCCACGAACTCAATGATCGCCAGCGCGAAGTACGCGTCGAGACGTGCCTTGCACTGCTCAACAGACACACAAATGAAGGAATTTTGAACCGCATTGTTACCTGCGATGAAAAATGGATTCTGTTTGATAACCGTAAGCGCTCAGCAAGTTGGTTGGATCCTGGTTCAGCACCTAAACAATGCCCTAAACGAAAACTTACCCCTAGAAAAGTGATGGTCACTGTTTGGTGGTCTAGCGCCGGTGTGATTCATCACAGCTTCTTACCAAACGGGGTGAGCATTACTGCAGATGTGTACTGTGAAGAACTGAACACAATGATGGAGAAGCTGGCGCATCTCCAACCAGCATTGGTCAATCGCTCGTCTCCGCTGCTCCTGCACGACAACGCGCGACCTCATACTGCACAGCAGACGGTCTCCAAGTTGCAAGAACTGGGGTTGGAAGCTCTCCGTCATCCGCCCTACTCACCAGACCTTGCGCCTACAGACTACTACTTTTTCCAGAATTTGGATAACTTCTTGGCGGGAAAAAAATTTAATACCCGAGAGGCAGTACAAAATGCCTTTGAAGAATTTGTTGCCTCCCGTCCAGCTGATTTCTTTAAGAAGGGCATCAATAAACTGCCACTGCGATGGCAAAGATGCATTGATTGCATGGGTGATTACTTCGATTAATACAAATAAAAAATTCATGAAAAAAATTCGTTTAAATTTTTTCATACAAAACGGCAATTTCATAGGTAAAGACCTATTATTCAAACTCAAACTTCATACTGCGCGGTGCCGTCATTATGAATCGCATATTTCAATTCGCGTTTTATCTCGTTTTTTCCAATGAATGACATTTTTAGATTCTATTTTTGTTTATGGTTCAACAATATTATCTGACGTAGATCGATCGTTCAATTCAATAATAAAAAATTAAAATCAGCTTGTGGGTGGCTGGTATACATGTGTACCAGCTGTACCTGACGGTGCTCTTTTATTTGGTACACATGTAAACCAGTCCGGGCTCCACCAGTACTTCTTTATTTTTAACCGACTTCAAAAAAGGAGGAGGTTATAATGTTCCAGTGTATGTTTTTTTTAATGTTTCACCGATTTCTCCCTCATTGGTGGACCGATTCTCAAATTTTTTTCTTTATATGAAAGAGTATACTCCTGAAGTCGTTCCATTGGCACCAAGTTAGGAGCTGATGATGGAATCGCAGGGAAATCGAGGGCAACCCCCAAATGTTATAGATATTAACAATGTTTTTCATCTATTTCCTAAAGCTATTTAGACATTTGCGTATGGTCATCATCATCTCATGACACTGAGCTGATGAAGGAAGGTACAACTCTTTAACGGTTAAAAGTTAGGTGGAGGTTCGGGCATAACTTGCAAAATTCTTTTTTGTTCGAAAGCGGAAACAGATTTATTACAAAATGGTCCTATTAAAATTTCTTAACATCTGATTATGCGTTTCGGAGACAGACAACGGAACTCTTCAAAAAATGACCTCATAAGTAAAAGTATGCATTGTTTTGACCTAAAGGATGATGAAATTTCGAATTGGTGTGGGGTACTATAACTAAAAAGAGAAAAATAAAAAAGTTTTCCAAAAAAAAAAAAAAAATATAAGATACAAGTCAGTTGTTTTTTTTATTTTTTTGCAAAACGTTTTTATTTTCCCTAGTTAGTTATTAATTTTATAGTAATAACAGTACCTAAGCACTAGCTTATGGCACAATAAACACATTTATGGGACATTGCGGTGCTTACCTAAACCTAAGGAATAACACACACAACCTTAGATTTAAGTAAAGTATTATTTGAAAACTGTAACGGTGTGAGCAGTTGTTGGTTAGCTATTAAAGGGAGAAAAAAAAAGAACTACCAAAAACTCCCGTCGAAGATTTCCACGGGAGAGTTGTTCATGTAAAAGACATCAACGAGATTAGCAAGGTCTTAGATTATAAAACAAAGGCAGATAGACCGCGCGGAACACCAAGAGTGAAGCCAAAAAACCAAATACTAAAGCGTCGCATTTTATGTAACATACAATTCGACGCTTTAGTTTTATTTAATGTAGCCAGGAGTGGACTGGTAAAAATTTTCCCTACATATTTTTAACCGACGAAAAAACGGAGGATGTTACTCAATTCGACGCGAATATTTTTTTTTTTATGTATGACCAAGGGTATACCCCGAAGTTGGTCCCATATAAATTTCGAAGAAAAATTCCAACCCTAAGGGTAAGAAAACAGGGGATGACTGATTGTTAACTCACAGATTTTAATACTGAGTTGTGTATTACAAAAATTAATCAAAAATTAAGCATGTAGTAATTAGTAGATTATAGCCACAAAAATTATAAAATAAAAACTTTTTAACCAAAAAATTAAACCGAAAGTAAACCGAATAGTAAAAATAATAAACTTGCTTTGTCCAACCCCAATAACTAAGTTCGGAAGTCGGTGACTTTGGATATGTATTTAATTATATGTCAGAGCCTTCCGAACTTAGTTATTGGGGTTGGACAAAGCAAGTTTATTATTTTTACTATTCGGTTTTTCGGCGGTTTAATAAATGGTTTATTTTGGTTTTATTGCATGGTTTATTGTCTTTCTAGATTATATTTAAAACTCAACATTGGGCGCAGACCGTGAGTCGTCCGTCACGATAAGAAATATAAATAATAATAAATCACAGGAAGTTATTACGATATAATAACATGACGAAAATATTATAAAAATAAACATAAACCTAAAATCCTTTAGTAATTAATTAAATAGTTACGTGCAATAAAACTCAGAAATACGAATATTCATTAGAGTTTTCTTACAAGCTTCTATGTTTAAAGTTTATGTTGCAAAATTGTCAATTCATTATAATACACGAATAATATTTTATTTCAATTGGCTTTCCCATGTTTTCTATAAAAGACGACAATAATATTAGGAAGAGGATATTTTGTTTTATTTGTTCATTTATTCAGTCGGAGACATACCTAATACCTATTTTATTTTTATTTATGTGCATTTTTATGACAAACTGTTCATTAAAACTTACGTCGAAGGTTTCTTCTGTAATTCCTTACATGAATGGTTCAGAAGTCAATATTTATGTTAGATAAAACGATTAATGGTAAGCCTGCAAAACCATTTATTATAATTTCACTTGCGCCAATGCTTGCACCCAAGGCCGTGAAGTAATGTTCCGTTGTTACTTTAATTTCTGCTCGACTGGAGTGGTACTCACTTAAAACCGTAACCACAAATGTTAGTGTAAATGTTTACTATGTAAACACCCTGACACAAACTTATTGCAGAAGTGTGAATATCTTACATAACTTTACGGTCAACATCAACGTTTTTGACCGAAAATAATCAATAAGAATAGAATACACAGTCACGTGAGCGAAGCCGCAGGCACACAGCTAGTAATCAATAATGAGGACCTTTAAAGCACATATACGTACAAGTACATGCTTCGTGAGAATTGACAGACATTTCGTTAATGACCGGAAAAAATACAATTAAATACAGAAGATCAACATACCGGTGAACTTGACGAGAGTTGTCTCTGAGTGTTGTGAAATATTATTTGTGTTTGCTTCTCTGCTCTCACATAATATTATAGAGTTACCATCTAAGCCTACCTTCTCTACATAAAAGTATTGCAATTAGGTATATAAGCAAACTTTATTTGCAGTGTCTGACCAGGGTGTACCTGTCAGGCTACTACAGCCTGTGGTGCCAGAAGATCATCTACGAGGACACGCCGCTGGAGCGCGTCGTCGTCAGCCGCGTCTGGATGTACTACATGATCAAAATCATCGACCTATTAGACACGGTTTGTATTCATTCTTTCTCAACAGTTAAATCATCCGTGGTAGTCCCAGAATCGTATGCTGAGGGCTACACGACGATGCTGACGGGGGGGGGGGGGGGGGTCAATTGGCTACGCCAACCCTTGGCTAAAGACCATAAAACGATGAGACTCTTTGAGACTGCAAGTGTATAATAAAAACATTGAAACTAATCGAGCACACTAAACTTAGTCTGACTTAGTCACATTTCAAACATCTATATTCAAGATATAGAAAGTAATAAACAGAAAGAACACTAGAATATAATAAAATAGAATACTCTTTATTGTGTATTTTTACACGTCGAGCGAAGTCTAAATGTCCTACCTATCGTTTAATTATGTAAATGTGTTTGAATTTGAACGCATAGGTACTGATTCTACTTTATCGTCTATGCCTTTTCAATTTTAGTATAATGACGGTTGGCCATTAACTGCGTATATTTACCCTTGTCGTCTGCGAGGTGGAACAGCTCAACAGCACTCGTAACTGCCCTCTACTCGCGAATCCCGAATTACCTACTTGTTCAATGACTTAAGATTAACATGCCATATTTTATGCCAACAGGTATTCTTCGTGTTACGAAAGAAGTTCAACCAAGTATCGTTTCTACATGTATACCATCACTTAGGAATGTGTCTACTTGGGTTCATAGGCACCAAATATGTACCAGGTATGTTCAATTAGAAACAGTTGATCGTCATTTCATGTGTTGTTGTCTGGCATGCGGTGCATCCAACCTAACACTAAGTCTGCTAGAATCATTCGAGGCCGCTTTTTTGCTCGAACGGAAAGCCTCGACACTGGCGGACTAAGGGGGGTGAGGCGGGGGCGGTCCGCCCCGGGCCCTCACCTATGGGGGTATGTCAAAGAATTAAAAAAAAAAACCCGGTATGTCAAAGAATTAAAAAAAAAAAACTTGCAGACGAATGTCGAGAAGCGAGCGGGGGCCACATGCTCGACTTAATCTATTAAGTCGAGCATGTGGGCCCCGAGGACTAAGTGCGGAAACCAAACCCAATAACATAGAACATGTGGGCCCCGCTCGGTTCATAATAATAAATACAAGTTTCTGGCAGTCTCTGAGGTGGCGTGATGGCGGCAACGCAGTACTAGACTAGAATACACATCACGTTGTCGTATTACATTGCATCCATCGATCACTAATAAAGAACTAGATACACAATCCCAAGCAAAAGTTCTCTTAAAACTGTCACCAAATTGTGTTTAGGTAATGCTAGTTGAAATAAATATACAGTAATGTAAATTCAACCTTAAACGCAATGCTTAAAGTTCATTTCACAAAGCTATGTACAAAAAGCAATAAATTTTTACGACCGATACTCACTGGTCAACGTAAATTTTAAAAATCAACCTTACACGCATGTCTTAAAGTTTGAATTAAAAAGTGCTAATAAACAGCAATAAAGTTTTACGATCCAGGCTCTCCGGTAGGACAAGGAATGAGTGGAGTCGAACTGTCCAATATTTTTTGTTTGTACTGTAATAATAAATGGCCTTTTTTAATTTCGTGGATAATGTATTTAAAAAAAAATATGTACATAAATTTTATTATATTTTAAGGTGTATATGTGTAATGATTATAGTTTACTTGAATGTAAATGTTTTTGTATAGGGCACCACATTTATTTATTAACTAGCTTCCACCCGCGTCTTCGCCCGCGGTTTCGCCCGCGGCTTCGCCCGCGTGGAAGTTGGAAATTATCCCGCGGGTACGCACCACCGGGATAAAAAGTATTCTATGTGTTAATCTAGGTTATATTCTATCTGTGTGCCAAATTTCATCCAAATCCGCTCAATCGTTTTTTCGTGATTGAGTAACAGACATCCAAACATCTTCACAAACTTTCACATTTATAATATTAGTAGGATAAATATTTCTCTTCTGACGTCAACAATATAAAGTGATGTGATCACTATCCTTCACACAAAACAACCTCAGCAAGTTTCAGGTTTATATTAATATGGCTCAGGTATGTGTATATTATTTACTTTTCCACAGAAAACTCTTCAAACAAACTATATCCCCCTTTTCACCCTCAAAGGGGTAATTTTTTTTAAGTCTTTTGTTTCTTTTACATTATTTGACTTATAGGTTATTTATACCAGTTTTTCAGTTAATCATGACACGCAGTAAAATCATCCCTTGTAAAATTAACTACCCTTTTTTACCCCTTCAGGGGTAAATTTTCCAAAAACCCTGATACACGTTATCCTTTATTTTTGGTTTTCGGTTTGACTGAGTTTCGAGTTAATCAGATAGCGCGTTAGAATTCTTCCATACAAACTTTGATACCCCCCAACCCCCCTTTAGGAACATAGTCAAAATTAAATCCATAAAATGTTACTATAATATTGACAGAAACAGCCAAGTACTCTCATTAAACAAAAAAAAAACAATAATTCTTTGATTAATAATAAAAATTTAAAAAACAATAGCGTCTCCAACAAATGGAACAGAATCAACGCACATAACTCGAATAATTTAAGTGGGCATGCTATAGCATGGTTAATACGTTTAGTATGAGTCTTTAGAATTGAGATGCTTTATAACACCTGCTATTTATAACGATTTATTTAAAAAAATGTTTTTACGATGATTTCTTGACAAAATAACAGCATTTATAATACAGTGATAACAATTGTGTAATGATAATATTAATACTTACAGAAAATATCAAACTCCATACTTTTTTAGCGTCCTAGATGTGTGATTTTAATATTTTTAAACGAGCACCGAGACATGTTTACCGTCGGAGCGTTCGAATGCTACTAAATGAAAAGCGCACCCAAATGTTCAAGTGGGCGCTCATTCGGTGAGGACATTTTTTGCCGCTGATTGTGTATCTAGTTCTTTATTAGTGATCGATGATTGCATCACATTACACTCGCCGCTGTGGGAGACCGATAAAATATCTTCGAAAATTTGCATCCGCGGACGATCTGAGTAAACCATTTGTTTCTGGTTATCAAAAAAATTAAATTTAAAATTTAAAAAACCCCCGACCCAAACAAAAACTCTAAAAAGTAAAAAATAATATTTATAGGCCTTTTAATTTGAACGTAATATTTTGATCAGGGCATTGTCAAGTCGGGGGACGGCTAGGCCTCTGTTTGGCGTTTTCATTGACCGTCCCCCGACTTGACAATGCCCTGATCAAAATATTACGTTAAAATTAAAAGGCCTATAAATATTATTTTTTACTTTTTAGAGTTTTTGTTTGGGTCGGGGGTTTTTTAAATTTTAAATTTAATTTTTATTTCTTGCTTTTTAAACTTAATGTCTCCCATAAATCACCATTTATCTATAATCTATTCATTGAGACCTTTTCAATGAGCCCAAACACAATACTTCTGCTGTTTGATGGTGAATAACTTGGGTTTCCTGGAAATTCCAGGTGTTGCTCTAGCATCAGTTGAAGGTTATTTTATTCGTCTAATATCATTGAAGTAATAGAATCCCAAATTTTGAGTTGATCAGAGGCTAAAATCCCTTTTTCAACCAGAAAAGAGCTGATAATCTTCAAACGGCTGAACCGATTTTGATGAAACATATCTAAGAACACTCCCGACTAATACACCTTTCAAACAAAAAAAACTAAATCAAAATCGGTTCATCCGTTCGGAAGCTACGTTGCCTCAGACAGACACACACACACACACACACATACACAAACAGACACGTCAAACTTATAACACCCCGTCGTTTTTGCGTCGGGGGTTAAAAATGGTGGAAATTAAACCTTCACTTCACGAGTCATCACATCAACATGTATCGAATTTGTAAAAATGAAAAACTTACAGTTGGTATGAAAAACGAAACGACTATTGATAAAGTAAATGAAGACACTATTAAAGCGGGTGGTCGCGTCCAGGGCTTGGCATAAACTGGCATTCCTGTGTGGTGCCACTTTGTGTTTTCTGTTTCTTTGTTTTTGTTTTTTGTATGTACTAACAATAGTTTTATAAGGTTTTTGTGTTACTAACAGTATATGGACTACGTCTGAAATAAATGTCTTATTATTATTATTATTATTTTGAGTTCTTTATTTCTCTTCTCTTTTAAGAGAGTTTACGACCTTGCACACGGGCCGGAACCAAGTGTGTAAGGGGAAATTAAATTGAAAAGGTGGATGATAATGTGGAAGAAGTCAGGAACTTTCGTGTTATGCGACAGGTGTTAAGAATGGTGGCTTTTTGGAGCATGTAAAGTGTGTGAGATGGCATGTGTAGAGTCTCAAGACTTTGTGTGAGAGCCTTCGGTACTACACCGGTAGATGAGAGTACTATAGGGACGATATGGACAGTTTGTGCTTTCCATTGGGTTTTGATTTCTATGGCGAGGTCTTGGTACTTACTAAGTTTTTCGGAAATTGTAGTTTGAATGTTGTGTGAGTTAGGTATAGCTATATCTATCAAGTAAACAGTTTTATTTATCTTGTCGTGAACGGTAATATCAGGTCTATTGTAGTGTATAGTTTTGTCTGTAATTATTGTTCGGTCCCAATAGATTTTCTGGTTCCTGTTTTCTAATATGGTTTCAGGTTTGTATTTATAATAGGGAATCATCTCACCTATAAGTTTGTATTTGTGCGCTAAGTGTTGGTGTATAATTGCGGCGACCTGGTCATGTCGGTGTTTATAATCGGTCTGGGCGAGTGATTTACAGGCCCCTGTTATGTGTTGAATAGTCTCAGAGGCACTGTTGCAATGTCTGCATGTGTCAGACGGCTGATTGGGGTCTTTTATAATGTATTTTCTGTAGTTACGAGTTACTATTGTTTGATCTTGTATTGCAAGCATGAAACCTTCAGTTTCAGGAAACAATTCACCTCGCTTTAGCCATTCGTTCGACTTAATTCTATCGACGTGTGGTTGGCACAAGTAGGCTCGGTGTCTTCCATGTAGCGCTTTTGCAGACCATGCTGCAATTTTTTGTTGTGTGGTTATGAGATTTTCATTAATTTGAGTGTTTTTGTTTTGTAAGTTGAGTGGTGTAAGTTTTATATCTATTTCCGTTACTTGTTTGTGTAACGACGATTGTTCTGATTTGTTACGGAAGTAAGATCTGAGTGCAAGTATCTGTTTGTTGTGCAAGTTGTGTATGTCTATTAGTCCTCTTCCTCCTTCTTGACGTGGTAGTGTAAGTCGCTGTATGCATGATTTAGGGTGATGTTTCCTGTGTTTGGTAAGGAGTGTATTGACAGTGCGCTGTAGTTTTCTGATATCGGTTTTTGACCATCCTATAATTCCGAAAGAGTATGTAAGAATGGGTATTGCGAATGTGTTGATAGCTTTTATTGTGTTTCTGGAGTTAAGGTTGGTTTTAAGGATAAGGTTCAGGCGATGTGTAAATTTTTTGAGCAGTTCTTGTTTTGTCATCTTTTGTTCTATCTGTCTCGATTGTTTGAAACCTAGGTATTTGTAAGTACTGTGTTCATCCATTGGCTCAATAGATTTACCTGATCCAAGTGTGTAACTGATGTTTTGTGATTTTCCTTTGACTATTGACAAAATTTTGCATTTGTCTACTCCGAATTGCATAATAATATCGTTAGAAAATTCTTGTGTGGTGTCTGCTAAATGAAAAAGTGATTTCTTATCTGCTGCGTACAACTTTATATCATCCATATACATTAGGTGTGTCAATTTGGTGAATTGTGTGTTATCGTTTGTCAATGTGAATCCTGTGTTAGTTTTATCTAGTAAGTGTGAGAGTGGATTGAGTGCCATGCAAAACCACAGAGGGCTTAGAGAGTCGCCTTGAAAAATGCCACGATTTATGTTGATTGGTTCAGTGGCCAGAATCGTGGAGGCTTGATTTATTTTAAGGACCGTTTGCCAATTTTTCATTGTAGATTCTAAGAAAAATTTGAGTGTGGGGTGGATGTTATAGATATCTAGGACGCGTACCAACCAGCTGTGCGGGACTGAATCATAGGCCTTTTGGTAATCGATGAACATGGTATGAATATCTTTTTTGCGTTTCACTGCGCTGTTCATAGCAATCGCGTCAATAGTGAGCTGTTCCTTACATCCCTGGCTTTTCTTACGACAACCTTTTTGTTGTTCTGCAAGAATTTTATGTTTGGTTAAGTGTCCGTATACCATTTCACTTACACAGGCTGTCAAGATTTTATAAAGAGTTTGTAAGCAAGTGATTGGTCGATATTATTAATTGCGCGCCAAAAAAATGGCGAAACATTCTACATCGACTTGGATATTACACTATTATTGGCTCTGCAGAATCTTGCTTTTAGAGGCTATAGAGAGCATCAGAAAACAGAGGTAATTTCTAATACAAAAGGTTGGAAAAACTTTGAAAAGATTGTGTGATACACGCTTGAGTGCTCATCTTGATTCCGTTAAAGCTGTCAGACAAAATGTAGAACAACTGGTCCTTACGTTGAAAGAAATGTGTGATCCCTTGAAAGAGAATTTGGATACTAGGTCTGCAGCAAGCGTACTGCAATATGTGACTTCACATTCTTATGCTACTTGGAGTTCTGGAATAAGATTTTGGAAGAAGTTAATGTCACCCAGAAATATTTACAAACACTTGAAATTACACTTGCAATAGGTTTGGCAAAAATAAAGGCTCTGTAATTGTTTCTTGTCGAGGAAAGAAATACGCTGGTCAATATGGCTATACAATTCGGCACGCACAATGTAGAGAAATGGAATAGATATTGAAAGACGTGATCGACTAACTGTAAAAAAAAATTCCCCCGGAAACATCACCTGATCTCAACTTTTCAAGAAGGCAGGTCTGTATTGGAGTGCTTAGATAGATTTATTCAAGAATTGGCTACGAGATCCACTGCTATGGAAAACATATCTAGCATCCTTCATATTGCAACCAACACTCCTGATAAATAAAAGGATCTATGGAAAATTAACTTGAACAGGCTGCAGAAAAGCTCAACCTAGTCTATTGTGACTTTGACAAGAAGTATGCAAAGAAGTCTACAGATTGCGAAGACATGTAAGCGCAACGGAGGAAGCTGCTTCATGCACTGCTATAAAAATGTTTGAATTTATTATTATATGGGACTTTACCGAATCCCTACCCAACATATGTCTAATACTTCAGTATTTCCTAACAATTAGTGTATCAGTGGCGTTATCCGAAAAAAGTTGTTCAAAACTTAAACTGATCAAAAACGATCGACTATGACTGAGGAACGACTTGCTAGTCTGGCTATTTTGTCCATCGAAAGAAAAGCAGTTTCGGTTTTGGATTTTGATGACGTAATTAATTTAAAAGCCAGAATACATAATTTGAAATTAGTTTGATTAATTTAATTGTATAGTGTCATTGCTTGTTTTTCGCTTGTAAAGCTGTTTGTACCATTGCAAAAATATTGATAAAAGTTCAGTAAATATTCAAATCTGGAGGGCCAGGGGGCCCAAAAATTCAAGATCGCCCCGGGCCTCAAAAAGTCTTAGTCAGCCAGTGCGCCTCGAACAACAAGAAGAATATTATTGCACAGTGGTCACTCGTGCTGCCCTACATAGTAAGACTCAGAGAAAACCGGCCCCTTTTCAGTCTTCCCAGAGTTCCAGAGCCGGGGTTCTGGAGCTTAGAAACTATACCATTCAACCTGTCGTCGCAAGTATGTCACAAACTGCTTTAAAATAATAACCTCTTGTATGTGTGAGTGGAGGTTACCCGGATGGGTAAACAACATTTTGGCAAATAGAAGTTTCCAATTTTATTTAACATTGTAAACGTGGTTAATACCTATTTTTGATCAACGAAGTCGGTATCCAATACGCACATTGACGTGGGTATGTACCTGCCAATGGTACTAATTAAGAACATTTTATTATTTCGGGGCATGACCCAGTGCATAACAAAAATTCAGCGAACAAAAGTAGGTACCGAATAAAATAAAATATTCACTTACACATTCCATTGTGGCAACATGATAAGCAAATCAGCATGTTTGTGATATGTAAGTAAATAATATTATAATAGGTGAGAATGCTAAATGGCACACTGCATCGTAAATCTGATATTTCAATGAAGAATAATGAAAAGACAGTGTATAGGATTTTAAAAGAGCAGAATCAAACAATGAACAGGGGCCTAAGTCTACTAATTTATAAACGTCACAATGGTCTCTCAATGGTAAGTTTTTGACAGATTTGCCATACAAAAACTGTCAAAAACACACCATTGAGAGACCATTGTAACGTTTATAAATTAGTAGATTTAGGCCCCAGGTACGATGACTATGATTGTAAAACTATTTGAGAATTTTGAGGTTTAAAACGAAATGTTATTCATAATAATGATGATTGTGTATCTACTTGCGCAAGAGTTGCAACAATGCTAGCATTGCGTGCACGAAATGGGTCGAGTGGCCCAACGCGCCCGCGACGAAGGAAACCACGCGAACGTCGAAGGACTTCTTACAAACATCCTTACAAAATATTGTTAGGACATATGTACAGACACCAGCACATCAAGCTACTCCAATCTATCAAATTTCTTTGATAGATTTTCATCTTTATTTCATAAGCAGTTTGACAGTTTCGGGTAGCTTGATGTGCTGGCGTCTCAGGCCTATGGATTTGATTGAAATTCGTAATCCGCTGTGAAAAAGATGTTTTTATAGCATCCGTTCAGGGTGTGAAATCTGAAACGGTAAAAGAGCGGCTCTCGCAAAAATGTTATAGTAATATTACCGGCAGCGTGGGCGGGATCGTATATCGTATATCCGGCGACCGTAGCCGGTCGGTATTAGTGAAGCCGACTCAAAAACTACCTAAGCAAAGTTAATGAGTTTTAAATGAGACTAACCTAAGGCCGAGGCATACCCTATACATACACATAAAAACAAAGAAATCGATCCACAATGCAGTTTATGTTACTTTCAGCCAGCAGTCGGTTAAAAATAGGGTATTTTCTAATTCATTAGATAGCTCCCACGTTGGATCGAAATATTCGCGCTTGCTGGGATCGATATAGATCCACTTGGCAGCTGTCAGGCTTTTACCAGATAATTAAAAAAAAATGTTTAAAAACCATTTTCTTAATTATAAACGATATTTATATCAAATTTATTATTCGTTGTTTTGAATTTACCGCCAAAACGCTCCTTACAATGACTTTTTTATCACGTGACCACACGTGACGTCAACTGTGTAAACTAAAGTAGTTGTAGGTAAACAAGTGAATGTCGAGTTTTTAATTATCAAGATTTTTAAGGGATAGAAAGTGGTATTACTGGTGTGCGGTGCCTCTGTGCACAAGTACTAACATCACAATACAACTATTTGTACCGGTGCCGTTTACACAAAGCTGACGTCACGTGTGGTCACGTGATAAAAAAAGTAATCGTAATGGGCGTTACCGCCACCATACTGCGATCGCCAACCCGCCAGCCAAGAGTGGTGATTATGGCAAAACCCCCTTTTTGGGGGAGGCTTATATCCAGCAGTGGACGTCTTTCGGCTGACATGATGACGATGATAAATGGGCATTTTGGCGTTAAATTCAAAACAACCAAAAATATATTTGCTTTTAACTGAGAAAATTGTTAAAAACACATGTTTTTTTTGTTACTTATTTCTAATCCCAATCTTCAAATTAAAATAGTTTTTTTAATTAATTGGAAAATACCCTATTGCTCTAATTTGTTCCGCAGGAGGTCACGGCATAATGCTGGGCTTCATCAACTCCCTGGTGCACGCAGTCATGTACTCCTACTACCTGGTGTCCATCTTGAGACCGCAGTGGGTGCGCCAGTGGTGGAAGAAGTACATCACACAACTGCAAATAGTAAGTGTTAATAATAATAATTCTTCGTAACGGATTTTTCTTAAAACCTTTTTAGGTTAAGTTGCGTCGCGTCCAGCACCCTAATTGCGTAACTCACGATTAATCGTAATCGGTTTCAATTTGACAGTTCAACAAGATTCATTACGTTATTTACGTTGTTGAGCAGACAAACTTTTCGAACATGTGAAGATTGCTTCACATGTTCGAAAAGTTTGTCTTTTGGGAATATCCTTCAAAACAATACAAACTATGATTGTTATTGTGGTACGCAATTAGGGTGCTTGGCGCGAGCCTGAACTGGAGTTTACTACTTTTATAGGATACATTTTTAACCAGTGCGCAAACTGTAACTATCAATTCAGAGCGCAGAAATTCGCAATTTGAAACAGCTGATTTCTTTTTTGTATTACTGACGAAAAATTTATGTGCTGGGTGGTCTAGAATGATATACCGAATTCATGGTTACAGTTTGCGCACTGGTTAAAAATGTATCCTGTGTAAAGAGCAGTGGTGGACCAGTAGTAACGACCGAGACTTACGAGTTGTAGGTCGTAGGTTCGAACCCAGACATTTGCTTTACTTTATGTAAATTATTTTACCGCAATTACTGGTCTCAAAGGGTGAAGGAAAACACCATGACGAAAGCGGCATGTCCTAGGACAAAAAATTCGTAGACGTGACAGCCAACAATCCGCACTGCCCTCGCTTGATGTATTACGGGCTACTCCCACTCACAGAGAGGATACCTGTGTCCCAGCAGTGGGAACATAAGGCTGATTATAACATATATAATATTTTCAGCTGCAGTTCGTCATCCTGATCCTTCACTTCGGCCACGTCCTGTTCGAGCCTTCGTGTGAATACCCCAAGTGGGTCTCCTTCTTGTTCCTGCCACACAACATATTTATTTTATTTTTGTTCTCAGACTTCTACATCAAAGAATATATACTAAAGAAAAATAAAAATAAAGCTAAGTAGATAGTTAGTAAATATATTATTATTAATTATAATTATAACGTAGTGATAACGATAATGTCCTTTTTTTAAGCCATTTAGTATTTCCCAAAACGCATCCCTTTATATCCTACTTCTACCTGCACCTACTTACCAAATAAATACCTATGACCCTAAACTTGATAAGCAATAGCAAGACAACGGTACTGCACCCTAATTGCGTAACTCACGATTTAACATAATCTGTTTCAATTTGACAGTTCAACAACATTAATTGCGTTATTTACGTTCAACAACGTAGCAGACACATTTTTAACCGACTTCCAAAAAGGAGGCGGTTATATGTTCGAAGGCAAGTTTTTTTTTTAATGTATGAATCCCAGGGAAAAATTTGAGGGCAACCCTCAAATTTTATAGGTATTAACGTATTAACAATGTAATTCATATACTTTCTAAAGCTATTGAGACATTTGCGTATGAAGAAGGTACAACTCTTTAACGGTTAGGAGTTAGGTGGAGTGGTGGTCGATTTGTAAAATTATTTTTTTGTTCAAAAGGGGTTTAATCCAAAATGGTCCCATTTAAATTTCATATAGATCTGATGATACGTTTCGGAGACAGACAACGGAACTCTTCAAAATATGACAGCAAATTAACCGCGATAGCTGCTATCGCATAAATATGCATTGTTTTGATCCCAAGGATGATGAAATTTCGAATTGGTGTGGGGTAGGTAGGTACTATAAAAAGAGAAATAATAAAAAGGGAAAACTTAAACCTTTTCTAAAAAAAAAACAACCGACTCCTGGAAAAACACAAAGCTAAAAATAACTTTAATATCGGAAGGCGGTGACAAGAAATTTGTAAAATATATATCCAAAGACACTGACTTCCGAAATTGAAGTTATTTTTCGGTTTGTAGTCGGTTGTTTTTCGAACATATGAAGCAATGGTTTAACAATCTGTTTCAAAACGAAACAGCACCCTAATTGCGTAACTCACGATTTATCATAATCTGTTTCGTTTTGAAACAGATTGTTAAACCATTGCTTCATATGTTCGAAAAAAAATTCTGCTCAACAACGTAAATAACGCAATGAATTCTGTTGAACTGTCAAAATGAAACCGATTATGATTAATCGTGAGTTACGCTGCAATTAGGGTGGAGATTTATGATTAATCGTGAGTTACGCAATTAGGGTGCTATTCTCACTAGCATTATGATGACCGAGCCAGTGGCGTAACTACAGGCTGGCAAGTCGGCAAAATGCCACGGGCCCCCAGTCGGAAGGGGCCCCCAGTCACAGGAGAATCCCAACTCCCAACATTTATTATTACAGATTTAGTAAAAAAAAATGGTTTTGTCTCTAATTTATTTAATCACTAGACACCTTGATGTTACAAAAAAAATACTCTCACACTTTCAACCTGTAATTTAGCTTTTCGTGGCCATAGAGAAACGGTATACGACAACGATTCTGGTCCAAAAGGTTTTTTTTTGAGAGTCGTTGAGTTATTACCTAAATACGATCCTATTTTACAAGAGTTGCTAAGCATACTTAAGTCCAAAAATACAAAATGCGCTCATTGCTGCTTTGGTTCAAAAAGTGGAAAATACTCTGATAAATGAAATAGAAACCGTGCCATTTTATTTGATACTACTCAAGATATTTCCAAAACAAAAAAAATTGTGTGAACTTCGAGAAAGATGAAAATGGAACTCCAAAGGCGCTCGTAATTAAAGAGTCATTTTTAGGATTGCACGCCTCAAAGAGATGTCAGCATAAACTGATGGGGCCCGCAAGGGTCGATGCCTGCCAGCGGTGCGGGTTGTTTGAAAGAGATACCGTCGCCCCTGGCACACAGGCTAGTGAGGGAACACGCGTAGGTTTTAGTCAGTAAAAGTCTGACGGGCCCTCCTGCTCCATCCAGAGCGGGCGAAGTTATTTGATGATTTCCCTACCAAAAAAAAAAACTATAGTTGTGATTTCAGTTCAACATGCACTTTAAATTAGGTACCTTTAATTTTAAGTGAATTATTAGAAAATCAAGTAATTACAAAATCCGATGAATTTGCCACGGGCCTCGAACGGTATAGTTACGCCACTGGACCAAGCTGTCTTTTTTAGGATACCTCAGGGTGCCAACGGAACCCTATTAGTAAGCCACCGCTGTCTGTCCGTTTTCCCAGAGTGTGTATTTCTGTTTACGCTATTACAACAAATAATAAATATTAATGTTAAATCGACTTGGCCGCGTTTTTTAACTTTGACGCTTTTTCACAACGATGTCGTCTTTTTGTTTGTTTAAAATCGTACCGTAAAATGTGATGACAGTAATCTCCTACACACTGTGTCCGCGAAGTGCAGTTATGGCAAATAGGCAGTCGCTCCATGTAAAATACATATTATTATTATATTCATCTGCATCCAGTTGGACTGGAAACCGACCCCAATATTATGGGGTTACAAACTAGAAGCTTATCATAGGTGCCAGCACTGTTCACCGTCTACAGGCTGCCATTGTTTTGTTTATTTTCGTGACGATCCCAAAAAAAAAAACGAAAAATATGTGTGCGTCTTAGAGTGTAGCACTATTAAAAGATGGAGGAAAAGGGGAGTGTCTGCCACCGGTAAAAAAGCAGCTGTAAATACAATATGAGCATTTATTTAATTTATAGGTTATTTTATGTTTAAGACTTAGTTCTCTTGGTAAAAGAAACCACTTGTCTTGTTTACTTCTCTCAAATTCAAGCTGTTCATTTTTGTAGACTATATTCTCCCTTTCGCTACACACGTACACGCAATGTTTTTCCTATATTTGTTATGCTCTAAGTTGTCAACTTCTATTATTACCAGATTATTTTTTTATTTAGGTATTTACTCCTTCCCCGAACTCTGTTCCTTCCAATGACGTTGTGTTATACCATCGTAGACACTTTGAAAATCATAGAATGCCCCGCCTTATCGTTTATTCGCTGTCTCACATTCAGAACAATCTACCTAAAAACCATTATTTATATTCGATAACGTAGACGAAGTAACCTCCATATTGGATGCGGTTTCTGTTGCACAATCTCATCTATGTGACGTTGAAGAAATCTCTACCCATATTCCCAATCCAATACAATATCTCTCATTTATTCACCAAAACATTAGAAGCATTAGACGCAACCTCCCCTCATTCCAAACTTTACTCAGTAGGAGTAAATATCAATCGGGATCTCGTTATCTTGACAGAATGTTGGCTGCCTTGCATCCAGGCCATTCGTTCTATTAACAATTATACGGTACACTCTACCTCTACCAACTCTACCCAAAACAAAGGTGTGGTCATTTATCACAATTGTAGTATGAAATTAACTGTAGAAGAACCTTTACTGCTTGATGCAAACTGTCTTTTAGTAAAAATAAATATTGACACAGTTATAATAGCAATTTACCGTCCTCCTGCTCAGAAAAATATCTCTGGTCTCTTGAACTCCTTAAACGAACTCCTCTTAAAACACTCGTCTACTAAAATATCGTGTTGGTTGGTGACATCAATACTGATATTACAGAACTTAATTCTGACCCTAGATTTCATAGTTATCTTAATTTGATGGCGTCTCACGGCCTGCTACCAGCCCACAACTTTCTCACACATGGACGTACCTGTCTTGACCATGTTATCCTAAAAACCAAAAGGAACGCCCTTTGTTTTGTAACGCATTCCTCAGTGACTGACCACGACAGTACCTCCCTTTTTCTAAATTTGACAACTAGGCCTATGCACCGAAAGAAATTCTCAAAATTTATTGACTATGGCAGCTTAGATGAAACTATGAAGACATTGGACTTTTTCCCTGAGTACGCCATGAGCGACGCCAATTTAGCAGCTGCTTATCTGATAGATACTTTAACTGATGTAATTTCTCTTCATACTAAGGTTGTCCCTGTCAGTAACCGTCACCGTATTATTAAGCCGTGGATCACTCCAGGCCTTTTGAGATGCTCAATAAATAGAGACAACCTTCATAAGAAGTTGAAAAAGTATCCGAATGATCAGTCATTGCAGATTGCGTACAAAAGATACCGTAATTTTTGTAATGACCTATTGAAAAAAATTAGACAGGAATACGATCTCCCCACAGATGAAAAGGAGGTAGAATCCCTCATCTGTAACCTTAAAAACACCTGCTCTGAAAGTGTCGGCCCCCATTTCTGCTCGGTTCCTTAAACATTACAAGAACTACTTGGTTCCCCTCTTACCCAGCTATTTAATCTACCATTCTACACCGGCACTTTTTCGTTGCCTTTAAAAAAATCACTTGTATATCCTATCCACAAGGCTGGGGACAGAGGCTGTGTCAACAACTACAGACCGATCTCCACTCTACCTACTATTTCCAAACTTTTAGAATGCCTCATGAACAGCAGGCTTACCGGATACCTTGAACGCAATAACCTTATTTCATGGGGTCAATTTGGGTTCAGGGCTGGAAAATCTTGTGCCGACGCCGTTCATGAGCTGACAGATCATCTAGTTAACGGTCTTGATAGTAAAAAGAAGGCACTTGTTATATTCCTGGACCTGGCCAAAGCATTTGACAGTCTCTGTACCCAACCTATTAAACAAGCTTGAAAACATGGGAATCAGGGGACTACCATTAAAACTCTTCCGTGACTATTTGTCTGATTGGTTCCAGAGGGTTAAAATAGGAAACTATGTTAGTGGTGATCTACCTGTTACCTTTGGTGTGCCTCAGGGAAGTGTGATTGGGCCCACCCTCTTCCTTGCCTACATAAATGATCTCTGTAAACTACAACTACCCCATGGTAAAATCATTTCGTTTGCCGACGACACAGCACTACTATTCACGGCGTACTCATGGGCTGGTGTCTACCATTATGCACAAAAAGGTTTTGATACGGTCGTGGCCTGGCTAAATGATAATATTCTCACCCTTAACGTTGATAAAACCAAGTATTTAGCTTTCTCCCTCACTTTTCGTTATAAAGATCTAAAAAGAGATCCTTACACAATTATTATTACTGATATCAGCGATGTGAAATGATTGATGAAGCACAATATCAATGTCAGGTATGGGGACAAAAACAGTGAAACTGTAGTAAACGTGGCAACATTTCGATGTACAGTCGCCAGCACGTCAAGCTATCCCAAACTGTCAAATTTTCCCAATTGAACATAAACCTTATTCCTTTGTGATGAAGTTGAAAAACTATCAAAGAAATTTGACAGATTGGGGTAGCTTGGTGTGAAATTTGAGAGTTTGGGATAGCTTGACCTGCTGGTGACTGTACATAAGAGGGTCATTTGAAAAGTTCTTAGCCTAACATACTTAATGAAACCACACGATTTTGAGTTTACTTTTATTTTTCAACATACTCTTCTCCGAGCTCAAAACACTTTTTCCATCGACCCGGTAAGGCTTCGATACCCGTTTAAAAAAAATCTTCGTCTAACTACTCAAAATAAGCGTCCACGGCGGCTTTGACTCTTCATTTGTAAAAAAATGTTTCCCACCCAAAAAAAATTTTTCAGCTTTGGGAACAGATAAAAGTCGGACGGTGCTAAATCCGGTGAATATGGGGGATGAGGTAACAATTCGAAGCCACATTGATGGATTTCTGCCATGGATTGCACAGAGGTGTGAACGCGCGCATTGTCCTGATGAAACGAGACTTTTCTTCTCAATAAACCTGGACGTTTTTCTTTGATTTCTTCTCTCAAACTACGCAACAGGTTGAATTGTAATTGGAGTTTATTGTTTCACCCTTTTTTAAATAATCCACGAGAATTATACCCTTTGCATCCCAAAAAACGGATGCCATGACTTTGCCCGCCGATAAAACCACCTTTGCCTTCTTTGGGGTGGGCGATCCTGCTCTTTTCCATTGTTTCGACTGTTCTCTTGTCTCGGGTGTATTGTGGTGAACCCAGGTTTCATCCATGGTTATAAATCTTTCAAAAAATTATATTTGGTCAGCTTCATATAACTCTAAACAGTCGCGAGAAGTTGTGAGTCGGTTGCGTTTTTGTTCCACTGAAAGCAGTCGCGGTACCCACCGCGCAGACACCTTAGAGAATCCAAGTTCAGTAGTAATTATATGATGTGTTCGCTCAGATGAGATGCCTATAGTCTTAGCTATCTCCTCGACAGTCAATCTTCGATCAGATAAAATTAAATCACAGATTTTTTCTTTGTTTTGATCAGTGGAAGCAGTCGAAGGCCGGCCACTACGGGGCTCATTTTGAATGAGCCCCGTAGTGGCTAATTCAAAATGAATTCGACCACGTTTAAACTCTGCCCCCCAGTTTTTTACAGTCGCATACGAAGGAGCGGACTCACCCAAAGTAGCAGACATGTCTTCATGTCTAGCTTTTGGAGTTAAACCTTTCAAATTCAGGTATTTTATCACTGCACGATGTTCCGGAGTTGCGATAATATCGACTTGAGTGTGCTTACACCCGTTCCGAATTGGCGTGAGCGTTATTACGATGTCCCGTGAATCGTCTTAGATGACGTCATGACATGCACCGTCTTAGGACGTATTCCGAATTAGAAAAATAGCGCTGCGAGCGCTCACATCGATATTTTGCGTTCCGATTTAGTTATCGCGCAGCTGTTAGCTAAAGATATGATGCGACTCAAAACAAACTGCGCAACTGTACTTTTTGTCAGCGCTCGCGGTGATATCAGTGTAAGGCATGGTCGGCGTTATCACAAGATGGCGCATGCTCACGCCAGTTCGGAACGGGTGTGAGCACGCTCAAATAGATATTATTGTAACTCGGAAAGGGGCCTTAGTGCTTCTGGCCGTGGCTAGAGCACCAACTAACCAAGTATGAACTTAAAAAGACGCTTATGGTGTCATACAAGTTTTATATAGTGTAACTAGGTTTTAACATTGAGTGAGCACTTTAGCGCGTTCACGAACATTCTGTATTATTGATAAAAATGACAGCTCTTAGCTTTAGCAATCGTAGTATCTTCTAACGGAACGCAAAATTATTGATGATGGAAAGAAAAAGACAATGGGCAAAATGTGTCACTAAAAAGAAAAGACTGAAATGTATCTTTCGATCACTGGGATATGTATCACTCTTTTATATCTTTTTATCCTTATGTATCAATAGCTTACACTCGCGCGCACGACACGCAGAGCATTGGACTCTGCACTGTACTGCTCACTTTGAAACCAGTATAGTACAGACGCCAGCAGGTCAGCCTACCCCAAACTGTCAAATTTTCCCAATTGAACATGAACCTTTTGACAGATTGGAGTAGCTTGATGTGCTGGCGTCTGTACTTAAATGTTCACGTTCCGCTTAATGACTTTAAGCCCTAGGCACCAGTGATAGAGTTATTAATTTACCTTTCTAATGGTCAAACAACTCACTCTCTCCGTCTTGCGAAAGCGCGACAGAACATTCTGAATAGGGAGGTGCGAAAGAGACGTCTGAGCTTTCCGTATTTAAGAGTGTAGCTAAGCAGTTGCGTTGCGATACCTACAGATTGAAGAAAAAGGCAGTGAGCGAATGAGTTGTAAAGATACACTGATACATTCGGATGTGAATGGATATAAAGAGTGATTTATGGAAACGAATTGATTCATATCTTTTTTATCTATCTCTCCTGAGTTACCCATCTCTAATGCCGTGTTCCGATATGCAACAAAAGTGATAATATCGCGAACCCGACCAAATTGAATAGTCAAAAAATTTAAGAGCTATCAGATCATTAGTACTGATTTTTATTTTGGTTGGCTTCGCGATATTATCACTATTTGTCTAATACGGAATGCGCCCTACAATAAACCAGTTGACAGTGACAGTCTGTGACAGTGACACATTGCATTTTTGAAATGTTTTGTTGTATTTTCATTTGAAGTCTTTTGTCATTTTCTTTCACTTTTCACAATGTAATTAATTTGTAGTTTTAGTCCATAAAAGTTGAAACTTCTTTGTTTTAAACTATTGTTGGTTTATTATTCATAAGTTTACAACATGTCGGGAAAAAATAACGCCGCCAAACCTGGCGCTGCAGCTTTGGAAAACATGAAGTTGTTGAGACACGAGAGTGCAATATTCAAGGTTCCAAAAATCCCTAAACGGAGGGAGAAAAAGAAAGCCCAAGTTTTGGATGAAGATGTTTATGTCGAGGTAATCCAGAACAACAACTAATATCCAATTAGCTACCTACTCTAATTTTTAGACTAAGATCATGGTGGTCACGATTATTGAGAAGATCTGGCTAACAATATGCCTAAGAAACTTGTCAACAAGTTGACTATTATGAATAGAAAAGTTATTCAAAATTCCCAATTTGGTTAAGACTAACAATTTTCATTTGTTGCATAGCCATTGTGATAGTGCTTTACTACACAATACAGAGCGGCAGGTACATCGACTCGCTTCCTGTTCCCATTGCTTTTGTACATGATTCATAGAATCATATATGTGTATCATGAGTGCTCATCCAACACCCAGTGTGAGTGTGGTGCTTCTGATCAGACCATGCCCCACTTGCTGGAGTGCCCTAAGTGCCCGTTCACTTGCACCTCGGATGATCTAAATATTGCCATTGAATCCACAATAAACGTGGCCACCTTCTGGGCCCAGACAATATCAAAGAAATAAAATGAAATTGTACGAGTACTATAGACACGGAAAGAACAAGAGCATGAGTGCTGGATTCATGGATACAGTTTGTGCATCAATGTCCTTACTACCCTGTATAAATAGTGGCATGCTTTTTTTTTTTTTTTTTTTGCTTGGGAAATCGTCAAATGACTTCTCCTGCTGAGTAGATTAGGAGGGCGTGTCAGACTTTTACTGACTAAAACCCACCCGTGTTCCCTCAGTAGCCCGTATGCCAGGGGCTGTGGTATCACTTTCGAACAAACCCGCACCCCTGGCAGGCATCGGCCCTTGCGGACCCCATGCTGACATCTTTGACGGCGCGCCTGTGGAATACAACGCGCCGTCCCGTCTACCACTTTTAGCCGCAGGGGATAGGGAGAGCGGCTGACGCTATACCGACACTCCTCTTCCCCTGCGGCCCCACCGCGTCCGCCATCAAACGGTGGCGGCCCCGTCCAGGCCACGGAAGGGAAGAGCGCTGCTCAGAAGGACCGGCACTCCTCCTCTACCGCAGCCCGTAACCCTCAGCCGCGATGCCTCCCATTCGACATCGCGGCCCACCTCAGTTGCGGTGCACCTCACCGCAACCTACTTTTTGGCCGCTACGTCGTCGGCTTTGAGGCAAAAGCCCTGACGAGCGGCCCCACCTTTGGGTTCCTCTTGGCTTCACCGTGGCCGGAATCCACGGTTACTGAGCCCCCCCCCCCCCGCGCAACGACAATGCGGGAACCCACTCGGGGGGGAATAGTGGCATGCTGAGGTAAGGGATTCTTTCTAACAAAGTTTAGAGAGAGAGGAATAGGCTCAATGTTGTAATATGTAACTATCTGTTGACTGTTAACAATCTCTTAAAACATAAAACAGTTCTACTCTCAAAATGTAAACCTAATCAATTTTGGTGATTTGATCATAAAACAAAACATCTCAATTATTTTTCAGGGCATTGCAAAAATTATACAGAGAGATTTTTTTCCTGATTTGGAAAAACTAAAAGCACAGAATGAATTTTTGGAGGCAACAGAGAACAAAGATTATGCACGACTCAGAGAACTGACTAGAAAGTACAGTGGACAGAGACCACCAACCGAACCTTGTGAGTTATACACCAAGTCAATGAATATTGTAGGTTTGGACATGCTAAGTGTTGGGTATCCTTAATGAAGGTACTTGTAAATCTTCTTAACAAATAAGATTTGTATAGTACCCAATATGTTGGAAAATAACTCGGTCAAGTACTTTTAATGAGGCACAATTGGTTTTCTATTGTTATGGATCAAATTGGATCCAGGTGGTGTTAAACCGAGCTAACCACGAAATAAAACAGTAAATTACCGAATTAGTGTTTTATTGAACATAATACTAAGTTAAATTGTTGCCTGTAAAAAAATGAAGTAATAAAACCCATTTCATGAGAAGACAGAAAATAGTGAATAATTGTTATGCAACACATTTCAGAAAGTGCTATTGTATGTTTTAAAAACATGTTTATTTTCGTTTTTCAGATAACTCCCCGGCAACCTTTGACACGCCTCACCTGGACAGACCATTCTCTCCAGCAGCACCCACACTAAGAAGTGACCGGCCTGACTCAGACACAGAATCTATCATATCCGACAGATCTAAAGATGTCACAGACAATCTCTCTTTAGGTATGTTTTAATGGCTCACTCAGAAATTACTAAGCACCTTCCTATAAATACTTCAAAAATGTAGGAAATACTTGTGCATACATTGTGATTCTACTACACTTCTCTATTAGACTAATAGAGATGATGACTAATAGTATTAGTCATCATCTCTGTAGACAAACCCTTGCTAACCATATCATCAATCACGCAGTCCATCTATCGTTTCTTTGGTCCCCCTTACATAAAGTATAATAGTTCTGCTGTAATTACAAAATCCTCTTTTCGGAATGTTTTTTTTTTTTGTTCTTCAATTTCTTAACTGTTCCAAGTTAGTGAATAATGTAGTATGTGAATGTCAGGTTTGAAGGATCAACAATTCAATTTAGAAGTGTTCACATTTATCTATAGAAGCCAGTCAGTCAGTGCATTCAGGATTTTAGTTAGCTTATAAAAAGAAGAATCTTGAAGTGAAACTGTGGAAACCAGTCAAAACGGAACTTTTTTTTCTTTCATCCCGTACAGATGCATACCTATCAACTCACACAAGTGAAGACAACGCGAGCTATGACCGCGTCATCGCACTAGAGAACAAGAAGCGCGCCGCGAAGCTGGCAACACAGTTACAATCGGAAGTGACGTCAGCGGCCATCGCGGATGCGGCGCTTGCGCTGCCCTCTATCGAACAACAAGCGGACCAGACTGAGAGGCCTCATGAGGTAGTCTGCAGTTTAAACTCTGTTCACAATACTTAGTTTCTAATTTATGTAATGTTAGAAAGATGACATAGTTCTTTAGCATGAATTTTATTCCAACCCGATATTATCTGAAAATTCAATTCAATACTTTTTGCATTTATGATGTCATGTGTTTTACAAGATCTTAATAGCAGTAGTTATTCTGAAACCATCTTAATTTACACTTGTGTAAAGTTGATATTTGTTTAAAGCATAACGTCATTTTAAAACAAATTAGGGTATACTATAGGGTGCATCTTTTCCTAACCCTTCGGGAAACAGGAACTAGACTTTAATCTATTTAGCTATATGGACGCATATACGTACGCTTCAAGTACAGGTCTTGCATAACATGTTATAGACTAGTTAGTATATCTAGTGGATAAGGCATCTCTCCCTCCGCCGACGAGGAAGCGACTAGCTATCGACTATTTTTCCCCTCAAGAAAAACAAGAGATGTAGGTCCCGTGTAGGTAAAAGACATATATATTTTTATATGTATTATGTATCAATAGTTTATCGCTTACTGTTCACTCTGCTGTCTCGAACTCTCTCTCCACTAGTTTGTCGTAGTGACAAGACCTGTCAAAAACTCGTTTAGCAACGCTCGTTTGGCGGGCACAACCTTCGTTGGGAGACTTGTTTAGCAAGTCACTAGACTGTCCCAGCCGTCTTGTCGCACTCCCTGATAGCCAGGCGACAAAACTATCCGAACTAAACACTCGCTGATCGTTGCTCACCAAAGCCGTTCTAGTTGTTAACTCGGTGTGAGAGCTGCATGAGGATGCGTAACTTACAAAAATTAATAATATTTAAAGTTAGACACGTGGCGCTACACGGCGAAGAACTACATAATGTACGTACCAGACGGGGCGGCGTCCCAGCACGCGCCGCCGAAGCCCGAGCTCGTGCACCACAACACGCGCCTCAAGACAGAGCCCTTCGACCACGTCAAGAACAAGGAAGCCATCAGCGCCATCGCTAGGAGTCAGGTAATATGCAAGTATTTTTTAATGGTCCCATTTTTGAAGCGAAAACTTCTTTAGGCGCGTTGAGCACTTTTTAACCGACTTCAAAAAGAAGGAGGTTATCAATTCGACATGTTTATATTTTTTTTTTTTATGTATGTTCGGGCATAACTCCGTCGTATATAGACGGATTTGCAAAATTCTTTTTTTGTTCGAAAGGGGTTTACTCCGAAATGGTCCCATTGAAATTTCATATAAATCTGATGATGCGTTTCGGAGACAGACAACGGAACTCTTCAAAAAATTACGGCAAATCAACCGCGAATGTTGCTATCGCATAAATATGCATTTTTTTGACGCCAAGGATGATGAAATTTCGAATTGGTGTGGGGTAGGTAACTAAAAAGTGAAAAATAAAAACTTTTTTCAAAAAAATAACAACCGACTTCCAAAAAACACTACAAAGTGCAAAATAACTTTAATTTCGGAAGGCGGTGACAAATAATTAAAATTCACATTCAAAGTCACCGACTTCCGAAATTAAAGTTATTTTGCACTTTGTAGTGTTTTTTGGAAGTCGGTTGTTATTTTTTTGAAAAAAGTTTTTTGGGTGAACAAAAATCATGGAACTCGCGTCATCGTCACCGAACGCTTTCCATGAGCTATTTGTATACTGTTTATATATGGGTGAACGAGCACACGGATGAGTTGCGCGTTGTTTTTTTTTGAAAAGTCCCTTTGTTTCATTAGGAAATTCTAACTCTTTTATCCCTTTCTCTCCTTTTGTATTTTATCGAAAAATCTGTGCTGTTACCTTTAATGGCTGAAGTCGATCGCTCGTTTATCATTTTTTACCTAGAGCATACAGGAACCAAGGACCCAATGTGAAATCCGGTATTGACGATTTTTAAAATATACACGTAATTGTTTAAGTTTTCACTTCTGTCGGCACTCCCGGAGTGCTAATGTTTTTTTTTTTCTGGTAGATTTATAGCATGGCTCTTTCTTTAAAGCTCCTTCTAGACATGGTAGACTTACATAATATCTTCGGCACGCATAGTCAGGAGGTTCCTTTCTCTAGAGCCCTGACCACCGGCATCATGGACCCTGCTCCTGATGCCGATGGGCCACTATTTTTTATATTTTTAAATGTTTTTTTTTTTTTTTAAATGATCTTTGTAAAAATATTTAAAAATATACCTAATAAGTTTAAAAGAAAATAAATGAAAATGTAATAATATGTTTGGACTCTAAAATATATAAGCCTCTGCGTTTATTTCGGCATTTCTTCTCATAGATCAGTTAGCTAAAAAATGCGGACGCAAACGAATATACGAATATTGACAAAAAAAAAAGTTTAAGAATTGCACCAAAAAACTGGAAACTTTGATCTTAAATGTCTCTTCCGTATCCAGAAGGTTGGTCCAATAAAAAAATATGACAGAAGAACACGTGACTCGGCTTTGTTAAGCGTCGTTTTACGCCCTGCTGGGACACAGGCCTCCTCTCTGTGAGAGGGAGCGGGCCGAAATCCACCACGCGGGCCCAGTGCGGGTTGGTAGATGTCACATGTCTTCGAATATTTTGTTCTAGGTCATGCCGGTTTCCTCACGATGTTTTCCTTCACCGTTTTGAGAGCAGTGGTGATGAAATAATTTACACAAAGTAAAGCGCCTGTCTGGGTTCGAACTCACGACCTACAACTCTTGAGTCGCGGCCGTTACCATTTGGCCACCCCTGCTCTGCTCTAAGACCTCACTTCATAGGATCATTTCTATAGTAAGCTCTTCGCGAGACTTTCACACTATGAATACTAATAGCTTTCATTTCTCAGGATGCAAGTGTAACAGGAAAGATAGGCGTGGACGGCGTGAGCATATCCAGCGAGAAGCCGGGCGACGCGTACCCGCTGGTGGCCACGCCGTCGCCGCGCCCGGGCGAGGGGCCCGACCTGTCGCCCCTCATGACCTGGGGAGAGATCGAGGGCACGCCCTTCCGCCTCGACGGAGGAGATACGCCATTGCCTGCGTGAGTATCTACCTGAATATCCAAACCGCTGGGTCTAGAAGTATGAAATTTTACACAAGACTTCTTTATAGGTATAACGAAAGTGGCTCGCAGTGGTTAAGCGATTGACTGCTGCGCTGCGTGTCGCTGGATTCGATTCCCGCATGGAACAAATATTTATATGACCTACAAGTAGTTGTTCTGGGTCTGGCTTTTTGTGTATGCGAGTTTTAAATGTTTGTAAAAGCACCCACAATACAGAAGAAATTCCTAGTGTGGGGCAACGAAAAGAAAATGATACTGCGTATTCGTTAATAATAGCTGTCATTTGTGTCGAGTAGGTTTAAAAGTTTTGTATGGGACAGTTGATTATTTTTTTGCGGTTACGATGTTGATCCCATAGAGAAAGTGGTCCAGTTTGATGGTCTGTACCACACCTTTTTTCACATCATTCTGATGAGAAACGAACTAAAACCTGCCCAAACAAAATCACCAAGGGGCCACCGCTATCGCTTCCTCTACCAAATGGAAAAATATTCACTTAAATCGGCTCAGTAAATCACTCGAGAAATCGGTGTACAAACATGAATGTAAAGATACTTGACAAATGCATAACCTCTTTTCTTTTCTGGAGCCGGTTAAAAATGATAATTGATTTCTTTAAGACTAGGGGCCATATTCATAAACGATGATTAATGTTAAATGATGTTTAAACGTCAAAAATGTATGGTTAAACAGACGCTAATCATTACTTAACTTTAAGCAACGTTTACGAATAAGAGGGGAGATGATTCACTATATAACTAAAGGTATGTATACATTTTATTTGGCGTACAGGGTGGGTGCGGGTGCGGCTTACCGCATGCTGGAGGGCGGCGCGCGGGAACGTATCGCGCTGCAACTGGCCGAGCAGGTGGCCAAGCGACGCAGGCCCACCACGCCCAGGGTCGCGCCGCCCACGCCAAGGTAACTAGCTACATCAAAGCATTTATTTCATGTAAGCCCTTGAGACGGGCTTCTAAACGACACTCTCGCCTCGTGGCTCGTCTCGTGGTTCGTCTCGTGTCTGGGCCACAGGTCGAGATAATCAATGTATGTTTACACTCTCGCGGCGCTTTCAGTTGTGTTCGAACTATCGACTACACTTCACGCGCTTCCCCCGCTATCCCCTTTGACTCGTGCCCAAAAAACCGATTCCGATGCGAGCCCTGCGAGCGGCGAGACGAGCTGCGAGGCGAGCCACGAGCGTTGGCTCATAACTTTCTAATGGCTTTTTATTTTAGTATTCTGTTTCCGCGTACAGACAATATTAATAATGAGACAAAACCATACCATGTTTAAGTTTTGATGTACATTGTCAAACAGTGGAGTAAAACCCTCCCGAAGTTTGTATGGAAAAAATGTGGACTTGTTTCACCTTAAGATGTACCTTTACTATCTCAATTTAGACATTTTAAGAACGCGTGTCAATCATTGCAATTTGCACCTTATCCAAATTAACACGTGTATTTTTCAGTTTCAGATCGAACACCGAGCGCCTAGCCAGCATGTCGCCCGCAGCACGTAAGTTGGCAGCCAAGCACTTACTGTCCCCGCGCCTGAAGCTCACGCCCAACGACATGGGCATCCTGTCGCACGCGTCGCCCCGCCCCTCGCCCGCCCCGCGCGGCGCGCGCCCCGCCCCCTCGCCGCGCGCGCTGCTGGCGCGGCCCCGCCCCCTGCGCGCCGACGGCGACGCCGGCGCCACTGAAGATCTCACAGACAATCTCCTGCAGATTAATGTCGCCAAGCGTACGAGGCTAAAAGCAAAAGATTTCTTCAATTAAAATAAAAAATGATGAGGTTTAACTATGTGTTTTATTTCTAAAAGAGTTTGAAAGTAGTAGAGCAGACTGAAAAACATTTTGATGGGTTAACGTTACTCCAGCAAATTCAGTTTTTCTAGAATAACTTCGAAAATACAACTTGAAAAATGTTTGCTATACTTTAAAAAATTGCAACTAACTATGGACTTTTTGCTGGGGTTTGCGCCACAGAGGACAAAACCAGTAGAGAAAGCATCGGCATGTTTTTGTTCTTAATCAAAGTCTTTAATCAATGGCGGGGGGAGAGGTAAGCTTCGTCCGCTGTGGTTGGGTAACAAATTGACAGCCAAATGACAACTGTTTCGGAGATAAGCCGGTACAAACAGACATTTTTTTTGTCATAGGTACCGTATATACTTTCATATGCATTTATAGGCCGACCGTCTAACTGAGTCCTCGCCTGCGCGGTACAGGGGCGCGGGGGTATGACGACCAAGGGGACTGAGACAGGTGCGGGCGGCAGGGGCGCTTAGTTCACCCACCGCCAGTTAGACGGTCGGCCTATAGTAAAAATCTATTATTTTGACATTACAAACAGACACTTCAATTTTATTTATTTGTGTAGACTATATAGATATTATCGTCGCTATGCTGGGAACAGCACTATCGTTAAAAAAGACAACTGCGCATTGTGCAGTGGGGGTATAGTGTGCACATCAGCGTAACAGAAATAGACACCAACGCGAACATTCCAGAACTTAAAATATTTGTTTTTATTTTTAATTTTGAATCAAATTGAATAAATGGAGTAGAAAATCACTTACCTGTGAAATGTTATCACATCTTTTGTGTAACTTGAAGTAGTAGTACACTTTCTACACCATTTAATTGCACAACTAAGCATTACTTTTCGTTTTATTTCCTTTAAAAACGGGAGCGCGTGACGCTCGTACGTAAGCCTACAATTGCTGTGTGACTGACAAAAATTCCGCCGCGTACACTTGATACAGCGTATGTTTAGTGACCGCGGTAGCCTCCGCAGGCGCTCTCCACTGGTTTTGTCCTCCGTGGGTTACGCATACCAATGCGTTTGATCGAGATGGTTAAATGCAACTCACACTAGGGCCATAGGTTAGCCAGCGAAATTATAGTTAACTTACGTTCGAGTTTTTCATGAAATAGTCATTGAACTTGAGAGTTGTATTGATGATTATAATTCTGTATTGCCATATTTGTTTCGGTCGCGAATCACATTTTAAACAAACATAAAACTTGACACTGATCTGCAATTTGCAAATAACAAAAGAAAATTTTAATTTCGCGGGCTACCTTAACGCATCCTCCTTCTGCCAGGGGTGCGGGTACTTCGAAAGAGATACCGCCGTCCCTGGCACACAGGCAACTGAGAGAATACGGGTGGATTTTAGTCAGTAAAAGTTTGACACGCCCTCCTGCTCCACCGAGAGCAGCAGAAGTTATTTGATGCATTCCCACCCAAAAATAAACTCATCCTCCTCATTACAGATATAACGACTTCAAACAGTACACAAATAAAACAACGAGTGATTCTCAAATAATATGCATTTTGTTGAAAAGCTATCTCAATAAAATTATGTAAACAATCTACAACCATTACAAAATCTAAATTAATGTAATATAATATTGTCATAAGTTTTATCTTTATAACTAAGATTAAAAAAAATGTGCATCGATTTTTTTATGCATTGTTGTGATATATACAGCATTCACTGCTGACGTCAATTTTACAATAAAAACATAATTTCAAATAAAAATGTCACTTCAAATGCTCAGGTAAATAATATTTTACATATACAATTACTTACATTAAACCAATGTCTGTGCATACAACAGTTTCTTTTTTCCGTAGTGCTTTGTCCTCATTGCTGTTTGGCAATAACTACATTATATTTACAAAATCTTAGTTAACTATTATTCAGCGTGTTATTAATATAATTCACTGGTAAAAGTTCATACAGGAAAGTACCGAATATCTTTCCTAGTAATAAACAGGTCAATATAAATAGCAACATGATTTCAAGAATTATTAATACCGTTATTACCTTATTATTATTTACATTACACAATGATCTACGTCTATGTCAATCTCATAAAATTTCGTCTATAATATAACCCTGCACAATGAAATACAACCAATTAAACTTGGAATCACACTAATTTTATGCAAATTGATTAGGAATATGCACTCAGCTGTGGTCAATAAATAAATAATAAATTCGTTATTTAATATACAATATATTTTATCAAAGATATCCTTTATAGTGGATAAGTTGTCAAAGATATATTTTAAACTCGATAAGTTGTCAAAAATATCCTTTAAATTGGATATGTTGTCCAAGATATCCTTTAAATTGGATAAGTCGTTAAAGATATCCTTTAAATTGGATGCGATGTCAAAAATATCCTTTAAACTGGATGAGATGTCAAAAATATCCTTTAAATTGGATAAGTTGTCAAAGGTATCCTTTAAATTGGATAAGTCGTTAAAGATATCCTTTAAATTGGATGCGATGTCAAAAATATCCTTTAAACTGGATGAGATGTCAAAAATATCCTTTAAATTGGATAAGTTGTCAAAGGTATCCTTTAAACTAGATAAGTTGTCAAAGATTTCCTTTAAACTGTATGAGTTGTCAAAGATATCCTTTCAATTGGTTAAGTTGTCAAAATCAATTCACAATGTCAAATTAATGTTCTCATGAAAAACTATATCTATTGCTGCAGTGGTAGAGGTAGTTATTCAATACATACTAATTATTACATAGTAGTCATCCAAGAATAATAAAACTAAATCAGCTACTTACGACCCAACACCGTCATTATAACGCAATATTTTTCTATTAAAATCTACGGAATGACCAATTAACACTTATAATAAATATTATTAGCACACATTTTCATTTGTTCCAAGTCAAAAATCACAACATTGAAACAATGAGGTGTTTATCCACTTATCGCGTCGTTAACGAACAACTGCTGATTGTATGCGCAGAACATATCATTTCGATAATCACTGTTTACTGAGTCAGAAGGTAGATAAAAGTCACGTCGGTAGGTACTACCAAACTAAACTAAGTACAGTCTTGTAAAAGGGCTCAGGTGGCTGCGGCATGTTGTATTCTGCGTTGAGCTTAGGTACAGTGTCGTCCGTCGGGTCCTCCTCGAAGATGTTAACAAAAGACTTTTTGATCCCGAATTTGATGAAAGCCAAGTACGGGAAGTACCTCATGAGGAATACACTGAACTTGAAGTTGAGGTTGAAATAAAGCCTTCCTAAGTAGGAGGAGTACAGAGTCATGTAGAGGTTGTAGAGGAAGATCTTGTACTTGGCATTGAAGTTGAGTTTTTTGTAGCTGGGCGCGCTTTCCACGGTATCGTAATCTTTGTAGTATAGGAGGCGAGGGGCGGTCTTGGGGAGCCCGTCGACAGCCGGTTTGGACATGAGCTCTGTCGCATCCACGCCTGTCAATCAAAATGAAACATGTGAATACCTGTTACTTTGGTTCTTAAGTCTTTTTGACCAGCTAAAACCTTTGCTTTCAAAACTATCAAAAATTTCACCTGTATCAAGAGATTTTCCTTTCAAATGCTTCTTCAACTTAATCTGCAACTGTAGCCTGTCGTTCTCGCTGTAGATGTAGCCGGGCACGTCGGCCAGCACGCGGCACCAGTACAGGAAGCTTTCAGTCTCCACCGTGGGGTTGACAGACCACATTCCGTCCAGCATGACGCGCGCCATGTGCTCGAAGTGTTCTGGAACGTTCTCGAGGCAAGGCGTGTAGACACGATCTTGGATCAGCTGGCACACCTCGCGAGTTTCTTCGAATGTCTCGCGGCAGAGGTTGTACCTGAAATTGTATTGTTTATAGGACTGAGCTAAGATATTACTTGAACCTAGTGGCGTAGTGAGCCGTAAATGGGCCCTGTATCTAAATTCGTTGGGGCTCATTTACCCTACTTTGGTGAATGCAAAAAGGCTAGGGACATGAATCAAAAACACAGTCATGTTCCGGAGGCTGGATTTGTGCCCAGTTGATGGCAATAGGGTCACCCCGTAACCTAACCCTTAGGAGAAACAATTCAAATAAAAAACCCTAGCACACGTAGATGCTAGAACAAAAAGAATTAGTAGCCCCTGATATGAAGTAGCGTGGCGGTGGGTCCTAATCATTGTTAATATTCTGATAGGCTGAGATGAGCCTCGCCTGCTGCCGCTTGCAAGCGATATAAACTGGATGGTTTCCATAACTCCACCATGATTACTAATACTTAATCCGGATATCAGGTTATCACGACTTTTATCAGTTCAATGACAGACTTTTTCAGATTTAGCTCACTTATCACTTATCAGATATTCCAGACGGTAAGGTCAGAGGTTGATTTCATTACCTACATGAATTCTCATGCTATTCTCGTCTTCATACGACTATGTATTTTTTTTTTTAAATTGACTTCTAGAAACTGGAGGTACTCAGCCATGTTGTTTTCATTATTTCATTGTATCATTCGTATTGAACTGATATATCCAAAAGTACATGAATATACCTGAATGTTTAAACTTGTTTTTATTAAAAACTCGTTCGACTCGGTCATTTACCTACTATTAATAGAGGTGATGTGATAAAATTACATATCGCTGCTCTTAGCGTTGATCTCGTGGTCGAACGCGCGACTGCTGAACATCCTGGGTTTGATTTTCTTCCCAGGTCGGGCAAAATGATACTGGTTTTTTCCTGTACCTCATTTCTCAATTGCAGCCCTGAGTTTGGAAGTTCGCGGTGTGATACCTCGGTGCGCACGGTAAGCCATCATTCCTGCGACTGATCTCTTTTCGATCATCTCGGATTGCCGTCCCATTGAACTGAGTGAGTGCACCTGTGTCAGCGCACACACTTGTGCACTATAATGCCTCCCGCGGAGACTGGCCATCTATGACTGGTATCCGCTGTGATTGGCCATGGCCGTAATTCGGTTAGGACTAGGTATATTCTTTTTTATTCAAATAGAACCTCGTAAATTCAAATTTTAGGTAGTTTCATCATCTGCCTAACCTTTCCCAATTATGTTGGGGTCAGATTTCAGTCTAACCGGATGCAGCAGCAGCAGAATACTTACCAGTATTTTATATGGAACGCCTGCCTATCTGACCTCCATAACCCTGGTATTGGGTAATAGGTACGATACATCTTGGTACTGGCTGTCAGACTTTCGAGCTTCTGACGACACGTAACGACTGTCATAGAAGATTTATGAATGACAGCAGGGACCAAGAGATAAACGTGCTTTCCGAGGCACGGAGCACATGACATAGGTAATGTAGGCACAAAATTACAATGAAAACTCAAATCAAACGAACCTGTCTTCAAGCCCAATCATGTACCCGATGACTCTCCAGACATAGTTGTAGGCGTCCCAGTCGCCCGGCTGCAGCTGCCTGACGCCGAACTTGTCGGGCTTGAGCATTGTGAAGCCGATGAAGCCGAACTGAGTGAGAGCCAGGTCCCGCTGTGACACGACTCCGGTTCCCTTCAGCTTTGACGCAAGTCCTGCCCTCACATGACGACTGCGCACCGCGTACAATGACTTCCATGCTCTATACACATAAAAACTTAAATAAGCAGAGATTTATTGTAAGTATAAAAGATTTATAGAAAAAAAAAAAACTGGTGAAGATGCGCCACCAAACCCACATTCAATCTTTGTGCTGTCCTACAGTAGGTATAAAGTAAGTTTCAAAACTAAATCCCGACTAGTGAAAAAACACGCTCTAAAAAGTATGAAAAAATAAAATATTCTCATCTAAAGCCGTGGTCGTATATATGCCAGCACCTACCGTAAAAAAAACTATACATTCATGCCTTCTAGGCACAACGCCTATATGGAGGCGTGAGGCGTTTTTGGGTTGGGTTGTTCGAGGGGTCGAGTTGAATCTCAAGCCTTCTTCTTCAAGAATGGGCTGCTAAATTCCAGAAATTATACCCGTTACATACAAGTATACCAACAAACAAATTTTCCCTTTTTATAATCATAATCAGCCTATAATTTTCCCACTGTCGGGACACAGGCCTCGTCTCTGCCTTCTCTATATATCCTAGAAAATATCTTATATGTTCGCCGAAACTTAGGTCTTTTCAAAAAAAGATGCGATTTCCATAATCGAAATATACGTAGTAAAAATGAAATTGTGGAATCACAATTTCATCTTTACTACGTGTATTTTGCTACCTGTGTTTGGATCTAAAACTAGCAAGTCATTTCTAATAAACAGTATTTGCCATCATAGTCGATTACAGAACTTACCGATGGCAAGTTTAAAACTCACAACAAACGTGTCCTTTTCAAAAAAGCATATTATAAGATAAAAGACTACGTTGAAACAGGGAAGTTTGGCATAAATTTTTTCTACACATGTGGCTTCCCTGGTACCTCATTAACAGCATAACTATGTGAAAGTCTTTAACTGCTGAACTGCTCAATGTAATTATTTTTTTCTTTCTGTTTTTACAATGCTGACATATTCTCGTCATTATTTGACATTATACATCAATTTTAATATCGACTATTTATTAATGATTGTTATGGAAATCATGTCACTTGGTTTAAATAGAGTAATTTTATTTATGTAGGTAGATTCTTTTAGATATTGTGAATAAGAGAATGTCGTAGGCCTTATAGACCCCCTCCGAGTGGGTTCCCGCATTGTCGTTGCGGGAGGGCTCAGTAGCCGTGGTCTCCCAGCTAAATGAGGTGGGCCGCGATGGCGAATGGGAGGCATCGCGGCTGAGGGTTACAGGCTGCAGCAGAGGAGGAGTGCCGGTACTTTTGAGTAGCGCTCTTCCTTTTCCTGGCCTGGACGGGGTCGCCACCGTTTGATGGCGGACGCGGTGGGGCCGCAGGGGAAGAGGAGTGTCGGTACAGTGTTGGCATCTCTCCCTATCCCCTGTGGCCGAAAACTGGAAGGCGGCGGAGCCACTGTGCTGACCCGTCGCAGGGTGACCAAGGGTTTAGCAAGGCCGATGCCTGCCAGAGGTGCGGGTTGTTCGCTTCGTGCCAAGAGATACCGTCGTCCCTGGCACACGGGGAACTGAGGGAACACGGGTGGGTTATAGTCAGTAAAAGTCTGACACGCCCTCCTGCTTCACCCAGAGCGGGAGAAGTCATTTGATGATTTCCCAACCAAAAAAAAAGCCCTTACAGACTGTAGATTTGTAGACGGTATTCTTTTCTTTATTTTCATTCCTCTAAGTACACCAGGTACTTATTGACATTGCACTGTCCTCCCATCCCTATTATCACTGTAATTTGAAAACATTGTAAAAGCCAATTGTATTTTTAAAAGAATTACCGTGGAGTTTCTTGCCGGCTCTTCTCCATAGGAAGCGACAAATTGGAACCGTGCACCTAGCTTCTGACGTTTCATAAGTGCCCATGCAGGTTTATGTGAAATTAAAACTTTTTAACAAAAAAAAAAAAAAATAACTGTCAGTTTTTTCGGCAGTTATTTTTTTTATAATTTTTTGAAGCTTTAATCCACTATTAACTACATGATTAATTTTTGATTACTTTTTGTAATACACCACTTAGCATTAAAATCTGTGAGTGAACAATAAATCACCCCTATTTTCCCAACCTTAGGGTAGGTTCTCTTTTTCCAAATTTTGGGACCAATTTCAGTTATAATACCCTATCCAATAAATAAGAGTTGTCAAAATCGGACTACTCTGTAAGCAGATATGCGTGGTTTTACAGCAATCAGTGAGTGAACAATCAATCATCCCTGTTTTCCCTACCCTTAGGGTTAGATTTTTTTTTTTCAAATTTATATGGGACCAACTTCGGGGTATATACCCTTTCCAATAAAAAAATAATTATCAAAATCGAGCTACTCTGTAAAAAGATATGCGTGGTCATACAAAAAAAAAAACGAAATATATAATAGGTCTTTACCTATGAAATTGCCGTTTTGTATGAAAAAATTTAAACGAATTTTTTTCATGAATTTTTTATTTGTATTAATCGAAGTAATCACCCATGCAATCAATGCATCTTTGCCATCGCAGTGGCAGTTTATTGATGCCCTTCTTAAAGAAATCAGCTGGACGGGAGGCAACAAATTCTTCAAAGGCATTTTGTACTGCCTCTCGGGTATTAAATTTTTTTCCCGCCAAGAAGTTATCCAAATTCTGGAAAAAGTAGTAGTCTGTAGGCGCAAGGTCTGGTGAGTAGGGCGGATGACGGAGAGCTTCCAACCCCAGTTCTTGCAACTTGGAGACCGTCTGCTGTGCAGTATGAGGTCGCGCGTTGTCGTGCAGGAGCAGCGGAGACGAGCGATTGACCAATGCTGGTTGGAGATGCGCCAGCTTCTCCATCATTGTGTTCAGTTCTTCACAGTACACATCTGCAGTAATGCTCACCCCGTTTGGTAAGAAGCTGTGATGAATCACACCGGCGCTAGACCACCAAACAGTGACCATCACTTTTCTAGGGGTAAGTTTTCGTTTAGGGCATTGTTTAGGTGCTGAACCAGGATCCAACCAACTTGCTGAGCGCTTACGGTTATCAAACAGAATCCATTTTTCATCGCAGGTAACAATGCGGTTCAAAATTCCTTCATTTGTGTGTCTGTTGAGCAGTGCAAGGCACGTCTCGACGCGTACTTCGCGCTGGCGATCATTGAGTTCGTGGGGCACCCATTTGTCAAGCTTTTTTACCTTGCCAATTTGACGCAAATGGACCAATATTGTTTTGACGCTAACGTCGAAAGCTGCTGCTAATTCAGCCGTAGATTGTGTATCATCAGCTTCCACAATCGCCTTTAATTCGTCATTGTCGACCAAAGTCTTCGGACGACCGCGAGGTTCATTTTTCAGGTCGAAATTTCCAGAACGGAAGCGAGCAAACCAATAACAGGTGGTGCGTTGGTTGTAGTGTTAGCTCCGTAAACGTCGTTGATGTTGCGTGCCGCTTGTGCCGCGTTGCTGCCACGACGGTACTCATATTCCATAATTACTCGAATTTTTAACGTATCCATGATGACGAAAAAGATTGAAATGCGATGAAAATGTAACACTAATCAATAAAGAAATGACTACTTTTAGAAAAAAAAATCCATGTTTTTAAAATAAAATTAATTTGAAATTAGAATTCTTAGCCAAACAAAAATTATTTTGATTTGAAATGGCCAGTACTGCAGAACGGCAATTTCATAGGTAAAGACCTAATATACGAATTGAGAAACCTCCTTCGTTTTTTCGTCGGTTAAATAACGTCCTTCGTTTTTTCGTCGGTTATATAAAGTCCTTCGTTTTTTCGTCGGTTAAAAAATATTTTGATTTGATTTGATATCTGTAAGAAGTGGGCAGTAATCCACGACGCGGGCCCGGGGTGCGGTTATAGTTGGTAGACGTCACATGTCTTCGAATTGTTGGTTCTAGAACATGCCGGTTTCCTCACGATGTTTTTCTTCACCGTTTTGAGAGCACTGCCGATGAAATAATTTACACAAAGTAAAACCCTATCTGGGTTCGAATCTACGACTAACAATTCGTAAGTTGCAACCGTTACGACTGGGCTACCACTGCTCTGCACCTCTACTATCTTTTTATAATATTAAGTTACTTATACAGAATTCCAGTTATCAGATTACAAGTACTTACGTTATTTCAGATAGTAGAATAATGGGCGGAAGGCAAGTCAATCTATCAATAATTAAGAACACAAAGATTATGAAGACGGAAAGGTAGGTGAGACTATAGATAGACGATGCCTATGTTAGCTTCTTTGCTACATATACATCCAGAAGCATACTTACAGGCTCCCAGGCTTGAGATCGTGCTCGAACCAGGAGATGGTGTGCAGCAGCGTGGAGAGGTACCGCTTGTAGGCAGTGTAGACGGTGGTGGAGCGGCGGGACCCCACCAGCACGCGCAGGATGGACGGCACCGCGAACACGGCCACCAGCCCCATCAGCATCGCCGACGACAACGCGAAGCAGTTGTCCATGTAGAAGCTTCGACCCCTGGAGTATAAGAAAATTGTTGACAAAGCTTCGTTGGATAGTATAGGCTATATTTTATCCCCGTATTCCCACGGGAACGGAAACTACGCGGGTGAAACCGCGGGGCGCTGCTAGTATTATAGATATTGGGTGTTATAAACCATCATGCCCAAGCCGCCCAAAGGGGGTGCCTGAACCTCCCCCTACCGTTGGGAGCTTTGGGCACAATTGGCATGTTCAGAAAACGATTTGTAACTTTGAGACTAATTTATAATATGTAAACTGTTATTTCCAAAAAATCTACCTAAATGTATGGTGCAATTAATTGAACTAGGCAATAAATATTTAATACTTATATTTAAAAAAATGTTTTTTTATTAGGTAGGTCTAAAGTGAAAAGGTGCGCATCCCTCCCTTAATCCATACTCCCCTTTATTTTTCGTAGGAAGTCTGTTCCGTTACCTCTCAAAATACCAATCCCACTCCTCTCCTCCTTTTGCGCGACGCCTATTAGGGCACTTCGCTGGGGTCTCCCTGAAATCGAATTCTGTGCGAGGAGGCACGTACCCACTGTGCGCTCTATTCCCTGAGGTCCCTCAGTGGGCAGTTAGAGTCCCCACTCTGAGCGCCCAGGACCCTAAATTCGGCGTTTTAGTCGTCGAGGTGGTTTCCTCCCCGACGCCTTCTCAGATAGGTGCCTACCTAGTTTACCGTCTCGAAAGGAAAAAGAAAACTACATTTTACTCACACTGACTTGAGTCCCTAGTAACTTTCCTATTAAGGATAAGGACCTATCAATAAATTACGTCAAAGGTGACTAAAGAATTTAATTAGACCATTGATGAAGTCTTGGCTTCTTTCCACAAGTACCTACTGGCAGGACGGTGAACGGTGTAACTACCTACTACGCTATCTACATATATCTTAGTTACCCATAGTGTTAAAATTCTAATCGAAATGCCAAACTTTTTGACATCCAGCCAAAGTTCAACATGCAGATTAGACTAGTGGACGGCCTCGAGAGGACGGCTAACGAAGAGATGCAAGAGTAATACAAAAAAAAAACCGGCCAAGTGCGTGTCGGACCAGGCACAGAAGGGTTCCGTATTTGGAATGAATTTATCCCATGAACCAACTAACATTGTGGTTGAAACACTTCAAATTTCACAAACCCGCAATAAGAAAGACCTATCCAACAACACGTAAACAAATATTCCAGGGTACATTATTGTTTTTTAAAATCTTTTATTTAATTTTATTTTTATAAAATTATTAAAATCTTTTATTTAACTTCTCTTGTATGTTTTAATCTAATAAAATAAAAAATTTAATCTATAGAACCCTAAAACGGTGCTAATAGAAAGTCATATGCGATGAGTTGAAAAACCTGGCGGGAAAATAAGTTAGGATTAATGTAGACTTCTGGTCCAACAACCATTTCGTGAGATTCAGGGCATAGTCCGGACTGGCAGTTTGTAGAAAGTACCAGAACATTTGCTACTAGTCATGCTCGCACATTAAATGTAAATATCGAACGATGATATTGTGTATGCTATTATTTAGATTTTAGCCATTATCATAATCCCAACGTAGCAATCAACAAAAACATGGTCTTTATCGGTAAGTAGGTATATGAAAGAGCAATCATATGAAATAACTCGTAGATATCAGCTGTTCCATTCGTTTTGACCGCGTAGGTGTTGCACTTTTCTTTGAAACAGCAATCACTATTTTTCGTATAACCGACGAAAAATTTCTGCGCTGGGGGTCTACAATGATATGCTAAATTTTGCGCACTGGTTAAAACCTTATAATGTGTGCCTACATTGATAACATTTTCAATTTTCTTCATCAAATTGGGGAAAGCGCCAGAGTAGACCAACTTCTTCATGAAAATGAAATAAGAGGGTGGTATGGTATTGATGATGTTAATGCATATATTTCCACATACGTAGGTATTACGATCGCAAATCATATTAACCTGACCTGAGCCTGAATTCACTATGACCACTTAACGATCCCTTACTCGTAACCACGTCAATCACACACGACATCTGCTAATATCGTATTAATAATATCGACAAATTGTCTTGGAATATGGAGAATAAAACATTTCGATTTCTAACCGTTACATTGGTTTCTACAAAACACGATATTGATGTAGTTTGAACGTAGTAGGATTCCTCGGGAATCATTATAACGATACAGAATTGGGGCCCTGCAAATTGCAGAAAATTAAAAAAAAAATGTAGCTGGCTATCTTAGCGTATCCTCACTAATAATTTCTTCTAGAACTAGAAGTGCATTTCCCGTCGTGTCCGTGTCACATGTTACGTCCGATTCAGTTAACATAATCCCACCAAACACATTCTGTAAAAAACTAGCCTAACTGGTTATTGAATCAACGTTTTCCAAGTGGCAATTTTCCATCGTCAATGGGTAGCGGTTCTGGCGACAGATTGGTGCAATGGTGTCATGGAGCACCTGGTTTTGTATCCTTGTGTACCCTTCAACGGCCAAGTCACACAACATTAACTTTATTAATAAAGAAATCGCAGTAAGGAACCTTAGACTTGGCACGACTTTGTCTAGATTTCATTACTTTTTAGAGATAAACAAGCAGCTCCATCGAGACTTGGCTAGTTTTTTACAGAATGTTTTTGGTGGGATTTCACTTCTTTTTGTACAAACGTTTATTTTATTAGATTTTCTTATTTGACACAGTTTTTCTTTTTAGGAGTACTTAGTTTCTTATTATTACAAATCATAATTTTGAGCGAAATTAATATTTTAGTGTTATTTGTTTATTTAATTTGTGTAATGTTCGAGTAGAATAAAGTTAATCGTTCGACTATTTCTTCTTGTAAACTTGCAAGTATAAAAGCCAGTCTAGTCTTATCCAGAGTTTTCCTTTAATTTTTATATGCGTATTATAAAAAGCAGAAGGGGAGGCATTCGCCCAGCAGTGGGACGCTATAGGCTAGATTAAATTAGATTATAAGATTTGTCCCACTACGCTGGATTTTTGCAATGACTGTCGATTTTTTGTGTACCACTAGTAGAAGGGGGAATTACCATGTAGCTAATACAGCTGAGACCAGCTGAGGGTTCTTCATCAGCTACTTCAGACCTTCGATTTTTGATATCAAATGAAGCGGCCCACCAAGTTGAATATTTTTTGTTTAGGCGGTATGTCGATCTCTAATAGTTTGGTTGGGCTCTTGTGTTTTCTAATCAGGGTCACCAGGTACTCGAGATCTTCGATCATCCTAGTTTTATAGTTTTCCCTTTATGTGGCCATTAAACCCTAACTCTGTACCAAATTTCAGCTCTCTGAGTTTATGGGAAGTACTAGTTCTATTCTGATGATCATGAGTGAGTGAGTGTCATAAATGCGAAACTTTGGTTTCCCTTAACTTCGGAACTAAATGACATACAGACTTGAAATTTTGGATTTTAAGTATGTGATTATAGCTTACTGGATGACGAAAATTTCTGTGTTCTGGTCTTATCCAGAGGTTCTCAAATAGGGGCCTGAAAATGCGGCGTAATGGTTCCAGTTAAGGATGCTACGGCAGTGTTTGCTTCGCGCTCGTCTTGGCGGGGGCACTACCGTGCCCCCCGATAGGACCATAGAGTGTGTCCTACGACAAGCTTTATAAAAGACTAGCTTTTGCCCGCGACTTCGTCTGCGTAGAAGTCGAAAAGTGTTCTAATAGGATTTTTAATTGGTTTTTTACGTTATTAATTTCGTTATAACATATAAATTAATATGTTAAATGTAAGCGCTTTCTAGCTGACACAACTATGTCAGGTGTGCTCCTACCGAGTTATGACAACTTGGTACTTCGAAGGCATACAGCGTTTAAAAAGCTGAGTAAAAAAATGTTTTGAGAAAACTTTGCCCCCGTTTTTACCCCCTAATAAAATCCTTTCTTTTCGGATGCCTACGTCATACAAAGAACACACCCTCCAAGTTTCAGGTCTCTACTATAAGCCGTTTAGGCTGTGCGTTGATCCGTCAGTCAGTCATTCAGGACAAAGCATTTTATATGTACCTATAGATTAAGAAGAATACCGGTTGTGCTATATTTGTCCCAAATTACGTACACATCAATTAGCCACATACAGATCCCTTTCTATCGCTAACTCTACTCTTGCCCCGTAACTAGAAAGAGTATTTGATACGGAATGTAGGTGCTAGGGATTAGTCCCTAGTTCCTTACCCAAGCTCGTTTTGTTGATCCGTGGCCAAGATAGCATTATTTCCTTACCTGTTATATTTCTTCTCGTCGAACCATTCTGGCAGTTCCATAACGAGTGAATCTGGTTTTACACTGTCGGAAGGCTGGTCTGCCGCCTCCTTTGTCAGGAGCGCGTCCACGAACGCTTCCGCTGTAACAAAACTCTTCATTAAACAAACATCCACATAAACTATTTATCTCTTTGAACTACGTGGACAACCACACCAAGAGTGGGTTCCCGCATTGTCGTTGCGGGGGGGCTCAGTAACCGTGGACTCCCACCCACGGTGAAGCCAAGAGGAACCCAAAGGTGGGGCCGCTCGTCGGGGCTTTTACCTTCTAGCCAAATGACGTAGCGACCAAAAAGTAGGTTGCGGTGAGGTGCACCGCAACTGATGTGGGCCGCGATGACAAATGGGAGGCATCGCGGCTGAGGGTTACAGGCTGCGGCAGAGGAGGAGTGCCGGTGCTTCTGAGCAGCGCTTTTCCCTTCCGTGGCTCGACGGCGCTGCCACCGTTTGATGGGGGACGCGGTGGGGCCGCAGGGGAAGAGGAGTGTCGGTATAGCGTTGGCCGCTCTCCCTATCCCCTGCGGCCGAAAAGTGTTCCACGCGCGCCGTCAGAGATGTCAGCAACCACTGGTGGGGTCCGCAAGGGCCGATGCCTGCCAGGGGAGCGAGTTGTTCGAAAGACTTACCGCCGCCCCTGGCACACGGGCAACTGAGGGAACACGGTTGGGTTTTAGTCAGTAAAAGTTTGTCACGCCCTCCTGCTCTACCCAGCGAGAGAAATCATTTGATTATTTCCCAAACAACAAAAAAAAAAAAAACTACGTGGACAACCACTACCTGCCCACTACACTATCTTAACTAATTCAGGACTCAAGTTGAATTTAATTTTAAGTAGGATATTCACATTGGGAATATTCTGGTCATTCTAAATTCATTGTAAATGCTTACCGCTCTAATTATTGTATACATAACATTAAAATGTAAGCACTACCAAGGGGAGGAGACCTAGTGTCCTGAAATACAGACCTCACGTCTAGTTTAGGCACCAGTCTCCCACAGTATAATTATTGCTGTTACGTATGTTGTATTGATGCCTCTATAATGTACCTATATATTGTGGTGAGAAAATAAAAATCATTATTTATCATTATTCTCGATGCTTCAAAGAAATTGAGTATCTAGATAAAAAGCAACATTTTGCCTTCACACAAACGTGATGGGGCCCGCAAGGGCCGATGCCTGCCAGGGGTGCGGGTTTGTTCGAAAGAGATACCACAGCCCCTGGCATACGGGCTAATGAAGGAACACGGGTGGGTTTTAGTCAGTAAAAGTCTGACACGCCCTCCTGCTCCACCCAGAGCGGGAGAAGTTATTTGATGATTACCCACCCAAAAAAAAAAAAGTATCCAATACAAGGCATATTAGCTGACGGCGGCCAATCGATTGCTGCACATCTAAAAATAGGACAGTGCGGCTATGCAAAACAGAAAACGTTGGCACACTCAAAAAAGCGAAATAAACCTGGATATGAACGGAAAATACCCCTGAAACTTGTTTGATTTCTTAAGGGAGGTCGTCCACGGCGACTTTTTGCAGCGATTCAGTAGCACGTCTGCAACGCGAAACAGCATCGATTCAGTAGTGCTACAGTATCGTATCGCTTCTGTTTCGATGGAAACGATACAGTTTTCCTTTTAATTTATTTGTTTTTTGTTCCTTTTGCCATAATGGCCACCACAACCACATAACCTTTATTATCATATGGGTACACCAAATTTTCACGTTGCCCACGCCTACGCTGTGGCTAAGCAGACACACATAAACGCAGTAACAAAGACATCGCGACCAATGCTATAACTTGACTGTAGCGTTCACAGGTAGTCACTACAACGCACGATTTTATTGATGCTGCATCGTAAAATCGATGTAAAATCGTTATAATTTACGGGCGAACGTACACGCTCAGCATCATGACTGCATCGCAGTCTGCATTGCTGCAAAGTAACCGTGGACGACCTCCCAAAAACTTACACCAGCAACGTGTCGAATGCTAATGTAAAATCAATTAATCGGGTCCCTCAGGGAGCTCCTTGTGGAACTTTAGTAGGTATGCCTTTTTAACTGATCTACATTCAATCGAAAACTGCAGATAAAGGATAGTATAGTACATAAACTATCTATATTATAACATCATGAATATATGATTTGGTTAGCAATGAAATATGTATATCCCACCTGTAGAACTTTTTTTTTCAAAAACGCAATTCAGAATGGTAACAATGGTTTTGAACAATCATGATTGGTGGGCACTTATCAGTGAATTTGTAAACATTGCCAGGAACAATATGCATTTTGATGTCTACTCTCAGAGTAACGCCACACAAGGCAACGATTTAACATGGAAGTTATTTTCGGTCAGTTATTTATATTTTTACTAACGTCGCGTATTAGCAGCTGCGACTGGGTAAGAATACAGTAATACTAGGTGTATTATATTATTATTTATTTAGTAGAGTAGGCATATTATATTTTTGACCGTTTGTGGACTTGGTCCATAAGAAGATATTTCAAAGATGAATTAGCTCGTTGTCATGATTAAAATGATCTAAAAATAAAATCCTAATGGTTTTTCTTGTATTCGGTAGATACAATTAATGTGCCATTGTATCTTCTACATTTTTAAAGATTATTAAGTTTCTCTTATAAAAGTATCTAATTCTAATCTTTTACAAATATTCTCACAGATTTCAGAGTGGATGAGTCCAATTGAAGATCAGCTGTAAGTAATATTTTTATGTAAATGATGATAGTATTAAATTGTATAGTATAAAATTGAACTATTACCCCCGTCCGTAGTTGTTATAAATATAATTCTGATAAATCACCGTGAATCAGCGGTAAGGCACAACAATACTGGAGATAAAAAGGTTGATTACTTTGTTTAAACTCCTGTAACCATTAATTTGATTAAACTGAAAAGAAACAAGCGTAGATAATAATAAATAATCAATGACATATTTTGCCTTTTTTTATCAGAGGTGTGGCACAAAGAAGATTCGATGGAGATCCAATTATGGTTCAAATGAGTCAAGACGAAGAGGACAATAAAAAGACGACACTAGATCCTAAAGTCACGAACCAGTTATCAGCTGTAAATCTGAAGATCAAATTGGACCAGACGATGCGGACTGCCAAGGTGTTAGCTGAAACACTGAAAGTTCAAATTCGCGACTTGGTTGCGCGTGAGACTACGCTGAAGGAAGCCATCACGAACGGCTGGTAACGTGGCAGTTTTCTTACCACTACATGTTTTGATTCTCTTTTTTTCTGAACACTTTGCTTGACTATGCTAATAACAGAGGGAATAACCTTGAGCCTAAAAATAGTTTAGTGGAAATAAGTCAATATGCGGACATGTTACTGAAATGCGAATTCTAAAATAATAGATAGGGGTAAATGCAAATCTAATAATGGCTAACTTATTTGGGAGAAAAAGGCCACGTAAACAATCCGTTTACATCGAGTAGCAAAAATGTACAGGATAAGTTTTTATCCAGTGCGCAAACTGAAATGTATGGAACAGGTGATTTTTTTTTTGTATAATCGGCGAAAACTTTCTGCGCTGGGGGGCCTAGAATGATATGCTGAATTCTTGGTTAAACTTTGCGCACTGGCTAAAAACTTTTCCTGTATAGGTAACAACATTTATAACGTGATTAAACTTATTTGATGAAAAGTACAAAATAGCTAAAATCTGAACAAGGAAATCGGCTAAACAAGGAAAACCGCTACCTATATATAAACAAAATCCTGAAAATATACGTCACTTTATTACTTCTATAGTTGATATTGCGACGAATCATTTCAAAACTGAAATAAACGGCTGTTATGTGCATTTTGAGATGCACTAACGCACAGCAAGTCCGTTTTCATGATTATGATAATTATGTCCATGAGTTGAGTATGACATTTTTAATCAAAATCAAAAGTCATTTATTCAAACTAGGCTGGTGTCAGCACTTTTTGAACGTCAAAAATTACAATAGACAGTTCCCCAAAAACGCCCACCCTTCGACACTTTCTACAATATCTACTATGTTTATGACCGTGCACTGCATACGTAATTGATCACCAAAAGAATAAGTAACGAGGGTCTTCAGATATACTTAGCTGAAGTTTAGTAAAAAACAGATGGATGTTTTCGAATAAAAAATAATTTTATTGAATAGAAAACTAACAGTTCATTTATCAAATTAAATTTCATTCGAACACATCCAACGGTTTCTAACTAAGCTTTTTTTGATTACGGGGCGAAATCCTCATGGATGTCCTCCGCCCCGGGGAGGGCGAAGGAGTCTGTCAGACTCTTACTGACTAAAACCACCCCGGTGTTCCGTCACTCACTTACACCGGGAATCACGGGAACTATTGAGACTTCCGCGATCCCCGGCTAGTGCCGGCCCGCCTCAGCGGGCCACCTCGTGTAGTGACGTGTTAAACTCCCCCCACATCAAAGAGAGGCGCGCGTGGAACACTACGCGCCGCCATCTCGGGTCCTAAGAAGTAGGGGGCGACGGATTCCCCAGTCCGTCGCTCCTGGACCCATTTAGGGGGGCTGGAAGAGGGCGTTGTCCGCCTTCCGCCGCCGCCCGGTGCGTCTGCTGCGGATCGGGTTAGCTGAAGCGATCTCCTGCTCCCTCTCCGCAGCCTCCTTCTGCGAGATGACTGTTTCGCAGAAGGACACCACCGCGTCCCAGCCAGGACTCCTGGCTGTCGACCATCGAGTCGACAACGCCCGGCAGCGACACGTCACTGCCTACTCCTGAGATGAGGGCACGGCGCGGCTCCATCCAAGCGGCACACTCTGCCAGCGTGTGCCACGCCGTGTCCTCCCGACAGTCGACGCAGGTGGTGACACCGAGCGTCCGGCTCCCTGTTTATGCGACACAGGTACTTCCCGAAGCAACCATGCCCCGAGAGCACCTGTGTCACCCGAAACAACAGGGAGCCGTGCCTCCTCCCGAGCCAGCGCTCGAACACAGGCCCGCCATTCCGCCACCAGGGCTGCGCGAAGCTGTGACCGACGCAACTCCAAATGTCGCGGCGTCAGCCACTCGCCCCGCGCCCTCGAGTCCTCGCGCCACCGATGCAGTGACGCGAGTACCTTCGCCTTGAGGTCCCACGGTGGGGATCCGGCCAGTACGCCAGCCGCCTCGTAGGAGATCGTGCGATACCTCTTGATGACTCTGACGGCCATAGCTCGCAGCGGTTTCCGCAGGACAGCGATGCTTCCGGCCGTCAGGTCAGCCGCCCAGATCGGTGCCCCATACAGGGCCATCGACCGCACGATCCCCACGTGGAGCCGCCTACAGGCGGCGCTCGGGCCCCCCAGATTGGGAAGCAGCGTTGAAAGCGTTGGGCGCCAGCCGCTGGAAGTGGGGTCCGAAGTCCCACCGGCTGTCGAGCACCAATCCTAAGTACTTCATGGTGGACTCGACAGCAATTACATCCGATGATCCTAACTTATCTCTTTTGGTGACTGTACTTGTATCACTGTTCTGCTCGTTTTTATCAACTTTTTCGAATAGGTTTGGTTAACTTTTTAGCCTAAAATTTAATAAATATACAGGATGGCAAGGACATCGAAGCACAATCTTTTACCATAGATTCTGGAGTTCTGGAGGTCTACAGGCATTGAATTTTTTATTCTGGTATTTAAAAAATGATTAGCTGTTCCATACATTTTGACCGCCTAGGTGCAATTTTGTAGGAAACATTTTTTTATAAATGACGAATATTTTCTACTCTGCAGCTGCGTCCAGAATCGTGGACTGAATTCATGGTAAATGGTTGTGCGTCAATGTCCCTGCCACCCTGTATTTAGTCTTTAGCCACCTATTTAACTTCTACACATTCTCCAGTATCGCGTGATCGGTAATAAGGTGGGTTGAACTAGACAGTGTGGTATTTAATGCCCTGTTTTGAACTCATACGTAATTACCAACCATGTGTCTAAGTAAGTACTCTGCCACTTACAATTCCCTCACGTCGCCTACTCGTATATGGCGAGGCATATAAATACGATTTACATGACTACATTCGGTGATTTCAATCATCTTCCTGAATTAATTTAGCAGCAGGATTACTTTCAGTATGAAATCAGATAAGTAGTATATTCATTATTATGCATTTTGTTAGAAGAAGTAATAAAATGAACGGCTGATCAGTCGACTCGCACGAAAAATTCGCCTGAATCGGGCGAACCGTCACTTTTTAATAATATTATAGGTATGTTAAGCGACACGTACGAAGTTGATTTATTTGTAGGCTGATCGACAATTCCAGATATTCTTACTAAGCAACTGGAACGTTTTGAATAAGTAGAAAGATAGAACAATATTTTATTTGAGACACGCACAGGAAATTTGTATTAACATGAAGAACATAATGGTGAAATACAAACAATAATATTAACAAACTAGAGCAAGTGTGTGTGCAATAATAATAATAAAAAGTTAAGGAAACAACGAAAAGTACAACTAACTACACAAAATACAAAACGGGCTAATTGCCTTCTACGAATTTCTTTAGCCCGTAAATAAATTAACTTCGTGCGAATGCTTATAGGATTTTTGTGTTTTTTTTTTTAAGTGACGATCGGTCGAGTTTTTCGTGCGAGTTGACTAGGATAATGAACGAGTTCAAAGCTATGCCTACCGATCGATACTAATGAGAGGTCGTAGGTACTTGAAACGTTACCTACACTAGTTCTATAGTTAGCAGTTCTGTTATAATATAAAATGTAGTGCGTTTTAGTACCTATACCTAATATAATAAAAGATATCAAATCGTTCGGGTACAAAAGTCATGATAAAGCTAATGATTTTTTAATCTTGTTGGAGAATGGGGTCGTTTCTTATCATTGTTCTTTGGACTTCGGACAATGTAAGTAAATTTAATAATATGTTCACAGGCTAGGAGTATCGACATTGACCGTGTCTACGATGAGCCAGGTGCCTCGGTCTTACATCATCCGCGACGGTCGCTGGACCCTCTGCAATGGCATGATACAGTTCCCTGTCACCAGCCAGACATCTTCGACTAACCTCTTCAATGGACTATTCTCGGAACCAAGATGCATAGGGAGAGAGGTAAATTTTAGTCCACTATATACATTACCTAGTTACTTAAATCATAGATCCTCCTAAATCTGTAAGGTCATGCTACCGTTAGGTACATCAGGAAGCCAGCTAATGTCAGCAGAGACTGTTCGTTTGTACTGGCAATGCAGTTGCTGGCCATCATGTCAAACTTAAGGTAAAACATGACCAGCGCCCTAATTGCGTAACTCACGATTCATAATCTGTATCGTTTTGAAACGGATTGTTAAACCATTGCTTCATATGTTCGAAAAATGTGTCTGTTCGACAACATAAATAGGTAACGCAATGAATATTGTTTAACTGTGAAGACGAAACCAATTATGATCAATCGTGAGTTACGCAATTAGGGTGCAGTTCTTAATTACTTAGATCCGTCATTAATTAGAGCCTTTATCATCCATGTGATGCAGATGCACGTGCATAACGTAGATTTAAGAGGGATAGAAAAAGTTGGATTTGAAGCAATCCCTCCAAATAATTGAAAATTATTTGAGCTCGTCGTTTGAACTATTACGTCACAGTGCTATCCATGACTTAACATTGTTTAACGAGACGTAAAACTGCGCAAAAGCAAAGTTTGCACTATTATTAACTCGTGTATTAGTATCTAAATAAGTGACAGTCGCCGCGGGCAACAGATGTAATTTGATTTGACCAATCATTTTAAGGTTAGTTGAACTATGTAGGTTACGTATACACTGTACGTCACTCGAGCCACAGGCAAAGGAACTGCGAGTACAAGCCGGTTTCTATAACCTTGAAACTCGAGACAAATCAAACAAAAGCTTAGCTGACAATGAGAACACAGTACACACTAACAGTAGCAATGGCTTTCATTTTGACAGTTCAACGTCATTTATTGCGTTATTGACGTTGTTGAACAGACAAATTTTTCGAAGCAATGAATCAATAATTTCCTTCAAAATAATTCAGGTTGTGATTGATAGTGCGTAACACAATTAGGGTGCTGGTTGAAAAATGCAGCCTTGAACTTGAACTCTTTATGTAAATCTCCATACTTAGGTACCTGAGGCATTTGCAGTAAGTAACATAGGTACGCAAATAAATATAAGATATCGGCACGTCAAAACCTTTTGAATTGTCAGAAGCATTATTTATGTAAAGATGCAGGATTCAGGGTCAGAAACCTAGACCGATTTATAAAACTAAATGAATTCGGTCGGGGTTAGCAAATTCAAGAGTTTCAGGCGACAAATCAATCTATATATGTATATAAAAGGAGAAACTGACTGACTGATCAATCAACGCACAGCCGAAACTACTAGGACTAGGAACGTGAAATTTTGTACACGGCTTCCTTTTATAATGTAGGGGAGCACTAAGAAGGGGTTTTTGGAAATTCGACCTTTAAGGGGGTGTAAAGGGGGGATTTTGTTTTTATTAAAAACCTTATTCCTTGAGTTAATAAACTTGAAACTTGGCACAAATACCTATCTAAGTAAATTATAAAGTTGGTTATTTATTGTTTTTCTAAACTACCCCCTAAATGGGGATTGGGGGGTCTCAAAGTTTGTATGAAAGAATTTTAACGCGCTCTCTAATTAACTCGAAACCATGTTGGATACTTTTTATCCCGGTAGTACGTTCCCGCGGGATAATTTCCGAGATCCACGCGGGCGAAGCCACGGGCGGAAGCTAGTGTATGGATAAAAATAACAAAAATACAGTGAATAAAAAGTTTGTGTCTCAGAATTATGGAAAACAAAGGAAATTGGTCTTGTGAAATAATTTCAATCTGGGGATTGGCACGACAGCCAATAGTGTCGTACTTAGATATTTTCGTATTTGTAGTGGCCGCGTATCTCACTCACATTATGAATGTACTTTTGTAAAACAGAGTTATCCAACTTATTCATTTGAAAATACATTCAATGTTCTTTATTAAATGTACCTACCTTACTTGCATATTGTGTGCTGTTATTTGATTGCATCCAGTATACGCTTCTTCTAAAATTATGTCAGCATGTGACCCTTATGAATTTTTCTACATGTTCTCGTAGTAAAATGGTTTGTGAACATCACCGGACAAAAATAATTTCTTAGTATAAACAAGATTTTTTTAAATTCATACATACGAAATATAATTAACGCGTATTCACGATCAACGCTACAATTGGGCACGCCACGATTGCGGCGGTAAGTCCCCTCTTTGAGGAGTGGTTTGAGAGGCGGCATGGCGTCCTCACCTTCCGCCTGACGCAGGTCCTCACCGGACACGGTTGTTTCGGGAGGTTCCTGTTTCGGATAGGGCGGGAGGAAACGCCCGGGTGTTTCCACTGCGAAGATCGCCCTGAGGACACGGTGGAGCACACGGTGGCGGTCTGCCCTGCTTGGGCGGAGCACCGCCGTGTCCTCGTGGAGGCGATCGGCGGCGGCGATCTCTCGCGTCCGGCCCTGGTCCAAGCCATGGTACGGAGCGAGAGGGCATGGGGAGCCGTCACCTCCTTCAGCGAAGCAGTAATGCTCGCGAAGAGGGAGGCGGCGCACGTGAGGGAGAGGCAGCATATGCGCCCTCGCGACCCCAGCCGCCGCAGGATACGGAGACGCCCTGGGCGTCGGGAATCCCAGGCCGATTTCCGGCCACCGTAGGCATGGGCTTGCGGACGGCGAGTAATGGGTAGCTCGCTGTCCGGTAAGGACCAAGCCCAAGTCGACGGCGCGTTGTGTTCCACGCGCGCCTCAAAGAGATGTCAGCACAAAAAGTGATGGGACCCGCAAGGGTCGATGCCTGCCAGGGGTGCGGGTTTGTTCGAAAGAGACACCACAGCCCCTGGCTTAAGGGCTACTGAAGGAACACGGGTGGGTTTTAGTCAGTAAAAGTCTGACACGCCCTCCTGCTCCACCCAGAGCGGGAGAAGTTATTTGATGATTTCCCACCCAAAAAAAAAAAAAAAAAAAACGCTACAACAATGAGGCTCGAGTGACCAGCAATTTTTTTACGACAGGTTTTTGCAATAAGTTCCAAGTTTAGGTACAGAGGCCAGCACATCAAGCTACCCCAATCTGTCAAATTTTGTTGATAGTTTTTCAACTTTATTACAAAGAAATAAGGTTTATGTTCAATTGGGAAAATTTGACAGGTGGGATAGCTTGACTTGCTGGCGACTGTACCTAATCATACATTTTTTGGGTACATTACATGTACATTGGTATTTGTTGGTTGGATAATTTAAGATTATTTTCCAAGGCAGTTGGGCATTGGGCAAATCCAAGGCATTTGACAATGTTGACCATAGAAGACTATTGCTTTTCAATCTGCCAGACTAACTGCAGAATATGATTGTACGCTGCTCGAGTTCGTGTCATCGTATGTAACCAGGCTTTAAGTTTCAAGATAACTCTGCAATGTACCTACATATTCTCTTATTAAACAAGGGGGTGTCTCAGGGTTATATTCCGGGCCCTCTGGTGATTTGTCACTTCGGGCACATCCAATACATTACGGAATGTTTTGCAACTGGAACTAAGCCAGCTCATAAGCAACAGAAAAATAATGTACTAAAGTGGGTGGCTAGCATAGCTTATGGTTTTCCGTTACCAGTCCCAGTTAAAAAGAACACTGTAGAAGATTGTATACCGCAAAGGATTGCTTTACGTTAGACATTGATTGTAATTTGTAACGGGACTGTACTTAGAATCATGTTTCGATAGAATCGGATAAGTAAGTATGTGTTTTTTTTCGCAAACATTCGTGTACCATTTCTTAGTAGATATAATTCAAGTTCAGGATTTGTGCAAATATCGTGATTGATCTATTATCGGCGATAGTAAAGTCTACTTTCCGTTGCGTCAATTTTGCAACACCACATAAGGTTGGTACACTAGCAGGTGTACTTTTTCACACTATATACATTTTTCAATAGTAAAATACGATATGCCAATAAAGACGGAATCTTTATAAAATTGACGGTGCTGTGCTAATTTTCTTTACAAATAACAGGTAGTGACCGTCCAAGACCCGTGTGTGTTCAACTCTGTCATCAAGTACGATGTAGTTCCGTCAGCTCGAGCGCCAGAATATACTGAAGACGAGTACCTCTGTCTGAAACCGGCCTTCAACACCACTCTGGAGCGCTACATGAGCGTCACGAAGGAAATCATCAACGATACGTGCAAGGATGGTGAGTGAAGTTGATGTTAAAGGACAAGCTTATTTTCAGAACTGCGTTGCGCTGTCGTGTCGCGCCTGTCTGAAGAAGCCTTCAATCATTGATTGAGGTTGGGCTTCACTGCCGCTAACATCTGTGCTCAGCTGCTGTCGCCTTCAGAATTGTGCCTTTATCTAACTCGTTCACAATAATAACATAACATCTCGCCTCGTTTCCCCGAAGGGGTGGGCAGAGGTGTACCGATATCTTTCGCTTGTTCGTTTTTAATTCCCATGTATGGGGGGCGAGCCTATTGCCAACAACCGGGCGCAAATCTAGATTTGGAGTCTGGACTCCGGGCTGCTACTGAACAAATCCAGAAAGAAAACCCAATAACACTTTGCTCGTCCCGGGAAGTCACTGCTCAGCAGTGACAGCAGTAGCGCTTGCGACCAGTAAACCAACGCGGCAGTCACCATAATATTTATTTATATTACCGGCACATAACACAAAACAAGATAAAAACCGGTTCGCTCAGATGTACTTACCTAATCCTAAATATGAACTAAGCTCAAGGCCAGGTTACAAATTATTGTAAAAAATTACGTTGCAAAGATAATAGCGTGATTAACTGAATTTAATAAGACACACGTTGAATTACTAAACAGGCAGAAAGAGATGTTGCTGACTTGATGGGAAGTTTGTTGTGAAAGATGGGTGGTTTACTGTCTTTTGTAAAAACCTTGACCGTCAAAAAGTTATTAGACAGCTTAATTCGAAGCTCCCTTTCTAATTTTATTTAAAAAAGTCTGGTCTGTGAATTTCATCCCGACTTTCGACTCCCGTGTCTGAAAGCGTATCTTGGATTGAATTTAGGTACTTATCACTAAATCGTGAGGCAGGTTCTTTTTGTTGAAATGATGAAAACATTTAGTACCATCTAGCACCTTTTCAGTAGATGCTCTTTGAGATTCAAAACAAGGTTCTTTTTTTATTTGGCAGTTTTTAGAAAATTAAAAAAAAAAATGTGCTTATGTACAGTCGCCAGCAGGTCAAGCTATGCCAAACCGTCAAATTTTCCCAAATTAAGATAAACCTTATTCCTTTGTGATAAAGTTGAAAAACTATCAAATAAATTTGACAGATTGGGGTAGCTTGATGTGCTGGCCTTTGTTCGTTAATTTTTCTTGTTGATGAGGCGTCATTTTTAAAGCATTCCTCCAAAGTACAAACAATAGACTAACTAGTGACTATTTAACAAAAAATGCCTTTATGGCTTTAGAGCAGTGGTAGCCACGAGGATTTTGGACTCAGGAGTTGTAAGTCGTAGGTTCAAACCTAGGCGCTTTACTTTGTATAAATTATTTCATGACCACTGCGGTGAATGAAAACATCGAGAGGAAACCGGTATGTCCTTAAAATTCCAAAACAAGTGACATCTACCAGCCTCTGGGCCCACGTGGTGGATTATGGGCATACGTGCCCATGCAAGTTTATGCGAAATAAAATATTTTGATTTGAATCCTTCTCACCGAAAAGAGGCCTTTGTCCCAGCAGTGGCAATTTTATAGGCTGGTTATGCTGCTTATGCTATGCTCTTTTCACACAGTTCTAAGTTAGGGCTATCCGGGCTCTTGGATAGATATCCTGGCTCTTTGCCGGCCCCTCGGAACACTTAACTTCACCATCAGAATGTTTATAAATCTCCATTCTCTTTCAGGTGTCGTCAAGAGGCTCGCTGATAATAACCTAGAATGCGGTTTGAGAATATTGTCCGAATACAGTTTCTATCCTCATAAAAGTTCTGCAGCGGCTACTTTGCCACTTGAATACTGCATTGAGAAAGATGGCTCGTGTAAACTTATAGTAGCCTGGCACGTATCTAACGCGACCATAGAGAACTTCGAGTTTTTAAAGAACGAACACAATTTCAAGAAGTATTTTATAAAAAGTGGGCCGTCGTATATCGAACACGTAATTTAACTATTTATAGATTATTATGAATATGATGGTAATTATAGCTGAAGAATAAATATAAAATTGTAATACATAAAATACCCTTTGATTAAGCATTATTTTGTACTGGATTAAATTCCGACGTTCGTTCGTTGAATATCTAGATATTCAACGAACGAATTTTTTTTTTTTATTTTTTTTTTTTTGGCAAGTAAGTTGGTACTTGATAGGTAAATCTTCGGAGCTCTACAACACTGCTGTTCAAACTAAGACGTTCCTTTCATTATCGAGACATTAGTCCGACGTACTTTGAAATTATCGTTCTTTAGATCTGAACTGTACCACCAAGGTTTACACTTAACATTTTGGTCATTACCAGATTTTTGGATGCCAATGGACTGGCCTGCCTATGGGGTATGGAAAGGATTGAGTGAGTGTAAATAAGGTCCTCTACACACTGTCGTTGCCGCGCATCGTCGCGCGTATCAACAAGCGCTGCTTTCTTTTTCTAGGCAACAAACACGCGATCCACGCGCGTACATAAAAGCAGTGTGAGGCCCGTTGAGTACCTGTGCCCGTCTCCAGCCAGTTCCTTGTTCTTTCAGAAGAGCTTCTGCCAGAAGTGCAAATCGACCGTCACGCCAAACCCCGACCTATGACCCCGAATTCGATTGAAATTTAAATTATTGAAGGGTCTCTTAAGCGCGAATTACACAGAATCGGTAAGATGATGGCGCAGCATACGCAGTACATTTTGTATGAAAACGTTTAAAAGCGGCATCATGCCTACATACAAAATGTACTGCGTACGCTGCGCCTGCGCCGCGCCTTCACCTTACGCCGTTTCTTTGTAATCGCGCCTTCGTACCTAAAAAAAACTAAATCAAAATCGGTTCATCCGTTCGGGAGCTACGTTGCCTCAGACAGACACACACACACACACACACAGACACGTCAAACTTATAACACCCCGTCGTTTTTGCGTCGGGGGTTAAAAACTTGTTGGAAGTAAAAAGTCCATGAGTTGTTTATCTAAATGCTAACCTAAGTGTAGTTGCCACTGAATTATGAATAGTCATTTGATTGGCGATTTACGGTCGTACTATTTGATCGAAGGGTCATATTCATAAAAAGCGAACATCTAAACAGTTGCTAAAGACTGGTTTCGTATTGAAAATCAGACTTAAACAACTGTTTAGATGTCCGATAGGTACCTTTTATGAATAAAGACCGTTATTTAGTGGTTACTAGAGGTGGCGCTGGCGTTAGTTAATGTGATTATTACACTGATTACTTATGCCCGTTTTCCCTTAGTCGACACCTAACTGTAGGTAAGGAAGAGTAGACAAAAATTAAGTTTCTTTAAAGACAGTCGACAGTTTTGTACCGAGAAATGTAGACAAGCGATTTCTATTCTACAGTAGAGTAGAAATAGAAAGCGTCATGCTAAGCCTGCTGCTCCTTGCTAATCTATATCTTATCTATACTTTACTAATAACGAAACTGAAGAGTTTTTTGAACGCGCCAATATCTGGAGCTACCAGTCGGATTTGAAAAATTTACATTAGATAGCCCAATTCTTGAGGAAGGCTATATTAAGGCAATTTAACATCACGCAAGGGACCTTATGGAGTAGAAGAAAAAGAAAAAAATGTTAGAAAGAACGCTACGCGGAAACTCTCGGCTCAATGCCACAGATGCTGTGCCTGAGAGTTGAAAATCCTACAGTATGATTTTATGAGTATTAATTTTAGGTGTCGCGTAGTATCAATAAAAACTGGCATTATTTATTTTACGGCAAGTGCCACACCAAGTATCCACAGTAAAAGTGCTTTTATTTCAAACCTACTGCATTTCATATTGGTTGTTATAACTTTCTAGCAACCGCAAATACTCTTTAAATCGCGCGGTCGCAAAGTCGCTACACTACTGACACTGATTATTTATTAATTCGCTGGCGAATTGGCGATGATCTGTGGGCTCTGTAGCGATAGCAGTCGACCTAGGAAGCGTATAGATATACGAGATTAGTTATGAAGCGCAAATTGTAAACCTACTGAGTGAGATTACTTCAATTTGTAATCATTTATTTTAATAAAAAAACAAACGCAGGTAGGTACATAAATTAGGTATATACGATTTGTAAGTTTTATAAAATAACAACAGTGACGTTCAAATCTATCAGTATTTACTACACTACGTAACAAAATAATTGGGTTGACCTGGTTATTCTCATAGGTATCCTTGGTATTTACAATCAGCTGTTCCACAAAAAACGTTCCGTAAGTCATTTCATTATATAGTTGATGTTTATGTACACAAAACTTGCCAATGGAAGTATGTTGGAAAAATGTGAAGGAATCTAATTTCATTGACATAACGGAGACGCTACCTACATAGCAATAACAAATACATAACGGTCCTATTAAACACGCTTTTTCCACGGTCGGATTTATTATTTAATAATAGCAACTCACCGCTTGAAGCCATTTTCTTTATCCTATTCGCTTGAATGAACTTCTTTCATAAAACGTTTTAGTTCCAAATAGTCGAACTTCCTCTCGTGTTCTTTGTGTTGTGTCCGATGTGTGGACACGTACAACCATTACCAGTTCCACTGACAGACTGACCCACACACACAGTGCGCATTCCGTATTAGACAAATAGTGATAATATCGCGAAGCCAACCAAAATAAAAATCAGTACTAACGATCTGAAAGCTCTTAAATTTTTTGACTTTTCAATTTGGTCGGGTTCGCGATATTATCACTTTTGTTGCATTTCGGAACACGGCAACAGTTGACACAGTCTATGGGCGCATTCCGTATTAGAAAAATAGCGCTGTGAGCGCTCACATCGATATTTGGTGTTCCGAGTTAGATTTCACGATTCTGAAAGTTAAGAACCGTCATTTTTGTCATCAATACGGAACGCTCGTGATCGCGACAAAAGTGCTCACTCAACGTTAAAACATATTTTCACCATATTAGACTTGTAAACACCTCACATTTCTTCTTCTTAGATAGAAGCACTATTTCAAATAAATCAAAGTTAGTTAAAGATACGATGCGAATCAAAACAAAACAGCCCAACTGTCATATCTGACAGCGCTCACGGTGATATTAGTAAATTGCATGGTCGGCGTTATCGCAAAATGGCGCATGTCATGACGTCATCTATGACGTTTCGCGGGAAATCGTTATCGCGCTTACGCCAATTCGGAACGGGTGTGAGCGCGCTCAAATCGATATTATCGTATCTCGGAACGTAGGGAAGGAGATCGTTGCACACAGTGGTGACAGTAGTCTCGACGTCATCATAGCGCGAAATGGGTAGAGTTGCCCACTCTATTACTATTACTCAGTCGGTATTTTTGTACCCAAAATCGGCATATGACGAAAAAAAAACAATATTCAATCACATTCGTTTATTTATCGAAAAATAAACTGTAAGTCCAATTAATTTATTGATTTAGGATCTCCAGCGAAAGATATATTTACAAATCTTTATATTTAAATAATAGTTATTACGTAGGTGCACTCCTTTACTTAGAGGAGACCACACCATGCACAATAGAGTAAACAACTAGCTAACAAGTACAGACAGAGGCCAGCACATCAAGTTACCCCAATCTGTCAAATTTCTTTGATAGTTTTTCAACTTTATTGCAAAAGAGTAAGGTCTAATAGGGAACGTGCACGACGAAGGGTCTGCCATCTGGTGGCGCAAATCCGAAGTTTTCTCGCAATCATTACTTGAAAATGACTATTCACGTTACAAAATAATGTCATAATAGAAGTTAAACAATCATAATTACTAAGTAAAAATGTATTGTTGTGTTTCTGGATGCTCGAACACTTCAAAGAAAAATAAAATTGTATCATTTTCTATTACTTCCCGTGGGAAAATGAGTACTACCCGTAGGTAGTACTCACTTTTCTTAGTTACGTGATAAACGACAAAAGTGTATAAATGCAGTAGAAAACATGCGTAATTATGAGTTTCAAAACATTCAGAAATTATATAATAATGTTATTTGTGAAAACAGCTAAGTTTTGTATGTAGTACTACTGTACCGGACGGGCGTGATCGCTTGGACACGAAGGGTGTGTAGGGAGGGTGTATTCCTATCCAGGTTTTATCCCGGTGTGTATGTAGGTCTCCCAGTCCACGCGGCGCTGACGTCCTGCACCTATAGGTTCCAGATATCTTCAGGGGCGGCTACTATCTTCCGTTCTTCACGACGTTACCAACGTTTTGACGACTGACAGAGAAACAGGTTCCAGACTTTCGTCTAGGAAGGGGTTGTTTTTGAGACACCTCTGTGAAGGGGTACTTTACCTGATTAAATAACACACATTTTGATTTAATCTTCAGGAAGCAATTTAGAACTTTTACTTGTACTACATGTTAATTAATTTAAGTTTAAAATAACAAAATTATCTTGCCGATGACTACGAATTGGTTTAAATTTACATTTTCTGAGGTGCCTCGAAACTTTACCGTAACGAGGGCCGCAAATTGCTTCCTGTTTTAACTTTTATTTATTCAAATTTTGTCTATCGATATAATGGAATATAGCATACAAAACATTATTAAATTACTGTACATATGGCATGTTATATATCCCTGTATTCCCCTTGAAATTTCCCATCCCCTGAGATATCTGTATGTACTATATCTTCCCGCACTGAAAGATTATTTCAAGAAAACCCGAAAAATTATGGAAAATGTTACCAATAAATATTTTAAAAGTTGATTTTCTCGAAAACTACTGAACTTATTTCAATTCTGGTTACAGATACCTCAGGGTGGTTTACAGACCCAAAACAATCTAATATTAAGAACGTTACACATTTGAATTTCAGGGCGTGACGCGCCCTGAAAGATGGCTAGCAAAACTCAAAACTTAAAAATTACTTAGCTAAAGCAACACGACTTTCAGAGCTCAATCAAGTGGGTTTATCTTAAGTTTACGTTAAGGGAAGTTACGCCCAGGGCTAGGTCTCGGTTCTAGGTTACCTGGACGCACTTGAGACTATAAATTACGGCTATACAGCCCACTTAAATGAGGTCTGAAAGGGTGGTACTTACGGTTTTCTTATAGTAGGCACTTATCACCACTGTTTATTGGTTTAACTATCACTTATCTTTATGATTTTAAATTAATGTCAAAAAACAAACTATTAAACTATATAGTGACGTATCGTCGCGAACATTAATTAAGAAAATACATAAATCTCAACGAGAAATGTTCCCGTATTTTGAGCGCTCGGAGCGCTACTTGTACCTATGAGCGAAGTTACCTTAGGGCTTTTGCTATCACTTTAAACACTACGAATTTGAATTAATGTCAAAAACCAAACTAAACAATGTAGTGACGCGCCGTCGCGAACATCTCTCCCGCCGTGCAGTGCAGTGACGACTCGTAGCGATGTTGGTGCGGCACTGCATCACCCCGGTGAGCGACGGCTGGAGTCGCGGCGCTCGCCACCGCGACGCCGTTGCCACGCCACTCGCCGCGGTGACGCTCGCCGCCAAGGCGTTCGCCACCAAGGCGCTCGCCGCCTCGGCTTACGCCGCCAAGGCACTCGCCACCACGGTTTACGCCGCCAAGGCGCTCGGCCTCTCGGCGCACGCCATTCCGGCGCTCGTCGCCAAGGCGCTGGATGCCTCGACTTTCGCCGCCAAGGCGCTGTATGCCTCGACTTTCGCCGCCAAGGCGCTGTATGCCTCGGCGTTCGCCGCCAAGGCGCTGGATGCCTCGGCGTTCGCCGCCAAGGCGCTGTATGCCTCGGCGTTTGCCGCCAAGGCGCTGTATGCCTCGGCATTCGCCGCCAAGGCGCTGTATGCCTCGACTTTCGCCACCAAGGCGCTGTATGCCTCGGCGTTCGCCGCCAAGGCGCTGTATGCCTCGGCGTTCGCCGCCAAGGCGCAGTATGCCTCGGCGTTCGCCGCCAAGGCGCTGTATGCCTCGGCGTTCGCCGCCAAGGCGCTGTATGCCTCGGCGTTCGCCGCCAAGGCGCTGTATGCCTCGGCGTTCGCCGCCAAAGCGCTGTATGCCTCGGCGTTCGCTGCCAAGGCGCTCGCCACCACCGCTGTTTGGGTAGTGGGTCGAGCTTCTTCACCGGACGCTTTAAGGTGCCGCCGATAGTGCGCACCTCAGCGGTCCGGACTTCTCTGTCGGCCCCGGGGAACAGGGCAACTATACGGCCTCGCGACCATGTGTTGCGAGGCAGCTGGCGTTCTGCGATGAGCATGGGGTCGCCCACCTGCAGATCGGGCCCGCGGGTGTGCGGCTCCCGCCGGTTTTGAACTTCCGGCAGGTACTCCCTGACCCTGCGATGGAACATTTCGGCGAGTATCTGGGATCGTCGCCAGTGCTTCTTGCTGTCGACGTCTCGCTCGGTAAATGTGAACGGCCTCTGGTGATGTGCCAGGCGCGTTCTCGGATGGTCGCCGGTCGCAGACACGGTTGTTTGTGCCTTGCGAATACGACACTGTGGACGTCGTGACAGCACCTTCTTCGCTGTTGGTCGCATCTTCACGACCCTATAATGCTGTCGTACCTCGTTGATAGTGAGTTCTGTCCCACTATGCTGCAGGCTACGGTGTGTCCGGTCTATATGTAACGGGGTAATGTGATGGTCGCCGTTTAGTATCGGCGGACGCTTCACCTGGTCTGCTACTTGTTCGGTAGCGGTTATACGGCTCCTCAGCCGTCCCCCTGGTGGGATTTTGTTGTCATGCACTTCGTTCGCTATAGGATTCGACAACGGTACTTGCATTTGGAGGTCCACTATGGTTTCGAAGTCCACAGAGGGGGGCGTGGTTACTATTCTATTACTATTGTCCCCCTCGGCGGCGTTGGCCCTCTCTCCTAGCTCAGGCTCGGGTGCCTCTTGAAGCCAGGAACGCGCGTACAAATTGTTTAATTTTCTATTATCCATATTGCCGTCGGAATCTTCTTCCTCGGCTCTATGAAGTGCTAACTCGGTTTCTTCTATTCCCTTTTCTATGATGGGGTCTATTTGTCCTGTGTATCTATCTCGAAGAGCCGGTTTACTATCGAGCTTCTTCTCTATTGGGACGAGCCTCTTAAGAGCCGTCCCGTAACTATCGGGCATTTCTATGCTTTCAGTTTTCGTGGGGTAGTTCGGTGTCCACTGTTCTGTTTTCCTGCCAGCTAGCGACGTTATAGCGGACGTCAGCTCCGTTAGGAATTGGCGGAGTGAGTATTCTCCTTTGGTTTCTATTCCCCTTTGTGGGAATCGGTTCACTTCATTCGCTGTAGGATTCGACAACGGTTCTTGCTTTTCGAGGTCCACTATAGTTTCGAAGTCCACAGGGGGGGGCGGTTGCACAAGGCCTATATTACGATTGTCCCCCTCGGCGGCGTTGGCCCTCTCTCCTAGCTCAGGCTCAGGCGCTTCTTCAAGCCAGGAGCGCACGTACTCGTTGTTGGAGTTTCCATCATCCATATAGCCGTCGGAATCTTCTTCCTCGGCTCTCTGAAGTGCTAATTGAGCAAATTCCAACCTAATTTTCAATAGATCTTCACGTGCTCTTGAAATTTTCTTACGTGACCGCGTCGTTCTATTTGTAGTCGACTGCGGTCTGCTATGTTCGGTACGGGCGTCACCCCGGGTAGACATCGGTAAGGTTCGGCTGTACTTTCTATCTGTTGTCTTTTCTGTTCTGTCTGTAGGCTTCAATATTCTATCTGAATACTGCAGTGTTCTATCGGAATGTTTCGATGTTCTATCTAAAGTTCCTTCCATTGCTGTAGAGGGCTGTTCCGTTTCTTCAGACCGCGTCCGTCTTGGCAAGTCTTCACTCGCCCGCGACGCAAGGGGGGTGGGTGCTGTACTCGTTCGGTCCCTTCAGTGGTGGATGGTGAACGCGGCGGTTGCTCATGAGTGATGGCCGAAATACCGCGTCCTCTGCTCACCTCCACTGTCCAGGCTTCATGGCCTTGCCATGCGATCTTGTCACTGGCATGTTGACTTCGATATTCAATCTCCAACGGATCTTTCAAACGAATCTTCAAAACGGAACTCCAATCCGGATTTCGAAAACGGAACTCTTATCCGGGTCTTCTATCCGGATATCGCAACTGGATCTGCACCGGATCTTCCAAACGAATCTTCAAAACGGAACTCCAATCCGGATCTTGAAAACGGAACTCTTATCCGGGTCTTCTATCCGGATATACCAACTGGATCTGCACCGGATCTTCCAAACGAATCTTCAAAATGGAACTCCAATCCGGATCTTGAAAACGGATCTTCAACGGATCTCCAATCCGGATCTTGAAAACGGAACGCTTATCCGGGTCTTCTATCCGGATATCCCAACTGGATCTGCACCGGATCTTCCAAACGAATCTTCAAAATGGAACTCCAATCCGGATCTTGAAAAAGGAACTCTTATCCGGATCTTCTATCCGGGTATCCAACTGGATCTGCACCGGATCTTCCAAACGAATCTTCAAAACGGAACTCCAATCCGGATCTTGAAAACGGAACTCTTATCCGGGTCTTCTATCCGGATATCCCAACTGGATCTGCGCCGGATCTTCCAAACGAATCTTCAAAATGGAACTCCAATCCGGATCTTGAAGAAGGAACTCTTATCCGGATCTTCTATCCGGATATCCAATCCGGATCTCCAACTGATCTTCCAATCGAATCTTCATACGGATCTCCAGTACGGAACTCCAATCCGGATCTTCTATACGGATCTTCAAAACGGATCTTCAAAACGGAACTCCAATCCGGATCTTGAAACCGGATCTTCAACGGTTCTCCAATACGGAACTCCAATACGGATCTTCTATACGGATCTTCAAAACGGAACTTCAATGTCAAATCTTCTAAGTTCAAGGATAATCCTTCAGGAATAAGCCTTCAGTACTCGGGAACAAGTCTTCAGGAATAAGGCTTCAGGTTTCCGATAATTCTTCATGAATAATCCTTCAGTACACAGGAACAAGTCCGATTGAAACCGGATCTTCAATGGTTCTCCAATACGGAACTCCAATACGGATCTTCTATAAGGATCTTCAAAACGGATCTTCAAAACGGAACTCCAATCCGGATCTTGAAACCGGATCTTCAACGGATCTCCAATACGGAACTCCAATACGGATCTTCTATACGGATCTTCAAAACGGAACTTCAATGTCAAATCTTCTAAGTTCAAGGATAATCCTTCAGGAATAAGCCTTCAGTACTCGGGAACAAGTCTTCAGGAATAAGGCTTCAGGTTTCCGATAATTCTTCATGAATAATCCTTCAGTACACAGGAACAAGTCTTCTTTCTGAACGCTTCAGATTTTCGTAACTCTTCATGAATAATCCTTCAGGACACGGGAATAAGTCTTCAGGAATAAGGCTTCAGGCTTCTGATAACTCTTGAACGGGTCCACATGTGTTCCTCCTGAAGAAATCCGGCTCGCAAGGACCAGCAGATGTACCGGACGGGCGTGATCGCTTGGACACGAAGGGTGTGTAGGGAGGGTGTATTCCTATCCAGGTTTTATCCCGGTGTGTATGTAGGTCTCCCAGTCCACGCGGCGCTGACGTCCTGCACCTATAGGTTCCAGATATCTTCAGGGGCGGCTACTATCTTCCGTTCTTCACGACGTTACCAACGTTTTGACGACTGACAGAGAAACAGGTTCCAGACTTTCGTCTAGGAAGGGGTTGTTTTTGAGACACCTCTGTGAAGGGGTACTTTACCTGATTAAATAACACACATTTTGATTTAATCTTCAGGAAGCAATTTAGAACTTTTACTTGTACTACATGTTAATTAATTTAAGTTTAAAATAACAAAATTATCTTGCCGATGACTACGAATTGGTTTAAATTTACATTTTCTGAGGTGCCTCGAAACTTTACCGTAACGAGGGCCGCAAATTGCTTCCTGTTTTAACTTTTATTTATTCAAATTTTGTCTATCGATATAATGGAATATAGCATACAAAACATTATTAAATTACTGTACATATGGCATGTTATATATCCCTGTATTCCCCTTGAAATTTCCCATCCCCTGAGATATCTGTATGTACTATATCTTCCCGCACTGAAAGATTATTTCAAGAAAACCCGAAAAATTATGGAAAATGTTACCAATAAATATTTTAAAAGTTGATTTTCTCGAAAACTACTGAACTTATTTCAATTCTGGTTACAGATACCTCAGGGTGGTTTACAGACCCAAAACAATCTAATATTAAGAACGTTACACATTTGAATTTCAGGGCGTGACGCGCCCTGAAAGATGGCTAGCAAAACTCAAAACTTAAAAATTACTTAGCTAAAGCAACACGACTTTCAGAGCTCAATCAAGTGGGTTTATCTTAAGTTTACGTTAAGGGAAGTTACGCCCAGGGCTAGGTCTCGGTTCTAGGTTACCTGGACGCACTTGAGACTATAAATTACGGCTATACAGCCCACTTAAATGAGGTCTGAAAGGGTGGTACTTACGGTTTTCTTATAGTAGGCACTTATCACCACTGTTTATTGGTTTAACTATCACTTATCTTTATGATTTTAAATTAATGTCAAAAAACAAACTATTAAACTATATAGTGACGTATCGTCGCGAACATTAATTAAGAAAATACATAAATCTCAACGAGAAATGTTCCCGTATTTTGAGCGCTCGGAGCGCTACTTGTACCTATGAGCGAAGTTACCTTAGGGCTTTTGCTATCACTTTAAACACTACGAATTTGAATTAATGTCAAAAACCAAACTAAACAATGTAGTGACGCGCCGTCGCGAACAACTACTAATCAATACAAACAAATCTGTGAGTTAATATAACCTCAAATCATTTTAGTTAGTTTTCGATATAGGATAAGTATCTGGAGAATCTATTATGTAAATAAAGCACATATATGCTTACATTTTCTAGATAGGCTTGCCTTACATACATTTGCAATTTGCTCTTATAATATTTCTGTTGCAAATTGCAATCAAGCTGAAAACAAAGTAGGGAGGTACGTATTTACGCAACCAGGTTTTTACACACACAGGTATTTCCTTCCAAGTACACACACCAAGTACCGACCCGAAATACTTGCAAGACTTCAAGGTATTTTATACGGCTCCTCGCTCGACTACGTTAGTTTTTAACCCCCGACGCAAAAACGACGGGGTGTTATAAGTTTGACGTGTCTGTGTGTGTGTGTGTGTGTGTCTGTCTGAGGCAACATAGCTCCCGAACGGATGAACCGATTTTGATTTATTTTTTTTTGTTTGAAAGGTGTATTAGTCGGGAGTGTTCTTAGATATGTTTCATCATAATCGGTTCAGCCGTTTGAAGATTATCAGCTCTTTTCTGGTTGAAAAAGGGATTTTAGCCTCTGATCAACTCAAAATTTGGGATTCTATTACTTCAATGATATTAGACGAATAAAATAACCTTGAACTGATGCTGGAGCAACACCTGGAATTTCCAGGAAACCCAAGTTATTCACCAACAAACAGCAGAAGGATCGTGTTTGGGCTCATTGAAAAGGTCTCAATGAATAGATTATAGATAAATGGTGATTTAAGGGAGACATTAAGTTCAAAAAGCAAGAAATAAAAATTAAATTACAAATTTAAAAAACCCCCGACCCAAACAAAAACTCTAATTAAGTTTAAAAAGCAAGAAATAAAAATTAAATTTAAAATTTAAAAAACCCCCGACCTAAACAAAAACTCAAAAAAGTAAAAAATAATATTTATAGGCCTTTTAATTTTAACGTAATATTTTGATCAGGGCATTGTCAAGTCGGGGGACGGTCAATGAAAACGCCAAACAGAGGCCTAGCCGTCCCCCGACTTGACAATGCCCTGATCAAAATATTACGTTAAAATTAAAAGGCCTATAAATATTATTTTTTACTTTTTTGAGTTTTTGTTTAGGTCGGGGGTTTTTTAAATTTTAAATTTAATTTTTCGCAAATGCGATTATGCTCCTTATCAGTAAGAATCTACGTAACAATTTCGCATGCAAGTATTTTTTACTTTAATGGTTTGTAAGTGTGTATTTGTAAACGCGATTGTGCTCCTTATTTATAGGACGTTACAGATCAATTTCCTATGCAAGTATATTTTCTTCAAACAGGGCTTGGAGGTAATGGTTTGGAAGTATTTATTTGTAAACGCGATTGTGCTCCTTATTTATAGGACGTTACAGATTAATTTCTTATGCAAGTATTTTTTCTTCTAACAGGGCTTGTAGGTAATGGTTTGTAAGTATTTATTTGTAAACGCAATTTTGCTCCTTATTTATAGGGTGTCACAGGTCAATTTCCTATGCAGGTATTTTTACTTCCAACAGGGCTTTTGAATACGAGATTGTGCTTCTTATTTGTAAGACGGGTCAATTTTCGATGCAGATAGAAAATACTTGAAAGTATCTCGAGCCCTGGTTTTAGGCCCTGGTTTCTTAAGGTGGACGTACTTGGAAGCCCTGGTACTCGATTTTGCAAGTACGACCCATGTCTAAAACAAAGTGACGTGAACATAAATAATAATTTAGACAAAATATTTACTTGAAAAATGACTTCAGAAAATACTTTACAGTTATTTTGACATCATAACCGTTACAAATATCGTTTTGAGCTACAATTTTGTCAGTTATTACTGCATTTTCATGATACCTCACTGTTTCTTCTACATCCAAGACTAGTGTTGCCAGATGTCCCGATTTGCGCGGGACGTCCCAATTTTCAGGGGTCTGGAGTCTGGGGACGCGTCCCGATTTGTACCTGATCAGGACGCTAAATGTTCCGATTAATCAAAAAATGTAAAAGTTTTCTCATAAAAAAATGTATATTTACGCTACGTAATTTTTGCTCATTACATCACTATGTCAAAAAATGGCACACACATAGACTACTATTTATCCAATGAAAAATATAATTTTAATTATTATAAATAATTTACATAAATACATAAGTACTTTATTCTTCTGAAGTGCGTCAATTACGTACACTGAAAGTACAATTTTATTTTATAATTTCTACTGGTCTAGCAAGACTGATTACTTGTTATGTCAGATTAAACACATGCGGTAATTAATTTAATCTTCGGTTACCAAAATAAAAGAAACTTTGTACTGTGTCATAGAAAAGTGCAATACCTACGCGGTCAAAATGTATGGAACAGCGAATTTTCTTTTTAGTTAAAAAGTCAACATTTACAAAAAAAAAAATTGTTGTGGACGCCAAATTTCAACACAGGGTTCTAAAAAAGTTCAGAATCCTGTACTGAACCCAAGGTAAACAGATTTCACGTCGAAATGCCACACTGCATAGTACTTACTAATTCCACCTATGCCGTAAAGTCAATCTGACACTGACTTAAAAAGTGCTATTGACAGTTTGCAGGTAATTGACACTAATAAAGGAAGTAACAAAAAAATGACAAGTAGAACCAGTGATGCCAACTTAGGGTAATTTACCCTAGATTTAGGGTGAAACTAGTATTAGTTTCACCCTAAATCTAGGGTAAGTTATAAGGTGTTCATTTTGTTAGAGTATTTTTTAGGGTAAGGTCTGTTTCGATTACGAGACTACTAAAATATTAAACTACTTAGTAGAAATACGTCGCGTTGCGTTTTAGTTTTGGGCCGGGCTCAGTGGAGCTTAGATGCTGGTGGTAATAAACGATTCCATAACATTTCTAAGGTAGCCTATCTTTTTATCAGCACCTATGAATAATAATGTGCAGCCGTAGACAGCCTATTTCTGTATTCAGTCATCCAGACCGAGCTCTGTAGGCAATAGGCTATCTTTGACCATGATATGTGTGATATACATGACCATGTATAATTTGCAGTCATTAAACAGTAATGTTGCGTTAACTTCACACCGTCAAAAACAATCTATACTAATATCTCGTTGTTTTATTTGTAAACTAAGAAAAAAAGGAGGGTATGTGTAAAAAAAATTTTTTAGATATTTTTTCAAATTATTAGTGAATCTGGGGTAAACTGAGACTAAGCCTCGGGTAAAGTGAAAACCAGATCTGGCAACACTGAGTAGAACAGCGTACAATGATTTTAGAACCATGTTGAGAACAGTTGCGTTTCTTGATTATTTCTAATATTTACATTAGATAACAATACAAAATGAAATGCCATGTACCGGGAGCCAATGTTAAAGGCAAGTATTCACATTAATTGTAAGAAAAACTGACTGTTTTTGGAATCCTTCGAACGAAAAAATAATCTAAATAATCTTTTTAGTTTTAGCTAGAACTGTTCATGCTCTTGCAAGATTTGGGGATGAACTTTACTTAGAATCCCTTCCAGATTGTATACTATTAAGAACTTTAAATGCAGCTGAATCTGCGTATGCTATGGTCAAGTTTAATAAAAATTTCTTCTCATACTTCAACTACAACTTTTACTCTACGGAAGATAATGAGGGATTGAAGTGTAAAATATCCATGAAATCGGCACTTAACACGTTCAAGTCGCCTACGCATATTGACAAACAAGTTGAAAACCTAGAAATCAAACTAGATCCAGAATCCTGTAAGTTAATATTCCAGTTGAAATGCAGACATGGTATTGTCAAAACACACTTTGTATCAATATTAGACTGTAAAGCTATGCAGGCAGTGTACACAAAGGATTCTGTACCAAACAGGTAAGGTGATCTACACAACTGTTTTTAATCATTGAAACTTTGTGTGTAACATCATTGTTACTACACTCAATATTAATAATCAGAAGTCACATTTTAACAAATTTAAAAAAAACTTTTCAGGATAACATCCCCACAGAGAATATTAACAGATGCCCTGAACAACTTCCAAAGTTCAGATGATCAAGTAACACTAGAAGCCTCGTCACTCTCTCTCATACTGCGAAACTATATTGACTGTAGTATAGATCTCACCAAAATTATCAGAACACAAATTAGTTTGAAGCCGGCAGAGTTTGATAGTTACCTCATAGGGTCAGAAACAACTATTACATTCTCACTAAAGGAATTCAGAGCACTGCTTACATTTTCTGAAGCTCTTAATTTGCCTCTACAACTACATTTTGAGACTACTGGAAGACCTGCTGTCTTTATTGTACATAATGGCACCACTTTTGAAGCACACTTTGTGTTGGCAACAACTAAACCTGATAATGTATCTCAAACAACAACAATACAGAACACTAATGTTGAAAGGAACAAGAGGAAAGACAACAGCACTCAAGGATCTGCCAAGAAGGCTCATTTAGATGTGGACATTTCAAAATGCTTAGATGAAGACTCTCATCTATTTAACTTTGTTGATATACCTGGAGACAGTGAAATTAATTTAAGTAACAAATTAAATGGGAGTTTAAGCAAAGACAGAGGGATAGATTTAATGGACTGTGATAATATACCGGCTTCACCAGCAGCCAGAACAATGATTAAGTCTGTGTTTAAAAGGTGTTTTGAAAGTACTTTCGACCCAAGAAGCATACAAGGTGCAGTTCTAGCAGAAAACTCTGATAGCGACTGAAATATAGAAAATCTGTTACAAAATATTGTACACATCACTCACACACCTGATTTCCTCAAGGGATAGGCAGACATGTACAAAACAATATTGCAGTTATGTTGTGTATTTTGATAAGAATAATTAAAAAAATACTTGTTACTTCAAATTTTTTGTGATAATTGTTTGTCTTTGTCCTCATCTAATAACTCATGTTATTTATGTGTTAGGGTTTGGGCTAGGTATTGGTAAGTACAAATAAAAAAACATTATCACTGCATTATGATTTTATAGCAAAAAATATACATATACAGGGAAAAGTATTATACACACGTCACAAATCAATGTTCGATGATTAGAGTGAATATGAGGGGTTTTCATTTGTCATCTTTTATAACTATTATAATTTTCACATCCAAAATGGTAACAAAGCTTTTCTTCTAATTATACAAAAACATAATTGACAATATTGAGAATTAATGTACAAAACTAAAAAGGTATCAAACAATTCATAAATAATGCCTATCATCTTCCCACTATGTTTAAATGTTGAGCAAAAATATTTTTGAAGTGTTGGATGTGGGACACCACAACTAGTTCGCTTTGCGACAATTTTATATCTGCAATTTATCAACCTGTGCTTTATTCATATGTGCATAGAGGGCAAGGTACAATCGATACAATGATGGGTTTACAAAAGTTATATTTATTCAGTAAAAATTATAATTAAGTATTAAATTTACTACTAAAATTAGCACTAGAATTAAATTGTAATTCTGAAGCGACGTTATACAAGCTACCAATGTGTTTGCATTGCGCCGAGACGGTAACTAACAATTATTTATTATCATGCAAAGTACATGTTTGGTAGCTCATTTTGCATTTTTTATATAAATTTGCCAGGTTCTTAGTATTGCATGTTTATATTTTATTTATACAATAGAGAATTGCGATACGTAATAAATAATTTATATTTAAATTACTTCAGATTTGGTTTCTACTATACAGAGATCAAACTTGTAATCATAAAGGAAGTAAAAACAACAAAATGCAGATTTGTTTTTCTATAAAAAATTACCATACATATTTCATTATTATAACAATAGCTAGCTAACATGTCTTAAAAAAGATGAAAAAAGACCTTGGATTCTATTATTTATAAAATACGGCAGCGATACCATTTAATTACAATAAGTATTTATTTTAAATCAATTTCAATATTGTCTCTGGCCCGGGTGGGGGGGCCCGCACTATGAGTCACGCCGGGGCCTGCTCTCAACAACGTCCTAACTGCATCACCAAACACTCACTATCCAACTAAATTAATGAAAAAGGGCACTGTTACTTAGGAACAATCCTCTTGGCTCTTTCTCACACACTGTGCTACTTTCCTTTTAAACTCCGAATATGATTCTCTCCATTCTTTCTGTAAAAAGAAACAGAATGAGCACTAGTCTATTATTGGCGTACGCGGGTCGTGTTTGAGTAAATACGGGTTGGTGCATGCAGCGACCTAGCGTGAAAAACTATTCAATATACTGTGGTTTTGGTACAGTTGTGTCACATGGCCCTTTTCCAATGATAATATTTTGTGATCTAAATCCCCTCACTCTCCTAAAAACAATCTTCTTGACTTTTCCTAACACATCTCGCAACTTTCTTTTTGAAATCCGAATATCGCTCTCTCCATTCTTTCTGTGAATGCAAACATAGTTAAATGAGAATGGTAATAATTACAGATGCAGATCAATCACCAGCACATTGTGAGTCTCCTGTGGAAAAACTGAAATTATTATTAACATCAAACACAAAACAACTACACAATCTACAGGAAAAGTTTTTATCCAGTGCGCATGGTTAAAATTTGCGCATTGGATAAAAACTTACCCTGTATAATAGTGGAAGAAAACTTGGAGGCGTCTCAATTCGCCATTTTATACTCTTGTCAAGCTCTGTGATCAGCTTTTTTCAGCAGTCAATTGATTGGCACAGGAAGCTAGGTGATTCACTGGATGTCTAATTTGGTTAGATGGCTATCTAATCATATACAAAGTAGACCATAGGCTCGAATTTTTATTAGGTTTTATAATTACTTCTTTATGAGATATTATTGTAAAGAAATACATATTTAGAAATATAATAGCAGGTATGCAAAACAAAACTACCTCATTTCTTTATAAATGAATAATCATGCAAAATACTTCTGATTGGTTTTTATGGACAATCACTTTTTTAAACAATGTACCACTGGGCCTGTCTGTACACAATCATCAGAATGCTAACTGCTGCTAATGGTCTCTTACTGGTACAGCTTTACATACTAAATTGGAGGATCTTTCAAGACATTATAACTTAGAAATCTTGCATTTTCTTTTTTTTTTTACTACTCTACCAGTCAACCATATCTAACATGTTCACTACTAAGAAAATCCTCTAAAACAAAGTGTTTGGTCAATACTAGCAATCTTAAAATTCATAGTTTCTATCCAAAAATGATAATATTTCAACGTCTATACATGAAACATGAACTACAGTGGTCACTCAGAGTGCAGCTGCCAACAAGATGTTTTATGGAGCAACGGCAGAGAAACATTGTGCACTCATCGCCCAGAAAAATGACACATACCATTATTAGATCTTTGCATAAAGGCAATTGTGCAGTAGCTCTTGTTTCATTGCTAGCATATGAAGTCTTAATTTTCTTGATGGACTCGAGTCCAATTTGCATCTGATGCACATGGTGTACTTAAATGTATGCAGCCTTGTTTAGTATGTTAAAATACAGTACATGCACATTAATTTTTGCTACACTAATTAAAATACATAAAGTGACATCACTTCACTCACCGCAGCATCAACATTAGCAGGGCTCTCATCATTTGGGTCTGCCAGCATGGAAATAACACTTATGAGAATGGTCTCCACTGTATGCACTGGCAACCACCTTTCAGATGCCTTCTCATAGCCCCACTTGTCATCTCCAGGTTCATGTAATATTGATATGCAAACATCACCATTTTTTTCAACTGAAAATAATATATTTTTATAGCTTTATAACAGCTAGCACTTAATAAAAAAATCACTGATGGAAGGTAAGTGATAGCAGCGAGTATTATTATTTTATCAATTATTGATTATTGGGAAAATATTTTACACCAGTTGTTAATGATTGAATTAAATAATTAAGGTCATAACAATTCAGAACGCTAGCACCACATTAAAACTGCCACCTGGCATTTTTTAAATTTGCCTACATTTGTAGTTTTTATACAACAAAACCATAATGACTAAAATTCTGTCTTTCATGAATTTAACAAAATCGTAAAAGGTATTTTGAGATACACTAGGCATAAAACAAATGAACAGAGCTCATACATGAAAGACAGTTTTTAAGTATAACTTTAAACTTAATTACTACTTTACCGAGTTTAAATAGTATTCAGAAAAAATGAACTTATTTCTCTCTGCTACTTATTCTCTCTCATAATATTGTTTCTTAAAATCAATTGATCACTAAATACTTGCAACAAACATTACTTACTATTTGGATGCCATATTTCAGTAACAAATTTCATCCGTGGCGGCCTCAGAGGATATTCCTTGGGAAAATGTAAATGTGCCTTGAAGAACCCACCCTCACTGAAAATTGAATTACACACTTGATTACAGCAAAATTATTATTAATTGAGTCACACTACCATTGCTATTGTATTATCAAATAGTAAATAGGTACCTATGTCTTTTACAAACAATCATACATAAGTATAACATCTACCTTGTAGCTATTAGTATCATGACTTGAAGGTAAAGAACATTACTATCTAAATTAAGAATGCCTAGTCATGGATTGAACTTACCTGCGACTCTAATTAATTTTGTTACTGAAAAAACACCATGCTTATGAGGTGAACTAATATTGTAAGTGATCCAGTGAACATATCAATGTTTGCTACTTACTATAATGTGTCTGGAGGACCGATGATGAGGACTTCCCATCTGTAAATGTCATTGTCATCTATCAACCCAGCAGAAAAACCTTCCACTGGATTTTTGTTCAGTTCTGAAAACAACAAAGCAGATAATGCTAAATTTTCATCAAGACACGATTATTCTTCACACATTTACACATTATAACTGTAGGAAACGCGAAACTTTGCCAACTGTGAACCGTAAATATACTTGGTAAATAGTTATTTTACTCCTTTGACTTTGGCACGAACACCTGTCATCGCTGCGAATATTGATTTTAATATTACGAGTCCATTTTTCGCCAGAACCATAAAAATTACCACACGTACAGTACAAAGAAAGCTTCAAACTTACAGAATCATCCGAATCACAAAGATACTCAAAATTCGACCCGCTGAGGTCAATGATTGCTCGAATATCTAGTCTGACGGCCCAAGCATGAGACATTAGCACAAATTATTATTAGATACGAATGATACACTTACCAGCTAGCTGCTTTTTTAGTAAAAGCGAAGACTGTGGCTCTGACATTAATTACAATTGTGAAATTTACCCTGACGACACGAAACAAATGATTTTTCCACAAAAGATGGCTGGCTGAGTTTTGAGCAGGTTGTGAAACATATGAGTTACTGCTTGTTTCCGGTAAGTGTTGCCACTACATTTACGTAAAAAAAGAAATAAACAATAATCATGGACAATTTTATCATTTTCACACAGACATATATATATGTCTGTGCATTTTCAATCGTTAATGATGCCGATGCCATTACTTTCAAAACAATGTTTTCAAGTTAGTGCTAGTAAACAAGCCATAAAGAATAAAATTTAAAGTTTTTGAATAATTTTGCTGAAAAAAAAAATGACTACTTAGTAAATAGGTGTGCACATAACTTATTATTGTTAAAATAGTGTGGATACCTGTATATCAGCTAGTCATTCATTTTGATTTTAATACAGATTCATAAAGAAAAAGTAAGAATCGTACTTTGCAAGAATAGTAACATTTACCGGAAACGTTAAGCGCCATCTATTAGGTAAATAAGATAATTTCATCTACATTACATTCCGCTTTATTTAAAAATATCTACCGCCTTCGGTGTAGTCATTCAGAGTTATTTATACATCACCGATATTGTAGCACTGTAGGTTTTAATTTCAATTACAGTTAGGATTACCAGCATATCCTCCACTACTCAAGTGAGAGATATAAGAGAAGACAGGCTGCCCAGTGCCCATGTCTCCTTAATGTACATTTACTTCGAATGCTGGGAAAAACCCTCCACTGCTCCATGTCTTCCAGCTATGTACTTTGATCTCGTTCTAATGTGGACCATTGTTTCTTGGTTTTGACAGGCTCGAGTCTGTCAAAACCAAGATAGCCAGATAGCTAACTGGACGACCAGCTAGCTATCTTTTCATTCGATATGTTGTATTATAATATTAGGTACAATTTCTCCCATTTCATAGGTCAACGACATTTGTCGGTGAACAGTCCAAAGTTTCAGAAAAGATTTAGAATGAAGTCTAGCAAATTACGTGTTTGTAACAATTTCTTGAAGAGTAGATAATGCCGTTGCAGACTCGTAGTTACACTAATATGACAAACATGACAAAGACATTATGATGGTTATACAATATTTCATAACATTCCGAAATGTTCATAGACTTATGTTACCGACTGTACCTGCCAATACCTAGCAGCACATGGGTTACATGGGCGTGACGTGCCGTTAGTTTTTAAAATAATAATCCCTTTTATAAGTTTTTAGATACAAATGTATCTGTCGCGCCCCGGGCATCAGGGTTAAAGATTATTATCAAATCAGCTAGGATGGTAGTAGCATATCATGGCATGTGAATAGGTATTTCAGGATGCATAATTAACTTTGACTGCAAAAAAAAATCTTGTCTGTAATTTATTATAAAATTCAAACTTAACTATCTATAGTAAAATTATTCACTTTCACTAATCTTTTTCGACTTCTTTTGCTGTGGTTCTGCATTCCCATTCACCTGATCCATTTTTCTTTTCTTTTTATTCTTCTTTGATTTTTTTTTATTACTTTTCTGTTGATTCTGATTTTCCTGAACTTGTTTACTCGTATTTGCTTTCACTGCAGGTTTACAACTGCTTACAATATCTAGTAAGCTCTTAAAATCTAGCTTAGTTTCAACATGGCAACTTTCATGAAACTGTTGCATTGTATTTATCAACTTTTTAAGTGTAACAAAGAAGTTATTTTTGACTGTGGATTCTGTATCACTTTTGAGTGATTCTGTTAAAGTGCTTTCGAAAGTGGCCTCTAAACTAGCTAAAGATTTGAGAGCTATCTCAGAATTAGGTTTGTTTCTTTTCAAAGAGCGATAAAATCCTGCAATTAACTCCAATCCTTCGTTGCGGCGAAATTGCCTAACATTATTGTTAAAAACATTTTCTATTATTACTGGCACAAGTTTGTAACTGCCAATCCATTCCGTCTGCAAGACACTGTGAAAGAATATGATCGGTAGCATACAGTTACGGTTCTGAAAGTAACTTTGCAATGATTCCCTGAAAATTTCAGTAATGGGTGAGATAGCTTTCATTTTTTTCGGCGATTTTGGTGTTTTAGTTTCAATCTTTAGTGAACAATTTATTATGAATGTTGCAAAAAATGTAATGACATCACCAAGAGCTTGGAACAAGAAATGGCTCCTGGCGCCTTTATCAATTGTTGCTTTTAGGTGGTCGCATAGGATATCCATATCAATACCATCTATAGAAGAAAACTTTCTAACTTTAGCAAGAGTTTTAATTGATTTTCTGACTCTGTTCTCCAGTTCGTTAAATTGCCCATCTTGGATACAGAATTCCAGACATCTTGTAAGAGGCGCGATCATGCCAAGACATATATCCATTGATGGATCTTTTTCCAAGTAAATATCGATCAGATCGAGAACCTTGATTCTGAAATCTGACAAAGCCTTTTTATCTTTGCGATCTTTCTTGTTTTTTTTCCCTTTGCCTTGATGGAACTGCTTAAAGGCCTCTGCTAGAGCATCATCGAGTTTTTTTCCTTCTTCTTCATCTATCATATCGGCATCAACACTCTCAGCGTCAGACTCTAGAGCTGCCGCGCCTAACGCCTTCTGGACTGCTAATCTCAACTGCTCAGGTGTTCTCATTTCCTCATCGTCGCCGTCCTCGTCGTCTTCTTCACCTTCACTGTCGCTCTCTTCTTCTTCGCTTTCGTCGTCACTTTCCTTACCGTTTTCTTTAGCTTCATTTTCGTCACCTTCGTTTTCCGAGTCCGAGTCCTCATTTGTTAGTGGATTCGATTCATTTTCAGGATCTAATACCGATACTATTTGCTCCACTGATGATGGGGTCAAGTATTCCCACAGTAATCTAAATACGCATTGCACTACTGATCTGAGGACACTGGACTCAGCTGATAAAATGGACAACAAAACTTCAACTAGCACCTCAATCCATTCTGGTTCAATTGAAATATCTCCTTCTTTTACTGCTTTGGATTTCTTTTTCTTTCCTTTTCTGTAATGTTCATAACAACTTTTAAGTTCCTTAATTGAACTTCTCGCAATTTTAACGTGAACCGGTTCAGAGAAAAGAAACAGTCCAAGTTGGTAGAGCAGAACAAGGAACACTTTATCTACTTTTGATTTAGTGTCACTCTTTTCTATATTCTGACAGACTTCCATGAGCATTTCCCAGCAATCCATATTCTCTTTTGGGAATTGTTTCTCTATTTTTGTTCTTACTTGTTCTTTTTGTAAAATGCTACAAATAAAACTGCTCAGAGATGACAGAACTGTGACTAGATTGTCGACGTTCGAGAAGCGAGATGTGAAACAACGGTAGAAGCATGACTTGATAGCTCCTGGAAATAAGAAAATATAAGGTTTATTTAGTAACACAATTAATTTGTGTGACATATAATAAATAAAATAAGTGGATATTTACCTGATAATTCACTGCTAACGGCTACTGCCTCATCACCTCCAACTTTAAAGAAGCCAAAGCACATGAGTAGTTTCATGTATGTCAGCTTCAATTCTGTGTCATCTTTCACAGATTCATGGCTCACCAAATATGAAATAAGTTCAGCTGCCTTCACTCTCTCGTTATTGTACCAATTCCTCTCAACGTCTTCTTTTATAAATTTCTTAGAAGTATTCAAAAGTACTCCCTTAAATAATTTTGCCATTTTTTTTACTCCATCTGTAGTTAAATCAGAAATTATTGATCTCACAATAGTATTGCCTGTGATTTCAGTGAAATTAATTTCACCTGGATTCAACAAAAGTTTTTTTAATATCTCAACTCTAACAGTGTCATCAACTTTATCTGATTTTAATGCTTTAGCCAAAGCATTTAGCAGTTCTCTCTGTTTTTTAATCATTATTTTGTTATCATCTTCATCATCTCTCTTACTTCGGATCTTGCTTGCTGTTTGGAGTCCTTTAAACCAGTCCATGAACAGTTTAAAGAAATTTCTACTGATCAACTCTGGTATAATATCAACATTTTCATTGATGTTGTTAAGAATAGTGGTGAGAATGTTGAGTGCTACTAATTCTCTGTTTCTGTTATGCTTTACAAGTTGGCTATCAATGCCCGATGTCCAAAACAGTTTTAAATGAGGTGAGTTGGCAATGTTTGTGGAAATTTCCTTGTAGATGGGATGACCTACTGAGTTGAAATCAATTCCAGTCTGAAATAATAAATACATTTTAAAATGTTGTTGCATTCTTTCATCTGATCACATGATAAAAAAGCAGACCTTCGAAATGTCTTTTCTCTTACCATTATTTTCTCAGAAATTGTATGAATGTTGTCTTCACACAGTATTTCAGTAACTCCTATCAATTTCCTGAGCTTCACTTTGGCTGGGAACTTAGAATTTACCATCATCAGGAAGTAGAGGGAATCCAGTGTGTGCTCTTTTATGTCTTTCTTGAAGTCTTGTTTTATAAGCGGCCATATAAGTGTAGCAAATTGCTCTGCATCTACCTAAAATGAAAGTAGCTCTGTTGTTTTGTCTTATCATAACTTATCATTTGGACTTACATTTAGGTTACATAAAATGTTAAAAAGAATTACAGAAAGTCTTTGCAAAGAAAATGGTTTGGATTTCACTTACACCATTGATAAAATCAAGTAATATGAGGTATGCTACAGTGCTCAGATAAGATTTCTTCTTGCCAGCTGTCATCAGCAGTTGAATGACTTGTGCCTGCTCCTCACTACTACATTTGAGGAAGAGTCTTGAACGGAAGACTGCGCCACAAACTAAAATCTGACCAAGAGCCACATCACCAACTTCCTGAAAAAATATAACATTTTATTGCATTCTCAGGACACTGCCATTACAATTGTATCAGTTTTAAATATCCAACAATACTCACACTTTTGGAAGAGCCATTGCTATGAAGTTCTTTCTTGATGAGTTCCAACACTTGTGGAATAGTGACCTTTTCAAAGTTGGACAGTAATGCCACCAGAGTTGCAAAATATCCAGTCCTCATATCAGGCAGATTGGCGCCTAAACTCCTTACGAGCCTCTTGAGGACGTACTGTAGATCTTTTTCATTCTAAATAGTAAACAACATGTATTAGTACCAATTTTCATTGTATTGCAAAATTGTGCATATAATCAAAACATACTGTTATAGTTATACGTACATGAAAACAATTATCAGATAGATAGAGGAAAGGGTACGTAGGTTAAGGTCAACTTTTCCACCCCGTCACAACATAGAAATAATTAAAAAAAAAAACTTAGTACAAAACTAACCTCACTGCCGTGTAACTGTGATATGATTTTACTCCCTCCAAGAAGTTTGGCATCATCTTTCGGGGCTTTAAGAAGATCAAATGCATCTAATACAGAAGCCGACACTTTACTCTCTGTCTGAGCTTTATTAGAGTCGGTTTCTTCTTTCATTTTGGTATAATTATTCAGTTTCACTATCACAACAGTTTATATCCACATGGAACGCACATTTTACGCCACTCGTGCGGTGCGATTTGCTTTGTCAATGTCAAATTGACAAATCAAATGCCAATGTCACAAATACGAATTTGATACAGATCGTAGGAGAAGGATACACGATCGTAGTAGTAAATAATTGTGACACACACTTATCAGCAAAAAAATGTTTGTAATTTAGTCTATATTTCTTTATTTTGTATTAGTCTTTATTTTTACACTTTTTTCACACTACTTGGGCAGAAAAGTGAATTCGAAAAGTTTTGCACTATCTCGGATACGTTCGATTTTCTTGCTTATTATTGCATGCCGCGCCATGATATTTGTGGTGACAAATATCATGGCGCGGCAACCGCACAAAGCTCATGAAATAATGCGCCCTACTAATGCAAGTTTTATGTTTCTGACGTGTTATTGATTCCATTGTCCTCAGATTACTGAATAAAGGCAGATGGACTGCGCGGAACATTATTGTGAGGCACGTTTCTAGTTATGTGTGCGTGACAGCACTGTAAAAACACGTTCCTCGCTGTGTGCGTACGGTTGCCAGGATATTGAAAAAAATACCCATAATATTCCATTATAATAAATAAATAATTTATAGTCTTAGAAAAATGCAGAGTAGAGTAATACATAAATTGTTACCTATTCATAAAGTGAATCTTAGCCATTGAGTCTGATTGTCTAAATTTAATGTAGGGACCTACTTTGGGAATTTATTGATATCAGATTACAAAAAAGAAGATGATGATGATTTTGAAATAATGGAACAATATCGAGACATGATAAATTTGTGTTTCAGCGTATGTTTAGGTATATGTGAGTGAGGGTGTCTGTGTGTGTGTATGTGAAAGTGTGTGAAATGCGTGTGCGTGCGCGTGTGCATGTGTATTTAATTGAGAGTACGCGTCCAGGGGGGATGAAGAATCAGTACATAAACATGTAAATAAAAAGGAAACTCTTATTTAACCATTGTAATTTGTTTTATTTTTGTAAGTGTGTTTATTAATTAATACTTATTTATTACCATTTGCCTTGCAATCATTTAATCTAAAATTCTAAATGTAAGTAATTAAAATCCTTTATTTTGCACCAATTTCTTGTAATATTGCCTTTTACCATCGATTAATCTGGCACTTGTTTCTGATTTTGCTATGTAGTGCAGGCGTATACTTAAATATTTTTCCAGTACAATTTTTATCAAGCTTAATTTGTGTTCAACTCCATAGCTTAAATGTTCATCTTCCAAATTTGTGAAGATAGTTTGATTACCGATAAAACTTTTTAAAAATTTTGTAATTATGTGGGTATAATCATTTTTTGTTCTTATTACAATGTTTTCTTTTAAAATTTTTCGTATAACTGTTTCTGCCGCAGTACAAACTTCATAAGTGTCTATGGAAGGAAAAATTAACCCTCCTTTATCTCTTAAGCCAATTAACTTATGAAAATCTAGTTTTTCCGTTGCCACCAAACGTGTCAAACAGTATTCACACTTGATTACTTTTCTTACGAAACGTATGACGCAACCAGCAATGTAACCCACAATTACTTTTCGCATATCGTTGAAAAGTGGTATATCTAAATATTCTGCTAAATTATTGATATCATCGGGCACGTTCTGTAAGAAATCCAATGAACTAGAAATAGCTTCATCGTTTTCAGTCTCTTCGTGTCTGATAGAAGAACTTGTGGAATTAATAATTTTGGTTGCAGAAGAACACGTCAATATTGGTATACTTTCTAGCGGGATGCAATTTCCAGTTTCTAGACTTCGTATTTCCAAATGGGTTAGTAATTTTCGATAAATAGCCTTAAATTGTTTTACATTGGGGTTATCATTATGACCCCCATGCATTCTGACGCAGCCAAAAAAAATTTCGAGATGGTCTTGACTCAATTTGTACATTGGAATAAAAATTAAACGTTTCTCATTTTCTATTAGACCCTCAAAAATAGATTTTAAACTTGATATATTAATCAAAGTTCCAAGAAAACCTGGTTTGCATCTTGTTTCCAGAACTTTTTTACAAAATCGCATGATGACGTAAGTTGGTTTGCCATCTTTTACGATTTTTCGTTTTGTAACACATTTTATTTGCAAGTTTAATATATAATCTTTAAGGCGGTCAAGTAAAGTGTATATTTCGGCTTTGTTACCCTGATAAATGGGTTTTCGGTAATCAAAATGAGCCATAGTTCGCGAATTAAAAACGTCAAACATATCATTCATCAGTTGTATAAACTCTTCCGTGGGCCGAGATTTCTCGAAATCTGGAAGGTTCAAATCATTTCTGCAAAAAAACATAGCTTTTGCCACACTTCTGCTTAATGTCTGCGTAGCCAACTTAACTTTCATAATTTGATTTCTAAATGAAATATGCCTCTTCGATAGTTTATTTGCCAAGTGTAGGCCCTCCTCTTCCTGTAATTTGTTTAATTTAACTAAGTATTGCCAGTCGACTACTTCACCATCTTTATTTAACAATTTTTGTTTGGCTTCCAGTTGATTTCTTAATAGTTTTATTACGTGACTTGGATCTAGAAAACAAGCCACTTCGCTACCATCTGATGGATGTGAAAATGTAGTTTTTAAATTAGTGAAATCTGTTATATTGCAACCAAGCAACCCCATGGTACTAAAATTTGTAGCATGCCCATCGAATGTCAAGGAAACAACCTTTACACCAGCTTCGTGACATTTTGTGAGACATAGTTTCACTAAGTTTGACTTCTGTTCTCCAGTCAAATTATTTGTCAAAAAGTAGCCCAAAGGCATTTTAAAGTGTTTGTTGACTCCTACCAACATAAATACAAATGCCTGAGAAGCCAAAGCAGTAGATTCTGTAATCTCGTCGCCCATATCAACAACTCCTATATACTTTTTGCCATCCCACAGCTTTTGCTGGCGCAAAGCCATTTCGTCGAACATAAGCGAACAAATCAGCATGTATGAGGAAGCTTCTGCCATTTTCTGTAATGCTGCAAAAGCCTCTTGAGTAAACCCAGGTTCACTTTTAACATGGGTATACCATTTTGCCAAAGTTTTGGGATGAGGCAGGCAACTATTGAATGTTTGCCTAACGTACTCGTATCCCTTAGGAGAATAAAAATTTAACGTCAAGCTAAATTTTCGCATAGCAGCTGTATATTTTAGTTTTTTTTTACCGGAATTGCGCATGTTTAAGTTAAGAAATAGTTCTGTTGCTACAATATTCTCACGTAACAGATTATCTGTATCACAATTGATAAAATTTTTGTCTTTTAAGTCCTTTAAAATATTGCTTAATGAACAATTTCTTTTTTTTAAGCGCCGAACTTTTTGATGTAATGTTTTCAGCTTTCGTTTGGTGTTTAATCTTAATAACTGATGTTTCCTTAATTCCTTTCTCAAACGGCTTTTCCTAGGACTATCGAATATAGAATCTAAATCCGATTCTGTAATTCCAAGGTCTACATCGTTTTTTTCTGCGGATTGTTCTGGTGTTTGTCTAAATGCAAGCAAATTTATGTTTGAGACTGTACTGTCGCTCATAAGAGCTTGGTATTGATTGGATGGTCCCGGTAGTTCAGTAGCCTTGGATAAATTTGAAGCAACAGCTACAATTTCTGAGATTCCCTTTTCGACTTCTAATTTTAAACTCTTTGAAACCACAGATGTTTGCAATGATTGCCCTGAAGTGCACAAATTTAGTGTCGGTTTTGTTTTTCTTTTAACCAACCGACGACCTTTTGCGGTGAAGTAAACATCTTTTTCATTGAAATGCGATGAACAGACCACACAAAATTTTGATGGAAGCCAATTTTTATCTTGTCTGCTTTCACGTATGATAGATACCCATTCATTTTGTAGAACAGGATCAGCTGGGAATCTACAGAAAAAGGAATATTGTGCATTGGACCCTTCACGACTTTTCGCTATGACTGCCATAGCAGCCATTAAGAAAAGTCGTAATACCTAGGGTATTTTCAAATTTAATAAAAACTATTTAATTTGAAGATTGGGACGAAATATATGTATAACAGAAAAATAAAAGTAAATTTATTTTTTTAGATATTAAGGAGCGGTATAGCGGTTAATTCAAAAGAACGAAAAACAAATTTGATTTTAATCGTATTTTTTTTATTGAAAAATGGATAATATCTATTTATTTTGCTATTGCGTATTTCGTCCCAATCTTCAAATTTAAATAGTTTTTAATAAATTGGAAAATACCCTATTATTTTTGTGGTAGGTATGTTTACTTTATGGTGACCATAAAGTAAATGGACCTCATATAACCCATGGTACTCATGATATGGGGAATCGACTGATATCCATAATTATTATTAGAGACAATCCAATTAGTTTTAGTTACGAAGACATAAAAACGGACACATCGGGATAAGTTTTTATCCAGTGCGCAAACTGTAACCATGAATTCAGCATATCATTCTAGACTTTCCGACGAAATTTTTCGCCGGTTACACAAAAAAAATCTATTGTTCCATACATTCTGACCGAATAGGTATTGCACTTTTCTATGAAACAGATAAATTTTTTATATAACAGGCGAACAATTTCTGCGGTAGGGGGTCTATAATGATATGCTGAATCCATGGTTACAGTTTGCGCACTGGATAAAAACTTACCCTGTATATTCGTATACATACTTATATACATACGTAAATACACATACGAACAAAAAAAAACGATAAATGAAACACTCATCGAGATTAATATTTTTGTAAATCGAAATGCCTGCATCCTATACCAATTTCCCTAACTAAGGGGTAAATGTTTTTATATAAACTGGCAACACTGAATGTTTTTTGTCAAACTTTTATGTTTCAAGATGTCACGAACAATAATCACGTAAAATAATATCCAAATAGATAAATAATCATTGTTTACCTATGAAAAGATACTCCATCTTGCTTCCTTAATTTTTCGGAATTGTTTTTGCAGTGTTTAATAACGCAATACGGCATTATTCTAAAAAAATATTGGCATTAGCTGCGACGTACGTGCGATACGACGTTTCGTGACGTACTGACTCGAGAACGTATTCACTTGTTCAATCCGTATTTGGTTAAATGGCCTCACTCTCGGTGTTCCGCGCAGTCCATCTGCCTTTATTCTCTAATCTGAGCCATTGTCATAAACAAACCGGCGACTGGGAAAAATTCGGGCGCGCTGCTGTGCCGGTATTTAAAGCTGGGAAATTACATTGAATATAGGGTTATTACCAAATTATTTCCTGGTTGTTGAATAGCTAATTTGTTTATGTTGTAAGATACCGCGAAAGTTGGAAATGATTAAATAAAGTCAAAGTTATTTGGATTTTAGGATTGAGTATTTACAATGTTTCCGGGTATCCATAGACTAAATATCTCATTTGATTTGATCTGTGATTTATAAATACATCTAGAAGTGATTTCAATAGTTAATTTATTTATCGAAATAAAAATAATCCTCTTCATTGTATTGTGACGATCGGGAAATACGAAACCGTCGATCATTTTACGTTTTATCACAGCACAAAAAACGAGAGTTCTTCTGGTAATAGAATAGTTACATTTTAGTTCAATGTTGTTACGCGAAAAAAATTATCGCTTCGTCGCTTCCAGAGTTTGATGCGCGCGCCTTTAGTGTTCCATGTTTCTAAACATGGCAGGTCGAAGTGGATACGATGATGTTAATCCCAGGTATTTATTATAAAATACTTCAAATATCATGCTTCATTTCATAGTACAGTGCGTGCTAAATGTTTTTATTTGTTATTTTCATAAATGCCGCGGGATGCGACGTTTCGTATCGAAAAAATGTTCATGTTTTTGCTTTCCGATAACATTGAATGAAAATAGGAATTTTACCTATGCTTGCAAAGTTATATCTATTTCTTCAATGTTATCGGGCGCTACGAAGTGTCTGTGACCATTTGTTTTGTGTCAGGAGTGTGTGTTACAGATTTTATAGGTTATGAATTACCTACGATTGTGGTGCTCGTTTCAGGGATTATGGTGGCGGTGGCGGCAGAAGAACGCTCGGTGGCCGCCCTCTTCCTACCGAGCCTCCATACAAGGCTTACGTCGGGAATTTGCCCTCTGGAATTATTCAAGGCGACATTAATAGGATTTTCCCTGTAAGTATTACCTACCCTCGTATTGTCTTGACTTCACTGTTTGTGATGTGTGAGATATGACAGTGTCAAGGATATTTAAGTTATTATAACACTGTAAATGGTCTGCTGCTAAACTGAATTTTAATATAAAAACATAACTTAGTCAATAAGAGCAATCAATCAACTATGATAAAAAAATCTGTACTCATTCGTTTAATTTGCATTCCCATGAAATAATCTGGAATTGTTTATAATTTTTTCATTTCTTTAAAATATAAATACAAATTAAGTTTCCGAGTTTAACATTATGATATACTGAAATCAGTTTTACTTTAACAACATATGTATTTAACCCAAACAATGTTAAGTATTTTTACATTCATCTCATTATGCTGTGCGATATTTTGAATGAAAACAAACTTTTTTAGGACTGCTCGACAAATTATTTCAGCTCTTTTGTTTCTTCCAAAAATTTACCAAAATTGCAATTAATTGTATAGCTATGAATTTAACATTAAACATTAATTTATTAACATTCAGTTGAATTTGGTGTATCACTTACAATTGGCATTTTTAACAGCTTCCTGTATACTAAATCAAACCAAAAAGTTGATTATAGAATCAGCTAATAATAAGGAATGTATGCTTATCTAATTTACCTATTTTAAATATGTTATATAGGCTGTAAGGCAGGCAGGCAGCTACTATGACTAAATAAATGTCTAGTAAGGCCTCATACACATTCAATTGACTATTAAACTAGATATGAACCCTCCTGAATGTGCTAGTTAGGGCATGACATAATATGTTTACAGTGCTATTGTAAACACATCTCCATTCTGATAATGGAAGATAGTCTTAAGGTCACTAATGATATAATACTTCCCAAGGTGTATTGTCTACTCTTACTACATCATTTTGTTTGTACATTGTTTTGCCCTGTTCTAAATTCTAGTTCAATGTCATTAAATGGTCTTAAAACTTAGCCCAACAAGACATTAGATATTTTTGAAATAACCAGCCATAATCATTTTTCTTCAATAACAATCGTAATTCTGTCTCTTTGGTATATGCTAGAAATTGAAGCTGCTGTCAACTTAGGATTCTTCATTTTAATGCTAAATGAGCATGAGGCCAAACTTATTAACACAAACTGTTTGATTCATACATACTGAGATTGATTAAACTGGTAAAGTATAGAACAAAAAATGTGCAAATTTTTTTGTTTGTGAAGTCTACGCAATAAAATTTGAAACTCTTTGCTGAACACCACAAACAATACAGAGCACAATAACCAGCAATAATTTTCTACTAGCATAATCAGCCCATAAAATTCCCAATGAGCTGGGACACAAGGCTCCTCTCTGTGAGACGAGTCATAATACACCATGCAGGCCCAGTGAGGGTTGCTGACTATCACAAATGTCTTCAAAGTTTTAGTTTTAGGACATGCCGGTTTCATTTCCTTCACCGTAACAAACAAGTATGCTTGTTTGCCATTACTAACCAATAATACATTATTGTTTCAGGACTTAGCAATTAAAAATGTGAGGCTGGTGATGGATAGAGAAACAGATAAATTCAAAGGATTCTGCTATGTCGAGTTTGAATACCTTGAGGATTTGATAAAAGCAATTGAAATGAATGGCTCTCTAAATGTAGACGGGCAATTTATTAAAATTGATGTGGCTGAAGAAAAAAGAAATGATCGGTGAGTGCTTGAAGTTTTCTTTTACCATAAAATAAATTGAAACATAGTTTCCTGGATTGGTTATTTAATAATAAAAAAAAAAATGAGGAATGCAATTTTGTAAATATTTATAGTTAGCTAGTTATTTTCATTAATTGGGGACAAAATTATGAATACTTAGTGTGGTGCAACTAATCAGAATATAGTGAGATGTAATGGTGTCAGGATTAACTGCTCCGAACCTGCACCAGACAATTTTTTTAAATTATTTTTGTTACTTAATAATAAATGAATTAAAACAATGCCTGGAATTACTTAAATACTAGTTTTTAAATGGAATTGTTATGAACTTGTTAGATTAATTTCAAAATAAATGTTTGAAATTCATAGGCCCACAGTAGCATTCCGTGGGTGTCATAACACATACACAACAGCTCCAGATATAATACAAATATTGTACTGATGCGGGAATCGAACCCGACATGACCCTGACCACGCCGGCGGCCACTCCGCTACTGCGCCACTCTGGTCTACAAAATGGTTACGTATCTGATAAAGAAATTATCGACAAGCCAATGTGTATCACCTCAGGGCTATACTTACCGGGCTTCCGCGGATATTCTTGCCGTTAAAGTAAGGGGAGCTCAACACAATTTTGCCATTTTGCATGCTAAGACTGCCGACACGGCAGGAATCATCGCTGAACCCCGCTGAAAGTGGCGCACGGAGTACTAAACAAACGAAGTGCAAAAGGATTTCCTACCGCATTTTGCGAGTACGAAGTAGACTGAGGGAAGAAAAGCCTGCCAATGAAAGACGCAGTGAATCTGTCACGACATTTTTGAAAACGGTCATGATATTATCAGCAATGTTCCTACCTGCGCAGAAAAAGCATTGAATTTGTTTACTACTCCGTGTTGTGGTCGTAGCAAGGTGTTGTAACACAGTGGTGTCACAGGGGAGGCTTTGACCGCGGCCGGCGAGACGGCGGCGGTGGCGGCGGCGGCGGAGGCGGGCGGGACGGCGGGCGCGACGGCAGTCGGCCAGGCGGCGGCGGCTTCCGGCGGGACGGCGGCGGCGGGGGCGGCGGCGGCCGCGGTACGTACGACCACTTCGATGGGCTCGACCGCCGTGCGCCGCGCCACCAGGGTGGAGGGCTCGCTCATGGTAACATCGCCTCATTACTAACACTCGGACTCACCTCATACTCGTACTGAACAATTAAAGGTAGTTAAACAGCTTCCGTGAGCGGTGGTGGCCAAGTGGCAACGGCCGCGACTTACGAGTTCTAGGTCGTGAGTTCGAACCCAGCCAGGCGCTTTACTTTGTGTAAATCATTTTCATCACCACTGCTCCAAAACGGTGAAGGAAAACATCGTGAGGAAACCGGCATGTCCTAGAACCTAAAATTCGAAGACATGTGACATCTACCAATCCCTCTCACCGAGAGGAGGCCTGTGTCCCAACAGTGGGAACATTATAGGCTGATAATGATGAAACAGCTTCCTACAAACGGGGTTGGTTCAATTTAATTTGGTAATCAAACTAATCTTGATTAATGTTTGGTTTTTGGATAATAACCGTGGTTTGAACTTTCACAATAATTATTAATAACATAGGTAATACGGGCTGTTGTCCGCAACTCCACGTCAAAGCGCGTATTTTGCGTATAGATTAACAACATTTACTCCAACCAATATTACATCATTATTGTTCGTCAGAAGCCAGAAAGTCTGACAGTTTGTCTTATCAAGGGGTATCGTATTACCCAGTAATTACAGTGGAGGTCAGACAAGCAGTCGCTCCATGTAAAATACTGGTATTCGGGTGCATCCGGTTAGACTAGAAGCCGACCCCAACATAGTTTCGAAAAGGCTAAGCAGATGATGATTTACTCCAAATAATTTGGGACTACATTGATAAACGGTTTTATTCGTAGTTCATACAGAATAAACTTGAACTAGCAGATCATCTGCAAAATTGGTAAGTTGTTCTTAAGTTAGGCCATACACACTCATATCATAAAATATGCATTTTCGGATCGTTTTCGTGCAGTGAATCACTATTCATTGTCATTATGCTAATCACGATTACACGGTACAAATACAAACGCATTGAATAATTATAGGTGCCTGCTTACAGAGGCCCTAGTGTCAGTTTCTTTTAACCATCTCGACACAACCGCGTTCGGCGCTACGATTGGCCCTTCACCAGTCTAGGGTTAATCGGAGCACCGAACGCAGTCGTGTCGAGATGGTTTAAATAATGACACTAGGGCCCACTGTTCCTAAGTTGTGCAGAGACAATAGTGTATCTGGTTTGTGGGTGACAACGATTTTATGCCTTTAAATCATGTGGGTTGAGTCTTGGTCTCATTTGGGATTTGGCTAAATGTATCTATGTTTAACTTTTTATTCACTAACTACATTTTTGACTCATGGGGTGCATTTGTGAGTGATTTGCCAATTAATCTTACATGTTTTTTTTACTAAAAATGAATCATTGGGCATTGTGGACATTTTGTGAAATCCTTTGTCTTGGGTTTTCGCTCGTTCTCGTTTTACGTGGTGTGGTGTGAGTCATATATTAGGTCTTTACCTATGAAATTGCCGTTCTGCAGTACTGGCCATTTCAAATCAAAATAATTTTTGTTTGGCTAAGAATTCTAATTTCAAATTAATTTTATTTTAAAAACATGGATTTTTTTTTCTAAAAGTAGTCATTTCTCTATTGATTAGTGTTACATTTTCATCGCATTTCAATCTTTTTCGTCATCATGGATACGTTAAAAATTCGAGTAATTATGGAATATGAGTACCGTCGTGGCAGCAACGCGGCACAAGCGGCACGCAACATCAACGACGTTTACGGAGCTAACACTACAAACCAACGCACCACCTGTTATTGGTTTGCTCGCTTCCGTTCTGGAAATTTCGACCTGAAAAATGAACCTCGCGGTCGTCCGAAGACTTTGGTCGACAATGACGAATTAAAGGCGATTGTGGAAGCTGATGATACACAATCTACGGCTGAATTAGCAGCAGCTTTCGACGTTAGCGTCAAAACAATATTGGTCCATTTGCGTCAAATTGGCAAGGTAAAAAAGCTTGACAAATGGGTGCCCCACGAACTCAATGATCGCCAGCGCGAAGTACGCGTCGAGACGTGCCTTGCACTGCTCAACAGACACACAAATGAAGGAATTTTGAACCGCATTGTTACCTGCGATGAAAAATGGATTCTGTTTGATAACCGTAAGCGCTCAGCAAGTTGGTTGGATCCTGGTTCAGCACCTAAACAATGCCCTAAACGAAAACTTACCCCTAGAAAAGTGATGGTCACTGTTTGGTGGTCTAGCGCCGGTGTGATTCATCACAGCTTCTTACCAAACGGGGTGAGCATTACTGCAGATGTGTACTGTGAAGAACTGAACACAATGATGGAGAAGCTGGCGCATCTCCAACCAGCATTGGTCAATCGCTCGTCTCCGCTGCTCCTGCACGACAACGCGCGACCTCATACTGCACAGCAGACGGTCTCCAAGTTGCAAGAACTGGGGTTGGAAGCTCTCCGTCATCCGCCCTACTCACCAGACCTTGCGCCTACAGACTACTACTTTTTCCAGAATTTGGATAACTTCTTGGCGGGAAAAAAATTTAATACCCGAGAGGCAGTACAAAATGCCTTTGAAGAATTTGTTGCCTCCCGTCCAGCTGATTTCTTTAAGAAGGGCATCAATAAACTGCCACTGCGATGGCAAAGATGCATTGATTGCATGGGTGATTACTTCGATTAATACAAATAAAAAATTCATGAAAAAAATTCGTTTAAATTTTTTCATACAAAACGGCAATTTCATAGGTAAAGACCTATTATTTATGCTAACAGGGAAAATCCCTTTTGGGCTAAACTTACCAGCCTACAGTGAGTGTTCACGCTGTCACAATAATTTCAACCTTATTATTATGAGAAGAAAGTAGATAGGTAGGTTACCAAGAATTTTTCTATTTTCATGTTAAATTGAAGTTAACATACACATTAGGAAATCTGCATGTTGAGCCGTGTCATTGATTTAAATCCAGTGTAAATGAATTTATTATATAATTGGCATTCTATACATATAGATAACCGTAAAAGTGTTAAATCGGTTTGTTAGTATTGTGGCGTTATGAATATTCACAAAGTCCACTTTCCAACGGACGTAATAAAATCGTGGTGAAATTTCTTCGCTAACTGGATTTTTACAGCTCTGCTTAGCGCCGAAGGTTGAAAATCGAACAGTGTGTTTTTTCGAAGCGCTTAGACTCATTCGCGCTGCATTCTGTTGGATTCTTACCCTCTTATTTATAAACGCTGCTTAAAGTTAAGTAATGATTAGCGACTGATTAACCATACATTTTTGCCGTTTAAACACCTCTTAACTTTAATCATCGTTTATGAATATGGCCCTTAATGCTCGGTTCAACCCCGAGATTTGAAAATACAGTGAGGGATAAAATCCCGCCGAGATTTTATTACCTCAGTGTGGACGTGGACATAAGCTATGTTAGTTTAGTGTCGGGTAACAGCATGAGGTGCTCGGTTGACCAACCTGTCGTTAGTGGGGCAATATTTGTGTCTAAAGCACAAGCGGACGCGTAGCTTGTGATTTGATGTCGTGGTAAACTATCAACATCTCGTAACCTTGCGTTCCGATAGCGCGCTAGTTCAGAATAAGCGTAAGCCCTACTGACGACAGTGCGGTGTCGGTCGCCGTAGACCTACGACCGCACCTCAACATTTTGTTGTTCCAAATAATAGATGGTGTTGCAGAGCGTGAGCGAGGAGGCGGCGGGGGCGGGGCGGCGGCGGGCGGCGGCGGCGAGCGCTGGGCCGAGCGCGGCGAGCGGGACGGCGGCGGGCGCGCCTCGCGCGGCGCCAGCGAGGAGCCGCGCGCCGGCGACTGGGGCCGCATGGGCCGCGCCGCCGCGCCCGCGCCGCGCCAGGCGCCCGCCCCGCGCCGCCAGTTCGAAGACATGCCGCCGTCGCGTCCAGGTACTACTGCTTCATGTTTATTTTGCCCAGATCTTGTCCAGTCCGTCCGCTTAAATAGTGTCAACTGCCACGCTTCAAATCACGCCGCGCGTGGCTCCGAACATGTTCGTTCACCCGCAATAAATATTTTCATCATATTTCTGCACGCCTTTTACCGTCACTATTTGAGCGAATAGACCAAACAAAGATATATTTTCGTAAATTAATAAACCCTGACATTATAGTTATCCCATCAATTAAATTACGACATTTCTTTGGGCCTACTAGCATTAAATAATTTTTGCAGGAATTTTTGAGTGCAAACCTGAGTGAATTTTTGAGTGTGTACAATTTTAACACAAAAAACGCGAAATAAATTAACGGTGCGTGTAGGCTCAAAAAGCGTTGTCCTCTTGTCTCATATCATCTTATTCGAGTTCGTAGTTGTTACATTTCACGATCGCGCATCAATCATCGCAATTTATTCCTTATGACAATGACATAGTCACATGACGCGCGCTCGTGAATTGCAAGAATTATAATAAGTAACTTGCATGGATTGTACCACTATAAATTTTATTATACATTTAATATTGTTGTTTTGTTGGTGTTTCTAATTAGTGTATTTTGGTTAGGGAGCTCGGGTACGATTTTTTTAAGTGTTCTGTACGCGGTACAGACGGCAGTATTAGTAAAGATACACTCTTGAGGAACTTTATTTTATAGATTTTAACTCTATCAATAGTCAAGTTTTTGTGAAGTAGCAAATTGCATGTAAAACACGATTTTTTGTAGTTGTATTTTTAGACTATACAATAGTTCAACAATTTTTCCAATGTAGAGTAGAATTTCAGATTGATATTTAAATTGCTAGACGAAAATAGAATATTCAAGGTTATGATCGCATCTTGTTCAAAACACAGATGCCTGAACATACGACGTATGCGACATAGCTGACGTCCGCTTGTAGCTCTGCAAGGTTGTAGATTGCACCTAGTCATTTGTTCCACTTGAATGTAGTTGAGCTGTGAGTAGTTTAGTTTCGATGAATAGATGACCTGCTGGTCCCGTCCTCAGCTCCCTAACTATTTCTTTTCCAGACACGTCAGGCAGGCCGAAATTGAAGCTAGAACCTCGGACTGTAAAAGAGCCGGTGAACTCTCTGGCGTCGACCAGTCAGACGCAATCGATATTCGGCGGCGCGCGGCCGAGGGAAGAACGACTCAAGGAGCTGGCGAACGAATAAGCTCCACTAACCCTATACTACCGCGTACTCTCATCTCCCGGTCCCGTGTGTATATGTATCGTCCCGAAGCCCGATCCCTATGTGTGCCCCGATATTTACAAGCAGTCTCTTGTGTCCTTTTAATGCAGTGCGATGAAATTGTATATGAAACTGCAGACATTTTGTTAGGTTATATGAGGTTGTAAATCATTTTTATCGTATATTTTGTTAGCTTTATTATGTATATCGAAAGATAGCTTCTTATTGTTTTTGCGCCGTCTCCGCCTCGTTTTCGAGCCCGGGGACCGCGCGTCGGCGTCGCTTAATTAATCCGCAGTATTTAAATTGCTAGTATGTATTGTTTATCTCATTGTAAGATTTATCCGGGCTTGTGTGTACATACGATATCGGCTCGCATAATATTAATTAATTTTTCGAAATTAGACTTGGAAGAAAAATATTTTTTGTTCCTCACTTTTGGGTTATATGTGTATTGAAATATTGTAATAATTATTTTATTTTTACTATAGCATTGTGTCGATAGAGATTCGTAACCGATTCTCTGTTGTATTTGTTTTTTTTTTTTCATTTATTAATTGTTTAGTTTGTTAGGTCATGAAAATTAATCATTGAACGAGTAATTATGATACATAATTTAAGAGTTGAGATAATATGGTGATGTAATTACGGTGTCATTAATAAAATTAACTTGCACGTACTTGAATTTCTACTTTATTACATAATTGTGTAATGGCAAGTAACGTAGCCAAGAAATGAAAAAAAAAAATCGCAAAATTGTAACAGAACATAGAAAAACGAATAAAAAGTGAATTCTTTGTAACCGAGGGTTTGTCTAAAACACCTGATTAAAAACATCAATCCAAGTCCATGTCCGCATTCCCGAACACACAGGAGCTATCTACAATTTCTTCATTATCTATATTTGTAAGTTTGTATGTAGGTATAATCTCCGGTACTAATGGCCCAATTAATTTTATGTTAACTAATTAAAAGCTGCATTATTTGCGAGAGCTAAAAATTATATTTAGTTATATCTTGCATATTAGCCGAGCTATCACACTTCTGTCTAACCAGGCTGATTAAAACAGAGTTATTTGCATGCGCTGCATAAACAGTTTGTCATCATAATTTCAGCCGAAAGACGTCCACTGCTGGACATAGGCCTCCCCCAAGCTCCGCCACTTCATCTGGTTCTGTGCTTCCCCTAACTTGCAATTTGGTCTGCCTTAAATAGTTAAACAAAAAAGTCCGCGATTCTATCTTTTATATTTTGGCAGATATAATAAAAAAATTCTCCAAGCGTAAGTAAATCGACACATAAAAGCTTATGTGTCGATTTACTTACTGATTTTTTTAAACCAATTTTTTTTTCTTAAAAAAATATGGATATCGCAGATATAAGATTTTTGCCCTTAACAGTATGTCAATTTATTGGTTCGTTTCAAAGTCAACACGCGTTAGGGAATCTAGCTCCGAGCGTTCACAACGACTCTCGAGCCAATTATGAGAACATCTCAGGGGCCGTGCTCGGGACTCTAGCGCTGAACGTGCACAGCGTCTCCTTGATTTAGGGCAGCATGTGTCTGCAACAAGGGAAAGAGAGACTAGCTCTGAGGGTTCGCCGCGACTCGCTAGCCAAAGTCTGAGAACATCTCAGAGCCGTGTTCTGGAGTCTAGCGCTGAACATGCGCAGCGTCTTTCTCACAGAACATATATACTCCTAACGGAGGTCTCTGAATTAAGCCAGTAAGTCTCTGCAAATCTGCAGGCTATTGATGCATTATTGACAGCGTAACGAAAAATAAAGGAAACTATAAATTTTGGGCGTCCTTCCTCGCTAATTTAATACTAGCACATGTTAGAAAATCCAGAAAAATAGCACTGGCAGTGGCTTCTTCGAGGATTGCAGCTACTTTATTGAGCGACGGTAAATCTACACACTCTACCTTCAAACTCTCACTGACAATTTCATTGGAGCAACTGTCGATAGGTTCGAAATACAAAAATGGACCCTTTAGTCAGTTGTTACAAAATACGTCGCTGATAATATGGGACGAATGTACCATGACTCGTAGAGCTCATGATGAAGCAGTGGATCGAACACTTAATGACTTGAGAAACTCAGTTGCTGCAGACTGAACTATACGACCCAGACTCTCATTTATAAACTATTTCCGCAGCTTTAGCGCCCAAGGTTGGAGAAGAAAAGTACTCTTCTCCAACTGTTGTGGAAAATCGTTAACCGTATTTAATGGGCTCTTATGTTAGTGCGAATTTGCGCGGGTTTGAATTATACTCAATAGGGGCGATGGTTTTAGACACGCCTTGATGATGTCCGCACGTGTCTCTTGTTGCGACGGGTAGTGTTTGCCGAAAGTCATCAGCAGCAAACAAAAGTGCCACCACCCATGACAGTGACCGTGTTCGATTCACTACTTCAACATGAGCTCTTTGAGTCATTCGCCCCACATTATCATTATGATTATTGAGTAGCTAGGCATTGTGAGATACGGGGTGTACTTAAATAAAGGTGGTTTCAGTACTGCGAGTTTCGGTTAAAGTAGACCACCAGACAGCTTCAGGTGTGCTCATGATGTCTGCTAAGAAAAGTTCCAACTATTTATTTGTTTCAACGACGCAAAGACTACGCTATACTAGGCATCTCTAAGTAATATTGCAGAGCAAAGCTTCTCCCAGATTAGATCAAACTGGTGCGATTTGTCTTTTCTTTTATAGAGGTAGGTAGTCGGAATCCTGAGAGACTGACAACCAAATGCAAGGGGTGTCGTATTACCCTGTAACTGGGCTGTGGGGGTAACATAGGCAGAAGTTTCATGTAAAATACCTGTACATATCGTAATATGTACTAAATAGAGACATTCATTGGCTTTGTTCAAGGGCTATATAGTGAGGACACGGTGGCGGTCTGCCCGGCTTGGGTGGAGCACCGCCGTGTCCTCGTGGAGGCGATCTCTCGCGTCCGGCCCTGGTCCAGGCCATGGTACGGAGCGAGAAGGCATGGGTAGCCGTCACCTCCTTCAGGGAAGCAGTGATGCTCGCGAAGAGGGAGGCGGCGCACGTGAGGGAGAGGCAGTCTATGCGCCCTCGCGACCCTAACCGCCGCAGGATACGGAGACGCCCTGGGCGTCGGGAATCCCAGGCCGATTTCCGGCCACCGTAGGCATGGGCTTGCGGACGGCGAGTAATGGGTAGCTCGCTGTCCGGTAACGACCAAGCCCAAGTCGACGGCGCGTCTTTTTCCACGTGCGCCTCAAAGAGCTGTCAGCACAATTTGATGGGGCCCGCAAGGGCCGATGCCTGCAAGGGGTGCGGGTTTGTTCGAAAGAGATACCACAGCCCCTGGCATATGGGCTGCTGAGGGAACACGGTTGGGTTTAGTCAGTAAAAGTCTGACACGAGAGACATGAGAAACTATTTGTTGATTTCCCACAAAAAAGGGCTACATAGTCTCACCTAGGAATGATACAGCCAATGAAATCAATACTTACCTAATTTAAATTTTACAAAAAAACGTTTAAAAAAAAACAACCGACTTCCAAAAAACACGAAGTCGGTGACTTTGGATATGTATTTTATTAATTTCTTGTCACCGCCTTCCGAAATTTAAGTTATTTTTCACTTTTTAGTTACAGTACCCTACCCCACACCAATTAAAATTTCATCATCCTTGGGGTCAAAACAATGCATATTTTTATGCTTTAACAGCAATCTCGGTTATTTGCTGTCATTTTTCGAAGAGTTCCGTTGTTTGTCTCCGAAGCGCATCATCCGATCTACTTATATCGATGAATGTGGACCATTTCGAAATAGACCCCTTTCGAACAAAGAAAGAATTTTACAAATCGGTCTTATGACGGAGTTATGCCTGAACCTCCACCTAACTCCTAACCGTTAAAGAGTTGTACCTTCTTTCATCAGCTCAGCGTTATGAGATGATGATGACCATATGCAAATGTCTCAATAGCTTTAGAAATTGAAAAAAAAATGTTAATACCTACAAAATTTTAGGGCTGCCCTCGATTTCCCTGGGATTCCATCATCAGATCCTGACTTCGTCCCATGGGTGGTCCTCAGGAGTATATACTCATTCAAATAAAAAAAGGATTTTGAAAATCGGTCCACAAATGGATGAGAAATCGATGAACATGCATACAATTTTTAAAAATACGTACAGTGGAACATGGGAACATATAACCTCCTCCTTTTTTGGAAGTCGGTTAAAAAGTCACCGGCCAAGTCAAAATTTACAAGTCCATTGATATCGTGTGTAATATCGAAGATGCAGTCCACTATTTTTAAACTCCCCTAAATGCATCCGGGCTGCCACTTCACGAACTGTTATTCATAATCGGAAAACATATCACGATTTTAAGAAATTGAAGCCAACCTAACGTGCAATGGCATAAGGCTTCTAATAAATGATTTAAAAGCCAACGACCATTCTCATCAGATCAGAAGCTAGCCCCTTGGCGCAGATCTCGAGGCTTCGGCGCTCCGATTGGCCCTGGATTGGTGACGGACGTAATGGGAGCGCCGAAGGCATTCGAAGCGTTGGATAAATAAAACTCACACTAGGGCGGCTACAGTTCTAAACAGTTTTAAAGATTAATTGTAATAAAATTATTTTGTGTGCTTTTCCATATTTTGAGAGATTATCTAGTAGAAAAAACAACGATATACATATACTTAATAATCATATGCAGTTTTTAGTAACTCACTACAGTGATAAACTTATATTTTTTGATACCAACAGTTTTGTTGTTAAGTTAAAATCGACAAGGAATACAGTGTATCTGCCCATTAGGTTTAGACTTAAAATAGCGAGGCTATTAGCTTATATAAACCCAGACATATGTGGGCATTTTTTTTTAAACTGCTACCTATCTTTGAAAATAGCTTACTGATATTGTTACGAACATTTAAGCTAATTCTTGGTTTAGTCGAGTGATAAATGTAACAAATTTTGCTGGACAAGTATTTTTTTTTATTATATGACCTGCATTTCCAATAATATCTGTAAATAAATAGTAACTTAGATACTTTTTGGTCATGACCGTTACCAAAAAATAAACTACTCCTGAAATAAAACTAAACTTAGGATTAGACTTTTTTGGTGTATAAGGGTTAATTAATTGTGCGGTATAGCAATCTAACACAAAAACTCAGTTGTGTGCGAAATATTGCCATAGTAATTTGTAAAAAAATGTCATGATCGTTACTTGTTACGAAAAAGCTATATTTAAATTATATATATTAATGAAACAACTAGTAATAGATGTAGAATTACCATACCAACCTTAACTTAAATGCCTTTGTGTTAAAAAGTATAAAAAAATCGATTCAATTATTTTAAGAAATATAGAAAAAGTATAAAAGCTCTTAAAATATTTCGAGGGACAGTCACGTATACCTGACCAACCAGTAACGGTCCTGACATAGTAAAGTTGTGGATACACCAATGTAGTAAATAAAAGACGTTTTACAATATTAAAGTTGTCTTTGTAATTTTTAAGTCCTCCGACTTATGTTGCTAAGGCAAATGACATCATAAAATCAACATTTTAATAATTAATCAGTCAATAATAAGAATAAATTGTATTTTAAAACTGGCTTGATTAGCAACAATAATGCACGTTTTTGAAAGTTAAAAGGAACTAAGTAATTGAAAAAGGAAAGAAGTAATTAAACCTATAACAAAGTTTTAGTTTCTATAAAAATAATGACATTCTCATAGATAGCCTCCCACTATCTTTTCGATTTCTTTACACGTACATACAAAACGCAAAAGTTTAATAATTACCAAGTATATATTAGTATAAAAAGTAGCACTTAAATCTAATAAGGTACTTCGAAATGGCACAATAATTGTTTGTTCTTAAAATCTATAACACAAAAGTCTTCTTTGAGATCTATTAGTCTTTACAATAATTCAGTCTTATAATTGTATAATAAAAAAATAAAAGTAACATGAACTAAAAAAATCAGCTTACTTAATAAGCAAAAAAAAAACTTGACGTAAACTCTTATTCAATAAAATATAGTCAAAATAACGAGTATCACAACCACTAAACAGCTCTAACGAAATTTAACTAATAACTATATACTTTGAAAGTTACAAGTAAAAAAAAAGAAACAGCCCGTAACTGTACCAATATTGAAGAAGGGTGATAGTACCTAGGTAGGTATTGTGTAGCCTCACCCATCACTCAAACAATATTCACATTCATCTTTTTCATAATGGTCGTATATAGTAGAATCACAATTATAACACCAAAAATTTTCATTTTCTAGCAGTAACTTAATGTCATTCTTGGTCATTGGTAAACAAAAATGGCTTGGTCTACACCCTTGTACATATTCATCACAGTTGCGACACTTGTTGGTAATAATAAAATGTGTTTCGTCCCATGGCCACTCCAATCCATAGTAATAATACTGCAGTAGATCCTCTTTTGTTAAGATTTTGTCGATATCAACAACAATTACCATTTTTGTGGTGTTTCCTGCTAACAGCAATTAACTCTTGACAAAACAGACTACTGATTTCTGACAAATTTGTAAAAGACGACGTTCAATCTGTAAAAGTTAAAAATATTTTAATTAATGAAAACATTAACTCCAAACAAAACACTATACTATAAAGCAAGCCTAATTACCATCATCGCTGTCTCCCAAACATTTATCACACAAATAATCATTAGTTATGGGCCCACCAACGCAGTCATAGCAATATTTTTTTTTGCAAGCCATACATTTTGCCATTTCACCAAGTATTGAGCAAGTACAACCACTGCAGTTTGGGAATTTGATATGCTTTTTTGATACGATTGCATTACTCTTTATACTTTTCTTTGGTACACATTTTTTCCCCTTTTTGCAATTGAATGTATTACGTTTAGTAGAACTTGGTCCTGGACAATTTGATTTATAGGTATTATCTAGTAAAACATTTAAAGTCTTTTTCGATATATTTTTCTGTTTGTTCTTAAATTCAACACAACTTGGTCCTGGAGAATTAGACTCTGCATCAGGTAATATATATGTAGGCATTAAATTAATGTCTATCAAATTTAAATCAACATCCATAGGCAAATTCAGATTCGTTGATAAGATTTCGGGGGTTGCAACTTCATCTATAGGCAGATTCAGGTTTTCTGATGTAATATCCAGGGTATCTACTACATCTATAGGCGAATTCAGACTTATTGATACGATTTCGGGGGTAGCTACTTCATCCATAGACAAATTCAGGTTTTCTGATGTAATTTCTGGGGTGATGAGTTCTATTGGCAAATGCAGGATTCTTGCTGTAATTTCCGGTGTGGATAAGTTGTCATTAGGTAAGTTGGAGGTTGTTGGTTTCGCTGGCCAATTGTCTTTAATTTCGGTATTCGATCTGACACAGTGAGTTTTCAAGTCAAAGCAGCTGCATAAACCTTTGACTTCTCCGCAGAAACAACCAATATCTCTGTAGGCCAAGATACCGTTTCCCTTTGTAATTATCTGATGAATTTGCAATGTTCCCGCTAATGTTGTGATATTATTCGGTAGCATCGAAACAATGTTATTTATTTCTTCGTCCTTGACAAACCAGATCTTGACAGTTTTCATACAGGCTTTTAAAATGTGGTAAGCGTCAGAAGCTTCTCTAATATCTTTTCCAAAGCACACTTGTCGATCTAAAACTCTTTTCACCGATCCGCCTATACCGTCAGCAACTCCTTTGCCATGGCCACTTTCGAAAAATGACCAGGTGACATATTCAAGTTCCAGCTTTTGAGTGAACAGGTCAATCAAATAGAAATTATTTTTTTGTCGATATTGTGAGGTTGGGCCATCAGAATAGAAATGTATAGTCATTACTTGAAAATCATCCTTTATCATCTTTAATATAGGCAGTAAATGTGCCCAAATAGCTGGCGGTTGGTGCATGTTGTTTTGAGCTACAGTACAAAATGATTGTGACATCCCTTGAAGATATACCATTCCAGTGTGTAGCGTTATTAGGCTTTTAGAGGCACCGAAATGCATACTTTGTATTTCTTCGCTTAGTTTTGTTTCATAATTTTCAGAGAAATCGCATATAACTACCGCTTCGTTTTGTTTTAAATTATTTATAATAAGTTGATATTGGTCTTGTTGGTGAATGTTATTAAAATAATGTTTCTTGAAAGGTTTAATGTCATTTTCAAAGTCTTGTAGTAACTGATTAATGGTTCCGTTTTTCTCTGCTTTTACCGTTTTCTTCGTTGTCTTTTCTGTAGTTTCTGATCCTTCTTTTCTAGAGTATTTATGGATAATTGTCTCCCACTGATACCAGGTGACGTTTTGATTTAATTGCACATTTGTGTCGTATATAACGGGAATGTTCTTGCATTTCGTGCATTTGCCATGCATGCATTCGAATGATTTCAGGTCACATGTTTGTAATGCAAGTATTTCTTTTATATTGCTATTTGGGAGTACAGAATGTTTTTTTAAACATGCAAATTTCAGTTCAATGTTATTATGCTTAACACATACGCATGTATTTCTGGATCCCAAATGTGGTGTCAAAACATAAAATGGTTTGTACTTATAAAAAGTGGTAAATTTATATTTCCCACCTTCGTTTTTATACTTCTTATAAAGGTTCTGTAACGTGTCCAGTAAATACCTTATTTGCTGCTTCTCTTTATTGTATGTGCGACATTCTTTTTTTCCAGCCGTGCAGCGACTCACATCGTCCCTGACGTAAAATTTTACTAATTCTTCAGATACAAGACTTGTTTTCTTTGGCTTCGGTTTCTTGACTTTTCCTGTTAGGCCTATTACTTTAGCTACGTACGATTTTACTTTGGCATTAGTAATCAATCTTTTTAGTATTATTTTTTGAGAGCGTTTTTCACATGCTTTGTAAGTTTTTTTCATAGTATCTTCTAGGACTTGTTCTCGAGCTTTCATTTTTTCAATTATTCTCTCCCTGTTTTGGATCTGTTTTTCTGCATCTATTTTTAATCGATAGTTTCTTTTTTTTAGTTTTTCACATTTAGTTAGAAGTTTTTTTAGCCTTTCTTCCTTTTTTTTAAGCGCACTACTAAGTTTAGTACACTTTGTTTTTAAATATTTCAGTTTTGAAGTTTGTGCCTTGTCATTATATTTTTTTTGTAATTCATTAGTCTCATCTTTTTTTGTATTTGCTTCCGCTACAGTACCTTTTTGTTTTTTAGCACGTTGCTGACGTTTCTGTTTAACCCACTGATCTCTCTGACTTTTCTTTTCTGTATCATCTAATTCTGAAATCTTTTTGCGCCTTCGTTTAAGTCGTTCTATGTCCTTCTTACGATACTCTTCATATTTTTGGGGATCTTGTTTTAGACGTTCCCTGTAACGTTTCATTTTTTCGGCAGCGGTAAGTGCCATTCTGATATCTAAAACATATAATCTCCTATGTCATATAGGTAGATACTTTATATTCTTCCCACTACATACATTTAAATAATACGTTATTTCAGTTCACAGTACTCCACCAGAATGAATTTAAGGATGTAATATTTATTTAAAATTTACATGTTTTAAATTCTACTACCTACAAGCCTTTTCCCACAACATATTTATTATGCAGTTTCATAGTAGTGAGGATTCTCTCAGTGTGCCCACATATTTAGGCTGTCCTGTCCGTTACTTTTTTAGTCCGGCTCATACGTTACCAGTCATTTGGTAATGGTCAGGACGTAACGGTACCACAGCTGCTCTCAGTTTTTTTATCATAACCTATAAATGTTGTTCGATAACTAAATATCTCTTATTTACCGAAAACCAGAATTAATTTTGCCATGTGAAACTATTTTTGCTTTAACACTAACATTACATAATCATTCTAGAAACGTGAAATACTTACTGGTCAATGTGAGGCGAAAACTCCGAAAAAAGTCCGTTACCAGTCAAAACACTCTCAAGACTGAAGACAAATAAAAACTGACACTTCAAAATGGCTGCTGGTGTTAACATATTTGATTTGGTGTTGCTATTTAAATAAAAAGTCGGCGAGTGGTAGAAAAAATCAGAACTAATATTAATTAAATTTACGGTCACGGTGCATGGACATGTCCAGTTAACACATACCAAAGGGACGGAAATAAACTTTAAAATGTTAAAATACTTGTATTATAATATAATAGAGTTTAACATGCTTGAAAACTACAACTAGATTACAAATATTAAAATACGTGCAGTATGTAATTAAGATGCAAATTGTAAAGAAATGGTTTAACATAGGTCATGTGTACCTAAAAGAGGACAGTACTGCAAGACGTAAGATGCCGCATTTCCGGATTTAAATTTATTAATTTGATTTAAATTTCTCTTAACAATTTAAGCAAAAATAGAAAACTTTAGTCACTTGGACCTATTCAATAATATTTCGACAGTTCTATGTCATAAAAACGTTAGTTATTTGCAACTTGTATGTATGGGACATCCCATGAGTGGGTTGGTAGACATTTTGACGAAAATGCCCATGTACTATGTCGAAGTCTTGTTTGATTAATGTTAGTAATGGTACTAACACTACTTTTGATTCGCCTAGTAGTTTAAACTTTTAGGTGCGACAACGGGTGAGCCGCATATGTTGAATGTAGTTCATCAAAATATGCAGGGTCTGTCCGGCAAAGAGCTTGAGTTAAGCTTATTTATGGAGAACTATGATGTTCAGGTGTTATGTTTGACTGAACACTGGTTGAAGGAACATGAAGTAGTGTTTATCAATGATGTTAATTTTACTGTTCAAAGTGCATTTGTAAGAAAAACTGCTATTCGCGGTGGATCTTTAGTTCTTGTTTCAAACAAGTTAAAATGTAAACAACGTTTAGATTTAGCTAACCTTTCTATTGAGCGCACTATTGAGTTGTCTTGTGTTGAACTCGAGCGATATGTTATAATTTGCGTTTATCGACCCCCCTCTGGGGATTTCATTCGTTTTGAATCGGTAATGGAGGATTTACTCAATAAGTTAAAATCAAGTAATAAAAGTATAATTTTATGTGGAGATTTTAATATTAATATTTTAGATGTTACTCCATTAAGTACCTATTCGACTTCTCAATCTGTTTAGGTCTTTTAATTTAATTAACTTGTTTTTTGAACCTACTAGGATCACGGCATCTTCGTCAACATGTCTTGATAATATGTTTACTGATTGTGATGCCAAAAATAAATTAGTACTAACTGACTTAACGTCCGACCACTGTGGTTTATTAGCTAGCTTCCCCATGCCATTACATAAAAAGCGACCACGTACACTTGAATGTAGGCCTTATACAGCTAGTCGTTGCAAAAGGTTTAAAAATAATATAGCTCATAGAATTACACCATCCATAGCACAACACGAGAATCCGAATGAAATTTATGAAGCCCTTTTTGATGTTGTGCAAAAAGAGTATCAATCTGCTTTCAAGACCAAAACCATTAACATTAATGGCACCTCCGCTGGCTTTAATCAATGGGCTACTCCGGGTATTTACAAAAGTAGAGCGAGACTATACGAATTATATGGATTGAAAAAATACAGGTTTGATACTCCTTTCCTAGAGTATGTCAAAAACTATTCAAAATTATTTAAAAAGATTAGTGCTTTTGCAAAATCGAAATTTTTAAGTGACACAATTAAAAATTCTAACAATAAAGTTAAAACCACTTGGAAAATAATTAATAATGAAACGGGCAAGTCTGTTAAACAAGACAATCAACTTGAGATTATGGTCGACGACAAATTAATTATTACAGAAGCTGAAGTAGCGGAGGCATTTAATGAGTTTTTTGCCAACATACCTGTAACTACGACTCGCTCCTTAGATTCATCCCCGTCAAAAGCAGAATACCTTTTGCATAGTAGTGTGCCTAAATGTAGTGACCTATTCAGTTTCGAACATGTAACGCCTCGTGACGTAGTTAATGTTTTTAACACACTGAAGTCTAAAAACACTGGTGATTTCTGGGGCATTTCCATTAAACTTTTAAGTAATATTATAGAAATTGTAGCCCCCTATCTAGCTGTCACTTTTAATAAATGTGTTGATTCAGGAACTTTTCCTGACCTCATGAAGAGTAGTAAAGTAATACCATTATTTAAATCAGGTAATAAAAATGACATTCGTAATTTCAGGCCTATTTCTATCTTACCTGCATTTAGCAAAATATTTGAAAAGTTAATACTCAAGCAGTTGCTAAAACATTTTAATTTAAATAGCCTCCTTCATAATGAGCAATATGGCTTTACAAAAGGTCGTTCGACTACTGATGCGGGTGTTGCTCTGTTGAAACACATATTTAACGCATGGGAGAACTCGCAAAATGCTATTGGAGTTTTTTGTGATCTCTCAAAAGCCTTTGATTGCGTGCACCATGAGACGCTTTTGTGTAAACTTCGTTATTACGGTGTCCATAACGATGCTCTCAACGTAATAAATTCTTATTTGCAAAATAGGGTTCAATGTGTAGAAATTAATGGTAAAAAATCTTCCGGGCTGCCAGTTCAGTTAGGTGTGCCTCAAGGCTCAATACTCGGCCCATTCTTGTTTTTAGTATATATTAATGACTTACCGTTCTATTTAAAGGGTATTTGTGATGTTGTACTGTTTGCAGATGATACTTCTCTTATTTTTAAAGTAGATAGGAATAGACAAGACTTTGACGACGTAAACAGTGCACTCTCAATGGTTACGGATTGGTTTACGGCAAATAACCTTGTTCTCAATGCCAAAAAAACGAAATGTGTAAAGTTCGCCTTACCGAATGTTAGAAATCTAGGTCCCAATATCGTCTTAGATAAAGAGGTGCTTGAAACCGTAGACACGGCAGTATTTCTGGGCATAACAGTAGATGCCAAACTTCAGTGGGGATCACACATATCAACACTAGCAGGGAGGCTCAGTTCAGCCGCCTACGCCGTCAGAAAAGTAAGACAATACACTGACGTCGATACAGCTCGATTAGTATACTTTAGTTATTTTCACAGCGTTATGTCCTACGGTATTCTGCTGTGGGGCAAAGCCGCTGATATTCAAAATATTTTTGTCCTTCAAAAACGTGCTGTTCGTGCAATTTACCAGTTAGGTGCCAGATTTTCCTTGAGGGACTTTTTTAAAGATATTGGTATTCTCACAGTGGCATCACAATTCATATTAGCTAACATCTTATTTATTAGGCAACATATACACTTGTACACTAAAAACAGTGATATTCATACCGTTAACACTAGAAACAAGGACAAACTACGTGCTCCCTTTCACCGGCTTCATAAGGTTCATAACTCATTTGTTGGGCTTGGTATAACTTTTTATAACAAGCTTCCCACTTCTTTGCTAGATTTGCCTTTTGATGCGTTTAAAGTTCAAGTAAAATCCATCCTTTGTTTAAAGGCTTACTATTCCATTAACGACTATTTAAATGACAAGAATAGTTGGTCGCTGTGATTAACACAAGACAACGTTTATGTTCTTTCTCCAGAATTAGCGTACCTAGTGACAGGTTATATGGGTTCATATATTTATTTAGTTAAATACTTTTTTTTTTTAAATTTATTGACCGAGTGTTTTTTTATTATCTATCTAATAAGTCATTAGTTATTGACATTTAGAGCCCTTTATACCAGGAAACTTTTATTTTTGGTAATATGCGTTATTGTTTATTACTTTGCCTATGTATGTATAGAATCAAGTCCATCCGACTAAACAGACAGCTGTGCTGCTGGGGAGTTTGTTGCGCCACTTCTTCTTCCCAGCTAAAGCACTAGGAAGTGTCGAAGGGTGGGCGTTTTTGGGAGACTGTCTTATGTATTTTGACGTTCGAAAAGTGCTGATTCTCAGCCTAATTTGAATAAATGACTTTTGATTTTGATTTTGTTCAACACCGAGAGTTGAAAATAAAGTGCGCGAAAAATCCCGCCCCGATTTTATTACGTCCGTGTGAATGTCGACTTATGACGCAAACAAAACTACCTATAAGCTATTTCAAGAAAAACTGGAAAAAAACATCGAGCCACTTAGGCCTTATAATTTTTTTAAGTAAGTACAGAGGCCAGCACATGAAGCTACCCCAATCTGTCAATTTTTTTTGATAATTTTTCAACTTTATTTCAAAGGGATAAGGTTTATGTTCAATTGGGAAAATTTGACAGTGGGTAAGCTTGACCTGCTGGCGACTGTACAAATACAAAAGAAACAAAACATCACCCACATTTTTGCTTTCCCCTATGGAAAAGCAAAAATGAGTTTTATGATTTTGACCGAGAGTTGTGATCGAACTATTTAGACAAATAAGGTATGTGAAATGAGTGTGGTAACCTAGCTTGGATAAGGAACCAGGGATAAGTGTGATGATTTTCAATAATATAATGCACTAAGGTTTTATGTTGATTTATACTATATTTATATATCAAGATCCTCATCAGGGTCTTCTTCATCCCAGTCATCTACTGCATCAGGCTCATAGTAGACCTTACTCTCGCCTTCATGGATCTTACTCATGTATGGTAGTTTCAAGTTATACTTCTGCATCTTTTCATTTTGGTCTACTTCTATTTTGAACGTGGACAAATTTGCTGGCAGTGGCTTTTCAGGTTCCTCTTCCTTTTTCTCCTGTCTTATAACAGGTCTTAAAGATAAAGTAGATGCTTTACTGTCAAATGACATTATTTCTTCACTTCTTATAACTTTGCTGCCTTTCTTTAGCTTAATCCATACTTTGTGCGGGTTGGTTTTATCATATGTTATCACAGCATTTACCAAATGATTTAAATGTGTTTGTAGTTTGGAACTGTGTGGTAGACAGTCTCTGTGCAGTATTAGTACTAGTCTATTTACATTAGGATCACTTTGTAATTGTTTTAAGTACTTCAAACACTTGTTCCAACCCATACAAAGAGCCATTTGGTTTATTGAATCAATTATCAGTGAACACTTGCCGCTTGCATATTTTTTGTACATGTCAGTATTAAACTCATCGTAGTAGTTAACGCTGGAATGGTTTTTGAAGACGTTTCTCCAAAGGCTGCTGGGTTGTTCATAACTAAATAAGTTGACAGATTTTTCCTCTTGCACAAGTTCTAGCAGTAAAGGTAATATATTTTTATTGCCGTCATCTTCTATTAATACAAATGGAGCAGATTTTAATCTAAATAAGGTCATTATCAACTACTGCGTAAGAAATTTATGAACAAAAAACTTGAAAGTAAAAAATAAGAAAAGTTGCTGAAAATTGCCATGGAAATTTCCAATTTGACACATGTCAAGTAGTGTCGCGCACAAGCACAGCTTATAAAACGTTGAAATCGACTAAATGATTTAGTCTTGCTCGCATGCTTTTCGGCGAAAATGAAATGATTAGTAGATTAGGTCGGCCTTTGGTGTGTGATGCAACATGTGTCGAACTGTCGACACCCTTGCGCCATCCCATTTCCCCGTCCCGTTGTGCTGGGGCGGCTGCTACAGGTGCGGAAAACCTCAAACAGCGCTAATATTCCAATCTTATTGGAACCTAAATGTTCGAGCCGTTTTTCAACTTTATTGCAAAGGAATAAGGTTTATGTTCTATTGGGAAAATTTGACAGTTTGGGATAGCTTGATGTGCTGGCCTCTGTACCTCTGCATAATATAATATAAAGTTTTAAATAAATATTAGTAGATTCGATGTCTGATGCTCTGAGATCACTTGGCTCGTTAGCTGATGGCTCCACACAGCTCCACAAGTATAAATAGTAGTCTATGGCTCACCATCATTGACACTTTGACAGTGACAGATGCAACTGATTTTGGACGCATTCCGTATTAGACAAATAGTGAAAATATCGCGAAGCCAACCAAAATAAAAATCAGGACTAATGATCTGATAGCTCTTAAATTTTTTGACTATTCAATTTGGTCGGGTTCGCGAAATTATCACTTTTGTTGCATTTCGGAACACGGCATTTGATGACATGACATGTCAATCATGAAGGTCATTTGTATTGTTGTAGATAATTTAATTTTGACTGTTTAGGTGACTTTCGTTGGTAGTGGTGAAGGCTAAACACGTGCTTTTGTCAGTATTACGAATTCTTTCGATTTTTAGTGAATCTCTGTGTGAAACTTGATCGAGACTATTCCTTGTGTTTGTGTTCTTTGTGTAAGGTTAGTTTTATTTGTTATTGTCTCGCTTTTAATCATCATTTACCATCATTATGAACTCCAAAAAGCCTCCTGATCCCGACCCCCCTGATGAACCTTTTGATCTTCCCCCTGGCTTGACTATCACCCTCCCCCATGACACCCAAATTCTCACGCAAGATCCCAAAATGGAAACTGAGACTACAAATCGGAAGAGGGTCGCTGTGTCACCCCCTACTACTCCAATTATTCCACCCAAGGTACCGAAAAACGTAATCGGCAGACTTACATATTCGGCTAGAGATAACCCGCCGTATATTGTTCATGTTTCCCTTAAGGATGGTCAGACTTCAGGCACTGTGCTACAACCGGTCAAGTTTGGTATGTTTTTGACTAAAAATAACATCAGTAACGTACACCTCGATGGGGTCAAACGCATAGGCAGAAATAAAGTGTCAGTTGAGTTCAAGTCGCATCAAGATGCAAACAGTTTTTTAATGAATAACTTGTTAATCCAACACAATTATATTGCCTCCATCCCTCAATTCAATATTACGCGATTAGGTCTTGTTAGGGATATCCCCATTGAATGGTCGGAAGACGAAATTATTGAAAATATTAAGGTTCCTGAAGGATGTGGTGCTGTTGTGAAGGCCAGGAGGATGAGCCGTAAAGTTACATCCTCTGGTATAGCTGAGTGGAAGCCTACGCAGACAGTTGTTGTTACTTTTGACGGACAAGTTTTACCTAAACGGGTGTTTTGTTTCTACTCGGCTCTTCCAGTTGAGAGGTACACATACCCAACAATCCAATGTTACCATTGCTGTAGGTTTGGCCACACACGTACACTTTGCAGATCTAAACCACGCTGCTTCAAATGTGGTGAAGATCATCCAGGTGAAGGATGTGAAACCACCCCTGACTTTGGATTTTGCATTTCATGTTCTGGGAACCATTTTGCAAATGATAGTGCTTGTCCTGAATTAGGCCGGCAGAAGAGCATCAAAGCTCTGATGGCGGAAAAATCTATTTCATATGTAGAAGCTAGTCAGGTTTTCCCCCCAGTTTCCAGATCATATGCTGATGTTTCCAAATACCACCCTCGTAACAAGGTTACAATAAATAAATCCCAATCTCACTCCTCAAGCCCAATCCCTGCTACCCAAAGGTCATACCGTAAAACGGTATTTCTTAGCCCTAAGCCCCGTGCCCCCCTTTCTCCAGGCTATAATAAGCAAGCTCACCAAGAACTTACCCAAAATTATTCTTTTTACCCCTCCAATAATGGCTGCGCGTTCCCAGCAGAAGCCGCTGACCCAATGAATTACAGACGAGAGGACAGCCCAAAGAATATATTAGGATTAATCACAAACATGTTAATGACTGTACTGACAAATCCTACACAATCATTACCTGACCACGTTGCCTTAAAATTGACCTCAATCTTAAATTATATACACCATCTTCCATCCACTAACATTTCTTCAATGGAACGTGAGGAGTATTACTCCCAGGAAGCCTGATCTTTCTTTTTTAATAAATAAGTATAAACCATCAGTCTGCGGCATTGCTGAGACATGGCTTTTACCTGAAAGTAATTTCAGGATGCCGTGTTTTGGCAGTGTTCGTAATGACAGACCTGATGGATATGGGGGATGTGCTTTGCTCATCAATAGCAAAGTATCATTTGCCCCGATTCCTCTTCCCTTTGTTGGCGATAACATAAATGTTGTTGCTGTTAAGGCTGAGGGTATCAATATTTTTTCTTTTTACATTGCGCATCCAGAACTCGAATATCTTTCGGTAATTAGAAATTTGTTATGCAATGTTAGTGGTCCAATACTTGTTATGGGTGATTTTAATTGTCACCATTACCGTTGGGGATCAGATACCTGCGATAACTTTGGCATTGGCTTGCTGGATGTATTGGATGATCTTGATCTCTGTGTCATCAACGACGGCAGTGCTACACGCAGGTCTGCACCAGGGCAGAGTAATAGCTGTGTTGACTTGACATTCTGTTCGTCCAATATATCTAGCCTCCTTATCTGGCGTCGCTTGAATATGACTTATGGAAGTGACCACTACCCCATCATGATCGAATTCCCTTCTAAAAATGTTCCCACAAAAGTCTCGCCTCCCCTTTTGAAATACCGACTTGACTCAGGAGATTGGGATTTATATTCCAAAATTTTAGACTTAAGAGTATCTTCCCTTCCAAAAGTTAGTGGGGATAATGCCCAGGAATGTTTTTTGTCCTTTTCATCCACCGTTTCTGCTACAGCAGATGACTGTTTTCCGTCCAAAAAACCCCAGTCTAACAGAATCCCCTCTCCGCCATGGTGGGATAGGGAATGCACTGATATGGTCAGGGCCAGGAATGAGGCTGAAGAGACTGTTAACTGTGATATGAACCTGGATAACCTCATCGCCTTCAAGCGAATCTTAGCTAAGTCCAGGAAAGTACTTAAAAAGAAAAAACGTGAAGGTTGGTCAAAATATTGCTGTTCGCTGAACCCATCCACTCCAGTTTCGGTGGTATGGCGGAAAATCAAGCGTTTCAGGAGTAGTCTAGCACCTGCTTCTTCGAACAACATCTCAGAAGAACTGGGGTACCAGTTTTTCTCAAAAATCGCTCCAGCGTATGTTCCGAGCGTAGAGGACAGTTGTGTTGGCATCGAGGATGTAGACAACACTAGTGATCCAATGAACATGCCATTCAGCATGGAAGAATTAAAAACTGTACTATCCCATGTTAAGGACTCCGCCCCAGGGGTGGATGGATTCCCTTACTCTTTTATCGTAAAAGCTGGTCCAAAAACCCACCAATACTACTTGGACTTGGCTAATCTTTGCTTCACTTCCGGATATATTCCCTCAGAATGGAAGGTTCAAGTTGTCATTCCAATATTAAAACCTGGCAAAGATCCTAATGATCATTGCTCATATAGACCCATAGCTCTATCGTCCATACTAATCAAACTCTTAGAACACCTAATTAAGAATCGTCTAGTGTGGTTGGTGGAGAATAGGAGACTGCTCCCAACGACTCAGTTCGGCTTCAGGAAAGGTCTGGGCACAGCTGACAGTGTAGGTACCCTCACGTCAGCGGTCCGGCTGGCCCTCAGCAGGAATGACTCTGTGGTGGCCGTTTTCCTTGACATATCAGCTGCTTATGATTCGGTCCTCCTCCCTGTTCTCAGGCAAAAACTGCACGAGCTGAGAATCCCGGCTAGGATTTCTACTATCATTGGTAGCATCTTTACCAATCGCGTCATTCAATTAAGAATCCCTGGGGCCGACTCTGAACAAAGAACATTATGGAGAGGGTTACCTCAGGGATCTGTTCTGAGTCCCCCATTATATAATATATACACAGCAAATTTATCCTCATCTTTAAATTATGACTGCAAAATCCTTCAGTATGCTGACGATATTGCATTACTGGTCACTGGCAATTCTATCCAGGATGCCGCACTATCAATGAATGTCTCTTTGTCTTCACTAAACCAATGGCTCCTTGATCACGGGTTATCTTTAAGTGCTCCAAAAAGTACAGCTGTCATTTTTACCCGCAAGCGTTCTATTCCCAGAGTAGAAATAAGTATTGATGGACAAGTCATTCCAGTTAGTGATAAGGCTAGGTTTCTGGGAGTAACGTTGGACTCGAGATTGTCTGGGATTGATCATATTAACAACACGGTCAAAAAATGTGAACGCTCCGTATCGGTCCTTAAGGCTTTGGCCGGAGTGTGGTGGGGAGCCCACCCCTACACCCTCAAACTGGTCTATAATGCGTTGACCAGGAGTGCTTTGGACTACTGTTCCTTCCTTATTGAGCCTTGCAACAAAGAAGCTCTCAAAAAACTAGACAGCATCCAGGCCAAATGCCTGAGAATTATTATTGGAGCCATGAGATCCTCTCCCATAAATGCGCTTCAAATTGAATGTGCAGAACCGCCCCTATACCTCAGAAGACAGTATTTGGCAGATCGTTTCCTATCTAAAGTATTCTCTCTTTCATCCCATCCTTTACTCCCAATTTTAGAGCAAATTGATCTTCTCTTCAATAACTCTCCTTATTGGAATAATAAAACAGTTCCTCTATTGATAAATAGGTACAGAGAGCTTAAACACCTCTCTCCACCTGTGTGTCAATATCCAACTCTCCCCGTCTTTTCTGCTGCATATGAAACGATTCACTTCGAACCAAAAGCCGTTTTGGGACTAGGTATTTCAAAGAATTCCCAAAACGCAAGACGCGACTTTGAGTTAGCCGTCAAGCGTTACTGGGAAGGTTGGAACTTTTTCTTTACTGATGCATCAAAAATATCACAAACAGAATGTACAGGAGTAGCAGTATATTTTCAAAATTCAAAAATTGCCCTACTTTTTCAATGCCCCCCAGAAGCATCAGTTTTTACAGGAGAGTGTATTGGCATTTTAGAAGCCATACATTATATTAAATCACATCAAATAACAAAAGCAGTAATTTTTTCAGATTCCCGTAGTAGTATTGAGGCCTTAAAACAAAATCAACTTCACAGTAAAATCCATAGTAAAATCGTTGCAGAAATTAAGAGCTTGTTATTTGACTGTTCCCAAAACGGCTTGGATGTCGAGATAGCCTGGATTCCTGGTCACTCGGGTATTGTTGGCAATGAGTGCGCTGATTCGTTAGCAAAGTATGCCACATCGAATCCAGCTGATCGAAAGCACTATGTAGCTCATAACTACGATTTGCGAAATGGTGCCAAGCCAAAACTGTTCGACTCATGGACCAAAAATTGGAATGAGACCTCAAAAACCAAAGGTGCCTACTATGCAGCTATACAGCCTGACATCCAGCGGAAACCTTGGTTTTTTAAATATCCAAAACTAACCAAAAGAACTGTTTCTTCACTTTGCAGACTAAGACTCGGACATTGTTGTAGCCCAGTGTTTCTGAACAAGATCCATGTTAGGGACAGTTCCCTTTGTGAATGCGGTCTTGCGGACGGTACTTTAGAACATATATTTTTCTCCTGCTCCTTGAACTCCAAATCTTTCGACCTCTATAGCAAAATTTCCAAATGTAACATTCCTCTTCCGACTAACTTCCATACCCTCTTGTGCCACTTCTCTCCCAAAATTATTAAAATTTTAACAACTTTTATAAACGAAAATGAGATAAAATTGTAATTGATGCGTAAATAATATGTACTATATGTCTCCGTGCTGTACCCTACTTTATGTAAGATAGTAATTTAGAATATTTATGTTTTACTAACCCTTGTCCTTGTCTTTACAGCAACTAATATCGAAATCTGTAGACCTACCACAAAGTGCGAAGTCGACGGCCAGCCGCTACGCTGCCGTCTTAACGCGACGCTGGCAGAATAGTCGAAACCGGCTCAATTGCCAAAAAGGAAAAAAAAAAAAAAAAAAAAATAATTTAATTTTTAGGTAATTAGAATAAGATTAACAAAATGCATCGACTTAAGGTATCAAGTAGTATCAAACAGTTCACTCGCCACATAGTATATGTTCCAAGACATAAGGCACCCAACCATGAAGATTTTGAGGTTCTAAAAGATTTTTTATCTAAATACAAAAATATTCTTATCCTGACTGGTGCTGGTATTTCCACGGAATCTGGTAATTGCTATATTTATGGAAAACACACTGGTTGGTTCTAGTCCAACTGTTTAAATGCTTTTCTGTATTATCATAGGAATTCCAGACTACAGATCAGAAGAAGTTGGTTTGTATGCTCGCACCAACCACAAGCCTATACAGTACCAAGAGTTTGTGAAGTATCCTAAAGTCAGACAACGGTACTGGGCCAGAAATTTCATTGGGTGGCCAAGGTTCAGTGCTGTGCAGCCAAATGGCACACATCTTGCAGTCAGAGAGCTAGAAAAGGTAGTTGTGTTAATATTTACTTTATCATCAACCACTATATTACAACTGTTGTAGACGAGATCTTGATTTAATGACTATTTCAACTTGATATCAAAATGCATGCGAGTAAAATGCGAACACACAAATTGTGATAGCTTTCAGTTTCCCTGTTTTATTTTGAAACAATATTATATATTTCTCTTGGAAATGCATGGATATTGCAAGTATAATATTGTTTTTTCTCATGATGAACAATTGTACCATTTTATTTGGTGGATTGTAGGTAGTAAAAAAATATATATCTTACTTATTTATAAAATCATTGTCTACTAATCGTTTTTCCATCACTGCTTTTCTATTTATCTACTGCATGTCATACCATTTCTGTATGTTAACTGTTTGTTGGTTTCTACTTTACAGATGGGAAAGGTGACATCAATAGTGACACAAAATGTAGACAGATTACATCACAAGGCTGGTTCAGAGAATGTAATAGAACTTCACGGCACTGGGTATCTAGTGAAATGTTTGAAGTGTCCGTATGAGATAAGCAGGGAGGAGCTTCAGGTGGAACTAATGAGGAGTAATCCTTATATGGAGGATAGTTTCACCATGATAAGGCCTGATGGGGATGTCGACTTACCTAAAGTATGTATAGGTACCAATAGGGTATTTTCCAATTTGATAAAAACTGTTTTTAACCGACTTCAAAAAGAAGGAGGTTATCAATTCGACATGTTTTTTTTTTTTTTTTTTTTTGTTGATTTGCTATAATGTTTTGAAGAGTTCCGTTGTCTGTCTCCGAAACGCATCATCAGATCTATATGAAATTTATATGGGACCATTTCGGAATAAACCCCTTTCGAACAAAAAAAGAATTTTGCAAATCCGTCTATACAGGAAAAGTTTTTATTCAGTGCGCAAACTTTAACCATGAATTCAGCATTTCATTCTAGACCCCCCAGCGCAGTTATTTTTCGTCGATTTCACAAAAAAAATCAGCTGTTTCATAGAAAAGTGCAAATACCTACGCGGTCAAAATGTATGAAACAGCTGGTTTTTTTTTTGTACAACTGACGAAAATTTCTGTGCTGGGGGGTCTACAATGATATGCTGAATTCAAGGTTAAAGTTTGCGCACTGGATAAAAACTTATCCTGTATACGACAGAGTTATGCCCGAACATACATAACTACTACACTATTCTAATTTGAAGATTGGGACGAAATATGTAACAGAAAAATAAAAGTAAATTTATTTAAATCCATTTTCTCCATTTAAAACGATTAAAATCAAATTTTATTTTTCGTTGTTTTGAAGTTACCGCCAAAACGCTCCTTACGGTGACTTTTTATCACGTGACATCGTAACGTCAGCTTTGTGTAAACAGCACCAGTACAAACAGTTAGTAGTTTGACGCAGTTTTAGAAGTATTTGTGCCCAGAGGCACCGCACACCAGTGATTTCACTTTCTAACCATAAAAAATCTTGTTAATTATAAACACGACACTCACTTGTTTACTTACTAACTACTTTAGTTTACACAAAGTTGACGTCGTGTGTTAAAAAAAGTCATCGTAAGGAGCTTTTTGGCGGTAAATTCAAAACAACGAAAAATAAATTTGATTTAAATCGTTTTAAATTGAGAAAATGGATTTAAATAAATTTACTTTTATTTTTCTGTTACATATTTCGTCCCAATCTTCAAATTAGAATAGTTTTTAATAAATTGGAAAATACCCTATTGTTTGGATATTCGTAAATCTATGAGCATGACTTCATGATTATCCTTCAATTATTACAGGAACAAGTGGAGAAGTTCAGGTCACCACTCTGCCCAAAATGTGAAGGCCCATTAAAACCAGACATTGTATTCTTTGGTGACAATGTCCCAAAGTCAAGGGTGGAGGCAGTCAGAAGTCAAGTATCCTCCAGTGATGCTGTTTTTGTTTTAGGTTCAAGTTTGACAGTATACTCAAGCTATAGAATAATTTTACAAGCTAGAGATGAGCACAAGAAAGTTGCTTTGTTGAATATAGGCCCCACTAGAGCTGATGATATTGTAGACATAAAAGTATCTACAAAATGTGGTGATATATTACCTGAATTGTGCAATTCTGTAAAAAAGAACCTCAGTTGATAGTACCTGTCTTTTTTTACCTAGTTTTTGTGATGATCTTCCTACCTCAAAATAAGTGTTAATTTTATTAGTAAGTGGTTAAAATTTGAATGGAATATATTTTAAATAAATAAAATACTGGAAAATGATGGCATTTCATTTTAATAATTAATAGTATAAAAAGAACTAGTGATACAAAACTGGTTATATTTGAAGAAAAAATGGACAGCATTTACAGCAAATCAAATATTTTAAACATTTTAATCATGGTAAAATTGTAATAAGGAAACAGAATGGTAAATTGCCCTTGAATAATCAGATTGCTAGGAGAACTAAAAATGAATTGTTTGTTTGGTCATTTTCTTAGGACTGATAGAACACAAGGTACTTATGGGAAAAATCATGGAGTTCCAGTTTTCCTACCAATTCAACAATATTTAAAAATCCATAAATGACCATAAAAAGTGATGTTATGAACTTGAATGTTTCGAATTAACAATCCGTACCTTGCGTTAACAGTCATTTGTCGACTTTAAACATAACAAGAACAATGAGATCACATTTAAGTTCCTTTTTTAAACTTTATCAAAATTGTGAATATTGCTAACAATTACATTGCAAAGCCTAATTCACGAGGCAGGGGGCTAAGTTGACATAATATGGTTTTAGTTTATTCAAATTATCTTTCTTCATTTATTAAATAATCCATGTTGTTGTTGAAAATATACATAATAATTATAGTCCCGAAAGAGAACATCAAGCATAAAATAGAAATGTAATTTGTTTTGTCTTCTAGGAATACTATTATGTAGAATTCTAACAATGCATTTGGGTGTATTGCCCAGTGAGATTTAAAATACAGGAATCTAATGGAAATTTCTAAAAATAATTAAAGTTTCAATAACAGCTATAAATTGTATTCTAGAATTTTAAAATTCTCTACTAGTACCCAAATCTAGAATTCATTTAAATGTAATGGGTTTGAGACTATTTATTGTAAAACATTGCATTTTGCACTAGTTACTATATCAGTTTCTAAAGATCATTAACAATATGTCCACAGTACGAAAATGTGTTATCTCTTGCATACTTCATGTATATTTTATAATCTCCTTAATATTACATATTAATAGTTAACGGCAGTGTTTATTGACATCACAAATTACATTATTATGAACCTGATCTTTAGAGGGTTATTGAAAAAAACACCAACAACCTCTTATGAGGTCATTGTACTCGACATTATAAACAACTTTTACTATGGGACCAAACCTGAAAGCGCGAAAAGAAATATCTGCTGTTCCCTTTATCTTGATAAGTTATACGAACATAAATGTAAGGCACAGCTGATTATTTTTTCGCGATTTCAGGTTTGGTCCCATATTAAGTTGTTCTTAATATGGGACCAAAATGAGTACAATGACCTCTTAAGAGGTTGTTGGTGTTTTCCAATAACCCTGTAAAAAGACATGCGGCAGTAAGCGCTAGAGGCCGACAAGTTACTCTTAATTCTTCCTACTTTTATAAATGTACGCTATAACGTTTTGTCAATACAGCGACAGGTCAATGGACCTATCATTCTACTATGCTAACAATTCAAGCGCCGCAGCGCGTAATCTGAACCTATTCTGTTACAAATTAATATCTGGCTTATCCTACTCATTGTTCGTTTCATATTATCGGGTACTAAATACATATTTATACAATAATATTGATTTATCAACTGGTCACCTACTTAATGAATTAAAATATTAACTTAATCAATGGCATAGTTAAAAAATGGTAAAATGCCATCTAGCTTTGTAGGGACTAACACAAATCAATAGAAATGCTTGTTACTTCAAAATATTGTGTTCAACATTAAGTAACAAAATGGATTAATTACACTAAGTCAAGATTACATTATAAATTATTTGCATGAGAAGACTTAACTAACATTCTGTTGGGGTCTCGAAAATTTGTACTAAACCATTAATAAAGTCCAATTGTCTTCAGAACGCCACGTCACGATCACACGCGGTGGTTTTTGGTATATTGTAGTGTGATACTTGCGTCTCTTTCGTATACCAATTCTTTCGGCTGTTGGGAGATCCGACGTCGCTACCAACTCGCGAGGCGAACGGAGAGTCAGCAAATGAATTAAACACGTATTCAATGACTTAAAATAAACACATTCAACTTACAATTCAACACCAGTCTTAAGATCACAATTAAATTATCTCCACATGAAATGTTTTGTCACTACAATAAAACCGTACATAATACTAGATGGGTCGCTTGCTCATGTGTCAATTGTCTATTGTAAGCAACATTATAAGAAGTAGTCGGCCTGCGGTTTCTTGGAGGGCACGCCCCGCGACTCCTGCGGCGCCGCTTCGAATATTGTGAACTCTCGCTGAAGATTTTCATTCAGTTCTAGTATAGCAGCCACGTTGCCGCATCTGTGTACAGAAAATCGATAGTTATATTAAAGTCTTATTTATAAATGTCTCATAACTTTTAATCAATTTTGACGTGACAACGTCTTATAATTCGATGGAGCCGGCTGCACGCACGAAAAAACATGACTCATGCGGCGTTACCTCGCTCTGAGGCGTTCCATTTAAGGCTGGAAGTGCAAGCGAGAGCGCGGAACGAGCGACAAAGAGGCACAATCGGCCTCCGCGTTCAGCAGCGTTCGACATCAGACTCTCTCCTACTTGAGTAAGCGATGCGTCTGCGTGGACAGCTGCTATACAATAATAAACAATAGTATTATCTTATGACGTTGTCACGTTCAACTATCGTCAGTAAACCGACTTTACAGACAACCGATTTTTTATAAACGTTTTTTATCTCCAACTAAAGATGTCCGAATGTGTTCCGAAATATTCAGCTATGCTCTCTTGGCAAAATCGAAACTCACTTGGGTCTGCATAGTTAGTATTGTCTCGCCCCTTGCATGAAGAATCAGACAAGAGATTTATTCAAACTGCAAGTTGCCATAATATGGATTAGATCAGACCTGTAGCAGTAGTTAGGCGCCGACCAGACCGTGAGTACGGTCTCGTTGAAGTGCCACTTGTAGCCCTCCATAACGAGCTGGTGCGCGCGGCAGATCATGTCGATGTCGTTGGACACGTTGAACTGCGCCACCACATCGGAGCCGAACAGGTAGCCCGCGCCGCGGGGGGACACGCCCCAGCCTTGTGTGTCTAGAATTAATTAAAACAGTAATCTACAGGGTAAGTTTTTATCCAGTGCGCAAATTGTTACCATGAATTCAGCATATTATTCTAGAACCCCTAGCGTAGAAATTTTTCACCGGTTATCCAAAAAAATATCAGCTGTTTCATAGAAAAGTGCAATACCTACGCGCTCAAAATGTATGGAACAGCTGATTTTTTTTTGTATATCCGGCGAAAAATTTCTGCGCTAGGGGGTCTAGAATGATATGCTGAATTCATGGTTACAATTTGCGCACTGGATAAAAACTTTTCCTGTATACTAATATTAAGTGGAAAGATTTGTATGTTTGTAACAAATAAACTCAAAAATGAATGGACCGATTTCAAAAATTATTTCATCATTAGAATGCTACATGATCCCTGATTTGTTATTACTAGAAAAAAATAGGGATCCCACCCGTGCGAATCCAGGACCAGTCGCTAGTGAATAATATTACAGAGAGACCACCAGTAACATCAATACATTGTAGGCCTTTGTCGAGGAGTTAGGGTGGATCAAGTGACTATCTATATAAGTTATACCAGTACTATTCCTGTGTTCATTTTGAAACTGTGAAGATTTCTGACCAAGTAATTGCAGATATAATATTAATGAGATTCTTCCACCTCCTCTGTTTAGGTATCTTAAATAAATAAACTGTAGTGTTTCAACTTCTACATCATTGTGCCAAACCTTCAGGGTCACTCCAGAGCAGGTCACACATGGGTCCATCATGAGGCACCTCCTGCTTGCGGTCGATTGTGCGGATTTGGTCGAGCGTCTGTATTGAAGGACTCAGTCCACCATGCACACAGAATATTCTTCCATCAATAATTGCCGATAGGGATAAGTAGTCGAATATTTCTGTGCAATACCTGTGTACATTCACATTTGATTTTTTATTTTATAGATACAGTGGACAAGTTAAGCAATTAGTTTAATTGTATCAGGAACAACTTACATGTAATCATCTTTAAGTCCACAAATCTCTGAACGTAATTGTAAAGAATTTTGAATAATAAATTGTAAATAATTGGTTAAGATATACCTCCATACAGTAATAGATCCATATTTTCTAAGACATTCATCGTAAAACCCATACACCTGAGTGATCTGTCTGGACTCGTGATTGCCTCTTATTAGTGTGATGCGGTCAGGGTAACGCACCTATATAAAACAGAATATTGGATACACATCTTGTATTTAATTATACATTACTTTTAAAAGATAAATCAGATTGCACAAATATATCTGTATAATGGATTATTATTTTTGAAGGATGTGTAACTGCCACCATCATAGTGGTAATTACTTCAATATTTGTAAAGAAATTTCGCAAGCTTACCTTTAAAGCAAGTAGTAATAAGAAAGTCTCTACAGAATAGAATCCTCTGTCTACAAAATCACCCATAAATAAATAATTGGTCTCGGGAACATCACCACCCACTTTAAACAGTTCTTTTAGATCATAAAATTGGCCGTGAATATCACCACAAACCTGAAACAAGGCATAATATAAATTTGTAGTTTGTACAGAATAGTTATTGTTTGGACATATTGCTTGTGCATGTTCTAGTTCAGTTTCAGTATTTACAAACATAAAGTGCATCACAACAACTAACTGGTGTACCCAATAATAGATTAATAAGATCAAAACTTAGTCACAGACTGACTATAATACATCAAAACAGAATTTTGTGTCTTAAAAGTTGCAAACATTCAACAAAAGAAACTAATCAATTAATTAAAGCTAGAAGATATTTTAGGACGAGTTCTGTAAATGCCAAATTAAGGTAAAATGATCACTGTTGATCTTTTGGCATTCGTAAAGATACGTGAAAGGTTAATTACCGTGACAGGAGAGTCTACCCGCTGTACATTACTCTCCTCGACGAGAATTTCGCGGGCCTTGGCACAGAGTGCCTTAACCTCGGCCTCCATTATAATCTCACATCTCTTTAGCTGCTCGATTTGACGGTCTAGATCACTTGTATCAGACATCTTTCTAAATAAAAATTACCACGCTATATCTGTAAAGTAAAAAAATTGTGAGTAATACAAGGATTACATGACAGAGAAGATAACGTCTGACCCATTAATGGTCTAAGCTGTCTAACCGGAAAAAACAGAGACTGTTTGAATACGTACTATTTATAATCACTTATTGTTATGTTTGCTTTTTGTTATTTCGCATCAGGAGCTCAAATTCTTCGACAAACAATCACAATGTCTCCGCCATTTACAACGTTAATCTACCATAGCCAATAGTGATTTCTAGTCTAGTCTATGATTATGCACGTAGACTCCATAGTGTTGGACCCAGCAGTTAGAGCCGGAACGCTCAAAGTAAACAATTTTTCTTATTGTTGAAATGTTATAAGTGAAGGGCCATTTGGCTATAATCATACCCATGTATCAATGATAAATGCTACCAGTAGCTTAATTTAATTTGATGATTCTGAAAAGTTAGCAATTCAGTGGCAGGAACACATGAACACTCCCTACATGGGTTTAATAATCTGTGCATATTTGGTGTCTATGGAAATCTTAATCATCGTTCGTTCTTTTCATTTCATTCATTGTTGTTTGTTATATTTATTGATTTCGCGAAAGTTGTTTTTTTTCGTAAAAGTTAAAATATAGTGTTGTTTCGTGCGTTTTCTTTGAACTCTGAGGGAAACATGGGCAATATACACACCGTGGGTCCGAATGAGGCGCTAATAGTTTCAGGTAAATACAATTTAACAAGATAATACGAGAAAATATTATGTTTTGCTGATTTTTCGGGTGTTCTTCAAATACAATACGCAAGAGCGGCTTTTTAAGTAACCACAGAACAGTGCCTTTAGTTTTGACTGTCTTAAATTTAGTGTTTTGTCTTACTGATAACATAATAACCTCTTATCTCGGATCTGTTTTAGGCTGTATTTGCCTATCTCTAGATTTGCAAATACCTATACTATTGTGCAAGTATTCATCTACTCAAGGGGAAGTACCAAAGCTTTTAAAATTACAAGTTACATAAGAAATTTCCAAGCAAATTACGTGAAAAATTCTGAAGAGTCCACGCCCAAAATTAAATTTAGCATATATGTACCTAGTATGCTTACATCTATCGACAATTATCTCACTCTGAGTACCTACTCTGACGCCAGCGGCGCTCGCGCATATTTTTAGCGAGTAGCACATTAAAACTGAATCAAAATTCGAGGTCAAAATAGTGACACAGCGCACATTTTCGGCGCCAGGCAGTGTATTCAATACTTATTGTAAGTTTATGATCATCGCGGCGTACCTATGTCACTATTAAGGACGTAATAGGTAAATATTACTATTGCATATAGATATGCTACTATTTTGCAGCCAGTCAAGGTCTTCAGCTCAGACCATAATTCGATGCCTAAATGAACTCCGCCCAAAGACGACCCACTGACCCTCATGGTTGAGTTTCACGATGAGTGTATGTATAGTACCTATGTTCTAAAACATCAGATGAAATTGTAAACAAACGGATTAGAAAACGATTTTCTGCAAATAAAGGATTATCTTAACCTGTGCTGCATATTTGTAGTAACACTTCATAAAAATTGATTTCATTATTATATTACATAACTCCGAAGTTCTAATTTCGATGATTTTGAATTTAATCAAAATATAATTGCAATTTAATGTTATTCAAACAATAGTTGCTAGAAAAAGAATCTTTCATATTTAGCGGGCAAGTTTATTAATTTACCTTTTTCTTTAAATAAAGTCAGTTGTAGCGGCACTACAAAAATAAATGCTTCGCAACAAAAAGCCCGAAACACAAAAAGAGAAGTGGCGCGATCAACAACACCACAGCCGAACTAGGTACGCTAAGAAATCCTACATCGAAGTCAGAATTTACCACGACATTCAACTGTATAGGTACAACATCCCGGGATCAACTGTTGGGCTGCCCACCAGACACAATACCCGTCTGGCCGGAGGATCCTCATTTTTCAATAGAGGATGAGTGAACTTTACACCCTGTTCCTCTCATACCTCTAAACTGTAAATGACAAAGTGAAACATTCTCAAAATAATGAACATGTTAATAATCTTAGTGAGCGATTTCGTAAGAATTTCATCTGAACAGGATTTGTTTACAATTCCATCAGATTATTTTGGAACATATCGCAGGTATTTTATTACAATTGTGATATGTAGTGAGTACACCTACTTCCCCAAAACGTTCGGCGTTCATTCGGCGGCGCTGGACACAATATTGTAATAGGCCAAAACGAACACTAATTGTACTATTCTCTTGTCATTATCAGATTGTCACATAATTATGGTGACTAGGCCCAGAGACACTGAAAATAGGCTCTCGCCATGGACTCCTACGTCGGACATAAAAAAGGTTTCAGTTTGGGCCTCACTATGAAACTTTGCAAGGTCAATCGACCTTCTTAAATTTTAAATAGATAATACAATAGCCTATAAGAGACGACCGTACCCAGTTGTAGTTGCAGTTGATTACAATCCATTGTTTGAGCAAATGAGTCAGCTGGCGCTTGCGCTGTGCTATAAGGCATCGTAGCACGCAGGACGCAAAACTGTCGCGGCGGGAAATCACGCAGCAATATTTTTACGTCCGCGTCCAAATCAAATCAAAAGTTATTTATTCAAAATAAGCTGAAAATCAGCACTTTTCGAACGTCCAAATACATAAGACAATCCTCCAAAACGCCCACCCTTCACCACTTCCTAGTGATTTAGCTGGGAAGAAGAAGTGGCGCAACAAACTCCCCAGCAACACAGCTGTCTGTTAAGTCTGATAGACTTGATTCTATACATGTATACATAGGCAAAGTAATAAACATTACGAGACACAGAACATTAATTAAATAGTCAGTAGAATTTTGTCCTTGCGCATGCAGCGGTCATGAATTGATTCACCCAGGGCTAGACCAATTATTTAAAAGATATACGAATATATCACGCAGAGATCGTATTTTTTTTTATGTTAGTTAGGTCAGATGATCTAGTTTTGCTGCAGTCTTTTCAAATACCAGCACAGTGAGTATTTTTTAATAAATGATTTAATTTCTGAAAGTAGGTTTGTACAGCTTGGCTATTCTGTAAAAATCTCACCGTGAAAGTACAGTTGAAGTGGGCTTAAAGTGAGCTGTCATTTTATCTGATGCTAGAAATTGACACTTGACAGCTCACTTGAAGCTCACTTCATTTCACCTTCATTTCCACGGTGAGAATTTTTACAGAATAGCACTACTGATAGGCAGTCGTTCCATGTAGAATACTGGTATTCAGCTGTATCCGGTTAGACTGGAAACCGTTGGAGTCGGTTCTTCTTCATCATCATTATCATCGTAGTAGATTTTGTACAAACCCTTTTCACGTCAATCCTATTTTAAAACTAGACGAGTTCGGCGTTTCCTATCTGACTACTCTGAGAAAAAAGGCCAAAACAAACTCAGAGGTCACAGTCTCTTTTAAAGTACAGACATAATCTTGGTCAGATCATTTGAAGAGCATGTAGGTAGGTGTCTGAAATGGTCTTTTGAGGAAAACACCACACAGATTGAGTGGACCTTTCCAGTCAGTGCGCGAATTTGTCAGTAATCGTGCAGCGCAACAACTAGATGACGATGAGGAAAATATAGTAGGAAATTAATACTGGCATAGGTATTACTGTTGCAATTGTTAGTGTGTTACTTGCAAACCATTGGGGAAAATGGCATCAGTATGATATGTACCTACTTCTAATCAGAAGAGGCATATAGGAGAAGGTCTTGGTAGTTATACTCAATGATTGATTATATTGTACTAGCTTTTGCCAGCGGCTCCGCCCGCGTGGATGTCGGTTATCGCGTAAAAAAGTAGCCTATGTCCTTCTCCATATTCCAGGTTATATCTCTGCCAAATTTCAGGAGGATCGGTTCAGCGGTTTAGGCGTGAAAGCGTGACAGACAGACAGAGATACTTTCGCATTTATAATATTAGTAGGGATTGTTGCTTAGCTTAACGTGCCCAACGTGGCCGCGTATTGTGCGAAGATAGTAAATAAATAGGTAGTTATCCAAATGAAATAAAAAAAATCGGGCCTAAAAGAATAGCACCATTCCATTTCTTCCAGTGGGTGTCGTAGGAGGCGACTAAGGGACTTACTAGAGAATGGGCAGCAGCGTTCTCTATGCATTTTACCACCATACTGCGATCGCCAACCCGCCTGCCAAGCGTGGCGATTATGGCAAAACCCCCCCATGACTGGGGGAGGCCTATGTCTAGCAGTGGACGTCTTTCGGCTGAAATGATGATGATGATGATCCAAATTTCAAAGATGAGTTATTTCGTCCATCTCCCCTCACAATCCATCCATCTGTTCTTGGGCCCTCCTCTCCCTCTCCATCCATCAACATTTATATTCATCACTGTTTTACTCACAAGCGTTTCTTTTATCCTCATCACACGCCCAAACCAAGCGAAGCGATTATATTTCAACTTTTCTATCACTGGCGCCACTTTCAAACTTAACTTTATCCGTTTTCGTCACTCCACACATCCAACTCAACATTCTCATCTCCGCTGCATGGAATCTCTTTTCATCAGTCTAAATGTGCATAATTGTCAGAATTGATCATATCAAATGCGACCACGTCCTACGTAACCATGAATGTTGGTTTCAGTTTCCTCACAGGATATGTTGGCAATGAATGAGAATTTGAAATCGCATTTCATACATAATGCGTGATGGGAGAAAAGTTCGTCAAATAAAGAATAACAGCCCTCCAGGCAAGCGCGGTCGCAGCCAAAGACTTTGGGGGGGGAGGGGAGGGTCACAGACAAAAGACTTTAATAAGACAAGGAAAAAGAGTAAATTATACTTTTATTGCACAAACTTGCTTTTGCCATCGGCAGCGGCTTCGCCCGCGTAGGGGTCGGAATTTATGCCACGTGAACGTACTACCACGATACTACTATTACTTACTTACTAGGATATTACTATTTTAAGGTTTACGTTTACGGGGGGTCCACCCCTAGGACCGCGCCTGCCTCCAGGCCGATTTCATGGCAAACGAATGCAACGACCACTAGCCATCTGCGCGGGAGATATTATAGTGCTCAAGTGTGTGCGCAGACAGGTGCACTCACTCTTCCGTTACTCTCATAGTCCAATGGGTCGGCTATCCAACACGACCGGAGAGAGATCAGGCGCAGGACGACCAACAACTTCACGTTCGTGTCCGAGGCACGGTATCACACCGCCAACTTCCAAAATCCGAGCTGTTATTGAGAAATTCCTAATGGCAAAACCCAATACCACTGCCCGATCTGGGAATCGAACACAAGACGCTCAGCAGTCCGCTGCAGGCAAAACTTAGAATGAAGAAATGCATAGGTATTAAGAAAGCTCTTAAGCTTGGGTCCCCGGAGGTCGAAGGGCCTACAGGTGTTGTTGACGGAAAATGTTGTCAGAAAAACTACATGAACAGAGGTAATACACGTTATGTTCTGTGGTTTTATAATAGTTTAGGTGGTCATTCATCATAATTTGATACACCTTGCGTTTTTATTTCCTCCTATTTCGCAACAATGACGCGTTTTCCTACAATGGCTACAAGCTACAATGACATTGAAATTTAAAGATAACATTATTGCGGAAAGCAATTTTCCATTTGAATTCCCTTGAATTGAAAATGCTTATTTTTACGGTCATCCTAGGTGGTTTTAATACTTATTTGGGATAGTCAAAAGAAAATGATCTCAAAGATAAAATATTTTTGAATTATAAAACTATTTATTCATTAAATAAATATTACGTATCTTACGGACGAAATATATTAAAATAACATTAAACACTAATTAACTCGCCTCTATATCTACACGAATTTATGAACATGTTATAGTCATTATGGTCTCAACTCACCAACTATTTGTTTTGATAAAATACAACATTTGGCTTCGTGAATAACTCCATTTTCTATCTATCCTATTGGCACCGTTAAATGGAGATAAAACACTCAATCATGTAACACCGGCAAACTGCACCTGGCAGTAAGTAATTTATTTCAGTACAAGTTCCAGGTCCTCTTGATCATATCGGCTGCCTTTTCCCCAATCATTATAGCTGGTGCGTTTGTATGAGCTACTATTGTCCTCGGTATAATACTGCTGTCAACCACTCGTAAATTGTTAACACCGTACACTCTCAGTTCTGGGTCTACCACCGCGTCAGGATCCGTGGGTGGACCCATCTTGCACGTCGCTATCTGATGATGGAGCGTGGAAGTCAATGCTCGTACAGCACACTCCCAATAATCATCGCTGCCAAATTCGAATTGTTTACAGTTAGGGAATTTCTTCTTGTGTAATGTCGCTCCGTATTTCCTGAATGGTGGCGTGTCCACAAGTTTGATGATATACCTTATTGCGGCTATCATTGTATCGACGTCCTGTCTATGTGTTAAATAATTGCCGTTTAGACTAGGTTGGTCGTAGGGATCTTTAGATCGCAGCTGTAAATAACCCTTGGATTTCGGGTGCAGCAGCATGAACAGCACAGTGAAGCTTTCGACGTCTTCTATAGATTTATAAACATCCTTATAAAGCCAGTCAGCAATACGAATTCCTTTGGCTACGATGTTGCCTTCGTCCGAAGCTAAAGAAGCGCACGATCCTAGTAATTCTATGTCAGGGTAGTCACCAATTTCATTGGATATATTTGTTTTGATGTATCCAATTGTTTCAACTGCAGCCAAGGAAGACATGGGTCCGTCACCGTAATGGTCAAACTGGACTGCGGTCTGGACGGTAGCTATTTTCTTTTCGACTAACGTTAATCTTGTCTGGTTCAAAGTAAAAGCCAAACCAGGAAAAGAAATGTGATCATACAACGATTCGCCTACTTTCAGATTCTGTATCACAGGTATTCCGAAGGATTTTAACTGTCTTTGAGGTCCTATTCCAGAAAGCATTAGCAGATGAGGTGATTCAATGGGACCAGCCGAGAGTATCACTTCTTTGTTGGCTCTAATTTGGTACACTCGTCCATTTTTATGGAATTCGACGCCTACTGCGGTTTTGCTGATAGGATCAATAATAACTTTAGTAGCTCTGCTCGTAATTAATATGTGCAGATTCTTCCTCTTTTTGTTTTTATGAAGGAACGCTTTGGCGCTGCTGGCACGATGTCCTTTGCTGAGGGTTGCTTGAATGTAACTGAATCCAAATGCATCTGGGCTGTTGTAATCTACTCTGCGATGGCCATACAATTTCGCTGCATCTAAAAATGCTTTGGAGAGTTTAGATCTGAAAAAAAAAAAGAAATAAGCATAAAAACTCCAGACATTTAAAAGAGCGTCTGAGATAATTTCTTGCTACCGTTCGGCAGATGCAATAATTTCTATTTTAGGATCTGGGCCATAATAACACTACAACATAAAAATCGCAATAAAAAATGAGCTCGGTCGACAACAATTTAATAATCTTGTTATCAAAAAGTCCGGGCTACATATTGTGATTGATTGGGTCGTGGACAAATAGGTACATATTTATTTTAAATATTTGAGTAAGTATTGATAGTTCGAGTACAGTCATACCGAGTCATATGTTTAGCGCTTATCATACTCGTATCTATGACTAATATTTGCGTGGGCCTTGATAAGGACAGTAGTCTATTGCGTACAATATAATAATGTGACAAAGTACTGATAATGACCTGAATGGCACGTCTTCTACGGACAGCTCACCGTCGCGTCCGTGCCAGGGCGAGTTGTTGAGCCCTTTCAGATTCACACGTTCAGACTTGATGTAATATGGCATCACTTCATTGTAGGACCTGCAATGGATACAATACTTGAGATAAAATACTTTGTTCTTATCATGATGCGTGTAAAGTATAGATACGGGTTTTTTTATATAGAAATGAGCCTTATCAAAGTCTCAAGAGGCGGAGTTTCAGTAAAGGCAATGAAGGCAAGAGTTTGATACAAGAGTACGTACAGGTAGTCTCAGATACCTACAGCATTAATATCTATGTTCTATTTATTTACAGAATAGAATAGAATATTTCTTTATTGGAGTAAGCAAGACTCGAAAAGATTGTTAGTAAAACTTACGACTATGTTAGTCAGCGCGTTAGTCATGTTGATCACCGTAGCGACATCCCATGAGAGACGGCACAACAGTGACTCACGTATACACGATCCAGGCTACTCCCAACCATGTTTAAGACATTATTCGAGCTGCCCCACACCCTGCGCACCAGGGAAGCGCACCTTTTACGCATTGTTGCGTAAAAACAATCTACATTCGCATCTGCGAACATCTCTGACGCACTCCAGAAACAGGGCAGCCCCACCAGTATCCTATAACGATACCTATGGGATCATGGCTTTAAACATGTATTGTAGTGAATAGACGAAAAAAGATAAAAGATTGATGATATAATTTGCTTGTTTCAGGTACGTCACAGTTTCATACAAATTCATTTCCGTATTTTGATAAAGTAAGTACTATTTACAATTAATTGTGCAAATTATTCCATGTGTAGGCTCACCATCCATAGTTGCCGGCGGCTGCGATCCTGTCCCAATCCTGCTGCATGCCTCTGGTGTAGATCATGTAGTTGACCACGCTTGAACCACCCACTGCCTTGCCTCTCGGCCAGAAGCACTTCCCATCCACCATCCCTGAAAACATCCAGAATTCAAGCGTTGAAGTGAGAAGATTTTTGTACAGGCTCTAAAAATATTTTTATTGAGTAGTTTAGTTGAACTGTCTGACTGATAAATTACGCATACAGTTTTTGCTCTACGATATCCGCAACTTACGATAAGCATCCCGAGCCGATGTCGCAGGTCACATAATTCCAGGAATGCATAGGCATCGTGTGTGTGCATAAGTTACAAATCAAGCAATAATACAAAGGAAGTTGCTTATCATAAATTCATAACCACCTTTCTCACTATGGCACTTTGCATTCCATAGCAAGAATGCCTGTCAGGAATCTATATTTTGGGATCGCTGAACATGTGAAGTCATTTATTTGTCAAATTTTCAAATCCAGAAAATACTTGTTAAGTCAAATTTATCATATCTGCCTTAAGGGGAATCTAGTAGCGGGCTCGAACTCGGTGGTGGGACTTGGGAGCTAAAAAGTACGCTGTCTCACCAAGAATCGTGTCCGACAGAGGTAGTATCAGTGATTACCAGTTAGACGCTAGTATACACGCACAACGTTATTGAGTGAGATGCAGGATCATTTAATTTAATAGTAAACAGGAGCGTAAAAAATTAAGAATAGTCCTTCGAATGATCGGGTTTTATGAAAAAACTATTGCATAAATCAATGACCAATAAAGTTTATTGAACTTTTCGATATTAGAACTTTGGCGCACCGACTTGGTTTTGGAGATTTTACAATACATGTCTTATATTACTTAAACACGTCCAAAATTAGGTTAAATTAGCAAGAAAAAGGAATCTTTGTTGGCTCATAACTTTTTAATGGCTTTTTATTTTAGTATTCTGTTTCCGCACGGACAATATTAATAATAAGACAAAATCATAGCATGTTTAATTTTTGATGTACATTGTGGAACATACATTGGAACAACATACACACCCGAAGTTTGTATGGGAAAAATGTCGACAAGATTCACCTTTTAAAGGTGTTGTAGCACGCGAAATTCAGACTTGCTTACGTTTTTTTTTGCAATTTACAGGTCAGGCCAGGTTTTATATTGAACAAAAATATGATTAGCGACATAAAAAAAATGGCTTTACATAACATTATAATAATTAAAATCATCAATAGAATCTTCTAAGCTAATTAAATTCCTTTGGATGACTTTTTCATGAAGACGTCATCGGTACAACCTGACACTGATCTGAAAATTGCAATAAACCTAAGAAAATTTCTATTTCGTGGGCTACCCTGGTGCTTCCACCTTAAACTGTAGTATATACTAACATAAACTCACGCTTTTTTCCAATGGGGGTAGACAGAAAATACGGTACCTGCTCATTGGGGTAATATGGTACCTGTTACGATTCTTACATACTTCTTTTGCCTCGTTTAACATACATCTGTAGCCCTAGTTTTGAGTTTCCGCCGAACACGCTCGATGCGTTTGATCGATGAAACTCACACTAGCGCCTCTGGTAATAAACGGTCGGTTCTGTAACCATCTCACCGCGTGAAATGAGCGTGGAGTGACGCTGTCAAAGACAACTGAGGGAAAACGGGTGGGTTTTAGTTGGTAACAGTCTGACACGCGCTCCTGCTCTACCCAGAGCGGGAGAAGTTATTTGAGGATTGCCCACCGTCAAAAAAAAAAATCCTTAGCATCAGTGGGATGATACTGACAGCTCACTCCACGCTCAGTTCACGCAGCGAAATGGTTATAGGCCAATATGTACCCGTGCATACTCCTGGCTGGTACTCCATAACGTAAGGCCACACATAATCGGTCTGCTGGAGCAACGGTGCCAGGATTGGTACGTCGGTCAGCAGCGACTCTCCGCGGCCTGCTTCGATGAGCAGCACAGAAGCCTTCCGACCCTCGCTTAGACGAGAAGCCAGCACGCTTCCTGCTGATCCTGCCCCCACGACGATGAAGTCGTATTCCGATAGAGGTCCTTTGAAGCCTGGAAATTGTAAAAATGTTTATTGTCATGGCTGTCGCGTTATTCTAGTGGTCGCAAGCGCTACTGCTGCAATGATATCCAGTGTTCGATTCCCAGGTGAAGCAAAGTGTTAGTGGGTATTTCTAACTGGAATTTTTCAGTAGCAGCCCGGAGTGTGGATTTTTGCCCGGTTAGGGACCACTCTTATTGTAGATGATAGGGTAAAGAAAACGCGCCAATTGAGTAGACAAAGGGAAAAAGGCGTTGGTGCGAGCGAAACGATTCAACGCGGCGGACACACTCCTTTTTTACATACTGCGGGTGCACGAAAAATTGCAAGGAAAATATTATCAATATCAATGTGGCTACCCACCAACGTCTTTTTAATCATTTATTTATAAATAACCCACTAGATGGCGTCACATGTTCAGAAAGTTTACAACTAACTTACTTGCTAAAATTAATCTAAAAGAATATTAATATGCGTCGCCTACAATTCCACCCCCTAGTGATGACTAGTCATCAATTTGGCAATTTTGGCTATTTTTCGACCCCCACCCCCGCTCTGGTGAGATGTCGTGAGATTTGGCTCGAATAAATCTCACGTGAGATATTTCAAATACGTGGTTTTAGTGCAAAAACGTTAATCTGTGCTTATTTGCGTTGGATTTATTTGCGTTGGTTTAACCATCGAGGAGCTACTGTGCTACTTTGTGGCGTTCGCATAACCGCGATAAATATTATTTTTTAGGATTTAGCAAATTGGGGGCTTGGGGGAAAAACATGTTTTACATAATTAAACCCGGTTTTCTCGTAATGTTACATTCTTTCTTTGCGGAAAAAAATATAAATGACGTGATATTTGCCGAGACACCCTCTCTTCCTCACGTAAGATTGGGTGAGATTCGACTCGAAAACGCCTCACGTATTAATGGACGCCCTCTTACTGGCAATAGGCTCGCCCCCTATTACATGGGGCTTATACAGGGTGTTTGGCAGAACGTTGAACATACGAAAATGGTAGATAGGTGGGGTCATCTACTACTTACTCAGCCCTAATTTATTTGGGCCTGGCCCCCTGGATATTTAATTTTTTTTTTTTGCTTTCTTCTAGTTTCACCACTTTCTTAACTTTAAAGTGTATTTTTTAATATTTTTTTTAAGTATGTGACCGTCCTTAAAATATGGGAAATAGCCCTCTGATACCTGTGTCCTCCACACGAAGATGGCAAACATTATCATGATGCTATTCATTTAATTTGAACATATACAACTTTGTCCATGGTATACAGCTTCTAAACATCGTTTTTAAGGAAATGCATGGCCACGGATCTCATTGTCCACTAGTGTAATTATCCTATGCAATAAGTAGTAGTATTAATCTTTGTTTTGTAAACTGTTTGAAGTGCATACATTTCGAGATAGACGTAGTCACTCTAAAAAAAATAAGGAACACCTTTCAGTTTTTTTTTTGTACATTAATTACTAGCTAGCATATTTTTTTAATGAAGACTTCGTTATTTTTAATTACTGTTTAAGTATTTTAGAATTTCCTGAAATAACTACTATGTAAAATAGTTTTATCTCGTCTATTTAACAATGCTAATTTGACAAGTGTATTCAAAATTTCAATAATTAATAAAACTCCTGTTTCAAATTTGCAATATTATTTCCGAATTCGAAACGACGACCGACGCACGATATTTGACTTCCTATTTTTTCACTTGCGGCTCTACAAGGTCTCTTCCCCTTCCGTGTTTTCCATTAACTCATTAAAATTAAAATAGATACAAAAAAAAGACAATTTAGCAGGTATGTGAACCGGTTTGACTTCTATAATTAAAGTAATGTTCTTGATATTATTTACATTTAAGTGTCTACGCACTGAACACATACCATACAGTATAATGTCAGCAGGCGATAGCTCAAATATTTGAAAAGGTTATAAAAATAAAGGCAGAGCTGGGCCCAAAATGGGTTCTTATCAAAGTAAATTTGCTTTATCAGTTTCTTGATAATGTCCCCTGTCAGCTACTTCTCTCAGTCGTCCATCAATGCGTAAACTTGAGAAGATGGTGCCCGGTGTCCTTGACCATTGCTTAATAAACATTGTTTTAGTAGTCTCCAGTGAATAGGGTTACCATCCGGATTTGTACGGACATGTCCGGATTTTCGGCCCCTGTCCGGACTTTGTCAACTATCCGGGCTTTTCAAAATAAGAGGATTTTTTATGATTACTTCAGAAAGGAAGATAATGTAAAATGTCCGTCCTTTTTTTTACAAATGTCTGGCTTTTCAAATTTGGAAATAGTATGTTGACATTTTATACGTGGGGATCACGTTTACACTGTCAACTTACCATTTCCAAATCAAACATAGGGTGAGAACGATTGTTGTCATACTGAAATCTATTTTTTCACCAGACAAATTTCAAAAGGATCGGCGTCATTCGTCGTGAACTTGTGGTATAAGATAAAATGAACAAATATTAATATTACCCCATAAAAAATCTGCAGTGTGCGCTTTACCTAGCCTTCGCACATACCAGTTTTGTATGGTTGATAGAGTGAATTAAAATGTATTAATCCATTAATTGCTCTAAATGACTTTGAAACGTGACCAAGGAATTTACATCTTCAGCCCACGTGTGCATTTGATGATATTATAAAGTTGTTAGGATTTCCGGTTTCCAATAAATTTATTACTATTACTACTGAACTTACTATTGAACAATCAATCAAGAACAATCTTTCTTGAATTATTGTTCTAAACGTTCTTATTTATGGTACCTAATTACCTAGTTTTATTAATTATATTTTACTGCTCAGTATTTTCTGGCAAACGTGTTAGTAAATATTTTTAAAATTACATAAGAGAACTGCCGCTTGAAATCTGTGCCATCAAAAGATTATAGTTGATCCTAAAAAAAGAAAATTTTCAAAATGAATAGCTGATCCGACAAATTTCAATTTTATAAACATTGCTGTTTATAAAATAGAAATTTCTTGAGTTGATACAAAAATTCCATAAAAACCACTTAACGTTGTTCCCGAAATTTCGGATTTTCACAAACATAAATTGAAATATTGCCAAAACGGCCCACCCGTTTTCAAGTTATGCACTTGCCAATTGCCAACGAACAGAATTTCATTTCTATATAGTTTCCTAATAAAAATTATAGGTTACTACACGCAAAAAAAAAAAAAACTTATTTAGATGCATTCAGAATAATAATTTGACAAACACCGATAAACGATAGGTACCTATTCATTTTTATTCTGAACTCTGAAATCCAGTGAACCTAGCCGTTTTATGCAGTTGCTACCCAAAAACTCTAAATTATTTAAACAACTTTTCCTTAAAAATAAATAATAATAGGTAGTAGTACCAACTCTGGCGCAAGTTAGTCAACTAGCTGAAAAAATAACATGTCTGATGGAAAACCGTATTCCTTGACGCGTTATAAATGTATTAGCCTTAACATTAAGTTCAAGTTCATTGACATCGTCGTCATTTTCCTTTGTAAAGACTTATTTACCGTTGGATGAAAGCGCTTGTTATAATGATTACCTGAGTACTTGAGCAACGAAGTTTATCTTAAGAAAACTACAGTTAGGGACATGTGAGAATATGTAGTATTATGTCACAAGCATGTACAACTGCGGACAATAGCGGTGGTTCACTTTTCGCCCTTATGCCTTAAGCAATAAGGTTGAAAAGTGGTCGAACGCCAGTGTCCGTATGTCAAAAGCATATACAGCGGAGTTCTTATGTCTACCGAATTAACAGCAGCATGCCTACTGATTTCACTAATCTGTCTCCTAGTTGCTGTGATGAAGGCTACACCACATCTTGCGTAGGGTTGTTGGGGATTTGGGGACCTATGCTCAGCGGTTCGCAGTTAATGTTTACATGCTGAATCTCGTATTCTATTATGATTTGCAAAATAATAAAGTCTATTATTCAAACAAAATCTGAGAGAAGGAAATGTTGACACACCATCATCATCAGCCAACTATTTTGGGGTCAGCTTCCAGTCTAACTGGATGCATCTGAAACCAGTATTTTACACGGAGCGACTGCCTATCTGACCTCCACAACCCAGTTACTGGGTAATACGATACACCTTGGTAAGATTGGTTGCCAGACTTTCGGGCTTCTGACGACCTGTAACGACTCAAAGATCCACTTATGGCAGCCAGGACGAAGGGCTTACACACCAGTCGCATACACTACTGTGTTAAAATTACAGAACCGGTCAAATGTCTTAAATATAAAACGAGTCTTCTATTTTACTGAAACTTGCAATTTTGACTCAATGTCGAAGAGAATAAAAACTTTTTTCGCTAAAGCTAAATACAATGCTGTGAGATACCATTAATGTACAGATACGGACTAACAGACCTAAATTATGTGTTCTAGAAAAGTAGCGACCCGCCCCTTGCAACTCAGTTTTTACAAACTGTCAAAAATAGAGAATTCTTTGTTGTAGATTGATTGTAAGTGTAATATTAAAGTATTTCCTGTAAATCATGGTGAAAACCGTATCTAAATCCGTTTAGTTAAGGAGAAAGCTGCATACACTAAAAGATTTATGGTATGTATAGATGCGTACTCACCCTTAGGTAGTTCATATTGATCCCTCAAAAACGAAAACAAGTCTGGTTCATCTGGCCTTAAAGGTAATATCTTTGTGGTCATCATGGCCTCTACAATCCGACTCTTCACCCGTGAATTAGATCTTTTCTCTCTGTTGTTATTTTCATCACAGTAGCCACTACATGCACTTGGTCTAGCATATTCCTCTTCATCAATCGACACATATGCTTCGTCATCATAATTAAAACTTGTACCTTTTTGTAATAAATATAAAAATGTTAAAAATATTATTTTATATTTCATTATGTCGTATATATAACACTGTTCTTGACCGTGATCAAGCTAATTCTGAGCTCTGCTTGCGATTTAGAGGTTTGCATTAACCGGTTTAACTGTTTATGATGATATTTTTTATAAACAGGAATTGAGAACTATGAACTTGAATTAGGCTCGCGTAGTTAACATGTCAGAGAAAGAAAAAGTTTCATAACGGACTGTTCCTACCGGTACTTTTTTTAAACTGACCGATTTGTTGTGAGAAGGCATTTTTTTTGATCCAGTTCGAAATAAACAACAAGGTTATCGAGTATGAGTGTTGATACAAAAGAATCGAGAATTATTCCAATAATGTACAAAAGATCGCAATTTCGTGCGTGCTTGTGCGTTGTCATGTTCGTGATCATGTGCGTTAATGGAGATCTGTCATTATACCGCTATGATGGAGCCATGCTTTAACCACGTAACAATTGTTTGCTGACAGATTCTACTGCTAGTCATAAAAGCAGGATCTTGCGTACAATCAAGTTTATCAATACGCCTCTCGTCTCTGAAAATTTCCAACGGCATCGCGGAAGACCCAGGCGTCGATGGCGGGACGAACTTGACGCGTCTATGAGGGATTGGTCCGTATTGGGTTAGGATCGAGTTGAGTGGGAATAGGAAAGGGAGTCCTTTACCTTGCAGTGGGACAACACAAGCTGATTATTAATTTTTTTAGTTGGTAAAGCTGGGTCAAATTCGTGCATAGCTACGCATAATTAAGTCAAACGTATAAGTCGTCGGTCTGTTACAATCTAGTAACCTTTAAAGGGCTTTTCAATACACTTATTTCATAATTTGTTTTATAATTAGTGTCCTTGGGTTAGCTGCATTACCTCCTATAACTCCTTTTCCACAATCGCGCTTCAGTTTTTTTTTAGTTTTTGAAACGGGCTTCTACCGGTTTTATGAATTCGTTTTGTTGCACTAACGATTTTTAGTTAGGTAGGTACAGTCAGTAAAATGAAGTATTTACAGCTCAGCAAATATAAAATGTTTTTGTTAGCACAATGAAGGTAAAATTCACTATTCTTGCGTTTTTTATTTAAACTTTCAACACATTAGGTACGGTAGATAAACTAAACATTATGCCAAAGATTTCAGTAGGTCTCTACTCAGATCTTTGACATTATGTTCGTCTGAAAAACTTCACGCCCATCCAAAAATTTATTTTACACATTTTTGAATGTGTATGCAACAAAGATTGAAGGGGCGTGCAATTTCAAATTGATGACACGGTGGAGTACACGGTGGCGGTCTGCCCGGCTTGGGCGGAGCACCGCCGTGTCCTCGTGGAGGCCCCAGTCCAGGCCATGGTACGGAGCGAGAGGGCATGGGTAACCGTCAACTCCTTCAGCGAAGCAGTGATGCTCGCGAAGAGGGAGGCGGCGCACGTGAGGAAGAGGCAGCATATGCGCCCTCGCGACCCTAGCCGCCGCAGGATACGGAGACGCCCTGGGCGTCGGGAATCCCAGGCCGATTTCCGGCCACCGTAGGCATGAGCTTGCGGACGGCGAGTAATGGGTAGCTCGCAGTCCGGTGAGGACCAAGCCCAAGTCGACGGCGGCGCGTTGTGTTCCACGCGCGCCTCAATGAGATGTCAGCACAAAAATGATGAGGCCCGCAAGGGTCTATGCCTGCCAGGGGTGCGGGTTTGTTCGAAAGAGATACCACAGCCCTTGGCATACGGGCTAATGAAGGAACACGGGTGGGTTTTAGTCAGTAAAAGTCTGACACGCCCTCCTGCTCCACCCAGAGCGGGAGAAGTTATTCGATGATTTCCCACCCAAAAAAAAAAGCCTCGCTAATGAGACACAATTGATTTTCTATTGTATCGGTTACCCGGACAAGCCCCGCCCGCACCCGATAGGGTACGATACAATAGAAAAAACTATCTCAACCTACGCGGATGTACGGCCTAATTACGGATTGCACCCTTTGAATACCGGAAAGTAGGCAAAGTCGCGCGCGAGACAAAAAAAATGCGGTATTTAAGCTCTTTCTGGTTACTTTTCTGGCTTGCTGTCTGTACATGATCGTCGTATGCTTTAAATGGTTACGGTTACGGAGAGTCCGTCGACCCTTACATGTTTTTTGGCAGATGATGCGGGTTTTAGATAAAAACTGTACTTGACCGAAATAAAATAAAAACAGCTTTTATGTACTTAAATGCCTGTACATACAGTTTGGCAATCAAATGGGTTTGTTATAATTGGTTTAAAGTTTCAGGAAGTTATTTTGCTGAGGGTACGGCAAGCAGAGCTGATCTTTTTATCCCAGGTGGGTTTTAGGTATTCTGATGTTTTTTTTTTTCTTATGTAATGCTGTCTGTCCTGGGACTTTCATGCAATAGGTTATGATTAAAGAGGGGCAATTCTCGTAATTTTAAGAACATTCACAGTCTGATCTCAGTGCCAATCTGTCAAAAATACCTCGATTTTCATACATTTTTGACATTTGCTTGTCGCTGAGATAAGACTGCGACTAGATTTTGAACGTTTTTAATAACAAAAATTGGTCTTCTGATCTTGCTCGGTATGAAGCCACTGCCCCATCCGATCAATACTGCAACTCATCGACACAAACAAAAACTATAAAACCGAAAAATTAAAACAAAATATTTATTGGCCTTTTAAGTTGTAGGTAGGTCAATGAAAACGCCAAACAGATGAGGCCTACCATTTTCATTAGCCGTCCCCCGACTTGACAATGCCTGCATCAAAATATTACCTACAACTTAAAAGGCCAATAAATATCTTTTTTTTACTTTTTATAGTTTTTGATTGTGTGGTATCCGGTCTGAATCGCACATAGATTTGCGAGCACATCTCTGGCAGGAGAATTATTATGTTTCTTTGAATTCTTCAAAGTGTTATTATTCATAGCTAAGTTTAAAAAGGAGGTAATAAAATAACTCGCTTCTATGTAGACGCGAGTTTTTTAATACCTCTCTTATCCAACTGTTATTTACTGCGTGCAACATATAATCTTCGCCATTATTCACTTTTGAAGCTTTGTATAAATAGCTAACTGTTTCCTTAACTACTAATTCCGGTTTATCTTTTGAGAATGTATGTCAGATCCTCTTCATCTTAAAGAACCAGTCTATAATAACAAATAATATGTAGGTAGAGACAGACAGGCAGATAAATATATACAGGTGCAGGTTTATACAGAATCAGAATCTTGAGGCGAATTCGTTTGGCTATATTCCAAATATACTTTCACACGGACGTATAATTTCGCAGCGGGCTTTTTAGACTTGAAATTTGTACAGTGGGTTTTTCGACGCGCTAGGATTAGGATGCACTCTGTTCGATTCTGTATGCTCGGTCATCACTGAGGGTTGAAAATCTAATGCCCGAGAGAATCCCGCCGCGAAATTTTAGATTATTATATTGTGGAAGATTGAGGATTAAGGGCAACATAGATTCAAGAATCTTCTAAGTCTGGTATCGTCTAACTAAACGTTAAATAAACTAAAACTCGAAGCTGATTCCCAAGTGATCAGTGATGACAAATATTATTAAATGAAGCCTTATCGTGGCCGACTTGGAAATCTCTAAATAGACTTCGAACCCAAATCGGCCGGAGCAAAGACAATCTCCACAGATGGGGATGCGGACGGCTCAGATCTCAAGTGCGTATGCGGCACCTCCCCACAGACAATGGCTCACCTTCCATCCTGCGACGCATGCCCTGTTACTTGTGCATTGGACGATCTTATGACTGCGTCAGCGAGTGGGGTTCGCGCAGCCGAATTTTGGGCCAAAGATGTTTGATTTTTTTGCCATCGATACGCTAAGAAGAAGATCACAGCTGATGCCAAGCATCGTCAAATTAACAGTGTCATTTCAATACCTACTCCTAGCGTCAGATAATTAGCAATGATTTCGACTCGAGGTTTAGTAAAATGTAGCTACCTATGTTTTAAGCAACATAATAACGATAATAAAAATAAGTCTCGTTTTATATTTTACTTTACCTTAGTCTATAGAATATCAGCCTGCAGATGGGCACCATTGCATGTTGCCGTTATACTGAAATTGTGTGGATGGCTAATTGGAGCCAGGCTTTTGCCAAATATGTCTCTCTAATTAATCCTAAACTAGCTTGGCTTGGCTTGTTCAAGGAGATTTTCTAGGGAACATACGACGGCGAAGTTGCTAGATATTCTAACTGCCGAAGTTAATAATTTATCCAAAGTGAAGAAAACGATTATATTTTTCAGAAGTTCAATCGATTAATCAAGGCCAATACCTTCTACATGTCGAAGTAAACACGAGTCCCATTGGTGTTAGGAGGTAATGCCATAGACTCGATGATTCAGTTTGAGGGTATTTCTTTAGTCTGATTTATATTATGTTGCAAATAAAAGTTAAGGTAAGATATTTTACTAGAAAATGCGAATTTTATTTAAAAAAACACAAAAGTGAATTTTGCGAAAAATTCTCGTTACAAGGTGATACTTCGCCACCGATAAGCAAAATAAAATACATGTTTCTCAGTCATTTATTAATCTTAAAGCAAGACATTTGTACGCCTTCGTTATTCTTTCTTTACACATAATTGACTACAACTTATTGCTATAATAATTTACTAAGTCGTAAGTTTTATTAAGTACGTTGCCTGTCCATTTTTATTAAATCCGCCGCCTTTTCTCCTATCATCATGGCCGGAGCGTTTGTATGTGCGGATACAGTACGCGGTATCACGCTGGAGTCCACGACTCGCAGCCTGTGTACGCCATGCACGCGCAGCTCTGGGTCCACGACAGCGAGTGGGTCGCCGACTGGACCCATGCGACACGTGGCTATCTGATGGTGAAGAGTCGCTGTAAGGGTACGCAACGCACACTCCCAGTACTCGTCGGAGTCGTAAATCATCGAACGACACAATGGGTACTCCGCTCTGTGTAACTTTGCTCCGAAACGTTGGAAAGGTGGCGTCTCCACTAGCGCCTGTATGTGACGGAACGATGCAATAAAAGTAGCTACGTCTTTAGGGTCCGTCAAGTAGTTTCCGTACATTAGAGGATGGCTGAACGGATTTCTATCCTTCAATTCTATACGACCTACAGATTTCGGATGAAGCAACATAGGGAACGCACTCCAACTGTCTTTACTTATTCTGTCTATCTCTCCAAAAGCTTCGTCAAAAACTTCTTCTCTTATTCTCATGCCTCGTCGTACTGCCCTACTTCCATCCGGTCCACCATCAGCAATAATTGATCCGCCGATACTTATTAGTTCTATATCAGGCACAGGTTCAGGGTCATCTGATAATGGTGTTTTAATGTATCCAATACCTTCCACTCCCCCAGGCGTAGATATATCAGTTTCACCGTTTCGAAGCCATGCTATTACTTCTCTAATATTGAAGGACCTAGCTTCATTGAGACTTACTCCTGTCGTATTCAGTTCAAATATTAATCCAGGGAAACAGATGTGATCGTATAGAGTTTGTCCGACTGGCAAGTCTTTTATCACAGGAATGCCAACAGATTTTAAGTGATTTTTAGGGCCGACTCCAGATAACATCAGAAGTTGAGGAGAAGCAATGGGTCCTGCAGAGAGTATTACTTCTTTGCGTGCTCTGACTGTAGAAGTAAGCCTTTTTCTGACGTAGTTTACACCATAAGCTGTGTTGGTCTGCTGGTCAATCAAGACTTTAGTCACTGTGCTCTCAGGCAATATGTGTAAATTGCGTCTCTTCTTGTGTTTATGTAAAAATGATTTAGCAGCGCTGCTTCTGTGGCCGTAAGTAGTGGTTGCCTGTACATAACCAAAACCTAATTCATGCGGCGAGTTGTAATCCACAGTAGGATGTCCAAGGATTTCCCCAGCTTGCAGAAAAGCTTTTATTAATTTTGTTCTGAAAAGCAAGAAAAACAGTTATAGATTTATGGGAACTTGTTTGCATGATTAACGTACAAAAAAATAGTAGTTAATCACAGTTTAATTACCTTTTGGGCGTGAATTCTACAGGAACCACTCCGTCTCGACTTCTGAAGGGGCTTTTCTCCAAACCACCTAATGATGCTCTCTCAGACTTCATGTAGTAATATAGAACATCGTTGTATGACCTGAAAATGTTGATTAGATATTGGTTTAAACCCATGCAAGTAAACACGAGATAATTAAGTAGATAATTTCCATTATGTTTAACAAGTATAATTCATTATTCTTATCCCATGTGGGAAAACCTTTTTAATTAGATAAATGCGTAGTAAAAGCCCTACATTGGATCACTCTTTATCCAATGATCTGACTTTAATCGCTTTCAATAACTATCAAAATTGTGGCATCGCAAGGAAAATTAGTTCGGCTGCTACTTGCTAAAATGCCGTAGATAAATCCAAATATATGTAACAACCAGACTTGACGATTAGGCAGGCTAAAATGCAATTCATTCAAGTACTTAGTACAAGATTATTATTTTTCGATTTTCAATGAATATGTGTAGAGTAGTTTATCCTTTCTCCGATTTTCTGATTGGCCCAGATGGAAAATTTACGAAAGGCCTCCCGGGAGTTCAATGTCCAAATGACGCTACTGTTTATACGATTTCATATTATATATTTCCTTACCCTCCTGATAGCTGAGGATTAAATAGATCGTCTATCATATTATCATACTGATAAATTTAATGGCCAGGAGTTGTCAGAAATAGACTATACCTATATTATGGGTATATGATGCAAGAATTACTATGAAGATTTGTGTTGTTTATAGATGCATTATATGCAAATGTTTGTAGTGACATAAATTACAATTCTAAAACGGACTTCCCGCTGTTGCTTTATCTTCTAATGCAGATTCACGTGCCTTTCTATATTGGGATTACATCAATGTTAATTACCATCCGTAGTTGCCGTCTGCGGCAATGCGATCCCAGTCCTGAGGCCTTCCTCGGGTGTATATCATGTAGTTGATGACACTCGTCCCGCCGACAGCCTTGCCTCGTGGCCAAAAACAGCGCCCGTTGAGCATGCCTAGAATATCAGATTGACAAATAATATTTGGCATTGTTCGACCTTAAATTTAATAGAATCTTTGTTATTTAATAACTCAGACTTTATTGCTCGTAAAAACATAGATTGCTGCCTGACTTTATCATAGCTTATGCATAACCTTTTCCCAATTATGTTGGGATCGGCTTCCACTCTTAACCGGATGCAGCTCAATACCAGTCTTTTACATCTGCCTATCTGACCTCCACCACAGTTACTGGGTAATACCTTACTACCCTTTGGTAAGACTGGTTGTCAGACTTTCGGGTTTTCGACGACCCGTAACGACTGTCAAAGATCCACGAATTACTGCCGGAATCAACGGCTTAACATGCTTTCCGAGGTATAGTTGGGTCTTGTTATGTAAAGATGGCTACCCATCCACGGAACAACCACGGCAAGCGTAGCTTAACCTGATCTATCGACCCGTGCGGGCGTTTTTACCTAGCCACAAGGTTAATATAGTAATAAAATCTTTGTTTTATGCAACAAATAACATTTCAATTGCCGAAATAGCCAGAAGTGCTAATTTAACATACCAGTGCATACTCCTGGTTGATATTCCATGTAATACTGCCACGAGTAGTCCGTTGATTGGAAGTAAGGTGCCATGGCGGGTATGTCGGTGAGCAGCATCTCTGGTTTGCCAGCTTCAAGCAGTAACACTGTCACGTTCTTGTCTTCTGACAGTCTCGAAGCGAGGGCAGATCCTGCCGACCCAGCGCCTACTATGATGTAGTCATATTCGTTGTAAGGAGCTTTGAGACCTTAAAACCAAACAAATTATAGAATTTAATTTTTGAGAGCATAATCGTCTCATTTGTCAAAGCCATTTCATTAATATCCTCCGCATATAGTCATTCATACCACTAAATGGAGTTTCAACGTACAGTCGCCAGCAGATCAAGCTATCCCAAACTGTCAAAGTTTCCCAATTGAACATAAACCTTATTCCTTTGTAATAAAGTTGAAAAACTATCAAAGAAATTTGACAGATTGGGGTAGCTTGATGTGCTGGCCTCTGTACCTAGTTTGGGGAATCAAGGCTTGTGCAAGTTAAAATACAAGACGACAATGAGGTGAGAGCTGTAAGGATCCGTTTGGTGAACTAAGACATCAGTTAATTTAAATAGTCCAGAGACTAACGCATGTTTTGTTTACTGCGTCGGCAGTGATGAAAGGCTCACGCACACAGGCGCTACAGACTCTAGTAGATCAATTTCCATGAAGTTTTCTTAGAAATTGTCCTGTTAAAGTCGCGCCATGCTGTGGCGTCGCACCAGTCTGCTGGATGCTTTATGTTTATGTATAACTAGCTTTTGCCACGGGCTACGCTCGCGTTAGCCAAAAACACAAAACCTTAACAAATAATACAACTAAACATTCATCATGAAACACTCTGTATTGGGTGAAAACCGCATGAAAATCCTTTCAGTAGTTTTTGAGTTTATCGCGAACAGATAGACAGACGCGGCGGGGGACCTAGTTTTTAACCTCCGACGCAAAAACGACGGGGTATTTATAAGTTTGACGTGTCTCTGTGTGTGTGAGTCGGGGGACGGTCAATGAAAACGCCAAACAGGGGAGGCCTAGCATTTTCATTAGCCGTCCTCCGACTTGTCAATGCCTTGATCAAAATATTATCTACAACTTAAAAGGCTAATAAATATTATTTGTTTACTTTTTATTTTTGTTTGGGTCGGGGTATTTAAATTTTGTAATTTAACTTTTTATAATATGTAGGTAGTGATAGTGATGTACTGATGTATGATAGGAAACGCCGACCTCATCTAGTTTAAAAAAATATGATTGACGTGTAAAAGTGTTTGTACAAACCTACTTACAGAAATAAATCATTTATCATTTATTGCACCCGCAGAGTGAATTTACCCTTTACGTGTTACATGCATATCGTTATTGCTTACAATAGTCGCATGCCACGCACCACTATTTTACAACTATGTCTGTCACAGACCAGATAATCTAATAATCAATATTATTACTGGTCAAATAATGCGACAAGTCGACACCGGTATAAAACGATTTGTTTTATTTTTGTATATTAATTAATTGAGATGGTACTATGTCAGTTTATTAATAGAATTTAGCTGCTAGAATCTTCGAACAACAATGAAGAACGACTTCAATAAGCATAAGATATTTTGATTACTTGAATGTCGAATAAAAAGTCGTTAAACTTTCAAAATTTATTGAGAGACGTATACAGGTAAGGATTTAAATGTCTTTTTTTTTGTTGTAAGTATTTCTTGTAAACGAATCTACCTACAAAATATCCTGGAAATCCAATGAAGGCATAGTTTTTTTAGAAATCCGGTCGAATTGCGGTCAAAATTCGCATATTTACCAATTTTATAGATATTTGCGCATTCTATATCCGTGACCCTGGCATAAAATACCTTAATTTGTGTATTCTTTAATCAGAGAAAGTTTGAGATCGCTCACTTACTGACCGACATAATAATATGTAAATTTTATCAAACATGTTTCGATGTCATTAATAGCGTAAACAAATCTTATCGCGAATAATTCAACGATTATCATAATCCTAACAATGTCCTTTTCAAGAATGTTATCTTAAATCGTTGTTGAAAATATTGATTGCTTATATGCAATAGTTGTATGGTTTTTAATTACCGATAGCATGTATGATAAGCGATTGAACATCAATTAGCCAAGCTTGAATGCTATATGAACAACGATATCAGTATCTACGTATCATATACTAGCAGCGCTCCGCGGTTTCACCCGCATTGTTGCTGCTCCCGTGGGAATACGGGGATAAAATATTGCCTATGTCACCCGGGGATAGTGTAGCTTCACAAAAGTAAAATATTTTTTTAAATCGGTTCAGTATTTTCGGAGCCTATTCAATGCAAACAAACAATTAAATCTTTCCTCTTTGTAATGTTATAGATATATAAAATAAAAATCATCGGTTCTGAAGTTTGATTAATGAAGCTTTAAGTGAAAGCGCCAGGGAATCTCGCGCGACATTGGAATGGTAAATTAGCTAAAGCGCCAAAACCTGAAATTTAATTTTAAAGTTGAACGATTTAGATATCATTTGCAATTCATATCCTTTGGCGCTTTAGCAATTTTGCCGTTCCACTGTCGTCGCGAAATTCTAATCTTCTCACGTTTTTTGCAATTTGTAGGTCACAGCCAGATTGTGAGTTGATTAAAATATGAATTGCGACCGTAACACATCGTCCGTGTGGTGCCGGACGTAAAAGAATACCACCATCCCATTTCTTCCTGTGAGTGTCGTAGAAGGCGACTAAGGTACTTACTAGAGAATGGGCAGCAGCGTTCTCTATGCATTTTACCACCATACTGCGATCGCCAACCCGCCTGCCAAGCGTGGCGATTATGGCAAAACCACCCCTTTTAGGGGAGGCCTATGTCCAGCAGTGGACGTCTTTCGGCTGAAATGATGACCGTTACACATGGCTTTACGGAATTGTAATCTTTAAAATCATCAATACAATCGTCAAGTTCATTTAATTCCATGACTGTTTCATCAAATAGTCAACAATTTGACACTGACCCTACTACTGCCTTGCCAGGGGTGCGGGTTGTTCGAAAGAGATACCGTGGCCCCTGGCACACGGGCAACTGAAGCAACACGGGTGGGTTTTAGTCAGTAAAAGTCTGACACGCCCACCCAGAGCGGGATAAGTTATTTGATGATTTCCCACCCTACAAAACAAACCCTATTAGTGCCCACTGGCAAATTGTAAAAAAAACGAAAGCAAATTTGAATTTCGAGGCCCACTTTAGCGCATCCAACCTATGCTTAAATTTCGTATTTATTGTACACGTGTTTAAGAATGACTGAATTTACAATAAAAACCTTCGTTATTGGGAAACTACCTTTTTGAGGCATTCAAGTACGATTGTTATCAATGTAATTATTATATTATCGCTTAAACTTTTGCCCACAACAATGTGTTTTTATCAACTACGTTATCATTTATAAGATGTTCTTCTACGTTTTTTACTCGTAATTGTGGTTCTTTGTTTAGGATCCTGTGTTTGTTGTTAGTTTATAACCGACTTCAAAAAAAGGAGGAGGTTATATGTTCCACCGAACGTATTTTTTTTTTATGTATGTTCCCCGATTTTTCCCTCATTTCTGGACCGATTCTCAAAATTCTTTTTTTATTTGAAAGAGTATACTCCTGAGGTGGTCCCATTGGCACCAAATCAGAATCTGATGATGGAATCCCAGGGAAATCGAGGGCAACCCACAAAATTTGTAGGTATTAACAATGTTTTTCATATGTTTTCTAAAGCCATTGAGACATTTGCGTATATGGTCATCATCATCTCATGACGCCGAGCTGATGAAGGAAGGTACAACTCTTTAACGGTTAGGAGTTAGGTGGAGGTACGGGCATTACTCCGTCATATATAGACCGATTTGCGTTTTTTTTGGAAGGAGGTTATTCCGAAATGGTCCCATTTAAATTTTATATAGATCTGTGATGATGCGTTTTGGAGACAGACAACGGAACTCTTCGAAAAAAGACACCAAATTAACCGAGATTGCTGCTATCGCATAAATATGCATTGTTTTGACCCCAAGGATGATGAAATTTCGAATTGGTGTGGGGTAGGTACCATAACTAAAAAGTGAAAAATAAAAACTTTTTTCAAAACAACCGACTTTCAAAAAAACACTAGAAAGTGAAAAATTACTTTAATTTCGGAAGGCGGTGACCAGAAATTAATAAAAAAAGTCACCGACTTCCGAAATTAAAGTTATTTTTCACTTTCTAGTGTTTTTTTGGAAGTCGGTTGTTTTATTTTTTGAAAAAATTTTTTTTATTTTAAACGTAAGTCTGAAGACAGGTCGAACTGGTCGAATTTAAATTTTCGTTTAAAACATTAAGGCGTTTATTCGTAAACGTTGATTAAAGTTAATAGACATTTAAAAAATGCACGGTTATTCACGGGTATTTTATAGTATGTGTGAGTGTAATTTTTGTGAGAAATTTTTATGACATATCGTACTTATAATTTAACTGTTAGAGGTCGTTCTTAGGAAAATCTATAGGTCTAGCTTCAGTAAACTCACCTCCAGGTAATGGAAACGAATCCCTTAGAAAATCAAATATATCATCAGGATGTTTGGGCACGTAGTTAGGCGCTGCAGTTTGCAGTACTATGTTGATCATAGGATTCTGCCGGTATGAATACAACAGCCTCGCTTTTCTGTCTTCTTGCTCTGCATCTTCTTCATCGTTATATATAAAATTCCTTGGTTCTACAGCATCATCACCCACTGTTTCCACGATAGCTTCTTCGTCACTGTTTGTTGTACTTCCGATCGACAAAATCGTGAGTATAAAAAATAGTTTGTGTAACATTTTCAGGTGTAATTCTTCCTGTTAGCGGATTATTACAACATAGACAACAAAAAAAAAAAAAAAAAAAAAAAACTAAACAGCGAATACAAGTAAACACGTCGAAGTCTTGTGAGACTATGGGAGTGTTGTCAGTGTGGGCTCCGAGTAGGTATAGGTATGTGATACGTGAAGATATTATAAGTAGGTGACTTTAGCTGACCGTTACAGGTGGCTTCCTTTGCTCTTGAACCGCACCGGTACTTATATTCCGTCACCGAATTATTTCTTATTCATCTGTTTTTTATCGACTAAGAAATTATTTTAAAACTTTTGCTGACCGTTAGAGTGTGGATTGGCAAGTCTGTAATTACACAATGTTGTTTCTTTTTTATGTTGTAAAATAAGTACTTTGCACTTGATGTGAATAGTAAAGGCAGAGGTGGGGCTAACCCAACACACAAATATGTAGTCATAATGATTTAGTTTATCGATGGTCTAGTGGTCGTAAGCGCTACTGAGGTTTTAGGTTCGATTCTCAGGCCAGGCAGAGTGTTATTGGATTTTTCTATCTAGAATTTCTCAGTAGCAACCCGGAATCTGGATTTGTGCCCGGTTGATGGCAATAGGCTCGCCCCATATTACATAGGACATAAACATAAATGGCAAAATGTGTGTGTACTATAGTCTATAGGTATACCTCTGCCCACCCCTTCGGGGTAACAAGGCGTGATGTTATGTAAATGTAGTTAATTAATGAATGCGGAAAGATAAAACTAGAGCTTATTTTTTTTACTGGGCCAGATTTTGACCTGGTTCAGGGATCTATGTCCTATCTGCATGAAAAATTAAATTGACTTGCTAGCTACACCGTTCTGATTCGCATTCCGGGGATCAAATCATGGGCACCAAAATATCCTACTTCCTAGAAACTAATGTTATATAAATGTGAAAGTTTGTGAAGATGTTTCGATGTTTGTTACTCAATCACGCAAAAACGGCTGAACGGATTTCGATGAAATTTGGAACACAGATAGTTTGTAACCTGGATTAACACAGGATACTTTTATCCCGGTTCCTGTGGGATAATTTTGGACATCCACGCGGGCGCAGCCGCTGGCAAAAGCCACTGCATTTTTTTTTTAAATCGCATTGGTACCTAGTTGTAGAGATTAGCACGTTAAAACAGACAAACTCTAATAATTTAATTAATTTCCGACTTCCACTCGTGCGAAACCGCGGGCGGAAGCCAGTAAGTTTATAATAATCAGTCGCCAACCGCTGGCAAAGTGCCTGAACGAAATTCGAATGACATACTAATTGTATCTTGAGGTGGTACCTACTATATGATATAGGTGTATTTTTGCTCAAATGTATAAAAGGTCATCGCACTCCTCAAAAGCCGGTTCCTGGAACTGCCGCAACGGACACAAAGGGGGAACGCAAATAATTTGTGACTCCACAACTTGCCATAACAGTCAACTCGCTATCTTGCTGTCTCTCCATCTCGTATGTTCCTATTCCTAAAACTATTGCAGGGCGAAAATCACCCCGTTTTTATAGAAGATGGTAGCAACCAAAAGTTCTGATCGCCTCAAAGCTAAGATGGGACATCTTCTAAGCAAAGCCTAGATGTTCCATACTACCTACATATGCTCAAATGTATTTAATGATGTCATAACTGCACGTCGAGTATTGAAGGGACTGCAAAGTCGCTCATTGTCTATTGTTTTAGATTGTTGTTGCGCTTATAAAACACATTCGTCAAGTATCGTATGTAGCTGAAGGGTACACTAGTCGCGGGCTCGAACTCGCTGGTCGGCTAAAAAGCACACTGTCTCACCAGGCTTCGAGTCCGACAGAGGTAGTATCAGTGATCAGCAGTTAGATGATAGTCTACACGCACAACATTATTGAGTGAGCTGCAGGATCAGTTTTAGTAAAACATGCGCGTAAAAAATTAAGAAAAGTCCTTCGGAAGATCGGGTTTTCTGAAAAAAACACTGCATAAATCAATGACTAATTAAGTTTATTGAACTTTTCGATAATTGAGCTTTATCGGTACCGACTTAGTTTTGGATATTTTACACTTCTTTTAATACTTAAACATGTCCAAAGTTACGTTAAATTATCAAGAAAAACGAATCTTTGTTGGCTCATTACTTTTTAATGGCTTTTTATTTTAGTATACTGTTTCCGTACCGACAATATTAATAATGAGACAAAACCATGCCATGTTTAAGTTTTGATGAACATTGTCAAACAGTGGAGTAAAACCCCCCCGAAGTTTGAATAGAAAAAATGTGGACTTGTTTCACCTTAAGGCTAACTAAGCCCATAAGGGCTTAGTTAGTTATGATTTACGATACTTATCGAATTAATAATGGGGCCTCGAAAAGCATGTTAAGCCGTTGGGTCGGCTGTCATTCGTGGACCTTTGGCAGTCGTTATAGGTCGTCAGAAGCCCGAAAATGTGACAACCAGTCTCACGATACGATAGTATTACCCAGGAACTGGGTTGTGGAGGTCAGATAGGCAGTCGCTCTATGTAAAATACTGGTATTCAGCCGCATCTGGTCTGACTGGAAGCCGCCCCAACACGGTGGGAAAAAGCTAGGGAGATGACCATCGTGTTAATAACGGTAGAAA